>CM040395.1:25357495-27757495 GCA_022702515.1 Ilyophis sp. 1 JC-2022 | reverse complement strand
TTACAGGTCCCAAAGAGCACAGTGGCCACCATCATTTGTAAATGGAAGAAGTTTGGAACCACCAAGAATCTTCCTAGACCTGGCCGCCCGGCCAAACTGAGCAATCGGAGAAGACGGGCCTTGGCCAGGGAGGTGAGCAGGAACCCGAGGGTCACTCTGACAGAGCTCCAGCGTATCCTTGTGGAGATGGGAGAACCTTTCAGAAGATCAACCATCCAGGCAGCACTCCACCAATCAGGCCTTTATGGTAGAGTGGCCAGACGGAAGCCCCTTCTTAGTAAAAGGAACATCACAGCCCGCTTAGAGTTTGCCAAAAGGCACCTAGAGGACTCTCAAACCATGAGAATCAAGATTCTCTGGTCTGATGAAACCAAAATTGAACTTTTTGGCCTGAATACCAAGCGTCACGTCTGGAGGAAATCAGGCACCGCTCATCACCTGGCTAATACCATCCCTACAGTGAGGATGTTTTTCAGCAGCGGGAACAGGGCGACTAGTCCTGATAGAGGGAAAGATGAATGCATCTAAGTACACCGAGATCCTTGAAGAAAACCTGCTCCAGAGCTCTCTGGACCTCAGACTGGGTCGAAGGTTTACCTTCCAACATGACAACAACCCGAAGCACACAGCCAAGAGAACAAAGGAGTGGCTTCGGAGAAAGTCTGTGCATGTCCTGGAGTGGCCCAGCCAGAGCCCAGACCTGAATCCAATTGAACATTTGTGGAAAGAGCTGAAAATGGCTGTGTACCGACGCTCCCCATTCAACCTGATGGAGCTTGCAATGATATGCCAAGAGGAATGGGCAAAAATGTTCAGAAACAAGTGTGCCAAGCTTGTAGCTTCTTTCCCAAGATGCCTTGAAGCTGTAATCGCTGCCAAAGGTGCAGCAACCAAGTATTAGGCTAAGGGTGTGTACAGATATGTAACCCCTAAATAACCTATTTTTGTCAGTAAAATAAAATTGCATATTTTCTAAAAACCTGTTTTCACTTCGTCATTATTGGTTATTATGTGTAGATGTTTGAGGCAAAAAATGAACTCAATCTATTGTAGTATAAGTCTGTAACGTAATAAAACGTGGAGAAGGTGAAAGGGGTGTGCAGACTTTCCGGCTTGACTGTATTACAGTGTTGGGGAGTAGTGAACTACATGTAATTAAACTAGTAGTTTAACTACATTTTGCAGTAGCTTGCTGGTAATTCAACTACATTCATATTTGCAGTGATTCAAGTAGTTTAATTACTTTTTTGCCATTTTTTGTGCAGTTAACTACTGAAACTACAGCAATTTTGTCCTTGTGAAAAGCCCAGATGGGATTGTTTTGTTTAGGACAGGTTTAGGTCTCAGGGGTATTCCAGGAAGCTGAATTGTCAGCTCACCTGTGAAAAATATTTGGCTATAGTTTTTAATGTTTTGAATCTGAATTTGTAAAACTAAACTTGAATATATTAGGTGTCAATTAGTCATAAGTATTGATTATTGCTATTTATTAACAAATGTTCAGAGAAGTTGTTGCATGCTATTTTAGAAGTTAACTGGCTAACTGAGTAATCCTGCTTGGTGCAATACCCCCACCTGGACTCTAGTTTCTGGAAGGCAGGTGTCTGACTGATGGACATTGTATTCAAAACCAAAGCTGACATTCCTTGCACTTTCCCATGAATAGTGGGGTATTTTATTTGTTTGGTTTATGTATGACCTGTGAACAAGCGGGCACTTTTTGCAATAAACTCAATTGAGTGGCATTTTTTGCTTGCAAGTTACTTTTTTGTATTATATTTTGTTATAATTTCTTATCACATGTACATTGTTAATTGTATCAGTAGTTTGAACAACTTTTTCTAAGTAGCTTTAGTTAACCCAACTAGATTTCTCCCTAGGGTAGCTTTGCTGTAGTTCAATTTCTTCCAGTGTGAAGTAATTGGTAGCTTTTAAAGCTATGCTTTCAAAATAGCTTCCCCAACATTGTATGTATATATAGTTCAATAGGAAAATTTGTCAGGAGAAACAACCCTTAAAGTAATCCATCCATATCTACTGCATATCTGGCAGCAGAGTGATGGTTTGGGGCTCGTTTCATACCTCAGACCCTTGATGACTTACAGCCATTTCGCCAACCATGTATTCCATACTGTTCCAGCATAATTTACAGCTAAATTTAGTCCCACCTCCCAATTCCCATAGAGATCCATTCAAATGCAGAGTTATAGTATCGCTTGTAAGAGTACCATCAAATAAGATAGCAAGAGTTTTTTTATATTGTTGGGTCACAGACATCAGAAATGTATGGCATGCAAAGGATATGTGACCAAATATTAAAAACGATTACTTTATTCTACATTATGTTAAACTGTCCAATATTTTTTGATAAATGGGGGGACTATGTACAAAAGGTTCTAGAATTTTTAACGGTTCATCTGATATAGATGAAAATACCCTCAAATGAAAGTTAACATTCTGCACTTCAACCTCATTGTCATTGTATCCTTTCAAACTCAAAGTGCTAGGGTGCGTCCCAATACTCGAAAAATGCACCCTCCCTTCCTCCACTGAAGAATGAAGAATATTGGGACGCAGCCCTAGAGTACAGAACCAAAATAACTAAAAATGTGTCACTGTCCATTGAATTATGGTGCTCACTCAAAATACAATATATATTGTTGTTGTTTTTTACGGGACAAGGAATAAAGATTTCTTGTTTATGGTATTATTTTGTTACTGGTTTTAAAAGTAAAAAAATACAAACCAAAATACCTCCATGGCTGTCAACGCAGCAGACCATGTGACATGTGTATTCCACCATTGAGTCCAGGTGAATTCTAGTAAGGGTAAATGTAAGAAGAAGTTGGGGTGTCATGGCTTGAGCTTAAATTCTAAATGAGCGCTAAGCCAACGTGAGCAGATGCAAGTTAGAGTGGAATGCAAAGGGTGAAGAAAGAACAAATATTGAATTATGCAAGAGGTCTCGCTCACCTCAGGGACTAGAGAAGACTAAACGCAGCCTCATCGCCCGCGAGCGCGGGCAGTACTGGCCTCAGTGGAAGCGCCTGGCTCTAAATAATAACTTATTTCGAGAAAGTTTGGCCGTGGGCAGTAGGCCTACACAACAGCAGAGGCTCTGAAATTCACATCGGGAAGCGGTGCAGTAATCAAATCAGATTAGGGATTCTCCTGCAGAGTCTTTCACTACATTGCTCAGTGTCAGCATGGTTTTCACAAGACTGCACTCATGAACCCCTCCCGTCTAGTCAGAGACGGCGGGATGGCAGGTCAACTAAGAACACTCAATTGGTACACTTTCAAAAAGGACACGTTGATATCCAACACACTTTTTGCATTACTACTTTGCACTACTTACTACTTGCTTTCAAGATATTTTGTGTCAAAGTTAACCTACTACTTTCATTTTAGTACCTTCAACACATGACTTTTCAACACAGACTGAAAAAACACAAAATGTCTTGTCCTTAAAACTAGACATGGAGGTGTGTTAAAAACGACACGTTATGTGTTGTTTTTAACACATCTGTTTAGAGAGTGAAATTTTTCGACAAATAATTAATTTTAACCCTTGATATATAGTTAAGAAACACCAACAGCAGGGTCGTCCTCGAATGAAAATAAATACTGAAAAGATGGTAGGAGTGAAAGGTAGAGGTAGCAAATTAGTGTCCCAAGAGTAGCATCCACTTAGCCTACATTTAATGTAGATATGGATAATATTTAGCATGCACTCTGTGTTCTTTCATAATTGCTCTGAGAAGCTCTAAAGCTCTTAATTGATAAGGAGATGAGGATTCTTTCTGTGTTGAGTTCAGATGTGGGAACATTTAGTTCAGAAACCACGGGGGACAGAACTTGAAACACCAGTAAATAGTGGCAATTATTTTCCACTATAGATAAAGAGAGGGCCATCTGACAAATCACTTTCCTTGTACTCAGATTTTAAATTACATACACAGTCAAATGTTCAGTGTTAAATGAACTCTTACAAAATAAAAAGTTAATTACCAAAGTTGTTGATATGGGTGTTGATAGATAGATAGATAGATAGATAGATAGATAGATAGATAGATAGATAGATAGATACCCATATTAATAACTTTGGTAATGAACTTTTTCTGTACAATCATGATCATTTACAGAAGTCCCTGAATAGGTAATCTACAAAGAAACTCATGCACAGTATTCCATGAAATGCATTTAAAACCCGAACTGAACAGTTGTCACTGCACTCTTTCAATATATAAACCATGAAATGTAAACTTTTGAGCCCCAGGAAATGTTCTGGAGTGCTTTTCCATTATTATTGTTGAGTGGTATTGAATTTCTTCATGGACAAAATCTCTTGGGAATTTTCCCTATGGGTTCTGCTTTTAAGGAGGGAGTGGGAGTCAATATGTTTTAAATGGATAAATGTAAATAGATTTATGCCTTTTGACATTGTGCCTATCAATATTTTTGAGGGAGTATCATCTTTTCTCAGTGGTTAAAACAATAAAAGCACTCACTGTGCTTACAAATTTAATCAATTGTCTGTCTCCAGCAATCCCATTGTTTGGACGATCGATTCATTGCCGTCCATAAGCACAGTTCATCATTAATGACTGAGGTGATGAGACTTTGTTCACTTTGCAGGAAGTGGGATGTGTGAACGAAAGTGAAGTTAACTTTGGCGTAACCCTGTATTTGTATGCGGTGTGGGGACTACGGGAGACACCAGTGTGCAGTGCAATGGTGAGGCCCATGGCTTGGATCAAAACCTTGCCAATGCCCACTGTAGCCCCGCAGGGTGATGCATAATTAACCATAGCCCAAGGAGAGAGGGATTCAGTTCACAGGGTAACTCTGTGGCCGTCGCAAGAGGAGGAGTCGTTCACTGGAGACTCCTCTCGTCAATCAGACACCTACATTCTGCCTGCGCTAACTGCATCATCTGCACAGTCCTTCAGCACAGTAGCTCCACAGCACAGCTGGAGGATTACAGAGTCTTTGTGGGGGGGTGGCGGTCAGCTGACCGCTTTCGTCTCAGAAAAAAGCATGTCAGTGTGTGACTCTCTTGAACTGACACAGAAAGTTGCAGCGATGGGACTGGCTTACATTTGGAACCGGGCATTGGAAATCGGATTGAATGGGAAAGAAAAGGGGTTTGTCTCCATGTCCTGAGCTCTCGAAGATCGCCCTACTTGTGAAAATGCAATCCTTGGAGGTTTTTCAGTGGCGGTTCAGCGATGCAACCCCACAGCAACACCCATTGCCACAGTGGCAGGGGTCCAGCACAGTGTGTATTACATTACATTACAGGCATTTAGCAGACGCTCTTATCTTACACAGCTTCTTATTACATCTTATTACATTTTATCCATTCCTATACAGCTGGATATACACTGAAGCAATTCAGGTTAAGTACCTTGCTCAAGGGTACAACGGCAGTGTCCTACCTGGGAATCGAACCTGCAACCTTTCGGTTACAAGTCCAGTTCCTTAACCATTATACTACACTGTCACACTGTGTACATACTGGCCATAGCTTGACCCTGGGGTGGGGTGGGCGGTTGTTCACTTGGCGTGGTGTGTGGCACTCTGCTTGCATCCATTGGGCAGTCCTCTGACTACCACATGCAGCTAGTCGCATGCGTGTGGTACCACACGCCCTCCCAAAATGACAGGAGGATGTTGGGGTGGTGGTCGGGATTTACGGTACAATTGGAATTTTGGGAGATAAAAAGAATTGGGATCAAAAGTTTGTTATAGATAAAAGGATTGCGTTGCGAGTTCCAGAGCACCGTTTATTCAATAAACACAGCGCAGCGCATAGCTGAGGCAGGCTTCTTGGAATGACACTAATGCAGGCTTCCAGTATGTCCTTCTTATTTCATTTGAGCCGTAGTAATGCTTTTCCTCTCCTCTGCAGTCAAATTGAACAGACTTGTTTTATAAGACGTCAAGCCACATCCCTTAGCAGCTAAATCAAATGTTGAATACAGCACTTACAGAGTGGGAAGCAAACAAAAGCTTACTTTTGATTGTTTTGAACCGTCAGTGAAAGATAATTATTCATTTTCTTTTTCTGACTAAGGATGACATTACCTTAGGTGTTGTCACAGGGAAAATATTTTATCATATTTTAAATTTTAATATCAGCAAAACAGGAGAAAGTTATTTACTCTGCCAGAAAACTGCACAACTGTATATAATGGAATTAGGATCTATTAATCACAAAATGACTGCACTGAAAGACTGAAGCAGCGGCCATCTCTCTGTTACACCACCGGCCTCCTGACTAACAGGAATAAGTGTTTTTTGGACAAAAATCAGTGAACTCTCAGATCACGAGACCCCACGGCGCGTGTTGTTTTATATGGAAGGCTGAATCTCTTCGCACTGCATATCTGCCTGTCGGTCAGGAAAAGCAATAACGTCCAGGAGAGGGACATGTAAGCGCACAGAGCTGAAAGCTCAGCCCAGCCGGGTCTGAAGCTCTGGGCTGATGGATCTGGCTGCTGTCAAATGGCCACAGGTTGATTTATCTTCCGGTATGTTGCCCTCAAGGCAAGAGCAGCAGCAACAAAATCCAATTCATTACAATCTTCACACTGTTACAAATTCCAAACATTAGTTTTCCTTCTCGTGGGTAATATTGTATTTTGTACCGTTGATGAAAGCACCTTAGTACTTAATTTTATAAGCTTTCTGGATAAGACTGTCCACTAAATGACTGTAATGTAATGCAATCTAACCCAGAGGGGGCGTCTGGGCGAGGGACTTCAAACAGAGGCCAAAATGATGTAGACACAGCACACCTGGTGCCTCACACACTGTTTATCTCAATTCTCATTTTTCATCATTTCCAAATTTGTAATAGACCTGTACCATCACTGCAATGTCCTCCCTCAATTTGTGAGGCCACAAACACTGCCTGGCCAAAAAGAAGCGTTGCCGTTGCACCCGTCATGCATAGTGCCCACTGTACAAGCCTCCAGAGGCGGCTGTGGCTCAGGAGGTAGAGCGGGCCGTCCGCTGATCGCAGGGTTGGCGGTTCGATCCCTGGCTCCTCCTGTCCACATGTCGAAGTGTCCTTGGGCAAGACACTGAACCCCAAATTGCTCCCAATGAGCAGGCTAGCGCCTTGCATGGTGGCTGTCACCATTGGTGTGTGAATGCGTGTGTGAATGCGTGTGTGAACGGGTGAGTGAGAGGCCATTGTAAAGTGCTTTGGATAAAGGCGCTATATAAGTGCATTTACCATTTAAAATGGTTGCTTCAATTGGTCAGGTCTAGGCTCAGCAACATTATGCAGCAATAAAATGAAGTCAGCTGAGTACCGGAATGGGCATATTCCAGGACGACAATGCCTAAATTCATTGGGCTCAAATTGTGAAAGAGTGGTTCAGGGAGCATGAGGAATCATTTTCACACATGAATTGGCCACCAGAGTCCTGACCTTAACCCCATTGAAAGATGTGCTGGAGAAGACTTTACGGAGTGGTTTGACTCTCCCGTCGTCAATAAAAGATCTTGGCCAAAAATGAATGCAACTCTGGACGGAAATAACTGTTGTGACGTTGCATAAAGTTGTCAAAACAATGCCATGATGAATGCGCGCCGTAATCAAAGCTGAAAGTGGTCCAACAAAATATTAGAGCGTGCGACTTTTTTTTTGGCCAGGCAGTGTAGCACACACGTCCTCAGAAGTGTTGGTAATGAGGCGTGGCTCCTTCGCGCTCTGCAATCCACCAGCCGAGCTGAAAAGCTGGTGCAGGCATATAGAAGTCTGATCAGCCGAGGAAGCTTCTACTGACTGAGCAATGAATCAGGTCAGGATTCAATCCGCCCTGTGAGGTCAATGACTGCGCTGATAGCTTGTGCTTTAGCTAGATCTGGCACCTGGGAGCCCTTGCACTGTGGATTTAATCGTATTTCAGTGCATCTGAACACAAAGGTGAGAATTAAAGGAGTGTTGTGCCTCAAAATAGAGAATTTGATCAAGTGCAGGATCTCCTACTACCGTCACCCCCCTTAAAAGGTGTACGTTGGTTTTTGTTCTAACCGTAATTGCAACCTCTGAATTCAAAATGTTTTATTTTTATTTATTTTTATACTTTTATTGTCGGTTAATGTATATAACTCACATTCATTTATATTTACATGATTATTTTTTAGAAATTTAAGTATTAAAACATGATTTTCATGAAAACAACTTTACCAATTTAAAATAAACAGAAATGTTGATTTTCTCAAAATTTGTAAAAGTGGATTGAATGAGTTTTGGAAAAACACTCTTCAATTGTTAAATAATTGTAATGCCTTTTGAAGGATTTACCCTGTTAAGGCTGCATTATTTCAGAAATAGCTGTGCATGCCAAGAATAATAGATCTCTCATATTCAGATCTCAGAATTTTTAATCAGTCAGATCAGCTAATAAATTAGTTTTCTCTAAACGTATGCAAAATAGCTATGCATGGCACCATGAACACCATGCACACCCCGCTCCCCAGTGTTAAAGCATTTTAATAAATGAAAAAATTTAATAAGCTAATTCACAGTCAGAGCATGTAAACAAAAAGGGCACGCTATCATACATTTCTCTCTGCGTCAAGATAATTTATAACAACCGATGTAGTGTTTGGCCTTCCATGTTAAACTGACACATTTTTTATCAGCTGTCTCAGAAATTATCCTAAGACATTTGGGTATTTACCTTAGCAAGCTGTTTACATTTTAAAGTTGAGAGTGAGTCACTCTTGAAGGGATAGAATCAAGTGGAAGATTTTCTATATCCAGACTGCAGACTTAGATAGGCTATTCAGACTCTTGTAGTGACATACAAACAGTGCAATGCACACAAAACTTTTGTCATACAACATGGCAAGAGTCTGATTAGCCCTATCAATGGTTTGAGAGTCATTAACAGAATTCAGGAGACCTGCAAAAAGTATGTTCTATGACACAAACCTGTTATTCTAGATCAGGGATGGGCAACTCCAGTCCTGGGGGGGCCGGTGTTTTTTTGCAGGTTTTTGCTTCCACCAGTTACCAATTATTTAATTAGCCCAATCATTTACATAATCTGATATTTTAGCTATATTCAGCAATATGAACAGAAGCTGATGAATGTTCCTGTGCCTGTATTGTGTCGTATGTCACTAATTACCTTATTGAGCCAGGATAACTGGTGGCAGCAAAAACCTGCTTACACACAGGCCCCCCCGGACTTGAGTTGTCCAACCCTGTTCTAGATTCTGTGGCAAGCTACTCTTGTAACAGTGTAACATTTATTTATATACTGTACCTTAGGGAATGGTTGCCTCTATGCTCCTGTTTAAAACCATCTAAAATATAGGCCATTGGGCTTTCTCTGCAAAGACAATGCACCCTGTTCTCCACTCTCCTGGACACTACATGCAATGCCTCTCCACTATGCACAAGCTGTTTGCAAAGAGAAACATGGTACACCTGTGCTTTAATGCTCTGCATTCTTTAACCATCCCAGTTACTCCCCAAAACAGCAATGATTAAACATGTCACTGTATCTGAATGTGATCAAGGTTATACATGTTTTAGACCTGTTAGCAACTGCTCTGTTGACAGCGGAAGGAAGAGCTTGATTGTCAGAGAAGGTTGGATTTATGCTTGGTACCATTATAATTAGAGAACCCTTCATGAGAACAGACAGCCGTGTAAAAGAGAGGCTGCTATTGGCTACTGCTTATTATTTGTTGGGCCCTGCAGCATTGATGTATTTGATTTGTCATTTTCTCATTTCAACTGGAATTAATGTACCTCTCTCCCAGAATAGATCACATCCAACTATTTTGTGTGCTAGATCTACATACTGTACATGTAGTGCTTTATTTCTGTTAGCCAATGGCTGTATACAGTGTCCCACTACACGGCACTCAAGGAATGTTTTTTGGCAGCAAATAATTTACCTATTAACTCGTATACGTATATCACCCATTTGTGAGAATTGGGACAAAATATGTCAATTTATTCAAATTTAATCCTAATTTTTCTGGTGAAAATGAACATTTAAGTGTTTTATGTATGAAAATGAACATAATTTATTTCATTTCTTGAACTTGTATACCTGCTAAGGGCTGGGAAACACCCTTATCCCAAACAAAAATCTACAATGTCAAACAATTAAAGAAATGTGTTAAAAACAAAAAAAAAAGCTAAAACTAACAATTTCTACTGGTAACATAGGTGTGAAAACTACTGTTATAATCATATTTAAAAATATAATTAGTATGAAAATGTTGGCCCTTCGTGTTCCAGATCTTTGTTGACACCGTCAGATTTCTATTAAAAAGTGTAATTTATTCAGTCATAAAAAGGGTGAGCCATGTCCTAAGGACCCCGTCTCACTCCGTAGTTTCACAGAAGGCAGGAATGTTACTTGTCTTCTGGTAAGTTTTCCATTTAAAATTTCCACTGTTGCGATCCGCAGTGTCTCAAACTCAGTCTTATTTCAAAACGAAATAAGAATTATGGTTTAAAAATATGCATTTTCACTTGCATTAAGGGATCTCTTAGCAACTGAGAAAAATAAAATGGCGACTCACTACGGCTATGCTGACGGAGGTCAAATCTCTTTAGTAATTGAATCATGTTATCGAAATGAGCAATTTATGTTCAATTAAGTTATTCAAATACTGCGAAAACATTTAATAAATTATTTTTTTTCTTGCTGAAACATCTGCTATATTTAGCAAAACTAGTATTTTGTAATGGGAGTCCTGTATGAATGTTAGGAATAGCAAGTGCTATTCAGAAAAACTGTAATCACTGGGAGATATATATTTCAAAATATATTTTACCTCAGACCCTTGATGACTTACAGCCATTCATCTGTTACAGTGTAATTTACTTACTGGCCATTTGATTAGGTACACCTGAGTGGACAGAATGTGCGCACGTTTAAAACTCGTAAACAAGTGCGAGGTAGATGAGTCGGAGCATAAAAAAAATGAATTACCCGCACATTGTTGAAGAATGCTCCCGATCAGTGTTTAATGGAGACACAAACACGCAACATTTTGACCAGAAGGTCTTCGTCAGGTATCAAGAAAACCCATTGAACAACCCAGTATACAATGAGCACCGTAATTCATTGGACAGTGACACATTTCTTGTTATTTTGGTTCTGTACTCTTAGCACTTTGAGTTTGAAAGGATACAATGACAATGACGTTGAAGTACAATAACCTTTTGTACGTAGTCCCTCCCATTTTCGGGCATCAAAAAATATTGGACAGTTTAACATAATGTAGAATAAAGTAATCATTGTTAATATTTGGTCGCATATCCTTTGTATGCCTTCCTGATGTCTTTGCCCCAACAATATCAAGACTCTTGATATAATATTTTCTGGTACTCCTACAAGCGATACTATAACCTTTCTGCATTTGAATGGATCTCTATGGGAATTGGGGGGTGGGACTAGATTTAGCTGTAAATTACACTGGAACAGCTAACAGAAAGGCCACAAATATTCAAATTCAAATGACTGTTTACAACTGTGGCATGCAGAAAGTGATTTCTGTCAAGATAACTCACATATTTAATATATGAATATAATATTTTGGTTTGGCGCTGAATGGATCTGCTCTATGTACGTCTAGTGCATGCACCATCGGGCACTACCTATCAAAAAGGGAGCATGACACATATCCCATACTAAACAGATGTACACCAAACCCACCAAGTACATAGAATCAGATCCAAACAACAGGTGGAGGCTGGGGTGCTGGAGGGTGAGCAGCATAATATGTTTAGAACATGAAGCAGCATGTTTTCTTGGCATACATTAGGCCCCTTCATACCAATTGAGCATCATTTGAATGCACAGCGTACCTAAGCATCGTTGCTGACTGTGCCCATCTCTTTATGGCCAGTTCTTCCAATGGATACTTGCAGCAGGATAATGCGCTATGTCACAAGGCATCCATCATCTCAAGCTAGGTATACAAACATGACTGATCTCAATACAATAGAGCACCTTTGAAATGGGGTTGAAGGGGAGATTCGTAGCATGAACATGTGGCCAAAAAATCTGTGGGAACTGCTTAACGCCGTTGAGTCACCGTGGACCAAACTCCCTGGAATGGAATGGAATGTTTCCAGTACCACGTTGAATCCATACCACAAAGAATTCAGGCCACTCTGGAGGCTCTGGTCCTAGCCGGCATTAGATACAAAGTGGCCACTGAGTCTATGTAATATACACTGCTCAAACGAGGCGAACCTGCAATTCTGGTGTTCTCTGACACATGCCAATCGAGCTGCACGATGCTGGGCTGTGAGCACACGTCCCACTACAGGACATCGGGCCCTCATGCCACCCTCATGGAGTCTGTTTCTGACAGTTTGGTCAGAAACATGCACACAAGTAGCCCGCTGGAAGTCATTTTGTAGGGCTCTGGCAGAGCTCCTCCTGTTCCTCCTTGCACAAACGCTGGGTTGTTGCCCTTCTACGGCCCTGTCCAGCTCTCCTCGTGTAATGGCCTGTCTACCGGTATCTCCTCCACGCTCTTGAGACTGTGCTGGGAGACACAGCAAACCTTCTTGCTAAGGCACGTATGGATGCGCCATCCTGGAGGAGCTTGACTACCTGTGCAACCTGAATGGGCTGCAGGTACCACCTCATGCTACCAGTAGTGACAAGGGCACTAGCAAAATGCAAAACTAGAGAAAAATCAGTCAGGAAGGATAAGGACAGAGAAATGGTCTGTGGCCGCCACCTGCAAAACCACTTACATTTTGGGGGTTGTCTTGCTGTTGCCTCTCCTGTCCATCTGTTGTCACTTTCATTTGCACCAAAGCAGGTGAAATTGATTCACAATCGTTTACACTTCCTAACTGGACAGATCGATATCCCAGAAGTTTAATTGACTTGGTGTTATACTGTGTTGATTAAGTGTTCCCTTAATTTCTTTGAGCAGTGTATGTATACGCATAGGTTTAAAGAATTCAAATATCCTCAACTGTACCATACATTAAGATGCATCGTGAATCCAGTTATTAGAATGAACCCGATACCTATAGTGTACCGAGAGGACTACATCTGTTACACAATTTTACAGTTCAGTGCACTCAATTCTGTGTGGCTGCAGGCGGTTGATGTCAGTACTCTTGCCATAAAGGTTGTTTGTGTGTTTTTAAATGCACTTTATGTTTATTTGACTACCACAGCTCGTGTTCACCTGAAGTACATGAGCATGTGTGGGCCTGCATACATACAGTGGTGCTTGAAAGTATTCATACCCCTTCACTTTTTGCACATTGTGTTGTAGATTTAATTTTAAATGGATAAAATTGCTATTTTTGCCCATCAATCTACACTGATAATGACAAAGTGAAAACATGTTTTTAGAAATAAATTTTTGCAAATGTATTAAAAATCAAAAACTGAAATCTCTCATGTGCATAAGTATTCATACCCTTTGCTTTAACATATTTTTAAAGTATCATATTTAATATTTGGTCATATATCCTTTGCATGCTGTTACTTCCAGAAGTCTGTGAGTCATCAACATCAAAAGACTCTCGATATCTTATTTTCAGGTACTGTTACAAGCGATACTATAACCTCTCTGCATTTGAATGGATCTCTATGGAAATTGGGAGGTGAGACTAGATTCAGCTGTAAATTACACTGGTACAGTATGGAACACATGGCTGGCTAAATGGCTGTAAGTTATCAAGAGTCTGAGCTATCGAACGAGCCCCAAACCATCACTCTGTTGCCAGATATGGAGTAGATGTGGATGGATCACTGCAAAGGTTATTTCTCTAGACTCATTTTCCGATAGAACTCTATGGGGAAGTCAGGAGAAGAAACCCTTCAAGTTATCCATCCACATCTACTCCATATCTGGCTGTAGAGTGATGGTTTGGGGCTCATTTCATACCTTAGACCCTTGATGATTTACAGCCATTTTGCCAGTCATGTGTTCCATACTGTACCAGTGTAATTTAAAGCTGAATCTAGTTTCACCCCCCAATTACCAGAGAGATCAATTCAAATGCAGAGGTATAGTATCGCCATACATGCGTTTATATGTACGTGCAGTACAGGGTGTGCGTGTTTTTGTACAGGTATGGACACCAAAAGCTGTATGTGAGAGCTACAAAGCAAGCTCATAAAGATAAATATGTAAATGAACAAACAGGAAAATACTGACCAGCTAAACAATTACCTTTTTTTTTTGTGCAACGAGTCATCAGTTTTGTATATGTACCTGTGGTCCTGTGATATTTCAACCTTTCATTAGAAGTGAGTACTGGACAACTTTCTCAAGTTACAAAATATATGAACAAAAATTCACATTCTATTTTTGTGATAGAGGCTGATTACACGAGGCTTCATTGTAGAACACGGCAAAGTATTTGACCGAAGTAAGAAAATTACTCGTCCTTCACATAATATGTGCTCTTTGCTTTTGCCGGAATGTTCTGTGCTCTTTGAAGCAGTATATCAGTCATAATAAGCACTGCTCCCCTGTTCTGCGTGCAAAATGAGGTCGCGTTCAAATCTTGAAATGTGTGCTGTAAGGATTCCATCAAGAGGAAGGATGAATACATGTGCAATGCAGCCCGCACACAAATCCCATCAGCCCAATTCACTGCACTATATAATGGCTTTATCAGAGGGAAATGAGCACAACCCCTTCAATGTTAACTTGACCTGACAATTAAGATAAAAGGGAGAAACCAACCGTGAGAAAATGACTGTATGCGTAACCTCCTAATGGGTCTACACCCTTCTTTAGCGAGCGTGATTTTTATTTTATTTTTTTACATCAGAAATACACTGTAAGCAAACCTTAACAATGATCAGAAATGTGGTGATAATCTTGTCTCTGGTGGATAAAAGTGGCTAAAATAAAACCTCATATTATGTGCATTTCAGTTTTGTCGGAGCTTGTTGTCAATATGTATTCTTTATCTTAGTGGAAATCAACGGCCAAAGCTCGGCGTATGCGAAGCTGAATTACTGTAGTGTGGAAATGAATCTCAACCAAGACAAGTAACATCCATAGGCCTTCTGCAGGCAAGAGCTGAACTGTCTGTGGTGTGTGTGTGTGTGTGTGTGCGTGTGCTCAACACATGTAAGAAAAACACTGAGCTCTAACCCACGCATGTGCGCCTAACCAGAGACACAGCCTCAGTTCTGTATTTAAAACTACAGGGCTTGCTGTAGGTTGTGTAGGTTGATGGTTGTATTTATAGTATGCTTTAATATTGAGCCAGAAACATCTTAAACACAGCAAACTGCTCACGAGTCCTGAAACAAAAAGCTAATCCAAGAAAAGCTGGGATAACTGTCTCGTCAAGATGAGATCTTACTTCAGGGTGGGGGGGGGGGGGTATACTACAAAGCAGGATTACAGAGTTATCTGGATAACTGCACTGAGTAAAGCCCGGAACCCTCCCAAATCTGGAACATGGACTGAAGTAAAAAGCCGTTCTGGCTTAAGTAAAAAGAGCCGTGCAATTATCCAGATAACTCAGTAACCATGCTTTGTAGTATACCTCCCAGGTCCTCCCATTCTAAAGCTCGTGTCGATGTGGACGAAGAGACCCTTATAAGGTGTTTTATTCGCTGGAGTTTTTTAATTGAATAGACCTCTCCGTCATGGTCTGTCAATGGGAATATTAGTTTTCTTGCGCCATCTAGCGGTCACTAAAAGAAGTATTTCTGTTCCATGTGCACTGTGGGTTTTTCTCCTTGAATGATTAGTTCTTAGATATTTATTAGATTATGATTATTCATCTGAAACAACTTCAAACATTTTAATCAGCTCATAAATCACAAGACATTTTCAAGTAAATTAATTTACATAGTTTAAAAGGCTGTGAACAAGTGAAATTGTACTTAAAAGTATGGATTAATTTATATAATTCTGTATATCATTGTTTCCCAAAATATATACACACACACATATGTTAAAGATTACATTTAGGTTTTTGTAAAGAAAATGTACTTGGTATGGGAATTCTGTGTTGGACTTTTTTCTGAACAACATAATGGCATGCCAAGTATGGTCTAATGTTGGCTTTAATTACAGTACAATATAATGTTGGTTTTAATTAGAGTACAATTTAATATTGTGACAATTGCACAGGTGAACATATAAACTAGTTTGTATAAGGTGAAAATGGCAATCTCCAGCCATCTTACCTCCATGACAGGGGCACCCTGAGGTACGTGCAGTCATTCCCGTAAGTGGCAGAGAGGTACAGGCCTATATATGTATTTGTTATGCTAAAGTCACACGCTGGCCAGGTTTAAATGTAACCAGGCTGGAAGACTTCCCATCCGAACCTGAGTAACCAAAGGACTCGTATCTGAGGGGGAAAAAAAAAAGTTTCAAAATTAGTGCAAAAACCAAAAGATGGCTTCAAATCAAGAAAAATAAAGACCTTCATTAACTATAGAAAGGAACCAGATAAAAATGAAATATAATATTTAATATCACCCATCCTTTTAAACAGTCTTGATGTTTGTTCAGTCTTGATATTGGGAAATATAGGGCAAATACCCATAATTCCTTTTGACATGGCTCCATAAACAACGAATGTGGGCTTGTAACTCATTGCCTAAATTCTCACTGGGTAGGCTTTCAAACACCAAACTTGATTGGACGTGACATGCTGGTAATATGGGTTATGCTAACCATGCATTTCACAGTGTGTAGATTCCCTCTTGACTACTCAGTTTCAGTAGTGTGATGAAGAAAAGCCAGTACTTGGGACAAAGACTGTTCCATGGAAAAGTCATCCATCCTTCATTTAACAACTATAGTTTGACTGAGATTTCAACCTAGTCAGTGGGGCTCATTTGAGAAGCAAGAAACATCACAGATAATGTGACCCAGGCATTTAATTGGCGTACATTCAAATAAACGCGTTCCCTGGGTTTGCCATCAATAAAGATGAACACTAAGGTGCTGTAAAATTGGCCCTTTCTTTGTAGACAGTGCAGCCTTAGGGATAGCTGACATACTGACGGTGAGAGAATGGCTCTGTGGATCCAAACGGGCGAACGATACGAGATGGAAGAGAAAGAGGGGAAGGGTAACTCACAGCTCCGTGTACTTCCTCCAGTCCTGCCTGCTGATGGAAGCGTGAGTAGAGGCCAGTGCCGAGGTCAGGTGAGCGTGGCCGATTAGGAGGGCCGGCTTACTGGGCCCCGCCTGGGTCAGGACAGACTCCTCCTGCGCCCCACACAGGAAACAGTGGGGTAAGGCCCTGTGTTACCACGCCCCCCAATAAATCTCTGACACTCAGCACACTATTTCCTACTTAAAATAATTCCTTTCCTTCAGGGTTTTTGACACCCAGACATGAGAACAAAGGAATCATTTGACAGAAGAATAACCCAGCATTTATTTTTTTAAAGAAATGTTCCCTTTATCTTTGGTGAATCATTCTTGGCTTTGAATACATCGGCAAGCAAATAACTTTAATTTAATCATGACTACTGCCTACTTTTATTTTATACCAGCTGTGTTTTGAATGACATTTTCAGTTCCATTAGTTCCATTTCATCTCCCTTTGTGGTTCTCCAGACATCTTCCATTGGGCTAGCTCAATAACATGAAATTCTTTAAGCGCAAGCAATAAAAGACCTGAAACCCAAGTGTTGAAATTGTATAATTATGTAGGTAATTACACTGTACAACCTCAGCGATGTGAGTTATGGTCTGGCCACTCAGCTGAATATGATATGAAACCAGAAGGTAGTGTACAGTTATCAATCTCCTAATTACCATTAATAGTTACCATTGAATGGCAATAAATTAAATATTACCAAAATTATACAAAACCGCAAGTCTTAATACAATTGCTGAAGTAATCAGTACAGATAAATGAGATCCAATTTCCAGTGATATGATTATTGATTATTAACATTAACATAACATAACAAAATGGCAGCCTATTTAAGAATAAAGTCACAGTATCGTAAGTACAGAATCAACTATGTCAAGGATTAAAATTCTTAATTTTGATAACACTTTGAAATACCAAACATTACAGTTTTGAATGACCTGTACTACACCGAGAAATTAAAGAAAAGATATGTGAAGGAATCTGACCCTGGTCACCATCTTATAGAGTATATAAAAGGGAGACATATAAGGACTGTGACACAGCTGTAGTAGTTGGTCTTGATGCTGTTCTCTATATTTAAGGGCAGAGAGATCTACACGCACCATGAACCCGTTGCAGTAGTTGGTCTTGATGCTGCTCCTTATCTTTAAGGACAGAGAGATCTACACGCACCGTGACCCTGTTGCGGTAGTTGGTCTTGATGCTGCTCTCTATCTTTAAGGACAGAGAGATCTACACGCACCGTGAACCTGTTGCGGTAGTTGGTCTTGATGCTGCTCTCTATCTTTAAGGACAGAGAGATCTACACGCACCGTGAACCTGTTGCGGTAGTTGGTCTTGACGCTGCTCTCTATAAAGACAGAAAGATCTACACGCACCGTGAACCTGTTGCGGTAGTTGGTCTTGACGCTGCTCTCTATAAAGACAGAAAGATTTACACACACCGTGAACCTGTTGCGGTAGTTGGTCTTGACGCTGCTCTCTATAAAGACAGAAAGATCTACACGCACCGTGAACCTGTTGCGGTAGTTGGTCTTGACGCTGCTCTCTATAAAGACAGAAAGATCTACACGCACCATGAACCTGTTGCGGTAGTTGGTCTTGATGCTGCTCTCTATAAAGACAGAAAGATCTACACGCACCGTGAACCTGTTGCGGTAGTTAGTCTTGATGCTGCTCTCTATAAAGACAGAAAGATCTACACGCACCGTGAACCTGTTGCGGTAGTTGGTCTTGATGCTGCTCTCTATAAAGACAGAAAGATCTACACGCACCGTGAACCTGTTGCGGTAGTTGGTCTTGATGCTGCTCTCTATAAAGACAGAAAGATCTACACGCACCGTGAACCTGTTGCGGTAGTTAGTCTTGATGCTAATCTCTATCTTTAAGGACAGAAAGATCTACACGCACCGTGAACCTGTTGCGGTAGTTGGTCTTGACGCTGCTCTCTATAAAGACAGAAAGATCTACACGCACCGTGAACCTGTTGCGGTAGTTGGTCTTGATGCTGCTCTCTATAAAGACAGAAAGATCTACACGCACCGTGAACCTGTTGCGGTAGTTGGTCTTGATGCTGGCGATGTCCGTGCGCAGGTGCTCCAGTTGCTCATGGCTCAGCTCCTGGTAGCCCTCCTGCAGGGAGGCCATGAAGACGGGCGTATGGGAGCAGCTCGGGTCCCGCAGAGACGCGCCTGTAAGGTCATGGGTCATGGAGTTGGGGCCCGAAAGGCACTGAGAGTTCTGGGGTGACAAAAGACAGAAAGGCTTTGATCCCACAAACTGTGAACTTGGCAAAAGCCTATCAAGGAAATGCAGACATAGCAATAAGTGAAATAATGATTGCAAATACCATCTATTAACACATAGCCAAACAGAACAGAAACTGAGTTTATTTATGAAGTATAAATTGAATCATGAACCATGACACACACACAATGAATGGATTTGTACTGCGATCTTCTCTTGTACTTCCTTGTCTTTTTACCTATGGCCCTAATGTGTGTGGCTATAGATAAAACCAATTAAAATAATTATAAATAGCCCTGACGAGTAACTTCTCATTTTTTCACAGCCTGTGGTTCTTTGCTGTTGTTTGTTTCGTGTAGTTTAATGCTTATTAGAGTAGTTTTGCTGTTGTTTGTTTTGTGTAGTTTAATGCTTATTAGGGTAGTTTTGTGTAGTTGAATGCTTATTAGGGTAGTTTTGTTGTCGTTTGTTTCGTGTAGTTTAATGCTTATTAGGGTAGTTTTGTTGGTTTGTTTCGTGTAGTTTAATGCTTATTAGGGGAGTTTTGTTGTTGTTTGTTTTTCGTGTAGTTTAATGCTTATTAGGGTAGTTTTGTTGTCGTTTGTTTCGTGTAGTTTAATGCTTATTAGGGTAGTTTTGTTGTCGTTTGTTTCGTGTAGTTTAATGCTTATTAGGTTAGATTTGTTGTTGTTTGTTTCGTGTAGTTTAATGCTTATTAGGGTAGTTTTGTTGTTGTTTGTTTCGTGTAGTTTAATGCTTATTAGGGTAGTTTTGTTGTTGTTTGTTTCGTGTAGTTTAATGCTTATTAGGGTAGTTTTGCTGTTGTTTGTTTCGTGTAGTTTAATGCTTATTAGGGCAGTTTTGCTGTTGTTTGTTTCGTGTAGTTTAATGCTTATTAGGGTAGTTTTCCTGTTGTTTGTTTCGTGTAGTTTAATGCTTATTAGGGTAGTTTTGTTGTCGTTTGTTTCGTGTAGTTTAATGCTTATTAGGTTAGATTTGTTGTTGTTTGTTTCGTGTAGTTTAATGCTTATTAGGGTAGTTTTGTTGTTGTTTGTTTCGTGTAGTTTAATGCTTATTAGGGTAGTTTTGTTGTTGTTTGTTTCGTGTAGTTTAATGCTTATTAGGGTAGTTTTGCTGTTGTTTGTTTCGTGTAGTTTAATGCTTATTAGGGTAGTTTTGCTGTTGTTTGTTTCGTGTAGTTTAATGCTTATTAGGGTAGTTTTCCTGTTGTTTGTTTCGTGTAGTTTAATGCTTATTAGGGTAGTTTTGTTGTCGTTTGTTTCGTGTAGTTTAATGCTTATTAGGGTAGTTTTGTTGTTGTTTGCATAACAGTCTAATGATCATTAGGATAGTTCACAAGTGGCCAATCAAGTCACATGTACTTCTTGCATTCATATCTTGTTGGTTATGAAAGAAACTGAAAGAATCTGTCCCAAATCACTACCTCTGAATTTCCGTCATTTACTCCCAGTAGTTTATCACTCCCCCATCAGTCCACCAGCTGTTCTGTCTCTGTACACCATGCAAACCCTTGCGTGATACTGTGACAGGACTTGAGGCTGAATATCTCAAAACCAAGAGAATCTCAGACTAAATGCACACTGAAGTCGGGCTCAGAAATTTGAGTCTCACCAGTTCTGAGAGGGACGGGTTCCCAAGCTCCGACTCGTAGGAGCTGCCGAAGTACAGCCGCCATATATTGTGATGCGGGTCCTCCGGGGGCAGCTCGCCTGGGTCCAACAGAACCATACCGTGCTCCAGCCCGCCCTCTCCCTCCCCTGCTGAATCGTCCGACCCGCTGCTGTGGTTCAGGAAGATCATGGACGACAGGCTTACGTCACTGTCCGAGCCAGAACCCAGATCCTGTGGGACGAGGACACCAGAGATTAAACATTGCATGCTGTATTATGAAATATAAGAGCATGGGACCAAAGCCAAGGCTCGTTCTATTGACTCGTCAGTGATAGACTGAGTTACTGCCATCACGGCAGCAGGCTCCACTGCGTTCTGAATTCTCATTTGAAAGGTTGCCACCTGTGTTCTTACAACATGGAAACTGCTCGAAATTTACCAATTGGACCTCTTACACACACCTGACTGCTGTTTTAATGTACTAATTGGCTAGTAGGTGGCTCATCCATACTGGTTTCCCCATATTTAAATGTTTGCGGTATAAATCTTTGCCACCTTGATCAGGTCGTGGTGTGTGCTGTATTTGCTATACTGCACTTTCTTTACAAAATGTTTATTTTGCACTGCATTTTCCATTTCTTTTAACCCAATTTCTTTGCCATTATGTTCCCTTTTCTCACATTTTGCAAATCCCAGTCGCATTAATAAGCACTTGTCACCGTTGTGAGTAGCACTATTTTAATTAATGACACAATAATATAACTATAGGTATATTCTAATGGACACTATATTATTTTCTTAATTTCTTCTTCAAAAAAAATCTGAATTAACCTGTGGTATTCCCCAAAGATCAATTTTAGGACCACTGCTTTTTAATCTATATATGCTTCACTTGGGCAATATCATCAGGAGACATGGCCTTTCCTTTCACAGTTATGCTGATGACACACACTTTATGTCACTGTGTCTTCTGATGACACAAGGCCTATTGATGCCATTTTTAAATGTATGTTATACATGAATAGGTGGATGGCACAAAACTTTTTACAGTTAAACCAGGATAAAACGCAAGTTCTAGTTATTGGTACAAAGGCCCCGAGAGAGAAATTGGCTGCATATCAGGAATGTGACCAAATCTGCATTTTATCACTTGAAAAATATTACAAGAGTGCTTTTCTCTCTCAGAGCAATACAGGGAGACTAATGCATACTTTTATTACTAGCAGGATAGACTATTGTAACGCTCTCCTATCTGGTCTCCCCAAAAAAGCTATAAACCAATTCCAATTAATTCTGCCAGAGTACTGACAAGGACCAGAAGGAAAGCACATATTATACCTATTTTTAAGTCTCTACACTGGTTACCGTTTAGTTTTCGTATTGATTTAAAAGTTTTTTTACTAGTTTATAAAACGCTGCATGGCCTTGCACCAAGCTACCTGTCTCAGGTACCTGCTTTTAACGTATGAACCAGGAAGGCCCCTCAGATCCTCTCGGAGCAACCCTTTAACTGTCCCGAAAAGCAGAACGTAACCCTTCGCTGAGGCAGCATTTAGCAGTTACACTCCCAGTCGCTGGAATAGCCTCCCTGAGGATCTGAGGGCAGCTGAAAATATTGATATTTTTAAACGTACGCTCAAAACTTTCCTTTTTAGCCAGGCTTTTACCTAGCATTTTTATCTTAAATTTTGGTGTGCACTAGTCTCTCATTTTATTGTTTTACGGTTTTATTTTTTTACTTTTTTTATTGTCTATTATTATTTTATTAAATGTTTTTTTTATTTTTTTTATTCTTATTGGATATTTGCCTGTCAATCACTTGCATGGAAAGCACTTTGAACTGCATTTACTAGTACGAAAGGTGCTATATAAATAAAGTTTGATTGATTGATATAACCACTTAGAATGAGAGAACAATTATGTAACTGAACGTGACCCAAGACGATCCCAACAAGTGTAAATTGGCAACAGAATATAATAAAAATAGAGGGTATTATGCAAAAATATATATATTTTAAATAGTGCATACAAAAGAACATATAAACACACACAAAAAATTTTTTGACCTTTTTTTCTTCAGAACATCTAATCAGAAACCAAAAGCAAACATTTTCCACAGGCCTAATAGTAACCTATAGCTACATTGTGGGGAAAATACACAAAGTTGAGCCTACAGGATATGTGTCCAAAACTCACAAAATCACTCATTTATACATGAAACGGTATGCAAGTATTCAGTCAAACCATAACAGCTGTCAGGATGTGTCATAGAGGTCTAAAAGTACAGATAAAAACAATTATTGAAAAACCGATGCATTTTCACTGCCGGATTGTAGTTTTCGCTAGAACCCAAGATGTGTAACGTTAACGTCTTTAGGGCTACGGCTCTGGGGCTACGCTGACAGGATTGCCTTGGAAACGTGTTTAGTGGCTAGAGATCAGCGCTGATGATCATCTGCAGTCACGTCACATTTTACACGATAGACTCCCTTAAATCGCGGCCCAAGAAGTTTCACTCGCCTGACGCACTAGTGTTCCTGAAATTGGACTCGCCCAAAATGTAAACTACTCGCTAGAGGCGAGCGGGCGAGCTTAATTTCCCGCCCTGCTTCCAGGTCAAGAGACCATAGACAAGCAGAGGCTCTATTCTGAAGTGTATTCACCAGCCCCTACTTCTTCATACTCTCTCAAAGTCAGCTGCAAAGTGTTTGCCTCAGAGGAGTGTACCTTTCACACTCGGCTGGCGTAAGGCAATATCCTGATAGACTGCAATAGCCTGACTGACCAGAGGATTTGCTGAGACTATCCACATTCCACTGACTCAAACCCTCCGTACACAATACCAGGACTATACCACAATGTTGCAGGGCCTGCAACAGGGGGGCAGTGTGGAAAGCTCACATGAAGGTGACCGGCCCCTAGGCTGCTGTGGATGGCTTCTAGCTGGGCGTTGTACAGCAGGGCCTTCAGGTCCGCCCCGGTGAAGGAGTCGGTGGCACCGGCGATCTGCTCCAGGTCCAGGTCTCCCGCCAATGGGACGGACTGGGTCAGAGCTTTCAGGATCTCCAGACGGGCTTCCTGCAGAGGTGGGGTGAGGGTAGCAGAGATGGGGTGAGGGGGTCGCGGGATCACTGTGACCCACCCAGAGCCCAAAGCCTTGAAAAGGACAGCCATAGATTTTTGCCGATAAAGCCTTTTAAAGACAGCTAGCTAAATAACCTCAGGCCTCAGGCATTGAAAGGTTTATAGTGTATGACCTTGTAAACGTGCACTAATCATAAACAAAATTATCAACTGGGAGCCAGTCCGTTCCAAACAGGAAGGGGCATAGTACCTGGTCGGGTGGTGGGCAGTATAGGGATTTGTCCAGTCGGCCGGGTCTCAAAAGCGCAGGGTCGATGAGGTCAGGGCGGCTGGTGGCGGCTAGGACATACACGCCTGCGGACAAAATACGTGGACCCGCTCATTAACAAAGTCCAGCACACCACACTACGGCTCAGCTCAGGCCTTCCTCCCAACATCTCCAGAAAAAATAAACTGGTAACAGAACATTAATAA
Source organism: Ilyophis sp. 1 JC-2022 (assembly GCA_022702515.1). Taxonomy (NCBI): domain Eukaryota; kingdom Metazoa; phylum Chordata; class Actinopteri; order Anguilliformes; family Synaphobranchidae; genus Ilyophis; species Ilyophis sp. 1 JC-2022. The sequence goes on along the minus strand of CM040395.1, from coordinate 27,732,936 downwards.
GGACCGTGGCCCCGTTCCTCGTACATAGATAACTCAAGTTAGCTGGCTGGTTGAATCGCTGACGATTCAACCAATTTGGCTGAAAAAGTCAATGCTGCCAACAAGAAAATGGGAACCTATTCGCCGTGCAGAATAAAAGAAAACTATAAAATGAGATGGGGCCATTTCTCCAGAGAAAAAAGGAACATGAGCACGGTCTTACCCTGAAGCCCCTCCACCCCGTCCAGCTGGGTGAGCAACTGATTGACCACTCTGTCTGTGACACCCGTGCTGTCGTGTCCCCGACGCGGTGCCAGGGAATCAAATTCGTCAAAAAACAGGATGCAGGGCTTGGCAGACTGGGCCCTACAAGCAAACAGCAATGAGAGGTCAGTGTTTGGTCAGAGTTAATCTTTCTGCTGTACGGTGCCCGGACACAATTCAGGTAAATTGAACAGGGCTTGTAGTAGGGAGGGAAATTGCTTTGCAAGATTTCTCTCAGGAAAGCTACTTGCTCTCACCGAGTTCCGTACAACCTGAAATGACCCAGAAAATGGCAGCACTTCTTTATATGCACTACTTCCTGTTAAGCAGTTCCGTGCCTTCTAAATAGTGCTCGTCAATGAGAAATGCTTTGCACAACACAAGATGTAAAAACTTTTTTTTTTTTTTTAAAGTAATGTGATTTAAAGCAATTCTGAGATCATTGTTTGGATCACAAACATTTAATTCGCATTTTTAAGAGTTCAAAGTAAATTTTAACTGAGTGATCTGCCTACCTACAGTACTTCTAATGCAAACTTCAAGGACAATATTGAGCAGCATATTTGAGTACATTTACTAAATGGACCTTAAACTGTAAACCTCATCCTAAATTTGGATTTTTGTCATTTAAAATACGTATATACAGCTACAGAAAAACGAAGAGGACAGACCTTTGGAACACATCACGTACGGCCTGCTCGCTTGCTCCAATGTACTTGCTTAGAAGCTCTGGACCCTGGGAACACACGACCATAACAAGCCATTCACCAATCCTATCCCTGTTAGCCTGCTGTTGAAACCACTTTCTAAAACAAAGCTACTCAACTCTGGTGCTTTAGAGCCATAATTCAACTGTTTTTGTAGGCCAAATTTAACAATGCAATTACATTTAATAGTGGAAAAGGTAAGTAGCTCAAGAAGGCAAGTGAATAAGCATCGGGAGTAAGATGATGTTATAATGGCCACAGTAATAATGTTAGTCAACAGCACTGCAGATGCTGTCTGAGTAAAGTATGAGAGCCTCTTTGATTGCATTGTTTGTGTCCTTATTAGCCCTATAGATCCTGCGTTGTAAAGTTGGATCAGCCTCGGAATGATGCAAGGAGCCTAGTTTACTACAAGCACATCATCCATCAGTGGAAGCAGCGGTGAAGTGTTGGACTAGAAACAAAGCCTAAATAAAACTGATACAATTCTTTTCTGTAACTTCCTGTTTACTGGCCAATCAGTTGGATGGTCAATTCCCTGTGCTGTGGCCAATGAGATTGCTGTTGAGGGGGGGGCAGTACGGCTGGGGGCACCTTGATGCTAATGAAGTTCATGCCGCTCTCCTTGGCCATGGCTCCAGCCAGCAGAGTTTTCCCTGTTCCGGGGGCTCCGTACAGCAGCACGCCGGAGCAATGTCGGATCGGCAGGTTTGCGAAGAGCGCGGGGTACTGAAATGCACAAACGCGGTGGTATGAGTGGGGAGCGCTGTCACCAGCCAACATTACAGCCTTTCACTTAGATATCGGATCTAAAAACAATTAGGATGCGCCAAACATTTAGTATCATTACCAAAATTTTATTTGGCATACGTTTAAAAATGCACAGAAAAGGTTTTTACGTGGACATGTCCTCTCACAACCTATCCAGTTCCCTTTGAAAATGAGGATTAAATCCACTGTATTTTGTAGGACGAAGAGAGAATCGTCATGGTAGATGGAAACCAGCCATCAAGCAGGGCACAAAGCCAGCTGCCATGGCTGCTTATGAGGAGGGAGGGGCTGTACCTTGGCGGGAAGCAGGATGGTGTCCATCAGCAGCTGCCGCGCCTCATGAAGCCCGCCCACCCGATCCAGGCCCACGCTGCTGGGGGGGTGGAGCTGGGCGTGCCACTGGGAGGGCGGGGTGAAACCCTTCAGGGCCTGCTGGAAGTCAGACGTGGATAAACACACGTCTGAAAGACAGACAAAGCAAACCATTCAGAAATAAATAAACCAACCTTTAAATGGCAAACAGTAAAATCCTAATAGGCAAGGAACAAAGAAAGTAAAATGTATTCTGATGTCATTTACTTCATCAGAATTAAGAGCATTTACAGAAGAAACGGTTATTAGCGTACAAATACACACAAATCCCATAACTGTACTTCCAGTAATGTTGTTGCTGTCAAAAGAATGCAATTAGAAAACCTGCGCTCTATGGTACTGTCATCTCTATAGCTCGGCCAGCTAATTTGCTAGACAGCAAGACAGCCTGGCAGCTAGCTGGCTAGCTAATAGGACAATATGGCCAGCTTGTTTGCTGGCTAGATGGGTAGCCCAAGCAGCTTGCTAGTTATCTAGTTGGAAGATTTGCAATCACTACCGCCAGAACATGAGTGGCCTATTTGAGGGAGTCTTTCGTCAGTACCTGGCGCACAGCTGCCCCTGTTGTGCAGGGCATTGGCGTGGATGGCTCTCTCCACCAGCAGGGTAAAGTCCCTGGGCAGATAGCCCTCTGTCTCCATAGCCAGGCTCTCCAGGTCCAGCACACCCAGGGTGTCTGGGGAGACCGTGCTCTTACTCCTGACCACGGCCCTCAGGATCTGCCCTCTCTGCGCCTGTAATACACAGTCTCCTCACTTACCTACGTCCCATGTACACAGCACTCCCATCGTACCGTACCCAAAAAGCATAGCTCACCAGACAGTTAGTACCCTACTGCAGCGATCTTTGGGTACATTGCATGACACAGAACACAGCATGTATGACCTAAATCTGACACCACAACACACCACCACAAACGACTCAGATTTCACAGCGCCCGCAATGCGCAATGCGTACGGCACTAATTCGACACAGGACTCACTCCTCACGACTCAGAAAAGAAGTTCAGAGTTAAATTACGCCAAGTCCTAACTTTTGAAAAGAATACACTTTACTACTATAACTATTGTGCCAATATACTGCTGGAGTTTAATTAAATCTCTGCTCCGACTTAGCATCGACAATTCTGCGGCCTATTAGACAGCTATTGAAATAGATTTCTTCTTAAGAGCTTTAAGGAGATTTTAAAGATCCATACCCAGAATTTAAGTGCGCCTCTTTTCCCTGAGTACTACAATCCTGCAGATTTATTAGCTCTGTAAAAGATTGAGTATACCGCCACCTGCAGCAATTTAGCCGAATAATTGATCCAACTGTGTAATTAATGGCTCAGACTGTAGGAATTCCCACTGTAGGACTTTGGATCCACAATTGCAGTTCTTGTGCTACACTGTACCATCTCCTTACTATCAGTGCTCTTCATAATTAATGTTATACCTCTTTTGCTATGGACTTGATGGGTATACATTTTTTTTTTTTTTTAGTTTGGCACTTATGAGTGACCATATGTTTATTAAATAACTTTTTTATAATGACGCCTGGCTTCAATTGTTTTACAGTTTATCTTTGTAGTTATGTTGGCATTATGCAACCTTACCGTACGGACTGTCAAGCCTAATTTATAGTTTGTCACACGACACTTTCGACAAGTGTCACGCGACAAAGGTGAAGGTGTCGCACAACGTTTCGCAATTGTATTTCGGCGAAGGCCTGCGGGTAGGGTTCCGTTGTCTCTATAGTAACAAGACGCCAAACACCTGACCATTTGTTTACATTTGTAAACTGTCCAGTCACACTGCGTGACAAAGTATGACGGTGTCGGTGACGTAACACAATTCTTGAGGCGCGCGACAATGTGCAACAAATAATTTTTGTTGAGCGACATTCCTCAAAAGTGTCGTGCGACGAAGTATAATTTAATCTTTAGTCTCTCTGGATAAGCAGGTGGGTGAAATCAATAAACGTAGGCTTTACCTGGTCTGGGGGCTGGATGCGGGTGAAACACTGGAAGAAGTGGGAACCCTGCGTCTCCACCAGAGACTGGTGCAGGGAGTGCTCGCTCTGACTGGTGGCCAGCAGGGTGATCAGCCCGCCCTGCACCACGGCCTCGCGCGCCAGGTCTCTCAGGCCTGAGACGCCCACACAGGAGAACAAGGACACAGTGCTGGTAAAAAAGCCACTCGCTTCCTGTTAATCTCCACAGACGTTTTTCCAAAGGTTTCTACTCATTTAAATCGCAGTATGTTTATGTGAACGTACGTCGTACATTTTTTGTGAACAATTATTTTTATTTTTTTCAATAAAAATAATCAACACATGACAAAATTAACATTAAGTCTTTATGCATTTCTACATTAATAATGATCCATCATAATATACAGTGAGCACCATAATTCATTGGATGGTGACACATTATTTATTATTTTGGTTCTGTACTCTAGCACTTTGAGTTTGAAAGGATACAATGACAACGAGGTTGAAGAGCAGACAGTCAGCTTTAATTTGAGGGTATTTTCATGAATACCGGATGAATCGTTTAGAAATTATAGAGCCTTTTGTACATAGTCCCCCCCATTTTCAGGCATTAAAAAAATATTGGACAGTTTAACAATGTAGAATAAAGTAATTTTTAATATTTGGTTGCATATCCTTTGCATGCCATGACTTTCTGATGTCTGTGACCCAACAATATAAAAAATGTGTCACTGTCACTTTAAGGGTTGTTTCTCCTGACAAATTTTCCTATTGAACTCTGGAAAAATAAGTCAAGAGAAGAAACCCTTCAAGTTGTCCATCCATATCTACTGCATATCTGGCAGCAGAGTGATGGTTTAAGACTTGTTTTATATGTCAGACCCTTGATGACTTAGCAAAACATGTGTTCCATACTGTTCCAGTGTAATTTACAGCTAAATCTAGTCCCAACCCCCAATTCCCATAGAGATCCATTCAAATGCAGAGAAGTTATAGGATCGCTTGTAAGAGTGCCAAAAAATAAGATATCAAGAGCCTTTTGATATTGTTGGGTCACAGACATCAGAAAGTCATGGCATGCAAAGGATATGCGACCACATTTTTTAAACGATTACTTTATTCTACTTTTTTACTTTATACATTGTCATTGTACCCTTTCAAACTCAGTGCTAGAGTACAGAACCAAAATAACAAAAAATGTGTCACTGTCCAATGAATTACGACGCTCACTGTATATGATACATTTGCAGAATTTTACTTTTTAAAGAACTGAATATGACATGTTATTTAAATGAATAATGTGAAAATCTTGAGAGCTCTTACTCCAGTCATTTTATTACCTTTAAGTTACGATTCATTTCTGTAATAGGTTCTTACAGCGAGCGCATATTCAGCATATTTGCATAATCTGAAGACAGCAGAAGAGACTCGTACCCTGGGCTAACTGAAGGCGGTGAAGTGCCTCTGGACCATGCTCCTGTTCTGGGGAGACAGCCGCCCCCGTCACCTGATCCAGGTCATCCAGAAGGACCACTGAAGGCTGTCTCCACACTGCCTGCTCAAAAGCAACCTCCAGCCTCTGCCTTATCGTCTCTACCCGCTTCCCTGAAATGGGTTACATCAAATAGGATAGGAGGATTTAGGAGGATAAAACAGGACAGTATCACACATTACAAACACAATGCTAAATCACATTACTGTATGAAATAACACAGCATTACATATCAGAAATGGCTCCTTAAATGCAGCATTGCCCAGCTTGTCACCAAACACAATGAATGCATCACGCACCTCAACATTGTATCATGCTTTAAAAATCCCATTGAAATGCAATATCACAAACATAGCATCATAAACACTGCGTCGCACACACGGATCACGCGTTTAAATGCAGGTGGGAAAACGTAGCGTCACAACGGACCATCCCCAGTGCAACACCCTACTTCCTTGCGCCTACCTCTCAGTTTCTTGCAATCAATCACCTCCACGTGTGCGTCGAGTTCCTCTGCTGCTTTTCTGCATAGTGCTTTGGAGAAAACAGTCTTCCCAATTCCCTGTAGTATACATTACACAATGTTACATAACACTTACTTTCTCACAGACAACGGGGACAGCAATTTCAGCTCCAAGTTGTTTGGGAGCATTCTTAAGATGCAAATGCTGGCCCTCATTCCACCACTACAAACACAAAGCGCACAGCGAGATTAAATTGTTATTCGATTTTTTTGCTGAGCAGCTTATTCTTATAAGCAGAGCAAGCTAGTTCTTCCCATTAGTTTGTATATGACTCATGACTGAGCAATATATTATTTTTTTAAAATTTAATTGGAAATTCATTGTACTACGGGTGTCCCTGAAAAGCAATAAAAACCCATCCGAAGACACTGTTGCCTTTCTCTAGTATTGATGCACAGCAATATTTACCCTGGGGCCTGTGATCAACAGTGCCCCGTTTCTGAGCCCCGGGGTCACGGCCGCCAGCTCTTCTGACAGGGGCCGTCCCAACAGAGCGTAGGAGATGTGCTCAAAGGCCGATTCGCCGATATCCTCCATTCCCCTGGGCAGAGGGCAAGAGTCAGACAGTGCCGTGGTCTTGAAATGCAGAAAACTCTGCAGGAAACACTGAAGTTATTTGATATTTTTTATTTGCGCTTGCGCAATTCCCCATTTTAAAGCCTAGATTTTGTCATTTGGTGTTTTCCGGAGCATAAAAACCAGATTTATTGTTAAAACTACACCTCTGAGAGTTCTACTTAATGAACAGACAGAATGTGCTGTCCAAGCAATAGTTACTCGCATTGAAATTCTACCCTGAGCGGACTGCTCGTGCTCAGCCACAGTCAAACATGACCAGTGATCACCTGGGTGGACATATTGACTGCAACATTTTATTACAATATTTTTTTACAATTAATGTTTATTAGCATATTAGCCACATATGCTGCTGGATATTTTTCTGAATAAATTCAGATCAAGTACTGGGATTTGACCATGCAACCACCAAGCACAAGCCCAGTTCTTCTTAACCAATGAATTACATTTCTACCCCTGAGTAAGGCTTACCCAAGATCATCTAGTGAAGGAAAACCAAGATAATTGTTGTCATCATCAGCTTTTGGGGGGCCAGTGACAGTCAGTGGCTCCCAAACAACCTGGAAATGAACAAACCGTAATCAACATTGGTCTTGCAAATACAGTGTATGAAGAGTACACTTGGACGATGCAGAAAAAAGACATTTGACAATCAAAAAGCTAAAAAGATAACCACTACCTGTATGTTAGTTTTATGCAGTAGACTTGCAGTCAACAAGAACACCTCATCAGACTTTGCAATCTCAGACTCTGGCTTTAACACATTCAAAGCGAACTCCATATTTTCTGCAAAGAATTAAATAAATGGTAAATGGTAAATGGACTGCACTTATATAGCGCCTTTATTCAAAGCGCTTTACAATGGCCTCTCACTCACCCATTCACACACCAATGGCGGCAGCTGCCATGCAAGGTGCTAGCCTGCTCATTGGGAGCAATTTGGGGTTCAGTGTCTTGCCCAAGGACACTTCGACATGTGGACAGGAGGAGCCGGGGATCGAACCGCCAACCCTGCGATCAGCGGACACCCCGCTCTACCTTCTGAGCCACAGCCGCCCCTTGTTTGGTCTGATCAATGTGGATTGATCAGACCATAGACCGTAAAAAATATATATGATTAGACTAACAAATAGTTTCAATTCAGGCAAACAACGCAACACTATATTGGCAACTTTGATACCAGCATAAGCAGATAACACAATCATTGTAAGGTTTGGACTAACGCACCTGTAAGCCCCCTTTAAAATGTTAAAAAGCAGAGTTGTGAGCCTACCTTCACTGACAGGAAGTGTGATAAAATGAGAAGAACCCGTTAAACAGCTCAGGCCATCGTCGCTTTGAGAACGCAGCCAACACAGAAACGCCGACTGAACGTCCAGCTCATTCTCAGTCTGGGGCTTAAGAAAATCAACAGTACAATCAAAGTACATTCAACAACAATCACCGAAATATACTACATTTAAACTGCGGGCCACATAAAGACCGCACGCAGTTCCAAACTGGAGCTCTTCTACAAGCACAAACAAACCAGAGCGTCACTATTATCATTCATCCATTTCATATAGGAAAAGAGCAAACAGTAATTACTACCTGATGAACATGATAAAACTCACAAGTTCTTGTAATGGCTGCAATTGGACTACAGAAGCCAATTTAGGTGTTGATTTTAATGGCTGAATTCTCACAGCTGAGTGCACATCAATATTTAGCCGCTTCCTTAAGATTTCTGGGATCTGTAAAATAACAAAATAACAACAAATACAGAGTTTATTACAACAAGAGTTACTTCAACAAGCAATATATGTATTATTTAAGTTGGTGTCACTACAGACCTTTGAACAAACAGATCATTGAAGCGCATATTTGCCTGACTCCAAAAAAATCTGAGAATAAACAAGTTTAATGGTGTGGCCGAGTAGCTCAGGAGGCGTGCTCACCCAGACCCTCCCACTGTAGAGCTGTCTCCCACTGCTGCTGTTCTGGGCGTCCAGGATCTCCTCCACACAGTGACAGACCACCTTGACCACTAATGGCTGCTCCTGGGCCTCATCAGAGCCAGGTCCTCTGTCACCAGTGGGCGTGGCCGAGCTTCCTTTTTTTCTCTCAGAGGCCTGCTTCGCTCTCTCTGTCAGCTCCTTGGCCGAGCGAAGCCGGGAGACTCTGCCGTACGTCACAGCGGCTCGGCTCCAGTCCCCCTCCTCCTCGCAGTGGCCCCAGGGCAGGATGTGCAGGGCCCCGGGGGCGGCGGCGGCGGCGGCGGCGCCCCAGTGACCGACAGAGACGGGCGGGGCCCTGCACACCCTGAATACAGCGTCCCTAAGAAGAGGGGCTATTGTCGGAACAGAGGGGACCTCCCTCTCATGGTTGACGCTGCCCGTGAACATGTACCTCATCAGGCTCTTCAGATGGCTGACTCCGCTCCAGAGGCTGTCCGGGTTGGGCTCGGGCCTATCCTGCGGGGAAGCCTGGGGGGACTCCGGGGCATGGCTTTCCAGGGAGAACCTGGAGGCCGGGATTTCAAAGTTATCCTGCCTGCACAGGCGCGGGCTCTGGTTTGGCTCGGCAGCGCCTTCAGGCCTGAGGCGACCGCTGGCAGAGTGCTCTCCACCTTGCCGTGATTTGGGGGACACCACAAGCTCGGTGAACTGCTCCAGGCGACCGTAAGGTACAGACGGCGAGAGGGAGGCTGTAGCAGGAGGGCACAATCAAGAACGTGTGCAGAAAAGCTTGGACTTAATCTCTTCTTTCTACGTGAACTTGTCTTTTGGTCCTTTACCTGTCATATTAGACATCTGTGGTACAATATCATGCCCTGAGTCGCTGTTGGGATTTTATGCAATTTTATGAATTAAACAGTTTTAGCACTACTATAGTACTAATGTGGCTACTGCCTTCTGTACACTGCACTCTGTATTTCACTTGTGGGTACCTAAGCACCTAAACAGATAACAACGACACAAGAGACTTCACACTGACCTATTTGTATGTAGATGACAGTGCGTTGGTTCACCCACACAGGAAACACTCCAGTAGGGAAAACTACCCGAATCTGATCCAGGAGTTTCTGCTCCAGCGCTGAGCTGTGGAGCTCCTGAGGACAAAAAGACAGAACTGATATATAGACAGCCACAAGAAGCGGTCAGTCACCTTTCCCCATTATCGCAGTTAGCAAAAGTCCACCTGGACATAATATAACTATAAAGTGTAAACTACACTCCATCATAACTTTAAAGCAATGGCATATCACTCTAGCTAGATGCAGAACAGGAAATTAATGATATTTACAAAAAGGAAAATGCTTGCAAACTATTTACCAAAAGAGACTTGTACTTGTTTTGAGCCAATTGTCTGTCCTACCGGTGTAAAAATGTCACTTAAATCGTATGCATTGCATGCATTATAATATTCAACTAAACACTCTCAGCCAGCCATACCAAAAGAGCAATTATCATTCTTTCAGGAGAAAGAGGACCTTACCAGTATCTCCCAGTCATCTGATGACAGCGGCTCCACCATGACCTGTTTAACAGACAGGACCTGGTGACAGGGCCGCAGAAAGCCCTGGAACATCATGTCAAACCGACATTAGTTTTGAATACATTTGACATATGGCAAGACTAAATAGTTCTGTTAAAAATCAGGCTAAGCAAAGATACAAAATTTGTTCTAATATTTAGTAGTCAAGTAATGCTATTTAAAAGTTGCTCTGACAGTACGGTAAAAAGTTAATTGCTACCTGCTCTCCATCTTTGATGCCAAGCTTGTCCCCCAGCTGTCTATTCACCTCGACCGTGTTTTCATCCCGATTTGAATTTTGTAGACATCTTGTCCAGCTTAGATATACAGGAGTACAGACACCCCAGGAAAGCTCTAAAACTTGAGTCTGTTGGGAGAAATTAATGTTTTAGTGCCAGCACAATTAAATCGCGGTTAACATTGTGACAACACGGATACATGACCCCCTAATGTTGCTTCACTTGGTATGCAACAACACATTTGTCAACAACGCTAGATGCTAATGCTATTCTGCAACTGAACAAACTGAGCTAGCTAACGGTATAACACGTTATAATCTTACCTCTTGAAGACAGAGCTGTGATATTAAGTTGGAAGGAAGGTGAATGAAACAGTTTTTAGAGTTGTTAAATACCACGGTGACAGGTTGAATCCCATGGCTACCGAGCATTATTAACTAACTAGTCACAGGCAGAATTAGCCTTGATGGGCTCAGGGCTTAACGTTACATTACGGTTGAACTGAGGCTGGATAGGCTACATTGGGTACAGAGCACGGCCGTGTTCTTCTCTGTGCAAAGACAAAATCGACAGATCACAAATTAATGGATAATTTATGTTAACCGATCAGAAAATTTTCAACCGGATACCTAAAGCTGGTAAAATAAAACAATTTCCAAGTTACCCCGATAGCTAACTGAAGTTAACTTCGCATCTACTGATGTTGTCTTGATGAAGCTGCTCATTGCTCATTGGATCCAATTCAGACACATGACCCTTATACTTCATGGTGATTGGAGAATTGTTAGAACTCTTTTTCTGGTGGGTCTACTCGATTAGTTCTGTCTTGGTTGCTGATGTCTTCTTGTTGACACACAAAGATGGCAGCCTCCAATGATAGTTCAAGTTGGAATACCCTCGAAGTTCACAAACACCACGAGCAACGAAGAGTTTGTCACACAAGGCCCAAATATAGGGAAGGGAGGAGACCCAAAGCTGTGAAGGTATGTATATGCGAGTGCGGGTTTGCAATTATTAACTATCTAGATCGCTAAATATTGGGCTGTATCAATCTGTCTTATGCGCTCTGGCGTTAGCTTGCTATGTTTAATGTTTACCGTTTGAGCTAGCTTGACAACTTGTACATGGTCCTTGCATTTGCGATGTTTAATATCAAATTCTCGTTTTACTTTAGCATGTTTATAAGCTGCTTGCTGTGGTTTCGCCGTAGGTATACACCATCAACTTGGAGTCTCGTTTCTTGTTAGTCCAAGGAGTTCCAGCAATTGGTGTGATGGAAGAATTGGTCCAGCTCTTTGCTCTCTATGGGGCGATCGAAGAGTACCGAGTACTTGACGAGTACCCTGCAGAGGAGTTCACCGAAGTTTATTTAATTAAATTCCAGAAGCTTCAAAGTGCTAGGTGAGTGTTGTCAGACATTACCCACTGTCTGAACGGTACAAGAGCATAACCATTCTTCCCACGCCATACACTCAATAGTGTGCACTTAAAATTATGCCGTTAAAAAAAGTTTAATTATGCCAGCTAATGTCCAAACCATCGAGTGACCCTAAAAGATAAACACTTTTGACAGACTGGCCAAACGTAATCTGGATGAAAGGAGTTTCTATGGCGGCTTGCTTCACGTGTGCTATGCCCCTGAAAACGAAACTGTGGAGGACACCAGGCAGAAATTACAAGAGAGGAGAAGATTTGTTGCAAGGATAATGCGAAATAAAGGTGAACTGTTCTGAATTATGCGCTGATATTCCACTTGTTATATTGTATTTTCGTTATGCTTCCCAATCCTCACCTATTACATTGGCTGTTTCACTCTTACCACGACTTTGGTGCTATTAAAATGGCATTACTTACTTTTGTTCTCCCAATTCACAGCTAGAGAATGTGACCAAACAGAAGTTGAGAAAAGCAAAATACCCAATGGCTCAGAAATGTGTGAAAAAAAGGAATGGAAGGTTACTTCTCAGGAGGAGGAGGAAAGTTTGAGTACCAACTACCTTTCAAGTTATCCTTTATTGCCCCCTCCTCCACGAGAGGATGTTTATAGACCTTCATCCTTTTCTGAACAGACATCGTCGTCATCATCTGTGTTAAAGGGATATCAATGCAAAATTCAGCTTGCTGAGGACTATATGGGGTCCATGTACAATTTTGTTGATACTGGTAACGAACCCCTTCCATCTAAAGGTCTAACATCCCCCTCTCATGGAAAGCCAGCAATGATTAACAGGCAGAGAAAAATCTGTTACCCTACTACCAGGTTTATACCAAGGACCACACAATTATTAAACAGGAAACGAAAAATGGAGGTTTGTCAAGACACACTGTTGGGAATTGCCGACACAAGTGAAACTCTGATTGGACCAAAACTACCACAGCAACCTAAGATGGACATGGAGGATGTCTCCATGAATATTACAGCTAATTTAATAAGAAACACAATGGCAAAGGTTGGTGATTTACTGAATCTTAATAAATCCTTTTATTGTTTCATCAAGAGATCACATTTCTCAAATCTCTGCATTTCTGGCTTGACATACAGTATTTATTTTAGTGTCTCAACATCACTGACATACTAGTATTCTAGTATGACAGGCATACTTTCACGTTTAAGTCTGAGACTGGTCAGTGTGAATTCTTCTAATTTATTTGTCATATCACGTTAGATTTCATCAGTTCCAGATTGCAAGCCTGCAGAGAAGAAAGCCACCGCTCCCAAGCCACGAAGAAGGATATAAATGCCATTCCATGTCTTCACAGGAACTGCACCCTACAATACTGGAGATAAGTGTATTACCTAGGTGTCTAAATTGTGGACCTATATAAAAAAATATTCATTTAGACATTTTACACCAGAAGTATACCCAAAATAAAAGCGGTTTATTTGGTGAGAACTGCTTGGAATAAAACATGCATGAATTAGTTCTCAAGAGGGTCCTGGAATGCTTGCTGTTCAAATGCCAGTATGCTCTAGAACAGAAGTGGAAAAATACATTTTAGCTATCATACCAGAACCTTAATAGCTCTTAATAATACTGAAAATAATTAACAAAAGCTTGTAATTCACCATTTGGGATGCCTACCTTTGCATCTGGAAGACAATTTCCAAAAGCTTCCAGTAACAGGTCTTCCTCCCTTACCGCCTTCTCAAAGTCAGTGTAAGACAGTCGGCCATCATGGTCATGATCCTGTAAGTAGTAACAATAATCTTTGTATTGTATCTGTGTGAAACAGAAATCTTTTTAAAGTCAAAACATTGTTTGACATCTTTAAATGTTAATGTGAACTGTATTTCTGTATTATAAAGATCCACTGCTTGCTTTTGGTGTTGATCAACTTCTCCAGTCACATGTGCGTATGTTTCAAATATTTAAATCAGCAGTGTATCTACAAAAAAAGGGGAATATGTCATGAATGAGCATCATAGAGAGTTTATTTTTGCTACCAAGGCCTCATTCTTGGGACATTGTCCAATCGTAATGTGTGTGTGGGTTTCCGATGTCAAACATGACTATCACAGATTATTTGTAGAGTTTTAGACCTGCTCTTATTAGGTTACCCCATTAGTAGGATATTTTGGTTTTGGAGCGGTAAAGAGAGTTACACAAAACAAGTTGTGCTGCTTTGATACATTGGTGGTGTGCTATACACTTTGTCATTGACAGTAGTTGTAATATGTACCAGAGGTCGCGCTAGGATTTTAAACCGCCGGCCAGAATGTCCGGAAGGATTGCAGTTTGTCGAACATATGATTAAAAAAAACGAAAATCTATTTTCAATGCATGAACGACAGGCAGGTGCATTTAAGGATGTAGCTTAACAACATATGTTACAGCATACACTTCTCAAAGAAATTAAGAGAACACTTAATCAACACAGTATAACACAAAGTCAATTAAACTTCTGGGATATCGATCTGTCCAGTTAGGAAGCGTCAACGATTGTGAATCAATTTCACCTGCTTTGGTGCAAATTAAAGTGACAACAGATGGATAGGAGAGGCAACAGCAAGACAACCCCCAAAAAGTAAATGGTTTTGCAGGTGGTGGCCACGGACCATTTCTCTCTCCTTATCCTTCCTGACTGATTTTGCCCTTGTCACTACTGGTAGCATGAGGCGGTACCTGCAGCCCATTCAGGTTGCACAGGTAGTCCAGCTCCTCCAGGATGGCACATCCATACGTGCCATCGCAAGAAGGTTTGCTGTGTCTCCCAGCACAGTCTCAAGAGCGTGGAGGAGATACCGGGAGACGGGCCATTACATGAGCAGAGCTGGACAGGGTCATAGAAGGTCAACAACCCAGCGGCAGGACCGGTATCTGCTCCTTTGTGCAAGAAAAAACAGAACGACGTCCTGTAGTGGGACCTGTGCTCACAGCCCAGCACTGTGCAGCTCGATTGGAATTTGCCAGAGAACACCAGAATTGGCAGGTTCGCCATTGGCGCCCCGTTCTCTTCGCAGATGAGAGCAGGTTCACACTGAGCACATGTGACAGACAGTCTGGAGACGCCGTGGCAAATTTTATGCTGCCTGCAACCTCATCCAGCATGACCGGTTTGGTTTAATTGGTGTTATACTGTGATGATTAAGTGTTCCCTTAATTTTTTTGAGCAGTGTAGTATTATATTTTGGACTATTTGAAAATAAAGGAATAATATAAAAATAAATATAACAGCTTCGCCTTGGACAAGCAGATGAATTACATTTCTGCGTGCGTAATGTTTTCTCAACAAAAGAAGCTGTCTTGATTTTGCATCATTAGTTTATTAGAACACATTTTTCTTCAGAATAACTATTTTAACATTTCTTTACTCCAAGGCAAATTGCAGAGTTGCGGAAGATGCTATAAAGAAATAAGCCAGCAACGACACTTGACAATTGGGATCCGACCTAACGTTAACGAAGAGCGCTTTCGGTAAAGTCAGACCAGAACAGTGTAGGCTATTGATTTAACAAAGGGAAAAATGTTGATTATATCAAGCGTATAGCCTATTAAGTCAGTCAGCCTATTAGGTCAAAACCATAAATTGCCGGCCTAACGCGACCCCTGATATGTACGTGTTTCAGTCCCACCCCATTGTTGGCTATGTATGTTCTTCAATTTAAACAAATAAGAAAAAGCTCACAAACACTGTATCATGTATACACACACACCATTTTCTTCAAAGCAATCTCGACCAGGTCTTTGATGCCTTCATCTGGGTCTTCTTCTGTTGGTTGTCTGATGAGACTGTTTTTCAGCATGTGAAACATCTCTTCCCGAGAAATATGTCCATCTCCGTTCAAGTCATACACATCAAAGCAGTCTGAATTTTAAAAATTGAAGAGGTAAATATTTGTACCTAATGTAAGCACTGTATTCCAACACATGATGGGACTATTTGGCAAATACTTTACTTACATCTTATTTTCTCATCCAATGTCCCACGTAGGAACACTGACAAACCCTCTGTCCACTCCTTCACGCTGACGTAGCTATCGTTATCCTTATCGAATGCATGAAAAACTAAAAAATAAATCTCATAGAATTACTGTATTGTATTGTATAAAACAAAAAGCACACATTTGTGTTGAGGAAATGTGCTACAGGCAGGAAGTAACACCAAATGCCTTTGCTCATTCTCCATCCAAAAATTGAATGCCCAGTCACAACCAACTCATTACTGCAACATCCTCGTAGCTGCGTAATTGGCTTTTACACTTCTGCAAAGTTATTTTGTAACATGCAGGTACGGGACCTATCCAATCAGAGAAGTTTCTGTGATTGATGCGGTCATCAAGTTATCCTGCTGACTACAACCCTCCGACTACCTGAACAAAGCTATTTCCAATTATGCTTTGTTCCATCATGAGTTGCTACGGGCATGGTCTAGGTACAATATAGACCATATGGGTACATTACACACAAGCGGGTGACTAATTAAAAGAAAAAACCCCTACAGTGAGGGGGTCCGGTGGCTCTGTTATGCTGCGAGGGACATTTTCCTGGCATGGCTTGTGTCCACTTGTCCCCCTCAGAGAGAAGGGACGCTGCAAATCAATACAAAGTTATTCTGAGTGATCACCTTTATCCTATTATGACACATTTCTATCCTGATGGGAGTGGTCTCTTCCAGGATGACAGTCCCCCCATCCACAGGGCACGAAGGGTCACTGAATGGTTTCAGGAGTATGAAAATGTTGTGAATTATATGCTATGGCCTTTGCAGTCACCAGATCTCAACCCAATTGAACACCTATGGGAGATTTTGGACCGATGTGTTAGACAGCGCTCTCCACCACCATCATCAAAACTCCAAATGACTGAATATCAGTTCCAGAGACTACAATCTATGCCAAGGCGCATTGAAGTTTATCTGGCGGCTCATGGTGGCCGAACACCTTACGAAGACACATGTTGTTGGTTTTTCCTTTAATTTGTCACCCGTCTGTTTCTTAGTCAGGTATTCCACTTAGAAACCCACAAACATACTATCATTGATAAAATATGCACAGTTCCTTTGCTGTCATTGTTATTTCTGGAGTATGAGCTGAATTAAGTGTCTTCAAATGAATGGATTACAGGGCATACCTCTATCCATCATCATATCATCTGTCATTCCAAACGTCTTGTGAAGAATGTTCCTGAATTTACCCCGATCCAGGCCATTTGCAGCTCTCCGGTCACTTTGGTCTCCCAGCAAGCCATTGAATAGTCGTATTAGACACTCCAACTCAGTTCTGTTAACTGCAGCCAGGAGCAGTGTGGTTTATATTTGACAGTCTCATCATATTTCTTGAGTTATTGGGAATTGAGAATTAATAAAATTACTTATAAAAGATGGTCCCAGAATTACATTTTTAAAAACATACACAGGAATAATACTTTTGTGGAAAAAGTAGCATTGCACTTTGTTTATCCCAGTACCTGCAACACATTAGCTATGGTTATTATCAGGCTAAGTTCTGAACTGGAAGAGGGGCCCAAACAAGCAAAAATGGATACCAAGTATACCTTTCTGGGACTTGGATCATTGACATCGGTGGAAAGTCCAGGGTTCAGAAAGTAAAAGTCCTGCGAAGTATTTCTTCCACCCACGAATTAGTTATACCTTCTGGCTGAATAATTGCGTTAATTAGTAAATCTAGGAACAAAATACTGGGGTGGAACTTTACTTTCTGAACCTAGATTTTCCACCGCTGATCATCGAGGACGACACCAGTCTATGGTACTACAGCAAGCAAATTGTTGTACGTTAGCGAAGCATATTTCATCATACACAGTTTATAATGAATGGCAATACTGACAGTCTGACACAGTGGAAAATCCACAACTGTTCTATCGGACAACACTACAACCCGGTAACTACTAACGTTACTGTAACTGTTCTGGCTTTGACTAAGGTACTAGCACTCAGAAACGGCGCCTTAGTCTGACTGTTAATGTCATTGCTTGACATTGTCCATAATGTTTACAATGCTGTTAAGGTATTTATAACATAGTGTAATACGCCAGAAAGCTATGCAAACGTTACCATTAGCAAACATTAACTTAAATTCACGTGTAGTGTATTAGTCCTACACATTTGGGAAAGGACAACTCCCAAGCTGTGATGCTAACAAGCTATCGTGGAACACAGAAGCTATTTATTAAAGTTCTGCTTCAGCTGCGAGCACTTACAGTGTTTGATTTGTCTTGAAAAAGTCTCTGCGAGATTTTGAATAATTTTTCTGTTCATCGCCGACATTTCGGACATTTCTCAGTCTTCTTTCAATAGAAGTAACGTTAACACAACTCTCCACACGCAATGTTTACATCAAGTTGCTATAGAAACTCAAATCCACGTGCGAATCCGAAAAAAGGCAGAGCGACGTGAATAACCAACCCACCAGGGCCCCGTTTCCCAAAAGGATCTTAGATTATTTTAGGCTATTTTGTTTTTATATTACTTTCATTGCCTGTTTGTTTTTTTGTCTGTCATCCTCTATTTTTATTACCTGTTTTATGTAATGTCAGTACATTCTAATAATTTTAATCATAAAATTAATAAAGCACCACAACACACAAGATGATCTTAAAGCCCCAGGGAACAAAGCCTAATATCGTTCAAATGTACGTATAATATCAAACTTGAGTGTGTTGTTAAGCATCCACCAAAGTTTGAATTACATTTTTTTTTTAAAGAAATATGATAAAACACTGCTCAAAAACAGCTGAATTAGCTGACCAGACCTGTATTAGGACGGTCGGGGCGTGGTCGTAATATTCTAATGAGCATGCTTGATTTCTGTCCAAGAACAAAAATACAAAATAGCGGAGAGAATCGGGGTTGTACAACCATACGTACGAACCTACCGACACTGAATTTGAGAGTGTAGAAATTCCACAACCAGATAACCCGCGTTCCATGCCTTCACAGGTGGTGACGGCATGGTGGGTTTTAACATGTTTCCATGTAATAATAACTAGAATAGAATAAAATAACTGGATATATCTTAGCCAGAGAGGGCCTAGTGGAACCCTGTTGTGTATGAAGTGAGTGCTTGACTAGTTTATTCCCAATAATAATAAAAAAACACAATTTACTTATTACATGTTTATTTAATTGTCAGCATTGATCCATGATTTACTATAAAGTAAGCACAATTATGCAGTTATCATTTCCATTACCATTGTTACTTTTGCATTGAGTTCCTGTGCTGGCTTCCAACTGAAAGTGTGCATGAATTTTAAAATGAACAATAAAGAAATAAATTTATACTCTTATGTAAATAATTGAATACTTAAGAATGCAAGAGGTCCAATACGAGCAAAATATTGAATAAAGTTGGTTAGTTTCTCTTGGCTGCCTTCTTGAGAGCTGCAGGGACGTTTGCGTATTCTTGTGAACACTGTTTGCATCTCCTATCACAGAAGTACCCGTATTCACAACAATGCAGATTGTCCCGGCAAACTTGACCCTAAGAAAGAAAGAGACTTTAATACCATGAAAGACCAAAACAATTGTACCGACTGTTTATACAAATACACAACATCACTCCCATAGGTCTCTGAGACGATGCCCAAAGTCCTGCTCCCACCCCACCCTCCACTTAAGACAGGAATTAGTATAATGAGTGTACCAGTGGATATGGGCAGCAGGCCCACTTGTGAGTAGGGCTTCTGAAGCAAGTGTTATTTGAAGGGCAGTAGAAGTTTCTGTCGCAGTATGTGACCGCACCCTGGGACCCGATGTTCTGGGTATTCTGCAGCTCAGTCCACGGGTACGGCTTTTGGTCCCTCACACAATCCTTGTTCTGGTCACAGTGGAATCCTGCAGGACAACAGCCCGTGCTGCTCAGACAGCACTCATCCTGCAGAAGAAAAACAAAACAAAAGAGCGTGAAACCCAGAGTAAGCGTCAGCAGCTTTGATCCGTTCCAGACCGAAATGGCGGTTGGCTAATAAGACATTTTGACTAGGACTGGGAGTCCGTGTGACAGAACAAAACTATCAAAAAATTTTGTTACGTAGGTTTCCGCCCAATAACATGGTTGCCCCCAACAGGCTACCTATTGTATATGCAATGCGGGAGTCGGTAAAATACCCATCAGCACCAGCTCTAGAGCTCCAGCGGAGTGTAATCATTCACAGCAGAGTGCAGATGCGGACTGCTCACACTACTGCTGCAGTGCTCAGTGGATGACAGCAGTGACACCAGTTTTTGGGAGGTGGGGGTTATGCTTTTTATGATTTTCTGGGATCACCTGTTCAGCCATCTTAGGGCCCGTCTTTGCCGTGTTGGGGATAGAAAGGTTGCTGGGCTTTGCTGACATCTTCCAAAGTATGGGCATGCTTCTACCGTCCCTGTCGCACATCTGGGTCAGCATATTGCACCGGAAGTCACGTGGGCAGCAATGGATCCGGTCAGGGCAGCAAATGGCCTTTAAATACACAAACAAAAGAGTGTCACTTGCCAAGATTTTCTGAGGGCTCTTCACCAAATCAGGGTTCAAGTATAACCTAACAACACCATATTTTTAATATAGGCATTCGAAAATTAAATAGGTGTCGCTGTATAAATATAATACAGAAAAACATTTGTTTTACCATTTCAGCTGGTTACATCAATTGAAAGCAATCTCAAACTTCCTTCCGAGACCAGATTGCCATATCCTTGTTGCGACAGTTAGTGACACTGCTGGTTTAAACGGTACATATGTGTGTCGCAGGTGGAGCACGAGAGCTCAAATTCAAATCGATGACTGAGGGCGGTGACATCACCAGTGGCTGGGATATGGTCCCACTGGTAGGCAATTCACCATTGTTCCTAGAATTGACTCACATTTGGAACCGGGCAGCACTCATATCCAGTCTCCGTATCGCAGCAGGTAGATCTACCCGGACACACTTTTCCATCAGGACATATTACAGGTCTTGAGGCAAGTCCTAATGGCAGGAGCACTAACACAAGAACTCTCAGCATCTGGAGAGAAAACCAAAAGTGTTTTCTTTTTTTGGAGGGGGGGGGGGGTTCTTCAGCTAATACAATTGTTGAGCTGACAAATCAATGTCACCAATAACTATCTTAATCAAGTATGCTTGATTAAGCTTTCTTTAAAAGGCATCTTCAACTACAATACATTGTGAGAAGTTTAAATGAATGTTTGCGGGAGGTTACAAAGAACTGCATAGAATGGGGATGGGAAGATAGCCCAAAAGTGTTAAGAACACTCCATTTCATATAAACAATTGAATAGAAGGCAAATTTCTCCTGCCCGACATTTTATCAAGTACTAAAATATAAAGTATGAAACATAGGGAAAATGCAAGCATAGCAGAGTACAGAGAGCTTTTTGGTACACTAGCGCAGATCTCAGTACAGAGAGCTTTTTGGTACACTAGCGCAGATCTCAGTACAGAGAGCTTTTTGGTACACTAGCGCAGATCTCACCACAGTGCACAGCCTGAGCCCACAGCTTTATACAGCTTGTTAAGCAGCATTTCAGTTACCCTCAACCTTTAAAGAAAATTATAGCCAATATCAAAGAAGTAGCTAGACCTGGTTTTTACCTTGCTTCAGTGGCTGAGCCTCTTTAGAATGGTTGAGACACTTGAAGGTTTCCTGAGCAATGTCTGATGTACTGCCACTTCCTTTAAAATTGTTTAGTGAAGTGCAATCAAAAGAGAAGTGGAAGAGGAAGTAACACTACTAGAATAAGTTCTCTCAAGTTTGTAAAGCATAGTTTCACGAAACACTTTGCGATGGTGCTATTCTCATCTGCTCAGGACCTTTTTAAAATTTGGATGTTTCCAGAGTACACACACACACACACACAATACAAGCATAACGGTTATGTATTTCCTGCAGCGTTGCAAAGGCAAGATCAAAATTCAAGGCTGATGTTATGGTGATTTTACTCGTATTCCTGTTTTCAAAACATCAAGGTGACCAAACCCAGTTTGAATCCAACTCACTGTTTTTAATGATGCATAAATCTGAGATACTCCATCAAAGCCCACTTGGATTTTACTGTGAACAAAAATTGAGGATCTGGTACTTTAAGCCAGTAAAGATTTCACTTTCCATTCCCCTTTATCTGAAACAACTGTGACAAGTCACTGGCGAAAAATAATAAAAAATGAAAGGGTGCCATCTACAAAGACTAGAATTTAAACATCAAGCTTATATTCATTTTGAAGTCCCAAATCTTAGCACCGATTTGTAGTTCATGTACATATTTCTAAATGTATATCTAAATATGTAAGTATATATTCAGGTGATTAACTTATATGCTGAAAGGACATTATGAATACCATCTAAAAGTTCACAATTCACAAAAATGTCAGACAGAACCCTTTAAAAGGTCTCAACATTGATCTTGAGGCACCTCTACTTGCCAGGACATAGAGGAAAAACAAAAATCACTGCGACCCATGTTGTGGATACTTAGTTTAAAAAAAAAAAAACAACAACAATCCATGGCGTTTCCTATGACTGTTTGGCCATTTGTTGCTCAATGTTGGGTACTTCCACAATATCACATGCGAAGCTTGTGGCAGCAAAACTTGCGCTAATGGCTAAAATCTTGCGCATAGTTCTGAGCAACGGGTAGTTTTCTTCCCAAACAAGTTACATTTCACCATTACCCCAGCTCCACACATCATCATCATCCATCAACCCGCTTATTCCTATTCAGGGTCACGGTGGGTGCTGGAGCCTATCCCAGCATGCATTGGGCGAAAGGCAGGAATACACCCTGGACAGGCTGCCAATCCATCACAGAGCACTCACACCATTCACTCACTCATTCATACCTATGGGCAATTTAGAGTCTCCAATTAGCCTAACCTGCATGTTTTTGGACTGTGGGAGGAAACCGGAGTACCCGGAGGAAACCCATGCTGACACGGGGAGAACATGCAAACTCCACACAGAAAGGCCCTCGGCCGGGATTCGAACTCGGTACCTTCTTGCTGTAAGGCGACAGTGCTAACCACTGCACCACCGTGCCGCCTAGCTCCACACATGTCATACATATTTAAAAGTCTGGAAAGTGCTATAATAAAATTTTATTGAATGTCAAACTTAAGAATTATCCACCATAGTATATACTTTCCCCCCCCCCAATCTAAAAGGACAAACGTATCCTTGCTAACTAAAATGAATAAACTCCCAACTTCAATATGAGGCTGGTCACAGTCCTGAATGGGGTACATGCACGATACAGACAAGCATACTGAAGTCACAAAACTATTTTCCTCTAAAATTACAATTCAAATGTATGAGAAAATGGTATAAATTGTAAGACTTAACAGCTGTGAAAGACTAGATGGAGAGAAGGCCATCACTAACAAGCAAAGAACTCATAAGCAGTTCCCTGCTGCAGTACACCAGTCTTGGGTTTTTTGTATGCCACAGAAAACAGTGATGTTATGTTTCAAATCCACACTGAATCATTCAGACAAGCCAGTGACTCTTGACAACCATATTGGTAACATGAACTTTATTTGGACTGAAAATTTTCCTCTAAAAAATTGCAAAGTTCAAAATAAGTGAAACATGAAATGTCTCCGTGATAGAACCCTTGAGGAGCGGGGGAGCGAGCGAGTGAGCGAGTGTCTCACTCGCCTGGAAAAGTCTTCCGTCATGCAGGCGTCGACGATGCTGTTGGTTTTATTTTATTTTTTTTGGTAGTATTGTTAAACGTCCTCCCTAAACAGCGTGCCCTCCCATCTCTGCCGCTTGTGCCATCGCGCGTTTGTCCAGCTCGGACCCGGAGCCTGAGGCCTTCTTCTTCTTCCTCCTCCCATGCTTCTTGCGTTTCTTTTTTCTCTTCTTCTTTGATTTTTCCTGGAAATGAACAACATTTTAACATTTCATCCACTTCACCCCCACCCCTTTCCTCTTTGGAGACACTTTGGAAAAGGGTAGTTTTGCTATGCCGCCTTATCACTATGCAGGGAGTGCTGCAGCTGAAGAGCATGCACTCGCCCGTGAGCCAGTGTATACTTTCGACATTAGAAACCATACGGCATACTACAGGGCGAGCAGTGCAAGACTGAGGACACATACTTTCCTCTGGTGACAAATGTCATCAGGTCAGTAGCTAGGAAGTGCTTGTATAGAAGTCCCCTATGGTTGGAACCCTGGCCAATTTATGCCCTGCCTACAGAGGTGTGGCAGGGCCAATTATGTCCTGTTTTGTGACTTGTATCGCCTGTTCATAGTATATGACAGATTCAGACTCAATGTCTATTGGACCCAGCCTGAGATTTACTGAGTCATTTTGAAGCCCAATCTTACCCCCCCCCCTGTTGAAAATGTGTTTTCCAGTAGCCACAGCATTTCACAAGGCATGATCACTCGTGATTTGGCCACAGTGATTTTGTAATACTAAACCAGTGTTTCTCAAACTACAGCTAGGGCTGTGACGATATGTCATTTCCCACAATGTGGCAGTGGCAGAGAGATTTCATTGCAATTTTATTTATGGATTTATTTGTAAACATTTTTCGGTAAAATAGCATAATAGCCTATTGGCGGTGGGAGTTACCAGAATTTACTTTTATTTTATTTTAAATGTCCATGAATTTTATAAATGTCCTATTCGCACTGGACTATAGTTGGCCTATTACCTGGGTACCTCATAATAACTGCGGAGGTTGTCTGTCATCTTAATCCCAAGCGAATCTGCCATGTCCATTACATAATTTGTAAACTAAAAATTCCACCGCAAATTACCGAACATATAGGCTAATTTCACAAAACACAGAGGTCATTTTATAATATTAGTCCCATGCGAATCGGCATCTCAGTAATTTGGAGTGATATTTTTTTCCCCAGCAAGGATTCCTTGTTTTTCCACGCCTTTTCCTTGTATCTTTGCACGTCGAGAATTATGGACGCTGCGGTGGAAATTATTAATGTGAATTTTGACATTTTGGGCCTGGTTCTTATGCCAAATGTTTTTAAATGTAGGCCTACTCATGAATTTACCGAATCGAAAAAGTGAACGGTAGCCTATATCCAACCCTGTAGCCACCTTCAACACACCATGAATCCATTATTTGCACATACAGTGAGCACCATAATTCATTGGACAGTGACACATTTTTTGTTATTTTGGTTCTGTCCACTAGCACTGATTCTGTCCGCTAGTTTGAAATGATACAATGGACAATGAGGTTGAAGCGCAGGTTTAATTTGAGGGTATTTTCATCCATATCAGATATGCAGTAGATATGGATGGTAGTGGTCGACCGATATGGGTTTTTCAGTGGCCGATGCCGATATTTAGAGAGCAGGGCGGCCGATGGCTGATATGTAAATGCCGTTATGATGTGCGCGGCCGATGGCCAATAATGCCGAAATCATGTTTAATTATTATTATTATTTTCATCTTATAAAATACGATTTAAATATAATAACAAATGAGACACAAATTTGCTGAACTTAAATTAACATTTATTTAACACTTATGTATTCACTTGAACACAAAACATATTTGAAAATAAAAAATGTGCATTGTCTCAGTTTGCTCTCTGTTGATCCGCACTCCGCACTTGACAGAACAATGCTAGTGTAGTGCTGTGTACAAGAAATAATGTGCAAGAAAAAAAAGAAAAAGACAATCTCAAAATGTCATTAATCGGCCGACCTCTAATGGATGGATTACTTGAAGGGTTTCTTCTCTCAAATTATTTTTCCATAAAGTTCAATAGAAAAATTTGTCAGGAGAAACAACCCTTAAAGTGATCCATCCATATCCACTGCATATCTGGCAGCAGAGTGATGGTTTGAGGCTTGTTTGATACGTCAGACCCTTGATGACTTACAGCCATTTTATCAACCATGTATTCCATACTGTTCCAGCATAATTTACAGCTAAATCTAGTCCCATCCCCTAATTCCCATAGAAATCCATTCAAATGCAGAGACATTACAGTATCGCTTGTAAAAGTACCAGAAAATAAGATATCATTTTGATATTGTTGGGTCACAGATATCAGGAAGTCATGGCATGCAAAGGACATGCGACCAAATATTACAAATGATTACTTTATTCTACATTATGTTAAACTGTCCAATATTTTTTGATGCCCGAAAGTGTGGGGGACTATGTACAAAAGGTTCTATAATTTCTAAACGGTTCATCGGATATGACAGAAAATACCCTCAAATTAAAGCCGACAGTCTGCACTTCAACCTCGTAACCAATTGTATCCTTTCAAACTCAAAGTGCTCGAGTACAGAACCAAAAGAACAAGAAATGTGTCACTGTCCAATGAATTATGGTGCTCAGTATGTGCCAATAATGCACACAGCACAGTGCACTGCAGTGGGACACAACATTACCAGAGGATGGATCAATGAAGTTAAAGCAGGAAGATGATTTCATTGAGTTATTCATAATGTCATTGACATTTTAAATAGTTATTAATTGAAGGATTGTTGTGAAACAATATTTATGCTGTATTCAATATATTCAATATTAGAGAATTTGTTATGGTCAATATTAATATGAGCAGTCATGACTGTAACGTGCCCAAATCTGCGGTAAACCTCCCATGACTACGGTATGGTGATGTCACTGATTATTTCTGCAGCCCTACCTACAGCCCCATTTACTGAGATTTTTGTGTACCTGTTACACCCATACTACTGCCCTACATGTGGGCACATCTACTGTAAAAAAATAAAAAATAAATAAACTATTAAAAAAAATAATAATAAAAGAATCAGGCGCAAACCTTGCATTATATGAGAAATTAAAAAACAAAACTAACTTAAATACTGATGGGTTCTGAGTTTTGTCCTATAAGAGTAATTATGCATGTGCGTGTGTTGATTAATGATTCTGTGTAGCAGGTGAGGGCTGATCTTTGGACAGGCCGCTGCCCTCCCTGACAGAACATCGAGGTGCCATAAGTTATCGGGCATGACTAATGGCGTGGGTGGTTGATGAACAAACGCATGTTGTTTGGGAATATTTGGGAGAACATTTGCGTGAAACTCAAAACCTCCAAGGGTATATAAGCTTGGCTAGATGACCAGTGCGTCAAAGATTGCTGGACTACAATTTGTGCCGTCTTGGTGATCTTCCCTCTGGCCGGTGTGATTTGCAATAAAATTTTACTTTCGCTAGTAAAGTGTTTGTTGTGTTGAGTGAGTTCCTGCATTGTCTTGACTTGGACTATTGAGAAAGAAGCCGGTTCCTAACAATACAAATGTTAAATTTGAGACCTAGAGATCAACAACAACAAAAAAGACCCTCAGATTTACATGCCATTATTTTCACTAACTTACTGTAGATTTATCCTTCTCTTCACTGCTTCTCTTCTTCTTCTTTGACTCCACCTGAGTAGAAATTCAAAGGTAATGGGATGTGAGTGAGAACATAGTTATTCTTCAGGGGACACTTGGTCTTGCAGCAGAACAAACACACCAAATAGCACAATATAAAAGCAAAACACAACAGTAAATACACATATGTGTGAAAACAAGCACAGTACAGCTTGTGTACCGAGGGCAAATGTTAATTAAAAATTAAAGGTTCAAATCTGATAACCTAAGTTGACAGAATGTTTATATACAGCTTTATTGCTCCTTTTGTTATGCTGTTGATTACTGAGGAAGATTTATTGTTGGAAAAAATGTTCTTAAAAAGGTAAGTACACCCTAGATCACTTTTCTTTTTTCGCTGTAAAGATCTTGTATGCCCACCTTATAATGAAACGTATTCACGCATTCCGTTATTTCAACAATTGTGAAATAATATTGTTTATCATAAACTGGTAGAAAAGCGTCTTTGTGCTGGCCCTAACAGTTAAAATGTCCTTTCTGTTCCCCACACTGCCCCCGCCCCAATCATGTCAGAGTACCTCTACGTCCCTGGTATTCAAATTACGGTCCTCGAGGTCCGAGACCTGCTGGTTTTCCACCCTCCCTTTACCTGGGAGTCAGGTGTGAAGACAGTCTGGCCAATCACTAGCACTAATTGTTCAGTCAATTACCTGGGAGAAAGAAAACCAGGGCCAGACTAGGATTCGAGGTCCAGATTTGAATATCCATGCTCTACGTCAAATGGATAATTGTTGTCGCCCACAACAAAAACAGCCGGCCCGATTGGTTAGAACCACTAGGTTACCTTTGTTTCGGCTCCATGTTTTTAAACCGGAAAAACGTGGTGTCCTTTTCAACACTCTTATTCCACCTAAACAGTCCACTAAAATATGTTTCTGAAAATATTTGAGGTGAGAAATAGACCATGCGGTTGCTGAATCTTGATTTATATTTGATGTGCAATGTCTAGTTTGATCCAAGTTATACAAAATAATTTGTACAATGTACATTAATTTATGCAAATGACGATGGACACAGCTCCTCCGCCCCCACCCCTCTCCCTCACTCAGCCCATGAAGTATTTTTTTAAATTGTGTAGTAGGCAGAGACAGGCTGAGACAAATGTTACCCATTCTTCCTTTTGTTTCTTCTACCCTGTTTTTATCCTCCCTCCTTCCACTAGTGGAGATTTTTTAAGGTTTATAATTTTAAAAGTATAAACAGAACAGCTTAACAAAGCATAAGGGATATAGTAGGGGTAAGGAGGTTTATAGTAGTGAAATTTTGTATGTCTAGTTTAAAAAGTGAGCAGAGAGAATAGGAGGTGGCCCTGCCTTTGCCAAGCCAAGTAAAGATTTTGTGAGAGATGATCCAGAGTACTTACATCTCCATCAATGTCTGAGTCACCGGAGGACTCTGAAAAGCGCTCTGTCTTTATCTTCTTCCGGCTGCCATCCTGTTAGATGCACACATTCCCACCCATGAATGTATTGCACTACCACACATTTAAACGGCTAATGTACCACACAGGCATGAAATTGTCAAACTCTGTGGAGGAAAAAGTGACAGGTCATCTACTTTAATATTACAAAGAGAGAAATGACCTTCTCTTTCTCCTCCCTGAGTTTCTTCTTTTTCTTTTTGGAAGACTCCTAGGGAAGATAAAACAAGATGGCAGGCAGTTACCTATGCAACTATAAAATACAGATGTTTCAATCATTTGATTTAAAACTATAGCACATTAGACTATTCTCCAACTGTAAACCCTTTTCTGTATTGTCGTAGGCTTGTTTAAAATAACATTCTAGCTAATTCAACAAAAATGTAATGCCTGTACTGAGGACTCAGTAGAGGATTACAAAGAGCCTGTGGATAACCCTATAAACCAAATATGAATTTATCGTAAGAGTAATTATGCATGCGTGTGTGTTGATCATTGATTTGGTGTAGCAGGTGCGGGCTGATCTTTGGACAGGCCGCTGCCCTCACTGACAGAACATCGAGGTGCCATAAGTTATCGGGCATGACTAATGGCGTGGGTAGTTGATGCAACATTTGCATCAAACTCAAGGCCTCCAAGGGTATATAAGCTTGGCTAGATGACCAGAGCATCGAAGGTTGCTGAACCACAATTTGTGCTGTGTCTTGGTGATCTTCCCTCTGACCGGTGTGATTTGCAATAAACTTTTACTTTCGCTAGTAAAGTGTTTGTTGTGTTGAGTGAGTTCCTGCATTGTCTTGACTTGGACTATTGAAAAAGAAGCCGGTTCCTAACAATACAAATGTAAAATTTGAGACCTAGAGATCAACAAAAAAAAAATACAAAATGGACCCTCAAATTTTACGTGCCATTATTTTCACTAACTTACTGTAGATTTATCCTTCTCTTCACTGCTTCTCTTCTTCTTCTTTGACTCCACCTGAGTAGAAATTCAAAGGTAATGGGATGTGAGTGAGAACATAGTTATTCTTCAGGGGACACTTGGTCTTTCAGCAGAACAAACACACCAAATGGCACAATATAAAAGCACAATACAACAGTAAATACACGTGTGTGAAAACAAGCACAGTACTGCTTGTGTATCGAGGGCAAATGTTAATTAAAAATTTAAGGTTCAAATCTGATAACCTAAGTTGACAGAATGTTTAAATACAGCTTTATTGCTCCTTTTATTATGCTGTTGATTACTGAAGATTTATTGTTGGAAAAAATTTTCTTAAAAAGGTAAGTACACCCTAGATCACTTTTTTTTTGGCTGTAAAGATGTTGTATGCCCACCTTATAATGAAACTTATTCATGCATTCCGTTATTTCAACAATTGTGAAATAATATTGTATATCATCATAAACTGGTAGAAAAGCGTCTTTGTGCTGCCCCTAACGGTTGAAATGTCCTTTCTGCTCCCCACACTGCCCCCGCCCCAATCGTGATGTCAGAGTACCTCTTTGGAGGTACCTCTATGTCACATGGATAATTGTTGTCGCCCACAACGGAAACAGCAGGCACCTGATTGGTTAGACTCACGACGTTACTTTTGTTTCGGCTCCACGTTTTTAAACCGGAAACAACGTGGCGTCCTGTTCAACTCTTATTCCAACTAAATAGACCACTAAGATATGTTTCTGAAAATATAAATGTGATAAATAGGCCATGCAGTTGCTGAATCTTGATTCATATTTGATGTGCAACATCTAGTTTGACAGTTATACCAAATAATTTGAACAATATATGTTAATTTGTGCAAATCACAATGGACACAGCTCCTCCGCCCCCACCCCTCTCCCTCACTCACCCCACAAAGTATTTTTCAAAATTGTGTAGTAGGCAGAGACAGGCTGAGACAGTGGGTGTACTTACTCTTTAAATGTTACCCATTCTTCCTTTTGTTTCTTCTACCCTGTTTTTATCCTCCCTCCTTCCACTAATTGAGAACAGCTTAACAAAGCATAAGGGATATAGTAGGGGTAAGAAGGTTTATAGTAGTGAAATTTTGTATATTTAATTTAAAAAGTGATGAGAGAATAGGAGGTGGCCCTGCCTTTGCCAGAGTACTTACATCTCCATCAATTTCTGAGTCACCGGAGGACTCTGAAGAGCGCTCTGTCTTTATCTTCTTCCGGCTGCCATCCTGTTAGATGCACACATTCCCACCCATGAATGTATTGCACTACCACACATTTAAACGGCTAATGTACTACACAGGCATGAAATTGTCAAACTCTGTGGAGGAAAAAGTGACAGGTCATCTACTTTAATATTACAAAGAGAGAAATGACCTTCTCTTTCTCCTCCCTGAGTTTCTTCTTTTTCTTTTTGGAAGACTCCTAGGGAAGATAAAACAAGATGGCAGGCAGTTACCTATGCAACTATAAAATACAGATGTTTCAATCATTTGATTTAAAACTATAGCACATTCGACTATTCTCCAACTGTAAACCCTTTTCTGTATTGTCGTAGGCTTGTTTAAAATAACATTCTAGCTAATTCAACAAAAATGTATGATCTTGCATTAAACTTTTTGAAGCTTGTAAAACTACCATTACAGGTTAATTTCAAAGCAGTTTTAGAAAACTATAACAACTAGCTTGATTTATACAATTACTTAGAATATCCTTTAAAAACAGTTTTATGAAACTACACAAATTTAGGGTAAAGAAACATTCACGACAGTTAATTTGGCAAACAAAAACAATTACTAGCTTACAACACACATTCACATTCATTCATTGCATTCTGGTTATTTTTTGTCACTGAAATTTTACTGAATGCAAATAATGCACATAAAAAATATATTTTTAAATTTGTATTATTTAAAATGTGTAAAACAGCTTCTAAACTATGGCAATCCCCTTACTCACTATAGAGCTGCTAATTGAGCTGCAGATCATACATGGCTGCAATCACAGCGGGAGTGGGTACCTTGAAATCCGGCTCGGCCTCTGAGAGGGGGCCCTCCGATGCTTTGCGGACAGAAGAATGCTTCCTTTTCCGCTTCTTTTTAATGCTCTTCTTTTCACTCTATTCAAAAAAAATTCACAGCAGGGTATGAAAGTACTGCAAAAACACGCCAAAAAGTCAATGAATGAATAAATAAATAAATAAACAAACAAATAAATAAATGTATGGCTTTCAGGGCATATGATGATGAGGCAAGGCATTCCTCTGAATACAGATACAGATTTGCAGCCTGTAGCCCTCAAAAGCTACTTACCTCATCAGAATCAGAGGAGCTGCTAGAAGAATCAGAACTTGATGAAGAGGAGGAAGACGGGGAATGCTTGACCAAACACAATGAAAGCAGAGCTTATTAGATTTTCAGTAATTTAAGACACAATCAACACCGATAAATATTGAGAATAACATTTCTTTAAAAATGTAGATAATACTGAAGAAAAGAGACTCACACACCTGGTATGGTGCTCCAAAAATAAAGATTAGCGTCAGCAAAGTGTTAACGTTTCCGCTAGCAAGCCGTTCATCAGATCTGTTCTGATGAAGGCTTGCTAGCCAAAACGTTAACATTATGCCGAAGTAAATCTTTATTTTTGGAACACTATACCAGGTGTGAGAGTCTCATTTTGTCTTAGTTTCAACACTTTTGACTCTGCACCTCAAGGCTGGTGTGTGTGCATCTCTTCGGAGATTACATTTATCAGCATAAACAAACAAACAGAAAGTAATAGCAATTTAAAGGTATACTTCACTGCACACTGTAGCAGTTAGCCTGTACTGTATGCTGATAATCTTTTCTCACCCTGTTGGACTTCTTCTTCTCTTTCCGTTTTTTCTAAGGACAAAAAAGGGAAGTAAGTGACTGATAATTGTGGATGCAGTAGTAAAACATTACAGTAAATAATTTTCAGGGGAATGGTAACTTACCTCTTTCTTTTCCTTATCTTTATCTTTATCCTTCTCTTTATCTTTATCCTTCTTACTTTCACCTCCAGCAAGCATTTTCTGTCTGTTTTTCTCCAACTCCTTCTTCCATTTCTACAGATATGGACACAAATTTGAGAATAAAAATAAATAAATTTTCGTCTAAAAATATTTGTAATTACAGTAACAGAAACTCATTTAGCATTGACATGAATGCTCTCACTAGCAATTTCAGGGAGAAGCCATGGGTAGACCAGGTTAATATGATCCTAAAACAATTAAAAACATGCACTGCAAACACTATTTGATGTGATCCTGGGCTACAGCACCTAAATTATTTAACAAATACATTGATATTATTTCCAATTATAATGATTTATAGATATGCAAACATAGAAACATCATTCAAAATTGTTCTCAATTTTTCCTCAAACTGTTGAATGGAAGAGTTGCGGATTTAGGCATGTAAAATTTAATCAATAATATAATACCTCATTCATTTTTTCTTCAAATTCTGCCAGTGCTCTTGAACCCTTCTTCTTCCTCTCCAGTTGCTCCTTCACCTCTTCCCTGGAAAATAAAAGTGACATCACATTGTACTCAAATGCCCTAAAAAATAAAGTAATGTTTTAATTTGCATAGCTACTGTAGAATACACTGATTAAAAAGAGAAGAAACTTGGCCTCTCTCTTCAAAAGAGACAGCATTAAAAAACAAACTATGCAAAGAACCGGAAAACAAGATCAATTTCAGATCAATTTACACAGACACGACTCTGCCGCAAAGCTGAACCTTGGGCTTATCACTGGCCCTAAGAAACTGTCAATTGTTGAAATTTCCACTGAAACACAGGGCTGCGATTTTAAATCCTATGGCAGACATTACTATTGCACACTGGAGTAATGAACTACCGTGAATTCCTAAACAACTGTATTTGACTAAACTATAGCGCTAGCGAGCTAGGTTGTGCTAAAACACATAGCACACCGATGTTTAGCTGAATACGGGCACCTGACTGATTCAGGCAATTTGTGAGAGCAAGTTGGTACCGGCATACGTACCATGTAGGCCTAGGTCTACTCAGGTAGTCCTGTATGGAGGGCCCTGCAGAAGGCGCCGGTCCCCGCGCTCGGGCGGCAGCTATTGGGTTCAAATAAGCCTGTAATATAAACATAGAGATAATAACACCATTTAAACAAATATTGTTATAAACATTATATGTAAAGAGTTTCACACAAATTGTGTTCATTCCGATGGACTCTGCTAGCAAACGTTATACATTTGTAACGCTGCCTTTACAGACATCGTAACGTTAGCTAGTGCTAACGTCTTAAGCCAATTAAAGTATCTTGGCTAGCCAGTTATATTACGATGGCTGAAAAAAAGAACTTCTTCAGAAATAGTTGTGGAATGATACTTTTTTTTTTTTAGCTAGACCCCCAAAAAAGTCGCAACGCAGTTTATTTTTCTAACCGACGGTAGCACAAGCTAGTTAGCTAACACAACGTTGGTAGCCAAGCTTGCTAATTTAAAGTAGCATTGCTCACAAGTTAGCTAACAGGAAAAGTAACGTGACGACGTATGTGATACAGCCAGCTAGCTACATAACTAAAACACAAGTTTATAACCAAAAGCATGGACACATGCAAGCTATTTGTTAACGTTACTTATGTATTGCATTGGATATAACGTTGGTGTCAAGCTTGGAAAATGAAGGTGGCTAAGTAACGTTAGCATGCTAGCGTTGCGTTAGAGCCATGATTATTAGCTGACGTAGTTTGCTAGTTAACGGCAGCGCACGAGCCGTCGAGCGAACAAGTTTGTAATGTTATTCGGAAGCTATTAGCGAAGCATCTTAAAATGGAAACATTACTGAGCTACATAGCGCTGACTATTTTTTTTCACGGGAAACTGATAACGTTAGTTAACCGTCTAAATGTTATGGGGCGTAAGTGAAGTACGCAGATAGCTAAGCTGCTTGGGCAGTTTACTTGCAAGCCAACATAGTTGTTTTTAAAACAAGCACAGGCTCTCCGATCTATCTTTACTTTTAAAAGCGGATATTAGCGCTCATGGCGCGGGTCGAGTTTTATCACGGAAAATGTCGGCCGTATCAGTATTAATTCACTTGCAGAACATGACTCGTCTTATACATAAAATGCATCAGGAGTTTTGCTAACGTATGTACTTACCACTCTGTTATCTCTTTTCCCCATTTTGTCGACTCACCCTGAATTCATTAGTTTCAATTAATTAGCTAACGTGAGCAAGGGATTTTGTTTACATGTCAATCCAGCAAAAGCGAGAGTTCTTCTGGCTAACTGACTGGCTTCAGGAACGGACTGCCTCATGATTACTAACAAGCAAAGGGACGCCTGCCATCTAGCGGACAATGAGTCTCACGTTTCTTTTTAATTTACAAAACTTTAGTAAAACATAACAGTGAATCATTTTCAGGGGAATGGTAACGTACCTCTTTCTTTTTCTTATCTTTATCCTTCTCTTTATCTTTATCCTTCTTACTTTCACCTCCACCAAGTAATTTCTCTCTGTTTTTCTCCAACTCCTTCTTCCATTTCTACAGATATGGACACAAATTTGAGAATAAAAATAAATACATTTTCGTCTAAAAATATTTGTAATTACAGTAACAGAAACTAATTAAATTTCAGCAAAACTAGCAATTTCAGGGAGAAGCCATGGGTAGACCAGGTTAATATGATCCTAAAACAATTAAAAACATGCACTGCAAACGCTATTTGATGTGATCCTGGGTTACAGCACCTAAATTATTTAACAAATACATTGATATTATTTTCAATTATAATCATTTATACTAGAGATGCAAATTTAAAGGAATTCCCTTAATAGACAGTTGTTAACCTTAACAAACAATAGTCACACACGTCACCCCCCTGCTGAGGTCACTCCACTGGCTTCCAGTCGTGGCCAGGATCAGGTTCAAAGTTCTGACCCTGGCCAACACTGCAGCCAAAAGGTCAGGCCCCTCCTACCTACAGGACTTGATCCAGCACTACGCTCCTGCTCGACCACTTCGCTCTGCTGGTGCAGGGCGACTTGCACTTCCCTCCCTCCGTGTCAACGGCACTCGCTCGTCCCGACTGCGGAGCTTCTCCACTCTAGCTCCCCAGTGGTGGAATGAACTCCACACTCCGTTGCGCTCAGCTGAAACGCTGTCTGTTTTCCGTCGTGGTCTGAAAACACACTTTTTCAGACTCCACCTTGAATAACTACATATATAAGGCCAAATGTATAGTATGTTCTTTGTTTATTTTCTATTTTCTATTTGGTTTTGCTATTTCATAGCTTAGAATATATAGCCGACTGTATTCTGTAGACTACTAGCGATAGCTCCTACGTTGTGAGAAAGTTGTGCTTTGTTGGATTTGCTTTGTAGATTGTGTCTAAGACCTTCAATATGCACTTATTGTACGTCACTTTGGATAAAAGCGTCTGCCAAATAACTAATGTAATAGTCGATTAATTGATAACATAAAAGTTAAATATAGCTTATGATATACAGAATACAAAATGCATGTTATATTCCTCAATCAAAAATGTATTGTAACATCTGAGAAACAGTCTTTCTTGTAGCATAACAAAAATTTAATATGAAGGCGTGTATAGGCTACTTTAACAGGAGAAAAAAAAAACAGCGCTCCGTCTCATCGTCACAAGCGAAACTGTTGCTCCGCTAGGCGCTAGCAGCATTAACATAATCGCTCTTGAAATGGGAAAGGCGACAATAAAACTAGTAGACCTAGCCTAGAACAGTCAACTTAAAACATAGGCTATTGTGTTTTGAATAGGCTCCTCATATGCATACTAGATAGACCTATGTACTTTTATTCAAGAATATTTAAGCATATCTACGTGGTCGGGAGTGAGGCGTGTGCGCAGCCTGTTTATTAGCTCTCAAAATCCCTCGCCGTCAACGGTGCTTATTGGCATCATGTCCTTTTCAACCATGTTGCATATCCTCTGAGTAATACCCTCTTTGCCAACACTGAGGTGATTGGTAGTTTGCGATCCACTTTACCCTGGCAGCACGGTTGGGTGTACGCTTTTTAGGTGGTAGGCTACATTAACCAAGTAGTTGAGTTGTTATACTTCAAAACAGCACCACAGGTATTGCAATGGGCATCATTGTTTTGCCCGCAATCAATCAAGTGAATTAAGTGAATGAGAGTGCAATGCAGCCATGAGCAAAAATAGCCCCGCTGTCCTGAGATGTCCAGTGTCACCAAGCAGTCCAACACACAAACTCCGCCTCCACGACTCTCCTCCATAGCAGCGCTGTGGTCTCTGTACACTGCCGAAACGGAGAAATTGTTTCGTGATGTTGTGCACTGTATATTTTCTATATTGCTGAGCTACCTGTAAGCATTGCGCAAAGCAAATTCTGATGATGGCAATAAAGAAAAATCAAGCAACCTCCCGATTAAATGTGATAGCCTATAAATTTGGTTTGCATAAAGTTATGGAACACCGGCATTTGGTCCTCCAAGATGGCGGTTGGCATAAACAAGTGGGCGTGTCTGACAAAATTGTGAAGTAGGTGACAGGCCTCTAAGAGAACGTTAGCTACTAGCTAGGGATTTTGTTTACATGTCAATCCAGCAAAAGCTAGGGCCGTGTCCGAATACTACCCCTACACCCTTTTGGGGCGCATATTTGAGTCCACTTCGTCAAAAAGCTTTTGAGTGGGCGACTTTTTCTCACAAATGTGGGCACTTCAAATACCAGGATGAACCCCTTATTTCCAGGGTTTTGTTGAGGAAATTCAGGAACACACTCAACTGCAGAACGGTTCACTCATCCAACAATTTCAGTAACCTGGAAGTAAAAGCGTTAAAAACATAGAGCGTATATGGTATAATAAGACAGGTTCATATTACAAAATACTATTTTAAAATATTTTTTTATTTTCATTCATAATCTACACTCTGTAACAATCGTCATATGTTAACTGATTGATATTCTCAATACAAATTAAAAATTAAAAACAAATATTACAAACTACTTCCTCACTAGTTTGCAAAGAGTTTTGCGGGATTTCTTTCACACACTGCTTGCAAATGAGGGGACAGGGCACATATGGACAGGGGTCTGAGTGGACAAGGAACAGGGGTCGTATTCGGTCACGGCCTAGGGTTCTTCTGGCGAACTGACTGGCTTCAGGAACGGACTGACTGCCTCATGATTACTAACAAGCAAAGGAACGCCTGCCATCTAGTGGACAATGAGACCTGACGTTTCTTTTTAATTTACAAATCCAGCAAGGATTTCCTCCAAAATAATTAGGTTTAGCTGGCTACATATTTTTTTTAAAAACGTGCATACGTTTTTTCTAAAAATAGTGCAAGCACGAAATTCACTGACAATGTTAACGTCCGAGTGCCACTGCCAGTTCAGCACATTAAACATGAGTCATTTACATGTAATTTCTCTCGAATCATGCCTACCGGGTTTTTGTATGTCAAAGTGTTTTTATTTATCAAGTGCACAGTATAACACAAGGTCATTCTGAACAATGAAATTCTTAGGACATGGCAAGCAACAACTATGTAGTAGGCATAAAAAATAAAAATATATTAAATTGTTAAAAAGAGTCAAATAAGGGCAAGAATAACATAAATATACATAGCAGTAAAACACTAGCAGCAGTTCCAGATATGGACAGTAGGAGTAAGAGTATTAAATATTATAAATATAAAGCGTGGAGGTGCCGATAGATATGTACAATAAATTCAATTAACTTATAGTAATGTACATTGAATGTACATAGGAAGTGCCTAGAGCATACAATGAGGTGAAATTAATGAGATTAATGTTGCTGGTTGAGAAGCCTGATGGCCTGGGGGAAAAAACTGTTTGTGAGTCTGGTAGTCCGTGCCCGTATTCTCCGGTAACGTCTACCAGACGGCAGCAGCGAGAACAGTCCATAGCCTGGGTGGCTATAGTTTTTTATGACTTTCTGTGCTTTCTTAAGGCATCGTGTGTGGTAGATGCCTTGCACAGAGGGGAGGTGGCAGCCAATGATGTGCTTCGCTGTCTTCACCACCCTCTGAAGGGCCTTGCGATCAGCAGCAGAGCAGCTGCCGTACCAGGTAGTAATGCAGCCAGTGAGAATGCTCTCAATGGTGCACCTGTAGAAGTTAGTGAGAGTTTTGGCAGACATGCCAAACTTCTTGAGTCTCCTCAGGAAGTATAGGCGCTTTTGGGCAGTTTTTACTGCCGCGACCGATTGCCTGGACCAGGAGAGGTCATCACTGATGAACACACAGAGGAACTTGAAGCAGGAGACTCTCTCCACTTCAGCTCCATCGATGTGAATGGGGGTGTGATATGTATACATTTTGTTCAAACATGTTTCCAGATAATCTCGATCATAGATATTTTCCAAAAAGAAAGTCACACACTTGTCTTAAACAGAAAATTATATAATGGATTTCTAAAACACCAACATGTGTGTGCCACTCTTATGTATAATATGGTTTGTTGGTCGACACCACCAGTTTGTGTGTTCATCCCTTTCTTAAGTTGTACTAGTGAAAGCTGTACATTCTCATCGATCACAAATCCCACACAATATGGTACACTTGGCACACACCATATGTGGACTCTAAAAAAGAACATTGTCATCAGAAGGTAAACCATTATCAAGATTTCCATGCAATATGCAGTTGATTACCACATCAACCATATTACAAGTTGTTATAATTTCAAGTTATTTGGTCATTTGGTTCATGAGTTATGGATATTTTCACATTTCCCCCTGAAATAGTGCCACCTATAGATCAATCAGAAAAAAATTCTAGACCTGTCCTTATTTGGGCATGGAGAAACCGTTTCTCAAGTTTTGTGACGAACAGACATTGCGTTCTTCGCATTTTTGTGTTAAGCCACGCCCACAACGATTTTAATTGGCTCCTTATTCTTCCATATTTTAACGTATCGAAATTCTATATAGTATTTTGATGGACCTTAGTCTAAGAAATTTCTGCAATTTTGCTGGAGGAGAAGCCATTTTAAGTGTTTCTCAAAAAATTATAATTAGCAAAAAATGTAAAAGGTAGGACTTAATGGTTTGTTTGGTAGTTTACCATGGTTTGTTTGGTAGGACTTCATGCCTTTTGTTTGTTATGAGCCAGGAAATCTAGGGATAAAATAATTTTGATGATAGGCCAAACGGTTCAAGAGTTATAAGCCAAAAAAGGTAAATAAATTTAACTTCTATAGTACCACCATCTGGCCAATCTGCACAAGTTTTGTTATCTGAGAAGCAGGTGGGAATCAAAACCTAACTGTAAAATATGGTCGCTCTAGGATCTACAGTTTTTGCTGTGCAAACAATTTTATGGCATTCAAATATTTTTTTTAAAATCAGAACAAAAACAAGGACCAAACACTTTAAGGGCTGAAACAATAGGGTTCTTGGGTGCTTGGACCCCTAATAATAATAATAATAATAATAATAATAATATTATTATTATTATTAATAATAATTCTACATATTTTCAGTTTTTTATTTTATTTTCAATCAATTAAAAATGTATCATAACTCCCACCCCCATATTTGCATTTTGCTATATCAAATTTTCATTTGACATAGGCCTATACTGTAATTGATTCATTTGACATAGGCCTATACTGTAATTGATACAGCTGTTACACTTTTACTAGGCATCGGCTCTATACTTTGAGGGAAAGTAGACATTTTGATGCAGAGAGTGAAAAAGAAGAACGAAAGAGATGGGTTTTCACACACTGAAATATTTATTTTACAAAAATAAAAATGTCCAGCAGTTGGACCTACAGAACACAAGCATAAACTAAAGCAGCTTTTTTCATGGGCAGCACTTTCACCCTCTCTTGTCTCTGATTGGCTATATCTTTACAAGGACCGGGCCAGAGCATGATACAGAATTAGCAGCAAAACCCTTTTACAGAAATCCTACAAAAATATATCCCCTCCACCCACCCACCGATCTACCTCCCCTGAAAAGGAAAACAATCCAATATCAGCACTGTTACCCTATTTAATGGTAAATTATACATGGTCATTCATTCTCAATGATAAATTCTTGATGGCCATTCAACATTCTTATCAATAATCAATCATTTGGTTCCCTGGCAACAAAAAACAACATTCTTATCAACAATTCTGACAAAAAAATACATGTGATGTCAATCAAGGAATTGTTTCAAATTCCAGGTTGTGTGGTATAAATAAGAAAAATTAGCACATATTTCTAATAATAAATTGTTATTCAATCTACTGAATTAAGTTAGCCCGATATTGGTTTGCATTAAGATACATATCCTTAAAATTAAATGAGCACACTAAACCAGCACACATAGAACAGTACTAAGGGCTTGATGTACTAAGATCTTTAGCATGTGCAAAACCAAAAAATGATCATGGTTCATATTTGTTTTGCACCAATCATTGGTTGTATTATTAGTTTTGCATGTACTAAAACACACACTGAATGTCTTAGTAAATCAGGCCCTAATTGTATATGGCAAATATTACACAAAGTAATGTGACTAGGCAATTACTGTCATGAATGTTCTCCGAACATTTTTATTTAGACACTAAAAAAAGCTATAGTTTGTAATACACCACAATTATTAAACAGAATTTCTAACTGGATATCACAAGTATAATCACATCCACACAAGGTACTACTTTATAAAAGCACCCCTGTTTTTTGCTTTAATAAAATACCAAATGCAAACTGTACATTTCCAACTTACTGGTACTTTACTTGAAAAAAAAAAACAGACTAGAAATAGTTAAACACAATTAGATAATTGTTTAAGCACATCATCACTTATAAATTTGGTGCAATGTATTCCATTACTGACTTGAATTACACATATGAAACTCCTGACTGAACAATACTGCAAATTATTCAGGAATGAAAATGATGCAGTATTAACAATACAAATTACTAATCAAATATTATCCCCAATTCAATTAAAAACAATGTATGATACTTTAAA
This sequence comes from Ilyophis sp. 1 JC-2022, assembly GCA_022702515.1. Classification (NCBI taxonomy): domain Eukaryota; kingdom Metazoa; phylum Chordata; class Actinopteri; order Anguilliformes; family Synaphobranchidae; genus Ilyophis; species Ilyophis sp. 1 JC-2022. The sequence goes on along the minus strand of CM040395.1, from coordinate 27,691,305 downwards.
AAGCACGGACACAATATTAAAAATATGCCCTCACAGCACCACTGTTTTGTATGCCTGCAAGAAAGAAAAATAAAAATAAAACGAATATGTCTGTCCCTTGCCTATTTCAAGCACAATGCTAATACGGAAACAATATACCATTGCTTTAAAATAAAAGTATGATTTTAACAGCAATACAAATATATTTATTACATTTATTCAGCAAAAACAAATGAAATATAATAATACAATGTACTTAGAAAGTTTTTCCAGTGAAATTGAAAATCTGATCAAATGCAGTAAGATTCCCAGTATATCTGAGAACACACAAAAAAAAAAAAAGAAATGATGATGAAATTGTTACATTGCAGGGGTAGGTGACACAACTCCAGAAGTAGATCAGTCATATATATCAAATATTTGAACAGACCAATTGGCTAAAAGCCTGATTTGGTGCAAGATCAGGACCAATCATCATCTTAGAAACACTTCAGAAGTTCTGCCACCAAATTATTGGTCATTTTCTTTGTTGCTGACAAGTGAGTCTAACTTTCATGTAATGTAAGATTTGTACTTAAACTAATTCCAAGACTAGCAAGTGCATCGCTGACTCCTAAATGACTCTACTGGCTTTATCACTACTGAGACATATATCTTTTATGTATTTGGGAAGATGTAGATATTTAAACAAACTCTGACCTTACTTTAAATGTTAAGTTGTTTAGCATGGTCCAGTGTTCTCATGGTTTCAGAGGATAGTTTTTCAGATAAACTGTATGACTGCTATTTAATGAAATATTCAAGCCACATTACAGCACCGTGTGTGGGCTAAAAGGTTTTGGGATTAGATTCAAGTTTAAGTGGAAAGGGTACAGCAAAATATGTGCTAGCACCAGATCTATGTCATTCTATTCCACTGGAGAAGACTGTTCTGAATTCAGAGTCCTCCACAGAGACAAGTTCACATAGAGAACAGTACAATAATTCATTAGGTAATAATTCATCGGAGGTACCATAACCTTTTAGCTTCTAATGGATATTCAACAAGGTTTATTTTAAAATAAATATATGAACCATTTTCTGATTACAAAGGGGTGGGAGTGCTAAAATCAATTTATGTTCACAAGTAATTTAGTCTCAATTGAAGTTATTCTCCAAGCAGTGAAATCAGGACCACCACAACATAATTACACTGCACTTGGACTGTGAAATCACTTATGTTTCACAAAATACAACAGAAAACGCCTCCTTTGTGACCATAAACTTTAAAAGAAGTAAAAATATCCCCTCAAATCAATAAATACCTCTAATACAATAAGGAGAAGAATAACATCACAGAAGCATGTTTGAAAAAAGGGACTGAAATGTTTCCCTCTCGGGAGTTTTTGTTTGTGGACAAACATCCTCCAAACTGAATCATGTCAAACAATGCTTAAAAACGGCAATTTAACAAGGCCTGAATTCAGGTCAAACGCACAGCAATTCGTCTTTACGTAAATTATTTAAAATAAATGAACATTTTAACGTTCAAAACAACATAGATAATATGTGGTTCTGATAAAATAAGAAAAATTGTGTATTTTTGAGGGAAAGGTAATCTGTATGTAAAAAGGAATACAGTTAACACAGGAATATAGCTAGTGATCTGTAGAGAGGTGGAAAACCTTCCAGATTGCAGACATCCACAACTTGTTGTGTGCCCCTGTTTTACCTAATTACATTGCTATTGGTGGTTTGATGATCATTCACAGAATAGCAAATTCCGTTATAGATTAAATGATTCATGAAGGCAAATGTTTGCTCATCCTATACTTTATATACACTAAACATTTGATTGCATGTAAGTTAATATTCTCTGCCATGTCAAATAAGTCGGAGAAACTCCTACAATGACTCTAGGCTTACAATGCGCTGTATATAGAATTAAAGTATAGTATTACAAGCAAATTCATGTGCTGCATATTATCTGAAGTCACTCTTGGCATCTCCTTTATCAATTTCCTGCATATACAACAGACAAAGGGGACAAAATGGGAAACGACATGTGGTTGAGAAAACCGTGAGATCCAGTAAAAACACGACTCACGTTTCCACGCAACCCATTTTCTGTCGCGACACCTGTTCCCAACTTCTTTCATAAACAGGAAGGGAAAAGTATCACCCAACGTCTAAATATGATGTGAATACGTATGACACGTAAATATACAGCCATGCAAATTTGGGCGTTCATATTTGACTGTATTTTGTGTTATGTCAATTACCCACAAGCCTCATAAAACCAACCGGAATATAAAAATACAGTAATTACTTTGTGTTGCTCAAGATATTTAACAGCCTACACATGAAAATGTGTAATCTCTGATCAACACTGAAATAACAGTTTACACAAACTTAGGCATTTTCAGTATTTTTTAGCATCTGCTGCTGTAATAATTTAAATCCTTGTCTAGGAATGAAACATCTAGAAAAGACATGTTTTTTTTACTTTTGTTCAAGAAAGCTGAGGAGAACAGCCTTCAATCTCAAAGAGCCGAGTCACTTGAGAAGCCATAATGATGACATTATTATCAATAAAAATGACTACATTATAAAAAGGTTTGTGCATTATGACGGAATATGTTGTGCTGTCTGAGTGCCATAATATCGAAAATGTGATTAATATGCATGACAGGCAGATCATTTGCAGTTCATGGTTGAATTGTGTTGAAGTCCTGTCGTATTGAATCTTTACAAACTTGCTGAGCACTTGTTAAAATAAAAAAACTACAAAGTTTTGCAGCTTTTTTTATCATTTGTCTCGGCCTACGGTTAAAAACTGTTAAAGTGAAGCGTTAACCACTGCATCCATTGTATATGTAAATAAGATATGCATTATATTGTCCTAGAATGTGAAAATCTTAGCACAGTATCACCATTAATTGCATCCTTACAAGGAGAAACCTGAAAGTTGTCACTGAATTGTCCTTCACTAACATAAATGTGCAAAATCTGTCATTGTGAGTCTTCTGTTAGCTGTTGCCTTCTGTTTCCAAAACTAATCCTGAGTATAGAATATGAAGCGGTTTCTATTTGTGTGAACATAGTTTCATCTCTACTGGCTTTCCCCTTTGCCATTTTGGGCCACTTTTCCCATCAACCTCCTTGTCCGGTCAGTGCCCATATCGCCAGCCTCATCCACTAGCAAATGTCAAACGTGTTATCGTCTTTCGGTTGCGTTCATGGCTAGAGAAGAACACAACCGCTCATGAGCTAGTCTGCTGAAGTCCTCCTCTGAGCGTCCAGTTGGCCGTTCATTATAACACAAGCTTGGGTTCTTTCTAGTCAACGTACAGTTTTTAGAAAATGTGCTTTTCCTCACCATTAAGTTCAAACACTGAGAGCAAAATACATGAAAATGAAATGAATCATTATTTTTAAAAATGTAGACAAAGCTGGACTATTGGTTATTAGACCATTGTGTATTCGATTTATGAATACTAACGAAGGAATGATGTACATATATCAACCTTATTTGTAATTTTCAAAAGTATAAATGACAGGTTTTTGGAAGTAAATGCTCGACCATTTTACATGTTGATTCTACATTTAATTCCTAAAAATGATTTTGTCTGATTCATTTCTGTCCAACGGTTTGATGAGTTGTAGTGCTGTTTCAAAATATCCAGCCTGTTGATATGTGAGTAATAAATAGGGACACACTTCTGAACAAAGCAACATCTCCATTGAGCTGTCCACCCATGCAAATGCTTCACTGTCAAACCACATCAATTTGCTTCTTTATACTAACACTACCAGTGCTAGTGCTAGACCTACGCTTGCCACAATACACACGCTAAAGACACTACCACTGTGACCGATCACTTACTGTACTTCCACACAAACTCATTCCCAACTCCGCATGCCTGTGTTAATCCTTTTCGTTTACAATGCGTTTGTCAACCCCTGTGGTCACAAATAGTTTGCTACTGTGACCGGCTGACTATTCCTTATGAAGATTTAGGGGTTTCCAACAACCTACAGAGATGTGGTATTAGAGTGTCTTGCTCCACCATTAAATTAGATGTATTAAGACAAAATCACTAAAATAAGACATTACAATCCACAAAGAAGAAGAAAATACCTAAAATACCCAAGTTATTATTTTTAATATTATTATTATTTTACGTAAATGTGTATGTATATTTCTACTTCAGTTCATACTTTCCAAGATCTAGACCCAGTGTATTAACATATTTCCAAAGATGACAGTCCGGTGTTGAAAAGCTGCAGACATTGCCTCCACCTCACCATTATGAATGAAACTAAATGTTGATCCCAAGAGGAATAATAAATATTATAGAGCACTGTACGTAGATAAAGTTAAGACATTTTCAGCTGTTGGGTGCTCTGAATGACGGTTGGGTGCGTTTGAAATGGCGGGAGGAAAATGTCCAGGTTGTGACGTGTTGGGCTCGGCATGAAGCTTGCCAGCCACCAGGTGGCAGAGATGCCAGTCTTATCTATTCACATCCGTGCCACATCCTGGGAGGGAGGCATGGTGTGTGGGGCTGATATCAGAGACGGAATGTGAGGGAGTGTGTGTGTGTGTGTGTGTGTGTGTGTGTGTGCATGGCAGGGATCCGCTGAGCGGGTGCTTGTGTGTGTGTGTGTGTGTGTGTGTGAGATCAGAGAGGCCCTACAGTAGAGCTTTGAAAGTGAAAGGGGTAGTTTTGTGTAGAAGTCAGTCTGTGAGTGCGCGGTTGTGTGTTCGTACACGTACGGTAATGGAGATTTACTGCAGCAGACGTACAGGTGAATGCCCTATAGAAGGCACCCTGGCAGTGAGAGGCTGGTGTGTGGTGGAGAAGAGAAGAGGACCTTTTGAAGCAGCTTTGGAGGTTAAATCCCCATAGAGAGATCACTGGCAGTTTGGGGTGTGTATGTGTATATGTATGTGTATAAGGCTGCGTGTGTTTGAGTGTGCGCTGTGAGGGCCTGTAAAAGCAGCTATACAGGTGAAATCCCTAAAGGGCCATGGCAGTGAAAGGTGTGTGTGTGTGTGTGTGTGTGTGTGTGTGTGTGTGTGTGTGTGTGTGTGTGTGTGTGTGTGTGTGTGTGTGTGTGTGTGTGTGTGTGTGTGTACGCGCGTTAAGATTGGGACTGAGGCATTTGCTTGGAGGCGGAGCATTTTCCTCAATAAGGCAGCAGAAGAGCAGCTTCTGGACATCCAGAGTGTCACCAGGCAGGGTATTTAAGCCTTGGTGTTCTTTGCATTGATTCTTGTATAGGGTGACAAATAAAAAATAAAAAATGAATTGCTTTTACATCTGGAGAAAGGTATCCTCAAAGCAGCATTCATCGTTTTGTAGAAGACGTCCTTTGCTCATCCTGTTCAGAAAAAGCAAAAGACCGCCATCTTCCTCAGAGTCTTCAGCAGGCTCCTCTCTCTTCAACGGACGACTGGTTGTTAGGCAGGTCTTGGGAGTTTTTATTGTTACTCTCCATATTTTGAAAGTATGGATGGGACAGGGCAGCGTAGGCCGATATCCTCTTGGCAGGATTGAAAGACAAGAATTGCTGTTTGGGGGAAAAAATGTAAAGCGTTTATTGAAAAATGCCACATCACATGTAAATATGGTACATTGCTCAAATCCAGAGGGCTGCAGTCCAGGGGGGTTTCCACCTCTCTTTAAATGTTTCTTTTTTAATTACCCCAATTTTCTCCACAATTTGGAATAGGTACATGGTTGTATATTATCAGCACTTATTACCACAGCCTCTTCTGTTCAGGAGAGCACAGACAGGCACCTGCCCTCCTTTGAAGCACACCGTGTCAGCTGTCGCTTATCATGTCGCACTCGGAAAGTCGGCTCGCCGTGAGTTAGACAAGCGGGCACCCGATCGACCAACGGGAGTCACTGCTGAGCAATGACTCACTGTTATTCGACTGAAACCTACCCATCTGTGGGCGATGCTAGAGCTCAGCTGCGCGTCACCCTAGGTGGCTGCCAGCCACGGTCAGCACTCGCACACTCAGACCATGGGGCCCATCCAGACCATGGGGCCCATCCACGCACTCGAACAGGGCCTTAACAGGATGAGCCACCCAGCAGCCCTGTTTCCACCTCTGCTCTTTAGCCGCTAATGCTCCCAGAACCGAGGAGGGTGGTGAAATCGGTTAAACCGCAACAATGATTAATTTAATCAAGTGGTTAATTGATTGAGAGGTCCTGGCGCAGATGAACATTTTCTATTTGTGGTCGACGGCGCAAGTGTTTCAACGGGCCACAAAGCAGAATCGTTGTCAAGGTAGCCAGCCCATTGCTTGTAACCACAAGGTTGCTCATTCAAATTTCATGGTGCGTGTTAACGCTGAAGTTTTGATAAGAAGCTTTAACTATATTGCTCTATATCCCAAGATTATGGTATCTAGTAAAGAAAATACATATAGCACAGGCGGATTTGCAGGCTTCCCTGGATATTGGAATCTGTCAAAGCAAAGTAATACTGTAGCCTACATGAAGTAATTTAGTTTTTGTCCATGATTTCTTTTTTTTCCCCTCACAGTTTGCAACCATGAATTTGACGTTTGTGACAGGAAAGAGAAACGACAGCCACAAGCCACTCAGTGGAGATACTTACAAGCAGAAGCGAAGCTCCCAGTTCGTCAATATCTGGAACCAGGTCTCCAATGGGTTGGGGGGGCCTGGGGGCGAAGGCGTTCCGTGGGAGCGCCACCTCCGGAGGCCAGTCGTCCACGCTGGGGACCCCTACCGCGCTGCAAACACGGCCCTGTGTCATTACTGCGCTACCTTTTTACTACACAATCCTTCGCAAGGTGGTGAAGTTGGGTGGCATTGCAACATGGTACCATGTGATGGCAGTGAGGTGGTGGAATTACATTTACATTTACATTCTGTGAGCAGCATAAGTAGCCGTAGTTGTGAAGGATGCTGCTATACTGAGTGAAAATGTTAGCGTAACGGGAAATCAAAACCAAAACCCTACATGTATGGAAAATATCTGTCATATAAAACTCAAGAGTTCTGTGAAAAACCGTAAAACTACTAGGACTAGTTACAGCACTAGTACCACTAATAATAATAACAATAATAATAATCAAATGTTTGTTTTGTGTTCCTTACACAAGTTTGATATTCTCTATACATTCAGAGGGTGACTCAAACATTGTTTTCTTAAAATAATCTGCATAATTAAAGTGTTAAATGAGAATGCAGAAAATGAGGATGTGAAAATGAGCAGATACTCACTCGAAAATCTTGCCCAGCTGATCAACATCAGAATTTCCCCGAAACAGAGGCCTAATAATAAAAAGACAGAGACAAAACTATTGAGTTAAGTGCAGTGCAGTGCAGTATAGTACCATTTTCCGGAATTTACTGTGGTATGTTGCAGCACCGCATTTTTATTATTTTTCACAAACAGCATAATTAAACCTAAAACCTAATGCCAGACTTCCTGTGGGGTATTCCACAAAGCAGGATTACAGAGTTAGCTGGATAACTGCCCTGAGTAAAATCCAGAACAGCTCTTTTTACTTCAGTCCATGTTCCAGATTTGGGAGGGGTCTGGGTTTTACTCAGTACAGTTATCCAGTTAATTCAGTAATCCTGCTTTGTGGAATACCCCCCGGGGGCACTACTGATAAAAAAAAAACAACTAAAAAAAACAAACCAGCAATCTGAAAGCAGAACAACAGCATCCAACAAGCTTGCCCCTGGAACTTATGGCTTGTGAAGAGTATGTAAGAAAACAATACATAAACAGCAACAGCAACTAATCAAGTCTGAAACGTAATGACATCATTTCGAAAACTAAATACAAATCCCTAAATACAAAAACAATAAGAACCCAGGCAGGTTGGAAGCTTGACTGACTTTCATTCATAAGTGCATTTTTTATTCACATTCTGTCTTCTCCATTGTTATGGAAAAGTCTAAACTCTAAAACTCACAGAAGGACATACAGTTGTGGGAGAAATGAATCATATATGATGATAATCCTCCCGCAGGGAGAGTGGGCAGATCGCTATTATGACAGCCTTAACAGGCTGGCTGCACAGTGCACACTGGCTGTGACCGGATGACGTGCGCACACAAAGAGGATACGCAGCAGGGAGCCCGTCAGACGTATGTCCAGAATGCATTGTAATCGAGGTCACGGCAGTCCTCGGTTTACAGAAATAAAGGTCCGAGCCTTAAACACTGGAGGAAAAGAAAGTCCACAGTCTCGCAAGAAACCGGGCACGGTTCTCCGGAGAACCGCCGCTCCGCTTCTTCCGAACCACACACTAAGCACTCACAGGTAAGCTAGTCGTCATCGGCGGGAGATGTAACGCTCCTCTGCTATCTCTCTTTCAGTATTGAGTGGCCTGCAGTGTGGAGAATCCATTGGCTTGTGAGCGCATGTGCCTGAACTGTGACGCTTGCACAGGGTCGATTTGGCACAGCAATAACTCAAGATCCACAATTGGCATTTTCAAATAGAGGGATTAAAAAATTAAAAAAAACCTCACTGAGAAAAACATTAAAGGCACTGTAGGCTAAAACTCCCCCCTCTCGCAGTTAAGTATCACCACTAGATGTCACATCTGCAGCAAGATACCCGACATTTGATGTAACTACCAACCCCTTTTCCGAACTGAAAATATAGTTAATCTGCAGATCTATGTGTCCTGTTGTTGCAAGTAACTTTTTTTCTAGATGAAAAAATAAAACATAAAACCTTAAAAACCATGAAGTGGACAGTACTGGTATAGTTGTACATGCAACTAAACAATGGTTGCAGGTTTGCTTACTCACTGAGAACTGCCATTATACCTTCAGCAAGATACTTTACCTGAATTGTTGCAGTACATCTGAACACATATGTAAATCATTTGTTACTAAGTTGCACTGGTTAAAAGTGCATGCCAAATAAATCAATAAATATTCAACACAGAATACACAGCTATGAAACAAGATATAAAGCCCAATATGTAGTTTACTTATTCCGTTTTAAGATTTTATAAGAGGCAACAGCACTGGGCATTTCGTAGGCTCAGAGTGGTTTCGACACAATACATTATTTTCTTGTCGTTGAGCGACAAAACAAAGATTTCAAAATCTTTACATTACGGTAGGCAAATGATTTTCATCTGAGGGATCAGCCAAACCAGTTCTTTGATAAAATAACCTTAAGCAGTGTCATGCCAAAACAAGTATGCCCAAAATACTTTGGCAGGATTTTTTCTTTCCCAAGAGCAGTTTCCTCTGAATTAATCAGAAGCTTCAAACAAGGTTTACATTCTTTCTTGGAATGCAACCGTACAGCACTGCGTGACCTTACAGTGCACTAAAGCTTCCCAAGGCAATGACGGGCTGCAGGGAAGCAGCCAACCGGTTGAATAGGATCGGGCTCGGACATGCGACTGAGTCATGCTTTGTTAACGGCTGAGTTTATATCCCGCATTCCAGGGGCTCCGCCTCCGGAATGTGGTCGGGGCGACGTCTTCCACGGAAAACCGTACACGTGCACGCCTGAGAAACTGTGAGAAAGTAAACAGGAATGCAGGGTGGCATTAGCATTAGCGTAGCAACCCAGACCTTCAGATCTGTGCTCACTTTTACGTTCACTGTGCAGTTCCACTCCTCTTTTTTTTTTGCACATAATGTTTGCTGGGAAGGTAAATGTTATGTTTGTGACGTGTCCCTAAATAGGAGTGACAGACGTGATGTTAGTATACCGTTGCAATAATCCCACAATCTGCTGTGACCACACTAAGTAATCAGAAAAAGCTGTATTACCCTGTATAATCCATAGAAGACCAGCAATAAATCAAGCCGATAAAGACTTTTAATAATGTTATATTTCTATTAGGTAGTTTCAGATAAAAACCTCATGCTTGCAGACGTATTCACATACATTGAATATATACACACCCATTTACACAGAAATATCCAAATGCAAATGGCCGCCTTCAAATGAAAATAAAATTTGCAAACACAACTGTATTGACAACATTGCTGTGTGCTCTCAGAATGATAGGTAAATTGCTTTTGCATTACCAAGATAAACAGATTTTGTGCCGTTTTTTCATCGGCTACGATCTCAAAATAGTAGCCTACAGACGAACAGGGCCTGCTTCCTTCCGCAGTCGTCGGGTTAGAGCGGCCACTCGGATACGGAGAGCTGTGCCTGAAAAGCACTTAATCTGTAGCAGGTGGCTTTTTAAAAAACGTTATCTTAATCACCTGCAGCAGAAAAAAACAGCACATTTTACAGGGATCAAAGAACCTCCCGTTCGCTCTTAGGCCGGCTTGGCGGGAGGCCAGTGCCGGAATGACGTTGTTTCGCAGCTCATTGTGTCAACGGAAGACATGCCACCTCTCCTCATGTTACTGACAGACCTTAAAGTCTTCGCCACGGCCTTTGTGTCATTTTCAAAAAAGGCTTTTAAAGACAATCGAGTCGGGCCCTGGAATCTCCTTAAGTAATAGGTCACCCTCTTCAGCTTCACAGCATAAGCGCATATGGCCATTTCTGGATTCTGGTTCTGTAATTTAACGAGGCCATGCGGCTTGCTGTTTCTGTTGCAGGCACTGTACTGCAAACTTGCTGCAACTATGGAAAGCACGGGAGCCACAAATGTCCTGAAATGCACACGGCCCCGTGATTCTTATTTTCCCATGAATTGCCGCTGAACCTCTCTCAGAAAATGGTATACAATAGGACTCATAGTGTATACAACTGTTCCAGTATGATGTTGAACAGAAGGGTTTCAGCTGTGTAGGGGAGGCCTATCTACATATCACAAACCTTAGTTCTGTGATTAAATACTAGGTATAAACTGTAATTAGGATAACCTATGAGTGTCAAACATCACATTAGTTCAAACCTCAGCCAATAAGACAAGCACTGTCATCTAAGACAACTTCACTCCTCATTCATTAAATCCTTGTCTAAAACTCCTACATCCCAAGCAGCATCATACTACCAGCAGGTCTTTTACTTCATGTGTCCTCATTGCTTCCACTGCACAGATGGAGTTTTAATCTATGCTTAAAGGGGAATGCTGGATTAATTCTTAAACTTCTATATCGATTTAATATGAGTCTTGAAGCTTACCGCACTTGAACTGCACATCCCGGTTCCCTTGTTTCTAGCTTGTTTCCAGACGCGCTGCGTCGCACTGATCTACGTTAGTGGTGGTTAATTCCGGCTGCAGGTCTATACAGTATACTGGAAGGTTTGAAATTGCTGAAGGTACAATTTGGGAAACCTTTGACTGCAATATTACATGCAATGTTTTCGATTTTCATAGCTAAATTATACATCGCCGAATTCGGAAGAACCTGAAGATAACGAGGATGGCAATTCCTTTAGTCATATCAGCAAATCTGATCAATTTCGAACCTTCCAGTATACAGTATAGTCCTGCAGCTGGAATTAACCACGACTGACGTCGATCAGCGTGACGCAGCGCGTCTGGAAACAAGCTGGAAACAAGGGAACCGGGAGGTGCCGTTTTAGTGCGGTAAGCTTCAAGATTCACATTAAACATATAAAATCGATATAGAAGTTTAAGAAATAACCCGGCGTTACCCTTTAATGTTAGCAAGGTGGCACCTAGCTAAAATTAAGCTATTGAGTTTATAGCTGGCACACTTGTTACCCAATATTTTATATCTATTTACATATGATATTGCTATTCAATCATACTGTATATCACACAAGCATATGCTAGCTAGAGCTGGCTAGGAATTTAATACTGTACAAGTGCTCTATATCAAATGAACCATGAGTAAAATCTTTTCATTTTATTTGACCCACGCACCTAGCATAGTTCTCACTGTTCTAGAATAACAAGAACTGCATGTTATTGTGGAGAGCACAGGTTTTTCAAGAAGATATAGAGCTTAGCTACAGGAACGGACTCCTGGTCCCCCATTGCCGTTACCGCATGATCAAAAGCCAGGGCCTCTTGGCGAGGCGGAATGTCCTGCTACAATGCTCTTCCCTCCTGACAGGTACAACTGCTGCACTGGACTCCCCTTTAACTGTGGGCTTCTTCCACACTCCTGACTCCTGCTGCTGACACAAATGTGTGCCGTCCCTGGTCTTCCACACTTCCACTTCCGCAGTGCGGCAACGTTAGCACATTTACAGAAGGCTGGACCAGGTGGGAAATGTCTTATTGTAAAGCACATCCTGGTGATGTCACCCTGTTGCATTATTGTGTAGGAGTCTCCTGCAACATTCTCCAGTTAGTGGATGCCAAAAATTAGATTTATTAATTTTGTTTTGCAAATACAGCAAAAATATGTAAGGTGGTGTATTCTTTATCAGACAACGTGTTCAACACAACAGACACAATTTTTTTTTATAATCCAAGATTGTTGTCCACTAAAACAGATGGATGATCCATGTTTCATTTAGTAAAGATCCATGGCACTTATCAAAAAGAATAGGGGTGTTAACCCCAGTATCCTGGTCAAATAATATGGCCACAACATGGTTTGGCTTTAACATTCTGCTGACTTCAATTTTATTATTTTCATTAAAGTTCTTACCATATTTATACTAAGAAATCAGTTGTTTTGAAACAAGTGAAGCACGACTGTACTATATTCTTATTTAAAACAAGATAGAAAGCTATGCTTATTTTTCTAATTCGACAGATTAAATTGTTAGATTATTGAAATTAGGGGGTAATTTGAATCAGGTCATAGATTAAATTTAATGGTAATCCCAAAACAAACCTTTACATTTTTTTTTACAAAAGCTGGCATATCAGTCAAACCACTTCTGTGGTTCCCATGAAAGAAAAGTCACGTCACAGGCTATCATTTTTGAGAAATGACTATTTCCCAGGTCATAACCTCGTATTTTGCCTCCTCAGCCATAATCATTTTACACTCAGTGTTTGGACATAACCTCCTGGACAGAGCTTGGCATACATACAGCTGGAAAAAACTCCCAAGGTGTTCGCAGTGTGTTGTTAAAAATGTCTTCCCAAAACTGTCACAGGTGATAGTTTTCTTTCCCTGAGGGAATTCAAATAAAATAAAAGGAAAACACATGTCAATGGCAAATGCATTTGTTTGGAATGATGCTTTTTTGCAACTGAGACCTTTCAGGAGAAGCGACTGGTCATTAAAAGGACCTGTCAGGGTGCAGTAGGGACTCAGTTTATTGTAGCAGAAAACCAGGACAAAAAGCGAAATCGTAGTCAGAATGCAACGTCGAAACCAGGAAAACACGGCAAAAGTACAAAGTCAAAAACAGGAAACAGGCAAAAAGTCAGGAACACAGATAACAGGTAACAGGAACAAAAGGCTAGTAGCGAAACAGAGACAAGATCAACTGAGACAAACTCGCAACGGACACAAGACATAGTGGGACTAAAATACACAGACTGACAAGCAAACGAGAAACAGGTGAACAGCAGGGCAGGTGAAAGACATAGGTAATCAATGGCTGAGGCGAGAGGCGGGACTGACGATGGGGTCAAACACAAGCACATGGATGGGAGACGGAAAACAAAAACAAAAACACACGAACAAAACCAAACATAACCGAAAATGAAGTAAAAGAAAAACACATAACAGATTTACATACTGACAGGATCGTACTGCAAAGACTACGAGCCTCCATCATGTCCTGGCCAAATTTACAACCTGATACTCAAATCCTGGCCATCTAATCCCCCCAGTTAAATTGGTTTATTAATCCCTTCATCTAAGAACATATGTGGTGAGAATCCTGATACAAAATGGCTGCCATGTGATACTGAGATGGGTGCCACACAATTACAGTGGTTGAGGCGTGCCCCCCATTCACTGTGAAACACTTTGCCATCTTGAGATGTAAGGTGCTAAATAAATGCACAGGTAGAAATAAGATGGTTACAATGGACAACGGAATATGGTTCATAAAATTGTGTTAAATTGTGACATTTCCACCTACAGAATCCATGGAATTAAATCAATCATCTAAATACACAGCTACTTATTAGCGAAAATAGCCTCACTATCCCTCTCCCAAAGAGAAATGATTCGGAAATGAATTCTGTATCAAAAACATTTTGGGTAGGAAGTACATATAGTCTATTGCCTCCTTGCCTTCTCCATTCACTGTAGCTACACACTGTACAGTAGTGCAACGGTCACAGTCGAACTATCAACATCAACAAAAATAACTTAAATCTACTTCTTTTTTTTTTGTATGTACCTTTGACATTTTCATGTGTTTTTGAGCACTGTACTTTGCCATTGCCAATTGTTTACTGAACAATTATGATAAAATGCTTTTGAAGCGTGCGTACGTGTGATAGGAAACATGGATAACTGCCCACTCGACCAGCCTGCTTGTCTGTGCTGGATCACACAGAGAAGGACATGCGTCTTATCAGGGGAAGGAAACATAAATTACAGGGAGCTCACCCATTTGGCACTATTCCCCTCTCATGAACGAGCCTCTATCTGCAGAGAAACTAATGCCATTGACATGTTCCGCTTTCTCATGTTAATCCATAACCATTAAGCAAACAAAACAAGCACACACAAACACGCACACAATTGCAGAAGACCAAAAAATAACACAGTGAAGGAAAAAGCTTTGAGCTGGAACATTTTCCCTTAAGTTAGGGAGGATTTATGAATGCTGCCCACCCCCACAGAGAAGTGAAGTACGTTAAACCACAAACAGAAAAAAACTGAATTCTCAAAAGTTGGCAACCACATAGACTGTAACTGAATTTCATGAACAGCTTAGCAACCAACTGACAAACACACACACACACACACACGGGCGCATGCGCGCACACAGACACAGACACACACACACACACACACACACGGAAATTAGGAAGATTCCTTGGTGCCATGAAACTAATTTTCAGAACTCAAATGAAAATTTTTCATTTCCCAGCTTAAATAAATCGAATTTTTCCTGCATTACCAACGGTCCTTAAAATTTTCACATTAAGCACAAGCATTAACCCTGGAATAATAAACATATACCTTGCTTCAAACACCGTTTTTTCATTATGTTGACAGTTGAACATGTTGTTTCAATACATTAACACTTCAAAAAAACACATAATATTGGTTTCATACCTCACCCATCCAATGATTTATTACAAATGGAGCCCTAAATGACCTAAAAGTGATATTTCGGAAAAGGTGGTAAGAAGGGTCCTACTCCTCCTTTGACTCTTACCTTCTCCTGAACATCTCGGCAAATATGCATCCCACACTCCACAAGTCAACTGGTGTGGCATAGCTGGACTGCAGAAGGACTTCTGGGGCACGGTACCACAGTGTAACAACCTGAAAATCACAACAGGGTGTTCACTGTGATATTTTCCAGCTTCAAAATGACAAAAAAACTTATATTAAATGACAGCACTGTATTTTAGTGAAGACATTGTTAATGTTTTGGTATTATCTTTTCTTCTGATGTTGTGTTCTACCTGGCCCTGTATAGTATAAATATATTACAGTTCTATGGCTGTATACCATGGCTTGGATTCTGATTGGCTGGAGGGTGGGCATTAAATTTGTGTATACCGCCCGGCTATGAAGTAGCGCTGGCCACATTTTAATCACTGTTCTAAATTAATATGGCGTCTAGTTATGCTGCCA
Source organism: Ilyophis sp. 1 JC-2022 (assembly GCA_022702515.1). Classification (NCBI taxonomy): domain Eukaryota; kingdom Metazoa; phylum Chordata; class Actinopteri; order Anguilliformes; family Synaphobranchidae; genus Ilyophis; species Ilyophis sp. 1 JC-2022. Next base: position 27,675,700 of record CM040395.1, on the reverse strand, counting down.
GCGCCATTAGAGTCGACCATTTTATGAATGGTAACTATTGCAATACCAACAGCTGATTAATAAAGCTGGCAAATAACGCAAAATCCGCTGATTAAAAAGTTTGTATTCGTCAAATATCTTTGTTACAACGACTTTAATCTAGCAAAGCAGTTTTGTGGTTAGAGGTACAGTATTTATTCAGTTGGAAAATATCAACGTAACATAGGGCTTTACTTAATGTAATGTAGCCTAACGTGAACGTGAGCAACGCTGGTTGTGAATCCAGCGAAATGTCTTAGATATGACAAGTTACATCTAACAGTAACAAACTCTGTATCTATAGTAGAGATGTTCCCATCTCATGACGCAAATTTGAAATGCTATTTCCTTAGGCTGTTTAAAATAGTCTGTGTGACCAAAAAGCATTTTTAAAAAGCAAGACGGAGAAAGGGAGGTAAATTGAGTTGCGGTTTCATGCAATTTTCTTAAATAATGTAACTAATGACAAAAATAACCAAAATTGGCTTAATTTTATGGTATTAAGTTAAGAAGGAACTATTTATTTCCTAATGGAATCAATTATTTTCAGAACTACCAAGGAGAGGTTTTTGCAAAACTATGAACAAAATACAAGTAGCAACCAGAAAGCAACCAAACCTCGGAAGGATATTTCAATTTCAGCTGATTAAGTCGATAAAAATCAATACATATAAATATATATAATCATTGTTGGAAATCATGGTATAAGCGCAATAATGACCTTGGATGCCCTTTGCGGAGGGAAATTGTCCTCGGCGAATTTACTACCTCTGCGTCGGGCATTCAAACTGTGTAATGCCCGGCTCCTCTGTCATTATAGCTTACACATACAGTCTGTAAACGGTTCTATCTGTAACAGTTGTGACAAAACAGTTGTTTTGGTTTCACATTGAAATATAAGTCAATTCTGAATAATTTGCAGCAGGTGAGTGCATAGGTGTAATTTAACCCAACAGTTGACATGGTCTCTGAAAATTATTGAGATTCCTCTCATCAAATCAGAAACAACATTGGCAATGATTTGTTTAAGATAAGGAAGAGGGTTGAGTGTGAACGCAAAACTTCTCTGCCAGCAGAGTCCACAGACAGTGCTAGTTGGTGCAATGAACATTACATTGCATACTGTATATTGCATTTTGTTATCTAGAAGCTGGACATTTAACAGAATTTGGTGAAGTACCTCGCTCAGGGTACTTAAACCTACAACTTTGGAGTTATAAGCTCAATTCCTGAAAACAGACCAGGCTTTCCCACAAGTGGAGGAACAGACTGCACAAAAACAATATTTACAGGAGTATGAAATCCCAACCTTAAAATCTTACATGCACAGCTTTACCCAACTGACAGGGGTTTCCCCACCTTATGACTCGATAGCGACCCCTCTGGTCAATCAGGCGCCTGCAGTGATTGTAGGTGCCTGATTGCAACATGGTGTGTTCTCATATCTTCATTTTTTTAAGCGCTTCCAGGAGGTATTCTAAGCTGCTGTTACACACATGACACATGATCACATGATCTACGCAAAAGCTATTTGTGTGTTTCCCCTCACATTCTTCATGAATACATTGAATTCACCCAGGAGCAGTTGGCATGTACTGCCAACAGCAGTAAACATGAGCACACTGACAACAGTGACAGCACCATAGACAAATATTTCTGAGCCCTGTGGAATTATATAAAGTATGAAATATATATACCATTTGTTTGGTTATGCGGAGAACATGCACATGTTTCCATACAAAGACACCACAGACATTTCCCCCCTGAAGAACACGCCACCAGCAGAGTGCTAAACACAGTCCCGTTTATAACGACTGATCGCACAGCTTCGCCTGCTATGTTAGATAATCAGAGTAAGTAACATGACTGTTGAGGGATATAGACATCTGCTTGATTTGGATATTTGTCTGCTCTGAAGACAAATCATATTCTGTTCCTTTTCCAAATTAGTTATTACTATCCTCTGCTCTTTCGCCGTCATAAAACAATAAGGGAAGCAACAATAACGATAGTCTTCTAGAGAGTTACAGCTCGGTGAACAGAGTTACAGCTAGAACAGCTAGGTGAGGTTTTGCCAATTCTGAATGCACTTGTTTCATTTGACAAGGGGCTGTACAGCCTGTATTTGAATCAACATTTTGTGCTGAACTTTTGACTTTGTCAGTTAAATGGAAGTGTTAGTTTTAGTTTCATTGTCACAGTTTGGTGAGATTTTTTTAAAAACTTGCAATAAAAAGGAACAGTTGCACATACTCGAAAGTAGAAGCGAAGGACAACCAAACCAAACAAGATCTTCCCATTGACCTTGTTTCTGATGTGAACTTGTTCTTGTTTCCATACTGGGCACCCTGATACTTTGGCTGTGGCTATTCAAGGCGATTCCGAAAGTACAGTTGTGTTGCATTCTACGGTCAGCAGTGGAGCAGCGCAGCCGATTCATGCCACACTTAGCCAGTGAGGCAGTTTGTGAATCTCGCACTGTGATTCTTGACAGCTCCCCAAAAATCCTGGTCTGTTTCAGCAGCCATTTACACACTGGAAAATTATACATGGTTTGAGGCCGCAGACGTCTGGGTACGAGGAGAAAAACAAGCCACACTCTTGAGCTTGATCTGAAAGCAAGCTTGACTAGAGTTCACATATACGTATTTAAATATGTGGCGAATACAACATATCTGCTCTTAAATACTGAAGACCCAGACACTCTGTGTAGAGACCTTGGCCTGTACACCAAATCATCTCTGATCATTTCCAGTTTGAGTTTGTGTGAACTATGGTGAAGGAGACTACTTGAGAAAAGTAAATTAACAATAACTATAACAATTAAAGACATACCAAACTTTGTTAGAACCTAATGTTGTATAGCTATCTGGCCCCGGTATGAGTCAATGACTTGCTCCAGTACATTCACTCCCATTGCATGATGAAACAGGTCTCAAAAGCACACTTTTAGCACATAAACAAATGCAAACAATGTGGATTATGTCTATATACAAAATCACGACATCCGGAACCGAACGTTTGAAACTTTTGAACCAATTTTTGATTGATTTGATTTTGAAGAACTATTTTCTGAAAACTAGCGACTGTTGCTAGCTTTTTTGCTGCTCGTTTTGTTTACTAACACACGCTTCAGGAAGTGAGTAGGAACGCTACAGGCACAAGAACGAAACAAGAAAGTTAATAAGCTAACGACTGAATCTTCTACCTTTGTTTGGAAAAAGTGTAAAATATCATGAATTAAACTTTTAATCTTTTCAAACGTTCAGTTCAGATGTCGTGATTTTGTACATCAGCATAATCTGTGTTGTTCGCATTCGTTCTCTGAGTGGATGGCTAGCCATCACCTGAAGCTCAACCTTGACAAGACGGAGCTTCTCTTCATGCCATACAACACACCTTGACTACTGCAACTCCCTTCTCGCAAGCCTACCAGCCTGCGCCATTATGCCTCAACAACTGGTCCAGAACGCAGTTGCTCGGCTTGTGTTCAACCTCCTGAAGTTCTCGCATGTCACCCCCCTCCTGAGGTCACTCCACTTCGTCCCGTCTGTGGAGCTTTTCCACCCTAGCTCCCCAGTGGTGGAACAAACTACCCATTCCTCTACATTCTGCTCAAACACTGCCAGCTTTCCGTTGTGGTCTGAAGACACACCTCTTCAGACTCCACCTTGACTGACCTACCAATCTAGAACCATTTTCATAGAACTTGTTTCCTGTTTTTTTGCTTGTTTCCTGTTAATTCTTGTTTGATTTTATAGCTTAGAATGTATAGCTGACTTACCCATGGCTTACTGTGTGTACTATATTCAATGTTAATTACTAGGGATAGCTGCTATGTTATGAGAAGGATGTGCTTCGTCTGATCTGTTATGTGGTTGCTTCAATGACCTTCGGTATGCACTTATTGTGCGTCGCTTTGGATAAAAGCGTCTGCCAAATGAATGTAATGTTACGTGCTAAAAGTGTTCTTTTGAGACCTGTTTCACCATGCAATGGGAGTGAATGGATTGAGAAAAATTCATTCTTCATTGGCCAGTTGCTGACCACTGGAGCAAGTCATGAAAGTGAGCTTGAATATTACAACTCATATCGGGGCCAAGTAGCTATACAACATTATGTTCTAAAGTATGCCTTTAACTCTTTTGACAAACGTTAAAAATGACCAGAAGTTGTACTTAACAGAGATTTTGTTTCTTCACTTAGTCTATATCATTGCATGACACATTCATCTTGCTTGATTTATGTGTTATACCTAAGACCCTCCTGAAATGTTAATGCAATGTTTTGCATGCTTTCCACATAACAAATGGAATGTGCAGCTGGTGAACAAAAAGGGTGGGCAGTTTCAGGTCATCCGCATCAACATCTTACCATATAACTGCTTTTCCATAAAAATTAAGCTTTAATTGTACATAGGGCACACTCCGTTTCAGATAAAACGGTTTCAGTAGACCCCATTTATTTAGTCGCTGTCAAGTGGACTTTAAGCCACTTTAATGCATACACATAAGTAAAATGATCACAGGCGGGGTTCACTCTGATTTGAAATATACTGAGTTTGATGTGCTTTAGAACTTTGGTAGCTTTGGTAATAGAAATCAACTATTACTTCTGTAGTCAGTCGGTGCTAAACAAGGCATGTACTCCATGGCTGAAACTGTACAGCTCGGAGTAGCTAGCACCAATGTTTTAACTCTGATAAGAGTGGCTTTTGGTTGTCATTGGATACAAATACATGAGCATTTTGAAAAGCTGTGCACAATATTTTGAATGTATTGTCATGGTTTTATAGCACATGCAGAGAGGTCAGCCAGCACTGAGTTGCAGTAGCATAGCATTAGAAAGTGATTGTAATTCTAATTCAAGTTCACACTTGCTTTGGGTTTCTTGGTAAAGTGGAAATTGAGAGGAAGTTTCTATGAACCGAAGAGCCAAACCAATCGTGGTCAATCGTGACAAAGTGTGGTGTTTATTTTGAGAACATTGTTTTGTTCTTCACCAACACTCAGACATTTAATCAGTCACTGAGTAAAGAACGAGATTAAACTGTGGTTGAGAATGGCAAACAATATTGTCCTGTAGAATAGGGACTGGATGCAGAGAGCATCTAAAGTATTCCAATATTTTAATTTAATAATTTTTTATGACAATGATAAAATGATGAGTTAGGAATAAATATAATACATTTGATGACATGATGACCATATTACACAGTAAAACAAAAATGGAGAATGTAACGAATTTAAGGATCGAAAACATGCTGAACAAGAGTGGAAAAACTATATGAGGAACTGGTAAGTTACCCAATCCATGCAAAGCCTTATAACTGTGAATTAGGCAACAAATAAAAACAAAATGGGAGGCAGAGGTAATGCAGTAGGAATGTAGACAATGGTAACGTTTAAACGGTGTCTTCAGGAGAAAAATAAAGGTTATCAGACTGTGCATCCTAATATTGGCTGGCAGCTTGATGCTAGGTTCAGCAATAGAAGAAGGAAGGGATGTAAGAGCATGAATGGATGAGAGGAATGTGATGTCTATACATCCCATATAGTATATATAGGTCAGAACCTGCAAAATGAATGTGGTACAGTAACTGAAAACGTCCAGTTCACAGGTAGAGAGCACTTACAAAACAGTTGCAAATATATATGGAATATATTGTCCATTCTTCCTGAGCTTCATCAGTTCATGGCTGAGTTGTGAACCAGCCAAAGTGAAAAGGGTCTTGTCGTCTTGTAGCTAATTGCAGATGAAGCTTATTTAAATTTGGTTGACTCAAGTACAAATTAATGTCTATACATAACTACAGTACTACAAAATATACAGTACTTGAGACTCAAAATTGCTCCATTGAAATTAAAAAGCAAGCTGACCAGCTAGCATGGGTTAAGCAAAAGAGAGATAACTAGACCCTCTCCTCTTCAGTCCAGATAATAAATTGTTTGCTCACAAACAAAGTCTCCATATAAAGGCTTTATATAGCATATATAAAGCCTTCATAAACATGACATAATGGCTTCATAAATCATACATAAAAAAATGTCATGCTTCATAAAGGGTGACATAACACCTTCTTATGCAACATGTTATGCCAAATGCGTCAGTTAGCCTAACATCCTAGATAAGCATGTTTTATGTCACCCTGTATAATGTTTAGCCATTAGCCAGGTGACATTGTTGGTTATGTCACATTTGGCATAACATGTTGCATAAGAAGGTGCTATGTCACCCTTTATGACGCATGACATTTGCTTACATATGATTTTGATGTCACGTTTATGAAAACTTTATATATGCTATATAAAGCCTTTATATGGAGATTTCGTTTAAAGTGTGACCAATTATTTTCTTAAACATTAAGTGGTATTTTTACATCTGTCATATTATGTACACTATGGTATGTTCTCTATGTTATGCATACATTTTACTGTCAAAGCATACAATAATTCAATGTTAATATCGCTGCATCTGTGATCATACAGATTGAATATGTGTCAACTTCTTGCAATTATCAGCACCAAAATCTAATTTGAAGTACTTTGATCAACCCTGCAGATCTTTTCATGGTTTTCTTTCTCTCAGAAAAACCAATAGTATTTAAATTTCTAGGAAGAACCACACGCTCTGATGTCAGGTCTTGAGTACATCCGTTCAGCCTCGCACGCCTTTAACAGAAAGGAGCGTGAGGCGTGTGCTTTGCCACAGACGGCTTTCTGCAGCATCTCTTTTGCTCTTGAGGCAGCAGGAAGTAAAAGGTTGCAAAAGGTGACAAGTGCTCTGAAATTGACCTGGAACAGCATTGTTTTGGTTTCACACTTTCTCAACAAATAAATCCTAAATCTCAGGTGCCAAAACTAGAACTTGCAAAATAGCCTGAGAACTTCAGTTAGACCATTTATGTTTTTACTTTTAACAATAACAACTATTCACATTAGTACGGCAACTGCATCCTTTTCCTGGTGGTTAATTGTGGAAATAGGACCATGTGCAGTAATGTTTTCAACCTTCATTATTCCAGCTTTGAAGTAATGTATTTCAGGTGGGTTATGTTTCATGCACAAACATGAGAAGTAATATGATAGGTGCAACTTCATTCCTATCTCATGGTTATATGAACCATCTGAATGCCATATTCTCCAAATCTTATAGTAAAAACACTACTGAGATGCACTTCTGTTTAAGAAATGTGATTTACAGCTGATTGGGAAAAGATTGCAGCACTTGCTCTTGTTTACTACTATAAAACTGAATAGAGGCATTCTGAATATTAATGCAAGTGATAACAGCCAGATTAACCTTCTTAATGGGGTACAGGGCTTATCTGTTTTCTCATGCATTTACAAATAATGCATCAGGATTTATTGAACTAGGAAGTAAAATAAGCAGAGCAACCTTTTACAAGAGTGTACTACTAATCATCCAAATCCGTACAAATCATCATGAGAAATCAGTACCTCCCTGTGGTAGTGCTCCATGTGGTTAAGTAGGCACACACCTGGGTTGCGTTAACTAATCAGCCAAGGGCTAAAAAGTGTGCTTCTTTCTTCAGTAGGTGACTGAGACCAGGAAACCCTGTGCAGAGACCGAGCCAGAGATCGAGACAAACCCAAACCAACATCAATGTGACTGAAGAGCTTTCATGGGGCTGTTCTTTATTTTGTCTTTCTTATTTTAGTTTATTATTCTTACCTGGAATCTCTGATGGAGAACATTTGTGTTTGTTTGAAAACTCTCAACGCCGGTGAAAACCGGAATGACCTCATCTCCCTGTGCTCTTCAGGGTGCCCCCAGGCGTCACCTGACATGTGACAATTTGGCGCCAAAAACCCGGGACAGACTAGTCACTCCTGCGATGGAGTCGTCTCCACTGCTGTAAATGGTGACATGGCTGGCACAAACTCAGGAGTTGCAACACCACGCTCTCTGCAGCTTGCAGGAGTACCAACAACAGCCGCTGAAAGCTGCTGCAGATCGAGCCATCCTGACGAAGCCCTGACACAGTCTCCCTCCTGGGCAGTGGCGGCTGGTGCCAGTTCTCCTAGGTGGGGCTATCTCAACCGACACCCCCCCCCCGTGGCAGGAATTCTTTACTAGGGTAGCTTAGGTGGAGCTATATCGTGGGGGTGATTCTCAAATTTCCACAATCACGCAACACATGATCGCGCACAGACAAAGCCTACTACACATCCTACTAGATTAGAATTTACAAGCGTTTTGAAATTCTATGCACTTGTATTCAAAATAGAGTCAATACAATGCACTTTTATCCAAAGTGACTACAGAGTGAATGTGATAACACTATAACAGTCAGCCAGCTATTTATAGTAGGCTAGGCTACCAACAACAACACGTGAACGCCGAACACGCTATGCGACTGACACCACACACTCAAAAATTGTCCAATCGAGACCTAACATAAAACATAAAAGTAGTCTATTGTCATCATCAAATATTGCCAACATGACAAAAAAATCTCTCACTCAAACTCCAACATGAATAGGCTACAGGCTACGTTTTGGCTCCAGTATTGAGCTTGGGAGATTTAGTTTGTGTTTCACTTGTTATTCGAGTTCGCCCTATTTTAGTGGGTTGATTTTCGTTTGGCTGTGTAGCCACAAGGAATGAGTTTCCTGTCTTTTCTTTCTTTGCATTTATTATTATGTTACTCCCTTTATTGGTCCTCACTGCATGAGTGACTTGTTCTGATCCCCCTACCTTAGCATTTGATTATCCGCCATTAAAATCCATTACACTACATTAATGCGATCAATACTATCAACAGGTAAGCTATCGACAGCCTAGGCCTATTGTCATTGCCAACACATATAGCATTACTACACATATAGCACTAACGTTAGGCCTACTGTGTTAAACTAAATAATCTAATTTAACATTAGCCTACTCACCAATGGACGTCTCTCATACTATAGCAGGACAATGCGCCTGTTGTTGTGGTTCATGGCAAAATTATCAATGATGTCCTGCTCTTCAAGGGCCCTTGCTACTCCGGAGTTAATCGACAACAAAACCGGGTTGCTATTCCGAGTGTCCCCACTGTTGCTCCTCATGTAATTTTTTTACACGCTATAAACAAGAAAAGCTGCGTTCACAGAATCGCATTTTAACTCCGCACTTCTCAGCTGGGTATTTTCACAAAATAGGGCGCCGTTGTCCTTCGTCTGGAGTCTGGCTAATATCAGCAGGCCCAGTGCTGCGGGGGGTAGGCCTGCTGCAGCTAGCGGTGGTGGCTAACTGCTGGTCAGATGGCGGAGACAGCGGCTCTTCTTTCTCCCGATATTTCTCGCAAATGCGAATGTGCTCAATATCCTGACTGTCGTTGTCCTACTCTTCTACTTTTCGACTTCTGAGGTCCCTGGTCGTTTGTGGAAGAGATATTTCTCCATTTTCAGCTTGAGTAAACGTTAGATAGATGCGGTCAAGTTCAAGACCTGACTCATTCTCGCGAGTCCCGAGATCAAGGAGTAGAACGAATTAACGGGCGTCTTCATTTGAGAAAATGTTGTCTATATTTATTCATCGTATAGTCAAAACGATATAATGATTTTTAAATCATTTATTTATTTATTTTCATAATGAAATTAAGCACCGACCGGCCTGGCGCTGCCACTGAGCAAGAGTGACAGTCGCGCACCACCCGTACTACGTCCAATCACATTCGATCAAAAAATACAAAAACAATACCAATTCGCTGCCAATAAAAGTGGGAGGGTCTGGGGCGCAGAAATCTGAAGCAACCAATTAGAGAGCAGCCTCAGGTCACCTGCTTGCCAAAAGTTGAAGGATTTACGTACACTCTCATTTGGCCGGCGCCCTTCACCTAGGAAATACAGTTGAACCTCGATCCAACGGACTAATAGGGGGGATCAGTTGTCCGTTAAAGCCGTTTGTCCGTTGCAGCGACGAAATCACTATAGAGAGAGATATGCGCACACAAAACAACAAACAAAAACGATGTGTGTACTTGTAACACACACAACGCGCGCGCCCGCGCAGCCCAAGTACACCGTAGTAACCGGTTCGCGGCGGCGGACGCGCTTACTAGCGTAGCGCGTCGGGTCGCTTCACCCGGTTTTTTTCGTTTTTCGACCAGATATTCATTCGCGGGATTGGTCCGTTGGGATCCGGATCGTTGCATCGATGTTGTTTCCGTTGAGAGGGATCGTATATGTATTCACACAGAAATTAACCAAATACAATTTGGAACCAATTTCTAATGAAGGCGCTGACAGACTACCAGGCACATTGTACAAGTAAACAATTCTTATTTCATAATTATTTTGCATTATCTAATTAATTTATGTTTAACATGTTTAAGTAGCTTTCTTCTCTAAATATTTGGAGGGGGCGGCACCCCAGTGCCCCGCATTAACGAACTGCCACTGTAGACTGCATAACAATTGCATTAATAAATAAATGAAAACTCAAATATAAAGCATTTTTTTCCCTTTTCAGGCTCCCTTGCTCATGTTCATTTGCTGCACAAACCAATGGTTTTCAGAAAGGCCAGAGTCCCGGCACGGATCCTAACCTAAAAGCGCCGCATCCCTGTCAGTTCCCTGTCTGAGGCCACCGAATCTGGCCCGGAGGACAAGCCGGTGGAGACGGGCGAAGCTGGTTGGTAGTAACGGGGCAGATAAGGGAACCCTGGTGGACTTGAGATTAAATGACAACATTCTGGGCATTCCTTTCTGGTGAGAACGCGAGTCCCACTTGGTCGGAGAAGGGCAGCTATGTCGCACTTGAAGCCTCACTGACCAAGCAAATCCTCACTTTTCGAGTCGGAAAAGAGGGGGGCGGAGTGTGCTTGTGTGTGTGTACTGGGGGGGAAACGACGACTCCTGACCGTATGTTTTTACTTGCTTAGTTCACTTGTGTTCAGGTTGAAGCAGGATCACGTTTTTTTATTTTTTTTGCCCTCTCAATTTCCTTTGTTAAATGAAGACAATAGGAGCACCATGTGATTAAGAGCGAGCACCGCTGGTGAAGCTGGCATAGAGCCTCTGTTTACATTCCCTCTCTAGGAGGAAGTGGAGGATGAAAGGCTATTTAACACAGTCTCACATTCCTTTCAGTTGGCTGGGGATTTTCCGATAGACACCGTCCACAGATCCGTCTTGGTCCATGTGACAAGATAGAGACACAACAGCAGGGGACGCTTAAAGATGGTTAGAATGACAGCAACGCTGCCTATAAATCCTCTGTATCAATACACTTTCACAATCTACAGGCCCCACGGTAACAGGCTTTTGATTGGCCTCTATCATCTGACAGTCAGAGTGCCCACAACCTATGATTAGGGGTGCAGCCAGTATCTTGATTCCTTTAAGTTCTGAACCCTCCTTCCCCAACTGAGCAGTGATTGGCTGGTTGATGCTGTTGGGGGTATCAGGGTGCTTACAAGTCATGCATCTACCAGAAGACTGCAGGGTGTGCGCATGTGACTCTGCAATCTTTCCCAGAATGCAAATGGAAACTTGACAAGGGTGGCAGGATGATGCAGACTCATCAAAGCACAGATAAGTGCTGAGTAGGTCACATGTCCCCTCTACAACTCTCAAATTTACAGTAATCAAACTTGATTCCAATGCATTGTTTGTGGAAACATGCATCAAAGCTACAGGATGAAATCATAATTGAAAGGTTCCTGTTGGTTAAGAACGAATATTAGAATATTTGACCACCCCCTCCATAACACCGCCCACTGGCCGAAAACATTAAAATCTAAGTAAAATAATTAACATTAGCAGGCTTTTGCTAAGAATTAGAATTTGTATATATTTATTTTTTCTTATAAAATTTTATCCCAACATACTGCCTATACATCCAGGATTGGCTTTCATGCTCATGGAACCATTTTGGAACAGTAAGATCACTATAGCTGTCCACATAAGCTGGATACAAAATGTTCCATAAAGGGAAACTGCTTTCTCCTTAGTGCTTTGGCAGGATTTTACTAACTATACATTAAGCACTCATTAAGTGCACTCAGAACTTAGTTTACCATTATTGTTTTATACCTTTTATTACCACTGTAGGTAGGCCACATGGCTGCTGTAAACGGAAGAGACAATGCCAAAGTCAAAATGACCACAGTTACTCTAGCTAACATTAGCCAGTCAGCTCACTCTTAAATGAACTAAATGTCAGAGAAAGCCAGCTAGTCAATTTCTTGGCGGAATTTTTTTTAAAAATTTAACATTAATAACTTAGTTAGTTGGCATAGGTACAATGTAGGTTTCTGAAACTGAGCTCACACAGAAACATTTGTTAGACTGCTAGTTGCCTTAGTTCACTTTCTGCAGTTTTTTGATATTATTTAAATGATAGTGTATGCTTACCATTGGCCCAGACCGTTTTAGTGTGCGATGAATGATATGTTAGACATTTAAATAAGTTTCTGATGACATGTGGGCTTTATAATGTAAAATTTGCAAGTTTAAAGAAAGAAAATACACTTCAAGCTATTCAGAACTGAATCTTTTACCGTAACAGTGTTGTCACTGAGCACATAGCATTTTCTCGTTTGACTACACCGCCAACATTAAAGGTCATATAAGGTGCCAAATAAAAATGTTACTGATGAGCTAATTGTACATGCAAACGGCAATTTGAATACTGGAACATTCTGACTCATCCCTGTAACGTACAGGGCACTTACAGTGAAATGGAAAGACGATAAAAAAATATGCATTCGGTTACATTAATCTCAGGGAATCTATTTTGAGTTACCCATGATATTGGCACTAAGTAGAAGTGTACTTTATCTTGACAGATGCTGCAGTTGATTGGAGACACTGGACATGCACTTGCAAACCCCGAGTCCAATCAGCAGCAGACCTTGCAAAATTACAGCCCTGTGATTGGTTAGGGGGGGGGGGGCACCGCCTCCTTTAACTGAGTCTGGTGCCGGGCCGACTCCTTCCCTCCTGTTAAGTGTTTTGTCTTGCGCGATTAGCCACTCTTTGCCGGCAGTCCGAGGGGTGGCATATACACCGTCATTTGGGAGCTGCAGCCAGCTTCTTTACGCAACAATATCGCTGACCCAGCCAGCGGAAAGATACATGAAGTCACAACTGAGGCCGTGCATAAACAGTATACAGTTAAAAAGTGCACAACTGTTGCCAAAGTATGCACAGCTTTAAGGAATGCTGCATGGGGCCCTCAGCGAGTGAACAAAGAGAGCTCAGTTAGGCTCTTTTCCCCCAGCGCTACCACATCCGCACATCATTAGTCGGAAAAATTCCTGATATATGCTGTAATTTTTTTCTTTACTGGTGCAGGCAAGGCTTATCCAGATGCAAGCCCCCCCACCCCCCAAATCAGTCCTTCTAAACCTGGCCCCCAGCCAATTCCCCATCAACAATTAATACCGATGCATAAAATACACTATATGCTCCATGGTGACCGGCAATGGAGTCTCACAGGAAATACCAAATAAGAAAGTTATTGTCAATTGTTCCACTGTTTCATTCGTTGTCAGGACACCACCCCCCCCCCTCCCTCTCTCAAACCACCCTTTACTTTTTGGCTTTTAGAGTAGGTGTTTTTTTGGATCACAGAAATGATATCTAAACATTCCAAGAACGTGCCGAAATGCGAGTCTTCAGGCCGTCACCTTTGCATTTTGCTGTCACCACCTTTGTGTCTGTCAGAGTGGTAGGCTGCCGCGTGCGTGCAGGGCGGCCCTGGTTGCTCCAAAGGGCTAACGGAAAAGTATCCCCCGGCCTGCAAGGTCTGCTACAGCTCTGGTACAGAGGCATGAGTCAGAATGAATCTACCGCTGCCTCTGCTCCAGCCAGGCCCATAAAAGGTTTAAAGGCAAAACAGAAGGTTTTGGACACGTGCTAGCGATAATAGCGGGGTCAGTTGTAGCAGTGCACGTGCATCTTGTGAATGTGGCTGAGCAGAAAGCACTTTGCTGTTGGAGCGGACTAGGTGGGGTATAGAACAGGGCGGAGCTTATGTGGAGGTGTGCTTCAGACCTCTGCCTCCACCCAGCACGCATGACCACCCTTTGCACAGATCCTGAGGTCAGCTACCTTAACTGTTGCAATCGCTCGCACTTGTCCAACGACAACATTAACGCCAAACGATTTCCACATTTTAGAATCACTGATGAAATGGTACCACGATTTAGCTTTACTTGTGACTGTAAAATAACACTCATTCCATAACATAATATAAATGCATTTTATTCCTACTATTAAATCCTAATCCAACATTTGCACAAGCACAATTTCCTCCAAACCCTAAAGATAGAAGTTTACTTGGACTGACTCAAACTGAGAGAGACCAGCTTTCAATTAAGGGGCGTTCACACTTGCAAATCACGATTACAGAAAAATACCGGATGTCACTGCTGTCAATGGTAGATTTGTCATCTGCAATGGAAAATCATCACCAATGGCGATGGCAGGATGAATTTCCCATTAAAATAAAAAAACGTTCTACCTTCACCGTCCACCACCAACGGTACAGGTCACATGTCACAAAAGGGTGGGTAGTTAATTCAACAATGGCGGATGTTAATCTTTTCAACAGTCTTTCAGTCAGTTTTTATTATAATGTATATTAAATCAAATGTATGGCCAACTAATAATAACAGTATGAGTAAACACAATAATACAGATTACAATAAAAATATGTCTATACTGCATGGCAATTTTAGGAAAGATGGCTGAAATCTCAGATTGTACAGCTACTGAAAAACACGCTCTTGTTGCATGGCAACAGAAGAAAACAACGCCAGTACTTTAACTGCTACTTTTACTTTATTGGTGCACAACGTTACGTTTTTCTCCGTATTTGGACCCCCCACTTCTGATATGTTCTGTCCTTCATATACAGTGTGTTTCTTAATTATCTTTGAACACTTGGCTTCGTCATTTTCACACACCCAAAAAAAAAAATGGGTTGAGGGTTTGTCAAGTTGAAGGGGCAAAAATACACTTCTCGTGTCTAGCATAGAAAGTGACAGTAACTGTAGTAGGTTAGCCAGATAGCTATCTTATTAGCTCAATAAATAGCAAACTGATTAGCCAGTCGTTACAGCCATTCAATCCATCTTGGGCAATAGCCACATAGACAAAAAACAAATGTCCTACATCTTTGACATTTTTCGAGCCTAGTAAGCCTCACACATTATTCGTATTAAGGACTATTCTCACACTCACATGCCCAGCTCGTAAAATCCCAAGAAAAACAATAAAATCTACCATGCTCAGATGGCATGTTTTACTGCTTTCTAAATGTGTCTGCTTTTCAGAAGTGCCTGTGGGTTTCATTAACCAACAGACATTGTTTCAGTGACCGACTTTTATTTGGTTTTATTTTGGTAGGACGGCTACAATTTAAAGTAGGCTATGCCAAGGCCTACTTGAAGACAAAATGACATTTTGCAAAGAACTGATTGCACTAATTTTGTCCACAAATCAATAACTAAAGCAATAGGTGGTTAAGATGAGGTGGATGATTATTAAAATCCAAAGTTATCTAACTGAGAGAATGTTCCAAATACATGCATGAGCTAATTGACCTGTATGATAAAAATGCATTTATTCAGTTCACTGTACAGATAAAGCCACCCTTGGCTGTACACACAAGAGCTTGAACATTTTGCAAGCAGGCAAGTACATGATGGGGCATTTTTCTATCACCGAGCAGTAAATCTTCACTGAAAAATATGCATCGACCTGCACTTCTGTGGTGATCTCATGGGAAAGCTCCCACACTGTCAGGTGCTACTAATGACAATATAGCGTGCTAAAGAATATCCCAATATGAATTAAATTATTATTATTTTATCTCCGATTTTATCTTTTCGATACACATTTGTAAAGCTGAGCAATGTCTGCCATGTCTGCATTTGCTTCCGTCTTCCTTTTCACTCTATAGTTTACTAGGTGAACTGTGCAGTCACTGCAGTAAAGGATTGCAGCTGACATGCAGTTAGCGCAGGCAGACTGCAGACATCCAAGAAATTGCACGCTTATACTCTCCCCCCACCAAAATCTTTGGTCACCTTGCAGTTCTTCAGGCGATAGTTGGAATAGGCATGGTCAGAATCGGATACCAGACCATGATTAGTCATAACCTCATTTTCAGTTGCTTTGCAAAATGCAGTTCTGTTTATCTGTGTTGCCGATGTCAGCCAGCAGAATGTTCTGTTTTAAAATGGGTTTCAAGATGGCCAAGTAGCCGATGTACATCATGTATTTAGCATTATGCTACATGTAAGATCACATAGTATTTAGCAGACAGTCAAATTTATTATATTTCTTATTTTTTCCATGTTGATTTTAATTGTTAATTTACAGTCATACCGACACACTGCAGAAACAAAATCTTAACAAGCATTTTAATCTTATATTTGTAGGGGTTCTCTATGCCAGAGACACGGAGGAAATATTGGAGGTCCAGGTGCGACAGAATCTTAAAGTGTTCAACGAACACCACTAAGACGGACAATAATCCGTAGTGGATGGGGAAAATAAGGAGAACACAAATAACCTCGCGATAAAAAGCGAGGAGCTCGATATCTGAGCAAAACAAAAGAAATAAGCAGTCACGCTTATCTAACTCCCGTAGTAGAGTGAACAAAAATAAAGGAAGGAGAGAAATAAAAATAACCCTAACCCTTAGGGTGAGAACGCTCATAGGTATGAGAGGAAAACAAAGAAACCAAAACCTCTGCACTGAAATAAAAGAGCGCACTTTAAATATTCTAAATTGTACTGCTAACAAGAACCGCGTAGAGCAGCAAAGCGGTCGATAGCACGCACAATCCTATATTTTTACCCGCTAGAAAGTAACACTTATCTTACTCCCGTATTGGAGTGAACAAAAGAAAGGAAGGAGAAAAACAAAAGAACACTCGTAGGTTTGGGTGGAAAACAAAGGACCCAAAACCTCTGCTCTGACATAAGAGCGAAAGAGCGCACTTTACTTTTTCTAAATTGTACTGCTAACAAGTCCTGCATTGAGAAGCAAAGCGGTCGATAGCAGTGCAACTTCCTATACCTTTACTGGCTAGAATGTTACGTAAAATAACATGGAAGCGGGGTATAAATAGTGAGAGGAAATGCAGGACAGGTGAACTCACTAATCACAGAGGCAAAAGAAAAACCCGTAGCGGAACACAGAAAAATCTGATAGATTTACAGGTAGATGAAAAAACGGAATACTAAGCACGGAGATAAGGGAAGGAAGGCGCGATCCATGACAATATTTATACTTTAGAATCTTTTGTCTGTTACTGTTTTGCTAAATAAGACAAACTATCTGCCAGTGGGGTAAGATAATTTCACTTGTCAAGCAAAAAGTAACTTAAAACAAGCTAATATTTTCCACTTTTGAGAATTTTTTTTATATTTTAAGTCTCATTACAAGACTAAAACACTCGTTAAGACAGACATTTTTGCAGTGCATGCCTCAAATGTAACAGTTACTTTCTTACTTTGAAAACCTCAAAAAAATCTCAGACGTATATAGTAATGGCCAGATGTTGGGGTATCAACAATCTAAACCTCACAATAAAAATAAAATAAAATAAACTGCAGCTTATCAAATCTTACATACATCAACTTGAGACTTTTTCTTCCAGCCATGGTCCAAATTTTGGGACCAGACTGTGGGGCCCATCCATGCAACTGAAACAGTGCCTTAACAAGATGAACCACCCAGTAGCACAAACAGACCTAACCTTATAAAAAAATATTATAAAATAATTATTATATCTGAGGATAAACCGAGAGGAAAATGCTACACTTTAAGATATGGAGGAAGTCAAAAGGAAGCCCCAATCACACCCTGCTCATGCCTGCAAACAACAAGACAGATGCAGAGATCTCTGCTTTCTGAGAATGGTGATGAAGCCAACCGCTCTGTAACATCATCAGGTGTTTGCAAACACTTGTAGCGCAAGTTTGGTGAAAAAAGTCATGTCTGTGGTGGGGCTGAAGTCAAGCCAGTGGTAGCTGTGTTGTAGAACACAACTGGGGAGATTCGGCTCTGTGATGCAGACTTACGCAGCGTCAAAGAGAATCTCACCATTCTACATTTGAACATGTCAAACCCTGATCGGATAAAGTACATCTAGAGCAGAGGTGTCAAACTCAAGCCCTGGAGGGCTGCAGTGCCTGCAGGTATTTGTGGTTTCCTTTCAATCAGCAGCCAATTACAGCCTCGTGAACAAGATGTGTGGACTCATTAGCCAATCAATGACTTAAATTAATCAAATCTGCCCTCCAGGTCTGAATTTTGACACCCCTGATCTAGAGGCACAAGACCCCTTAGAGACTGAAGGGCTTCGTCTGAGCCAGGCGATAGGTGTAGCCCACATGAGGAATTCATTCCTTTGGTGTTGAGAAGGTAGTGACAAGGCCCAAAGCACTCCCACTGCAGCAGTTTCTTTGAGTCTCTGTACACACATGCACCAAAAAAAACCTCCATGAAAATGACTTATAACAGGATGAATCACCATGCTGAGGTACTGTGGAAAGCAACTGTAACAAGCCTGCTTCACTTGATACTCTCTACCTCTGCAAGAATAATCCCCCTGGATTACCTATATGTACAAAATGTAATATATTTTAGGACTGTCACATCTTTCATTTAGATACACAACTATTTCAAAAGCTAAACACAGGCCAGCAAATTTAGAATGCACTGCATAAAAAGGTATAAAGTGCCTACAGCAAGTTCTGCAGCAATGTTTTACTGAGTAGATTGCTGGCCGCAAACAAATTTGCATTTCAAACATATTATTAGGGGTCCAAGCAGTGAAGCTGCTGGAACCCTATTATAATTGCTAGGATTCTTTTTTATTAATTTTGTTCTCCCCTTTCACCTAAAATTCCTGTGAGCTGGTTCGGCCTAGAATCACCAAACTTGGTAGACATGTTGAGATTGCTGAACTCTTGGCTGTTTTAAATTCTGACACAGATTGAACACCTGGTGGCGCTGTAGTGCACGTGACAGAATTTTGACATTGACACGCCCACTGCCGACGCCCCGTTTGGCCTAGAGTCACAAGATTTGGTGGACAGGTCCCTCCTCATGCGTCCCATAAAGTGTCAGTTTTTTGTTTGTTTTTAATGCCTACTACATAGTTGTTGCTTGCCATGTCCTAAGAATTTCATTGTTCAGAATGACCTTGTGTTATACTGTGCACTTGATAAATAAAACACTTTGACTTTGACTTGACTTTGACCAAGTTTCATATAAGTTATATACAGAATTTTGATATATGAAAAAACGGATGAATAAAGAACCAATGAATATGTATGTAGGCATGGCCGTTTACTACTAGTTTGGTAAAAAAAACAATGTCTGTTCATAGTTTCTTTGTTGAATTACTATCAATGCCTCACTGTTATAGCATGTTTTATAAATGTTTCATTAACTGTATGCAATGTTTCAATGCAAATTGTATAACTAAGCTAACGGTTCAAGCTAGCTCAGCGTGCAGAAAATGCTAGAAAAGCTATGAATGTTTCCACAAGCAGAAGAGATAAGTTGCTGCTCCGTTTGTTTCGGAAACATTTTATACGCAAGGTTATTAGCCGTGCTTAATTTGAAAACCGGGAGGTGCCGGGACAAAAAGAGACCATTTGAGTGAGGTGACCGAAGCCTCTCAGTGGTCCCGGAAGGCCAAAAAGTTGCGCTACTCTGCTAAACCATTAGATCTAGGTTACATCACTTAACAACACCCGCAAGTGCCCACATGCTTAACTGTGGGGCCTACAGGCCTAGCTACATTTCCAGTAGTCACACAAATATATTACGGCTTAATTAAAAGCATTTGAGACATCACCGCACAACATGCAAATGCCCACTGCCCAGCAGTATGGCTTCCAGGCCTGTATAGACATCACATCTATATCATTCAAAGCATATGGGAGTTAACTGCACAATACAAATAGCTATACCAACATACTGTACAGTAACAATAGCCTATTGTGCTGTGAGCCTCGCGGTCCCCTCAGTGCATCCTCAAACAGCGCCGCCAAACGTCATAGTAGCACAACGGCGCAAGTTTTCAATTAAAATGTGGTCTTACCTTGTCTAGTTTTCCGAAACAGCCCAACAACAGCTACGGACCCCTCCATTTTTCTTCTCCCTGTTCCGCCATCGCTCTCTCTCCATCGCTCCCCCCCGAATCCAGCTGCCGCTGCTCTCGACCCACTCCAACTTCGCTAACGTTAGCGAGTAGTGATCGTGCTGCTGCTATGCTGCTACTTGAAATGGCACCATCACTGCTGGAACCCGCAACACGTTGAAATTAACTTCTGTGTTGTTTCGGATCTGCTTGATCGTCTTCTTTCACTTTGCAAAATCCTGTCAAAGTTAACTGTTGTTTTTTAGACATTTTTCACGCAGCCTACCACTTTTTGCCTCCTAAAAACTAGCTAGTAGCTAACCACAATGCGCCACTTGCAGCCTACATTTGAGCCAGAATGGTTTAACTTGAACTTTAAGGTCACTCATGCATGACGTGATTGGACATTATAGCCGTATTTTATCTGCAGTTATCAAATGACCGATTTCTGGGGGAAGGGCAACAAAAGAGTATTCAATTTGGCAACATGTATTGTTTTTTTTATTACAGGCTGTTAAAAATATTTTTATTTTGACACAAGTGGTGCCGGATCCACGCAAATAGGTCCCGGAACGCAGGCAGTACAAAACTGAGAGGTCCCGGATCCTGTTCCGGCAGGATCCGGCTCAAATTAAGCACTGGTTATTAGTACTGCTGTGTGTAAATGCCAACTACATTGTATCTAAAATCATAATTTTTGAAATAGCTTGCAGTGACTTGTCTGCATGGGAAGAGCTACTGGTCTGTGAATGTGCATGCTGGCCTGGATGCTTCTCGTTGCAATGCTGAGCCGGAAAATTTTGTCATCGTTCAGCCAGTCTTAAGTAAGAGTGCTCCATTTTTGTTTTATCATCACTCCTTTATCAATAAAGGGGCTTCAGGTTAAATTCTTCAACAATAATACTGAGGACCTTTATAAATGAAGGACATCTGGACAAATGAATCTACAGTAATATTTCTACAAGATTTTGCTCCTTTCTTCAAAGAGCATCAGAGTGCATCTATCAGAACTTTGGCGGGTAGTTGTGCACAACTTGGACCCCGGGAATCGCTGCTTGCAGCTATATTAATATGCTTGAAATTATATTCTAGCATTATAATCTATTTGTAATGCATGATAAGCATACACTTTATTTCACGACTGACATAGACATTGATTCACTTTAAGCCATCCTTCTTCATATAGATTTGAATCTCTGTTTTGCTAGGAGACACTTATAGACTACTTAGCGAGTTTTCTCTGGCAGGAATTCCATTGTAATAGGTAGGTTTGCATACCACATTCCAGCACTGCTGCCAATCAGCCATAGAAGCATATTTTCCCACATTATCCAAACAAGACTTTCACTGACCAACTTTCCGAAGAGACTTCCCACTGTCATGTCAAGCAAGGACTTCATAAAGTCCACGTTAAAGGCCAAGACTGAGAAAAAGGCCCAGTCATAAACTCTGATTTGTCTTTACAAAAGAACATATAATATAAGCAATTTGACCCTTTATTCTTTTGCTTCACAACTTCACAGAATCCCCAAGTGTGTGCAGCATTCCTGCATGACATTCCATTTGGACTTTCCTCCATTCCAGTGAGATTACAGTGTCACCATATCATCCTATGCAATCAGCAGAGGCGGTGGCAAAACTTTTTTTACCCTTCTGGAATGCAGTACGGTACCAAATAACATCTCCTGAAGACAGCAAAGATGGAGAACCAATCAACCCATGTCAAGCAGATTATATCCAAATTCTTTGTGACATCAGAGCTGACCAAAAAAATTGATTTCCTGTTCGTCCTGAATAAATGGACCGCAAATGGACTGCACTTATATAGCGCCTTTATCCAAAGCGCTTTACAATGGCCTCTCACTCACCCGTTCACACACACGTTCACACACCAATGGCAGTAGCCACCATGCAAGGCGCTAGCCTGCTCACTGGGAGCAATTTGGGGTTCAGTGTCTTGCCCAAGGACACTTCGACATGTGGACAGGAGGAGCCGGGGATCGAACCGCCAACCCTGCGATTAGCGAACAACCCGCTCTACCTCCTGAGCCACAGCCGCCCAATCAGCTGTGATGGCCAGAGAGTTATGGGGTCCCAGCTTCTTGCCTCTCCTCTGTTCTATAGCGTAGAACATATTTCTAGGTTCTGGAAAAGACTAGGCCTTAGTATTGTGATGAAACTTGCATCATAACAGACATTTTTTAGTATGCTGGGACATGCCTTTTAAACAAGGCGAAGGCTTTCCTTCCATTGCTCGCAATGAAAATTTCCAGTGAGCCTGAGGTCAAGATGTTGATTTCAGTGAGGAAACCAAACCAGCAGGTATTTGCCAGATAGGAGCATTGGAAAAAGGACCAACCCAAAAATTCCCTTAGAGTCAGAATGCAGCCAAAGGACATTATCCAGCCAGTTATTCTGCAAAGGACAAAGGACAGCATCCAAGCAGCAGACAAAACTATCCTCATAAAAGGCCCGAGAGTTTAGTATTACAAACTGTGTCATCGTTTTATTTTATTAAGTGGGCTGAAAAATAAGTAATTCTTTACTTATATAGCACCTTTCAGAACGAGGGTTACAAAGTGCAACAGAAAATCAAAAAGCCAAACACGTAAAAACAAATTACATCACATTGAGAAGAGCTCAAGAACTAAGAAAAGCAAGAGAATAAAATTTGTTAAAATTTTTTAAAAGTGATCGTTGAGTCAGATTGTCTTATGTCCAAAGAAAGACTGTTTCAAGGTTTAGGGGCACAGACAGTGAATGCACAGTCCCCCTTTAGTTTTAACCTTGTCCTCAGGGTAACCAGCAGCCCTTGGTTAGAGGACCCAAGAGACTGCACTTTGCTATAGGGGGACAATAATTCAGAAATGCATTCAAGGGCTTGTATGCTTTGTAAGTAATTAGAGGATTATGGTAGTGGTAATTTCCTTATAAATTATTATTTGTTGTTAATGTTAATTAGCTGGTGCCCTGTTATTGGAGCCCTTGATCCACCACTATTGTGAACTATAAATTCCCAGGTTGCCATTTGTACCATCACACCAGACACCAGGAATACTGCAGCTGAAGCCTGTGCACTCCTCCGATCTCCATGCACATTTTACACTCCACCTCCACACAGTACTGCAGGTGAGAACTAGTGGAAACAGGAAGAGACATGTATCTCTCTTTAGATGGCAACTGGCTGCTTGTGGGCCAGGCATGTTTTTGGGACGTATATAATGTAAAGCTAACCTGAGGAACTGCGGCTGATTTAAACCCGCACTTCCCGTTACAGAACAAAACCAACCATGTCCCACTGCTGCAGTCTAGGGTCTAATACTGTATTTTTCTGAAAATGTACTATTTTTAAGACTGGTAATAAAACAGAACATTCCCAGGAAATCCCATTTTCCCAGAAAATCTAAAAGTTGCAATGAAAAGGGCATTTTACGGGTTAAAAGTTAAATGAAATATGCTTTTAAAACAATTTACCCATTTGTTTGAAATCCCAAATGTACTGTAGGAGAATGCACAGACCCTAATACTGCAGAGTGGTTTTTTATTTATGTTCACCTTAAGATTAGCAACCTATTACGGCCCAAGAAACTCAGCCCAAGTGAGCTCACTGTGTAATAATCTGCTTTAATTGACAGAATAAAGGCGGAGCAACAGCCACTGCTGCCCTCCAGGACCTGGGTTGAGAACCCCTGTGACAGTTCTTGACTGCAACATTTATCAGCTTGAACAGAGTTATGTTACTTTTAGCCAAAAATATTATTAAAAAAACCAAACATACAGAATTCTAACTGTATGTAATGAGCTGGAGATAAACATACTGGTAGGCTTAGGCTACTATGGCCTGATTCAACAGTATGCTGTGCAGCAGAAACAGAACCTAAACCCCAGCTTCACCTGTTATTATCAAGTAGAACAGGCTTTATTCGCCTTATTTTTGATAGCCTTTTTTATTTTCCTTATCTCAATAACAAACTGCTTTTTGCCTCTCTACCCATCCCTAACATGGCTGACCTAAGGTGATCGTGCTTGGTTCTACAATTAAAGGAAGACCTGTTTACTGTACAGAGACCTGTTTGCTCCAACAGGATTTTTGAAAGTGATGGTTAGCATCAAGGCCGGTGGATTGGCTAATCCAAGTCTAGTCCACTTTTGTCTGTTGTCCATAAACTCAGTACGACGATTTAAGCAGAAAGATAAAGCATTGTTTTTTCTTGCCATAAATTTGCACGTCACAAATACTTGTCAATAATGTGTCATAAACAAAAATGGTTACCCTTGCTTATATTTGGGGACAAACGTAAGTGGTTAGGGACAATGCTCAGAGCAGTTTATTTTGATCGGGGCCAAAGTCAAAGTGCAAGGTCAGGAGGGCCTTTCCCACAGGCAAATGTGAACTGGATCAGGCCGGTTCATAGCCTCAGTCTGAAAGTGAAAGCATCATGACCTCAGTTAATAATCCATCTCCAACCACTGGCTTGAGGTATGAACTACAAATGAAGGCTTAAGAGACTCCTGAGCTGACCACCCTTGCCCTGGAACTCGTATAACTTTTGTGAATACATAACAATCGTATTGAAGAAATGACCACTTGCTTGCTGCTCCCCAAATCCAATTTCATGTGCGATTTAGTGCACATGATACTTTCCCAATTGGCTGCTAATCAGCTTCATGGGATCCAGTACGCTGCCTATTATATTGAGTCATATTGACATACAAAGGGAAATTACAACCCAATACATTTGGTAAGGATCACATTTATCGTAGCGTTCATGAACAGAGTTATGTTACTTTTAGCCAAAAATATAATAAAATATATAATAAAAAAACATGTACAAAGGTAGCGTTCATGAAGTATTTGTGGCTCCAGTAGATCAAGCATTATTCACCTGGGTGGCAAGCTAGTTTAAGTATGTAATTATTTAAGTAGCGGGTTACAGGACATGTGCTACTACTGTCGCAACGCGAGCGGACAAATTCACTGGGGAGTACGCTGCTGCTGACTGCTTTCCATTTCCGAACAAAGCTGAGCGGAGATCGATGTTGGGAGTTTCAGAATTACTAAACAGGGTGGGAAAAAAAAACTCCCATCCACTACTTGTGGGGTATGCAGGAAGACTTTTTATATCCCACCACTTGGAGCTGTCAGTCAGGGTCTGGCAACAATGGAGAGGAACACAGCAGTCATAATAAAACAATCACTTGGCCGAGGAACAATACACGGAACTATGCAGATTCACACGGCTGTGCTTATCTGCACCTAGGCAAGGCCTAATGGGTGGTCCCATTTGCATTCAGGCACCCCTCGTCTCCCCTCTGCACAAATCATGTCGCGCTCATGCAGTGTCTTATACTTGTACCATTCGATGGCTTTTTATGAACAAAACATATTGGGAGCTACAACGATAAAATCCCCGGGGAATATTTCTTTCACAATATGGAGTTGGTCACACTGAGACACAGAAATTCCAAATCTGCAGTATATTTAATCTAAAGCCTGTGTTTTGTGTAACAAAAAAAAGAATTGCAGTTGTACAATTCTAATACATGGAGACATTCTGATCCGTCAGCGAGGTTGGCCTTCTCTCTGTAGCAGTAAAACATTTCAGAAAACATCTACAGGGTACTTTTTTTTTTTTTGTGTGTCACAGTTTACCAATTCTACATTCATTTGCTAAAATTAAATCATGATCAATCATTACGAGATATGAATGAATCATTTATAGACATGAAAACGAAGACGGGAAAGTTGGTAAAACTGTGTCTTTTTTAACTCAGCGGTGTGGTTCCAGGAATGAGTCAGCCTGCTTATCAGGGCCGAGTTACAGTTGCCCTAAGTTCTGGCTTGCCGCTATTGCTAATCTTTTCTTCAGCTTGGCGTTCACTGTACTGGTAGTTTGAAGTAAGTAAGATCTAGGCAAAAAAAAACAAAACGCTTTTGCATACAAAAATAACGACATTCCTTCATCTGCCAGGAGCGAGAGGAAATTGTTTTTTTCCATCCCCTCCTTTGACTCAAGGGAGGCGATAGGGGGATTCCTGACCAGGAAAATTAATCATGGCAGCCAGAGGCCCTGTTCACACAATGCTCCACTTTTTCTCTAGGTTTTGAACCATTTGGGCGAGAGAGCTACGCTTGGCCCGTGTTCCGTACCAGCGAGACCGTTTTCTGACGCGTCTGGTAAATTCCCAGGTGAATTCGCTAGAACAAGACTAAAAAATGAAACGCGCAGATCCGCCCGTGATAACTGAAACAAAATTTTGACGCGTAAAAACAAATCACAGAGCCACAAACCTGCATATACACTCATACATTATTTTCTTACGCATCTGTTACGTATTATTACATTCATCTCACGATACGATGCATCACTCAGCCAGAATATAATAAAAACATCGATGACATTTCAGGGGAAAACCAGGGGATGCATGTTTATTTTTTCCATTTTACATTGTACTTGCGCTGCTTTTTATACATCGCCCATTTTTCTCTGACGTTTTTTTTTTGGAAACTAGCAGTTGCACTGTACTCTTGCATCATCGCATCCACGTGGAAGCACTGCAGCTGAAGCGTGATGACACCTTCAATGCCCTCTTTCGTGAGCCAGCGATTATTTTACACATTACGGACCGCGCAGTGCGACAAGGGAGCTAACGCTAACGAGAGGATGGATGCGGCTGGCCGTTGGTAGCATGCAGGAGATGGTGAGTAGCTAGGAGGCCCTTATGCGGCAGTAACCTAAGGAGCCCTGGCCAGCTTAAGCCCACCCTACACTGGCAGAAGAAATCTAACCGTCCTGCTACTATGTAATCATGAATATAGTGAGCTAATGACATTGACTAAAATCAAACATTATGGACAGATCCACTTGGAAGTACTTCATTATACATTATAAAACCAATACTTCATTGGAAACCGGTATAAATGTACATTAACATATGCAACAATAATTAAGATACCACGGCAAATGACAAGACAAAGGGGCACTTTTTGGTCAGGGATAAGATTCAACAAGAAGGATATTGTTGCCAATTTTTCACATTAGTGAACAGTAAAACCCTGGAAATGTATGTTCTCTTTACCATTTCCCCTTTAAATTCAACTTAAACTTAATTTGAAACATGTACAAAGGTACACATTTAGTTTGGAGTAAGTATCTTGATATAGGATAATCAAATGAAATGCTTGACCTAAAGAAACCCTTTCAGAACCCTTTCAGATCTTGCCCTATCTCCGCGCGATAGCATTCTGTGCAACACAATATGACATCAAATGGGGGACGAGGAGAGAAAGCACTCCCATCGGACCCTCCGGCCGGGTCCTGTCCACTCTGGTGATTGCGAGTCTTGCAGCTGTGGCCACCGCTCTCACTTTACAGGACGCATTATTTACAGGCATCTCGGACCGGCCCGGACTGGGGGGCGTTCAGGCCCGTCTCAGGGGACCGCAGGCCCCTTTCACGTCAGCAGCACGTCGCGCTCACAAACCCGCCGGAGGGGATTCGCCGCCTCACAAAAGCCCTCAACAACAAAAAAAAAACATTTTCCACCCAGGAGCCTTCGCTTTGAAACGTCCGGGCTGCCCGATCCGAGCAAGTGTGAGGAACAAGAGAGAGGGAAGAAAATAGACAGATAAGAGAAACGAGAGCAGAGAGAAAGCAGAGAGAAAGCGAGATCAGGTTTTCAGAGAGAGGCCCTCCAGCAACCCTTTTGTCCCAGATGAACAACCTCCTTGTTTTGTAAAATATGTAGGAGCAGTACCCTTTTAAATCCTTTCCTTTTAACAATTCATCTTGAGGGAATCATACAGTAATCGCAATCAAACACATCCTCACAACGCATGCCAATAAAATAATAACGCTGTTATTGACACATACGCCTCTATGCCGTCTGATGACAATACGTTTTGTAATATGTCTAGGCGTGTGAGTGCGTGTTTTTCTTTTTGTTCTTTATTATTTCGATAATTACAGAGAAGATCAAAACCTTTTTACCATTATGACTGAAGTTAGAGCGCTATAGCTTCGGATGTGAAGGCAGGTGTGGCCTTGTTTAGCCTGCCATTATTTAAAGCTACATCAAACATCTCAAGTTTCAAATGGCAACAAATTTCATGTATTTGTGTATTCACCAAATGGGAAGACGACAATAAAAATGATCATAACCAACTGAAATACTCCAATGCAAATCGGTAAGAAACGCAATAATAAATATGTTAGTCTCTAATTTACACAATAATTTCATAGCAACTCATTGCAAATGACACTTGAGTGTCATAGTGGCTTAAGCGGGTATAAGCTTTTATAAGCAGGTATTAGTAAAAGGAATGCAAGTAATATTATTTAAGAATATATATTATGAAGCACACTGCAATCATTTAACCATATTTCAGTCAATTTACATAAAAGTATATATTTTCATAGATTTTCTGGAATAGCTGTAATATCCCACCCACAGGTGCAGAGGAGTTCTTATCGTCTTGTCATTGCTGAAATACCTTAACATACTAATAGAAACGTGAGGATTTTCAGACAATAATATGAATGATTTGCAGTAATGCAAAAAAACAATCCCTGGTAACCAATGGTTATGAATCAGAAAACAATACAATGCTCCAAGAATATTATGTCAGCCATCATGTTGCACAGTAAAATAATCAAGTTGGAAACACTGAAAGCATCTTTTATGGCAAACAATGAATTGACACAGCCACTGTGAAATGATTATCAATGCTGCAATGAACTGCACAGCGACTAATACAAACATATTCTTAACTGCTACAGTACCTTTTTGCACTGATTTCACCCATATCCAATAAAATCAATCCTCAATCAAAAGCATCCGAATCCTTCCTCAATCTTCCTCATCTAAGGAAAATGATTCTGTCTGTTGATAATTCTATCTAAATTCAGTTCCCTACTATGTTTTACTTTTTCAATGTTTGCAAAAATGTCATCCTTTATAGAACTGGCAGTGGCTGAAAGTCTTGTTATTCAAATTTAAGATGCCCATGGACTTGGTGGAACTGAATAATTGACTGGTCTACAGTAGTGTAGTGATTATTTTCATTCCATATTTGTACATATCTTCCTATTTGAAATATTCAATTGTATTTGTTGGCCCATTCCTTTACTGCAGCATCAGGTCATAAAGCCCAGACTAGCCCATGGTTCTGCTCTGTGTAGTCGGTCAGCTGCGCAGTCACTGTATTGCAGTGTTGTGTAACATATGCATCTAGTGCAGGCAGGCTGCAGATGAGTCAGGGAATATCCTGCCAACTGAGACCCTGCCCCACGGGGAACGCCATGACGACTGCGACTCCCTCCTGGCCAGGCTTCCACAGCGCTCTCTCGGCTCATCCAGAACGTCGCAGCCCCCCTTGTTTTCAACCTCTCTTTTCACGTCACCCCCCTTCTCTCCTCGGGCTCCCGTATCAAATTCAAAACTTTGGTGTTTGACGTACAAGGCTGCTAAAGGAGCTGCGCCCCCCCATACCTTCAGGCCTTGGTCCAGCCCTACACCCCAACCCGTGCTCTACGCTCTGCTGACACCGGGTGCCTCGCTCTCCCTTCCCTGCGACAACCTGGGCATCGCTCCTCCAGGCCTAAACTCTCTCCCTGTTGGCCCCGCAATGGTGGGTGGGATGACCTGCCCATCTCAATCTGGACAGCAGAGTCCCTTCATACCTTCGTCCCTTCATACCTTCCTGAAGACGGATCTATTCAGGAAATACCTCTCCTCCCCTTCTCCACCCTGGTTCCCATTGCCCTCTTCCATATCTATCGTCCATCTATCCTAAAACAAAAAACTCTACCTGCCTTTCCACTTATTAATTCTTGGGGACAAAGGATTATCTATCGCGGGTGCGTTATGGCCTGTCCATTACACTCTCATTAATTGCTACTTGGAATGTGATAAATGATTTATGAACTTAAGCCTTTTTCTTTGTGCACTAACTGTAAGTCGCTCTGGATAAGAGTGTCAGCTAAATGCCTAACATCATTGTAAATGTTAATGGCCACCTGTCACAATCCTGTCGACAGTTGACCATTCACTGCATGTTCTAATTAACTCAATTTGCTGAAGCCGTGATAGTGTGCTGTCCATTGACCACAAGCAAAGAAGCCCCCTGTTAAAAACTCATGTACTCACTACTGAGGTAAGCGCCATCTGGAAGCTGTATATCCGCGCCAGTCCGAAGTCGGCGAGTTTGATCTGCCCTCCACTGGTGACCAGGATGTTTTGGGGCTTCAGGTCACGGTGGACCACACGGTGAGAGTGGAGGAAATCCAGACCCTGCAGTAGCTGGTACATCATATCCTGTTCAGAGGTAGAGATATGACATCATAAACCATGATATCATCATTAGGGAATGTTACGCTATTGGCCTACACCAAGAGGCATGCCGTGCACACACACAACATGCATACACACACATGCATGCATAAGCTCTAGAGTACACACTTTTTTGCAGCAAAACAAACATTCTGGCACCAGGCATACACATATTCTTCTTGCATATACAACACAAAATAAAGATATTAAAGCAGATAATTACTTATAAAGCATAACATGTATATTTGTATGGAAGATTGATAAGGCAGTTTACAATAGTAGGTGAATTAAATATCGGTAATTCTATTCATTATCCTTTCCATTCATAAGCCTTTCGATTGGCAATTACATTGTCGCAATGCAATTATTTCAGTATGTGAACCTTTTTTTGTATGATGTTAGCGGGGAGTGTCTGTACCGTGGGAAAGCCACCATGCTTGCGTTTCTGTTTCATTTAAATGCAGGTACACGCTGATAGGATATGAGATATGTCACAAACTGCAATGGATTACAGTTAGAAAACGTGTTTGCAGTGGCTTCTGTAGAGTCATATTGCCAGTGGGGGGGACGTTTGGGGGGGACGCGGTTCACAAACTGGGAAAGAGAAGTTGTCCCTTTAAAGCTGAAGTGCGGCAGATGTTGATAACTGACACTATTTCTTGCAGGGAGGACATGTTGCGAAGAGGCCCTGTATTGGGGCTCCGTGTTCCTGCAGCTGTCCGCAGATCGTGGCTAATTGCGCGTCCGCTTGCTCGACCTCGGTGACGACGTCTGTGGCGAGGCTTAACACCAAAAACATGCTCAACGGCCATTTCCTCTGGCGTAACCCGTACAGCGGCGTACGATGAGGAGAAATGTATGTTAACGGTGGCAGTTGTGTAGAAAAGAAAAAGGGAACGACACAGAGATGGGACAGAGCGAGAGAGAGAGCAAGGAGAAGGGGGAAGAGCGAGGGGAGTGGGAGAGAGAGATAGAGAGAGAGATAGAGAGCGACAGGGAGAGAGGGGATACAAAGAGAGAGGGGCGCAAGAGGGGAGAAATGGAGAAAGAGGGACAGAGAGAAGAAAGAGGGAGGGAGAGTGTGTGGGGGGGGGGGGGGCAGGGAGAAAGGGCAGTTTTTTGCGATTGCCGCTTGAATTACTTTGACACGGGGTGCAGGCAGCCTACCCAGACTCCCAGCCAAGACCTCACAAGAGATGTGGCCAGGGGCCCGCTGCTCCATTCACTAACAAGCCAGCTGGTCAGTGATTAAAAAGCTGAAACAATACCGTGCACACTCAACCAGAAAACATTTGCACACGGCGCTGGCCTGACCAGGGACAGTGGCACAATGCAAAGATGCAAAGAAAGACGGGCTTAGTAAACGTGTAAAAAGGGGTCCCCATGTGCAGGGTGGAGATGGACAGGCCTGGAAACAAGACTTTTTTTAATGACCGTCCACCCGTGATCTGGCGGGGGTGAAAGCAGTTATTTTTGGTCAAACAATGCGCTTCAACTTCGATCCCGCACTAGCTTTAAATAGCAATTCCTCCGCCCCCAGACGGGTGCTTGTTAACATCTCCCAAACATCTTATGGTCGTCATCCAAACACAGACAAGAAAAAAAAAAACCTGCCCAGTGCATTGGGTCATTTCACTGATGCTGGTTACAAAATGCTGAGTGGTCTGTGCTTGAAGACTGGTTATTGTATTTACATGTGCGTGTGACCTTCTGCGGGTTCTTGGGCCCGTGTGCAATGACATAAGACTACTCCCAGATGAACTCCCAACCTCTCTGAAACTCTCAAGCCACCAAGTTACTGAGTTAGGGGAAACGGTCCACCCCATAAACAACCCAAAGGGGGTGGAGGGGTTCATACTCATGCAGATTAAACGTCATATTTTACCAGCATCCGTAATGGAGCAGGAAGTACTGTAGGGTGTGGGCCTGACAAAATCAACGGTGGTGCCTGTCGCATCCTCCTACAAGGTTTCATGGTTTCAGTGTTTCTATGTGAGATCAGATATAACTGATCGCTGAAATCCCCGAGCAATACCGTAACTACAGTAAACGGTGCCAATTGGGAAAGAAATGGCCGCAGAGAGCTTTCTAAAAGTGATTTCTCAGAGACGACCATCCCACGCACAGGTGATTCTGGGTTCTGACAAGCCGCAACAGCGAGTATTAGTAAAAGTAAAATTACTCATACAAATAAGACAGCGGGCAGTGGTTAAGCGTTTGTTTGCAAATGGCCAAAACAAGCGCAGTGCCAGCGAATGGTCACTTTACACAGTAGTCTACACCTTTCCCCAATGCACTGAAGCACACGCGTGTGACGCACGCGGCTAAAGCAATTCAGGAGACAGCTGACAGAAGCTTTGACATTAAAAGTAGTGAAGGCGATCTCACTAAACTGATAAAAAAAGAGGCATCAAATGCAACTGTTACTGCAGACCCCACTATCTATCCAAGAGTCCAAAGGGGACACCAAGGAGGTGACCAGTAACCAGGCAGCAAAGGGGAACAAAAAACAGAAAGACCAGCATGGCAGTCAAAACATGCACACAGAGGGCATCCCTTTTTTATGTAAATACGCAGGGAGCAGCAATATTGTTTATTGAAGCGGGGCATAATGCGGGACATCTGCCTGTTAACGTTTGTGTAATACTCTCCCTATGGTTCATTAACCCCCCTCATTATGGCCAGGAGACGGGATTCTGTGGAGGGAGGGGGGGTTGCGGGCTGGGTAGCCCAGTCACACTCCAGCGGCCGAGGGAACTGCTTGATGTCTTTCCAGCTCATTTCATTCCAGGGACTCTTTCATCAATTATCATGCGGTGGGTCTGAATGGGCTTTTGCAATCTGGTGCCCTTGGTCGGACTGCAAATTAAGCTGTTAAAGGTTTATCTGGGAATACCATC
The DNA here is from genome assembly GCA_022702515.1 of Ilyophis sp. 1 JC-2022. Taxonomy (NCBI): domain Eukaryota; kingdom Metazoa; phylum Chordata; class Actinopteri; order Anguilliformes; family Synaphobranchidae; genus Ilyophis; species Ilyophis sp. 1 JC-2022. The sequence continues at coordinate 27,642,325 of CM040395.1, read as the reverse complement.
CTAAATTACTGTCCTCGAAAACAAAAATAATAAAAAGGCGACGTTTCACCGCTTTGGTTTCCTGGTTTGTGGGTTTTTATTTCTGTTACCCAATTCTATAACAGTCAACGTATGTGGGATTAATCCATCTGTCCACAAGTGATTCCCTGAATGCTAAATCCTAACTGACTTGGGATATTGTATTAAAAGTGTGTTTATCGTGACATAATGCCTTTCTCAAATCAATAATTATACCACACACCCTGTCAATTTGACAGTATTGTTAAGTTCTTCCTTTTTATCCATTCTAATAAGAAATGATTAGTTTTATTAAGCACAAGTAAAAAAAATATGTTTCCAAGTCACTAATCAATGATAGAGATACAGTCAGCATGTATCACTCTTCTACCACATCGACTATGTCTTTATTTGTCTGTACGTGTGCGGCTTTGCTCGTGTGAGTGCACGTGTGCAAATTCCTGTGTGTGTTACAGCACATCGAGTATCATTAGTGCTCCTAGCCATAAAGTGGAATGCATGGTTTCTATTGTTTGAATGGAAAGTGTATTTAGTGAAATCACATGGGTAAACAGAAGGCTGTCACGATAGCTACGATGATATTTCTGTTTGTCAAAGTACCTCTTATTTTCTACAATAATAGACCAGATGAAAAAGACGACAAAAACAGCACTGTTACTTTGTCATGAGCATCAAAGAGATCGCAAATAGATCACACTTGCTAACAGCCATTTAAAAGGCCGCCATTCATAAACTTTGATGTTTTCAATCAACCATTTATCATCTCCATAGTCAAGAAAATCTTCGCTAACAGGCCACTCTTCTTCTCTGGAGATATCTGGGACATACCCAGGGGCATGATGGGAAGGAAACACGATAAATAGGTCTGTAACTGAAATGTGTGGGAAAAGGTCAGCGCACACTATACGTGCGAGAGCTTACAATAAGAAAATGCCCAAGTCTTTTGTTTTGACTTCTCTCTCCCTGTAAACAGACACCAAGGCATTTACTCACCACTGCAAAAGGAAACGTTCACATTATATGATTGTTTATGGATTAATGAAAGCGATAGTCACGCGTGGATAAAAATCCTCTTGTTTTCATTCTTCCATGGATGTTGCCTTGAGGCAGTCTGCGGAAGGTTCCATTCACTTCCGTACAGCGAAAACAATTAGATGAGGGCAGTATTAACAAATATTTTAATGTGTACTTAACTCGATAGCTATCCCTTCACTCGCCTGTGCGTTTGCTCTGGTTCTGGTCTGAACACCATACGCACAGGTTTATGATTGTGTTCTTTTGTTAGCATATTATGATGCACTTAAAAGTACACATTTATTTTTTTAAATAATTTAATGTTTCTTTTTATGAAATGGATATACTTTGAATAGACCTTGGATTGCAGCAGAATGTCTTTATTTTATCTCCATTACTCCATTGGTCGCAATCATTGACGTCAAATGACTGCATGTGCCCTTGAGTCCTTGCAGAACTAGAGAATGGAACATGTACACTTTTTAATAGCCTTTCATCATGTTCATGGAAGAACAAAACAAATTTGACATGACAGCTGCCATGAACAGTATGGAATCTTTTGGTGACAGTGAGTATGGTAAGCCAGTCTTTAATTCACATTGAAACTCTGAAATAGATCTCACATTGCAACCATGGTAAAAATGAGAGCAAAATTTTAAAAAAGAAAAAAAAGAGAAGCACACCATCTCAAAGCCTTAATTAGTAGCCTTAGACCGCAGGCTCTGCCCATGAAAAAGCCAGGGCAGATGTTTCTGTGATATCCTCCATGTGCCTTTTAAAGCTAGTTCAAGACATTTCATGTGTACTCTGAACACCGGACACCAATTAAAGGGCAACTCCACCGAAAAACAAGACGCAACTAATTAAGTCTCTCTTTGTGGCTGGCCAGAATAATTTCTGAGCTGAGATATCCACAGATAAAAATTACATTTTGGTAGAGGTATACGTCATAATGATGTACACCTCTACCCTTCCTCGTTTTTGAAAAAGTTACATAGGCACGTAGGCGGAGCCAGCGAGGGGGAAAAACAATGCCACGTCTGTCACTGTTCAGAGTAGGGAGACATCAGTGATCAAGCTAGCTATCATTGCTATTTTATTATAATGTCAGATAATTACATTGACATGTTGGTTCCTCAAGATATTTCAGCAAAATAAACCAAACAGGACTCAAGTGCTGTCCTTATGAGGTTACAGAGTGGACAAATGATCCAATTCAGTGGCCTCTGGTATCATTCCCAGACATCTCCTCTGCCTTCTGAAATCCCTAGGTAAGGAACCATGTCAACTACATTATGATCCATGACCATAAAGGTAAGCTGACCATAATCAAATGGTTTCACTTTGAACATTCGATTACAGAAGCAATGTTAACAATGTCCTTTTCTGGGCTAGTGCCGTTAGCTGTTGTTAGCCATGGATTTCTTGGCATTAAGAAATGTGCAAATCCGGGTTTTTAAATCTGTTTGCCATGCAGTAAAAAAAAATGTTTTGGCAATGTTTTTAATATATTACTAGATTTTGTTTTAAGCCCAAATACATGGCCGGATCCGGAGCTGAACGCACGGCTAACCCGGGACAGCTTCGGCATAAAACTGTGCTCGGTCCCACTCATTGCAGCAAACATTTCCATTTCAGTTGGCATTGCAGTAGTTAGCACACGTAGGCTACACCACACGTTTACCCAGGTTAAATGTTAAAGTTAGAGGACCGGGAGGAGAAATGAGTAAGTGTTGCAGACTTCTGGCTAGGCTAGCTAACATGTTTTCACGATACCAAAAGTAGATAAATGAAACGCTGCGATTTCCTAAATTAATGGCTGTATTTCCCCCATTTTTCTGGAGACTCCAGCTAATGGTGGTGGTATTTTTTCAGTAGAACTATAATGTTAGCAGCTAACTTGCTGCTGCAGGACTAGTAGTAAAATGCCCAGCCCCTCCACTCCAGTTGCATTCAGTGGGAGTAGCAATCTGTGACTGGCCTTGTCTGACACTGCCCATAAACTACAAGTTGTAGCTAAAGCAGGTACCTAGTACATGCACAGTAGTTTGGGGATATATCTCTGCTCTACAGGTAGAGAGTTGGCTGAGAGCTCATTTTAGTCAGGAGGAGAGCTACTTTTCGACAAATCAAACATAATTGTTTGGTGGAATTCCCCTTTAATGTATAAAAGAGTTACGGCCACAGCTCACAAAAACAGGCATTTCCAAAAACAGTGTGTCTGATCAATGGTTCATTTGGATAGAAAAGGGAAATAAACTTTACATTACAACTACGTAACAGCTGCTACTTGTCATAGCCATTATTGAACGCAAGCTGCACTGTAGCAGGACGATGAAAGTCAGTGAACAGCATTACTCTCCCACTGATCATAACCAGCACGAAAAGTGACATTTCATCTAAGCTATCCACCACACCATCACTTAAAGAGTAACAAAGCACTAAAACAACTTATTTTAGATTATAACTGATACATGTGGTTTTTTCAAAGTATTACCGATTGATCCTGGTCCAAATCGTGATAAATTACTGCAGTCAGCGCAAAAAAGCATAAACTTTAAGAATCTGGCTCAAAAGTGTCTCTAGTGGTAAAACGTTAGGTACTGCACTGCACGTTCAATCTGTGATTGGCCAGAAATTTCAGCCAGCTAATGTATTCCCCCCGGTGACAAAATAGAAACCTGTACTACGCCCACAGATAGTTCAGTGGCTACACCCTGAAGTTTTTGAGTGAGGGCGGGCAGCGCAGCGGTTGATCTGTATGGAGAAGAGATAGAAAGAGCGAGCGAGCGATATAGCTAGCTTACAGTTAAGCTTTTTTGTATATTCTAGTTATAGTAGTCTATTTATTTTTGGTATATATTTTTTTATAGTTAGCTTGATAGTCCCTTGTTTTTTGATAGTTTGTTTTTCAGTCTAGCTTAGCAAGTAGCTAGCAAGTTTTTTTATTTTTATAAATATATAGTCTACATTATAAAAAATAAATATATAGTATAAAACATATGAAAACTGCGTCTCTGACAGGGACGTGGAGAGCTACTCTCTGCGTTGCATGCACAATTTGGATATTTCCTGTATGTTTATGTTAAAACAAAACTAAATTTTACGTTCTGACGAGGCAACTAAAGTATCTATTGTTTACTTGTTCACACTGTGCCCTTGCTGGCCTGTTTATGTCAAATATTTTTTGTAAACAAACTATTACTCGCGCTGCACGACAGCGTTCAGTGTGAGCTGCAGTGCTGACTGTGGACGAGAGCAGTTATTTATATTTTTTGAATTTATGCTTTAGGGTATATTAGTGCTATATGTGGTATTTCGTACAGAAAGGGGGGATTTGGGTCAAATAGTTGAGCCAGGAGTTGCATTATATACATGCTACACGTTTAGCTTTGCAACGTACGTCCCTAACAGACATTCTCTCTTGGAGAGATCAGTGCAGTGACCACATGTGCACCCGTTGAAATGGAAACCAATATTGTTTATATCTTGCAGGTAGTGTGATTGCCTACAGCCTTTGTAAAATGAGTAGCCTACATGGCGTGGGTAACTATTTGGACAGCGTGCGATTTTCTGTTGCTGGCCGCATCATTATAGACTGCGCTCAAATGGGGGCTCGGCAGCAGCTAGAGCTAGCAGGTTTTGTGTATGTGAGTGAGAGAGGTAGCGAGAGAGAGAGTGGAACAAAGCAGCCGCTGTGGAGTCCTGTCCAGAATAGAAATTAGCTTTTGGCTACTAGTGAAAAAAATTTGCTGGGGCGTGCTTTCATGCCTGGAGCTCAGCCCCTTATCACGCCCAGATTTTGGCATTTTTCGAATTTCAAAAGGGGGCGGGGTCTAGCGCAACCAGCGTGTTTTGTTACCCTTTAACTCACATCGGCCATGTAGCGCTCACATAAAATAGCCTGTGAGGGCTTCCTCTTGTCTGAGGTTCCACATCTTTGAGGTTCTTCTTAAAGCTCTACAGCACAACTTCAATATGATACATTTCGGATTAACTTGATAAGCAGAACCGGATATGAACCACCCTCATAATTTTAAAGGATGAAGAGAGCCGAGTTACCTTAATAGTTTCAGGAGGCACACCAGGTTCAGGTGCTTTCTCTAAGTATGTGGTCAGATCTTGGTCCACGTGCTCGAAGACCAGGGTCAGTTTGGTCTCTCGGTCAGTCCTGGATACTGTACACACATCAAACAGCCTGCAGGGAGGCACAAGAACAGTGAATACAGAGCGCTGTCATGGTAAACCACTGATTTAGGGCTACCCACATTGTACGTTTTCATTGTTATAAACCTAGACACTAATCCTCTAGACTTTACCAGGTTTGTAGGCCCAATTGCATCGCTTAGATGGAAGTAAAACGATATCAGCATCAAACATATGACAAAGAACATCACAATTCTAAGCCCAGAAAATCTAGACAAGATGCCCCAGTACATATCTTGACATTATTTACTGATTTTGTAAGATTATTTTGGACACGATGGATTTAAAAATTGAAAGAAGGTGACGTAAGACTTAAAAATGTAACAAAACTTTAGCAAAACATTGTGAAAATGTTAGACAGAATAACTTATGGCAGTGTTTTTTTTAATAATGTGGGGTGGGGGCATAACAGTAAACATGTGTTTTCAATACAGTAGCCCTAATTTTTGAAAAAGTCCCATTAATCAAAGACCATTCAGGCAAAATTTGCCCGTCTTCAAAAAACCTTTCAAGGATTAATTTATTAATGATTCAATAATTTAGTCATTATTATAGTGACACCTTAAATCTTGTCACTCTTCCTCAGGAAAAAAAACTTGCAAGTAGAGAGAGAGCCGCTTGGATGTACTGAGAATTTTCATATCAGTCATCTAAGTGGTCACTGACTTGGTTCATGCATGGAGCATCCAGCTTTCCTGGGGGTTAATTTCACTTCCTGAAATATTGAAGTTATTTAAAGTTCTATGTTATATATTTGTAATGAAAACTGATATTTGTATGTTCAGAGAACAGCCTTAGGCACCATGAAATGTGCATAGAGGAATTCAAAGTGAGAGAAAGTTTACAATACAGCACATGACTATTTATTACACATGAGGAAGAAATCAATTCCACTCAACATCCATGCCTCCATCATCCGGATCATTCTGAATAAACGCCCAGTGACAAGCAGGATCAAAACAGTTGAAACAAAAAAAGAAATTGCCCTCAGCTAAGGGTTGAGAACTGCCGAAACATTCCTTACTTAGAGCCTTGGTAACTTGGGCAAGACATTGATATGATCAGCGGTACCACTGAGTCCAGGGTGAATAGCAGGGACTCTGTGATCTGCCGATTCACACTGACAGTTTCCCATTCTGTTTCGTGCATTCAGATACACCTCTTTGCCACAAGAGCCAAACATCACAACACATGAGTTATGATATTTTATTCATCATAATGATTCTTTCTTAAAGGCATACTGAACTTTGTTTGAACATAATGTTGTATAGCTGCCTGGCACTGTTATTAGTCATACTATTCCATGGCATTTCATGGTGTTTTATTGATGCACTTTATCCTCTTTATGTAAAGCACTCTGTGCATTCGTGCTGTGAAGGGCGCTATATAAATAAAGTTTTACTTACTTTTACTTACTTACATATTCACGCACAGCTTCATGAGTTGCTCCAGTGGTCAGAAACTGACCAACGAAGAATGATGTTTTTCTCTCTCCATTCACTTCAATTGCATGGCAATAAAGGTCTCAAAAGCACGCTTTTAGCACATGAACGAATACAAACAACGCTGATTATGCCGATATATAAAATCACGACATCCAGTACCGAACGTTTAAAAAGATAAAAAGATCCATTCACGATATTTTACACTTTTTCCAAACAAAGGTTTGGAAGAAGATCCGGTCATTAGCTTATTAACTTCCTTGTTTCGTTCATGCACCGTAACTGTCCCACTCACTTCCTGAAGCGTGCGTCATTACACAAACCGAACAGCAAAGAAGCTAGCAACAGTTACTAGTTCTCAGAAAATAGTTCTTCAAAATCAAATCAATCAAAAATTAGTTCAAAAGTTTCAAACGTTCGGTTCTGGATGTCGTGATTTTATATTTATATAGCATTGTTTGCATTTGTTTATGTGCTAAAGGTGTGTGCTTTTGAGACCTTTTTCGCCATGCAAAGAAAGTGAATGGAGAGAGAAAAACGTCATTCTTCGTTGGTCAGTTTCTGTCCACTGGAGCAACTCATGAAGGTGAGCGTGAATATTATGACTAATATCGGTGCCAGGTAGCTATACAACATTATGTTCAAGCAAAGTTCGGTATGCCTTTAAGAGCACAGACAACGAGTGAATCTCTTTACTGGGACAAATCTCTAGCTCTGTTAACAGGTCTGTTTTCAGTTTTCACAAGTAAGCCATGAACTTCTACCTGTAATCATAGGTACATTATGATTAGCATTTGCGCTTTACCAAAAAAAAACAAAAAAACAATGCACAATGCCATACTTATTAAGAAATGAAAGCATCCAACCATGAAGTCAATGTGTATAGATCTATTCAAACAGATACGGGGATCACCGAAATGACACTGAAATACGTGCGGCTTTTGTAAAAGAGAAAATAATTTGGCTTAGCTATATCAAATTACAGCAAACATATTGGTAGTGAAATCTAATTCTTCAGAGCCTTCTTTTATTTGCCATTTATAGATCTTGACCTGGTATACACTATTGAACCATGCATATTGATGTCATATGAAAAATACATCAAGCCCCACCACAGTTTTGGGAAGTTTACAGAGTCAGTGTCACTGTAATCTTGGGAATGGGTCCACCACCATTGCAGTGCTCATGAAAGAACTGACTAAATATGCTCCCCCTTGAAATCAGGGGTTAAATATGAGTCGTAAACCCTTAATTATTCTGGCACAAAGGAACTTTTGAGCTTACAGTCAGCATATGGAATGAATAATATGCTTAGAAACATCTTGGAATTATCTGCAGTTACACAAAAAGCAGAACGCTCCACACATTGGGTCTTTGTGCCTATATGCGGCCAGATTCCCCTTCAAGCTGAAACTCTCATATAGCACACTACCCACCTTCTCGGAGTATGACAGTCACATGACTCGTTCCAAGGGCAGGTTACAATAAATGTCTGAAAGGGCTAGCGCTACGTCGGCTCATTCAGCGGACTGCAGATGAAGCGGTGACTGGATGCAGGTGTTTCAGAGGCTGTACATGTTAGCCTGCAGCCAAAGCGATGCAGGATGCTGCAGCTACAGGACTGCAATTAGACATTCGAATTTAGGTAATAAATAAACAAATGTGGATTCCATTCCAGGATCAAAAACGTAGGGTCCAAATACAACTATAGCCCGGCTCTAACACAGCAAACATTCACATAAAAACAGACCAGTGTGTCCTGTGAACACAAATGAGGTGAAATCCAGATCCAGTGGTGGAACTCATGCCCGGCTGTCCGTTTACCCAAGAGTCCCATTGTGTCTGGCGGCCTGTGTGGATAGACCGAAGGGATGATTTGCGAAAGACTGGGAGCTAGCAGCCATCCGACAGAGAACACTGTGACTCCAACAACTTTCTGCATCATCGAGGCAAATGGCAGCCATGCTCCCAATAACAGCTGCTCATCTTGGCCAGTTCAAAGGCAAAAATTGTGCTACAGGTTAAGTACGTTTACGTTAAGTTAAGTTCACACTATTTTATTTTATACATTGAAACTGAATTTAGTAAGAAACAAAAGCATGTACTGTATATGGTTCACTGACTGGGATAAGGTAAAATAATTTGTATCAGAGTTTTTTATATATATATATGTTTATTTTTTTATATTTACTCAGCAATAAAACTGCTCTGGGTGGAAGGGTAATACAATTGTGTACACAGACAGTAGACTTGAGTACATTTTTTGCCTTTAATTGGACAGCATTCAAGCTGTTGGTCCAACTTTTAATTTCCTGAATGAAACTGCTTACAGTACTCAGCCATGGACAAAATAAAGCTTTACCAATAAATAGCCAAGCCAGGTGAAAACCTAAGATGGTTCTTGATGATTGTGACAAACATATTTGCTTCTCAACATGCATACTATTTTGAAACCAGAATGCTAAATTCCAAAATGGCCATTTGTGGGGCCAGACGAGTGAGGAATTTGGCTTGGAATCAGATTGTGTAGATTTGATTTCCTAGTAAGGCATTTTTGTTGATACTCAACCTGATCTCCAGTAAATATCCTGTTTTATAAATGGATACCGTGAAAATGTTAGCCATGTGAGGTCCTGAGTAAAGTAAGCTAATCTAATTCAACCTGTGAACTGCCAAACTTTCCCAACAGCTCTTGACTTACAAGAAAATTTCCCCCAAAACCAACAGCAGTTACTAAATGATTACCTTGACTCATTTAGCTGACTCATGCGTGGAGCAGATATTACCGAATAATGTATTCTGTCTGAGAGTTTCTCGTCAGGCTTATCAAAATGCAAGGGCAGATGTTTTCAGTTTGACCTTCACTTCCTGAGTGACAAAGACACTTTGCTAACCCTCATTTCCATATTTTTCATTTCTCAACGACTGATCGCAAAAGTCACAAAACTGTCAAGATGGACCTTTTATCTACAAAGTGCTGTCCATGTAAGGGTTCACAGACATACAGCCAGATCAAAAATGTGGTTCTTGCCTTAATTTAATATATAATCGATTTAGAAGTCAGACATTCTCTTAAATCTGGTGGATACCCTTGGTGTTGACAACAGTGTTGAGCAAAAAGGACAAACACATTTTTTAAAGTACTCAGTCAACATCATTGTGTGATGTGAAATGGTGACTTGTGGAAAATGGAAATACATTTGCCTGCAGAGCACCTGGCATGTTTGCTGTTTTGTGTGAAAGACATCCTGTTTAGCTCTTATGTTAATATTGTTTTGGTATTCAAAGTATGGTATAAAACACATGCCTTCTTCTATTGAGGATCTTGAATCCCTTTGAGGTGAATCTGGGAAATCAAATTTTGCCCTCTATTATAGGCGAGCAAACTAAGGATATTGTAGGTACTTTAAACAACTGTAGGCCTAATCACTTTGGTAAAATACCATATTTTTGTTAATCATTTTAGAAATATAAATAATCATCAACTGCAAAAAAAAAGGGAGAAGAAGGAAGCAGTAATACAATGTTTTTTCTCACATTGGAATCAGCATATTGAATTTGATGCATGTTTTGGTGTCCGTTGTTAAACCACTTAAAGCGCATGCAGTGATAGGCCTACATTCCAGTCTGCGCCCGCGCAAGTTCACCAGTTATGCGATGGAAATGTAATTGCCAACGATACCGCTCAGTTCCTCCATCTTCGACTCCCTTACCTGACAACATTGGGGTGCTCAAAAGATTCCAGCTGCCTCAGTACTGCCACCTCGCGTATGGTTGAAAGGGGCATTCCTTCTTCCTCGGTCTGCACCCGCACTCTTTTAAGGGCAACGAAGCGACCACCGTTCTTCAAATCTCGTGCTTTGTACACCTTCCCGTAAGCACCCTCGCCAATCTCAGCGACGGGTTCGTATTGTTGAGTCGAGCTTTCTTTGTCCATTTTAAAACTTTTCTTTCATACGTTGCTAAATGTTTTGGTGGGGTCCCGAATCAGGCGACGTCCAAAATATGTTTTACAAAGACATCATCAAAAGTGTGGCCAAGCAAAAGCAATGCCTATTAGACAAACATAAAGGAATAAAAATAAAACAGTCAAAATAAATAATCACATCATTATCTTAACTATGAGTCCCAAACACGCTGTAATCGAATTGCTTAATATGAACCCCAATTAGTTCACCTACTCAAACTACAAAGTTGTAGCAGGCTGCACATTGGTTGTTCCTCTCAGATCAACGTATACAACATCTGGAAGCGCAACGCTTCCAATAAGTCGTATTATTTAATACATATTGATATTTTTATGGACAGGCCTGTGATACATTATATTAAGCAATGTAGCCATGTGATCTCTATGTTGCGCAAAACGCAACGTATCAACACAACAAATAACCAATAAACATCTAACAGGCAAAACAAATACGTTGAATCTGAAGGTAAGCTAATTGTCTAATATAAATGGCTATTGTAATTACGCTTATTTCTGCCTTTGCGAGTGTGTTAAAATCGTAGCGAGCACGTGGTTGTGGTATTGTTCAACTTCCCCTATCAATAAAAACCTTCTCTCCACTTCCATAATCTGACTTACCTTTATATAACAATGATACTTCCTTAACCGACAAGTAATGTAATAACACAAAACTAAGCGGACAGTCTAGAAAATAATAGCGTGCTTTACATTTGTGCATCACTAATACATTTAATATTTGCAAGATAATGGAACATGAGTGTCTACAAGACTGAATATGCACGCATACACAAGATTAATCATTCAAATTACAACAGTTACCTGGTCGATATAATTTAGGACCCAGATTCCGCAACGGTGTGCACGTCCTTTATAAACGGCGACGAGGCGCCCGCTTTCTTTCTAAACAAGTTTGCAAGTACTTCACAGATACCTCACTGTCCGTACCCAGGGCCACACAGGTAGAGGGACGGTGCACGCTGGAACCCCCATCCTGCAGCAGTCGCCTATGCTTACCAACACGGCAATCGCAATAAAGGGAGAACAACTAAAAAAAAAGGGGGGTAATCGTTTTCCTCGAAATAACGTAGGCTACATGCAAACCCGTTTCAGATATCGCAGTGCCTAGCATAAACTGTTCAACATGCAAACTCCCTCAAAGTTTCTCGCGATCCCAGAATATGCAACGCAGGACTGTGAGCTCCGATTCCTTTCCCTTTCCCACGCTGGCTGAATGTGCCTTGACCCTCTTCAGAGAAGTTTGACACAGAGCAGGGACATTTCCGCATTCCTCTCTGACTACAAAGGCAAACCGCCTTCTTCTGCTTTCTCTCTGCCTTCTTGGTTCTTTAGCATTCTCAGTCCTCTTTTTTTGTCCCAGTGTCAAAAACAGCGAACACCACAGGGGGGGAAAAGCTGGGCGGCCACAAAGTTTATTGGATGCGCCAACCCGATGTATCGGGCTATTGAAAAGAGACCTCCGTTAACAATACTTATTGGGAATTGGGACTGACAGACTCAATTCTGCACAAAAAGGTTCAAGGCCCCCGGGTAAAGGGTCGGTGCCATAAGATATTACAGTTCAAGTTTTAAATTGCGCTGGCTTTTATTTATTTTTAATAACACTGGTTGCAATAGGCTAACCTATAATAAGACTACGAGTTGACTGCACACGAATATTCTCTTTTGATTCTCCATGTAGGCTATATATATACAGTGGTGCTTGAAAGTATTCATACCCCTTCACTTTTTGCACATTTTATTGTGTTGTAGATTTAATTTTAAATGGATAAAATTGCCAGTTTTGCCCATCAATCTACACTAAATAACCCATAATGACAAAGTGAAAACATGTTTTTAGAAATTTTTGCAAATGTATAAAAAATCTAAAACTGAAATTTCTCATGTGCATAAGTATTCATACCCTTTTCTTTTATATAAGTATCATATTTCATATGTGGTCGCATATCCTTTGCATGCTGTTACTTCCTGAAGTCTGTGACCCATCAACATAAAAAACTCTATATTTTATTTTCAGGTACTGTTACAAGCGATACTATAACCTCTCTGCATTTGAATGGTTGAATGGATCTCTATGGGAATTGGCAGGTGAGACTAGATTCAGCTGTAAATTACGCTGGTACAGTATGGAAGACATGGCTGGCTAAATGGCTGTAAGTCATCAAGGGTCTGTGCTATCGAACGAGCCCCAAACCATCACTCTGTTGCTAGATATGGAGTAGATGTGGATGGATCACTGCAAGGGTTAATTCTCCTGACTAATTTTTCTATAGAACTCTATGGGGAAAAAAGTCAGGAGAATACAACCCTTAAAGGGATCCATCCACATCTACTCCATATCTGGCCGCAGAGTGATGGTTTGGGGCTCGTTTGATACCTTAGACCAGGGGTCGGCAACTCCAGGCCTCGCGGGCCGGTGTGTATGCATGTTTTTACTGCCACCAGTTACCACGGCTCAATCAGCTAATTAGTCATACACACAATCACCGATTCACTCGTAAATTACAGAATGATATAACGCGACAATACACGCATACCGGCACAAGAACATTCCACAGCTGCTGTTCATATCGCGGATATGTAGATTAAAATATCAGATCATGTAAACGATTGGGCTAATTAAATAATTGGTAACTGGTGGCAGCAAAAACCTGCATACACACTGGCCCGCGAGGCCTGGAGTTGCCGACCCCTGCCTTAGACCCTTGATGACGTACAGCCATTTCACCAGTCATTTGTTCCATACTGTACCAGCGTAATTTACAGCTGAATCTAGTCTCACCCCCCAATTCTCATAGAGATCAGTTCACGTGTGTGTGTGTGTATATTGTTTCTTAACATAAACGTTTGTAGTCTACTTGTCAAAACCAGGTGAAACAGCAACGTTGGTAGATTTGCCAAACGTGACAGAGAGCGTGCAGCAGAAAAAGGCAACAGGTAAGCTTGTCACATTAGTACCTCCCTGTGCAGGCTGCGGTCTTAAAATAAACACGGGTCACCTCCAAATGGCTGTAATGTCTGGGTCGTTAATGATGGCTGAAGAGTCAGTTCTGCATCGGGAAACTAAAATAAGTGCATTTTGTTAAAGCTACTAGGCCAGGTTTGAAGATTTGAAATGAAATGTTCACATTGCACACCAGATGTTTTTTCCCACGACGATGATTATGTTGAGACTTCTTATTAATATTGCCATCATTTTTATTGGTATTCTACTACAAATTATATTATTGCAGATAATAATAGCAAATCAAAAAGTAAATAAAGTTGTAAAGTTGTTGAAATTAATGCTTTCCAAGACTAACACAAAAATATATTGATCAACACATTAGATAAGAAAAGTAAGAAAAAAAAAGTAACACAGTTTACATGTTGTGTGTTTAACCTGTCTCACATGCTGGCGTTGCACTGAATTATGTCTTTTAAAGTCACGTCCCGTGCCTCCACATCTTAAGTCTATTTTTCCGTTTATATGTATTTTCTGTCTGATGGTACGTTCCGTGTTTTCCCTCTCTCCCTCCATTTTGTGTCTCCACTTTCCCGCACTTGAATTGTGTTTTCTCATTCGTTTTGTTGCACCTGTTCCTCGTTGTTTCTTCGTTAGTTTAGTATTTAGTCTCCACTGTTTTTCTCTACCAGATCGTCTTGTGCCCTGCATTCGTGCTTGTGGCAGTCTGTGGTCGGAACTGAAATTGATCCTTTTTTCCTGTCATTCCCTTCCCTTCAAGGGGGGAATCCCCAAAATGCCAGGATGAAATATGGCAGCCACACGAAGTGTGATTCGGATCCAATTTAAGAATGGGGAGGGAGTAATTATATTTCCTCGCTTCCTCGTTTATCCTCCCTTCCACCAAGGGTATAAAATGCAAGCAAGAATTTAATCCCACAATGCAATGCTCCACGTGGAAAAAGTGGGCGGTCACCACAGAACTATGTAGTGGTCACATTTCAACTTTATGGTGTTGCACTTCCGAAATGTTGCGAGGGCGGTTCGGTTCTGTTTTTGTTTGTTACTCGACAGCCCTCCCTTGCAGAGCACCTTTTAAGTTTACTTGCTGCACGTTGCAAATTGAGTCACAAGATAGCTCCCTCGACGGAAGACAGCAAGAGAAGTGAGTGTGTTAAATTGGATTCGAATGCAGCCCGTCTTTCCAGCGTTTGATTCCTGCCTGTTCCTTTCCTGTTCCGAGTTCCTGTGTCCAGTCCTGTGTATCCAGTTCCTGTTCTCCTGCCTGTCCAGCCTGTTTCTGTCCTGCCTGTTTCTGTCCAGCCTGTTTCTGTCCTGCCTGTTCCTGTCCAGCCCTGCTCCAGCCCTCCTGCCCACCTGCTCTTCACTGTCCTAGCCCTGCTCCTACCCTTCACCCTTCTGATCCCCTGCTCTGACGGATTTTCCGGTTCTGACCCCTGCCTGTTCCTGGACTTCGCTTTTGATCATCCTGCATTGCCCTGTTCATTGGACATTGACCCCTGCCTGGATTTGACTACATTTCTGCCTGCCCTCTATTGCTGGACATTGACTTTTGTTTGTCGATGAGGAATAAAGCCTATTCTTATTACTTCTGGTGTCTGCAATTGGTTTCCGATCAGTTCTCGTAACAAAACGATCTGGACAAGATGGACCCAGCGGACACAGAACAGATCCACCACGCCATCGCCTGCCAGGAGGCAGTCATTGGTGAGCACGACTAACTACTGAGAGAGGTTATGGAGACCCTGAAGTCCATTTCCGTCCAAGTGGGTCAGATGGGGTCCCAGGTCTCGCAGTTCTCCACCAGCCTGCCTCCTCCAGTTTCTGCGGCACCACCCAGTCCTCCAGCATCTGTTACTGCTACTCCACCGCTACCCCTGACCAGAGAACCCTGCATTCCCCATCCGGAATGCTACAACGGCAATTTGGGGAGATGCAGGTTTTTTTTGATGCAGTGCGATCTCGTTTTCAATATGCAACCCAGTTCATACCACACTGACTAAGTGTTGGTCCACCGTGATTTGGGACAGCCAGCTCCCTGCCAGTTACCATTACCTGACGTTCGTCTCCGAAATGAGAAAGGTGTTCGACCACCCTATATGCGGAAGGGATGCCGCTCAACGCCTCCATCTCCGTCTGGGATTCCACAGTGCTGCCGAGTTCATGTTGGAGTTCCAGACCTTGGCTGTGGAGTCCAGCTGAAATGACGCATCACTCCAGGGGGCGTACCATAATGCAATGAAGGAGGCTCTGGATCGTGCCGGGCTCAAGCCTCAAGAACGTCAGCGACGCCTCTCCAGTCATCTGTGCCTGTATGGTGGGGGTCCGGGTCACTTCATCCAAAACTGCCCAGTCAAAGGCAACCCGAAGTGTCACCTCACCTGCCTCAGTTTTACTGCCACTTCTGTGGTGGCTCAACCTCCTCTTAAAGAAGAAGTTATCGATCTCTCCAAAGTGCCCAGTGAATATCACAACCTCCACCAGGGGTTCAGTCCCTCCCGAGCCTGCTCTCTGCCTCCTCACCACTCCTACCAGCAACTTCGCCCCCTAGAGGCCGCCTTGTCCACAGAGGCCAGAGGGCTAATAAGAACTAGCTTTAGCCGAGAGACATGAAAAGTGGGATGGATGCGCATAGCACGGGGGAGCTGCAATCTCACGGTAACCGGATTTATACGCCGTATGATCTTAAAATTCCACCCTTAGAGGAAGATCACGCGCAGCCCCACCCTGAATGAGCAGGACAACGTCGCTGAAGAGCCACGCGCACTCGCCTCCAAACAGAGCGACACTTCTGAATAAAAGATGCCACGGAGGGAACCTCCACGTTCTTCTCAAGCTCAGGGAATAATGGGGGCTGATATCCCAGTTGAGCCTCGAAAGGCAAGAACCCTGTGGATGCATTGCGCAAAGTATTATGGGCATACTCAGCCCAGGCCAGGTGTACACTCCAGGACATAGGATTGGAGGCAGCCAGGCAACGCAGAGTTTTCTCAAGCATCTGGTTAGTGTGCTCGGTCTGTCCATTAGTCTCAGGAGGGAAACCGGATAACAAACTGACTGAGGCACCAAGCAGAAAGCAGAACGCACGCCAGAACTGGCCGCAAACTGAGGACCACAATCTATTAGTTGCGCAGTCTCAGAAGCTGAAAGAAAATTAGACAAAGCGATAAAATGGGCCGCCTTGGAGAAGCAGTCCACGATGACTAAGATCACAGATTTGCTCAGTGACATAGGCAAACCAGTGATGAAGTTGAGGGCGATGTGACTCCAAGGATGGCTGGGAATGGTAAGAGGGTGCAAAAGCCCAGAGGGTTGGAGACGTGAACCCTTGCTACGAGCACACACCGGACAAACCGCAACAAAACTCCGAACATCCCTCTCAAGACCGCCGGGAAAGAAACTCCTTAGTGCAGTGAACGCCCGGATGAGCAACCAACTGAGAGGTGTGTCCCCATTGCAATACTCAGTACCTAAGCCTCGGCGGGACGAATGAGCAGTGAGGTGGGCATCCCCCTGGCTTTGGGTCAGAGCGCAGCGCCTTCTGCACTGCAGCTTTAATGGCCCATATAACCAGAGCCACTATGGTTCGGGAACAGGATCCCTGTCTGAATGGTCGAAGATGCGAGAAAGAGAGTCTGGAGATAGCTGGGAGAGAATGGCTCCCACCCCAAACTCAGAAGCGTCTACCTCAACCACGAAGGGGAAGCAAGGGTTGGGCGTGATAAGAATAGGCTCGGATGTGAAACGCTTTTTAGGCTCAGAAAATGCCGCTTCGGCCCTCCAATTCCTCCAGGAGGTGGTATTTTTAGTGAGTGCAGTAATTGGAGCGGCTACCACACTGAAATTACGTATAAACCTCCTATAAAAATTGGCAAAGCTTAAATAAGTTGTACTTGCTTAAGAGAAGACGGAGTGGACTAGTTCTTAACAGCCAAGACTTTCTCGGGGGCCATTTGAACCTTGCCGTCTGCCACAATGAACCCCAGGAAACTTCTCTGCCTTCACGAAAAGCTGAGCCTTGAGCAGAGCGTTAAGAACCTGCCTGACGTGGATAATGTGAGTTGGAAGATCGGGAGAAAAAATTCAAATGTCATTGATGTAGACAAAAACCGATTTCTCGAGCATATCCCTAAGAACATCGGTCACTAATGCCTGGAAAACCGAGGGGGCGCTAGTGAGCCCGAACGGCATCACCTGGTACTCGTAGTGTCCCGAGTGGGTGTTAAATGCCGTTTTCCATTGATTCCTCTCGCAAATGCGAATGAGGTTGTAAGCGTTGCGTAGGTCGAGTTTAGAAAAAATAGACGCCCCCTGGAGGCGTTTAAATGCCGAATTCATCAGAGGGAGGGGATAACGATTCTTGATCGTGATTGTATTAAGTTCCCTGTAACCAATACATGGCCTGAGACTACCCTCCTTCTTCTTAACAAAGAAGAACTCGGACCCTGCTGGCGATATTTTAGGATCTGATGATGCCGTTGTCTAGAGATTCTTCAATGTTTGATCTCATAGTGGCACTCTCAGGAACCGATAAGGAATACATTAGCCGGCAACAGAAAATGAAAAGCCCCGCCCGCCTGAGTACTCTCCAAATCTCAAGCAGAATCAATTGTGATGTCCCAGTCAATCTCAGAAGGGGATCTCTCCTCTTCCCACACACTGAGCCCATCAGCAAACGAGTCCCAGGAAAGACTCCTCCTGGTGTCACGAGATGACGCTACTGCCTCGTGAGCACCAAGGAGAGCACTCTCCTCCTCCTGTTCACTGTCAGAACTGGAATCGGAAAGGGAACCTCCGGACTTGAGCGGTCTACTCTTAGAGCAGTGGTGCGTGCACTGGGATCCCCAGCGGAGAAAAACTGGGCCCTCCACCCCCCAGTTAATATGCGGCTTGTGCTGAACCAATCATGAGTGCCCCAGTACAAGAGGGTATGTGGGTGAACCCACTAAAAAAAATTTAATACGCTCTGTATGACTACGGAATGAAACAGCCAGCTTTAAGAAGCTGGTAACTCACTGGATAGAACCCATACTCAAAGGGCGACTATCAAGAGCTGTTACTAACCGTGGGACGGGAAGAGAAACTGAGGGAATGCCCTGCTCCCTAGCCCACTTAATGTCCATGAGGGACTCGACCAATCCGGAATCGATAAAAGCGATACAACTGATGGAATGCCTCCTCCAACTCAGCTGCACAAATAATTGGGTTTGAGGAGAAGTGTTGTTAGGTCTCACTAAGGGCCTCAATCCCCCTAGCGAGACTCCTTTTTTCCCGCTAGTTTGGGACGCTGGTCTCTGAAATGACCAGCGCGCTTGCAGTATCGGCACCATGCATCTCTCGACTTGGTGGGTTTGGGATCATGTACTGCCGCCCCATCAACCTGCATGGACTCCTCAGACAATGAGGAGAACGAAGTAACCACAGGACAAGATAAATAAAGTGACGACTGACTCCTGCGTGACCCAGTGAATCTCTCTTTCTCTCTCTCTCTAATGCAGTTGTCCACCCGGATCGCCGTGGACACCAACGCACCAAACGAAGCGAGTGGTTCGAGCGCATAAAGGGTGTCTCTAACGGGATTGGAGAGTGCTCTAAAAAAAAGTGAGCTAATCGGTCCGTCGGGCCACCCAGTCTACTCTGCAAGTGCTCAAAAAGCAATAGAAAATTACGCCACCGCGTGCGGAGCCCTGGCGAAGATAGATCAGTCGCATAGCCGCCTCCTGACCGAAGACGTCATGGTCGAAGACCGATGCCATCTCCTCCATCAACCCCTCCACGGTGGACATCACAGGAGAATTAGCTCTAATTAAGGGATCTGCCCAAGCGAGAGCAGTACCTGTGAGGAGAGAAAGAACAAACAAAACCTGAGCCTCCTGGGTGAAAAAACAAGAAGGCTGTGACTTTAAAAAAATCAAACACTGAGTCAGAAACCCCCAAAACCTTCCGGTCTCCCCCCCATAGCGAAGCGGAAGCTGTAATTTAAGTTCCTTGGGCTCAAGTGGGACGGGAATAACGACGGGATCTGGAGAAGCCTGTGCAACCGAAATAGGTGCTTGTGCTACAGCGGCTGATGGTAGTGCAACTGGAGGTGGTGTGATGGTGAGTGTTAAAGAGCGAATGCTGTCTGCCAATTCACGCAGACCGTCTCCCTGGTAATGTATCTGGCTAGAGAACTGCGCCTGCCTTGTGTGTAGGGCTTGAACTAAGGCTTGAAGAGCCCTAATGCCCTCCTCATGGCCAGAGATAGCTGCCAACTGAGTCGTGAGGATTTGCCCCAGATTAGAAACTGTCGCTGGTACCTCCCTATTGGCGTCCATATTCTGTCAGGGTAACATACAGAACGAAGGACTAAACGCGACAGTGGGGGTTCTTTAAGCGCTCTAATTAGAACACCACAAAAGTGGGAGGGAAACCCGGAAACAGGGAATAAACAACAATAGAAGAAATAATAAACTCGCCTTAAAACGAGAGTAACCGCTACTAAACTTAAAGCGACCCATATAGGGTGAAAGACTCTGAACTAGAGATTAAGACAAGACAAGCAAAAGAAAGAGGACACTACAAGAACGCTACAAGTGGCTAACAAGAGAAGAGCAGGCTGAGTGCATAATTATCCCCAATGGACTTCCATAAGCTCTGTTGGAACTGAATTAGCACTCAACATATTACTGACTAACTGGAGGGGGTTGGATTTTGTACTCATGTGACCACAATTGAACCAATGAGATTTGATAAAATTTGTTTCAAATCTTGTAGGAGATAATTTATGTGTCTTGGTGTTTCTTTAGCTATGGACTGCGTCCAGTGCCACCAAGTACACTGTGGCACATAGTGAAACCATTTATCAAATTAAACTAAAGGAAAAGGTATGGTGTAGATTAACACAATTTCCATCTTTCGCCCACTGAGTCCAGCTCTAGAATACTCGACTGTAAACATTGTAAAAAAAAATTATGACAGATTATGACTTTCTAATTAGAGAGATTGGCCTTTTGCCCCATATTTAGCTTTACCACTACAGCAACCAGAGGTGCCATCACCAGTGTAAAAGTAGTATTGCCAAACTTTCTCGCCACGCACAATATGGTGTATGCATTAAATAAAGGACTCATAAAGCTATCTATTTTTGTTATTTTATTCTGTGTGGTTATTATAAGTTTAAATGTGAAATATTTTAACAATGTAATTGTCACGAACCAAACACGGGCTGAACCCAAATGCAACGACCAAGAGACAGGTGAACAGAAATGAGGATTTATTAGGAGCTTTGGGGTAGTCCCAAGCTGAACACAAGTTAACACAATAGTAAAGAGGATTGAGGAAGTCCTCCGGCAAAGCGAACTGCTCCAAGCCGGAGCTGGACCTGTACTGGACCGGGAGGTCCACACTGGAACTGGATCACGGGAACGAAGGGTTGTTCCGAACCGGAACTGGACTTGATACGGGAGGTGAGTTCCGAACCGGAACTGGACTGGTTCTGAACCGGGAGGTCCAACAGGAACTGGATCACGGGAACGAAGGGTTGTTCCGAACCGGAACTGGACTTGATACGGGAAGGGAGTTCCGAACCGGAACTGGACTGGGTCTGGACCGGGAGGTCCAACAGGAACTGGATCACGGGAACGAAGGGTTGTTCCGAACCGGAACTGGACTTGATACGGGAGGTGAGTTCCGAACCGGAACTGGACTGGATCTGGACCGGGAGGTCCAACAGGAACTGGATCACGGGAACGAAGGGTTGTTCCGAACCGGAACTGGACTTGATACGGGAGGTGAGTTCCGAACCGGAACTGGACTGGTTCTGAACCGGGAGGTCCAACAGGAACTGGATCACGGGAACGAAGGGTTGTTCCGAACCGGAACTGGACTTGATACGGGAAGGGAGTTCCGAACCGGAACTGGACTGGGTCTGGACCGGGAGGTCCAACAGGAACTGGACTGGAGGCAGAGGTAGGTGAGTGGCAGGACACGGCAGGGCGGAGCAGTGTAGCGGAGCTCAGGTTGGCCCGGTAGAGGCAGCTGGGCCACAGAGGAGTCTGGAACCGTAACCGCAGCAATGGAGGTAGCCACGGCCGGACAGGAACCACTGTAGGGTGGAGAGGCAGAGCACCCAACTGCGCAGGCAACGTTAATTAGGAGCAGGGGTACCGCAACACACACAGGGAGACTTAACAGCTACAGACTGGATAACTACAAAACAGCTGGTTCTGGAACAAAGGAGCTAACAGGGAAAAACCCACAGCAGAGTTTTTAGTGAACAGGACTAGAAAACAGGAAACCAGGATACACACGAAGTACGTTAACGAACTGGCGCCGAACAGCAGCCAGCGGGAGGTTTAAGTAAGGGAGTGAAATTGAAAACAATAACGAAAGCGTGAGGAATGTAACCGAGGGTGATTGACTAATTGACTGGTGCGGAATGCATGCAACAAGGGGGGAAGGAGATAGGTTGAAACTGAAGTGGGGGGAACAGAGTGAAACAGACAGAAGGGGCACGCCCAGCCTGTAGCAACGGGGAAAACACGGACAAAGGGAATCCGACATGACACGGGAGGAGAGGGAAAAACATGGAGAACGGACAGGAAGGGAGCGGAACGTTACAGTACCCCCCCCTCAAAGAACGCCACCTGGCGTATCTGGAGGCCTAGTCTTGTCCGGGAACTGGTTGTGAAAGTCGGAGATGAGAGAGTGGTCCAGAATAAGGCTCTTGTGGAGCCAGGACCGCTCCTCCGGGCCATAACCCTCCCAGTCGACCAGGTATTGGAAGCCCCGGCCCTTGCGGCGAATGTCGAGTATCCGACTCACCGTGTAGGCCGGGGCGTGGTCGATGATCCGGGGCGGAGGTGGAGTGACCGCCGGGGCACTGAGGGGGCTGGAGGCGACAGGCTTGATCTGGCTAACATGAAAAACAGGGTGGACCTTAAGGGAAACAGGGAGGGAGAGTTTAACAGAAACGGGGTTGACAAGGCAAACAATGGGGAAGGGACCAATAAACCGGGGTTGAAGTTTTTTAGACGAAGTGGGGAGGGGAATATTGGCTGTGGACAGCCAGACCTGCTGACCGGCCTTGTACTGCGGGGCTGCGGTCCTGTGAAGGTCCGCCAGGCGCTGGGTACGGGAGTTTGAGCGAAGGAGTGCGGTGCGTGTGAGTCTCCACGTCCGCTTGCATCTCAGGAAGTGGGACTTGACGGTGGGAACTGCCACCTCGACTTCCTGGGCCGGCAGGAGGGGAGGTTGGTACCCTAAGGAGCACTCGAAGGGAGACATCCCCGTGGATGCGCACTTAAGGGAGTTATGCGCATACTCCAACCAAGGGAGGAAACGGCTCCAGGAAGCGGGATTGCGAGCAGTAATGCACCGCAGGGCGGCCCCCAGGTCCTGGTTCGCCCTCTCCGCCTGGCCGTTAGTCTGGGGATGGAACCCCGACGACAGACTAGCCGAAGCACCCAGGGCCACACAGAACGCCTTCCAAACCTGGGAGGAGAATTGGGGCCCACGGTCCGAAACGATGTCGGATGGGATCCCGTGCAGCCTGACAACGTGCAGCACCAGGAGCTCCGCTGTTTCGAGGGCGGAAGGGAGTTTGGGAAGTGGGATAAAGTGAACCGCTTTGGAGAACCGGTCCACAATTGTCAGGATGGTGGTGTTACCCTCTGACAACGGCAGCCCGGTGACGAAGTCTACACCAATGTGACTCCAAGGACGGCCCGGGACAGGGAGGGGGTGGAGAAGACCGGAGGGAGGCTGGTGGGATGCCTTGCTCCTGGCGCAAACAGGGCAGGCCAGGACAAAGGCACGGGTATCCCCCTTGAGGGTGGGCCACCAAAAACTCCTCCTGACCAGGGCGATGGTTCTGGCAACACCTGGGTGACAAGCCAGACGGGAGGCGTGAACCCATTCCAGGACCTGGGAACGGACAGAGTCGGGCACAAAAAGAGAGGAGTTAGGATTATTGCGGGGATCCGGTTGGGAGGCCTGGGCGGCCTTCACGATCTCCTCGATCTCCCAGGACACCGCAGCCACAATACAGGATGTAGGTAGAATGGGCTCCGGATCAGCAGGACTGGAGGGGGGGGAAAAAATACGGGACAAAGCATCTGCCTTGGTATTACGTGATTTGGAGAAAACTTGCGACAGGTCATGATAATGGCTGGGAACATTAGCTAGGTCGGGTACAGGAGGGATAGGTCTGTTACACTTGACCCCCGGGGGGGGTAGAGCAGAGCGGAGACAGTTGGCTAAGCAGTGACCGCTCCATGCCAGGATGCGACCGGCTCGCCAATCGATGTGAGGGTTGTGAAGGCGCAGCCAGGTCTGTCCCAGGACCATGGAGGACTGCTTAGCATGGATAAGGAGGAGTTGGATTTTCTCCCGATGATTGCCAGACAAAATAAGCTGCAGGGGAACGGTGGAGTGGGTAACTAACCCCAGACTCCTACCGTCCAGGGCGAGAGCAGTGATGGGGTTAGGTAAGACCTCCGTGGGAATCCCGAACCTCTTGACAAAGGTTATGTCAATAAAATTAGCATCGGCCCCGGAGTCAATTAGGGCAGATGCAGAAGCGGTGTTGTCCCTCCAAAGGAGAGTGGCCTTAAATTCAAGGCGGTTCTGGGCAGCATGGTTTGGGATAATAGGGCTCGTCAGTACGCCCAGCTTTACTGGCGAGCCATCTCTTCTTGGGCGGATGGGGCAAGAAGCGATTTGGTGGCCTGTCTTGCCACAGTAGAAACAAGACTTGGTGCGGAGCCGGCGTTGGCGCTCCTCGGCGTCCACAGTGATCTTGCCCAGTTGCATGGGCTCCTCCTCGGGAGACAAAGCGGAAACCCTCGGCCCCTGGACGGGAGAGGGTTGTCGAGCCCGGGAAGGGGCAGAGGGCGGAAGAAGGGAGGGATTCTTCCCTCGCTCACGGGCCCGGGTTCTGAGACGGTTGTCAATGGCTATAGCCAAACTGATGAGGCTGTTGAGTGAGTTGGACTCCTCCCGAGTAGCTAGCTGGTCCTTCAGCTCCTCACTGAGAGCCTGACGAAAGGCCCCCTGAAGGGAGGTGTCGTTCCATCCCGCCTCAGCAGCGAGGGTGCGGAACTGGATGGCCATCTCCGCTACACTGCGGCCGCCCTGCCGAACCTGTAGAAGGCGCTGGGTAGCGTCTAGACCGCAGACTGGGTGGTCGAAGACGCGCCGCATCTCCGAGGTGAAGAGGGCGAAGTTGTTGCATGTGGGAGACTGACTGTCCCAAATAGCTGTGGCCCACTCCAGGGCACTGCCTCCCAGGCTTCTCATAATGAAGGCGATCTTGCATGGGTCGGAGGCGAAGGAAGTGGGCTGCATGCGAAAAACGATGTCGCACTTCATTAAAAATTCGCGGCACCTCCCTAGCCCCCCGCGGTATAATTCGGGGTGTTGAACTCTGGGCTCCCGGCTAGGAGAGGGGACCGGAACCTCGGGAGGCAGTTCGGGTGTTGGAGGGGTCGGACCCACAGGGATCCGAGGAAGAGGCAGGTGAAGCGATAGCTGAGCAACCTGCTCCGTAAGCCCCCCCAGCATTTCCAACACGTCGTCCATCCGGCGGCCCTGTTGGTCGCTGACCGCGGATTGGCAGGAAAAGGCGTGGCGAATCTGCTCGAGGTCGGCTGGGTCCATGTTTTAGGCCAGTTCGTTCTGTCACGAACCAAACACGGGCTGAACCCAAATGCAACGACCAAGACAGGTGAACAGAAATGAGGATTTATTAGGAGCTTTGGGGTAGTCCCAAGCTGAACACAAGTTAACACAATAGTAAAGAGGATTGAGGAAGTCCTCCGGCAAAGCGAACTGCTCCAAGCCGGAGCTGGACCTGTACTGGACCGGGAGGTCCACACTGGAACTGGATCACGGGAACGAAGGGTTGTTCCGAACCGGAACTGGACTTGATACGGGAGGTGAGTTCCGAACCGGAACTGGACTGGTTCTGAACCGGGAGGTCCAACAGGAACTGGATCACGGGAACGAAGGGTTGTTCCGAACCGGAACTGGACTTGATACGGGAAGGGAGTTCCGAACCGGAACTGGGTCTGGACCGGGAGGTCCAACAGGAACTGGATCACGGGGACGAAGGGTTGTTCCGAACCGGAACTGGACTTGATACGGGAGGTGAGTTCCGAACCGGAACTGGACTGGATCTGGACCGGGAGGTCCAACAGGAACTGGATCACGGGAACGAAGGGTTGTTCCGAACCGGAACTGGACTTGATACGGGAGGTGAGTTCCGAACCGGAACTGGACTGGTTCTGAACCGGGAGGTCCAACAGGAACTGGATCACGGGAACGAAGGGTTGTTCCGAACCGGAACTGGACTTGATACGGGAAGGGAGTTCCGAACCGGAACTGGACTGGGTCTGGACCGGGAGGTCCAACAGGAACTGGACTGGAGGCAGAGGTAGGTGAGTGGCAGGACACGGCAGGGCGGAGCAGTGTAGCGGAGCTCAGGTTGGCCCGGTAGAGGCAGCTGGGCCACAGAGGAGTCTGGAACCGTAACCGCAGCAATGGAGGTAGCCACGGCCGGACAGGAACCACTGTAGGGTGGAGAGGCAGAGCACCCAACTGCGCAGGCAACGTTAATTAGGAGCAGGGGTACCGCAACACACACAGGGAGACTTAACAGCTACAGACTGGATAACTACAAAACAGCTGGTTCTGGAACAAAGGAGCTAACAGGGAAAAACCCACAGCAGAGTTTTTAGTGAACAGGACTAGAAAACAGGAGACCAGGATACACACGAAGTACGTTAACGAACTGGCGCCGAACAGCAGCCAGCGGGAGGTTTAAGTAAGGGAGTGAAATTGAAAACAATAACGAAAGCGTGAGGAATGTAACCGAGGGTGATTGACTAATTGACTGGTGCGGAATGCATGCAACAAGGGGGGAAGGAGATAGGTTGAAACTGAAGTGGGGGAACAGAGTGAAACAGACAGAAGGGGCACGCCCAGCCTGTAGCAACGGGGAAAACACGGACAAAGGGAATCCGACATGACACGGGAGGAAAGGGAAAAACATGGAGAACGGACAGGAAGGGAGCGGAACGTTACAGTAATTATGGATCATATCACTGCAATGTAAGTTTCCCACAGATATTTTTTCCTATGGTTGGTGAACCCAAAACCCTATAGAGTGGTCAAGAAGCATGAACCCCCATTAAGGCAATTATCACAATCATACTAATATCTAAATAGGATAAATACAGGCAAATACAGGTGAATACAGGTAAAGTGGGACACTTTCTGATCATTTACATTTTGCAGTTTTAAATTATGATCCAAATGGTTTAAATGTCAGAGCTACGGAAACTTATAATAAACTTAGTTTATTTTTAGTAATGGAAGTATATACACAAAGATAAAGATGATGAAATTGAAGTGTCCCTGCTGTCCCACTTTACCTGTATTCACCATACTGTTTACATCATGAATTAAGTCTCAGCAGCAGCTGACAGGTACACAGCTGAGTCAAGTACTTGTCTGAACACATGCAAACTCCATTTATGTACAAATGTATTTATTAATACTGTTGAAATTCACAAATATACATATACATTCTTGACAAGTTCTTTACAAAGTTCTTTGCAATTAGGTGGATAGTTATACACGAGTAGGCCTCTACTACATACAAGTGATTTACAATGATCTTAAAATGTACTTCCAACACATTTTATTTTAACAACTACTTGTGCGTGTTAATACAATACAACTACAACCAGTCCCTCCAGGAATAAGCGATCTTGCGATTGCAAGAATTAATGCAAATTCAACCAATCCAATTATTTGCGATAGCTTGCAATTTTGTCCAATCCCCGCAATATTTCCGCATAAAATGGTCAAATCAGGAGAAAAAAAAACGCTTGTAAATTTAGTCAATTGCTGCAATTTCCCCTCATAAAATTATCTTTGGTTGGGGGTGAGTTCTTTAAACAATCGCCATTTTTTCCAGCTGACAATTGCCATTTTTAACATTCCCACAATTCTATTGCAAAATAACCCAAAAAGGTCGCAAATTGCATCGCAACTTTTGAGAGAAAAGCCGCTGCAAATTCTATCATTTTGGACAAAAATGTTCCCTACTTCATTAACCCTTCACTAACCTTTTAAAGAAAGACCATAATGTCTTTGAAGGTGCACCTGCATGCTTCATGCTGCCACATGCACTGCATGTGCAACCTGTTCTCTTCCTGTCTGCATTGGGAAAAAATACTAGCCATTGCCAACTTAATCTGAATAAAAAATACATAAATAATTAAACTAAACTTAAAGCTGCTTGAATTCATGCATTGTCCATCGAAATACACGACGATGGTGTGGACTGTGTCATTAGCTAATATAGCTAGCTAGCTAGTTATCCATTCACTTAAATCATTTAAATTTAGCTGGTTAGTAAGCTAGCTAGTAGCTACGGAGCTAATAAGAACGAGCTAACGTTAATGCATTTCGGCTCAAGATGCATCTAACATTATATTTCGACTCTGAAATTTCAATTGATCACAATTAGTGTTTAAGCTGGCTAACTAAGTTTGCTGCCCAACTGTCCCAGTGCCTCAGTGCCTCGATCTAGCTACCTAGCTCATGTTAGCGGCTGAAGTTGGCCACTTAACGTTAAAAATTGAGGAACACATGCAACAATGCTTCAGTCAGAAATACGACCAACTGTTGTACAATACTGATAATGATGACAAATATGCTTGTTTTTATGTACACATCTCACCTGTGTTTTGAAGTCTAGCTAGATGACTTGATCTGATCGGTCGACACGTCTCTTCCTCTGAGCTGTTTCCCGCAGTCTCTGGTCGCGGCGGTTTGGCGGTAGCGGAGAGAAACGTTCCATCTGTCTACTCGAAGACAGTGCACGCGCACCGCCGCGGTAGTCGTGCACAGGCACTCAAATGGCGCAACGTGTCGTATCTACTCTCGCTCATTGATAAAGTCGAATGTTTTCATATATCGCAGCAGATACAATCAGATTCTTCACTACATAAAATTAGGGTTGCATTACAGGTTACCTAAGTTTTCTAAATGAAATAAACGCCATATGGTCTGCGAAAAAGTAGTATTGCCAGGCAATACTTGTTTGAAAAGTAGTATTGCCATGGCAATACTGGCAATACTGACGGCGGCGGCCATGACAGCAACTATAGCATTGCTAGCTCAAAGCTGTTTTATTTTTTGGATTGTGGAAACAACAGGAAATGGGTTGTGTTTTTGATCACTTTTCTTGGCTCCTTATAAGATTTTTACTGACACACATGATCCTCTTCACCTCCTACTGTGATCTGCTGGTATAACCACAGTTGGTGAAGTAGTTTACCTATGACAGCCACGTTATCAGTGTGAACACATCTCCCCACGACTGCTGTCTTGTGTTTGGGCGTTTTTATGAATATTAATATATTCTCACACTCAATCAAATAACTGTGTGAGCCTACTGCTCCATCATTACCTCAACATGAGATCCCATTCTGACTATTCCTCATATGACTTCTTATTGCTGTTTCATAGCTTCTCACAGCTTTAAGGTCTACTCCGGTGGCTCAAAATATTATAAACCCTGCTGAACACAGATGCATGAATGTTTTCTAATGTCGATTTTATAAATTTTTTTGCGATTTTTCTGTAAGAATCCACTGAAATAAGCGTCTATTTCTTTGCCTATTTTTCCTGGAAACTATGAAATCCTCATTTGACCAGGGGGGACTGTCCCAAGTGACCAAGTCACACCTACTCAAAATTTGATTGACTATCTAATGCGTCCTGTGTACTAGCATATTGGGTGACACTTTGAGTGTCTCATGTTGATCTCAACTTGATATCAACTGAATGTTCAGATACAGCAAACAGTCAGTTTATACTTTGCTGAGTGTCAATAGAGTGTTTCGTGAAAAGAGTGTTCAGTTTCAACACAGTGTTTCTTGACACTCACTTCTTTGTGGAGTTTGTGGACAATCACCTGCCATGCAATTGACTTTAAATTAACACTGAACTGATATTCAATTGATATTGAATTGATTCAGTTGAGCGTCAACATGGGACAATCAAAATAAAGTGTTACCGCATATTGTATACTGCTTACTGGTTTATTGTTACGGAAGGTACAGAAACTTATTTAAAATTTTGTCACAAAGCCTAGTGAATACTCTCTTGCATGCGAAAAATGCTCAGACAGAAATGATGGCTGCATAGCCACGCGTAATCTGGGTTGAATGCAGTTGCACTTCCACCGCTGCAGGAGATGTAAGATAACCATTGCTGTTGAATATTATCTTTCTTCCGGATTCAGTGGAAAAACAAATTTTCAGCAGTATATCCTGGCATTATACGATGTTTCTTCCGGGACATGTTGATCTCGGTTATCTGCTAGCTATCTGTTGATCTATCTAGTGCTAAACTAAATTCAGGCTCCAATCTGTTCGGTTCAGACCGTAGTATTTTTTTATAGTCTATGGTTCAGACTCCCTGCAGCCACCTGTTGACATCATTGAAATGGCATGGTGGAGTGGAAGGTAGTAGGTGGAGCAAGGCAGAAAATTCAACCAATTGAAATTCTGAACTTTCATACGTATGTCTTCTACTCGTAAATCCCAGTTTGTGAGACTTCAGGAGGCATTTTGCTTAGAACGACATTATGAAGGATGCATATAACCAATATATCCACGGCCCAGTGTATTATTCATACCCCAATTTGCTATTAAACAGCACCATTTGCAGGAAAAAGGCCTTCTCACCAGAGCAGAACTTTAAGTAGGTGTTTGTGTCCTATTCCACAGTTAAAATTGCAGTTTTTTTCCCAGTGTTGGTTTGAAAATGGTCTGCAATTAAAGTATGTTATTAATGAAAATTAGAATACTGAATTGTAAATATCTCAGAAATACAATACATTTCATTGTGTGATATAACCCTATAAATGTAAATGATTAAAAGGCTGTATCACATTTTGGAACGTGTCATATTACTGAGATATAGTCACAATATATCCTAATTTTGTTCAGGTTACATCATTTTATAAAACGTGCATTATGTTTGCATTTATGGCGTATATATTTGATGAAGTGATGTGCATTTTCATTTCTTAGATGTAAATTCAAAGAGAACAGTAAATTAAAAAAATGAAACGGTTTTGTTGTTTTTTTCTCTTTCGTATTGTCATAATTAAAACTGGTGGGAACTTGACAATACTTTCTCTCAAATTAAGTATATAAAACCCCAATTAGAGGTGTATCCTCACTGCATCTAGCCACAGCTTTGTGGAGAACAAAGTCATGAAAAAGGACTTCTAAAGGGTTCCTTCCATTAAACATTGGCATTGTAAAGCCGTTGAAGCTATAATTCAAGAGTGATTTACATAAATTAGCGTGAAATACTGCATCAGTTCTAATGAGGGTCTGGGAAAGTTGAGCGTTCATTTCAGCTGAGACAGTTAAAGGCGCCGTGATAGAAAATGGGTTTGACGAATGTATGGTGATACAGTTCCCCTTCAACCTCCTCCCCTGCTCTCCCACCCCCATACTTTGCATTACAAAGTACACGGCGAAGAAAGTATTCTCAACGAATAACTGTAAATGTATTCATTTACATTTATGCATCATCATTGTTCCTTTTCAATTAACGCTGAAAGCCATTACATGTATTGAATAGATTAGCATTCATCCACCGTAAATGGAAAGAAAAATGAGCCAATCGGAAGGCGTCAAGTACCTCAGTCATGCATCGTAAGGATGCTATAAATTCTTGTAATCATACCAAGACAGAACATTCACCCCTTCAGTGAAGGCAAAAGACAGAATGTAATTGTGATGTAAAACAGAAAAAAATTGTCAAATGTAAATGATTGATTGTTTTTTTCTGTACTGTAATATCTGTACTGTGGAAAAAGGTAAATGAAACCCCCCAAAAAAAAGACAAATTCTAAAATAACTGTCACATAAAACCTTTATTTGCTCTATTTCACAAACTTTAGACTGTTTATTCGAAAGGTCAAAGCGGCTTTTTCCAAGGTGTGGTCTTTAAAATCCTAAAAGTAGCTTTAGTATTCTAAAATAAAATGTCTGGTTTCGGTTTTCACTATCATTTTTCATTTTGCTTTTAGGGAAATTTTCAAGATAGTGACGTTCATACATCTGAACAAATTAAGTTGTTACTGCCTCGAAACACTTATAATCCTCAAAAAACTGGATTTTAATGTCATATGATTTTATTCATATGACATTAACCAGCTTGAGGAGCTCATGGGGTTCATAACAGGTAATATGTTGGTATTTGTACATGGGTATTTATTAGTAAATTGGTTTTTAATTTCCTAAGCTCCAATTAAGGGAGAAAGTAGACTTTTTCCAGGTCTGGTTTGATTCCATTGATCAAAAACACAAGCTTCTTAGCCATTGCAGTTCACATTTGATCACTGGAAATTGACTCAGTTATATCAGTGTGAGAACTCTGTTTCTGTTTGGAGACTGGTCCTGGAAATAGTTGCTGTTGATTACTATTAAAATTATTGAACCAAGGATCGCCGAGTGGGTCTTGGCCCCCCCGTAATAGGGAGTACATTCCAGGCCATTTTATGAGATGGAATTTCAAATGGATGTTATGCTGATCAGGACATTAAAACCAAAATAGAGTGATCATTAATGCAAATGGTTTCAGTAGGATGCTTGCATTTACAGTGGCTTGGGAAAGTATTGAGAACTGTTGTCACATTTTGCCTCAAAGCTTGAAATCATGACACATTTGAATTAATTATTAATATTTACTTTAGAAAATCTGAAAAATGTATATATATATATATATATATATACTTTTTCAAGGTAACCTTTGGCCTCACAGTGGTTTCATTATAACCAGTTTAATATTGCCACTGGATAGTCAGTTTTCAAGAAGTAAATTTTTTTATAACGTACAATTTATGGAAATTGGGTACCTGATATTCATCTAATAAACACACATTGGCTTAATTTACCATTATCACTTTCGCTCATTTGTATTTGGAAATAGCATGTTTTAGACTGGATTGTTTGGAGTAAAAAGTAACCAAAGCTTTAAGACAAAAACCAAACAGCTGTCAAACACTTTTCCCGGGTTTGTTTTTCAAGATAATAACTGCAGGTTTTCTGTAAGAAGCGCTTTGGTGCAGTTTGTGGCTCTGGCCCCTGTGGACTTCCCCTAAATGAATTTTGTTCAGTTGTTTATGGATATACGAGAGGTTTCTGCGACAGATGGCGACCAGTTCCTCCTGGGGGAGCACACCTGTGCTGTGGCTCAGAGGTATTCTCTGACACCCCCTCCAGCTCCACAACACTCCTACAGATGGGAGTGTCCACTGTTCACCAGGGAAACAGGTGTTCAGAGTAATTCCAGGTGACTCTGCAACAACCAGTTACAAATAAACAAAATGAAAGCCAACATCGGGGACATGACCTGAAATGGACTGTGTGACTGCCAAAATTGTTACAGAAAGTCAAGGAGCTTGAATAATGTTATACTGCACATTTGCTGTTCAGTACTTAGGAGCTTAGTCTAGCCACTTTGGTGCATCCCGATGAACTTACAGCAATTAATGTACAATATCTTTCATTTTAAATATTATACTTATCTTAAGTTTGCTGGTCCTTGAAATTAACAAGCACATGCTGTGAAAGAGATATACGAATGAGTAATACTTACTGTAAATCAAAGTCAAGAAAAAAACCCCATGATGAGATATCTACCTTTTTAATTCTCACATGGATTTTTTCTTTTAATATGAAATCCAAATGGTTGTTTAACATAACAAACACGCATTAACTCGATAGCGACCCTTAGCTTCTCCAACCAAACCGTCACAACCGACCCTGTCAGAACACAAACTCAGTTGTCTGGAAGCAAACAAAGATGTTCTGTATCCAAACAGTAGACTGCCATTTAACCTTAATATTACACCAGCGGACAATGTTAAGTTGTTTCTGTGTTGGCTTGAATTTTACCCAACTGATGTCTGGAGCAAGCAGCTAGTAAAGCCTTCCCCTGCACAGGCCCCTAGACAAGACTCTGTCTGTTGTGTATTTCCATGGAAACCAAGCAACTAACTTGAGGAGAGGCATAAAACCTGCTCTTTGAAGGGTGAAACACCTGCCATCGCCACAGATGGGGGCTGGACACACAATGCATTTATACATTGCCCGCAGTACACTTTCACTGGCACATTTCAGATAAGTGCCCTCAGAGGTAAATTAGCTTATATATTTTTGTTCAGTTTTTGGAAAATTACATTGAGGAAATCTATCAAAAAATAAGGGACAGTTGGTCTAGCATGAACTGCTGTCATGTCAAAAACCGTGAGGTTAAAAATGCCATTTGAATGCATTTTCTGATCATTTTGCTATGTGGTTGTTAAGGGAAAGACATATTTGGAGAAGATACTAAGACTGGTAAGACAGGCTTTCTACTTCCGTTGCGAATATCGTCAATATAGCACAATACATATACGTGCACAATAATTCCAACATCATGTAATGTTTTAAAGATAAGTTAGGGTTACTGGGTATTTTGAGAGCATTTAAAGTGATTATTATGTTTGTAGTTTGCAAGAGAGATGTTAGGCCTCTAATCCAGGCACAAATTGAATGTTTGCGATTTACATTTAAGGACTCACTAACAGAAAGCAGCGACATACACTAAAATAAATGGGCAAAGTCACGGCGACGCATTTTGTGACTGAATTAATCTTTAAGGAGACCGTATGGTCCAGCTGCCTGTTGTTAACGGTGCTCGATGTCTGGTCACTGTACCCTTTGCCTTGAGCGGGCTTCATTCATGTGTGAAACCCACTGCTGTTCACACATTCCATTGAAAATTAACTACTCTTCCAACAAAAAAAAAAGCAGCCAAATAATTGACAGATTTCATGTATGCTGGCAACGCGCAAGCTGTCAGGCTCGAAACATTTCGCCGCAAGAATTAAATCCAACTTTAACCGTTACTGTGAACACTTAATTATAATTAATTATCAGTGATCGAATTTGAGTAACAAAGCGCACGTAGAATAAAATGTACAATTAAGGTGACAGTAGTACAGTACTGTTGTGGAAATACAAATGATCCCCATGCAGTGTGTCTAAGACATTGTCCTGGTTTAAAAGCCACAGTGCATAATTATTAAATAGTTAAATCTCAGCTCTCATTTAATTGAGTTAATTTTTTTTGGTTATTTCTTTGTTACAGCCTGGTTTGTCAAGTTGTGTTCGTTCTAGCAGAAGCATGCAGGTAAACATGCTGAACAACTCATCGAACAAGTAACTGAACAGCTCATAGCTTTTTTTTGTGTTTTGTTGATATTGTTTTTCATCATAATGTCTGCTCTGCAAAAGGCAATGAGTTATTTTATTTTACTGCACTAATGGTCAGATATAGCCCATCACCAAACCACCCAGTACCTCACATTTTCTTCCACTAAAATGAACTAAACATATTTCAAGTGAAAATGTCTAATAAAGATCAGCCTTCAGTTAACAGCTCAATCTAATCTTATGAGATTTTATCTCATAAACTGAGAGCTTATCAGGACCAAAAACATCAAGCTGAAAAATACTGACCCAAAATAAAAGATTGTAGATTTTAAGTGCGTGCAAAATGTAAAAGAGAAAGCGACACATGATGTGTGAGATCATATTCCTGAGACATCATGCACACGTTTGATTGTCAGGAGCTCTTTGTTATGGTTTACTTTATTGAGTTGTCATTAAAGTAAAGGAAAGTGCTTTTGCTGTGGCATTTCACCATAAACCTTCACTCGTATACAAAGGCTGCATTGTTCAATCCAAAGTGCTTCATATCAGTAAATCATGTTGTGAAAATAAAAAAGTCATAAAAAAGTTTACTGATGTGTGAATTTATTTCGGCGGGAGAGAAATCAAAAGACCATATTATCTTTATGACAGAAAACGAAAGGGCCGGATTTTGAAAGACGCCACTGCCCTCTTTGTTCTTGCACTGTAATTTCCCTCACCAATATGAAATGGGAAGTTGTGCCTCTCGCAAGGAGAGATACTAATTGCTGGAGTATCGAGAGCTGCAGGTGAAGCACAAGCCAATGACAATTTTCTCAACTGCAGGCCACACAGGACTACAGGACAGTTTGCGATGACTGGAAGAACGGAGTGTCTCTGAGGACAACCGGTAGCCATTGGATCCCTGGTGTGTTTTTGGGAGGAGCAAATGCATACCGGCCATCTTACCCTTGGTGAGAAAAGACAAGCTGTGTCCCGTCATTGTGGAGTCCTGGTTATAGTCAGCTAATGAAACAGCCAGAGCTTGAACTTAAGCTGGGTCTTATATAGAGCTTTAATTATAGAAACTAGCTGAATCTAGTTTTGAGTGCCATTACTGACTGAGCTAGTTGGGGGAACAATTTGCCTGTTTGAAGAACCGTATTGTGTCTCTTGGAAATAATCACACAGTGTGTCACTCAGTCCACCAGTAGCTCCTCATCATTTTTGAAAGACGTGAACCTTCCAGCCACGGTTTGCTTAAGGAATAGATCTAACGAAACTGTACAGTCATTAAGCTTTACAGCTGCGTGACAACATCAGATTACAGCGTTTGAATATATTTTAACTCATAAGATAAAATTTTCTACTTTAGGACTTTGCGCGCAAACAGGCAGGCAGCCAGTCAGCCACCCACACACTTTATTATCAAGGTCTTTGCTGTGGAAGCACATATAATTGACTGATGAAGTGAGGGCAGGATTGCTGCTGTTCTCTTTTTGACATTTCTAATGACATCTAACATTTTACTTTAAAGATTCTCACTCCAGTGCTTCCAACTAGTTTCTAGTTTCGATCAGTTCCAGAGCCACTGGGAGGAAGATGCATTGGAGTTTGCATATCTGAGGCATGAAGGACATTTTAAGTGAAAACATTACCCTTTGGCCTGCTGAATCATCTGTGTGTGTGTGAACCCATGCTTGTACAATGTCTGTCCGCGTGCGTCCGCGTGTCCGCTGGTGTGTCCGCGTGCGTGCGTGTGAGTCTGGAAGCAGAAAATTCCCATCTGGCTTGCGGAACAGTCCAGGGACGCAGGGGGAAGGCTGAGCCAGAACGGTTCAGGCTTTATTAGTCTGGCAGCCAAAGCACAGCTCTGTATAACTCTGCATATTTGGGAAAATGTTACTTTAGATTACATCATCTAAGTAAGAACTTGGCTGGGGCCTCTCGGTATAGTTTTCAGCAACAAGCTTTTCTTTCAGCGGGGCCGTTTGAAGAGGAGCAGGAGGGGGGGCCCACATGAGGGGACCCCAGGCCTTCGAGGGGCTCAGCTGCTGGGGGCTCGCCGGGGTTTGCCCTGTATCCCATCTGTCTGGAATCACTCGCACTGGCCAGATGATTTATTATAACGCCAGGAGAACAATGTTGAAAAAGGCTCACTGTAGACATGACTCTGCTATTTCACACCGCGTCCATGTGAAGCCACTGCTGTTGGGGAAGAAGGTGGTCGGCGTTGGAAAACACTGTAACTTGTGCTCTGGTCCTTGAGGAGAAACGAGAAGCAACATGAAGTCTGACTGCAGTCTCAGTTTGGTACTCATTCTGTTCTTAGGGACTAAGGGTAGCACAGACACACATCCGGCTGTACTGTTGCTTGTTAGGAACAGGAAGGAATATTCCGGAATGGAACATATCTCCACATTGTTGTAATGCTCCCTTGAGTGTTTTTTTTTTTGAGTCCAAGAGAGAAAAAAGCCATTCCGACCTCAAGGGCCTGGTCTGGAGGAAGATGCTGGTCAATGCTGTTCTGTTTAAATTTATTTAACATACCTGGGAGTGTTACAACTGTGAGCAGACAAGCATTATATCACCGGAGTATTCTCTTTCTTTCTGTCTCTCTGGCAACCCACAAGGCACTGTTTAACCTGAATTCTCCCAAAGAATTTCCCAAAAATGTCTAAAATGCAGATGATTATTCTAAAAGACCATTATTTTGGACTCATGGTGGTGTTTGAATTTCTTTTTCTTCAGATTTTGATGAATTTTAACCCGCATACCAAACAGATGACAAATACCATGTAGAAAATGTAAACAACGTCTCCAAACAAAAAATGGTCCCATTGTTTTTTGCCCAATAACAGAATAAAAAAAACACAATAATAACAATAATAATCATTATCATCATCATCATATAACAACAACAATACTACGACTACAAGTACTGATAATAATAATAATAATAATAATAATAATAATAATAATAATAACAATAATAGAGACAGTATGTCAGTGAACAAAATCTAGACTTCAGAATGCTTATGCAATCCAGAACATGTTACACAGTTCAAAATAAAAATCGAGTCCAGCAGATCCGGAGTCGCACAGGCAATACTATGTATGTTTGCAATCATGGCTCTCCTACCAACGGCATGGCACAGGTTTTCAAGGGAAACTGGGACGGCTGTAAACCCAGGAATCCTCGGTGGTGTGGGAGAAGCAGTGGGATTATTAGAGCTCGAATCGCTCCACTTCCGCCACCACCCCCCCCAACCCCACACGCACACACACACACACCCCCACAAGAGTCAGACGCGCTGTCTGTGCGGGTGGGAGAACTGCATTCGCCAAACACAGGAGGTGCCAGCACGTTACTTAAGCACCCCGTTATAATATCCCTCCACTTATGCAAAGTCTTTCCAAAGCCTGTGAGGAAATGCATGTGCTCAATAACTGAGGTTTGAGGAGACAGTGTGACTAAGTGAAAGATGTGTAAACAATTGTGCGCCTCAAGAGCCAGAGGCCCCGCTCTTCCAAAACGATTCCATCGCTTGTGAGAAAAACAAAAAAAATACATAAAAAGTAAATAATTAAATAAATCCCTTCCAAGCCAGGAAGGGGTGATGTGGTGTGTTTAAAATCTATAAATACGGAGTATGGGAAATATGTCGAGTCTCGCTTTTTAATCAAAGGTTGACAGTATTCTGAGACTGCTGCTCACTTTACTGCCTAGAACAAATGCCTCTGCTTGGGGAAACTGCCATATGGGGCCTTTGGAGGGATTTGAGTAGTGAGCACATTGAGCAATGGGCCTGGCTATACTTTTGTACTTTCAAGTGATTGGAGAGGCAAAAAAATGAGGCTGTGTTCTCCCTGGCCTCCAGCTCTCTCTGTCCAGGCGTGCAAGGCAGATGGATCTTGTGCCTGCATTGGGGAGCCCCTGTGTGCACAGCATGCTGGCGTGCAAGGCAGAGGGATCTTGTGCCTGCATTGGGGAGCCCCTGTGTGCACAGCATGCTGGATGCTGGTCATTTCATGGAGTGTGATTGTAGTACATCAAAATGAAATGCGATGAAAACACTTTCCCACGAAAATAATGGTGATTCGGGTGTCCCGGTGGCGTGGTCTGTGGGAGCACCGTTCGCGAGCTCGTTGCGGGCCGCGACGCCAGCAGTTCAAGTCTGGCCGCGCGACCTCCGTCGCGTGTTTCTGCCTGTCTCTCTCTCGCTCCCATTCTTCCTGTCTTGGCACTGTGCTGTCCAGTGGAGCCAAAAAGCACAAAAATTATAACTTAAAATATTATAATAATAATGGTGATTTAAGGCTCCAATGATGGATTAAGGTTTTGAATAAGGATGCATTGAACAGCAAAATGGCGCCGCTCAGTACAGCAGGGTTTCATTTAATTCTCAGACCTGGGGTAGAAAGCCACATTGGCATTAGTGACTATGAACTTCAGAATCAGGTGCTGAACCACCAGGTTATAACAAAGGTCTGCAGACAGTGTAGCCCTCTATCTTATCCCTGCTATATATGCATCTGCCCACTGCTGCAACTCCGCTTGATCAGGGACTGCAACATTTAACGCCATAAAATTTGATTACTATTGAATACTATTTCAAACATATAAGACAATACAATAAGTTATTAGAGGGGAAACCACTATTTATTTAATTAATAAATTTTTTATGGCACCAATAATGGGCAAAATAGTCTCAGAGTGGTAATTTAATATTTTTGGTCTAGTTTGTAGATTTCTCTAAGAGATCTCTTTTTGATATCTCTTCTTTGTGACATTTAGAAATATTAGTGTGCATATTAGTGAAGATGATATCTTTTGGACTTATGAACTCCAGTTAACAAAACAACACTTAGCATCAGATATGTTAAATTTGTATTTTAGCCACAAGTCAATTAATGGTAAACATTTTGTGTAACCAACAAATTAGCACAAAATAATATGAAAGTGTTGATACCCTGTGGGTGACATAGAGTAAATAGGGAATGTGTTAGAGAAAAGCTGTTCTCTGCAGGTAGAAACCCCCATTCTCATATATTTTGAGAAGACTAGGTGACTGCAGGTTAGGCAGTGTAATATATACTACACTACAATACAATACAAAATACAATATGTGCTATTGCATGATGCTTCCTATCCTTAATCATATATAACATTCATAATTCATAAACAAATGCCTGTAATAATGAACATAAATTCAGTTACACGTACAACTTTTCACACAGTCTCTCACACAATTGCAAACATTTTCAGAATTTTCAAATATTCACACAGTTGAAAACGTCCCTCCGTTTACTTTGGACCTAAGGCATCATAGACAGAAGTAAGCTTTTCTAACTTAGCATGTGAAACATCTAAGATACGGAGTGATGCGTCGGGTTTTATATGTTCTCTTTGAGCTGCAGCCATGATTTCTGAACTTGTATATTCTGTTTTTTCTAACAATAAAAAATAAGCCCTGCAGATAACACCCTGCGAATTCAGTGGTCTAGAAAGTACCTCAAGCTTAAGGAAATGCATGCTGGGTTCAGCAGTCAATGATTTCCCAGCCTTATAAATCATTGGTGAAGTGAATGAGCTTGCGTCAGCCAATCAAATTGCTCGGAGGTCGCGCAAACCTCCCCGCCCACTTCCTCTCTCGCCTAGAAACAGGCTCTCCCTCTCTCCGCGTGCACAGAGTGTGCTCTGAGGTCATACCATGTGTAGGAGCTTTGTACCAGCTCAGGGGGTTCCGCTTCTGTATTGTTCCGTCCGTCACAGAAAAAGAGTGAGGCGTCCATTTTTCGAGAGCCCCGCGGAAGGCCCCAGCGATGGGTGCCCCGCTCTCTCCTCTCCGGAGGAAGGTCTCTGAGTCACAGCGCCAATCTCATGACTGTGTGCATTCTTCACTTAGAATGACATATTTGTCCAAACTCTCCCAGCTGTGGGGAAGCAGCAGTCAAAGCAAACTCCAGCGGCATCTTGCCTTTCAAATCTAAAGCCGTCCTTTGAATCCTGGGATATGAATGCTGGTTACATGTGTCACTTCTTTGCCCAAGCCCAAATGTTTAATGTACATGCATTCAATTTTTTTCTAGACAACATCATTTTAAAATGTATTTTACAGCATTTGGACATACAGTTCCGAGGGAATTTTGTATGGGGCGAAAAGCCAACTAGTTATGGAATAATGGAATCTTAAAAAGTGCCCGTAGGACCAATGTTTATATTTTGAGGCCCTGACTGGAGTCCTCCTCCTCTCTGTCATGCTGTTTTGCAACTACAATGATTTCACATACACATGTCATTGCCATGACAACCACAAGTCTGAAGGGCCATGTGTTTGTATTAAATTCAAGAATATGTATGAATATCTACTAACAGGTGTGAAAATGATAGTATTGTGGTATAATGACACAAGCATGTCCTATTTTTGTTTGGCACAGGTTGGCATACTATTTTGCGTCGCCATTCTTAGATCTAGCTCAGTGTAGTGTTAGCGGCGCATTTAGAGGTGGCTTATCTTGTAGCAACATCCCTGCTACCATTTATTCTTGCTCAAATGGTCATGTGCTCAAAGAAATAAGCTCCTAATGCCAACCAAAGAGCAATACTTCAACGTGAAAATGTAAGTGAATTATATGAATTACGAGTCACTGTGCAAAGTGGGAGCTGGTGGAATCCATCGCCATTAAGTGCTGTCTTCTCAGGTCTGGCAGGCGGGAGGGGGGGGGGGGGGGGGTGGAAAATGTGACGCACTGTGGCACAGGGAGGGCCTGGGTGTTGGAGGTGTGGCTCTTGGCCATGTGCACAGTCTTCCTCCCCTCACCACCCCATCCGCCTCTGTACTTCCTGCTCCTCTTAGGCCTCACACAATTTCCTGAATGCACTTGTACCACAGACGGTGTGATGAACCCCCACCAACTCTGGCCCCCTGCCTCTGTGGGGGGGGGGGGGTCCATTTGGGCAGTTTAAGCAGTTTGGCCAAACCCTCCCCCCCCTCCCCCCACAGACACACGTACTGTACGTCCACCATGACAGGAGGTGTTCGGCGGCCTTGACGTGGGGAAGTGGAGCAAAGGTAAACGATCTGAAATTTTAAGAAACAGCAAGCTGGCAGCACCAGCGCTTAAAAGAAGTGCTCGGTCAGCGCAGACGCTCTTCCCTGGCCTTTCCTGGCAGCGGGGCGGATGTTTCCATTCTGTACAGTGTCAGTCTGCCGCGGCGTGGCCCAGAGCAGCCAAGGAAGTGTCACTGCTAGCCGCGGCTAAGTAGGCCGGCTTAAACGCGGCATGCGGCTGAAGCCTCATTGCGCTGCACCAGGCAGCTCTGGTCCCTATTGCTAACTTGCATCCGCAGCAACCTGCAATTACACGCTATACCATGGAATGCCCACCATTAAAATTGAATGGCATTATTTTTATGATTGTGTTAGATGTACAATTTTATGTCTGCCAAATCATACAAAATCCTTCAAACCTAATTCTGGGAGTGAGACAATTTCGCCATCCAGTGGCAAAGTTAACAATTGCACTTTTATTTTTAGAGGATATTGAGGAAGTGGATGAGTAAACAGTAGACTCACTGTAAGTCGATTGGGGATTTAAACGTACATTTGAGGTTTAGCTTGTTTCTGACCAAGAAATTAAAATGACAGTGTCAGTTCTGCATTTCTTGAGCGGTAACAGATTTCTGCCGTTCAGTTTTTCTAACCAATGGATGAAGAGGAACTGAGCGAGAGAGAGAAAGAGAGAGAGAGAGAGAGAGAGAACGTGATACACATTCCTTTCTACCTCCCACATTTCCCAAGGTACATTATGCAGTAAGCGGCTAAAAACAGGAAGAACAGCTAGAAGAATGACACTTATAGCACCTATATATGTATATGACTGTGATAACTGTGATAAATCTAACGAGTGATGCATTTATTTGCGCTTGTGTTGACCCAGATATGTCATGTGTATAAGATATAGATATATCTAAAGTGCAAGGGGCAGCGTGTGTCCAATCTTATTGTACTGATTTTGAAATGAAAATGAGTACAATGATGTAATACATGCACACATGATCCTTAAAACTAGAAAGAGAATAGAGAAGTAAAGTGAACTAAAAATCAATTTTAGAGATACATAATTAGTGTACTGGTCCAGTTGAGTGCAGTAGTGAAACTCACAAACCACAGACACCATAGGTTCTCAACATAACCCGGTTTCTGGGAGCTAGATTTCAGTATTCATCAGATATCAACCTTTACATCCAAATCCTGAAATCCAAATGATAATTTCTTCTACCAAATCTTATACCAAGCAAGTATCTAAAATAGCTTATTTTAAGTGACATTTTTTTATATTGTTCACCTTCCAGACAGACACACACACAGGCACGCGCTCATGCACGCACTTGCACACGCACACGCACAGAACCTGTACGCATAAAAACAGCACTGGAACACATATTTACGAAGCCTTTTGGCATAGGGTGAAGAAGTCACGTTGGCAGAAGCGGTGTCTCTTTTGGCTTTGTCAGGTTCCACGGGGAAGCTTGTGCCAGGCAGGGCGGGGCAGGCGCTGAAGCATGAGCCATATCTTACCGCTCAGGAGGGCCATAAAACGTGGGGCTAATGGGAAACTGGCTCTGGGGGGTCGGCTCTGCTGCACCAAATGCTCGTTAGCGCAGGTATCCGTTCACAATAAAGAGACGCTGTTTGCCTGTGGAGAGTTTGGCTCCATTTCTGCCTTCACTTGCTGCATGCGTTACTATACTGTAGCGTGACCCTTTCATTTGGAGAAGGGGGTTTCAAACAGCAACAGTATAAGGAGCCGTTTGTGTCGATGTAGAGCGCTCAAATATATTCTCGCTCTACTGAATGGAGTGCTTTTAATTTGAAGGCGAGAGTGAGCTCAAATGAATAAGGCGAGACAATAAATTTGATCCCGTGATTGCTTTCAGGGGCTGTGTGCTGCGACGGTTCTACGTGTATTCGAAGGAGATTAATATTGGCGCTTTAGAAAAGGGGTGCGAACGGGCGGGCACGGCGCTACGCGCTGCGGGGGGACATTGAGGAGCCACAATCGTCCCATCGCTGCTCGACGCCCCCTCTGCGACTGCAAGACGACAGGGCGAACAGAGCAGACCTTTATGCGGAGAGTCAGGAAGCGTCTGCATGCTTCTGCCCTTTTTCACATAAGCGCAGAGAATAGTGCTAAAGAGTAAAAAGGAGAGGAGTAGCCTCACCCCCCCCTCCCCCCCCCCCCATTGCTTGGTGGGGGTGGGCTTGGAACCAGGGTCAGGGCTGGGGCCAGCCCTGTGTGTTGGTGCCTGTGGGAGGCAGTGACCACATAAGGCTTTGCCAGGTGTACCTCTCCTGCTCGTGTCACATGGGAGGGGCCGAGCCAGCTTCTCTCATTTCCCTGGCAAATGTTCTGTCACCAGTTCCCCTCTCCCCTCGTCACAAGCAAGCAGCTCCACAGAGAATACAATGCATTAATGGAGACCATCAGCAGCACCTTGCTCTTACTCCTCTACACGGTGACTTTCCTCCTCTCAGGTAAGACCACAGGTGTTGGGGCTGCGGCTGTCACTATCTTTAGTAGCCACTGCATATACGCGTCTGCATATTGGCTGTTCATTATGGTTGAAGGGTGCCAATTCGCATCATACTAAAATGATGAAAGACTGGTGATCATCAAAATTATTTTGTTCTTAAAGCTTAAGGATTTGGATGGGGGCACAATGTTCACTGTGACTTACAATGTTAGTGTAAAAACAAAAATGCAATTGTTCTGCCTTTTAATTGACACAGAACACTGTAATACAGGAGTCTGAGATCTATGCCTCTATTTCTAGTATTATATGGAATCCAAAAAAATGAGAGGAAGGAAGGTTTAATATTGAATTTTACTTTATTGCATTTTATTTTCCATTTATTTTCCATGTACATTTTTCCATTTAGCTTTGCC
Organism: Ilyophis sp. 1 JC-2022; assembly: GCA_022702515.1. Classification (NCBI taxonomy): domain Eukaryota; kingdom Metazoa; phylum Chordata; class Actinopteri; order Anguilliformes; family Synaphobranchidae; genus Ilyophis; species Ilyophis sp. 1 JC-2022. The sequence goes on along the minus strand of CM040395.1, from coordinate 27,597,484 downwards.
TAGGTGGCGTAATTCCGCTATCATGGACTTTTCGAGATTCAAGTGACGTGCATGTGATGATGAATGTTCTGGAAAGTTCGGAATGTGACAAGTTCCTCCTTCGGTCTTTGAAGCGCTATTTTGACGAGGCTTATTTTGGGAGTGCGCATCCCAATTTCTTTTACAGCGGCATGCCGCCACGCAGTTGCAGTTTGTTTAGAGTCCAAACGGCTTTGTTTGAGGTGTGAATGGTGGGTGGGGGTTCATCTGGGTCGCTGAGGGGATCTCACCTGTGTGCATTGTAATACAAATCCTGACTGTCACCATGCCACTTGCTGCCACAGCCATCAGGTTGTTTAGAAGCAACAGTAGCCCAGAAAAGCGCCCATTTAGGAGACCTGTCAACCCTTGATCAGTAAACAGAGAGCACACTCCTGCTCCCGCCCTATACGGGATGCGCTGAGCGTGTCATGAGGGTAGCTCTATTTATTATTTACCACATAACAAGGCACACACGGTAATCCATTGTGATGAATAATATTGGCAACAGTCAACAGCGGAGATAAAGCAGATTGTCTCCAGGGTGGCTGGGGGAGTGGGGGAGGGGGGCAGGAGGATGTGTTTACCTGCACACAGGCTACCTGCTGCCGCTTGACCTGCCCAGCAACGCAAAAACCGCCTGTCGCAATGAGCACCTCTCACCGTCCGCTCAATTCTTTGCACATATCTCTGGAAAGAGTATATTGTGAGCCTATTGTCAAAAATGTACGCTTGAACCAGGGATGAAATATTCTAAATACCAGTCTTTCATACTATAGTTGGACAGGTAAATAGTCATTGTGTGCCTGTCACATTGTCCGTTCTATTTGTTGGACTCATTTTCGTTCAGTTGACAGCCTGTGTACTCCCCAGGCAACAGAGGCCTTTGCCAATTGTGCAACGTAAACAACATTCAAACTGATGTTCAACGGCTACGTTGCAAAGCAAGTGTTTGCTTTTAGACCAGTTTAGACTAATTAAGCTGAACTTGGCGTCTGGGGCTTGTGTAATTCCGGAACTGAATAAATATTGAGTTTAAAGTCTCAAAAATCACCACCAAAACAAATAACAATGTAGAAATGGAAACCTGAAATTGGAGCAACATTAAGCAATAAATTACAAATCAATAAAATATTTTAAGTTATTTGAGGTCAAAATTCACAATCTTCTCTTTGTGGGTGGAGATTGTCTTTATATGAACAGGGAATCAACATTAGATTAGGTTTTTCAGAGTTCTTCACGTATATGCATTATTAAATAATATTAATATCTGTGTATTTTTTCAATCATGTTTGAATTAATAACAATAGTTTATTTTATCTATACATGCATGCCATATTGTAGTACATTTTGGTGACCCTTATTGTATTAGGTGTGATGCCAGGCAATAGTTGTGGGTCATAATTCTGCTATATAACATACACAAAATAAAAGTTTTTCCTACTTTGATGCAAAAATATTTATGATATACTGTATATGCAAAGGGTTAACCTTAATATAACTGTGCATCTGTTTAAGTTGAGGTTTCTTGTGAGAGATGGGTCACAAAATTAAATTTAGACACTGGCAAATGCAGCATAGACAGGTTAGTAAATGATGAATAGCTTAATATAACTTTGTGGTAAACAATTTTGGACCACACACTTATCAGGAAGTTATAAAAGAGGAAACATCTGAGCCAGTTTGAAGGTTAAATCTAGATCTAGCAACGAACAGGAAACATATGAGCAACTGAAGTTAAGATGCACAGTAGCATATATTTCTGTTTTTGGGAAAAACTATTACAAATGTTTTACTTAATACATCTGATCAGTAGGCTTTATTGAATTATCACAAAACGTGCTATCAGTCCAGTAAATTAATGTAATAATTTAGCCTACAATCAAAAAGCTTTAACATAAAATAGGTATTATATATAAATATAAAATCTGAATTATATATACAGTGCCCTCCATTATTATTGGCACCCCTGGTAAAGAGGAGTAAAAAAGGTTATAAAAAATTCACCGTTTAGTGAATTAGAAAAATCCAACCTTTAAAACCTCTAAAAATTTGTCAGGAGAAACAACCCTTAAAGTGATCCATCCATATCTACTGCATATCTGGCAGCAAGGTGATGGTTTGAGGCTTGTTTGATACCTCAGACCCTTGATGACTTACAGCCATTTTACCAACGATGTATTCCATACTGTTCCAGCATAATTTAAATAAATTTAAACTAAATCTAGTCCCACCCCCCATGCGACCCAATATTATTTTATATATAAATGCAGGGGTACCAATAATTGTGGCACACATGGTTATGTTATGAATAATTATTTATTGATGAAGGATTTTTTTTCTCATAATACATTTACTTAAATTAAAAGTAGGATTTTCCTCATTTTTTTTGTGTGAGATTAAGCTAATTCACCAAATGGTGAATTTTTTATAACCTTTTCTACTAATCTTTACCAGGGGTACCAATAATAGTGGAGAGCACTGTATATTGTAAATTACAGTTAGGCCTATATCTTTGTGTATGAGACACGCCATAGGATCACTCAGGGGTGACAAAATTAACAAATACAATTCATTGCATGCTTTATCAGTGGTTAATTACACCCGCGCGCGTAGCACAAACAGGGGGTATTGTTTTTGCTCCTGTCTGTGTGTGTGTGTGTGTGTGTCTGTCTGTCTGTCTGTCTGTGTTTGTGTCCCTATCATCCATAACTCTAACAAGTCTACTCCGATTGTGCTGAAACTTTGGGTAAATGTTGACAGTTGGGCATTGACCCTAATCTTAAATTTTTTTCCCAATCGGTCAATGCCCGACTTCACAGCACAAGATCAAAGTTTTATCCCCATGCATATTATGTTCAGGGTCAAGATTACGTTCTGGGTGTAGCATCTCTTTGAGTGCCATTCTAGTTCAGAAAGTATTCAAACAGAGTATTCGCATATAGCTATAGCTAACCCTTTCAGGATATAGGATACTGCTCTTTAGGACGTCCAGGAGACTTGGACTGTCTGGCATTGCTTTTATCATTACTATTCAGTTAGGTATCATGCTAAACATAATCAGGAAGTTACTGAAATGACGCTTTTCTAATGAGAAACATTGGAGGCATTCCCTGACCTACATGGCTGGCATGGCAAATGAACAGGAACGCATCCTGAAGTTATACCCCGCTTACCCTCGTCTGCTTGTATCAATGGCCACTATATTGAAGTGCTGCTTCCTGGTCCCTCAGGTACGCACTGCTCCACATATGTGAGAGTGCCCACTATTCTCCATGGCACTTATGGTAAGTCTCTGCTCCTGCCGGTGGAAAATCTCATCCTGTCAGAAGACGTGGACATCTTTTTCAACTGGAACTTCCGCAGGATAACCCAGGACATTACCACACTGCTGGTGGCCTTCAAAGACCGGAAGGACGTCAACATGAACAAGAGCAAGTTCTCTTTTCAGCCCCCGAATGCATCGTTGCTGATTCACCACCTGGACCAAACAGTGGAGGGGGACTACTGGCTTGGGTTTTACATCAGATTTCCCAACGGATCCAAAGAGGTTAGAGAGGACAAGTTGGTCCGCATCACAGTCGATGGTAAGCTGGTGACAGGAAAACGTAGACTTTCGGTTTTTATGTCGTCGAATAGTGCTTCACTTTAAACCGGATTGAAATTCAGATGGGAGTAGTTTGCAGTTTGTGGTCATTAAAAGTAAGGTTAAGGTAAACTGTGACTACGTAAGCTCAGCAAAGGTTTGAATTCTAAATATTTGATGGAAAGTTTGAGAAGGAGTTGATCGCGGTGAATGTGTTTGACAACACCCCACTCACTACCTTGTCTAGTTATTCAGTAGGTTGTCCATTAACATGTTATTGTATGTTTAGTATACTGTACATGTTCATTAATGGTATTAATGAACCCCTGAAAAACAATGCATTGTACAGAGTGGTCATAAAAATATCTGATGAGGTGCCATCTCTCTTGTCTAGTGCCTGTATCTGTCCCAGTTATCAAGAAGAGTCCTGATTCTGAAGTGGTGGAAGACAAAGACAATGTGACGTGGATATGTTCGGTGGAGAACGGCACCAGGGTGCGGTATCAGTGGTTTCAAGATAACAGACCCATTTTTGCTGGGGCAAGATACACACTTTCTCCAAACAACAGCACACTTGTTATAAGCCCTGTCAGAAAAGAGGACATTGGGAAGTACACTTGTGTGGTGGAAAATTTCATCAGCCAAAAAACAAGTGAGCCTGAGGCACTAAAAATGTTCTGTAAGTACATTTTTTTAAATTTAATTTAGTTTTGCTTATGACGTATATACTATACACACATGGAACACACACACACACACACACACACATTCAGACATGCACACATATGTGCGCACACACACTTACACACACTATATATACATACAAAGCAAACGTTTAAAAAAAGTTTAGTGTACACTTTTTTTTGTTTGCCCTGTAAGTATAATATGTAGTATGCAAGTGTGAGTATGTATGAGATGTTCCTCTTAACACCTGAACACGTTGCTCAGCAAAACCTCTTGCGAAATGATCAAATGTCACCTTCCTTTAAAAATAAATAGCCCTGTTGTAAGCAACCAGTGTGCAATGCCTGGTCTTTCCAGGTAAATGGAAAAACAGAAGGGCTTGATATTTGCATGCAGGCTCCTGTATAGTAGGCACTTCTGGTTAGGCAAACAATGATGTCATCAACAGTGAAACCTAGGTGGTGCAGTATCTGTGATACCTCGAGTCAGCCAAGTTTGAGGAAGCAATTCTAATCTTCAGCTTCGGTGGAGTAATGCTGCTACCTATTATATTGAGATTACACACTGTTTAGAATGTCTGTGAGCACCTTTGAGGCTATATCTGTGTATTTAAGGTCATGTTAAGAGATGATTATTTCGTTTCACGAAGCTTAATGCAACAAAGGTGGATGTACCTGCATCTTAAGTCTCTTTAAGTAAAAAAACAAGACAGTAGTATGCATCCATCTACATTTTATTGGTAACTAGATGATGCAGATTTATTTAATATACCAGACTGCATCCATGCTTAGTTAAATATTCAACCACAATTTAAAAAATGCCATTTCTTTCTCTATTTGAATCTATACATGCATCAAAAACAGTTGCAGTTAATATTATCTAATAATATACAGGGCCTTTCTGTGGGCTCCTTAGACTTGTGAAACAGCTTTTTAAAGAAGACCTCTAATTTACAACGGCAAGTGCCTATATTTTAGACAGGTTTATGTCGACAATGATTGCGCATGCACACAATGGCTTTAACACTGTTGCTACAGTGTAAATGTGTGTTTGTTCCTTGAGCACCATATGCCACTGCTCCAGGCAAGAACTCTGATAACAGGCCAGTGCAGAACAGAGTAATTACCACCTGCAGACCAGAAACTAAGTGACACAGGGGGAAATGAGCAGAACTGCCTCCCCACCATCTGTGCAGAAACTACAGTACAGCCAATCAGCGAGCTGGTAGATACTATGACAAACGCGATGTCACATCCCACATTAACCATATCTAGTGTACAGCTGCCTTGGTTTCTGTGCCCATTTAATATATTTTCTCTTATGGTGTTCCATTACATTACATTACATTACATTACTAGCATTTGGCAGATGCTCTGAGTTGCCTTACACTTTAAAACATGAGTGAACGTAAAATCTTCTGCGTTGCAATTTCACTTTTAATTAGAACAAAATACAAATGGCACTAAAGGCAAGGGCACTTTAATAAATAGGATTTTAAAGGTATATCTCTGTATGTATAATCCTGACAAATTAATTCCATCATGGTTAAGATAAAGAATTTCCCCCGTGTTACATCAAAACAACGTTCTAAATTTCAGCCCACTGGACCAACAGACTGTGAAGAAATATTGGCCTTCAAAATCACTTTAAACAAAAAAATCATATGAATTGGTCAGAATCAAAGTATTTGATCTGTTTCTCAGAAATAACTGTCACTTTTTTTAATTCACAGATGGACCGTACAACCTGGCAGTCAAATCAGACCAAGGCCTGCAAACTGGGGGGGTCTTCACTGTCAATCCTGGGGAGCTGGTATTCTTCGACTGCTTGGCCGACTCCAACCCCCCCAACAGCTGTGTCTGGATCTCCAAAACCAACAACTCCACTGAGGTCCTCATGATGGGTCCTCGCTTTGAGGTGTTGTCTTACAAGCTGGCCCACACAGAGGACTATGTGTGTCGCGCCTTCAACAACGTCACTCAGAAGCAGGACGAAACTCAGTTCACTCTTGTAGTGGCCAGCCTGGGCACCGGTGAGTATGAGTATATCTTGTGTTTGTGTGTATGTATGTGTGCATGTGTGTGTGTGTGTTTGTAATTAGCAGCACTATAAAGGGATAATGATTTACTAAATAATGTAAATCATTAATCGGTTAAAGGTGTCTGTCATCTGTTTAACATAAGGCTTACTTATTAGGAGCAGCTAAGCTGTCCAATTTTCAAATGAAAAACTGCATAGTGTAAACATTTAAAATATATTCAATAATATATGTACGTGTAATATTCCACACATAATAGCAGTGATAATTTGTGAATATAAAGCAAATATAAAGTTTTAATTCCCATGTACACATATATTAAAATAGCCAAATTTTACACAAAGAATAAATGATCTTTGACAATTACATTTTCCCTTCAAAATGTGAATAACACTCAAATATACTGAGGTACCATGCAGAGCATATCATTCGTTTGGTGTATATACCGGGAAGGGTGAACATTTTTAAATAAACATCTAAGTCCCCATCGGTGTTGTAATTATTTACACAACCTGTTGATCTGAGTGAAATGTTCAAACAAGGCATTTATCTAATTCATCATCCACATTTGAGAAAAGTCAATATTAATCTTTTCTTCAGTTTCTGAGGACAGGTCTCTTGTCTCTCGCGTCCGTACCTTCTTATGGATCTATCGGAAAGTAAACAGCTGGCAACAGGTGCTCGCTGTTGACAGTGTCTAACTGCACAGGCAGCTTCTGCGACTTTCTCTCGATGAAAAAAATGTTTTTCTTCTTCACTGAGCAGAGAAGTATAAATGCTACATTGAGGCTAAATTGAGGCTCCGCTTCCCTTTTAACGGATGAAAATAATGGGGGACACTGGATCGTCGGACCAAAGAATACTTATTTCTTAAATACGATTTCTTCCATGATAATTGCTCGTATGAAATCAATATACAGACGTGCACTTTGCCATGAATGCTAATTGAAGTATACAGTAGATATCAGAATGGTCAAGAGCAAGTTAAACCTTTCTAAAATGCCACAGCAGAAACTGAACATTGATTATGACTGGAAATGAAACGATATTAATTTATGCAACAGATTTGCGAAAGGCCCATTGGGGGGGGGTGATTATTGAGCAGAACCCAGGGTGACGTGGGAGCAAACGAGGGGTGATTATTGAGCAGAACCCAGGGTGACGTGGGAGCAAACGGGGGGTGATTATTGAGCAGAACCCAGGGTGACGTGGGAGCAAACGGGGGGTGATTATTGAGCAGAACCCAGGGTGACGTGGGAGCAAACGGGGGGTGATTATTGAGCAGAACCCAGGGTGACGTGGGAGCAAATAGTTTGGATCTCGCAGCTCCCATTGCTCTATGATTATAGTTTACGAGACTAACACATTTATAGTTTACAAGACTAACACGTTTATAGTTTACGTTGGAAATCAGTTCCTGTACTTAAATTCAACATGAACATAGAATAGGGTTACTTTAGTCCCACATGCAAAGTTCTGTATAACGTTCCAAAACTATAAATAAGGCTGATTTAAGACCACCTTATTCACAACAGATGAACAAAGATAGAGCTTTTGACAGATATTTATCACTGTGGTGTACACTTCAATGGGAACCATGGCATTGTCAACCAGAAATTACATGTCAAATGTATTTCCTCTGGTGCCTAATATTTTACTTGATACAAAACATAAGGCACAAAACCAAGGGGTGGATTTTGGAACAAAGTTGAAGGAATTAATTTTTGGCACATGGGTTGATAGTTGGATACCCTATGAAGTTCAGCACACATCCCACCCACATTCAATAGTCTTTGGGCATTCAAGGTATATGTTTTCACAGTGTACATTCATGCAACACACTCTCTTCATCTAATAATCATGAGTTGATTCACTGAATAGTTGGAAGCTGTGTACAATAAGCCAGCTAAATATTTTATTATCATTTTATGACTGAGCACAGCTTAAGACGAAATTTTTTTTCTGTCTGGCCTGCCTACTCCTGGTACTGTTTTCAAAATGTTATTTTTCTTTTCTTGCAGGAAAGGAAAGACATTCCCAAGAAGACGGCGCAGTGTCTCCGCTGGCTGTGATTGTCATCCTGTCGTTGATCGTCATCGCCTGCATGCTGGCAATACTTTTCAGAAAGTCTTGTCATCCGCACAGAGGTGGGACCTCAAGCATTGCACGCTATCCACTGAAGCCCAGGTTCAACCAAATCACGTTGTGTTTTCCATACAACGTGACGGGTTTGGCGGTTGGGAAACTTTACAGAAAATTTCCATTCACACAAAAATAATTCTGCAAGAAATGTCAGTAGCACGAAACACAGAAGGGCTTTATTTGAAATTAAGGCCAAGGGGCACTGCGGTTAGGTTGAATAGACCAACAGTAGCAGCGGAGCAGCTCAGCTGTCTTTCTGACTCCCGTGTTATTGTCAAACTTAGATTAGAAGAGGATCGATGACACTAGACGTGAGCCTGTAATTAGTACAATATTTAGTGCCACGAAGGATTGTTCTAGAATCTCTGCTTAGTTATTAATTAGGAAGAAAATGAACGGGCGGTCTGCATAGATGCCTGATCCACGAGCAACCAAGTGAGTGTCTGTCTCACTTTTTACTTACACCTATATCTGGGTCAAGTAATCCTTTTACCAGAGGTGTAAAATCCAGGTTCAGAAAGTAAAAGTCCTTCCCCTAAAAGTCTTCAGTGAAATCAGCTGGCTGAGTTGATGGGTGGAAGAAACACATAGCAGGACTTTTACTTTCTGACCCCTGGACTTTACACCTCTGCCTTTTACTACCAAGTCACACCAGTGTAAATGGGTGGAAAGCATTATTAGTGGAGTGCCACAATCCTGAAACCATCACAGTTCTGGCACAGAAAAGTGTATACAGCAGGGGCAGGCAATCCTGGTCTTGGAGTGCTGGTGATGTTCCAGGTTTTTGTTCCATCTGAGCTTGATCACAAGAGTTTGATGGAAGTCTGAGCCTTAATATTATGAATGGTTAAAAGCTGAGTGAAACACTGAGTTTTGGATGGAGCAAAAAGCAGGACCATCTCTGGTGCTCCAGAACCAGGGTTGCCTACCCCTGGTATACAGTATGTCACAGTCTGTCCGTAACCCTGTTTTATTTTATAACACTGATTGCCACCAAGTTGTAATTGGTATAATTGATGGAACCTGTGGAATCCTGGAATGTCTGTGGCTGCCCAGTCTTTCCTTGCAATCGTCTCCATGCTCCATGCCCAGCTCCATGCCCAGCTCCATTCCCAGCTCCATTCCCAGCTCCATGCCCAGCTCTATGCCCAGCTCCATGCCCAGCTCCATGCCCAGCTCCATGCCCAGCTCCTGGCCCAGCTCCATGCCCAGCTCCATTCCCAGCTCCATTCCCAGCTCCATGCCCAGCTCTATGCCCAGCTCTATGCCCAGCTCCATGCCCAGCTCTATGCCCAGCTCTATGCCCAGCTCCATGCCCAGCTCCATTTTCAGCTCCATGCCCAGCTCCTGCTCTGCACTTTAATGAGCCTCATGCAAATGCAAGAGTCAAATCAGACAGTTTTCCCTGCCCAAATATCAATTTTAATCTGTCAGGGGATATTTGAAAAGAAAAATATTTTTAGATTTAAATATGTTTTAAATATCTCCTATAAAAGATTATAGAAAGAAACACCTCCAAACATAGCCTTATAGCTGAGTTCTGCATTATTATCTGTCGATTTCCACTTTTAAATGACTTAATAAAGTAAATTGCTAAAATACTGAAATGCATTTAAATTGTTTGTCATTAGTGCATAAGACTCATGATAACAATTGCTGTCACTGATTACTTTTATTTTTGGACACATGTGCAAAGACTAGCAACAGATATTTTATGTGATTGTCTTTTGTCTAAACACATTTGCAATGATAAATAAAATAACAAATAATAATAAAAAATTTACAATAATTTTTTTTTTTTGCAGTGATTATGGATATTTACAACAGGTAAGGGTAAATTTTTAATTGGAATAATTATAATTCTAAAGATAAACATTTAGTCTGTCCTTTACATAAGGAATGGTGCTTCAACTGTTCATTTTTCTCCCTTCAGGCCTCTAACTGATCAAAAGGGACCGCACCTCTCAGGTATAGTATATTCATCGCTTTTAAATTCTCAGAACAACTTATTGTTTTCGCAGTTTTGTAAATATACAGTGCTAGGCTTAGATAATGATTCACACATCTATACATCAAGGTGTTTACCGCAGTTCAGTGTAATCACATTTGTGGGTAGATCCCTGATATACTGCACATACTGTACCTCCCTAATGATCCTTTACCCGTTTGCTCATCTGTGTAAGCAACAATTTGTTTGAGGTTCTGCCGTTACCTCAGTTCACCTGACAGTCCTGCAGTGTGTCACTAAAAACACCCACGCGACCTATAGCAAGAAGAAGGGTAATGCTAGTCTGTGTCCAGGCTGGAAAGCCACTGCATAGCTTTCTCACTCTGAGTAGTGATAAAATCACCATGTATTATCCTGTCAAAGTGAAAGTGATATTTTGAAAAGAAACAAGTATAATGTGGAGAAAATAAGTCCACATCTAGGACACAGGACATTGAAAAATGTGTTACGGTAAAAACGGCAAGCTGAACAACCTGTCAAGATGGGTTTTTGGCAACTTAATGAACAATGTCAAATATTCAGCTGATTAATTTCACTTGTTGCCTGTGACAGGAATTCACATACGCGTTGTCCATACTGTATGGTGAGGTCTAACTGTTGTTGTACTGAAGCCAAACCCCAAAGCACTCATCGCAATATTATTCTTCCAGGCCACGAGGATGCAACTGAAGATTTTGGAATCTATGAATTTGTCGCTGTACCAGGGAGAGCAGAATCTACACTGGTATTTCACATTCAGTAATACCTTAATATTGGTGCCATGTATTTATATATATATATTTTTATGAACATACTTTCAGCATACCTATCTAACAACACAAATTTGATTACAAATGATACAAGTTAAGTGAAAGACACGCCTTTACTTGTATGCTTCTGTTAGCACAAACACTTATTTGAACATCATATTTCTTTAGCAAAGGGAGTTACTTGAAAAAGGATGCCAAATTCAGCTCTGCATTGAGTTAACAGTAAAAAAACAGTGCTTAACTGAACAAGCAGCAGCTACTTGCTGCTTACTTACTACTTACTGCTTGCATGGCATTATGGGCTTGATTTACTAAGACTTTTAGCGAGTGCAAAACCTTGTAGCACACAAAAACCAATAATGCGTGTGCTAAGAGGTTTTGCACCCGCTAAAGGTAATAGTTTCAGGCCCTATCAGTATACTGACACACACACACACAGTAACCAAATCCCTAATCCCAGTCACTAATAATATAGCAGCTTCTTTTACATTTATTAGTTTAGCAAATGCCCTTGTCTAGACTGGCATGCAGCATAGTGCACGAAGAACAGTGGTGGGAAACAGTATAGACACAGAACTATTCTGGCAGACACCCTGTAAAGCATGATAAAAACCTTTATTGAGCCATTTCTGCCAATTAAATATTAATGGAAAGGATCTATAATGGTATCATGATTTCCCGGTTCGCTTTTTTGCAGGCATCGAGCAGGTCCCTTGCAGGGCTGGAATCCGTCCAGGATTTGCATACCACCATCTATGATGTCATAAAGTATATTCCTGAAACGCCTACGCAGAGTTTACTGAAGTAACCTCTGGGAGTGCTGTTTGAAAAAAGGTCTGTCATGATCCAGCCTGCATGTCAGTTTAGGCAGGAGCAGGCACTTTTAGAGCCCTGGAAAGCTTCTGCGGCCTCCCTGACCAATATTTGTTAAAGGTTTCAAGCGCTTTAAAGGGAACAGAGAAGGATTATCCAGTTCAACGACTCAACCTAAGACTGCTTACTCTGGTTCTCTCATGCCTATTGCATAAGCCTATTATTTTTTTAACAAGTTCTGGCACATCTTCGCCATCTCTTTTTTTCTCCCCGTTTATTTTTGTTGGCTCAATGCAAGTGAAAAAATATAGCAGTAGAGTCCACTCTTTCCGAAACAATGCAATAATGTTTGATGCTAAGAGGCAATTCAGCCCATCCGTGCTTCTCATTTTACCTGCAGTCGAGAGAGCAATGTGTCAAGCCTGGTCTTCAACATTCATGGTCTTCAACTCTGACACACAATGGTCTTTGCATCCAGTATGAGTCCTGGCACGTCCTGCTAAATATTCATGACCGTGTGCTTCAGCAGCCCAAGAATATTACATATTTATTAGCACAATGTAAATGCATTTCCACAGCCATTTTGTGCTTAATTCCTACAACTGCAAGGCAGGTTTGCTTCGTCCAAGACATCAACCTTGATACAATCAAACTCAGTCCTAAATTAAATAATGACAACACACTTTGAACTTAAAGTGTAACTAATATGTGTTTTTACAGTTCTATTATGTGTTTGTCAATTGATGAAACAGATTATTTTTTAAGTTGTAAAAAAATTCTAAAACATGCTGTAACACAAATTGTCATTTAATACATTCAATGAAGGAAGAGTTCATTTTCTAGAGTTTAGATATTTTTTTATTTCCATTTAAGTGCACTTAACGGAAAGTACACTTCAACAAACTGTCCATTGGCCGAAACAGTTTGTGTGTGTGATGAAGAATATTCTAGATACTTACAGAAGTTTCTGATCACCTGCTGGCTTTACACTGGCAGATATCAGGGCTTTCAGGGATTTGTGGTCTAAAGTGACAAAATACACTTCAACAAACTTTTAAGCAGCTTGTACAGTGAGGTTATGCTTCCAGAGGATACACATATGAACACTTCTTTTAGTGTTTATGCATAACTACAAACATAAATATCAGTTTTTATATGGTGTCAGTAGTTTTTTTTCTCTCTCATTTAAAGCTTTTCACTCCCAAGTCCCTATATAGTAATACTGACACAGGAAGCTTTGCCACAATTTCTCTGAGCCAAAGCTGCATGGCCATAGTTTCAACCAAAATTATTCATATTTTTGCTGAATATTCAGGTAATATTCACATGTATAACCTCTGGAAGCATCATTTTTTGTGCACATGCTTACTTGAATTGTCCATGGTGCACAAACTGTCTGGGCCAATCAAAACATACACCAAAAACCAATATTATATATATTTTTTAAACTCCAGAATGTGAACTGTCCCCTTGAATTTTGTAAATAGATTGATTCTCCGTTATTGTTTCCTTTTTTTGTCTATAAAAGAGATTATCTGTGTTTTATTTGACATTTCACATTTTGAAAGAAACTAAATTATCTGCAAAATGTTGTACAGTGTCAGTAAATATATGTGTATATTTTGTATTTCAATAAAGATTTATAACAATTCATTAATTGAGTAGAATTTTGAGGGATGTGTATTGACTGAGACACACACGTTATTCATGTCTTTATTTCTTTATTCAGCCTAACCTTCTATAAATGCATTCTATACTTACCTGCTCTTACAATACAGGGCCAAACTCTAAAGGTTGATTGCTGTAAAATTATGATATGCATTCTTTGAACATTTTAGGGTGAATTGGTGTGTGTCTTCCAGTTTTTGGAAGTCCCCCATTTCAAAATGCATCAAATTGTCTTACAATATATAAGCAAGTGAGCTAGACGTCACTGCATTCAAAATGACAATTACAATGACAGTCCTCCAGTGAAAGGAAGAGTAAAATGTGGATTGACATTCTAATTGAAATTCCACTCACTTTGTTTTTACCACAAACATGGACAATACAACATGCTTTGGTCTGTTCATATAAATGAACACAACTGAAAGACAACATTTCAGATTGTGCCAATAACGATGCACAGGGGAGGCTTTTGATCGTCCCCCCTGCGGAACCACTATTGTCAGATTTGGCTTCAATGCTTATTTTTAACTCATGATTCATGATTTGCTTATTATTTTTTTACTGTTATTGTTGAAGGGTTTAAGGTATAACTCTAAAGCTCCTTACACGTATTTGTTTGTTTTTGTTTTTGTCTTCTGGGCCATGAAACCCCCAGTAGAAATGCTTCGGTTGTTTTTGTGCTGTGCCAACATAATTGTTGCTGAGCGCATGAGCTAATTATTGCTTAGTTAATGCAATCTGATAGCAACACTATAGGAACGTTGCAGCAAATTGCTCAGCAACGACATTTCTGCTCAGGGGAATATTTTTGCATCCTAGAGAAATATAAAATTCCCCCAAGGGCTAATGTCACAAAGATGCAAAGAAGAAGTTACCTAAATTTATCTTTAAAACATACAGCATATTCAAACATTTTATGGCCTATGGTTTCTGAAACTATGTGGTACTGTATAGTACATACGTAGTTTGGGGTAGCTGTTTGAATTATGGCATAGTTATTATATTATATTTTTAAGTTGCTTTAAGCCATTAGTTAGAACATATGACAGAGCTATGGACTTAACCTTTTCTTACTACCATACAGTGCCTGTACATAACACTCAACAAGTAGCTTTCCCTCACAAAATTCAACAACAAAGTGCACAAAAATTAAACATATGCAGAAACAATGATGTTTATGACATAAACGACTGATTAAATGAAACTACTCAGATTTATGAGAGACAGCGTAAGTTGGACGGCGATAAAGGGGGGAGAGTGCTGTTAAGACCATTGCCGTGGATGAATGCAAATGGACACAGTGTGCAACAGCAACCTGAAAATGGTGGGAAAATGTTTGTCCATTCTTCAGTATTGCCTGATGGATCCCATGCTTGGGACCAATGAACATACATTACTGCTTTGCCATGGAATATGAACTGCATATAAATGGAAAGATTACCAAAGCATGTCAACTCTAAATATATCAGAAAACAGACACCATTCCCCTATTGCTGCTCTTCGCTTGTGCTTGTTAGCTTAAAAGATTTTCTGATGTGTGAGCAAAGAATGCAAAATCAAATAGAGTAAAATGGATTCAGTTTGATAAAGCAGCAGGTTTTATGACGAAGTCCGGTCAAACAGACCATCTGCTCAACCTTTGTACAGTATTATAAGGTTTATGAGACGATCCCAGGAATAGCCATCTCATGTCAAACAACTCAGCTGCCTAGGAGCCTCAGTAATCCATCATTTGACTGGGAAATCATCCAAAATGACATCAAACTGGAATAATTCTCATTTTTCTGCTGTTGTTTCTGGGACCTATTTACATTTTAGGGAAATGTCCCTTTCTACCTTTCATGGGAACATTTAATGGACTAGATGAATTTAGGTTACACTTAATTTTCTTTAAACAGGTTCCACAGGTGTTCAAGGTGTGGCACTATTACAACAACCAACCAGGTTCAAAAGATGTTAGCACAGGATTTCCAATGCCGTATGTTCTTGTGAACAAACATTGTTTGTTTTCGCACGTTGTTTTCCTGTGTAAATTTCATTATGCCTGGATTTGTACTATGATAAAATAGCATGGGAAAGAGAGTAAATTCCAATGTACAATGTGCCAGTATTTCAGGATTGCTATACCTCAGTATTGATATTGGGTGAAACTGGCAACATTACAGTTAGATGTAGAGTTTTAAAAAGATCTAATTTGACTATATGAATTAACATGGCCATCGTTGTACAATTGGTAGAAAGTATGGAAAAAGGTAAGAATGAACAAAACCAAGAAGATGGCCAGCAAAAATAAACAGGCTTGTTACCACCAAAGGCTTAGATATGTACAGAGTGCATGTTTCAGAGGAAGCATGTGTTATTGTGTCCAGATTTTTGTGTCCTAGACATAAAATAAATTGGAACGAGACCTAAAATTATTATAGGGAATTCCAAACTGGTAAATATATAAACATTGCAATAAGACATAAAATAATAAACAAATAACTGCTGCAAAAGGCTCCAATTCAAAATTCTGGTCTTTAAAGTTCATGTTGTGATTACCTGGAGAAACAGAACCTTTACAGCAGAAGTGAATAGGAATTATGAAATAACCTCTGGCCACTGTCATTAAGAAGGTGGAGATGGACAATAGGCATTCTAAGGCATGAATTATGATTAATTATTGTATAACTTCTGTTGTAAAACACAAAATGAACATAGTATAAATATCAATAAATCGCCATTCACAGTATTGGAATTTTTCGTGTTGATATCTCTCTTTGAATAGCAAGATTTCGGTTTTATTTTGAGTTACATGAATCAGTCGTAATAAATGAGAAACAAGCTTTGAAAGGCTTGTCTTTACACCAGCATACTATATTTTACTTGTAAGATCACCAAGAAACCAACATTTGTGGCTGCGTACTGTTCAATCAGGATACAATCAAAATGCTACATAGTACATTGAAAACACGGATCGAGTGCAGGACGCTGCCATCTAGCGGTGGCTCAACAAAGTAATCAAGACCCAGACAGACAAAAGGGTACTAAAGCCAAGGCAGGTTTATAGGTTGTAGTATATAATGCACTGCGAACAGTGTACCAGAATTGGTCACGTGGATAGATGGATCTAAAATAAAATAGACATACAAACCAAAAGCAACTTATTCTGATAAATACAGGGATTAGCCGGGACAAAGTGCACTTAAATGGAATATTATGAATCAATACTATAGCCATTCACATACTATTTTGCACATCAACCCTGAAATTGTTTTCGCTAGATATGAAGGCCTCTTTTTTAAATGAAGCATGTCTTCCCTCAGTGGTATTTATTATACAGTTTACTTATGCGCGATTAGGTTTCCGGCTTAGTTTGAAATACTGCGGTTTTATGGGTGACATTGGGCATATAAAAAATGTCATTTACAGGTGGGAAGTGAGATAACGAGTTCATCACCTTACAGGTCTGGAGGTGACATTACAGTTTATCGCGATCGGGTTAAGCCAGGGAACATAAATGCCACGTAAACCTGTGTAGATAATAAAAATAAAAGTAAAATTTTCCACAGTGGTTAGTTACACGGCTTACAACAAACACAACGTTTCCCCCTGACCTTGTTTGGGTTTGTTTTGACAGGTAAGCGGAAAAGGAAAAGGTCGCATAATGATGAACAAACGGGAATTGTAGTTGTATAGTCTCCAAGTTCTCGCTTTCTTATTATTCAATGAACCACAAGTCCCATGATGCTATGCCAAAAGAGAAAATCACGTGACAAAACATGGCCTCTACTCCAAATTGCAGGACTTGATTTTCCGACAGGGAATTAGTAGATATTTCATATTCATTTAATGCCTAGTTTTTGGACCACGTCAAATAATTTGCAAAACAATGCAGAAGATAAAATCTCTAATGGCCCGTCAGGTGAGTTATTGTGAATCTTACTTGACAGTTCTGCAGATTATGGCTAGCTTGCTACTACCTTCATGACCACGGAGCCAGTTAACAACTGTAAAATGTAGCTGCTAACGCCAGTTAGACACAATGGCACAGTGATCAGATGACAAGCTAGAGGTCAATGATGCTCTAATAAATCAAACACAACTGAACGCGTGGTAGTCTACCTAACAAGTAACTATAGCTGGTTGAATAATGATATTGGTGTTTTCCAGTGAGGTAACATTAGGCGCCTCGCTAACAGTCGCAGCGATAACACAACCAGCAAGCGACCGTTGCTAACTAGCTATAGTGTCATTCGTGGTTGGAGTATCGTGAAGTTTTGCTTGTTAGTTATATTTTTATCTGTAGATAACTGCCAAGCTGAAGCTATATAACGCCGTTAGACCTGATAAGAGATACAGCTGCATGTACAGTTTTATCTATCTTAGCTAAGAACTGAGCATTCCAGGAAGGATTTCGACACTCTTGGAACAACACATGATATATGTTTTCTTTATTCTACATTTTCTTCTAACCTAGTTATATCTTGTAAAGGAGTAATCCGATAATAGGATGTCACAGTTTTTGCAAGTACTGACATAATTTGCTTCAAATGTGGCGATTCAGAAGTAGTCTTTAATGTTGGAGCTATATACGACCCATTACGGAATGCCATGTTGAGCGACCGTCACTTTTACATTTTGAAGGGTCTCAAAAGTCCACAGGAGAGTATGACAGACCTGAGCCCCATCGAGAACTTGAGGATTCCCAGCAAGGTAAGTGTATTTGCATGCATGTATAATAATGTTCTCAAATATGATTTCTCGTATCACTGTAAAACATTCAAGTAACCTCCACCAAAATGTGTAGCTGACTTTCCCTGCATTTTCTTTCCTCTACGTTTCCAAGTCTATTGTGTATTAAGTTTCACATACTCACTAAAAGTAGATGAGACACAGAATAGTGTTTTCACTTCCTGTAATAAATGCCTTGTGCCAGGTCGTTCTGCTGAAATGTGATACATTTAGGATATATCAGTTTTCTCATTTAAACTCCAAATTTGACATTCTACCCATTATCTGTAGTGAAGTTAAACAATGATGAATTGTGGCCTGTAGACAGGAAAATCCTGTAAGTTAATGGGTGTGGTGAATAATTTTAAGCGGAACTGAACTGTTTCCAGAGTTTCGTTTGTGCAGGTCTGGTTATTGCAAGTATGCGTGGGCCAAAGAGGTGGTTGGTCAGCTTGAGCTGGGTCTTTCAATACAAAAACACAATTTTTTAGGCATGTTAATTAAAGGAAAAGGTTGGCATAGTGTTGTGGGGAGCTTTATGAACTGGAATTGTATTGCTGTTTGCAGTCCAATTTTTGTATGAAAGATATTACCTGGGGCTGTCTGCATCATGAAAATTCTAAATTTACATGTTAATTTGGTTGGCTAATAATTCAGAATATGTTTGCACAATGTAATTCAATGTAATTACATTGTTTAGTCTAGCTCTCTGCATTTTAATGGATCTCTATGGGAATTGGGGGGTGAGACTAGATTCAGCTGTAAATTACACTGGTACAGTATGGAACACATGGCTGGCTAAATGGCTGTAAGTCATCAAGGGTCTGAGCTATCGAACGAGCCCCAAACCATCACTCTGTTGCCAGATATGGAGTAGATGTGGATGGATCACTGCAAGGGTTATTTCTCCTGACTCATTTTTCTATAGAACTCTATGGGGAAAAAAAGTCAGGAGAAACAGCCCTTAAAGGGATCCATCCACATCTACTGCATATCTGGCCGCAGAGTGATGGTTTGGGGCTCGTTTGATACCTTAGACCAGTGGTGTCAAACTCATTTTCTCCCCGGGCCACATCAGCATTATGGTTGCCCTCAAAGGGCCGGTTGTAACTGTAAGACTATAAATATAACCATACTTGGGATTTCCGCGGACCTCGATTGTAATTGTTGACGGGGGGGGGGTGCAATCGCCTTTTTAAAATTTTTTTTATACAAACTTCATTTAACGTTTTATTTAACGTATGTACCGCGGGTGTGCGTCCGCATCTGCGTTTGTCTGTTATATCGTAAAAGTTAATCCCCGTTAACCAGCCACGTAGATACACGCGTCAGATACTTAAGTTCTCGCGGGCCGCATAAAATGACGTGGCGGGCCGGATTCCGCGTCAGATAATTAAGTTCTCGCGGGCCACAAAAAATGACGTGGCGGGCCGGATTTGGCCCACGGGCCGGGAGTTTGACACCTATGCCTTAGACCCTGGATGACTTACCTTGATGCCATTTCGCCAGTAATGTGTTCCATACTGTACCAGTGTAATTTACAGCTGAATCTAGTCTCACTCCCCAATTCTCATACAGATCAGTTCAAATGCAGAGAGGTTATAGTATCGCTTGTAACAGTACCTGAAAATAAGATATCGAGATTAGTCACAGACTTCAGGAAGTAACAGCATGCAAAGGATATGCGACCAAATATTAAATATGATACTTAAAAAATATGTTAAAGCAAAGGGTATGAATATTTATGTAAATGAGAGATTTCCATTTTCGATTTTTAATACATTTGGAAAAATTTCTAAAAACATGTTTTCACTTTGTCATTATGGGCTATTTTGTGTAGAATTTTGAGACAAAAAATGAACTCAATTTATTGTAGAATATGTCTGTAATGTAATAAAACGTGGAGAAGGTGAAAGGGGTATGCAGACTTTCCGGCTTGACTGTATAATTTAATATAATTTATATATAATATAATATATATAATTTAAATATATTTAATTAATTCACATGAAATGCTTATTCCCATGTCATTTTCTAGCCAAAGTTAAAATTGTTATTTGAAATGCACGACTAGCAATGCGGATTGCACATGAATACAAGAGGGTGACGGTAGACAAATCTGAGGTTGACAAATTGATGTGAGCAAACCTAGGCTAATTCTGGTAACGTTTACATTAGCTTGTTTGCTAGTCATGTTATTTCACGGAACTGAACAGTGAGAGTAAAGTGCAAAAGTCAGTACTTGTGTGGTACGGTACTAAAATGTATGGATGGAACAACTAGCGTGCAAAATCATATGAAAGCAAAGTATCCTACTGTCGCCAGAACAGACATGGAACGATTGTTATCTCAACAGTCATTTCTGATCTTGTTAGTTCAGAGAAGGAAATGTGAACCCAGAGTTCTGAAGTAATTACATGGCTAATTCTGCAATATGTCAAAGATTTGCTGAAGTTTCACATGGTACTAATAGTCTGAATTTTATAAACATGAAACTTAGCCGACTGTCATTTCTGCTTGGTAAAACTTGGCCACCACGACCAACACCCTATCACCAACACCCTAAAAAGGTATCCAAATTCTATTCATGCAGAGAAAGCGAGTATCTGATTACCAAATTGTTTGTCATTTATATCCCTAATGGGAATACTTGTGATTGTAAGGCTTTCATAACCAAACAGTGGTGTGGTAAATATAAGCTTGCGTGATGGAAACATAAAATCTAAGAAAATAGGCTCATTTAAAAATAATACATTTTTGTCTTTCAAGAACAAAAACCAGATGAGAGGACGAGAAAATTGAAAGGATGGTTTCCATCAAAGTAACCGTGTCTCTGCCTGAGTTAATTTGATGTGAAAAGTAGCCTACATTAGAGAATAGAAAAAAGAGAAACGGGTTACATTATTTTAAGAACCACAATTATTCCAGCCAAGGACAAAGGGTGATATGAGCCTATTTGGGCAGGTAGCTGCAGTATTTGAACAATAAATAGGAAGGGGACACAAATAGTTTTAAAAGAACAATCAGTCATGATTTTTTCACTAAACATATTGCCCATTTATACTTTGCATAATGCTAGTTATGTTTTTGTTGCACATTAGACCAAAATGCTATCCCCGAATCTGATAAGAAGAAGTTGAAGTCTACACGTGACTTTTGCACGTATGTTTTGCGTGACATTTTTTTTGTTCTAACTAATAGGAGGTTGAATTTGTCCAGCTCTTATTTACATGAGATACAGGAGATACAGAGCACGATTAATTGGATTGGGCTATTTAATGTTTCGGTGGAATTTGACGGCAGTGACTTATTTGTCCAAAACAGGAGGTGCTTGTTTTTTGTTTTTTTTGGTCAAAGAGGACAAGATACTAAATCACCAAAGAGACTGGAACTTCAGATGATCATAATCCTTTCTGAATATGTTCATTTAATGTAACATTTGAGGTGGAACATTTTTCAACCCTCCCCTTGCCCTCTGCATTGTTTTTTATATTTATTTTATTTGTTAGCTGTTATTTTGTTTATAGTTCTCATTACAGTATATTTCTGTATGTTACGTTTTGCCTATTTTAACATGCCCTGTATATGAGAGGGAAGTATTATGATGATTAAGCATACTATTATTAAGCTTACTATAAGTATGGATATTTAGGGCTGTTTGTTTTCTGTGCTCTTCTTCTAGATGTGTTCTGTTATTTATTTGTTACCAACGGCCTTTGACAGAGAAAGCAAAGCCAATGTTCTCAGGTCGAAGAAAGGAATTTCATTCACTCTAAACATCTTTGAATTTTCTCAACAGGAAAGTAGACTGTTGCTTCATCGTGACTGAAGTTTTTCAATATTTGTAAATGAAAACATTTCAGTCCGTCTGTTTGAAATGTTTTGATGTTGGGGAAAATAAATAATAGCCTAACTGTGAAAAAGCAGTTGTTAAGGTTTGTACTTTTGAACACTAGGTAAAGCTGACGCTTACTGATACCATGACATTCTCTCAGTTTCATATTGTAAGTGGTACCAGCCCATGACAACCACCTCACTTTGTGGTAATTTAAACCAGTGCATTCTTAGGTAACATATTAAATTCCTGACCAGGAAGCAAAAGGCCAATGCACCTATTCAAAGGTATAAAAGTGTCATAGTTATGCCACTTTTGTTCTTAGTACAGTTAGTACTGTTTTGTGAAGTATCTATCTAACCAATTTTACCTTTAATGAAAAAAATAATGGAGACAGCAGGAAGCTGGTTTAGCTTTTATAATTGTTATTTCTGTGAATGCAAAAGACAAAATATTGGACTGTATTCATTATTTATATTGTGAACTTGTCGCTGTTGTCTACAGGCACATTTTCTGCTGTGTGTGCTAATGGCTAAGATACAGCTTTGCGATAAAGATGGCAGAACTCAGCTTTAGGCTGTAGATAAATTCCAGCCAGTTGTCTGAATTTGTACAGAAGAAAGCATTCAGTGTGACATCATGTGCCCCGTGGTTGTGGGTAATGCACTGGAAGAGAGATCTTACAGTTTCAGGTCAGACAGTCCAGGCTCAAGCTGATGGAGTTAGAGCAGGGGTGTCAAAAATCTGGCTGGATGGCTGTGGGGTGTGCAGGTATTTGTAGTTTTCTTTCAATCAGCAGCCATTTTAGGCTTTGAGAAAAAGGTGTGTGGACTTTTTTAACCAATTAGCAACCTAAAGAATCACTGGTTCCGAAACACACGCAAATAAATTGAGTTTAACACACCACTAGCAAGGAGAGTTGATTATGTTGTCCTCTACATCTGTGGGCTTGCGAATCCAGAGCAAATTTCTACAAATTGTCTGCTATCTTGTATTTTTACTGGTCGTAAAATTCATTGTCGTTTTTGTGTCTGTTCTGAAGAACACATCAGCAGAGAATTTTTCTGCTTTTTAAATTACGTTCACATTTAGTTACAACTTCTATAATAGCCTTCCTCCTTTCACAATTTATCTGCTTTTTTTGTTCTTTTTAAAATACATACTCAAACTGACCAGGAATTTTCAGACTACCATTTTGTCAAATAATCGTTGGGCCCTGCTGGAATGCCCTTTTAATTTACAAAAGCCTTTGTTAATGTCGTGGAAGTCCAATGAAATATATCCTTCCATGTAGAATAGACTAGAATAGCTTTATTTTTTCCCAAGGAGAACTTCAGGATTTGCCTCTCCTTCCCATAATTGATATTTTAACGTAGAATAATAAAAAAATAATTAAAGCTAAATGCAAGTTTCTGAAATGAACAAACATGTAAGGACAGGTACGCTATCGCCATCACAGTGCAATGACATCAATCTTCCATGTAAATTAGACCTATCGATTTGCATTGATATTTTTGTCAAATTGTTCCTGACTCCAATACTGATTTCTAAGTTCTCTTCAAAGATGATGAGCCGTGCCAATTTGGCAGTGCTGCCTCTGAAATTTCTCACTGCACCTTTCTTGAGCCAACATTGAAATAGTGCCCTTCTGCTTTGAGTCCCAGATATTTTCCCTGGCAACAGATCAATAGCTCCCAAAATGTAGAATTTAGGAGGGATAGCCAAAGCATTTAACTCATTTTTTTTTATCGGAAGAACTCGTATTGAGACATAATGCTGTTGCCAAAAAAAGATATAGCTTCATGATTATAATTTGTGCCCCGCAGATGTCTTTTTTGTTGAATTGGGTGGTGTGGTGTAGGACGAAAAGCAATAAAACAAACATCACGGCCAATAAACTGACCACTGGCAAGAGTGGGCATATGTTCTACATGTTATCAATGGTGGAGATCTGCTGTGAGTTTCACTAAGTTTATGCCCGGCCTAGATTTTGGACTTGGATAGCTTGGTCACGCTCAGTAAAATAAATAAATATGTATTTTTTGCAACAACAAAAAAAAAAAATCAGTGTTGACCCGAGTTGCCTTCACAAGGTTTTCTAGTGTGAATTTGCCTGTAATCCCAGTGGTGAGTCTGCTAATCTGATGGTGTTAACAGACTCAGTGCTGCGGATTCCTTGTCAAGACTGAGGCTTGATGGATGAAGAAATGAGGACTGGAGATGGGAGGAGCCTGGCGAAGATTGCGCTGTACCGTACCGTGGCTGTGCTCGGCTGCTACCGAAAACGAGCCTTCAAGAGCACAGCTCACCCGCTGCAAGCGACGCTCCTTTGGAAGTGCTGGAATAAAGAGATTTTTCATTTCGTTCAGCCCTTTGTGTGCGGATTTCCAAAGGCTTGGCATTCAGCATACAAATATTGAGTAAACACTGTAGTGAGGCTGAGCTGCGGCAGATCGGGAGATGCATTTCTCCCCCCCTGAAAACTGTATTTATTAATTTTAGGCAGCCCCCGTGGATACCATGAATCGTTTCTAATTGGGACGGATATGCCAACCCTCTCTCTCCTGCTTGGAATGTCCAACCGTGTTTACCTAAGGGTACATTTTCAAACTCTTATCAGATTTTTCAAGAAATATCATCATCAATTTCAAGCTTCGAATAAACTGTCAGTGTGTGTTGAATGTTAATTTCAAAGCACAGATAAGAAGCGCATGGAATATGACAAACCCCATTGTGTGAGTTGTAAAATGCAACCACTCTCAGCCAGTAGATGGCACTGTCTAACTAGTCTTCGCACTGGTATTTGTTGACCTGAAGAAAAGTGACCAGGGCAAAGCAGCCAAAATTGGCCTGCTTTACCAATACAGGATGACCGTCTCATCATACCTGCTTGTGCTGGAGCAAGGAATCCATTTAGTTTCTTCAAGATTATGTTCTCATTAAATTCTGTCCTCCCCACCTCAATTTAATCAAATCAGTCAATTATTCCGCCTTTCCCGTCTTAAGTTTTATTTAGAAAACGCTGTATTGAAGTAGTCCTGGGTTGCTTTTGTTGTTTCTCTTTATTGATACATTTTGGTGTGAATTACTTGATGTTATCTATAATAACAGATAGTAGCATCTTAAAAAAAAAAAAAGGTCTTAATAGTTGATTTTCTTCCATCTTTTGATGGTGTTTTTTGTGTGCTTTTTAAAGTGTGAAGGAAAACACTAATACATTTGGTGAATATTAAGTATTTTTTCAAAGGTAAAATGTAGAAGGTTTTGATAAGATTGTTTGAGCTGAGGAACACAACAGGAGCGATCAGTAGCCTATTGATCAGCAACCCCCCACTGGCCGTTTGCTGTCAGGGTAGCCCAGCATTGTCAAGCGCACCAGCTGAATCCGTGTCATTGTCTCCTCTTTGATTGCTGGCATTTAACTATTGACAGAATGGGAAAGTAGCTACTAGGTATCAGTTGTCCAATTTCCTACAAAAGATATAGACAGTGCTATTTGAAAAGTGCAAATTAATTCTTTTGTCGCTTTACCGTGGTATTGCAGGTTAACTGAGAACAGAAGGAAAAAACAAAACAAATACGTCAGGTTCTGAGAGGACAACCGCCAGTTACATCGTAGTATTCCTTAAACGTATGCAAGGAAATGTGCCGAACGAACGATGCTAATTAACACCTTTGATGGCGCTGCAGACGTGGGAGCGCGCACTCCGGGAAACGGCTGTGAGTTATTTTCGGGGCTCGACACCTCACCTCACAAAGCGATTTTAGAGCTGCGCAGTGTCCATCTTGCGGCACGGCGCTCTCGCCAAAACCTCAGTTTTAATGACTGTTCCTCCCCATTTTCCCTCCCGTCCCTCGTTTCCCCAATCTAACTCTTACCAGCATGCGATGACTCATCGTTCCTCTCTCACATCCACTCCCACGGAGGGCCGCCCACGCCAGCCTGCAGACTCCTTCAGTACTTTCCTGCATATTAACGTGCTCACCTCAGCCTGCTGAACAAATGCTATAAAAAAAAAAATATATACTCCATAGTACGTTTACTACGTTATCAATGCTAATAGAGGCATTTGGTAATGATGATCATTCTACTATAAGAATACATTTAAAGTTTATAATCACTTTCATTGTAGTACAATTTTAAAGGACCTGCTATTTTGAAAATCTGCAGTCATACAATCACATTTATTTTCACTGCATAATTAGGCTAGTTTTTCACTGCTGCACCTGTTTAATTGGTAGACAGTTTTGTGAATGCAAAGAAATGGCACCTGTTTTTCTAAGTAGGCTACCCTCTTTACCATCATGGGATTTTTTGAGGCCAAGGTTTCGGTGTGATTTTATTTACAAGCAGGTTTTCAAATTCTGAACACGTGTATACTTCTACAAAGCAGGGAATATCAAAATGTTCTCTTTGTAGCTTTAGTTGTTTCATAAAAGGCCGCTCTCTATCAGCACCATCTGTAAGGCTCAGATTCACCTAATCGCAGCTCACGTTGTCCTTAATCGTAAACAAAGCAATTTAGCAGGTGGACAAATTCCAATGTTGAAATAACCATCTCTGAGTTTGCCAGTTCCATGAGCTGATACAAAAATGTTCTAAGAAATAAAATAAATGTTGCTAACTTGCTTAGCCTTGTTATTCAGCATTCTGAGACAGTATTCGGTGTGGTAAAAATGAAGTCTGGGCTGAATGATATTTTTATTAAAACTGAATCTGAAGCAATGGTTGATATCACAGAAAATGCCTTCTGAGTTTATGAACCCTCAGCTCTATGCTACTGTCACTGGACATAACTTTGCTTGTTGCTTTTTATTATAACCGACTAGTGAAGGGAATGGTTCTCTGGGGCTGTTCTGTGCTTTGACCTGAGCTCATTCCAAATAGTGCATAAATTCAAGGTCAGTTGTGCTGCCAAGCTTATCTTTAGTTGGGACAGAATTACCCTTATGTATTAAGGAACTTGGCTGCATTTGAACAAACGCAATACTACTTGGGAATGCTGACCAAAGATACCGTTGATGAATTTTTATGAAAGCTGTACTTTATAGTTGAATGTGCAGGGGCTGAGTAGTCGCATTAAATGGTTGAGAAGTTGTGGCACTCGGAATTAAGATCAAGCTTCACAGAGAATAAGGGGAATTTCTGGAGATATCGATGCCTACAAGCATTAGACCTTCTCATTAGAATCCACAAATTGTTCCCTCGAGGGAGGAGGGCTTAGAAACATTAATCTCTTGGCTTACCCACGTCATAAATGCTAGCTCAGTTTTAAATCGGCATATTCTTCTGAGTCGGAGATCCTGGGGTTTTCCCCGTGGTTTTGACAGAGTGTCCCAGGAAACCACGCTGCATGACACACTAAGCCCTCCAGCCCATCTTTTCTCTCTCCTGCAGGAGGAGCTAAGGGAGATGAGGGAGCTGCCCGTCGACCCGCAAGCCGAGCAAGAAATAATTAACAGCATCGAGGAAGTTTATTTCTCCAGCGACTCATTTGACATGGTCCGGCACGAGCTGGAGGTAAGGGCCGACGGCCCACGCCCTTTGGGGCGTGGCGGGGGCGCCTTCGGCACGTTAACCGGACGACGCTCGAGCGGGGGCCCCCTCCCAATCCCCCTTCCCGAGCTGCCAGCGGGGGACGGGATGAAAGCGGGTTTATCGGGACTCCGCCCAGGCAGATGCACGTCCTCGCTCTTCATTTATCCCTCCGCCGGCAGAGCGGACCCATGTTATCCGGACTAATACTCCAGCTTCAAAAACCCAGGGGGTAGCACTCATGCAAATTAATGCACAGGCCTACACTGAATACCCATCAAAACCAGATTGATGGATTAGCTGCTTACAGTCAGTGCAAAATCTCATTAGGTTTGATGGCGTATTGTAACTCCGGGCAGTATAAAAATCCAACCAAGAGCAAAGCAATTGTATTTCTGTCAGATTTGGTTTGTTGTTTTTTTTCCTTCTCAATAGTTCTCCGAAATCATTTTGATTCATTATGCATCTAAGCAAGTGTGTAATTCTGCTCTTTTTCCCCCCAAACCATTTCCGCACTGCATCGGCATTGCTTGGAGGGGTTTTCGAACGGGGCACTTATACAACGTGAAAGCTGATAGGCTGAAGCCAAAGTTTAGGATCTGGAATTAAGCCAGTTGCGGTTTCTGCCTGTTTTTAAGTCATCTCTTCTGAACAAGAGTGTCTGAATGTGTTGTTTATGTTGTTTCTGTCGAATGTGCAAAGCGGTAGTCTGTGGCACGGTCAGTAAAGGTGTTCATCCAGTAGGCAGACTCTGCCCTATAGCCAGGCATCTTCCTGGGCTGAACCGACAGTCGACTGACTGTGAGTAAACGGCAAGGAAGGTTTAATTTGGCCAGTGTTGTGCGGCTTACCGCTGCATTATCCCCTGCCAGTGAAGTGCCTGCACACGCCTGCATACTACCTGTTGTTGCCACTGAGATACACACCCCTCCCGTGATGGGTGTTATCTCTCCTGTAGTACCGTGTGGCCTGTAGAATGTAATATAATCCCCAGGCTGCAGAGATGCATCAGAGGAGCGTTCACATTCTTTGCAGGATTGCAAAGAGTGGGTGTTCTGGGTCTTCTTGTGGCACGATTGACAATTCCAAATTGGGGAGAAAAACAAATTCACAATCAAAGTCCTTACAAGGTCATTTTCATTTAGTGTTTGGAAAGTCTGTTGTGATTATGTGCCTGCAGAAACTTCCGCCTGATCTTAACCTTCAAGAACTGGAAGAATACAGGGATAAACTGAAGAGGCAGCAAGCTGCGGTAAGTAAGAAGTTCACGAACATGCAATACAGGACATAATATGTACACTGATCATCTCTGATCTATCTTTCTGTTTAAAAATAATTTTGAAGAACTAAAATGTGCAATCCTAAGGAGTTGTAAGATGGGGTTACCTGGGCAGCAGGACCTGAAAGAGTATAAGTGGCTCTGATGCTACTTTGCTGACCTGTCAAGGTCGACGGAATGGAAAACGGTAACAGTAGCTGCAAGGAAAAAAACTCCAATCTACACGAAGCAGAGCAGGAAAAAAACGTCCTGTTTTGAAGAATAAAATAACTTCTTTCTTCTTTTGCTTCAAGTGTTGCTGGAGCTTTTTTCCTCTTGCTGCAGTAGCACCTGAAAACCTGCAGGGGAGGACGAGCCCCCTCCCTCTTCCCAGAAATGTGGCCTTAGCTACGTTCGGAAAGGCTCCCTATACGCTTTACAGTGCACTATTTAGACGATCAGCCATTTTGTAGGACGTCCTAATTCTCTGTGTTCTCAATTGAGAATTCGGAAACCGTCGAAATGACCGATCTCCTAAAAAGTGCATTCTAATGCATTATAGGGAACCTTTCCGAACGCAGCCCTTGTCAAGAAGTGCCTTTCTCTTGGAGTCTTCCTGAAGCGGGGATGGAGAGGGCGAAAGATAAGGGCCCGCGTCTTGGATGGGATGGAAGTCCGCATTGCCGCCAGAATACTCAGATTGATATACCTCTTGTCATGTGCGTGCCTCCCCTCCCCTCCCCACCGATCTGCTGATGAGACTTGGATGCAGCGACCTGGATGTAAACAAAAAATCCATCCTGCGAGACTTCAAGCCATTTGACAGCCTCCCGCTAGTTGTCCTCCCTTTGAGCGGCAGGTGAAATGTATCCAGAGTCTCTCTTTACTGGCTGAATCCCAGATGAGACCTTGTCAGGAGCAGGGAGCTCTTAGCGTTTCTCTAACAGTGGCCATTGTTCCTGTGAAGAGGCTTTGATGTTTTATTTGGAGAAAATAAATTCTGGCAAGCATGTCACGTTCCTTTCAGGTATTTTCAATACGGGGGAGGGTCCGTAAGAGGGTCCGGTCATGACTGTGTTGGTGGACTGTGTTTTGCTGCTTGAAGTATTGAACAGTAAAAGATCCTTGCTAGAAGCTTAGGTATAGTCAATGCTTAATACTCGTGATGCTAATGTCCCCAATATGTCTCATTAAAGATGTATGTACGCACAAAAACGGAGTCCAGTGTGCAGGGAAAATAACGTGCAGTTAATTAATCTTATTTTTCTCCTGGAGATGAGGCAGCTGTGTGATGAGTGGCGTAGCCGGCGGGGAGGTGGGGGGGGGTCTCAGGCTACGGATCGGTTTTGTTCAGCCCCAAATCTTTTTGACAATCAATTTATTCACGGTTCGAAAATACAGGGGAGCCGCGGGGAGCGATCGCAAACCTACCACCACCCCCTCTCCCGCACCCTGCTCACTGATCACAATCCGCTATCTCAGAACCCCCATGCCCATGTGTACGATTGAACCACATATTATTTCTTATGCTTGCAACTGAACAAATTTTACACCTGAGAAATATTCTGAAATATTCAGTCTACCAGAAGACTTTTTTAATTAAATTTTTTTAATTTTTAATTTATTTTTAATTTTTTTACACCCCCACGTGCTAAATGGAATAGGTGACCCGAGAGTTCAGCTGGCCGTGTGAACGGTTCTGGCAAATTCCTAAATCACATGCAGTGCACAGCCCTGCCTTTTACCGTAAAGTAAAAGGGCGCCCGCGGTCGCGGCCCTTCACGAAATGTGTTTTTCTGGCATGGGAGGAAACTGAGGCGGATGTGGCGGCAGCTGGAGCAGAGCAGGAATCTAACGACGTGTGCCTCTCCTGCCCCAAGATCACGTCTTTGGTGACATTTTTAAGGGAAATGAGAACAGGAACTTCCTGGACGGGAACGTGTCGCTGAGGTGACATCTCGCAGTTTGGCCTGACCCGTCAGTAATTTAGTCCCTCTTTGAAAACAACGCGGTAAATGGCCTCATTGTTCTAATTTGGCAGTTTTTCGGGACGCACGTGGCTCCTGAATGCATAAATATCGTTCTCAACTGGACGTCTTATTTTCTACTGGCACCCAGCATCGTTGTCAGGGATTGTTGTGGGTCCATCTTTAATAGCTGCTTCTTCTGCAACTTAATTGGAAACTTGCTGCTGGTTGCAGAAGTAATTGGCTGTCTGTGGTGAGGTTATCGAGAGAGAGAGAGAGAGTGAGCGAGAGAGAGAGAGACATTCCTATCGCAGATTGTCGCAGGTGAGAGAGTCGAGTGTGAGTGAGAGAGCTGTGTGAAGGAGGACTCTGACTGGGATGTGTGGGGTTAGCTGGTGTCTATGGTCACCAGGCACCATTTCTTTGAAGTCATGGTTTCCATGAAATAGGATTACGTTGGCATTAGAATCCTTCACGAGACTGGTTTCGAAGCAAATGGCTCAGGAACAAATTCCAACCGTAGCTAATAATTCTACCTTCAGGAAGAATTGGTTTTTTTCCCCACGCTGATCATTTATTTCTGTTGTCTCTCCTAAAATACTGAGTTGTTTAATTTCACATCATCTGCCTTACAGATCTATCTTACAGAGCTATCTGCTCTCCATTTTCATTGTCTCGAGGGAGAAGTAGGGGGGGAGGGAAGCAAAGCCATGCAAATGAGACTCTTTCAGTTCTGCATAGCTGATTAGCTTCTTAAGTGGCTCATTCTAATCTGATATCCTTTGAATCTATTTTTTTTTTTTAAATGTACGGCGGAACATGTTTTTAGAAGTAGATTTAATCTGCCCCACAGAAAATGAGATTTTGATGTAACGCTGCTTTTTTAGGTAACGGTGTTCGGCATTCTGAGAGCTGCTCTGTAATCTGGAACGGTTTCAGGGGGGCTGCGACACATACGCCGTCGCAGAGCCGCGTTCTGTTCGTCTCCAATTACCGCCGTGGGCTCAGTGGACACGACCGGAATTGTCTCAGGTCGGTCCGCCTCAGAGCGGTAGTCTGACGGCTCAGCGACGCCATAAACCACGGTCTTGCCGTAGGCGAACCGTTCCTCGGGCCTGAAAATGTTCAGTTGTCGTCCCTTACCATTTGGGCTGTTTTCAGAATCGAGAATAACAAGTGGCTTCTTTAATCAACGTTTCGTGGGAGCGTATGCTCGCGCTCTCTTTTTATGTGCCTTTTGCCTTTTACTCATCAACCTGACTGATAGCCACGGATTGGAGGCGGCGCTTTTGTTGCTGTGGAAGTTTGTTCCCCCTTGGAAGCACAGTTTGACCTTTGTGGAACCATTTGAAGAGACATAATTGGTTCCTTATGGCTCTGAAACAGAACAAATGATTGGCTCACTGTTGGTGAACCCAGGAGTAAGGAAGCTACACACCTCAGTTGCATACCTCAGCTGATGGATGTGGCAGGGTGCTGAGGCATATTGTTCTCACGATTAAAGGCAAGCTTTGTTGGCTTCAGCTTTACATGTAGCTGCTCTACCGCGGTGTTTTCCGTTGTTCTGGTCTTGCTTGACCCTGCCTCTTACGTTAAGTCTGACCTCCGTCACTGTTGATCTCCCTTTTCCCTAGCTGCAGAGTCTGTGGAAAGAAAGCATTTCCTTGTCGACCAGTAGGTGGCACAGTGGGCCCAGTCAACCAAGCGAGCGAAAATTTCACAGGTTTGAGGCCTGCCAACCTATTATCTCCTTGAAGGCGAATGGCCTTAATATGTGTGGCTGATTGTTTCTTGCGGAACAGGCTTATAAACCCGCGACTGAATGAAATGGCGTCTTGAAGGCTATAGAATCTGATTAATTTAAGGCCCAACAAAAACACGTGTTGGTTTGCCTGTCTTGGATGTTGGCAAGGGCTAGGAGAGGAGGTTCTTCATCTTAAGGGAGATGTATGATTAAGCAGAGAATATATATATATATATATATATATATATATATATTAATTACGTTGCCATCCTACCTGTCAACTGTGAGGAACGGACACAGGTTTAGCAGCAGGGCATGAAATTTACTTTTTCACCCACTGGCCCGAGTGGCATGTGGATTATAAAAATCACTTGCCATTTTCAACATTTTACCAGCCACATTACCTTTTTTTACAATATAACACAACCAGGTTGGTTACCTGCCAAAGTGGCTTCTAGAGTAGAAATCTTACCAGCCACAATTAATATTTTGCCAGCATGTGGCTGGTGTTAATTTCACACCCTGATTGGTAGGTGCACACCATTCCTGTCAAAGTTGGGCGTCCTGTCCCCATAACGATTTTCGCTCACTCCCCACTGCCCTTTTTGTTCTGTTACCAAAATTGTCTTCGCCAGACGGTGACAAAATGTTAATTTCTGGAACCCTGCCGTTCCCTCTTCAGTTAGCATCGTGGCCGAAGCGGGACCTTCCACAGAGCCGCGCGGTAATGCTCTGCTTGTATTTTTCTTACCGTTGCAGATGACCTTCCCCTTTGCCGCAGTTCGGCCTCTCACTCCCAGGGGTAGGCAGGCAGTGTGGTGTCGCCGTTTGGGATATGTACTAACTATGCAACCAGAGTGGTGCAGGTTCAAAGCCAACATGGGACCCTAGCGACTGCATAAAATGTGTTGAACCAATAGAATCTATCAGTAACGCAATTCCTTAGTAGGCTATAGAGTGGAATTTAATAAAGTGTCTCTTTTGTGTTGCAATTGTATCTTTTTTCCCCAGGAGTATTTCCATAAATCCATATTGCCATGTTGCAGAGATGATCTGAATGCATAACAAGGGGAGAATACGCTGAGGGTTTGCCCCCGGACGCTTGAGAGAGAGAGAGAGACGCTGAATGAATCACGTGCGTCTCTGTCTCCAGAGGCAGTGATTTCAGCTGCAGTTTGACCTCTCCCACCCTTTGCAGTCTAAAACAACTGGCTGCGTCACAACGCTAACGTGCGAGACGCAGCCTTTTAAAACGCGGTCGGTTGCGGCTCCACTCTGTCAAATGGAAGATTCGTTGCAATTTTTCTCTCCCTATTTGGACTGGTCAGAAAGATCAAATAAGCTTTGTTTAAGCCGTGCCATGGTATTTTGTTTTGGAGAAAACAAGGTCTAAACCGCTTAGAGACAATTATGCTCTTCAAACTGTTTGGCACAGGGCATGGAATTAACTTTATCATCCACTGGCTACTGGCTTGTGGATTCTAAAACTTACCAGCCATTTTCAACATTTTACCAGCCACATTACCTTTTACCATATAACACAACCTGGTTGATTACCTGTCAAAGTGGCTGCTAAAGTAGAAAATCTCACCAGCCACAATCAAAATTTTACCAGCGTTTGGCTGGTGGCGGGTGTTAATTTCACACCCTGGTTGGTTGGGTACTCTGATCACTTTGTTTTGACCTTGTTATTAATGTGTTGAGTAGTTCTGCAATCCTTATCTTCTGCTTTTCTCTGTCCTGGCTACCTCTACACATGAAAAAAGAGGTAGAAAAAGATGTGTGTGTCTAAAGAACACGCAACACGCTCACATTGCCCCGCAGTTCTTTATCCCCCATATTGTGTAGCAAAATGGTTGAACTTGTGACACGCCTAATGAGCGTATACCTTTTTCTATGATCCACACCTTATTATATCATAGCTTGTCATAATGTATGTTCAAATAAGGAGTTCAAGTGCAGTGTTTAATTTGACTGGTTTGAAGTTATTTTACACTCACCCAAAAGGATTTGTTAAATTCTCTTTTTTAATTTTTTTTATTGGTTGAGGTGGTGTTGATTACTGCCCTATAACCTGCATGAATAACATAATCCATGGCTATGAAGCAAGTAAAAGTGGCTTTATCACAGTTCTGAATTAATACGCGGTTTGTTTCAATTACACACTACGTTTCTAACTGTAAGTAATGTCAGACGTTCACCACACCGCTCGTCTATTTTCATACAGCTGCACCTGTCATTATGGTTTCTCATGAGGACTCCTTCCTCACGTGTCACACGGCACCACCTCCATAACCCAGCAGTCAGTCCCAACCCACAGTCTGGGTACCGTTGGGTAACTGGTGTGAGGCCAGTGCTCCGGGAGCGATCATTGACGAGGGGTGTGATCTTCTCTTCACAGGTTTCCAAGAAGGTTGCTGACCTCATCCTGGAAAAGCAGCCCTCCTACGTCAAGGTAAGCCTCCTATCAGACGCTAACTTTTATTCGCCTTTCAGAAGTTGAAAGTCTGACACGGCCTGTTCTAAACATCTTTCCTTTAGAGTAGCAAAAAAAAAAACTCACTCTATGCCTTCCCTCTGGCATGTTAATTTTTGAGATGAAAGGATTACATATCGCGGTTGTGTTGTGGCCCGACCGGGACATTCTCATGAACTGCTACTTGGAATGTTGGTCATTTACGAATCTAGGCCTTTTGCACAAAGACTTAGTTGAAGTCACTCAGGAAGTGCGTCAGCTAAATGCCTCAAATGTAAATGTGAAACCCAGCAGCTTGCGGGGAACAAACACAAAGAGAATTCTCTGTAATTCTCTGGGCTGAATACATTCGGTAAAGGTGACCGTGTTCGTGATGGCCTTGATGTATTTTTCGACATACGATGAGCAGATCACTTGCCTTAGGTAAATCCAACTTTAATCAGTTGGCCTGGTCACCTCTCGGCTCGCATTTAATGCCTGATTGTACCTTTGTGGTATTAAAAAAATGATTTCTGTTCATATAAGCTTATGTCAGTCAAGCGCTAGTTTGCTAGTAGAATGGCAGGGAGACATGGTGGGTCATCATCTGGGACGATCACGTTCTACTTTCCGGATCAAAGTGGAGGCAGAAGAAAGCTAGTTGCCTCTCCCTCTCTACGAACTCTCAGCGGCACTTCCTCTGATCCATAATAGGATCCCTCTTAACATGAGATTTTTTGGGGGGAATTTAGCCTTTGGTAGAAAGCCTTTGATCAGACACTGGCGTCACACTTAATCGGCGAAATTCTGTCTTGTAAAATTTGGTTGGGTGGCGATTAACTGCGGTCTGACTGACCCGTCCTGATTGGTCGTGCTGAGGGGGACTCGGGCCCTGGTATGTGCGGCAGAAGCTCACTTCCGCTGTGCTGTTGTGCACTCCCTGCTTTATTTGCAATTCTCCCTGCCTCCTGCTCGCTGCTGCATCTGTGCAGAAGGGGCTTTAGATAATTACCCTTCTCGTTCCCCCCTAGAGTGTAGCTGTACACTACGTGGCGGACAAAAAATGAGGAAGAGGATATTATTGTTTCCCTTACCAGTATTCTAATTATACTGTTCTTTCGTAAAAATGTTTATTTTAAACTAGTGGCATGTAATGCTTTGGCAATATTTACTGTATGTAGGCTATTTCATGTCAACAAAGCATATTGAATTGAGGAAGAAGAAGAAAAGATGTGTTTATTGGATACAGAGAAACCAGCGACAGCCATCGCCTGCAGATTTAAAGCATGCTGCCTTTGAGAGAGTTACGCCGTGTCACTCCAAAAACTCCATTACAATTTTTCAAAGTGGCAAGCAGGCAGCACGACTAATTGCCTTTCAGTGAACAAGACAGTATTTATTTATATATAAATATATATATATATATTTATTTTATTTTTTTAACCTTTTTACAGAGAGCAGATACAGTACATGCCTCAGCCATTTTATTGGACTGACTTGTTTGAGTGGCTAGGGTTATGAGAGTAAGAATTGAATTCCCAAATTAAAAAGAGACTGCAATATCTCTGGGTCAATGGCCTGAAACAGTAGCTCTGTAATTGAGCCATCTATCAGCCACCAACCAAAGACTGTAAAAAAAGAAAATTACATAAAAATATGGGCCCTGAATCCGGACCTCCATTTTGATTAGTGGTCCCTAGTTTATTTGTCAGGTACGGCCGTGGCATAAGAAATTTGCGGTTTCTCGTTGTTTGCTGACTTGCTTCATCTGCCACCGAAAATTGTTTGCGTGACAAAACTTGACTGCCGCCAGCATGCGTGTTGCTCGCGCTTGGGTTACGATGACTGGAACGGTAGCGTAGTTTGCGCGTACTTCGGAACAGATCAAAGCTGAAGCGTGTTGCGTCAGCTGCCACTGTAACCGTTGCTCATTGGATATTCCATATGGCCCCCTGCCCATCTTTGCGGTTTCAGTGCTGAAGTGCCAATACATATGGAGGTCATACTGCTGCAGTGAATGCATTAATATGAAATGGTCTCTTGTGACTAAACATTGCGGTGACCTTGAAGGCACACGTCATTTCGCTTGGTGCCTCAGAAACGCAGCCCATTGCTAATAAGCTAAGTTGCTCCTTTTAGGTATTCCCTAAGTAGGTGCCCTGCTCTGTGTTTTGTCTCACTGTAAGAAATGCCATTAAAAAGTTTGTGTACTGGGGTAGAATATGTTTGGGAGAAAGTTTGTGTACTGGGGCAGAATATGTTTGGGAGAAAGTTTGTGTACTGGGGTAGAATATGTTCGGGAGAACGTTTGTGTACTGGGGCAGAATATGAGAACGTTTGTGTACTGGGGCAGAATATGTTTGGGAGAAAGTTTGTGTACTGGGGTAGAATATGTTTGGGAGAAAGTTTGTGTACTGGGGTAGAATTTGTTTGGGAGAAAGTTTGTGTACTGGGGTAGAATATGTTTGGGAGAAAGTTTGTGTACTGGGGCAGAATATGTTTGGGAGAAAGTTTGCGTACTGGAGCAGAATATGGTTGGGAGAACGTTTGTGTACTGGGGCAGAATATGTTTGGGAGAAAGTTTGTGTACTGGGGTAGAATATGTTTGGGAGAAAGTTTGTGTACTGGGGTAGAATTTGTTTGGGAGAAAGTTTGTGTACTGGGGCAGAATATGTTTGGGAGAAAGTTTGTGTACTGGGGTAGAATATGTTTGGGAGAAAGTTTGTGTACTGGGGTAGAATATGTTTGGGAGAAAGTTTGTGTTCTGGGGCAGAATATGTTTGGGAGAAAGTTTGTGTACTGGGGCAGAATATGTTTGGGAGAAAGTTTGCGTACTGGAGCAGAATATGGTTGAGACAGTTGATGCTTACTAATTGTGCTAAATAGAAAACAGGCTGTACTCAATGATTATATTTCCCTTTTTCACTTTTTTTTTTGCGACCTTGAAAAAAACCATCCTGGGTCCGGAACACAGACAATCCATAAATCTGTCCAGATTTTCAAAATCTGCTTTTGATGCAGTGTTCTTCAAAAATGGACCGTCTGTGCAATAGTGGGATGTCTGTGAATTTGTAACACTTTTGGCTGCATACAATATGTCTGCTAACTTTCACGCGAATTTATATTTGTTGTGTACTGAATGTGTCCGTGACTAGAAATTTGGCACGTTGTGCGTGTGATTCCTGGCCAGTTCTGGTCTCTGTGTGTGCCTGCTCGCGGCCAGCAGAAGGATTTGGATACCTGATGTGTTTTCCAAGATCAGTCTCTGTTCACAGGAGCGCGGCATGGGAATGGTGGATGGAGGCCAGCTCCAGCCGGCTCTGGCCTGCTGGGAAATTGACACCACAACAGATTATTATTATTAGTTTATAATTAGACAAAATTATTCTGCTTTTTAATACATATAATCAGTACTCCCCTGTAGAATTTCACTCAGCATCTTGGCTCTCTGCCCATTCCAGCTGTTAGCATCTTAAAGCCAAATTAGCATACGTGTATTCACCCATTAGGCTTGCAGCAAAGTGGTGGGGGGGGTGGCGTGCTGGCTTGCACTGGAGAGTGCAAGCTACTCAGACGAGGAGGAAGTGTCCTGGGTTCAGGAGCCTGGACTATCTGCTCTTTTGCGGTTCACTACTTGTAAGATTCTGAACATTGGTTTGGTCACCAGCGGGGGAAAAGTCCAGGGATCAGAAAAGTCCTGCCGTGTGTTTCTTCCACCCATGAACTCGGCCAGCTGATTTCACTAATTAGTTCTGCCTTCTGGCTGAAGAATTGTTCTACTTAGCCAATCAAAACACTGGGCAGAACTTTCGGAACCTTGATTTTCCACCTCTGCTGGTCACAAGCAGAGCGAGGATGGTCTTTGTGAACTTTACTCGGGGGCATGTGTGAGTTTGGCACGTGGTCAAAGAAACGGCGCTCTAATCCAGTGTATGGAATGCAGACCACGACAGTAACCGCGGCAAAGCACCCGCCGGTCTTCTGCGGGCGGAAGCTTTTTCTGGGGTAGGGTTATCGCCAGTGTCCCAGCTGGAGTCTGCTGTGTTGTTACCTCCCTGTTACGAGTTCACCTTGTTCTGAAGGTGTCACTGTGCTGGCTGGCAGATGGAGCCGATATCCACCCCTGGCTCCGTTTGTCCACTTCCTCTAATTTAATTTGCAGTATCCTTTGGTGCAATTAAATACAAGCCGAGCAATTCGGCCCACTTGGACGTGCCATCCAGGACGACGCGTGAAAGGCGAAAATATATTTTTTCCCCTCGTCATGATGCTTTTAAAAAATAATTCTTCACGCCGTTCCTACTAGAACTCGACTGAGTGTTTCTTGTTTTAATTGGGATTTTCTGGGGCGTGGTAAGAACACGTTGTCTGTTATTTTCTTAACGTGACAGTCAGCGTTACGATGTCCTGTTTGTGAATATAGCATCTGTGTTCAGTTTAGATGAATGCTTTGCCTCAGAATAGCAGGCTCTTTAAATAAGGCGACAACAAAGAAAGGCTAACACACCACTGTTGCACAGAAGTGAGGGTTTTTTTTTTTTTTTAGCTCAGGCTCAGGCAGGTGTTATCTTTGTATTTTTATGTGAAAAGAAGCAAATCGAAAACAAGCTGAGCTTGATGAATAGACTTATTCTTACGCATTTCTTTGTGTCTTGAGAGAAATACAGCTTCTGTCATCCTGGGTCCAGGACTTTTAATGTGGTGGTCTTTTAGAAAATTACTTTTTGTGCAATATTGGGCAAACTGAATTTGTAACCTTTGTGGTAGGCCTTTGGCCATGTACAATATATCTGCCAATGCCCTTTAACGCAAATAAATGTTTGTTGTGTACTGAATGTTTCAGTCATTTGAAATTGATTGTGCATTTCCCATAGGTAAAAGGCCAGTGGGACTGTCAGATTATTGTGGCTTTGAAGTATTTTGTGTATCCACCCTTTCACAGTTTTTATGTTTTGATATCTCATAAATTGAAATCACGAAACCTTTCATTACTAGCACTACATTAATTTAACAGGTTAAAGTGAGAGATTTTTTAAACTAGTTATTAATAATACAAATAAGGAGACGATGATGACGACATGTTGATGATAATTAGTCATGATATGCTCATTTCTGCTACAGGCATCATCGGTTACGTATAGTGCTTCTTGAGTAGTTGTGAATGAATGACCCTTTATAGCTCTTGTCATATGTATAGCACTATGTGTATTGCGTGCATACACTTTGATGATGAAATGGACTTTGAGAACACTGCACTCTTTCAGGAACTGGAGCGAGTGACATCATTGCAGACCAATCTGCAGCTCGCAGCGGTGATCTGTACCAACGCGAGAAGGTGAGTGCATGACTTATATAGAAGTATACCACGTTCAAAACAAATCCCCAATATGGCAGCAATGATGTACTCCTGGGCACAATAAATTATTTTAAAGTCAAATATGAATGCGCAAACGCATGCATGTTGTTTTGTTTGAAGACCTGTATTCGTGGTCTGAATGGCTGGGCTCTTGGATTAGATTGTCACGCTGGTTTTCCGATTGACGATATCAGACTGTCATACCGCGGTACCAGAAGCTTGATACTGTGTGCTGCACAGTGTTTAAACGGTCTGTCACGTTCTGCCCCCCCCAGACAACTGAGTCTGGCGAAGGAAGGTTTCACTGAAGCCAGCCTGGGGCTCCTGGCCAATCAGAGGACGAGGCAGCTGCTGACGGGACTGCTGAAATCGCTGAGGACCATAAAGACCCTGGTACCGTCCCTTGCCCGCTAGACACTATGAGAGCACGCTTCTCCCACTGTCACCCAACTCGCACACCAGCTCTGTCGCTGTCACCACTGACTGATGCCACTGCCGTTGTTTGATATATTATTCATACCTGATACATCACACCATTTTTATATGTGATGCGATTTTAAAGATGCCATGTGTGGTGTGATATTTCGAGGTCAGGCTAACATTAGCGTCTCAGGTTTCTTCTCCTGGCACTAAACTGCTCTTTTGATGGTGTGGCGCAGCACACAGTAGTATTTGTGTTTATAGTGGATTTTAGGGCTGTGAGATGTCGATTCAAAGATTAGGAAGTAAGAAAAAAATTTAAAAATCCAATTGTTTACATTTTTATTGTATGTGCGTGCTGAAAATATAACGTTTTATGTGTTTCAAAACGTAATCTCTTCATAACGTTACGGAATGACCCCTTTATCACCGGTAAACAGCCAATCAGGTTTTCGAATCACAGCTGATTAATGTTGTGCAGCAGAAATGATGATCTATGGAAGCAATCATCGCTACCAGTTGATCAGAATCCTCTAGTGTGTCGAAAGAGCGCAGCGCAGCCAGCGCAGTAATGGCTAAGAATTCCAGGCACTTCAAGAAGAGCGTCTTTTTTCCTCAGCAGGGAACATTGTAAATAAAAAAAGCGATGCACTCGCCTCTGACCTCTTGAGTGGATCATCTTGTGTTTTTTGGCAGATAATCTCTAAAAGGACCGTGCTAATGCAGGCTGCCAAACCGAAGCAGAACTGGTTTTCATCAGAATGCAGCCTGTTTTGTTCCCCAGGTCATTCTTACAGAATGCTGTGGTTAATATAAAATAAGGGTTTTGTTGTTGGGTTAAAATACATGATCTTGACTGTCAGTACATGATCTAGGCTGTTTTTCTAGGCTATCAAGTTGTGACATGATAGTCCGGATTTAAAAAAAATATATATTTTTTTACTTCCCATCTTTGTTACAAACGATAATATTGTCTGTCATTTGAAACATAGCGGAGGAGACGTGCATGGGATACACCGTCTGAGAATGGGAACGATGTTTGGATCGACACATTCGTGTCTGTTGCACCTATAGACATTTCTGTTCCCAGTGCCGTTTTTTGAGGTCTCGTGCGATCTGAATATCTGGGTTCTGAGACTGATGTCTTAATAGCCCTGCTTTCTGTTATTACACATGAAGACAATTTAAGGAAATGCAATTCACTACAAAAAATAGCTAAAAATAGAATTAATTAATTTCTAATCTAGAAATTAAACCCCCCCCCCCCCCCCCCACTTGTAGTCTAAACAGTCTACTCTGTAAGTATCTTATTTGTTTTTTTATGGTTCCCGTCAATGTTTATTTTGTTATTATAAGAATGAGTGCAGGATGTGTATTAGATAATTTCTTGAACAATTATTGCTAATATTCTGCTCTTCTTCTTGTTTTTCAGCAAAGAACTGATGTAAGGTTGAGCGAAATGTTGGAGGTAGGTGTGGTGATCGTGAGAGGGTGACAAATTAAATCCAATCTTACCGTCGTACCAGTATCACAATTGCAATTCACGAAAGATGTAACCAATGAGGAATCATTCCCGTTACCTAGGCTAGAGCCATTCATTCAAGTACTGTATGCTCAATACAGTCACAGTAAATTACTTTCACTTTATTTGCTAAGTAGAATCAAATGTACTGTATGCCTGATATCTTTTTACGAGTGTGTTAAGATCCCTTTGCCATCCTTTTCATTGTCTGTGTCAGTGACCTCAGTTATTCTGGCAGGACTTAGCAGCGTTGCATTTGATGGGTTTAAAAAAGAAAAAGAATGCCTTTGACATGAGTCGTTGGATTTCATAGGAGGAAGATTATCCAGGTGCGATACAGTTATGTTTGGAATGCCAGAAAGCAGCCAGCACGTTCAAACACTACAGCTGCATAAGGTATGTGAAGTGCTCTTAGCGTGGGGGTTGAAATGCTTGCAAGAGTTTACTGTCTATTATTTTTTTATGTACAGGTAGCCCTAGCAACCGTGGAAACTTATTGGTGACATAGCAGAGTGAGGCTTCATAAATTCCAAAATGGACAGAGTCATGGTGTGCTCCCTGATTTGAAGTTGGTGTTTTATTCGTAGGGAAAATAATTTTGATTGGCCCACGGCAGTGATTAAGGTGGACTACCCGCGGTAAAGGGACACGCTCCCAGTCTTGGCTCGGGACAGGCAAAGGTGCATGCGATGGTCAAATCCTGCCTTCACATGACGGAAGGGGTGGGCCGTTTCTGCGAGGGGACCCGGGGGTCTCGTATTGACCGAAAAAAGGCCACGGTTTCTTGAATGATGTCTGAGTGCCATGCCGTCATAAGCCCTTCTTCTTCCAGGGCTAGTTCTCTCAGGCATGTTTGATTAAAACAGTCAGCGGCGGATGAATTGAAGGTTAGAGCCCAACCAAACGCCTGCGCCGCAGAGCCCCCGCAGAGCCCCCGCACAGCCCCGGAACACGTCTCGTCTCTGTGTTCATTTTAGGATTGACGGTCTCGCCCACAACCCTTTTCCCAAGCCTGCCTCCTGTGTAAATGAGCCGGGCTCACGAGCTCAACTCGAAGCCTTACTCAAGCTGTTGAAGAGACGCGCAAAGCTTGAATTGGCGCGTAGGCGTAAGTTGTGCGCCGACGGGTGTTTTTTCGGGCCGCTGGCGCTAACGGATCGATGAACCTTTGAATTTGGCTAATAGGGCGCTCTTATTTTTCCAGGGCTGCCCCAGAGGGGGGGGGGTCAGGACGCGTTCTCTGTAATGTTCCCGGTAAACGCTGGCAAACGCTCCCAGGCCTGCCTCGCGTCGACTATTGATTCAGTGTGCTATTACTAGCCACTGCATCCACTACTGGCAGACTGATTGTCCAGGCTTATCACTGCTTACAGAGCTGTCCTTGCATGTTGGGGATTGAGTGGAGGGGAGGGAGGGAGGGAGGGAGGGATATAATCATTCAAACCATAGTTTAGTCCTTAGTTCTTTACTCCAAGTGAGGGAATTTAAGCGAAGGGATATGTTTTTTAAATTGTTGTGAAATATTTCTCATTCACTGTAGCGAACGGCAAATTTGTGGTAGGGAGCGATATTTAAGAAATAAATATATTAATATTTGATAAATTGTGACGTTTGCACAAATCGGGCAATATTGAGGTCAGGTTAAGTGGCTTCCTCAGTCATCCAGTGTTTGGAAACCTTTCCAAATTTTTCTTGAAGTGGTGCATTAAGAATGGTAGAGAACTATTTAGTCCTCTGCAGCAATATACTTAAATGTTACCACTGAGTTTTAAGTGCTTGTCACCTTGGTACTTTGCTGTACGCCATATTCGCTTTGAGTCTCTCCGACTGTAACCTGCCCTCTCATTGTTGTGGATGTGTCATGAAATGGAGCTTTTTCCTTTAACTCGGATTCAACCGTAGAGGATCTCTGCTTGCCGTCTCTCGTCGCCTGAAGTCTTTTCCCTGGGCATTTGAACCTCAGGGGAAGCCCCAGATGCCTGGATTAGCTACATTCGCAGGATGATTTCAATGAAGTCTGCTTTTCTCCACAGACCTTGAGAAAAGGAATCCGTTCCCCAGTAAAAAAAAAGCCAATGCTTATTACCTCCAACAGCCATTCAAAGGACGGAAAAATTCATAATCCTCCCCTATTTCTCGCAAAGATGAAATAACTATGCCTTTTTAATGGATCCTGGAATGAATGCCTTATATAAAAATGTTTATACAACGATGGTATATTGTTCTATAATATGTTTGTGTACGGAACGAAACTGTGGCCTCAATCTTAAGTGAGAGGTTTGAACTAGGAG
The DNA here is from genome assembly GCA_022702515.1 of Ilyophis sp. 1 JC-2022. NCBI lineage: Eukaryota > Metazoa > Chordata > Actinopteri > Anguilliformes > Synaphobranchidae > Ilyophis > Ilyophis sp. 1 JC-2022. Next base: position 27,552,681 of record CM040395.1, on the reverse strand, counting down.
TGTGGAATAATTATTCTGAGTTCATTGTCGGTAGAAAGTAAAGAAGAGTCTGTGATTGGATCTCCGCGCAGAACGAAGGCTCCATGCTGTCCCGGCACACGTAATAAACCCTCAAAACGTTTTAATTATGGTTTAGCGGCTGCCGCTGATTGCCACTGATTGGGGGCGGCCTCAAACAGCTGTGGGGCCTTCGACTCGCATCGGAACGCGCGAGCCGGGGCACGCGCGCGTTCTGAGAGTGGGCCCAGGGCCTCCGATCGTGGCGGCCATTCCCGCAGTTCCTTGGGTAATTACGTTCTGACGAAGCGCTGCGGCGGGAGCTGCCTCCTTGAATCGATTCCGAGCGGGAGGGCGGCCGTGCCCTCGAATGAAAGGAACGGCGCCGGCCGAGCTTTTTGCCAATTACGGCGTCGCGAGAGGATACATCCTCTTCTCAGGAGACCTCTGGACTCTTGGTTCCCGCTTTGAAACTGGGGTTTGGGAGGGGGGGGGGGGGGGGGGTTTGTGGGGTTTGGTTCCTGCAATATATATGTTAAGCGTTGTAAGGTGAAAAAAGAGACAGCCCAGATCGATAAGCCCGCAAAGCCTGATTTCTCCGCTCACCTGCTGCAGTTTTCCTGATGTCTCTGCTCTCTGACTATCTTTCGGCTGCTCCATCTACTAACGAGTGAAAAAGATGCTTGGCCAGCAGCTAGCTGAATTCTGCACATCCCATTGTTGGCCTGTGGTTTTCTCACACTGTTTTTATGGTCAACAGCCCAGCGGGGGACCAATGTCCCTGGTCACTGTTAATTATGGAAAAGCAGCTGTCCATTTTTGGAAGCCTATAACAGGAAGCCTATGACAGGAAGCACTGAGAAATGTTTTTATTATTATTTATTGAAAATGTTTTTTTATTTTTTTATTTTTTTATTTTTTTATTTTTTTTACTAAATCTTAAAGCTGCAACACGAGTCGATGCTAGCTTAATAGCAATTTAAGTACGTGTGATCAAAGTGTTATTTATTTTTTTGTTGTTTATTTTTAACTGAAAGCCCTCGGGTGATTTTGGATCGATGAAGGCGTCGCATGCGTCAGTGATCGTGCTGCTCCTTGTGACGGGTGACTCAGAGCTTAAACGCTTATTCAGCCCGTTAAAAATCTCTTTTCTCTACTTATTTGAGATACGCTCAAGGACCGACCAGATGTGAAACCGCGGCGACCTTATTCTGACCGCGACGAAAGCCCATTAAGATGCACCGCTCTTGTTGAAAGTGGCAATGTGTTTTCAGAAAATGTGGAGCCTCTCTGCTTCATTATATATCTGTATTCTCAACGGGAAGAAGTACCAGGTCTGGAGTACACATGCAGAAGATAGCATACAGAGTGGTTCTCATTTTAAGCATTGAACCTCTGGTTAAAAACATCCGTGTTTAAGAGGCCGATATGGACCGCAGCCAGTAAAAGCAATGCTTAGGTACTCCAAAGTGCAAAGGACAGTGAGTGTTTTCAGGATCCATGCATCTGTTCATCTTTGACCAAGGGAACCTCCAGCACCTTTAATCGTGGGAAGCAAGGCCGGCGGTAGCTATGGGCAGGGGTGGGCTCAGCCCAGCTAAACGTGCGTCTTGCCCACCCATTCAAAAGTTAAGAATTTTTTGTTTTTTTGTTTGACCAATGGAAAAATAGCACATAAAATACCAGTACCGTTTCTAACTTCTGATTGGGTGGGCAGCCTACAGCCAGCCTCCAAAGTCACCCACTGCCCACCCCCTCTTCTAGTCGTGTTCAGGCACAAACACACAGAGCTCTTAAGCAGACCCGTCCGCTAGCGGCACAGAGTGTCTCGGAGCATAACGTGGGGGAAAGGGTTGTTGCCATGACTATGAACTCTTATGGCTCAGATTGCACACACATAGGGCAAGACAAATTAGTGTTCCAAATGTTAGTTTAACTTTAATAAGTTTTTGTTTATTACGCTTATTTTTGTCAGGGATTATCACGACCCGGCTCGTAGAGCCATGACAAAACAGAGAGACCACTGTCGGGTAGGTGAGGATTAGGTAAAATGTGAATTTTTTAAATCCAGCAGTTTTAACAGCCAACGTTCCCTCGTTTAATGTTCAGCACTCTGAATACCGAGCACAAGTGGCATCAACGGTTAAAACTCCTCACTTATCCAACACTTAAAATGTATTTATTTGAGTTAATTTGTGAATGATTATCAAAGTTATCAATTATCATTGAAATCGCCAAATTAATTGATAGGGAGAGCAGCCTGTTGGATCAACCTTTTTCAAAATGTACAACTCACAACCAGATTAAAAGTATGAGATTTTACAACGCTTTAACTAAAGAAGCAGGTTCGTAACAAGCAATGAATGCTACAGACATGGACGGTTACAGTCACAAAATAAATTGATGGAAGATAATACCAGACCACAGCTTGTCTCTCCCAAGGTAAGCACCAACACCAAAGTCCAAGAACCAACAGACAGAAGAATGTTCAAAAAGTCCAGGGATGAAATGAATTTTTTTATTCCACTTTGTGAAATAGCTACCTCCCTGAAGTCCAGATGTGGCTCATGTTGCAGTATAGGCACGACACGTCATGGGGTATAGCCATGTAGCGAACTACAGCGAGTAGATTCTTTCATTTTTTTTATTTAAAAGCACAAACATAATTGGTAATCGTAGGCTTCATTAGGAAAGAGAGTGAAACTGATATTGCGTCTTAACCCCCTTCTGCCGCGCCATTTTGCTCGGGTGAAAAAAAACCTGGTTATTCCTCATGAGAAGATCATTACATCGGCTCATGATATGGATTAATTTGTATGTTTTTTTTTTCCGGAAAGAAAAGTCAGAGTCTGATCTCATGCAGCATGCAGGAATGTGTGTAAAATTAGTCACAGAACAAAACAAAAAAGTTATATGTTAAAAAAAAAAAAATATTATATATTAAAATATAATAATCCATTAGGCTATCTTACCCAGTAATGTACTGATTAGCCGATCATGGCTTTAGCTTTATATGAAAGCATCTCACATCTCGCCTAGGGCTTTTAAAAAAAAAAACTTCTCCAAAAGGTTCATAAATAAAACATTTTATTTAAAAAAATACCCTGTGTGAAGTTGTGTAGAAATGTAGGAAATAAGTTTTAAAAGGCTCAAAACCCCACTACTTTGTTCCTCTTTCTGCCCCACCAACATCTCTTCATGCCCCCCCCCCCCCCCCCCCCCCCCCCCCCCCAATCAAAACAGTCTAGAACCGGGCCTGGCAGGAAGCCCACTTCTGTGATTGTGCTACAGTGTACAAAAGTTAATGCCTTTCTATGATTTTTGTGAATTGTTCTTTGCACCTGTTTTGAAACTTTTAGTCAGATGTGTGCATGCTTACAGAAAGTAGAAAACCAAGCAGAAAAGCATCTAAAATATGTATTATGTTGCAAATATTTTACAATTTTAAGGATGCTCCAGAGTTCTTCTGCCAAAGAAATGCCAACAATCAAGCTTACTGTGGTAACCTGTTTGTCAGTGTAGCATACATTCCAGATTTTATTCTTACAAGCAGAGTGTATTCAAATCAATGGAACAACTGAATTTGCTAAAAGAAAAATGGTTATTATTAACGTTATATCAGTGAACCAAGCTGTGCTCGTTTCTAACATCAGCTGTAATGACTTACAATAATTTAAGCACTGTATAATGAATCTTACTCAAGTCAGGTTTTCAGGAATGAGAATTTCTTGCGCACAAACAGCTATCAAACAACAATCTGCATTTTGGTGAAATGTATAGGCTGGATAGCAGCGCAGTCCGCTAAACAATGACATTTGTGCTTTCTATTTAGACATCAAGAGTAAAGAATGAAGCTGAAATCACCCATATATTTAAAATATTTTTAAAGTGATGGTCAAGGAAAATTCATAATATTCTTATAACCATGTTATTTATGGCTATTAAGGTATGTATTGAGCACCAATAAAGCGCAAGGAATAAATTCCATTGCAAACTCGTTCAATTTCAGTCTATATCTTGTTATTCCTGTGTGCTGAAAAAAGGGTGGAGTCGAAATGGTCCATGGCTACGTAGACATGAAACTCCAACCAATACATATTTTGGTTTCATTACATAAATTCTCCCTTAGTTTAAGGTGAATAAAACTGTCCTGTTCCGCTAAGAAATCCTCTTTGAGTCTGAGCCAAACACTCGTTTTGTTTTCTCTTAAGAATAGTCGTCCGCGTTATTCGTTTTTGAATAGTTAGTTAGCTAAAGTGTTTATTTTTTCCTGCTCTCCTTAGCCGTATACCAATTTTATCCCTCCCCCAATCTCTTTCCCCACCTTTGTATCCATCCCTCCGTGGTGCTAGGTAGTGACATTATCTTGCTTCTTGCACAGCTTAGCATGAAACGAACTAATCATTCACACATCGTTTTTACTTGGTGCACTGCTCAATCGTCAGATAATAATCAAAAATAATACATAGTTAAGATTTTGCCAAATAAACCATGCCTTGGAAATGGTTTAGTCGTATTGTTCAGTGGCTGGTTACAGTAACAAAAATAGACTAGAACCATTATCCACCGAAGTAGGCTACTTAGTTGCAACTGAAATGAATGAATGGGTCTTTAAATACATTTTTTAAACTTGATAAAAACCTATCATTATTGAATGATTTGTATGGAACATGCATTTGGTGAAACGTCTCCTTGCAATTTAGCTTGCTTTAAATAGACTAACGTTAGATCAAACGGCTTAGCGTTTAAGTTAACTTAACTTTGATTGCGAGCTTGCGTGTGATATTTATGTCTTGATAGCAGCCGCACTGTATTTTACTTTGAATTTATTGCATTAATTCCTTGCTGGGTTCAAACATATGGTTTAAACCACAGAACTGTATAAGTCCTGTGGTTCAAACATGTAGGGCTGGATGACGTCGATGGCACTCGAGTTGAGGGCGTGGATTTAGACCACACCCCTACAATCCTGAGTCTTTTCAAGACTGAGTTTATTAGCTGACTTTGAGATATATATTAATATACCTATTCACATTTTCTTGAAAAGATATTTGGTGGGTGTGTAGTGGACACACCCATCTGTGATATGTTGTGGTTATTAGAATTTTTTAGAATCCCTTGACCATCACTTTAAACATAAGATACATGTTTTTCATGTGTTTGTTGGCCTACTCTTTGATCAACCAGTCCAGTGTTAAAGCATAACTGAACTTTGGTGGAACTTGGGTTGTGTAGTTGGCCATGATATGACCTGGCCATGATATGAGTCCAAATGGTGGCGAAATTTGTTTGTTTGTTAGTTGCTCTGTGCTCCCCTGGGGTGATAATCCAGAATAGGGTATTTGTCGCTCTCCATTCACTTCTATAGGGCAGCTAAAACGGTCTCAAAATTACACTTCTAGCACGTATACGAACGGGGTTTGATCCCCGGTCCTGCCAGATCCGAGCATGGCCAGTGCCTTGAGGGAGCGGCAGTTGGCAGCTGCTCCCGGGTGGGATGAGAATCGCTGCGAACAGAACAGCCCTGGGCGAGTTGGAATCACGGTTAGGGGCTCGAGGAGTCACGCCCTGAAGAGGACGTGGCGCCGTCCTTCCTACCACCAGCTGACAGGGTTGTGTAGCGGTTATTTTTCTAGTGGTTACTACACGGGGGGAATTGAATAAGAATAGGGTTCAATTGGCTACCAAATTGGGAGAAAAGGGGAAAAAATCTGAAACAAATTATAAATAAAAAATAACCAGTCCTTGTACGTATTTATTTTTTTGAAAATTAAATGGCCCTTTCCACTTTTTTGTATTTTATTTGGAACGTAGATCTGGTACGTAATTCTTGTGCCAGAAACAGCGTTAATGTGCCGATGCGTCAGAAACCACTCATTGGCCCAAATTTCTATTAAGCGTTCCAGGGGCCACGTATAAAACTCTGAGTAAAAGAACACTCAGTCAGAAATCTGCTTTAAAAAAGTCTTGCGTTTTCTACCTCTGCCTTTCAATCACAGTGTCACCATATCACACAGACCCCAAACATTGCATATGTATGGTGTCCATCGTGTGCAGAGGTATGCAGATTCTCACAGCACGTGTTATATTATACATCTGAATTTCCATCTGCGTGGAAACTCGCTTTCTGAGGGCATTTTTCCGCCCAGCACTGTTTATAAATGTGAACAACCCGACCTGCCGACATTTTGCTAGTCTTTTCTGGTAGCTTGCTAACAACATTGAAGAAAATTGTACTTTTATAATTTATTTTAATTGCACAAAAAAAAAAATGGAGGACTGGTTATTGTTTGTAATGTATTGACAGAATCTGCTTCGTTCGCGTTCGTATACATGCTAGAACTGTCATTTTGAGACCGTTTTAGCTGCCATATTCTGGATTATCACCCCAGGGGAGCCCAGATCAACTAATGAACATATTTCGCCACCATTTGGACTCATATCATGACCAGGTAACAACACAACCAAAAGTTCTACCAAAGTTCAGTTGTGCTTTAAAGACAATTCCTTAATGTTTCGTATTCATTTTCTCATTTCAAATTCATTCTCATTGTGCATGATTTTGCCCTTGAGAGGTTTCAGGAGTGTGGACTGCGGGGATGTCTTGAGACTTGCCGGCTTCATTAGCTAATTTGTTAAATGTAAAAAAGATAATAATATATGACGTTAAGTAATTTTGCTTTCTGTATTTCATGTTTTGAAGGAGCTGAATATTATATTTTGAAACAAACTATTTTATTTTATTTTTACATGTCGACTATGGATTTTCATCACTGCATGCGGGTTATTCCTACATCCAGGAAACTCTTGAAATGGATGTGTTAAACACACATTACATAAATAACCCTTACAATACTACACACACACGCAATATTTTCAATACAAATAACCATTACAATTCCAATGAATGGTATGGCCAACTAAACCCTTTCATTACATTACTTTACATTATAGACATTTAGCAGACGCTCTTATCCAGAGCGACGTACATAGTGCATTTTCAAACTAGGAACAAGAGCGTTTAAAAACAACCCTAAAAACGAAACCCTTTCACTGCATTTTAGCTTCAGGTGTCTAGTTGAATATACGCACACATAAAGTGTTTTCACTTTAACTTTTTGCTAAGCTGACCTTATCGAGAACTTTCTCTCACGTTGCTCTCGCTGATAAATGCGGTGTTTTTTTAAATAAATGGAGGGATGCTTCAATAAGGCATGGAAGTCTGGTTGGGCATCAAAGTTGGGCACAATCTGTTTTCCTGTAATTGCTTTCTTTTTATCCGGAGCAAGCAGTTCATCTTTCTACGGTAATATCGCTCAGTAACGGGCGCTGATTACCCGCATGGAGGAGCCACTGTTTGTAGAGGTACATGGCAGGAAGTTAATTACTTTTTACTTTTGCAGAAGGCTGCGCCAGTGGATTCACTGACTGAGTTCGTAAAATTTCAGAGGAGAATGTTTACAACTCAAAACTTAGGACGTCAGCCTCGCCTATATGGATCGCCCGACTCAAAGTGTTGCTCTGCATGGTTGGCGGTCAGCTTAGCTGGGTTAAAAAAAGCGGTCGCGTTATGTTTTGTGTTTTGAAGATTGCTTGTGCCTTCTCGCCATTTTGAAGGCGGGGAAAGAGGGCGAAAAAAAGATCGCTCCTCAGGGGACCTGGTCGTTGCCAGCAGCATAGTAATCGGAATAGGAAGTGTCGCGTTATGTTCGGGGAGTCAGCTGAAAACTCATTAAACCGTGATTACCTTTTACCTCCAAAAGTAGTCTAAGGCCCAAAGCAGTCACGATGCAGTCTGTTTGTCAGCAGGACAAAATGAGTGATTCATTCAGCGCCTCCTATTCCTGAAGAAATTCTGTGGGCGGCTTGTGGCCTCTCATCATCCTCCTCTCATCATCCCAATACCTTCCTCCGCAACCCCCGGCCCCCCCCCCCCCCCCTCCTTCCCACAAAAGTGTAAACAAACGAACCAAAAAACAATGCGCCACAGAGGCGCGTCAGCCCCTCTGAAAATTGAAGGGTGAGGTGCTGACACACACCGTAGGTACACCCCAACCCCCCCCACCCCCCAACCCCCCGCTGCCTCCATTGCTCTCTCAGCCAGATAAAGGCAGCAGACTGGCGCTCGACTAGGTTCTCGGGAGCAGGTGTCCTCCTCCCGTCGATGCCGTGCCAGCAAGCGGCACGTTAAAAACTTTAATTGGGAAAACGGCGGGTCCCAGGGGGACCCCCTCTCGATTTCCCGAGGAGCGCCTTTTGTCGGAAGTCATTCGAGTGAGCTTTTATTTATGAATTCCGTCTGATCGCCCAACGAGGCCAGCGACGGCGACGCTCCATCTCCTGACAGACAGCGTTTCTTTCCCGCAGCAAGCCGCCCTGGATAAGAGTGTCCCTCCGTGCTAAATGGCGGTAATTAAATGCAGCGCAATGCAATCCGTTGTAGAAGAAGGGTATGTGTATGAATCGTCTTCATCCACGGATACAGTCCGCGAGACCTGCCGTGATTCCTGGCGTGCCAGGTGTTTTACGGCCGGCGACGTTAACGTCGTGCTACCATTTACTCGCCGACCACAGTGGTTTTCTCGCAACGCCAGGCCCGTTGTGAGTGATGAACTGCAGTTTGCTTGTTCTGGAGCAGGCCGCAAACAACATCTTTCTCCGCCTGTGCCATGTACAGTGGGATGGGAACAGCAGGGGAGTTGGAGACATGTAAATGATCCCGCGAACTCGTCGGCTGTTTCCCCAGAAATCTGACGCTTGTTTAGGCTACTGTGAGCAGCCTATAAAGATCACGCTCACGCGCGTTGGCGGTGTCTGCTGGCTCCCTACAAATAATACCTTTATCGATGCACATTATTTAAATAATACTTTCAGTTAAATGTCTTCCTGTAGCGTGAAGCCAGGGACTCTTTCTTTCATGTTTTTTTGCATAAGAGGGGACATTATTCCCTCATGTTTTTGATGTGGGAGAAAATTGTGTCTCTTTTTACCGTGGAACTGACCTTAAAATGTGCTCTCTCTTCTTCTAGTGAATTGAATTCAAAGCTTCAAGACACTCTGGAACAAATAGAGGTATGCTTCTAGTCTTTGTTTACCACGAGTGATCACGCACGTAATTATATATATAATTGCATCATTATTGCCATAATAGGTACAAACACCTATGACATTAAATGTTGCCATTCGGTAGGTCATTATTTTATTTTAGTGAGATTTATGACGTTAATACTGACACAGGGGATGCATGTCTATGGTGGAAACATATCTTTCAAATGAAGCATCAAAAACCACATGTGAACATATTACCTGAATACCAACTAATATTTCACCATGGAGATAATGTCATATTTTACTATACAAATGCTCAAGTGTTTTAAGTTTTCCCAACAGTGACTGTTTGTTCCATCACAAATCTGTCTTGTGCAGCACGTTGAAGATGATCAGTCTTGCGTGCAGCGCTATGCTTGTGCTCTGAATCCCAAACGTCACCCTCATCCTGTATTGGAGTGGAGTGGGAGCCACACATGTAAACCAAAAAGAATTCTGAATTATAATTTTTTTTTTTACGATATATTACTTTATTTGTTTATAAATGAATCGGTTAGTAATATGTGTAAGGGGACAACGGCTGGTTGCGTGCTTGTTTAAGTATATGGACATAAACTAAATACTGGTGAATTTTTGTTTGATAATAACCCCAGTTGCCCTTTAAAATCACAGGCAAGTTTCTTTTTTCACCACTTATATCGGTTCTTTCTCAGACGTCTCATTTTTTTGTACCTTAAGTGGGGGGGAAAAAAGTATGTTTAGAACCGAGGGCCGAAGACAAATTACCGCCATTATCTCTCCTGCCGAGCAAAGACGTGTTGAGAAAGACGATAGCGACCTAACAAAGCGGGACTTGTCGCTTCGCTTATTGTCTGCAGTGTTCTCACCCCTGTGAATCTCTTCCGCAGGAGCAACTCGACGTGGCCTTGTCAAAAACCTGCAAACACTTTGATGTCACCCACTACACCAAAGTTCAGCTGGCGTACACCCTCCTGGGAAAGACGCAAGTGAGTGAGTGCGTCACCGGCGGTCGACGGCCGAGCTCCGCCATTACGCGGACGGGCGAAACGAGGCGGTGATTCATTGTTGGCTTAATACCTTCCTGCAGCCGAAGGGAACGTTTTCCTCAATCAAGCCTCGATTGAAGGGATAAAAATAAAAAAAATCTCGATAAATGCAACCCCACCCTTTCATCTTTTTCATTGTGAGATGCCATTTCCCCAGATCGCTTTTCCAAGGCGGGATATCGATCCGAAGATAAATAACTGGATTCCCAAAGTCTGTAACTTTCTTTTTCCACAGAGGCCCATTTTGTATTCTTTGCAAGTTTGTCTCCGCCGAGCATTGTGTGACCGCAGGGCAGTCGATTTGAAGCTTTGATACAGACGGAGAATTGCCCTGTAATCCGGGAGAATGTGTCTTCTTAGGCGCTATGAGTTTTATGCCCGCCAATCACTGGTCACTGTAAGCCCCTGTTACTCAAATCACGGTCCTCGAGGGGCCGAGAACTGCCCGGTTTTCCACCCTCCCTTTACCTGGGAGTCCGGTGTGGCAGTCTGGCCAGTCAGTAGCACTAAGTGTTCAGTTAATTGCCTGGGAGAAAGGAAAACCAGGGCTGGATTAGGATTCGAGGGCCGGATTTGAGTATCTTTGCTGAAAGCGTTTCCTCGTTTAATTGTGTAATACTTCGCAATCTGTCTCGGGACTGCACAGCAGAACACTGCATAGAGCCCCGGGCCATGACTTTTACTTGTTCTCACGACACTCAGAACTGCTGATAGCTGCTATTCAGATCGAGAGAGCCGCGGCGGCTACCTGTTTAGCACCGCGTAGAGCGCGGTCGGAGGGCGCGGCACGCGGCACGCAGCGCTCTTGCGAGGGTGGAGCGGCGGCCGATTCTGGAACCAAGGCCAGCGGGGGGGATCGCCGAACGCAGCGTCGTGCTTTTTTAACAAAACATGTTGTTTGCCTGATAGGAAAGGCCTTCGCAAGTGGGCGGCTCAAGGGCCTGTTACTGAGCGAGTCCGAACACGGTTACTCCCCTCAGCGCCTGGCGCGCGCCCTCGCGCGTCAGCCCTCGGGTTTCTGACCTTCTGCCTTTAAAGCTGCGAAAGCCCCTCGAAGCACCGCCGTTGTCTACGGTTCACTGCGAAATAAATCCGAGCGATCGAAGCCAAGGCGCGGCGGTGCCCACGTGCCGCCGCCGCCGCCACCGCCGCCTCCGAGGGAGAACGAATCAGCACGCGGCGGGGAGACGTCGTCTCCGTCCCCCGCCGGACATCCATCCCAGCCCGGGTAAGAGCGAGCCTCTGGGCGGCAGTGACAGTTTGCTCTTGTTTACAATTACTCTAATGAGCCCGAGCCGCTTGTTTATCCTGGCTGTTATGGACCACGCATGGGCGCATAATCATTTCATTCTGCTAATGGGGCCTGTTCCCGTTCCAACAATTACAATGTACTCATGAGTACCTGCCAGGGCGCTGGGCTGGGGGTCTTAAGGTCTAATTAACAACAAGCCGCTGTTCCGGACATTTCTCAGTAATACCTTCTCTCAGTACCGTCCGATATAAGGAGGCGGAAAGAATCGAGAATCGAGGCCCGTTCAGCGGCACAGTGCCGAGGGAAGCACCGTGTACCAGCGTCGTAATGAAAGCCTCGTACGTCCATCTACCGAGCGCGCCAAGAGAGCGTACGTCACCCTCGTCTGTACTGCCCTCACGTATCCAATCGACAGCCGTCGTCGACGGGATCCAGATTCCCTTGCTGCCCAATCGCGACCAGGGCAAACGGTAGCATTATTCATTTCAAGGTTAGGTATTATTACTTTTGAGCTTACATTCTTGGGGATCGAGTCCTTTCGGCCGCTGGAGAATCTGTCGGCGCGCGAGGGTGCCCCGTTCTCCCGGGGAATCGCGGCCGCGGTCACGCGATTATCACGTCTGACCCCTGTGCTCCCGTGTTCCTGCCCGGCTTGGGTCAGAGTGAAGGGAGAACACACAGTTCGCAGTAATCGGGCTCTTATCTGATAAGGAGCAGGTTTGCTACGTAGCTTTGCAGAGACGACTCAGAGTGAAAGTAATAGTGTCGCGCCGAGTGCCCAGAGGCAGACAAGTACCTGAACAAAGACAAAGATCTCATTTAAGCTTTTTTGCGTGCCATAATTCTGGTTTCACTATATCCAAACCTAGCAGGCAGCCTAGCTTCTTCGGGAATGGAAATTCATTTTAGAAATATACATGAGAATGAACAACAAAGATAAGCAGTTATTACTCAGATTCTATGTGCCAAAAATGCATTTCTTTAATTAAAATGATAAAAAGATAATTGAGTGCCGTTTTAATTAATTTAATTAATTTAATAAAGAATTCTATTTGACTTATGCAGTCATGCTTTATGTGTTACAATACTCTGGTAACAGAGTGATCTTTTTATAAAAATAAAAATAAAAATTTATCCCATAATGAGATTTAACAAAAACAAATTTAAAGAAATAGTGTAGAAAATTCGAGTAGAAAAAAAGGCTATTTTAATGCACATTTAGTTCTTGGCCGCTTCCTTTTATTAAGTTCTTCAGTCAGCTGAGTGCAGATATACTTACAGGAATGATTAGTATTGGCTGCTGCAGAGAGAGAGAGAGAGCTTGGAAAAGTTCCAGAGTTTCACAAGCTCCCTCCGTACATTTTAAATGGACATTTTAGGCATGTAGGCAGACACCGCTTACACAGCTTACATTCTATGTACATACAATCCATTTATCCAGCTGGATATTTACTGGAGAAGTTCACATTAAGGGCCTGATTTACTGATACCTTTAGCATGTGAGGCCCTTTAGCAAACAAAAAAAACAATAACATGTCAAATGATTGGCCATGATGTTTGTTTTGCACCAATTATTGGTTGTGTTATTAGTTTTGTGTTTTCAGTGTTGTTAGATATTAGGTTCAGGCCCTGAGTATGTTGCTGGAGGTTGAACGGTGGCGCTCCATCTGGGAATTAGACCTAGAACCTTGGAGTTCCAAGGCCAGTTCCCTAACCATTGTGTTACACTGCCACCCTGTCATATCTTCTCCCTGCGTTAATTAATGCCTTATCTTATTTTGGGAAGTTTCATGCAGGAGTTCTCATTTGTGATGAAGGTTATAAATATTCTATTAAATTACATTTAATGGTGATTAAAAAAAAATTGGGAAACAATTCCGTCTCTGGGTGCATTTTTTTTTCTAAATGTGTAGTAATGTATTTCTAAATGTATTATTAGTACTAATGATTGTATTATTATTATTATTATTATATTTTAAAATTATCATAATAATTGCTTTCATGGGACTGTGTCTCTCTGCAGACCGCTATGGATCAACTGCACATGCACTTCACCCAGGCCATCCACAATACCGTATTCCAGGTGGTGCTGGGATACGTGGAGCTGTGCGCTGGGAATGCCGATACAAAGTTCCAGAAGATGCAGTACAGAGACCTGTGCACGGTGCGTATTAGCCCAACACCCCACCCGCCACGCGCATCTCCTGCCAGTCTAACAGACGGGCTCCCCTTTGCTACTCCATGAAAAGAGGTGTGCTGTTTATCTCTGCGTTATTGCATTATCCTGAAATTAAATCACTTTTGGCTGAGATTTAACGTGCAGAAAAGATGCCGATAACAGGCGAAAGGCTCCCGCTCCTTCCCTCCCTTTTCCCCTCTTGCGGGAGAGAGCATTTAATTATCGAGCGAGCCTGTGTTCCAGTCGCCTCGGATGAATACATTTTCAAAAGCAGCTTTTATCGGTCGCTCATGGTGAAAATGCATTTCTCGTCCGAGCCACCTTTTCAGTGACTAAGAGCGATGCGTCGTGGCCGAGAGACGGTTTCGCTGCTCGGTAGGGTAATTTATCAGTGTTATTCTGAAGCATTGTGTCGTGAAGATGCGCGCAGATATCCGTTGTGTTGAGTTCATTCCGACTCCCCGTCCAGACCCCTTGACACATTTGCATTTGTGTGAGCTCTCTGAACTCATCCAACTGATACATCACAATCAAAATATCTGAGCTGTCTTCAATGAAACCCATTTCAACCCATTTTCCCATAAAGGCAAATAAAAGAAAATATGCTTTTTATTTGCGTCGCCCTTGAGGACAATTCAACGGTCACGTTACGCGCAATACTCACCTTTGCCAGCAGATGGCACAGCCACTGAGGCAAGAGTTTCCGAACGCTTACGGTGAATGAGGGGGAAAAAATAAAATAAAATAGAAAAAAAAACTACCAGTGAGGACGTTTAGAGACGACTGTTTCTCCGGGACAGGAGAACGTGAGGTTAATGTTGGATCAGAGATTACCGGCCAGATACAAATTGAAAATTCCAGAGCCATGACCATCTGAAGCTAGATCCTCTGGGTTTCAGATGCTCGACGGAGAGGAACGGCGGCGGTGTCTCGGTGGCGTGGCCCGTGGAGCACCGTCCAAATGCCGTGCGACCGCTGTCACATGCCTCTCCCTCTCTCTCGCTCCCTGTTCTTCCTGTTTCTCTACACTGTGTCCAATAAAGCTGAAAAAGGCGAAGAATATTTTAAGATAAAATAAAAACAAAAAAAACGGAGAGGAATGGCAGTGTGAAGTCTTCAGCTTGCGCTAAACACCAGATCGTGTTTTAGAGTTTCCCCTTTATTTGCGGGGCATGTAAAGCGAAATATTTCACATGCATGTGATGTGCAGTCACCCCTGACTCTTGCTCTCCTCTCCTGGGCGCTAATGACTTACAAAATAATCGCGCTAATTGCAGTCCTCTGCGGGACGCGATTAGAGGCCGTTTGGGATCGGGGTACAAATTGAATTACCGGAACACGACGAGCGACTGTGTAGATACCTCCCCGCGACTCGGCTTGCGGAATGCGCGCGCCGGCTGGCGAGCTCACGTGCTCACGCGCGTCGCTTAGGTCTCCAGCGTCCCCGCGTTTTTTTTAGGGACGAGGCGGTACGTCTTCATATCGTTCTCCGGGGTCGTCCTTCTGTTTGAGCTCAAATGAAAACGGCCACACTCCGCTGCTTCAAACGGTCATATAGGTGCCGCATCAAAACCGGTCGTCTCTTTGAAGCACTGACATTTTACTACAACATGACTGATGTGATTTCGGGTTCCGTGTTTGCTTTGATTGTAAGAAATTCTACCGATGACGAAAGAAGGCGGATGCCTAAAAACCGATCGACAGATTGCGCATATTGTATATTCATGGGCAAGCCAACAGGAAACGTGGATTTTTCTCATGATTATGAGTCGCAGGTGGAATTTTTGATTGATTGGTTTGTACGTTAATTGTTTTGTTAATCAATGGACAGAATTACTCCCATGAGTAGTCATTCACTACCCAATTATGAGGAAATTAAATGGGCATACAGAGCATAGGTAGGCAGCCTAACTACCTTTGGACCTTTAGTTTGTACATTTTATTCGTAGTATTTTCAGTCCATGGCTTTAACTACGCCATGAGAACTTGTTGCGCTAAGAGCAATGCTAATTGACGCTTTAGTTGATCATCGAAGAGCTCATTTTTTAATCATCTGTCCATCTAATCAACGATCATGTGACCCCTGTGACCAGTCTGCCTGACTGGTCAGATTTTCCAGTTTTATTCACACACTGGTTCTAGAGCTTGTTTTATCGGAGAAGGAAGCTCTTGAAACACTGGGCAATCAGAATCCTTGGCGACGGCGCGCTACACTCTGCCGAGGTGAATCATATGCAAATCGCGGCTGCTACTATTCTGAACTTAGCACCGTGTAACCAAATTAAAATTCAAAAAGCCTGGATGATGTAGAAGGTCACTTCGTGTTATGAAACGGCTTTTGAATCGTATATTAAAACATCATTACCCCTTAGCTCCACCCCCGCCCCGAACATCACACACACTCTTCTGCTCGCTCTTCTCTTTCGCTCACTGCTGCCGAGCCAGAAGCGGCCTGTAGACTGCCACCATGCTCTAAAAACACTTTCTGGTAACAGGAAGGCTCTGGCACATTACAGAACTTGGAAAACCTCAGCTGGAGGCACCCGAAGGATATTTCCCGGGAATTAATTTTCCACGGTTCAGCCTTAAAAACGAAAAAATGTGTAACTAACTGAAATTGGTTTATAAGTCTTACAGGTAATCCTGTCATGCACTTGAAAGTGAACCCTAGGGGAACCATTTTGTACAAAGCTGACCCCTTGCCCGACTTCTAAATGGCGGATACTTCCAAATAAATACTTTGTCCGGGTTTGGTTTTCTCATTGAATACACCAAGAGTCATTTTCATGAGACAAAGTGGCTCATATTTTTCTTGCTACAGTTGTTTTGTAAAGCTAACCCTCCTGTAAACCTGGAGCTCAGCTGTTCATATTTTCTCAGCTGTGCCGGCAGACAGAGCACTGAGCGTTTATTTTCCCTTGTCGCAGGATTAATAAGCATCCCAACACTATTTATTATGTGTCTTGCGGTTCTTAATAAAGTAAATCCTCCCATCAATTAAAATCGAATTTCTGTTCCGAGACACCGGTTCGTTTCGATTGTTGCGGGGAAAAGTCTCTTCGTTTGATGAACATACAGAATCACGTTTGTTTTACTTTTTAAGCTGCAAAAAAAATAAAAAATCAGTTCATGAGGCAGTCTTGCTTCTGGCATCTGTTTAGTTCAAAGACAGTCGCAATTCATCCTCATGATGAATTAATGAATAGAAAGGAAAATAAGAAGGTGTCATCAGAGCTTACAGTGGTGACTGTAGTTCCGTGGACGGCTGGCGTAAGAAAAAGGAAGAAATTGTGCTGCTTGTGAGCTTGGCGAGGACTTTCAGCGTAAGTACAGGAAACGCGGTGACCGATGTGAGAGACCGGGCTGCAATGGGCCGAACAGAAGCATCTAGAAACCGAAGGGAAAATTCTAAGGGATTTCCAGTGGTGATCTGTGGTTCCACCTGCTTTGGCTGCTCGGATCATCGCTGCACAGTAAAGATGGCCGTCATCACGGGCCATCTGTTATTTTGTTTTCTCTTCTGTGTTTCTTTGCGGCCAGGAGGACGAGCCAAAGTGGGAGGAATCAAAACGCAGATGCTACATTGTTATAGAGGAAATAAACATGCCTGACCCAGTCGAGACAACTGTGGCATGTGCAGTACATAGGGGAACTGCCTTTGAGTCTAGCCCAGGAGGCCTTTGATCTTGATAACAGGGGGGCGCGAACCTCAGCTGTGGCACGGTTTATCCGACAGGCCTTTCGCTCCCGGGCACGTGAAGCTGACCCGCTCGGGAGCCGCCCTGGCACAGTGCCCGCTCTCCAGACAGCACGACACGCACAAGCGCTGTTTTCCCAAAGCCTCCAGACAAGCCTTGCCCACAGACCTCCAGATTTCTGCTCACTTTCAGTGCCTTAGATTGTTCAAAGGAGGAGGTAAGAATCAAAGTTACCAGGCTGTTTTTTTAAATGGCTCAACTCTAATAACTATAATATTTTTGGTTGACCGGACTATAGCAGTTCCAATTAGTAGCCTACAGAATGGAGCTTTTTGCAGCTTGTCTTGTATTTAAATTCAAAGCCATATCAGGGGTGCAGCTATATTTAGCTCTTTTTAATGTTGTCGTAACCCCTTTGTTCAGATGGTCTTGCTGGCGAGACCATTTTGCTCAGCTGAGACATTCATTGCTCCTGCAGCCAAACTATTAGTGGAAAACACAAGCACTGAGTTTTAACTTTATTGGTAGACGATTCGCGACGATTTCTGGCCAATGCGTAGTTTCTGAGTGTCACTATTTTTCCGTAGCAAGTCCATTTAACAAGCACCCCCCCCACCCAGTCGATACCTACCCATGCGTGACATAGTGTACAATAGTGTCTATGTTTTAGTTTATAAATATATGTATTCATCGTATAAAATTAGAATTCCGTCATAGCAACAAGATAAACCAAACAATCGCCTGATCGTATGCCAGAAAAGCAGTGAAAAGCCCTGCTAACTTTGCTAACTGAAATGCAAAATAAACATGTGAAATTATTCTCTTATTCTACCATGTATTGTACTACCAATATATGCTACTAAATATGAAAATAATATACAATCCTACCATTGGTTTTACACATCGAGATGTTCCTTTCAAAATTCTGTGGTCATTTATTGTCTGGTACAATCGGTTTGAGAAATGTACAGCACTTAATACCACAATTACACTATCTGAAACGTCGACTCGTAATACCCCCCATGCTCTGCAAGCCTGTCTCGTTCATTACAGTTCATTCTGGTTTAATTGTCGGCTCTTTTATCCAACAGCGTGCATTATAACCTTAGCAACGGCATATCCCAAGTCTTCCAGGGTGCTTTATACAATTTACTACCATCCTGCATATCGGTAGTTTTAGTTTTCAAGGTCTCGTATTACGCAAGCTGAATATAATAACGCACAGGGGAGAGGAAATTCCCCATGCCGACATTTTAAAAAATTCACGTCTGAAATGCAGTTGGTCTCGCTGGCTACAAATAATAAGTTAAGTAAGTTCATTTTTCCACTCGAACACTGTCTTTCCAATATGATTGATAGACCCATTGCTATTTTCGCATTTTGAGCGCATTTCACATACTGTAGTGCAATCGTTAATTGTATTTTTGACGTAGCCTACCGATTTCCATTGAAAATAGAACATTTGGCAGCATTTTGCAGATGGTGGAATACTATTTTATTATTATGTTATCATACATAATATAGGCTATGGCGTATATAGGCTACTTGTCACTTGTGGAATAGCAACTGCTCATTCCAATTTTCTGTGCGCTGATATGTGGTAGATTATTAAGGTAAATATTTCTCTTAATCAAAATGACTAGAAATATTAAAAAAACAGAAATGCAATCCCGGGGCAAAAGTATACATACTGTAGAGTACAGGAAAAAGTGATGTTTTATTGAGGTACAAGAGTGAATGATTAGGCTACATATTTCGGTGTATGTAACACTGTGATATCTATATTTTATCTTAATCCATCAGAAGAAGCAAATGTATATTCTTTATAATGGATAAAACAAATTTTATAAATTTTATGACATGTTTTGCATAGGGGTTTTGGATCCATAGATATATACCCCCCTATACTGATGGAAATATAGTTCTTCCCACTTGAACATTATGCAAAAGTGAGTTTTATGAGCCAAAACCGTTGATTTGTAGTTAAAGCAGTACACAATTTAGTCATTTGGATAGATTTGGAGACACTAATGGAAAACAATACATTTTGCATCATAGACCTTTAGTAGTTCTGCATATCATCCTCAGATTTTGCACACTTGTTGACATGGAGCTTATGATCCAGGAAATGTATATATTTACCTGTGTCACTTATGTAGCTCTCAGTATTTTGTTGCAAACTAAAGAAATATATATTTTTTTGCATTTTTACAAAGTTTTGCTTGCATTTGTGGCACTTTATTTTGACTTAAATTATGAAAATAAACAAATCTAAGTTTATACTATAAATAGTACACCGGTCTTGTTTCATTTAAGCCATTTACCAAGTTCATGTGATGCTCACACCTGGAGCACCCCCTAAATAGATGAGAATTGACTAAATTTGCCATCTGCGCAAAGGGTTTAAAGCATACCATACCTTACCGGGACTTTTAGCTAATTCTTTATCTTAATTATAAACTTTTTCTAACACACCGTTGAAAGAGCTAGCTTATAAGCATTATACATGAGCGCTATATAAGATCTTATTTTACTCCATTCTAATTGTTTTGTCTCAGTCTCGCCATAGGCTTTTTACGATACTCATATGAAACTCTTTTCTTTGCGCACAGAATATTTTTTCATTCATTAAAAGAAGTCTTGTCTGAACTTCGAGTGTATAAACTCACGCAAAACTGTTTGCGTCAGAGGAATTATGCCTCCCGGAAGAGAGAACATTTGATTCATTATCGCCATTAGCACTCGGCTAGCACTCCAGGTACGCTGACGTCTGAAGATAAGAGGGGCGACGTGAATGCATAGGGGTGGCCTAATTAACATTCCATATGAGTAGGGCCGGTGGCACGAAAGGGCCGCATCCATCTAATCACAGCGAGTGCAGAGAGAGAAGCGGGGTCCTTGATCCCATCCTCGATGTCGTGAGTACTGTCAGTTCTTTATCGGCATATATGGGCGCGGGGAGAAGTCATTTCTGTTTCCGCCAGCTGTGGGAGGTCCAGAAAGCTCAGAAGTAATCGAGAGAGTGCCAGGATCCGGACAACTCGCCGCCGTCAAGTTATAAAAGCCATAAAAAACTGCTTTTGTGCCAAAACTGAAGAGCCACTTTCATTCACTGTGTCCCCACAGGAATAAATTATTAATAAATTATCGTTATAAGATATACTATAATTTAGTTTGTGCTCTCCCAGTGGACCATTTGTAGACAAAAGCGCTTTTATTGGGGTGGCCTTGGTGCACTAAATGTGTACTTATGTCCTGTGTGACCTATATTCTTAATGACAAGGGTTTTTGTACGCAATGGCCTACAGTGGTGTGTGCATACAATGATTTATGGCTCGCTGTCATTTTGCTAAAGGGCTGAAAGGAAGTCGATGTGACGGGACCAGTGCCAATACCACGGCAAACTATCCAGTGATATTGGGCATTTAAACAACAGCAGTTGACTGTAAGTGATGCAAGATCCCGGCTAACAGCGTTGGAGTGAGGCGTACACAAAGAAAGCCTCAACGATTGCGCGATGAGTCACGGGTCTACTCGCACACTGCAGCGGCGGTGATAACACTTATCTTGACAAGAACAGCGGTGCGATCATTGTTCGCTCTATTTATGATTCTCAAACATGTTGCAATCGGTCACGCGCGTGCCGTACTTTGATGGGCCAGGCGATCGGTTGGTCTCCCATTGCTTGACACTCTACCCTAGACCCGCTAAGGAGCAGATGGCGCCTGGTATTTGGGAATATGCAAACCACAGGTGGGATTACTGTACTGTGGCATTCTTTGGCAGTGCACTTTCATGCATTACTATAGGGACATGCAAATCAGAAACGGAGGCATGTCGGTCAGTGTTGCCTGTATATGGCCTGATAAACACTGTTTATTTCCCTCTTACGCCTACTGTGGCCACTAACTTTATGTTGTAAGATCAACGACATCGACTACTACTATTGGTTGTGTGCCTAATGACTTTAGCACCAGCATTGTTCAGGGCCTATAAACCTGCATTTATGCACTTGGGTAAGCATGCAAGTCACTCTCGACATAACTGCATCTGTTGCAATGATCTTTAAAAAGTACAAAAAAATTTTAAGAGCAGAATTTTTCGTTGCATTGATTTTCCTCGTTGTGAAAGTGAAATTCCATACAAAAAAGAGAACAGAGTACACAGTACACTGTACAGAAACTAGTGAAATTATGAAAACGATGTACAATTCAAGCAGCACTGGGGAAATGAAGCTTTAAGTAGGGTACTTGTATCTTTTTTTTTATGATCATCTGTGTAAAAGTGAACAATTTTTATTTGATTTTATGGAAAGTCATGGATATTGGTTGAAGGAGAATTGTAAATGCCAGAGAAAACGATTTTTTCGACCTCGAATTTCTACTTGAAAAGGGAAAAAGGTTCTAAAGGAGGACAACATTTGCATCAAGTTGATTTAAAAACAATGCACAATTGAAAGAGTTTAGAGAGATAATATTTTTTTACAACTTTTTGCCATTGTGGCCTCAAAATAGGTATACAAAACGGTGTTAAAAAAAAAAGTGTAGACACACACGTACACACCTTTGAGTGGCAATTCCCACGACTCTTTTGGTCCTGACGCTGCTTGTTCTCTGTTGTGTTTTCCAACTGAAATTATAATGTGATTGATCCTCCTTTAAGGATTGCTCTGAAGGAATAAATTACATTAAAAAAAGCATTGCTGATTCTGCATCTTTGCAGATCGCTGACAGTGATGAAATATTTTTTTCGGCAAGTATTATGATATGATCTTGAAATGGAAGTGATTTTTCTGTTATTGAAAAAAAGAAACGGCGCTGTCACGTGACGAGGTTGAGGACACCTACTCCCAACTTTCAACAGTACAAAAAAGGATCTGTGTATCGATGAAAAGGGCCACTTATCTTCATTGTCACCTTTAAAGAAAAGAAAACAGATCCACTGTGGACCCTTATGCCAAAGAATAAGCTCGACACGCGATGAGATAAGAGTACAGTGACCTCGCTTTGTTGAACCGATTTAGTATTTCAAACAAAAGAAATCCCTCACATTGTGACCTGGGCCGCAGCAGGAGAGTACTCCACCCCATTGAAACCCACTCCTCTTTCACAGTGGATAACCCTCCAGGCAAACGGCACGGTCCTGCAGGAGCCAGAGACGTGATTTACCATTATCTGTCTTTTTTTCCCAGAGTCTCTGTTGCTTGGCAACACCCTCTGATTACACTCCGGTAGAATCAAGTCAACTGGCAAAGGCGAGCAATTGAATAGACTGTTTGGGATTTGTTAATGCCTTTGGCTCACATGTCCAGCAATTGAAATGGGAAAATGTTTATAATGTGGCTGGAATAATTTAGATAATTTTTTGCAATAAGCCCAGAGTCCTTTCCTGTTTAAAAACATCATCTGATCTATGCTACTGATGGAAAAGCACAATGCACATTGGACTCCAGATGGACTCAATCATTTGGGCAGACGGGCCTGACACAGATATTTAATATTACATTTATTTTTTTCAAATTTCCTATTCTGCATGAGATAAGATTAACAAGATAGGGGGCAATATTTTTTGAAGGGAAAGCAAAAGGAGAACATATTGAAGCTAAAATTATTACAAATTAGGCACTAATGAACTGTGTGAACTGTCTCTTTCATACATAACTGTGAATATTCCTCAGTGCTCAATGATAAAAGGAGAACGTTGGGAGTTTAAATCGTATGAATTAAATACGTTCTGCGATCAGTTATAATCAGAATTAATATCTCTGTGCTGAAGCATGGAAGTTAATCTGCATTGGCGCCGTGATTTTCGGTGGTGTTTATCTAAGCGGAAATGTTGCCCAGGCAACCCTCACATGTTCCAAGGCACACTTGATTTGTGCAAACATCATGTAGGAGATCAATGTTAGGATCTGCAGTGATCGTAACCGTCACAGCCCATCTGAATTGACGTTTTTTCAGTTAATATAGGCAACAAGAACTTACGGACAGCGGTGTAAAATCACAGGACAGTCTGCTAGAATACATAGAAAGGTTCTGTGAAATGCATGGGATGCACCAGTTTGCTCTCTGTCATGTTTTCTTCTTCTTTTATTATTTATTTATTTATTTATTTATTTTGCCCAGGGATGAACTTTGTAGAAAAGCTGTTCCTTGAATGGCTTGCCATGAGTTTTCACCACTTTAAAATACCAGAAATCTCTGCTTAAGGCCCAGGGGTACTAGTTTAGAAGCAGTTTGTCCTATATTTGTCTTACTTCATTCTGTATTCACGTTTTCCAAAATGAATCCTCCCAGCAATACATAGTTGTGTTGAAATTTAATTTGCCAAAATCTATTTTAAAAATAAATTTGTAATTATGCAAAAAATACATACATTGTGCAAAATGCACTAGAACATTGTTTGCACACCAATTTTTATGAAATTGATACATGCATTAAATATACCAAGATCAACAAAAATCAATACTGTATTCAAGCCATACAAACCAGCATTTTCACGTCTGACTGAATTGTCTATTTTAAACAACTACTTAAAATCATGCTTCTTATGGAATCCTAAAGGTGACAAAAGGCATTAGTAGGTTATCTGGATTAAAAAAAAAATATATATATTTTAATCATTTCCTTAGCCTCCAATAAGTCGATAAAATAAATGAAAAAATAATTTATTTTACAGTTACCTAACATTAAATTTTTTAGATTTTTGTATATCATCATATCATTTTAATTCTAAACATTTATTAGCTAGGTAGGAGATGTGTTGCACCAGATTGTTGTCATCGCTATAGTCTTGTCAGTTTTATGCAGTTCTATCTAATGCAAAAGATAAGTAGGCCTACATTAGGTCCAATGTCATCGCAAATGAGCAGAAGCGATACAAATTATTTAAATCTGCACTGTAAACTGAACCACACCAGCTAAACATTCCCACCCTTCATGTTGCAATCACATTCTAATAGCTAACGTATAAAAAAACAGTCAACAAACAAGTTTAACATTACCAGTGTGATGTAATTTTATTTTAGTTAGCTAGAAGTTGTAATGGCTAACGTTAGCAGATCATTTGTCAACTTGCTTTGTGTTAATGGACAGCGCTAGCTAGCAAATGCAGCTGTTCTGGCGAGAGAAGGGCCATAGATGTACAACATATTGAAGTGCTGGACTGCGTTCGGATCCAAAATGAATACTTTCTTCCTGTTGTTCTCTTCCCTTGCTTCAATGTGAATTCCTTTGAATCAAGGGAAGGGAACGACAGGAAGAAGGAATTAAATTTGGATCTGTATTTTTACTATAAGATTGTTTCAATAGAAACTAAGGAAATTTACTTCCGGAACTGAACTCAGCGAAAGTGACACCGCCCAGGCATTGTAGACACGCCCCTCTCATTATAATATAAGCGACGAGGAAAAGGAAATGTGGTGAGGAGAATAGTAAATGTGGTGAGGAGAATAGTAAATGTGGTGAGGAGAATGGTAAATGTGGTGAGAATAGTAAATGTGGGGAGGAGAATAGTAAATGTGGTGAGGAAAAGGAAATGTGGTGAGGAGAATAGTAAATGTGGTGAGGAGAAGTGAGGAGAATAGTAAATGTGGTGAGGAGAATAGTAAATGTGGTGAGGAGAATAGGAAATGTGGGGAGGAGAATAGTAAATGTAGTGAGGAGAATGGTAAATGTGGTGAGGAGAATGGTAAATGTGGTGAGGAGAATAGGAAATGTGGTGAGGAGAATAGTAAATGTGGTCAGGAGAATGGTAAATGTGGTGAGGAGAATGGTAAATGTGGTGAGGAGAATATTAAATGTGGTGAGGAGAATAGTAAATGTGGGGAGGAGCATAGTAAATGTGGGGAGGAGAATAGTAAATGTGGTGAGGAGAATGGTAAATGTGGTGAGGAGAATATTAAATGTGGTGAGGAGAATAGTAAATGTGGGGAGGAGAATAGTAAATGTGGGGAGGAGAATAGTAAATGTGGTGAGGAGAATGGTAAATGTGGTGAGGAGAATGGTAAATGTGGTGAGGAGAATATTAAATGTGGTGAGAAGAATAGTAAATGTGGTGAGGAGAATATTAAATGTGGTGAGGAGAATAGTAAATGTGGGGAGGAGAATAGTAAATGTGGTGAGGAGAATGGTAAATGTGGTGAGGAGAATGGTAAATGTGGTGAGGAGAATAGGAAATGTGGTGAGGAGAATAGTAAATGTGGTGAGGAGAATGGTAAATGTGGTGAGGAGAATGGTAAATGTGGTGAGGAGAATGGTAAATGTGGTGAGGAGAATGGTAAATGTGGTGAGGAGAATAGTAAATGTGGTGAGGAGAATAGTAAATGTGGTGAGGAGAATAGTAAATGTGGTGAGGAGAATAGTAAATGTGGTGAGCGGAATAGTAAATGTGGTGAGGAGAATGGTAAATGTGGTGAGGAGAATAGTAAATGTGGTGAGGAGAATAGGAAATGTGGTGAGGAGAATAGTAAATGTGGTGAGGAGAATGGTAAATGTGGTGAGGAGAATGGTAAATGTGGTGAGGAGAATAGTAAATGTGGTGAGGAGAATAGTAAATGTGGTGAGGAAAATGTTGCATGGGGAAAATTGGAAATAGATAAAACATAAGATAAAAAATAAGATTAAACACATGCAAGGATCAAGAAAATAGGAAAAGTGAAGAGTCGCCTTTAGGATTCCATAGCTTCTCTGTGACTGAAGAAGAATGAGTTGATAAGTGTAGCAGATTGCCTTTTTAGTGTCTCAGTTTGAGTCAGAAGGATTGTAAACTCCCTTTTTATTTCACAAGAACATTTACATAAAATGACAAATTACTTCTGCCTGTAAAGAGCGAACATTTTCATGGAAGTTTGCACACATTCAACTGTGATTTATTTTGGCCACAAGGTAACGATGTCATAGCCCACTGCACTGCATACCCTGCTAATTAAACATGGAAACTGAGAATTTATTTACTTAAAAAAATTTAGTTGAAGGAAGAATTAAAGGAAAATCTAAAAAATAGTAAAATAACTATGTCTCACTTTTTGTTGATTATGCATTTTGGACCTATATAGAGCATTATATCTATTATGTAAAACTGTACTAAATAGATAAAATAACAAGTTCTGACGGGTCATTTTTTATCAGCTGTACTATTAATATTAATCATCAAAAATTACCATCTATTAAGACTTGTGAGAATCATCTATGGTGAGGCTCTATGGAATCAGGAGTTTATATGTCTGTATGAAGTGTATAAAATCAGTGATTCTGGAACTTAGACTTTGGTGGCAGATGTGTAATTTTGGGCATAATTTAGGGATCTGATGAAATGGTGGATAGGCTACCAAGGTTGCTTTGCAAACAGAAAAGAGATATAAGATTTTTAAAAAACATTGGGAGAGCAACCTATATCGGGTGAAACAGTGTACCCTCTGTTTAATATACTGAAGGCGCTAGGCATTCACAAAATAAACGCACAATAAGCGCTCAATACAGACGGGCAAGAACAAAAAAACGATGTCAATGGCTACTTGCACTCAGCATAAGGGCAGCGCCGCTTTTCGATCAGGTCTTCTTCAGGCAGCATTGATTGTGCCGCGGGTCCACTTCTTAACCGTCCGACGGGTTGATTGGTAGGCAGCATCACCACAGGGGAAGAAACACAAGTGAGTAGGACTTGCAAGGAAGTGACTCAACAACATCAGCGAAACCATAACCGACAGAGTGCAGCACAATCACAATTTAGCATTTGTGTGCCGATGATCCACAGAGGCGGCAGCGCGATTTTCTTAGGGTTGCGCATGAGAAATGGTATACAGTGATAATACATATACATATACATAGGCTACGGAAGCTTTATATGAGCACATATATACCGATCTAAAAAAAAAAAAACATGACTAATCAAGTTCATCATTGAGATTGTGGGAAGCGATAGTATTAAGGTGGTAAATCTACCGAGCCTCTTTTTGTAGTAGGATGCGGTCCCAATCCCAACTAGGCATAATTTACGGGTAAGCAATACATTTTTGAAAACCCGAGTCCCTCCAAAAGCAAAGAAGACCGATACATAAATTGTTCTGAAACTGCACATCTGTTAGCTTTTTCACCATTGGGCCGTGTTGCTATGTACTGTTTTTCCCCACTAAAAGTGGCCAGGCTTTACTGCATTCGCTCATAGTTAGCTGAGCCAGTGTCGAAACCTTGGTAGAAATAACACGTGCCAGGCAAAAAAAAGACGGTCGTTTCGGGCTGCTCCCTCGGCTCGGATTGACAAACGGCAGTTAATGCAGGCCTTCGGGCTACGCGCCGCCAGAGTTAGCCACCAGAATGCTTTCATAGTCCTCTGCCCTTTTCCCAGAATTCAAATAACCGTCCTCTTTTCTGACGCCTGATGCCAGGGAAATTACTCCAGTTCGTCAGGTCTCTGATTGGAAGGCTCCCACCTATGGGCTACAATAACTCTTCTGTGAGTTATTAAGCAGTGTCATTTATCTGTTTAATTACATTCTCAAGCCTTTTGTCAATTCATGCAATATTCTCTCGTAACGTTTCATATCAGTATGTCACTGGTAAATTGGGTGAGTTACATCCAAGAACTTTTCTTGAAAATAATTTGTAATTTTTTTAAAAATACACTAAGACAAATTAAATGTGTCAGGGAATTCAAGGGATTGTATAGTAAATCAGATGTTGGCGTGATCGGTTAGAGTGATGAGAGAGACAGTTGTTTATGGGAATTTGATCAGAACATGGGGTTAGCACTCCTACTTTCAAAAAAGTTCCGCGGGATTTTTAATAACCACAGTCAGGGACTTGGCTAAACTTAAAGATCTTAAAGATCATGTGAACTTTATTTGGCATGCTTCTTTTTGCCTGTTAGATTTTGACTATTTTAATTTGGCAGGCTTTCGAATGGTATTGAAATGGGTATACTTAATGTACTGTCATTATGAATTAAGCTGTGTGAGTGTACTTTAGCACTTACTCTCTCTGAGAGTTCAGTCTGACATTAATGTGACAATTACGCTCTATATTTGCATAATAATGGAAATCCGCACTGATACTTATTCAGTTATGCAATGGCTTGATAATCATTAACTCCTCCGATTTTTTTCAATTCATATTTATAAGCTTTTAAAAAAAGGCATGACCTGAATACTTTTTGCCGTCTTTAAAGTTTCTAAGGTGGGTTTGAGCAAGTTTATACTTTCCTAGTATCAAAAAAAATTTCAGTGAACAACTGAACAGTCGTCGTTATCTCTTATAGATCTAAGTGGCAACACAAACTGTTTGTGGTTTCTGGTTACTGGCCTTCGTTGTGTGCATGCATGCGCCCAAGTCTTACGACTTGTGGGTTGTGGGTTTTGGTGGGTGTTTCAGCTTGCTGTGGTTGGACAAGTAACGGGGCAATTAACTGTGATGAATGGCTGAAATATTAGATAAAGGAGTACTAGTTGTAATGAGGTTGATTGCATTTGTCAAACAATCATGTTAACGCGATGACTTCTATCTCTGAGAGAAGTTATTGCAACTCATTGTCAGTTTGTGACAAAAACCCAGGTTACGGAAATGTTGCTGTGATTGTGATCGTACGCCATATTAACCCCTTCTCTTGCACCACCTTTTTTGAACACAAGCCCGAAAATAAAATGGTTACACCTTTGACTACAGGCATAATCCTGCTCTCTTCTGTCAGGTAACCGTTGGGAGTTTGTTTTTTCCAAGTCAGAATTACTCT
The DNA here is from genome assembly GCA_022702515.1 of Ilyophis sp. 1 JC-2022. Lineage (NCBI taxonomy): Eukaryota > Metazoa > Chordata > Actinopteri > Anguilliformes > Synaphobranchidae > Ilyophis > Ilyophis sp. 1 JC-2022. The sequence goes on along the minus strand of CM040395.1, from coordinate 27,523,716 downwards.
AAGTATTACTGAAGCAAAGTGACAGAAGCTCAAACACAGTGGATGTGTACGTTTTTTTCTCGCCTAAAAGATATATATTTTTTGCCTGGTTAGGAATACCGGCTTTCCTGTTATTTGTGTCGTCTGTTGAGTTCCGTGGAACACATAGAACATACAGAGTTGTCGTTTTGATTGAGTTTGTTTTGTGTTGCAAAATAAGGAACCATAAACATTGGGATCATAATTGTTAGTTTTAACACTTTCAAATGGTATATTGTGTGACCAGATTATTTAAAAATAAAAAATAAAAATAAAAAAAACTCAATGAATGCAAATAAACTAAATCACAGCGCTAGTCAAGGGGTTAATTTGTTTTGCTGCCTAAGGATTAAAACATTATACATCCAGTTGAAAATCAACTTTAAAAATGTATTCAATTAATGTGTTTGGAAGTGAACCAAATTATAATAGAATGTATTAATTAATTTTCCTGCACTGTTAAAGATATGTTCTAGTTTAACTTTTTTCCGTTGCTATTTGAAGTGAATTCTGAATAACTTCAGAACGGATCCCAGCACTTCGCTAGACGGCCTGGTAGTTACCGCCGGCCGTGAATGGTTTCTCACAGTCTTCGTGTAGCTTCGTGTAATTTGGAAGAAAGCGTACTGAATTTGCCCCCGCCTCTGATCCCTTTCACAGCACATCACTCCAGACAGTTACATTCCATGTCTGACTGACCTGTGCAAAGCACTATGGGAAGTGATGCTCAGCTACCATCGGACCATGCAGTGGCACGAAGAGCACGACAACGATGCCGCAGCGCCCGCCCCAGGTGAGATTTCAGCACCGACAGCCGGCTTTTGGGCATCTAGAATACCAGGCCAGTATCGATCTGCATTTTCCTTTTGGCAAGGTCTGTTATGTTCACCTTGCAGGCCGCGGACCTTGCAACGACTGCCCTTGAGGGGCTCTTTAACCGGCTATCCTAAATCAATTTGAGGCAAACCAGAGGGTGGGGAATCACGTTTCATCACTCTGCTGAACGCTGAGCGTTTGATAGGTTTAAAAGCACCACAACAGCCCTTTATTGTGAGAAGCTCGAAACTTTCAATGTGCACTGATTGCGCAGAAAGCACAAACCACACCAATCAGCAAAGGTAACAGAGATGGCCACAGCATGGAATATGGCTTGTGCTGCTATTACGGCGGGTCCACTCTAGGCACGATTCCAGAGTCATTGAGTAGGCCGGGAGCGGAACGATTTATTGACTCTGGGATTATGGATTCACTGAAGTTCTAGGAGAAAAAAAAAAAGTTTATATTTGCATTTAGAGGGCAAGTATGGGATATTTTAATTGGTACTAAATTCAGGAATACATACACTGTTCTTTGAATATTATCAGTGTTTTACCTTTCATGTTATCATTTAAGAAGTATGTCTAATTGCAGCTTGAAATTAATTTTAAGTTTTCTGGAAGCACTAAAAATAGGCTGAAAATGTACTTACTTTGGAAGTTTGGTGTAGTGTACCAAACACACCAGGGGGCTGTACAAGTCTGGCATGCAAATGCCTATTAATTACCGCATTTAAATTTTCTGCCCTATTTGCCTTTAAAAAACCTAAACATGTTTTAAAAAAAAAAATATGATTGTTATTGTTATTTTTTAAAGATTATCCTAAATGCTTACCTTATGTATTTTTCTGCAAAGTATTTGGAGAACCATATGCTAAATGCATGGAAAATAGCACATATTTACCACATATTGTATTTATTTATTTCTAGCCATTTATATCGCTTTAATTCTTTTTTTTTTCTCAGTTTGGAAGTTCTTTCTAGGCCCTTCTCATAGCTGTGATTTACTCTGTCCTTGCCTGTGCTCTCTACAGGAGAGTACAGACAAGGACAACTGCAAACACGTATAGGGTCTGATTTACTAACACCTCTAGCGGGTACAAAACCTTTTAGCACCCACAAAACTAATAACACAGCCAATGATTGGAGCAAAAAACAAATGCCATGACCAATCATTGTCCATGTTATTGGTTTTGCGTGTGCTAAAAGGTTTTAGTAAACCAGACCCGCAGTCTTTTCAGAAGTCTGTGCTGCCCGCTGTCAGCAGGAAACCATTGTTCCTGTTTCTTAGAGTGATGGAATATTCAGGAGAAACGGCCACCAAAATGTCACTGAAAATGTTCTGCGCCTGAAAATAAAAGTTGAGTGGATGTCAAATGAAGACAAATAAAATTGGAATTATTAGTACCTAAAATTGTGCTTTGACGGAGTCTCTTGCCGCTACGTTTTGTTTATGTCTTTCGGTAAGACCAATTAAATATCTGCACAGAAATATCTGATCCCTCAAGTACAATAATTCTGACACCTTTTTTGGAAAGCTATACTGAATGTTTTTGAAGATTCAGTCTAGCTGATTTGCGTTGTTGTTTATGTTATATCGCCTTTTCGGCTAATCTTTTATCAAAAGTGCACTTAACCTTCATGTATTCAGGTATTATATACAGTAGTCAGGAGCCAAGCTATTAACATAATGCTATTAACAATAGGAGAGAAACCAAACCAATGACTTTGATCCTTTAGTTAAGATGATCTGAGTGTCAGTAGAATGATATATCTTTCTATGATTTAATACATTCATATCATATCTAGGTAACCGTAAGCACCGTTGTGTAATGCAGTCCTCAATCTCCATCATTGTGTGCATATTGTGACCAAGCTGTTGTGGCAATTAAGTTATATGCGAGATGTGAATGTGTTCAAGACTCCTGATCATCATTCAAGGGTTGGTATTCATTGTGTAGTTGCAACTGGAAAAGAAAAAACAAAGGCCAATCCAATCTGGCGAGAACAGAGCGCAGCCAATGTGACCTACTGTGGCATTATTGAGTAAAACAACCATATTGGGTTGACATGGCAGATCTGTTAACCCCACTTGAGACATATCCTGCCATTATAGAATTAATTATAAGAGCTTCTGTCTGCATTTCCAACATTACCTGCTGGTCCACACAAGTGTCATCTCATAATGATTTATTCATGCAAAAATAAAACTCATTAACTTTGATTCAACAAAAAACACTATGACCCTTTAACGCTAAGTCTTGTTTTCAATCAAACCTCAACCTTATGCACAAAAGGTTCAGCATTATATTCTGGACTGTAAATCCAAGAAACGTCGAAAGGCATGGCTTGAACATTGTTGCGCCTGTGCTGTCACCATTTTTAAAGAGCTAAAAAAATAGCTTTTTAGGCGTACGCAGATAAAACTAGATAAAACTAGGTAGGATTTGCGTAACTCGGAAGTCAATGGGACACGCCTTCTTTTCGGTGAGACTCCACCCCAAGCACACATCAATCACGCTACACCCAGGCCAGTATCCGTGGACAGAAACAACTTCTTAACTTGAACAAAAAATCTAGTATAGTGTGCGTATTCCATGCCAGGATTGGGCCCTAACTGATTTATATTTTTGTGTCATTATCAGCAAATGTTTTCTTTAATGTTACCAAATTGCTTCACTGGCAAGACTGTTCTGCTCAATTACTGATAAACAAAATAAATAAATCACATGTGCAGCAATAAACTGGAAGCAGTAAACATTTTTTTATGAAAAATGATTTTCATGAAGTGTGTTCTTGACAAAATATTCTCAATTTATAGTGCAATCAAAATATTGCATATAACTAATAATTAAGAAATGTCATCATTTGGCTAGAACTTATTTAACTTTATTTTTATATTTTGTTTCTCAAAGCAATGCCTACTTTCATTTTTTGTTTATTTCTTTATTTGTTTAATTTTTTACCAGGAACCCCCTCTCCCACAACAGTGTGATAGGATATCTTCATTATATTGTGCTACAGAGATGTATTTATTGTACTAGAAATGGGTTACCTAAAGATGTACTATTAACAGGAAAAGGAAGGTATGTTTACAGCTGCATGGTCAATCAGATGCCATGCTGCCAATCACTTGAAGATTGATTTCCATTGGCTAGTTCCTCTGAGTTCTCCACCTTATCTGGGTGAGGAATACTGATGTTGTGGGACTGTATCGGTTTAATTCAGGTAGGCTTTCGATTGAAATGCATTTGCCGCTAAAGCGACTAAGTGCCTTGGATTGAATTTTCCGACTACAGTCATGTGCCATGTAATCATCTCGCACTTGACCATATTGAGCTGTTAATGCAAGGGTTCTCTACTTGATCACACCAGACTGCTAATAACAGTGTGTAATCTGAAATTAAATCAGAAAATGTATCATATTGAGCTGTTAGTAACAAGGTGTAATGATCTGACGGTAAACATAATGTTCTTCTTTAATCTTCCGGTAACAGGGCTGTAATTATTTGGAGCCAAAGTCTGAAATGTTACTCATGGTGCTGTTTGTAACGGGACAGTAGTGATTTGAAGTATGTCCACTCTCTTGTGTCTGCTGTGCTTTCTTAGTGGCTACAGTTCACTCTGATTAGTTCTTGCACGTCACTTCAAAGAAACATAACTCTTTACAAAATCTACCCTGCCAGCGCTAGGCCTTTTACTGCATCTCAACACATCGATAGTGATGATATTCCAGAGCTGCAACACTACATAGGCATAAGTGTTATGACAGCTGTCATGACAGAGAATTCATGACACTGTCATAAGAAGCCCCTGTCACGACAGCTGTCGTAACAATTTTGCTAGCACAGGTAGCTAAATTTGGCAAGTGACTGTCATGTCAGCATGTGACAACTTCTGTCATAACATTTACCGAAAAAAAGTGATGACCGTTTTATGTCATTTGACAAAAACTGACATCGTATGTTTTGCCATCTTGTGACAGCTGTTATGACATGTGTATGACAGTGTTATGTCAGCCTTATGTCGAAGGGTTCAGGTAAAAACAAAAACAACAACAAAAAAAAGGACCTACTGTACTTTTGTTGCTTCCTTAATTTGGCATGCCCGACAGCAACTATAGACCTGTGCTATTAGCGCAATACCTTCCATGAGATGCGAGATCTAATTTTGAACCATGTTTATAAACAAGGAAGCAATTAAGTGATAACCTGCGGAGCAGGTGGTGCAAATAATTAAATGAGTTATTGATGTGTACCCCACGCACAAGCCATTCTGTTCACCTATTCTCCCAGAACCACCAGCAATTAGGTGAGTGGTTCCTGAAGATAATGATTCTGTGGTCGAATAAGCAGAGAGTTACATTACATTATTGCCCAATCAGTTGCCTTAATCCGGGGCGATTTACATAGCTAACATTTAGGCATAATATCCATTTACGCAGCTGGGTACTTACAGAAGCAATTCACGTTAAGTACCTTACACAATGGTCCAACAGCTCTCAGTTATCCCACCTGGTTTAAAATAATAATAATAAAAAAGCATACATTTTTGCTTTGTGCAGTGTTAAGTCAGCAAGGGAATAATATAAACTCCGTGGTTGTCAAAGCCTGTTTTTCAGAGCTTGGTTTATCAGGCAGCACTGACTTTCAGTGCAGTGATGCAGGTTTGATATACTGATCTGACTATGCTGGTACAAACTTTGGCCAGCTAGCCCGTAGGGTGGTGTAAAATAGACCGCAACGGTGCTCAAGGACAGAGGGGCAGACAGTTAAGTTTTGACATCTTTATTCTATCGGATAGACAGATTCCTCTTTCCAATGAGAAGTTACCCCCTCGTTGACTACAAAGCTCACCTTTGCTATTGCCATTGGAAGTCACCTCCGCCCAAACGATGATAGATGTTCTGCTAAACTGTCATTTAGCAAAGTGGTTTACACTGCGTATGATGCGCCCTGAGTTATAGTGTTGTCTTTCCCGTTGCCTGCTTTATTTGTCACACAGCACGCAACCTTGCTTAGGAACTGCATGCATTAATTATATGTGGTAACACGCGCATGGGGAGGCTTATATAGCGAACTTGTAATTAATGTCACCACTGAGTAACTGACTGAAAAAAAAAAAATGTTCCCTCCCATCTTGCTTATCACAATTTGTGAGTGTTCACTGGCTGTCATGCTTAATGAAACCTGACGATGCCTACAAGGGAAACGATGACTAGACTGGGTGGTTTAGTTCGCTGTGGCGTAGATTCCTGGTGGAGAAACCTCCGTTTTCTGTGTGCGTCGATGAATTTTCTCTCAACGGACTTTTTCAAAGGCTTAATTTACATAAAGGATTGTCCTCAGACAATCAGACTCAGACAAGTTGATTCAGACGCACAATTCAATCAAAGTTGTATCGAAAATTTGTAGCGAACACAAGCGTTGTGTGAGTTGACCTTTGCTGGTGATTTTTTCATTTTATAAATCAAATGGAACCAAAGGAGCAAAATTTATTATTAATTACATTATACATTTTTTTATTACAGTACCAGGACAGTAGAAAGCCATCCTGGAGTCTATTTTCTCATGGTTTGATATATTCTCATCCTACAGAAAATCATTGAACTGAATTTAGCACGCTTGAAAATGCGATCCAAACATAGCTTTTAGTATGAAAAGGCAGACATTGAAAAAAATGCTCTGACCAGTGAGTCATAACCAAGAGTGTCAATTATTCAATACATTTTTTTTTTTTTTTTCAGTGGCTCAAACCTATTGCTTTTGTTCACCCTTTCTCAATACTGCAGACGAAGTAGTCTTTTTAAAAATGTAATTTGGCGTCTCCAATCCCACCTGAATTTGGAATGTCCAATTCGCAAACTATGCACAAGCGTGCTCATGTACGCCCCCTGCTGCCATCTCGGGAGAGAGAGAAGTCGACTCGCGGTTCTCCTTGGAAACACGCGGTGCCAGCCAGGCGAGCCGGCTGCTTCTTTTCTCACCGCAGCCACCAGCTGAGCCGGGGCGGAGCTGACCCAATCATTCGCACGCGCCGAGAGCAAGCCACGGGCATCCTGACTGCCAACAGGGGTCGCACCAGCAATGAACACTATGAACACTGCTATCTCTACCGACTGAATCCCGTCCATATAGGGCTCCCGACCACACTCCAGCGCTGCAAGCGGCGCTTTTACCGAGTATACTACCCAGCAGCCCAAGGGCAAAGTAGTCTTTATGGAAATAAGGCAGCGGAATAATCAGGAGGGTTTGATTGAACTGCATCTGCCCTTAAACATTCTAAGTGTGTTTGGTTGAATCCCACTTAAGAGTTCTGTAAAAAGCCCTCCAACATACCGGTGAAACTAAAGCTGCTCTCAAGGGGGGGCGCGTGGTTTCTTTTTGAGTTTTTCTTTCTCTGTTTCATCTGTACTGAGCCACCTCTTTAGATGTTTACCAACATTTGAGTTCACGTACACGTACAGTTATGCTTATGCAAGCCATTCATACCTCTTTACAAATGATCAGTTAGTTAAACTGATGGTGAAAACATTTCAGTACTGCCACAAATCTGTGTACACAGTAATCCCCAGTTTATTCAGGTATGCAATGTAAGAATTATTGCAAACATTTTCATTTTTGAATACAATTATTGCACTTACGAATGCTTTTTAAAGCATTTGATTGTAGCGCAGTAAAACACTGTATGAACAGGAGGCTGCTTGTCGTATGAGATAGTGGCGTGAGATGATGGAGCAATGCAATATGAGATTCACACTAGTCAGAGATAGATCCTGCTGATCATCAGCTGACTGACTGGGAGTCTGCAGTCAATGGAACACGATTGGACTTCTCTTGCCATGGTTTATATCTGCCAGGGTTCCAGGGTTCTCATTTAAAGGATCAATCCAGGCTACAAGCTTCCTGTGCACAAGAAGCATAAACAAAATTTCAGCGCTTCACCGGAAATATTATGAATGTTGTTTCTGTGTGAACACATTTTTAGCTTTCATTTATGTCATTTTGATGAGCTCTGTTGTATTTGTCATGTTTTGTTAGAATGTAATGTCCGTGGAAGCAAGTAGAATCATCTTTGATGTGTTTCCACACTAGGAGACAGTTGTGGGAGGTGCAGGTTTTATTCCTATTTTAAGAGACCTTGAACTGAAACATCAAAGTTTGCACTATATGCACTAACTATAGTTTAAACTTATTCACTATAGGTTGCACAGGATGCACTCTTTCTCAATATGTACAGTATATAATATTTAGATGGGTGATGTTTTGTTTTTCTCTTCATATTCCCCTCCAAGTTTAAAACGCTCAGTCAGACACTTTGTGTGCATAATGCATTAAACATAAAATATCACAACATGATAAATATGCAAAAGTTGCACTTCGATGCTCACGCGAAAACCTAAACCTTGATATTGGTAGATTCCTAACACTGTTTTTTCTTTAGTAACTGATATAAAAATCTTATTTTATCATTTTTCAACCAATTTTTATTCTCAACCCCCCCCTTTGTTTCTGTTTGTAATGGTAACAGCTGTAATGGGGATGTAATGCTTCTCAAATCTTTGTGAGAAGCGTAATTGCTGCAATTGGAATAGCAGAGCGCTAGAAGGCTACATTTTGGGCTTACATTTTGGTCAAAATACAATTACTAAAACATAAACAAATAAAGCGGATCATTTGACCATTTGAAAATAAGGTATTTGAAATACTTTATCACATTTTTCAATGCATATAAAATCACCATGTCTAAGAAAGCATTGACTGATTATATTGACTATGTTCACCTCTGTATGCACAGGGAGGGACTTTTCACTCGTAATTTAGATTCTCTATCAACAGGCAAATTGCTTTCTGTAACCTGTGACCGATATTTTTTCTAATGTTTTGACAACTATGCTATCAGTTTCACTATTGGCACTATGATACTTTTCTATGAGGGAGAAACTATTGCCCAAATTTGGGAAGGGGTCAGAGTTAAATCAATATTATTAAAGATACATTTTATTTTTCTCATTGAAATTGAAATGTTTGTTTTTTAGGAAGCAATTTGCAATCTCCGAAAGAGAGATGCAACAGAGAGACTTGTCTGTACTTCTCGATACACTTCTTCTCTCTCCAGAGGCTCACAGATATGCTTTATATCTTCATTTGCGTGATGAGAAATATGCTGATCGGTAGTGCTTGTGTAACAGCCGTGAAAAATGCAAATGAGAAAAAAAGAACCCTTAAAGCCTTGAGCGCACAGTATGATTAAAAAAGTATATAGAGTGAGTATGCTGTAAACGTATGTCAAGAGTTTAGATGAGAGGACTGACACCATATGAGTTTAGTATTCGGCGAGTGAGCACCCCAGGATATGGGTACAGTGTAGGGGAAATTACTTCACGGTTTCCATTCATCATGCTCGTCACGGTAGCTTGGTCTCTGTGGACGGATCAGACAAACGCCCGTGTTCTTGCCGCAGTTCAGTAAGTTCCGTTTCTTCCGCATTTCTCGAACATTTGTTTTTGCCTCGTGTGTGCGTCTTTTCGCAAGTTGCGCCCGTGTGTCTTCCACTGTGCTCTCCCTGTTCTTTGTGGACAGGGCGAACACTAAATTGTTTACCGCTCATTTATCATCACTTGTCCACAGTCTGTTCTGCCAGCTTGGCTGGCAAAGCCCCTGTATCGAATGCCAGATATTGACTCACAGTTCTTAAGAGCAATTATCGGAGCTCATAAGCACCTGGCACACCGCAGAATCAACACCGTTAAACCACTGCAGGCTTTCTGCACAATGTAGACTGTCATAGAACTGTAGAGGACCAAATTGTGAACAAATTTTAAACCGTTTCTAAATTGTAACTCATAGAAATGATCATACCATATGCTACCGGAGGTAAATGAGGTCAAAAACGGCCAGGTGTTCCAGGCTATTCCAAGACGTAAGCGCCTTTGGGGAAACATCAACAGATTGATGCAGATATTTGCAATGAATGGGGGGTGTGTCTGTTTTGCAGCCGACACATGGATTTGATTTTGTTGACACAAATTAGAAACGACTGTGCAAATGCCATCACCAGGAGGATTGTGTGGGATTTTCTACAATTTGAGTTACTGTGTTCAACATGGTGCGCTGAATGACATGTATTTGCACAGCTCAGTACAAATTTGTTCATTAGAATGAATGCTTTAATTATGTTTCTTGGTGATAGCGTATCAGAGTTAGACAAGAGTTGCGGCGAGACACGGATGCTCTCCACTTCTGTTCGTCGCTCTGGATAAGAGCGTCTGTTAAGTAATTGTAATGTAATGTTTTTATTCTTTTGGCAATATGTGTTTAGGGCAGTGGTTCCCAACCACAGCCCTGGGGGACCCCTGTGTATGCCGGTTTTCTTTACAACCACTGGTCCAATCCCAGAAGTTTAACAAGCTGTTCATTTTTCATAATTAGGTGTTTAGAGGGATTATTTACTCTCTTAAACCACATTATGTCAGAAATAGCTACGTATGCAATGAAGAATAAAAATTCCATGTTCAAATTGTGCTATATTGCAAACAATTACATAAAAAGACAGAACACAGTTTTTTAACTGATCAAATTAAAAACTGAGGTGAATCAATGTTTGACATTTCTATTTAAGAAAAAATTTAATCACTGGCAGATTGCCCCTTTTGAATAGCCAATATTTTGATCTATATAAAAAAAACAACAACAAGGTTTTGTCCCAATTCTGGGTAATACATCTATTTATATGATTGTTTATATAAAGGAATATTATTATTTATTTATGGGGTTTCATAGATCCGTGCCTATTTGTTTTTCATATGATTTAGTTTTGGTTCTAGTTTGAGAGGCAGACTGTCTGTTTAAGTAAAGTGCACAGTACACTGTTGATAGTTTATTGAAAGTGATTCCGGGCCGAGCTGTCTTTTTTGCCCAACGATGGCCTTCTGTGCGGGGGCCCTCCATCATGATAGCTGGCGACATTTGACCGCTGTTTTTACAAAATTCTAAAGTAGCATGGTTAGAATGATGGGAATGCACAAGGTACCTTTTTGCCATGTAGTGGCTGTGACTACCTAGAAGCCCAACAGACAAGCCACTTGCTTTTTATCATATTCTGCGTGCGTTTTTATGATTTACAATTTTTTTTCAAGGCTAGTTTTTTTTAGTTTCAGTTATGATAATAATTAAATGAATCATAACCGTTTATTTGTTTTCAGTCTTGGTGTCATATTATAGTTATTTAATATAATAATAATATATAATATATATATATATATATATATATATATAATTATACAGTTGGGACAGTTTCGGGGCAGAAATGCCACATTATCTCTCTATATGCAGCAATTCCTTCTTGTGTTTGCCTGTGCCTGAGAAAGAACTGATTTACTTTTCTTCTCTTCGTTTAATAGGGCCATTAACAGGTGAATTGCTTTCTCTACCCTGTGACAAGCTTTACTATTATGCCTTGACAGCTATACTGTCATTGGCATCGCATCATTGAGCGAATAGGCAAATGAACACATCAAAATTTTACCATGTGAAGTGATTGTGTGAATATATTTCTTTGTCAGTTTTAATTTTTTAATTTTTTTCCCTCCATCTCCGAACAGCCGCAATTTTGATTGCCCAGAGATGAACTGATCAGTGTTGCTCTTGTCCAGTGAGATAAATTATGCATTTTTATTTTTTGTGCATTTGGTCCCCCCAGCTGTTTACTGTGTGCAGATGTTCCGCATGATTGACTGGCAGCGCGTTAGTGCCCTCCCGCAGAGCAGCCGTCTCTGAGCTTTTATTCCTTTAATACGTTCGTTGCCTGTGGTAACTGAGAGATAGTTGTTGCAGATACAACCTTGCTTTCATCCGTTTTGTTTTGAAAGCTATGAACAAAACTTCTGAAAGTCTAATTTTGAATTCAGGTCCACTGACTCCACTCACAAAGTATTGTGAAAGTGTTTCTTATTATGCCCCACAGGGAATAACTGTCCATGTCTATATACTCCATCAAAAATGAAGTTAACATAGAGGATTGATTTATATTCCAGATGCCTCAGGGTACAGCTGTGGAAGACCAAACATGGCTGATAACCCCTTTCAGCTTCAGATGTTACAATATAATTATTACTATTTTGAAAAAAAAAATTTACCTCAGGATTTTTTAATTTTTTTAATTTTTTTTAAATGATAAATTTGGCACCCAACACGGGTCTGAGCATATCCAATTCCCAACCCAATTTGGAATGGCCAATGGACTGCAACCACAGTGGCGTACATTGCACTGCCGATTCAGGAGAGTGTAGAGATCCACCGCTCTCTTCCGTTACCTCAGGATTTTTGATGTTTGAACTTTGCTTCAGCCCTTTATTTAGTGTATGAGTCAGCGGGGTCTTCGGGCACAATGGAAGCAGAGCCTGACGCTGGTGTCAAAACAACTCAGAATGGCCTCTCGATAAAACCTTCACCCCAGGTGGCTCGCTTCTCTCTGTATGAATGAAACTGTATCGAGGGGCAGGGCGGGTCAAGGTTGCTCCTCTTTGTGCATGTGAATAATACAGAAAATTAAAAAATGGATGTGTGTGTGTGAGCACGCGTGTTTGCATATGCGTGGGGGGTTGGGTCATTGTATACTGTGTCATGATTTTTTGAATTTATATGAGCCTTTGTTCACCCATGCTTTGAGCATGTTTTCAGTGTGATGATACACAGGTCCTCTAATACGTACTTTTACTGAGCAAAAATAATTGAGTTCAGGACGTTTTCACTATAATTGGTGCATCATGACCAGATGGTGATGTCACTCATTAAACATCCCTCCCCCTTTTTTCTGGTTTTATCAAGGCCACCCGGGCAGTGTCACACAGGGAGGTCACTCCGCATTACTGGAATGAACAAATTAGTCAGCCAGGGCTTTTGTTATTGAGTAAGCTGGAGACTAAAGAATCTGGCTGTGACAAGTCACGCTGTCAAGTAGGCTGCTGTATGCCAGTCTGACACGCTTCTGAGAACGTCTGAAATAATTTATATTGGAATTTTTCTCAAATATTTGACTGCATAAGCTTTATTAGCCTGGGTAACAGGGAAATGGAAGTAGGCAGCAGAGATGAAGAATGAAGCCAGTTCTACTCTTAGCACCTGCATCACAGAAATTTGAAATACACTTTGAAGTGGCGAAGGTCACTGTGATATAACAAAACAAAACAAAAAAAAAAGTTTTTTGTGAGATTTCTTCATGTGGTAACAATCAGAAATTAATTCAGTTCAGTTCTGATGCGTGCACCCACAGACTTATTTATTTAACATGGGCAGTGTGCAGTTTTCAACATGGAGCATACAGCATATTGCACCAGAGGCATCTCATTTTCACCAAAGGTGACTGATTATACCGAAGGGAGTCTATGTTCCTCATATGGAACTCTTTATAACATTAGGTAGGGGCCGATTGATTTACTACGCTGCTGCGTTAGATTTTTCCCGGTCAAGTCTTTCGTGTTATTTATTCTTTGTGAACACGGCATTCGGGTAAGGTGACCTGCCACTGGCGTTGTCAGCAGCGCTGAAAGATCACTTGGATGGGATGTGTGTCTTTTGGAGGTTGAGACCCCGCAGCCCGGGAGACGGTATTCCCCCGGCCTCTTGGCGCGGTCGGCTTCGTGATTTACATTTCTGGACCCAGCTACAAACACCCAACGTGTAAACTAGAGGTCGACCGATATGGATTTTTCAAGGCCAATGCTGACTTTGACGTTTAAGCATGCGGGAGGGATTTAAAAAGAACAAAAATTGCAGTTGTAAATTACCTGTGAGAAGTGAGAATTCACACCAAGTCTTGGACATTAATGACTCTCGATTCTGAGAAATGTCATCTTCGTTTCAAATAGTGTCTTCTATTAGACAAATTGGTCTTTAACAAAATGGTATACGACTTTCCTGGCTGGCAGTGACTATTACATATTTTGTGTAATAAGCATAATAATAGAAAAATGAGACGGAGAAGAAAAGGTTAGATATAATAATATGAAATGTTTTTTTAATAACCCAACAGTGGTCCAAATGTATCATGCTTAAAGCGGTTGATATGCTATCTTGACTGATCAACAATTCCTTATCAGCATGCAACCAAATGACTAGTTACTATCTTTGCTGCACTTGCTAGATTTTGCTCAATTAAACTGGTGAACAAAGTGGTTCTGATGTATAATGTCTGTCCAGATTTAGGTTCAAAATATAACCTGCGTGGGGAAAAGAAGAGAAAGACGAGGTACAGTGGTGAATTCTCTCTTCATCTCAAACATGATGGTCAGCTCTGCAAACTGGACTACAAGCCCATTGTTTCCCATCTGACACTGTATAGCGTTAGGGATGCACTGATACCATCTTTTCAAACCATGTACGAGGACCGAATACTTAGGTTTGGGTATTTGCGGAGTACTTTTAATAACATTGCATTTTTTATGAAGCTGTGACCAAGTTTAGAAACTGTCAATTAGATTATTAATTTTCAATGAAAGGGTTGCAAAACATGCTGGTTTCGTTGACCCCACCCCCTTTTGAAATTTGAAAAAATGCCAAAATCTGGGCGTGATAAGGTAATAATATAGGGGCTGAGCTCCAGGTATCAAACCACGCCCCAGCAATTGTTTTTCACTAGTAGCCAGAGAGAATGTCTGTTAAGGATGTACTACGTTGCAAAGCTAAATGTGTAGCATGCATATACTACAATTCCTGGCTAAACTATTTGACCCGAATCCTCCCTGTCTGCAGGAAATACCACATATAGCAATAATATACCCTAAAACATAATTTTTTTAAATTTTTTTAATTTTTAAATTTGTTTCTGATTTTTTTATTTTTTCTCCCAATTTAGTAGCCAATTGAACCCCTATTCTAATTCCCCCCGTGTAGCAACTGCTAGAGAATCACTGCTGCACAACCTCCGTCAGCCGGCGGTAGAGCGAAGGTAGCCACGCTACCAGAGCGCGACTCCTTCCGAGCCTGACCGTGATTCCAACCCGTCCGTGGCTGCTATATGCGCAGCGATTCTCTCCGAGCCCCTCCCCCCACCCGGAAGCAGCCGCCAATTGCTGCTCCCACAGGGCGCCGGCCATGCTCGGAAAATGGCAGGTCCGGGGCGCGAACCCCGATCCTCGGAGTACAACTTTTACCGTTGCACTACCGCAGCGGCCCCCTAAAACATAAATTTAACAATATTTTTTAAAAGTGACTTCATTAACTAACAAAATGTAAATAACTGCTCTCGTCCACAGTCAGCACTGCAGCTCACACTGAACGGTGTCCTGCAGCTCGAGTAATAGTTTATGTAGAATATTTTCTACAAACAGGCCAGCAAGGGCACATGATGATTCAGCAAAGTGCAGAAAGTCAGCAACAACTGGATTCGACGGGCAGCAGACATGAAGTCCCCAACAATCAAAATTATATTGAATTTAGGCATGATAGAAGACAGAGAACTGTGCAATAAAATTTTGGCGGTCAGTAAATGAGGATTAGCCAATCCTACTTTTAATAATTGTACCTCAAAGCTGGAGAATTGTTCAGCGTTCAGGAGCCGGCAATTATAATGTTTTTTTAAAAACAGCAGCTAAACCCCCGCCGCGTCCGGACGTCCTGGGGGTGCTAAAAAAAAACAACTCACAATCCGGTGGGCAAAGTTCCGTAAGAAGGCTGAACTCACCGGGATGAAGCCACATCTCGGATACAAACATGAAGTCCAATCCCCGGGAGATGAAGAAATCATTCAGGACAAACGTCTTGTTGAAGAGTGATCGTGTGTTGATTAACACCATTTTAGTTGGGGCTGAGTCCATAGCCATCACGGCCGCCCGTGTCAGCGGACGGAGGTTCCAGTAATCCACTCCACAAGATTTAAAGCACGGCCTTGTGGGGAAGCCACAGGGGCGAGCTGTCAGCGAGTCTGGGACGTAGTCAGACGGAGTTGAATGGGGAGGTATGGAGTGGGTTAGGAGCGCCCTTGACCTCACCAAAACACCTCTTCGTTTGCCCCGCTTTCGGGACCAAAAAGTAAACAGTTGATACTTTACTTGCCTCATCAGAGCGTAAAATTTTGTTTTGTTTTAGCATAAAAATACAGGAAATATCCACACCGTGCATGCAATGCAAAGAGTAGCTCCCTGTCATATACGCAGTTTTCATATGCTTTATACTATATATTTATTTTGAATAAAGTAGCCTATATATTTATTTAAACAAATAAACTAGCTAGCTACTTGCTAAACTACACTGAAAAACGAACATGGGACTATCAAGCTAACTATAAAAAAATATATACCAAAAATAAATAGGCTACTATAACTAGAATATTCAAAAAAGCTCAACTGTAAGCTAACTATATCACTCGCTCGCTCTATCTATCACCTCTCCATGCAGATCAACTGCTGCACTGCCTGCCCTCGCTCCAAAATTTCAGGGCGTAGCCACCGAACTATCGGTGGGCATAGCTGTACTGGTTTCTATCGAGTACTGAAGTGACTACGTCATGCTGGTTTCGGAAGTAAATTCCCCATTAATTTAGAGCGTAGACATTAACTAAAGCTTCATTTTAAACCATTTCTACTGATTATGTCTTACCGTCAATTTTCAGAATTGTTCAATATAACGCCCGTTCGCAAACTATGTAATTTTTCTAGGTCAGCTGCGAGTATATTTTACGTTTTAGTATTTTTTTTGTGAACATACCACCGCTAGCGCTGTTTAAAAACTCCACATTCCATAATTCCCTCCGAACGTGCAGCCTTGTCTCCAGACGTTGTCACAGTAGCACACAGCTCTGTTTTTAAACACTTTTTTCTAATGTTAGCTAGCTAGCTTGAAGGACTAAAAGCTAAAATTGCTTTATGTGGTTAACCGTAGTGCAGTTTCTGACCTTGTCGGGCGGGCTTCTCTACTTAGCAAGCTAACGGTAGCTGGTCTTCATTCTCCCATCTGCCACAGAGCAGACAGACGAGATGAGGATATCTTATTGGTCGAGAACCACCCATGCGTTGCAGTACTGGATATGTAGTCCGTTAAAGTGGACTACAAGTTGAACTACATTCATTAATGCATTACATTAAAAAAACATTTGGAACATGCGATATATGGAATATATCCTTGTACCACACAGGCTAATCCAGGAGCGTTTCGGCTCATTCTATAAATCAGATTTCAAGAAATAGTCGATCGTCTCTGAAGCCCATTCTATCTTCCATAGGGAATTTACTTCAGAAACCAGACTCCGCCCACGACTGACATACTCACTTGAGTACTCACAGGAGGAAATTTCTGGCCAATCACAGATTGAAAGTGCAGTACCTAACGTTTTACCACTAGATACACTTTTGAGCCAGGTTCTTAAAGTTTATGCTTTTTTGCGCTGACTGCAGATTTGGACTAGGATCAATCAGTAATACTTATACAATACAGTAATCAATCAGATCAATCAAACAAATCTATCAGTTCTCATCTAAAAGAAGTGGTTTTATTGCTTTGTTACCCTTTAAATGTTGCCTAGGCCTATATTCCACTTGGCATTTAAGCTAGTCTAGCCAACAAAAATGTTTATTTCGTCATAGCAGCAAGAGAAAGCCAGTAATAGCCCGATGGTATGCCAATACAGCGGTGAAAAACGCTGCTCACGTAATAACAAAATAAACCAGTGGAACTCTCTTGTAATTATACTGCCGGTGTGTGCATTGCCTTATTGGAGGCTTGGAACAATAAATGACAGGCAAGTGTAACAGCATTTTAGTTGTGCCGCTGCAGTTTTATGCAAAGAAATACAGCATACGCAGGAATGTACATTCGCTCAGCAAGGCATAATTCTTGTTTTCCTGTTATTTTTGTGAGATTTTACTAACTTGGCCAACTCGTCAGCATGGCTAGAGAAAATCCTCACCTTGCTTACATGGATTTTGGGAGCGGGTCAGAAGAGACCGATGGTATTGATTGTTTTAGAGAATATGCCTATGAGCATAACAAAGATTTTCTCCACGATATGTAAGTATTACTGCTTGTAATATTTAAATTATGTATGTTAGTTTTTCCACTGCACTATGCCTTGTGCCATATGTCTGATATTCTTATTTTCACATTTTGAGTGCATTTCATATACTGTAGCGTAAGCGTTCAAAGGTGGCTCAGTCCTGTTTTATGTTTGAATTTGCCATGAAGCTATAAAATTTTCCAGCATTTTTCTGATGTAGGAATATTATTTTATTATTTTATCAGACATAATGTAGACTGGGGTATTAGTATCCCCCTGGGCTATACTTGTTTGTGCACTTTGGGCACTGTACAGTAACGTTACATACCTGTTTTCCGGCTACACTCCAGCAAGTAGTAAGTTCACGAGAAATAGAGATGTCTTTCAAGCTAATTTAGAAATATTTTGGCCAGCAAGCCATGGATTTTTAAAGTGGACACATTCAGCTGCTAGCACGTCAGGTCCAAGTTAGTCAAGTTCCAAAGCAATCGCCAAAAAATAGAGAAAATATGAGACATCATACATAACGTTCAGCTTTTTTTCCATTAAGAAAAAAAGATTGCCTTAATTATTCCCAGTGCTATGCCAAGACGTTCTTTCCACCAAGTGCTAAAACCATCTAAACTTAAACGATAACTAAAACATGAAAATCACGTCAACAAACCTGTTGAATCCTTTGAAAGAAAAGCATCAGAGTTGGCTAAATAAGTGAGTGGTTTCAAACAACATGCACTGTCCCAGAAACGGCATTAAAGGCTTCCTTTTTAGGAAGCGCAAATGAACTCCCTGCAGTCTACCAGTGCAGTCTACAAGGTTACAATCACTCTCTCTTTCCTGGCCACATCCTTCCCTACGTAGTCCAGACGCACTCAAAAAATAAATCGTTGGACAGTGGTTGCAGTCACGTAATTTGAAAAAAATATATTTGTTTACTTAAAATATTGCGTGCAACCACTATTATTTTTTTGTTTGTGTGATGGATATATCCCAGTCGTCAATATCTAGGAGTTATGATAATTTCATCAATGCTATGATGCGATGTACCAATTAAGTACTCACTTTGCACTTACTTTGCACTCACAAAGCGCAAGTTAGAATATGGCATAGGCCACCACGCATTAAAACTGCGCAGGAGAGGCACGTGACTTACATTGGCCATCTCTGAATCCGGCCCTCCGGGTCAACTGGGTACACTGCTTACATATTGCGTCATAGATCTTTAGTCATTCTGGATCACCTTAGATTTTTCACACTTGAGGACAAGGAGTGCATGATCCAGGAAATGTATACCCATTTTACTTTTGTAGCTCTCAGTATTTCATTGCTAAACTAAAAAAAAAACAGTTTTTGCATTTTTGCTAAGATCTTTTTGAATTTGTGGTACTTTGTTCACCTAAATTATGAAAATAAACTAATATAAATGAGTACTGTAATTTATACAACTGTCTTGCTTCATACAAGCCATTTTTGAAGTTTCTGTGATGCTCTTACCTGGAGTTATAAAGCTTAAATTGAACAGTACCTATATAGGTGAGGATTTACAGAATTTGGCATCTGCGCGAAGTGGTTAAGTGGAATTTCATACGTAGTATTCAGGTGATGTTTAGAATTCAGTTTATTTAGGAAGGGGGAAAGCAGAGAGGGTAACAGATAGAGAAGGGTTGACAGGCCAGAGGTGTCATGGCGGGGATTTTCATATGGGTCGAGAGTCGCCTGCTCCACGGACTACGCCATACGTCTCGCCCCTACTCCTTTAAAAAAAAAAATACGATAGTCAGTTTCGAATGGTTAGGAACTCCTTGGTCAAAAATATAGTCTACAAAATATAGTCTCCACAAATATTTTGGTACTCAGCTGTGTATTGTCGGCTGTTTATGATCCCTTTTCAAAGGAAATGTGCTATCTACCAAAAAAGCTCAATATGACCAACAAGCTCATTTGATCTGATAATCAGAATTATTGATGAGAGACTGTACTTCACGCATCACTTATTATCTGGAACATCTGCTCAGTGCTTACATTACAGTGCTCCTATTGATGTCCCTATGTAATCCATAGATTGTATGCCCTGTCAATCCTTCCATAACGCTTTTTTTTCACGTGGGAGATACACAGATACATAAATCCAGATGACCCATCCTTATTCTATAGTGCCCAAGGGTTACCATACCTTTCTTACAGCAGGATAATAATATGGAAGATACAAATATAGATTTATAGGTTTGATTTCAGGCAAGTTTTTTTTCTGGCACAGATCTTAAGCATACCTACTGCAAAATATTTTTCCGATCTATTTGAACTTTTCCAAAGGTAGTTTTTTTTCCCTCTTCTATTTTAATTTGCTTGCCTTGGACATTTTCCACCACTGTGATATTATGACTGAATGTAGGCACCATGAAGAAAGGCCAACAGCAAGGGACCGCCTTGTGGCATTGACCACGTTTGATCATTTATGGATTTCTGAGGGACTAGTCCCACCGTGTTCCAGGTATTTCATAAATAATCGGCTGTGGTCATGGACGTCGCACCATCTTCTTCTTTCACAGGTTAATTAATCTTCACGTAAGCAGAATGTTGGCGCTAGTGTGTTTCTTTTGGGCTGTTTGACTGAGGATGATTTGCACTGACACAGTAAGTTCTTTCCCAGTTAGATGCATTGTGAGGGGGCGTGCTTTGTTCTGCGCTCGGAGATTGGAACGGGGGCCGTTTGGTGGTGCGTCGGGATAAACCTCCGCTTCTCGGCGCAGTCACAAGGCCCGCGGACGAGAAACTGAGTCCTGGCCTTGCCAGTGCTGACTGGCCAATAGCTCTATGGGATTGTGCATTGTTTTCCACAGCATGACTTTAGGGGGCAATGGTTTCAGTTGGCCTCAGTGCAGTCTACCTGCACCAGCAGGGCTAAGCAGTGCAGTCTTCTGGAGCAATGCCTCATAGGCTGCAGTGTGAAAGGAACAGCGGCTGGGTACGTGTATTCTGCGAATGTTGCGGTAGTTGGATGGGCATAGACGTGTGTGATTGAATACTATTCCAGTCTGCGAGCCAAGAAAAAAGTAGGGGATTAAAAGATGATTCACACTGCAGTCGACCGATGTCTGGATTGTTTTCATAAAGAAGGTGGCGAGCCATGCTGTGTGTTTAAAAATGCTTTATTAAATATTTTCTGCTTATAAGGAATATTTTATGAATTCTGACTGATTGACCTCTGGCTTTGGTTCATCTTGTGCAGTCACACATCATAAATTGTACTTGACTGTCATACTGCTTTTCAGTCCTACTCTCTCAGTGTTAAACAATGTGATGAAGTGAGGTGAAAAGGCTCCAGCTTCCTTGAACCACATTAAGGAGAGGGCCCACGACATCTGAAATGCTGTTGATATTTTTTGTCATTTGAACCTTTGGGATGCTTTCCAGAGAATGAAATTACAATGAAACAAAAAGTATGTTCATGCCAAGGAGATGACTCAGTGTTGTGTGTAAAACTCACTATTTGATGGGCAGGATTAAATTATAACCCCCCCCACACACACACACACACACACACACACACACACACACACACCCAGTGTAGCAGCAGTGCAGAAGCAGGTGTTCCACCTCCAGCCCAACCATTGGTTCTTATTCATCATCTCCATGGTCACACGAATGTGAAAACCAGGCTAACCGATGAGCTGCGGTGATGTCCTGGTGGAAATGTGGAAATTATGAACCCGCGGACCCCCCTGTTCTTTCTGGAGCAAACGGTTAATAAGGCACTTTGTCTTTCAGACGGCGACAGCACAGCCGGGTCGGACGAGTCCAACTTTGGCCGAAGCTACGTGAAAAAGAAGCTGGAACACGGGCTGACGCGAATCTGGCAGGTCAGAGCGCACTCACTTGATCTTAACGAGATTCTATTTAGAGTTCACAAAGTTTGCTTGCCATTCAGACTGGAAGCTTTTATTTTGTTTTCTATTGTATTCTTTTTTTTAATTTTTTTTACGTGTTCCCATGTTCTTTTTTTTTCTTTTTAAGGATGTCCAGCTGAAAGTGAAGGCCTATTTATTGGGAACAGATATGTCCAACTTCAAGTACGACGACTTCATCTTTGTGCTGGATATTATCAGCAGGTATTATGCCCTCATTAACACTAATTGGTGCAAGGCTTTGCAAGTAGTATGCCACCAAGCCCTTTTCACCGCCCATGAATGAGATTGTTTGTTCCATGGCAGAAAATAGCCATAATCAGCTCCGCCAGCCTGACTATTAATGTCAATTAAATCCCAATGGAGCAATCGCTCTTTTCTGGCCACTTTCTCTCGGGTCAGTGTAGATGGTGAATGGACGTTCCACTGTGGGTGCTTTAAGGGCATATGTATTGTGAAATAACTCTGTGGAGTTAATTAGGAAGTTGGACCGCCTCAGCCTTTTTATTTGTGCGTCCCATACACAGGCTCATGCAGGTGGGAGAGGAGTTTTGTGGCAGTAGGTCGGAACTCCTGCAGGAGTCCATCAAAAAGCAGAGCGTGAACTATTTCAAGAACTACCACAGGTGAGCCGGCGCTGTGTCTCCTGTGCGGGTATCTTCGGCAGGCCAGCGGGAGTTTGCCTTGCTCTTCACATGTTGTTTCCGCTACAAAGAGCTGTAACTGATCTCTTGCTATGTTGAAAACCCCCTACTGAACCAACTGAAGAAACCAATATAGCATTGACGAAACCACATCAAGAAAGCTTGTCCTGTTCCAAATTTACGAAAATCTTAATTTTTGTAACCAATTGAACATCATTTCACATCTCATATTAGACGAATACGTGCAAAGGCATAATGGAAGCAGAAAAATTGGTTTTGATTCCCAGGTAAATGAAAATAATTGGTGAATTATGGCATGTGTATTGGTCAATGTTAACCTTCTCACCATTCAACTCTGTGGCTCGACAGTCCGAATGGAATATAGAAAATAACTAATAGTAATATTTTACTTTACTAGTATAATAATACACAAAAGCTATTGTAGACTTGATAATACACTGTAAAAACTAAAATGTTCAGTTTAATCAGATGGTTTGAAGAACCGGAGTACCTTGAACCATTTGAGCAGGGCAGCCCGTTCAAGCATAAGAGTTAATTGTCTTTAACTCTTAAGTTACTCTTTTTGATTGAGTTATAATTACTAATTCAATTCTTCAATAATTAAGTTCGAGACTAAGCAAATTAATTTAGCAAAATTGCATTTAGGTTTTACACTGTACTATATACAACTAGTACAATAAAAAGAACACATGTTAATTAGTTCTGTTGATGTAACATGTCCCCTTCCTTGCTGAAACATTTGTATTCACAAATCAGCTCAGCTCCTTAATATTCTAATGGCCACTTTAGCATCAGTGCTGTAACACAACAAGGTTTTCAATTTGTACAAGTAAGTGGCAAAAATATTGTTTTTAATATTATTCAGGTCCAGCTTTTTTTTCAGCAGCAGAAAGTATTGCACGTTGTACTTTCTCTTTCTCGTATTTTAAGGCTGAGACATGGGTTTGAATGTCATGACAATGATTGTTATTCTTAATGTTTCAGTTTGCACCTTAAGTTTGGTTTGTGACAAATTAGGTTGCAGGACCATTGCTGGAAGAAAGTTCAGCAAATGTCACTACATGGATACTCTAACGCTGAGGGTGTGACAAAGTTTAAAAATTAGTGAAAGTGTTTACACCTGTCCAAATGTTAGGGAATACCCTGGTCCATAGGGGTCACATTACAGTTTTGCCATTTGTGACACCCTGGTCTTTTCAGTATTGAACCAGATCCTAGAACAAAATATTATTGCAGTGTTTACCCTACTGTTTAGGTGCCCCGCCTAAAGGTAATGTGATTTTTTGAAAACAAATTGACTATCATTTTAAAAAAATCTATAGAAAATTAGTTTGCGTAAGCATACCATTTTGTGACCCGTCTTAGGACATTATCAATGATTCAATAGATTTGCGGAGTTTGTGGGCTCTCTTCAGTTAGTCATCATAAAATACACCCTCAAACCAGAAACTATTGTATGGAATTGGTATATTTGTGTAGTCTGCAACTCATTGCTTGGTATGATTTTGAATAAGTTTTATTATAATAGTGTTTGAGCCATAAATTCATAAAAATATTTTTATGGTGGTGGCACTGTAGTGCACGTGACAAAATTTTGACATTGACACACCCACTACTGACGGCCCGTTTGACCAAGAGTCACAAAATTTGGTACACAGGTCCCTCTGCTCATGCCGAACAAATGTGCTTCAAGGACCCATATAATCAGTCACGAAACTTGGTAGAACGACTCATCTTACACGCTTTCATACATGCATTAGTTTTCTCACGCCTAGGTCTAAAAATGACCGAATGACGAGCCAATGAATTTTCAGTGGCTTATCACAAAAATGCTTTTAATTTCAAAACCCTGTGAAAGAAAATAATGAAACTTGGTTGGTCTATTAAGAGTAACATCAAGGCTTCACCCCTCCAGTTTTAACCCAATCGAGCCACGTGGTGGCGCTATAGAGATACAAATATAGGGATGGCAGGTATGCGGCTTGGCGGGTTCTGTCCCATACCTATACAGCACAGAGAATAGAACAATTAATTAATCTGGTTTAACATCTCCCTGAACAGTATTTAGGAATTAGACATTACCTAAACTCAGGTGGATAAACACTTTAACCCTAATATTATTTTATGACACCTTTTATGTTTGGGGTCAAATTGACCCAAAGGGTTTAAACAAACTATTGTAACAGAAAAATTGACACTTTGTGTGTCACCTTTTGTGATTAGCCTTTTATCATTACATATAAAAAATCTGTGATGAAACATCTAATTTTAGAGCCTGAGGTAAGTGAAAGTGTGTGAACTTTTAAACCTATATAGGAAAGTTCCACCAGAATGAATTACCCACAAAAACCTGACTCGTCACAAATCACACTGGTTTAGAAAATGTATTTACCCCTAGTAAATATGTTTCACTGCCAATATTGCATGTTCAGTCATATATGTAAAGCATAGTAAACTCCAGAGTGCGTGCAGCCAAAGCCGCTGTGAAGTCGACTGGAGTTGCTTTGTAGACCAGAATAGTAGGTGGCTGGTGCCTCCTGAAGGGCCAGTGTGTGTGCAGATTTATGTTTCCATCAAAAATCCTGGTTCAGTTCGTGAATTGGCTGTAAACACCACACACACACACACACACACACACACACACACACACACACACACACACACACACACACACACAGACACACACACGCACACACACACACACATACAGCTGAACACAACACAACACACAACACAAAACTGAACACAACACTAACAGGAACAATGAGAAAGCTATCTATTTACATTTACATTTCACACAGACAACAATTTTAATTAAGATTAATGATTTATGAAATTTTTTGTTTTTTTTTTTTTTTTTTTTTCAGGATTTCAACACAAAAGCAAAAAAAAACATTAAACACATACATCTTACACCCATTAACCACACAGAAAGATAAGAATTAAGAACACACACCACACAAAAAGCCCAAAAAACCCCCAAACAAAAAATTTTTAAAAAAAAAATTCTATTCTTCTTTTTTTTCTTCTTTTCCTCAAAGAATTTTTCCCCCCATTTATTACCCATTTTTAAATCATCCACCCAAACCATAATTATCTTATTGTTTTAACTGTTTTTCTTATTCTTATTATTGTTTACCTACCCTCCACTACCTACCTACCATACACTGAAAGCACCTATTAAAGCTGTTTAAGAGTAGTTAGCTACCATGTACTTTTGATCCTTGTTTGTTTTCCATTTTTATGTTTTTTTTTTTTTTATTTTTTTGCAATGTGCATGTTTGTGATGTTTGTTTGTTCTTTTTTTATGTTTTTTTTATTTTTTTAAATAGGAAATTTTTTTTTGCAAAAGTAAGTAAACAGACAGTTTTCACAGTAGTTCCAGCCCCAGTATATCAGAACATTTTTTTTTCATTTCAATAATATTTTTTATGCTTTCAAATAAAATTTTTTTTTTATAAAATCTTTTTTTTTTTTAAAAAAATTTAAGAAATTTTTTTATGTTTAATTTTATAAATTTTACTGTAAAAAGCCATATAAATTAAACCAGTTTAAGTGTTCTCAAATTTTTTTTTGGTTAAAGTCTTTCCGATCCTTGCTCCAGTCCAGTATTTTCGATTAAAGTTTTTTTAAAAATTATTATTTTATTTTGGCTTTAAATAATGCTGCAATTTTATGTTATTTTTTTTTCATTTTTATTTTCAATTTTTTAATTATTGTTTATTTTAAATGTTATTTCAATTAACTGTTTAAATGTAAATTTTGAAATGCAATGTTCAGAAATTTGATATTTTAAGTTTAATTTTTTATTTATTTGTTTTGTCTTCCTTTTTTAAAAATTTTTTTTAAATTTGTTTTTTTTGTAAAAAATTTTCCCTAAAAGAATTAGAAAGAGAAGCAAGCGGCAGCGGTAAATGAGCGTACTGGAAGTTGCGGTTTTTCTAAAGCGGGTTTAGTCAAAATATTTCTTAATTAAATTACGTCCGCTTCCCCTCCTCACTCGCTCCCGCTCCCATACTCTGCCACACCCGACCTTTGAGAATCAGATGCACTCCGTCGCCCCGGTATGCAGGCCAACCTGTATGCTCCAGAGCACTATCCGCCGTGCCCTATCACATGTTCCTCACTGGCTGCATACAGGCGTCCGGGCTGAGCTCGGCTTGCCTGGTCCTGTTTTAACACAACGTTAAACATTAAACTGATATATTTTATCCGCTCTTCGCCCATTCTTTAAAAATCTTTCCAGGTCTATTGTTTTCTTTGATGTCTGTTATATTTTGAAGCGCTCGTATTGATGAAGCCAAATGACATTTATGCCATTTTCAATTTAGCCTACATGATACAATTCTGACTGTTGTATGGATGCTCTGCCGCTTATTTGGGCAACACAAGCAGGCAGTGAAGAGAGGCAGTTTTATTGAGGTGCCTACTCTGTACGCTGTAGGCTACACAGAGTGGGGAAATGGGAGTAACATTACACAACGCTACTCCTATTTCCATTTGTCTGGGGGGGGGGGGGGGCGTGAAACCAAAGGAATAAAATAAAAGAATGCAACTCCCCCCTGTCAACGATCAATCCAGAAACCACAAACCCCCCCCCACCCCCCCACCCGTCTTGCCATCTCACCACCCCCGCTTACAAAGACATCCTGGGGGAAACACTGTATTGAATTCACTAGTAAAATATCCTGCTGTAGAAGTCAATATTTCTGAATAGCATATGCTTCCGAAAATCAAAATTCTCAGCACTGATTAGGGTGACTCACGATGAATTTTGGAGATTGCAAATTAAGCAGATGGCCGTGCGTTGAAGATTAAAATGTGTTATGTTTAACCAACCTTCCGTCGCACATGCGTGATTCCCAAGGAGCGATTTTGCTTTGACTGTTTACTTCTTTATTAAGCGATGAGTGATGCAGTTCATGCAATAAACAGTCTCACTGCACCTCTCATCTCCAAGGCACTCAGAACCGGGCTGTTAGATGCTGGACTGAAAGCGCGAGCAAAATGAGCCATGATAACAATGGACAGGGATGAAATGTAAATGCATCTCACATAAATGTCACCCGTTTCACATCATCGACAGGAAACGACCAGCGAGAGACTGCTGGCCAAAGAACAATTTTGCAATTTACACCATCGGCAGTAAGGTGGTTCAGTCTGTATAATTGTCTCGTTTAAAAAATTTCAATGTCTCGAGTGGCATCCGCAAACTGGATTGCGTGACACCGCTCTAACAAGTGTTGGCTGCACGGGCACGCAAGGTGCATCTACAGTACACAATTTGTCAAAGTGTCTATTGTGCCCTGTGGTTTTGGTGAAGGAAATGACCGTGTACATCTTCTTCGTAACATTCTTGAATGTAATGTATTGCTAATATTAGGAAAAATGTGTGCACGTTATGATATTTATGCTGTTTGAGGCATGAAGAATTCACCTGTGTGCACTGAGCCTTTTACTTCAATGTTTAAAGAAACAAAAGGACAATTATACTTGAATATATAGAGTGTATAGTTTTCCCAAATGTTTAAAATCATCTCATTATCTGTGTTTATTTTGTTCAGATTTTTTCAGAATTTTCATTCAATGTGCCAATAATTGTGGACCTGACTGTAAGGTTCAAAGTAAACAAACCTCAGGCCTATATGTGATTTGAAGAGGTATAATATAGCGCAGAGAACCAAAATGTATATTTCATAGAAGAAGTTATATTGAACACCTACACATACTCTTCCAGTAATGAACATGGCAAGTAGAAGGACATTTACTTTGTCAGACATCCAAACATGACCTTAAGAGAATGAGCTATGCCAATTCATTAATTCTGTCACTTCAGATTGAGCCGTATTGAAAGTAAAATACCAAGAAGGTCATTAATGGGCTAAAGCAAAATCGTTGGGTTTTTAACATACTCCATATTCCCCTCAGGACTCGCTTGGAGGAGCTGCGGATGTTTCTGGAAAATGAAACGTGGGAACTGTGCCCCGTTAAGTCCAATTTCAACATCGCACAGCTCCACGTAAGTAGAAGAGTAACAGTCGGCAGATATGAGAAAACAGTGCGGCGTTTAGACTCGTGTCTAATCTAGACCAATTGGCAAAACTGTCAATCTTCCTGCGTGAGGCATTTTCATATGAAAACTAACGGCGCTCTTTTTGTTGGCAGCTGTGTGGGGGTTTCCTGTGCCTCAAATCTCTCTGACAGTGCATCATTATTGATAATTACATTACAATAATGTCTGTTGGTTTGCAATAAGTTGCAAAATAATTCTACACATTCTTAAACTTTGCCTTGTGACAAACTGATTTGACTTCAGGAATTTGGGGAATATACATAATACAGTTTGTATTTTTGGAAAGCAGAAAGAAAGGACTTTATTCAGTTTTTTTTAACATTTTGTTTTATTGCCTTTACCACATACGAATTGGATGCAAAAGCTGAATTGTTCACGTATTTGTTCTCATCCATTATAAGCAAATGCATCACAGACGCTTAAAGGTTTTTCATTCATTTGGGAAGATGATGAGAAAAACAAACACCTTGAATATAAAATATGTATATTCTAAAAAGTATGGCTATAACCTTTAAATAATGTGGCTGCCTTGCAGTAAGAAAATGGTTCACAGCGTTCACAGTACACATTTTACAAGCATTGCACGTTGACACGGAACTGTAATTAGAGGAAAGAAATGCATGACAGAGCTTAATCCTTCTTAACAAGCTGTACCTCCATGG
The DNA here is from genome assembly GCA_022702515.1 of Ilyophis sp. 1 JC-2022. Lineage (NCBI taxonomy): Eukaryota > Metazoa > Chordata > Actinopteri > Anguilliformes > Synaphobranchidae > Ilyophis > Ilyophis sp. 1 JC-2022. The sequence continues at coordinate 27,494,592 of CM040395.1, read as the reverse complement.
GTTCAGGGAATTCATTTTAGACGTGCAAGTCCTAATATTTCGTCTTACCATATCAAAAGTGGTAAATTGGCTGACTGTGAAGGAGATCCACCAGCATCTTCAAACAATTGTAACAAAACAAATGACCAGATTCATGAAATTAGATGTTATGTGGACAGTGAATCTCCTGAGTTATCTTTTATGTTGTATTGTTTAATTAGGTAAAATGTTTACTAATTACAAGAGCTTATTTTATGACAGAAATGAGAGCTATGAAAACGTGAGTTTGGCTCGACTACTGTAGAATTATGGAAAAACCAATGCAAAAACGGCAGCATCAATTTATAAATTGAGAAAAACAACATGAGACGGGTGAAGTAATTGTCAGGCAACCTAAATGACTGTAAGTTCAAAGAATGATACATGGTTATAAAACTGTGGTTCTGCTTAGATGTTAAATATAATTTAGCTACCCAATACCAGGTGGAAATTAAATTTTGTTTTTAATGTCATTTGATGGGTTTTGTGATCTTGCCATGGATCGGTCAGTGCATGCAAGCAGAGGTGTAAAATCCAGGGGTCAGTCCTGCCATGCGTTTCTTCCACCCATGACCTCAGCCAGCTGATTTCACTAATTAGTTCTAGCTCCTGACTGAAGAATTGTGCTAATCCGCAAATCCAGGTGATTGGAACAAAATACTGGGAAGGACTTTTACTTTCTGAATCTGGATTTTACACCTCTGCATGAAAGTCATGGGGAATTGACTCCAGTTGGAAATGCTCCAGTTAGAGATTTCATATAGCTATGTGGATAATTAGTTAGCTAATGGTTAATTAAATTTAAATAGTCTTAATTACTTTCAAAGAGACGCATCTGAAGTATAGCACTCAAATTAGAGAATCCGTTTAGTATTTTTAGTTTTCTATAGTTTGTACTAACAATTGGCACTTATAGAGTCTAATAGTGTGGTACTGACCTGGGATACTAGGATGGAACAGTGTGTGATCTGAGTCTCTTTATGGACTGTAATTGGTCATTAAAATACCTCATTTGCACTGAGAGCACCATAAATAGTGTGACTTTATATGCTCGTACGGAGACATGTTGCTGTTAAAATAAGTCTACACTTAGTTATGTGGCATTTATGAAGTACTGCTGATGTTTATTATTTTGTGCATTCTTGCTTTATTTGCAATGTACTGGCTGATCAACAGTCTCAAGCGGTGTTGTGATTATGTTGTGTTTATAAGAGGTTCACTGAATCGGTACTAAAGCTCGAAGAGCTGCCGTCAACTTGGACGTCGATTTAAATGCATTGTTTGGTGCTCAAAAAGAACAACTAAACGACTGAACTGCGTTAATTGAGCGAATGTATGGTAACTGTTTGTATATCTAAGTTTATGTTCAGTGGAACTTCTTTTTTTTAAATCAATCATTTGCTAAAAAGCTTTTTTGAAAATGATGCGGTTTAGTAATGTTTTAGTTCGAGATGTGCCAAGGCCCCCCGTGACCGTAGTGCTCATTATGAAGAATGTCTTCAGCATATCACCCGGGACATTTACTCATATTTTGCCGACTGCCTTATGCAAAATACTCATTTTACATTTTTATTAATTTGAGAATGTCATTTGTGAGTGATTTGGGTTTCTGTTGTTTGACTTTTCAGATGAAGCAGAGAAGCTCGGGCAAGGTGATGATAGATGGTTAAAACCAGTATGCAGTCAGTATGCGTATGAAAAATATGATAGGGTTTCTGTGTTCATATAGTCTAGGAGTGGTCTACCGGGTTTAACTTTAACTCCCATGCAAGTGATACAGGCTTATATGGCCAAACGTATCTGGACACCCTTTATTTTGGGGGCTGTTTTCATGCTTCAGGCTTGGCCCCTTAGTTCCAGTGAAGGCAAATCTTAATGCTACAGCATGCAATGACATTCTAGACGATCCTGTAATTCCAACTTTGCTGTCCCCAACAGTTTGGGGGAAGGCCCTTTCCTGTTTCAGCATGACAATGCCACCGTGCACAAAGCGATGTCCATACAGAAATGGTTTGTTGAGATCGGTGTGGATGAGCCTGACTGGCCCACACAGAGCCCTGACCTCAACTCCGTTGAACACCTTTGGGATCAATTGGATCAATCTGACTGCGAGCCAGACCTAATCGTCTAACATCAGTGCCCGACCTCACTAACACACTTCTGGCTGAATGGAAGCAAAGCCCCGCAGCAATGTTCTAGTGAAAAGTCGTTCCAGAGGAGCGGAGGCTGTTATAGCAGTAAAGGGGACCAACGCCATATTAACACCCATGATTTTGGAATGAGATGTTGAATGAGAAGGTGTCCATATACTTTTGGCCATGTAGTGTATGTTGAGGTGATTCATCTGTGGTGAAAGACATTTAGTCAGTGAGTGATTATGTCTTAAATTAATCTGAAAGATTCCAACGCATAAAGGTTGTTTGGTAACACTTTATTTTGAGTGTCCCATGTTGACACTCAACTTGATATCGACTGATATCAATTGAATATCAGTTCAGTGTTCATTTAAAGTCAATTGCATGGCAGGTGATTGTCCACAAACTCCACAAACAAGTGAGTGGCAAGAAACACTGTATTGACACTCAACACTCTTGTCAAGAAACACTCTATTGACACTCAGCAAAGTATAAACTGACTGTTTGCTGTATCTCAACATTCAGTTGATATCAAGTTGAGTGTCATGATGGGACACTCAAAATAAAGTCTTACTGGGTGTTTTTCAGGGGTGAATCTCCTGTTTATATTTTTTTTCCCAGGGCCCCATCTTGGGCTCCATAACTCCATGTAATCTAATTTACTATGCTATGCTAATAATGAACTGTTATCCACACTGTGCCCTGCCTATTTTATTCTGCTGTTGTGCAATGATTGCCTTAACGCTAAGAGTATAATCGTTCTTTTAGATTGTTTTAATTGGATAAAATAATAGATTTTTTTATCTTATCAGAAGACCTAAAGTCTATCTCAGGAATATTTTGTCCCTTGCTGTTCAATTTTTTGCAGTGTTTTTTATTAAATCTTAATTTTGATGATGCCAAGAAAGCAGCACAGATTATACGAACACAAACAATCCATGTGATAATCCTCTTAGTCATCACAACACAGATGATACAATTTATATTGCACACACCAAACCAAAACTCTTTCTGTAGGAGGATTTGATTTTGTTTATTTCTAGAGAGATAAAAAGTTATCCAGTTTCAGTTGTCTAGTATCATAATACTGTATATGATACTAGATTTGATGGATATCAGTGACACCCACCCCTGATTCCCCGTAACGGTCCTTTACTCATCAGACTCTTTGATACTACTCTTACGGGGACACTGACTCTTTCCTTTAACTTACAGTGTTAGAGAAACTTTAGCAGATCTTTCACACCTTGCCCGGCCCATTCCTCTCCAAAGATCAGACTACATTTCAGAAATCATCAACACAAGTCTTCTGCCTCTCGCACGATCTGCACGAGTAACATTACCTAAATGTTTCTGCTTTATTTGTTGCTTTCAGGAGTTCAAATTTATGGGCCAGTCGCGTTCCCCGTCCATGTCCCCCAGCAGGCAAACCTCGGTCGCCAACCCCACGGACGTGTCTCTTTTCGAACAGTACTATCAAGGAGGGAACCCTTTCGAGATGCAGATCGATAACAAGGAGGATGAGACGGAAGACGTCCTAGCCTCCAATGGGGTATGTAGAGTTTCGCATCATGAAAGTGGAAGAGTATGGCATGGTTGTTTCTAAAATTAGCGCAATAAATCTTATTTTTTGGGTGAGTGATTTATAAACTGGCAAATATTATTATTTTATTCATTAAATATGTATTTTTATATTCTTTATTTGCCCTGTACAAGTGTATTTTATATATATATATATATTATGTTGCACTTATTTTAAATATCATAGCCATAAAAAAAAATTTTGTTCATAACCAGCACTTTTTTGGGCAACTACTTATTATCAAATTATGCATGTAAACTAAAGAACGGATTCATGCAATACACTGACTGCTTCATTAGTGAGGTGAGCACATATTCACCACCATTTTTCCAGTAATTCTGCTGGACCTGTTAATGTTTTTAAGTTAACAAAGGCTCTGATTCAGTGGTTCGGAGTTTAATTTGCTGATTTGTAGTATTTGGAAAACAAATTGGTGAAATATCAGTTGCGCAAACATTAAAGGGATTGACAACTGTTTTTTAAACGGGTTTTCTTGATTTGACATTACTCTTCGTTATTAAAATAATAATTCACCAGGATTTCAGCCTTTAAAAACATCTACAGCTGAAAAAAATTAAGATTGAATATTGTCACTTTCTGCCGACTATGCACTTCTCAGGCCTGGATGGGCGTGAAAGCTACAATATTCAGGGGTGAAAGCTATGATATTCAGGGGTGAAAGCTATAATATTCAGGGGTGAAAGCTATGATATTCAGGGGTGAAAGCTATGATATTCAGGGGTGAAAGCTATAATATTCAGGGGTGAAAGCTATGATATTCAGGGGTGAAAGCTATGATATTCAGGGGTGAAAGCTATAATATTCAGGCCACGCCCAAGATTTCGGCAGAAATCGTCCCAAATTGTCTACCAATAATGTTAAAAGGCAGAAGACAAAAGGCAGTTTGTGATTCCCACTAATAGATGGGCTTCAGGAGCAACACACGTCTCAGTTGAGCAAAATCTTGGCGCCGGTGGCATGGTCGCTCGGCATCTGCGCAAAAGGGGCTAAAGGGCCGCGATCTCAAGACAGCACAGGGACGTAACAATCTCAGAGACCGACATCTTTCAAATAGTAACGTTACCGGTACGGAGTAGCGCGAGGGCATATTCGCACCGACACGATCGGAAACAATTGAGCTCAAGTTTCGGGGGGCGACAGTTATTGTCGTTATAACTGCGGGACACCATATCACGTTAGTTTCCTTCAAACTGCTCTCTTTTAGAGCATGTAGCCACAGGGCTCGTCTTTGAGATTTCCGATTGGATATGGCAAATGAGCAAAATGCAAGTGGGCTTTTTTAAATCGCTTTGGCTGTGTTTTCTATATAGAGTGAGTGGGCGTGGCATTCACACAAACGCTTCAGTGAAACCTTGCCTGATCAATTTTGAAGAAAAAAAAGGAAACGCATATCTCAATTTAGGCACATCGCTTAGTACTGAGTACTGGGTTAGGGGTATGTTTATAACAATTAACCATTGAAAGAGCTGAATCATCAATTTAATGTAATTCCTTCTGTTCACAGAGCACATATATTATCCGTGCTGCCGTGCATTATTGTTTAATTTAATAGATGAATATAAGCCTTGGTTCAGTGGGTCATAATTATTTTTAAATGGTGTGTTGTCTGTAGAACTGTCAGAAGAGGGCTATAATCAAGTTTTATTGGTAGGGGTTTTAGGGGGCATCTACTCCCATTAACATCTGATGCACTTGGCATTTGCGATGAGTTATTGGTGTAATAAAAATAATTATCATACCGCGATAATGGTTCCTGTTGCTCTTTTAAGCTCAGTTGTTACCTTGAAAGCATTCGCGCAGAAATATCATTAAAAATACGCGGTGGTTTGTTCCTTTCGGGAACAAAGGTTTCCGACACCATATTTCTGACAAGTATGGTTGAGTGGAAATTTTAGGCTGCTGGCTTTGTGCAATCGAATGAAATGTCTGCACACGGCTCCCATTATCATTATTCATTAGCTGGAAATAATTCATTGCCGTGCACTCTTTAGGCTGCGTAGGCAAAGGATGTCACCGCAGGTGTTTCTCTTTGACAAATCGTCTGATACCGGAACCGCCGAGGTAGTTCTTTGGGTATACTGCTGATTAGGTTAGGCGTGAGACGCGAAGTCCGTAAGTGAACGCAGTGCACTGCAGAGGGGATCCGGTAAATCCCATTCGATTTCTAGATTACCAACAGCGTCTTGGGTGGCACAAAGAGGGATTCGTCTCACTCGTGTTAATTCCCCCGGGTTGCCATGTTTACATACGATAAGAAACTGCTTTCCCGAGGTTCAGCTTTCACGAGGCTGTTGGGCAGTCGAGGTATAAGGAGAATGTCGTCACAGTTATTGTGGTCTGGATACATGTTGCGTCACGTTTGCCTGAGGACTTGTTCGTAGTGCCCTAATGTCTAAGATTTTATTTGCAATGAGCAGATTTAATTAAACATTGCAAACCCAGCTGCCGCATTAACTGTAATTAAATACAGCAACAAAAGCATCGCTATTGGGTTACACTTAAAAACAAAATATAATCTGCAATGGTAATTTGTCTTTCAGCTTTTTTTTATTTATTTTTTTTACTTTCAGGTGAGAATGAGTACTTTTCCAGTCTCTCTAGGTTTAAGGTCTACAGCATTATGCTAAAAAAAAGCCAGGAACTCCAAATATACGTACCTGAATAAATATTGACGCTGTCTAATGTCTACATATATATTGTGTATAGTCATGTCCTTTTCAATGGCTCAGAATACTTGTAAATTGGCCATGTCTGCATATTGATACAATTATAGCAGGAGTCAAGAGGCCTGCTTGTGGGGCTCAATTGTAATTCGAAACCAGCTGAGGTGCTTTTCAAATGGGGCAAGGAGCAGATTAAATATGAGGGGGAAACACCCCACCTCCCAGTTCCATTACCCTAGGCTAACCTCTCCACCCTGATGTCCGCAGTACGAGTCAGATGAACTGGAGAAGAATGTGTACCAGGACTACGACAGTGACAGTGACGTGCCCGAGGAGCTGAAGAGGGACTACGTGGATGAGCAGACTGGAGATGTTCCCGTGAAGAGGTCGGAAGGCCCATTATCGCTTTTCTCACAAACAAAGGAGCTGTTCCATCTGCTGCAGGTTTCACGTCTGTGCTGCATTCGTTTCGAGCTAAAAGCATCTTCTCGTTTCATGTATCTGAACGCTCGCAACCCCTAACAAGCCAACACTTCTCAGATTCCGCCACAAAACCTCAAGGAGAGGGATTGCAAGTCCACGAGCGAGTTTATGTAGAACACTTTTACACAGACTCGCTGACATAACATTGCCCGGTGCAGTGCCGAGGGTGGAAATAAACTCAGATCATAGATCTTATTAGCTGAAAACACGAAACTCATTACCTGCAGCCCGTTGAAAGAAGATTAAAATGTCATTTCACAATGAACCAATTGTTCGTTTGAAAACAACATGAAAAGTGCTTTTTCCTTTGCAAAAAAATGTAACCACTTTTTTGCCTTTATGATCCACCGTGCTTTTGCTGATATTATGCGGAGTGACGAAAATGTTACCCACAGGCAGTACAAGTACATTTTTATGGGTTTAACATGTTCAAGTAATACGCAATACCAGTATGTAGGTCGCACCCCACTGTTGATCATTTGAAGATGTTACATGAAGGTGCATTGCATGTTTGCTTCCTGCACAGTAGGGTTTCTTTATAGTGACGTCCAAAGGTTTCGCCTCAAGGCGATCTAGATTTTTCCACACTGAAAATAAGATGAAACATCCTTTAAAATGCGCTTTGAAAGCACTTTGGTTTACTTTTGGGAAAAAGGTTTAACATAGTTCTCAGTGGATATGTGATTTAATGGAAGTCATTTTCAATCTGGAAAATGCCCTGTGGTTCTTGGGGTTGATCCTGGGCTTTATGTTTGGACTTAGTAATAGTTTTTAAAATGTATTCGCAAAGCCTTCTACACATATGTGTAGCTGATTTATGTGTAGCTAAATACTCATGTGTCTACACAAGGAAGTATAATACATACATCAATATTTCAGGAAGGAAACTCATCAATGCATAATGAGTTTAGGGCATAGAATGTCCCTTCTTTAAAATACTGTTTTCCGATTGGCAAAGAAATTGTGTTTTGCATTATATATCAGGCTATTCATTGTGTGTTGTGACTTGTGAAAATGTGTTTACATAACCAGATGTTCAGCAACAATAGCTTCCTCTTCTCTTCTTATTTAGAAGAGTCTCATTATATTTAATACCCACAGGAAAAACGCATATATCTCATGTTTTATCAGATCATTTACATTCCCTGTAATCCGCTTATAATTATTTTAGTGTATGCCTTTTGGTGACTGGTTGCTGTGCTCTGTGCTACCTCAGACATTTTATTATCGACTGAACGATGTCCTAACTGTAGACGTGGATTTCACAGTCTTGTCAGAGGACCTGCAAGGACTCCGTAAATTAAGGGCTACAAGGTCATGCAGGGGGTTGGAATTAACTGTGCCTGATGGATTGTGGCTCGGTGTCTTTGCCTTTGAGTGTGTAAGCAGTTCTTTGGGTCCCTGTCATCTCAGGCCACCTCTCTGAACCAGCTGTCATTATGGTTCTGTTTTCTCAATTAGCGTGTCTCGAGAAACCCTAAGGAGCCGAAAGAAGTCAGACTACAGCCTTAATAAGGTGAACGCCCCCATCCTGACCAACACTACCTTGAATGTAATCAGGCTGGTTGGTGAGTAATTTGCTTTTTAACTCGAAGAGAGCAATGACAAAAGTGACCTCTTATCAGATACTCGCCAATACCGTCAATTAACAGGCTAATGGCTGATTAATAATGGAGGAATCCATTTTGTGTCGCGACCTTTGTGACATCTTTTTCCCCTGGTTATTAGGAGGGTCGCACCCATGCAACCGTTAATTTCCCATCTTAATTCGAATGTTCGCGTTGCGCCGTGTCGTTGGCACGGCGACACAATTATTTCTCGTGCGCTTCTGATATAATCTGAAAGGAGGACATTTTTATTTAGATAAATGACGTCAGTCACGGTTTGGATTTTGCCAACAGCCAAATGTTGGTTTTTATTTTGTTCGTAGTTGAGGCCCGTTCAAAAATGTCCTAACATTAGGCTCTGTAGACCTGTGATTTACCGGCTGTCTATTGTGATATTTTGAACATTTCAAATTTGAACGAGGTTTAGATAAGAGTTTAATTAAGCAATCTCTGTTTATGTGGTTAACTATTTAATGCATTTTTTAGAGAACCCATGCCTGCATGAAAAATGAAACCTTCTACACATGCTAAAATCTGCCTTATGATGGGTGAACCCTGGAAAACAGTTTCTTGGAGATTTCATGCAAAGATTTTGTATACTGACTATATATTCATATTCAGACCCAATTCGCAGGTTCCGATGCTCTCTAAAGGAACAAACTCTGCTTTGAGGCAACGGTTGATGGTATAACTATTTTATGTGAATAGGCCAAAAAGGTCCAATAATCTGTGGTCAGAATCAAGGACAAGCATTCCCTGGTCAGAATATACAATATCTTTATAGAAAACTCTTGAGTCCTCCAAGAGTCCATTGTGCAAACTGTCTCCTTGCTGGATGCATGATTTTGATGTATGTTTAATCATTGGACAAAAAACTTTAATTTCAGGATGGTGTAATGAAATTGCATTCCTTGCATCCTGTGGATTGCGAGTGAAATATTGCCTGATTTAGTGTAGAAGTCAAATTGATTGCTTCCCCATGAATATGTCTAAGTGCAATGTTAACATTATAACCTTCTTGTATTGTCCGGTAATTCATCATATAACTTGTTTACTTCAAATTAGTTTTCCTGAAACCTTACCTAATACTGGCAGTATTACCTAACTCTACAGTAAAACCAAGTGTTTAACTTTTATAGCAGATATATTATCCTTTGGCATTAGAAAGGTTCTCCAAAAGTCTTTTCGTGGCATGATATGCTAATGATACACAAAGGCAAATTCTATTAACCCTTGCTGTAATGTTTTATTAATGTTGTCTAATATTCATCTATCTGTTCCGGAGGGATTGATTCCTATTCTGATTTATATTTATGCATTTTTTTTTTTACCACACATGCTTAATAGAAATATTATGCTGAACTGTAATTCAGCAGAAGCCCCAGGTGGTTCACTATAAATGACAGTTCCTCTTTTCATGTTGCGAGTTTGCGAGTTCGTGTTTCAGCTCTTCGTGTATGAGAAATGGCATATTGTGGACGCTGTATATATGACCACAACAAATCTCTACCATCATGGATATTGGCAGTCAGTTTTGACCATGCTGGTCATTAAGATCTAGACCCTGAGCCGACCTGAGGAAGATGGGTTCCCCCCTTGAGTCTGGTTCCTCCCAAGGTTTCTTCCTAGTTACCTCAGGGAGTTTTTCCTTGCCACTGTTGCCTCTGGCTTGCTCTTGTGGGGGTTTAGGCTGGGTTTTTTCTGTGAAGCGCATTGTGACAACTAGTTGTGAAATGCGCTATATAAATAAATATTGATTTGATGATTTGATTTGATGTGTCTGTCTTTAGCGGTTGATTATTTCTTGAATCGCGAGTACGGGAATGCTAACGGTTGTAAATTTTGCCTTAACACAGGAAGGTACATGCAAATGATGAACATTCTGAAGCCCATTGCCTTCGACGTCATACACTGCATGTCCCAGCTGTTCGACTACTACCTATACGCAGTCTACACCTTTTTCGGGCGGAACGATACGGTAGGCAGAATACTCTGAATCCATTTGAATTTGTTGCGGTGTATGCTATGGCCTTCATTCACTCTGACTGTTCTATACTTACGAGTCAACTTCATGTGATAAATTTAAGCGATGGTTATTCTATGTTTTTGAGGAACTCATAAGTTTTTTAAATTAATTTCTGGGTTTTTTCCCCAGTTTTTTTTATATAAGAATTTTAGTCTAAGGTCTAAACTTATTTGAACTCATCGCACATCGTCCCGCTGTCTGCATGAATTTCTCATTCATATTTGTGCTGTTTTCTTCCTGATTTTTTTCTATATTACATATTCCAATAAGATACAGTTAAGTGCAAAAGTATTGGGACAGTGGCCAGACGTTGCTAAGTTACACAGCATACATTTAAAAAAAATATTCTAACATGCTATCCATTTATACCGCTGGATATTTACTGCAGCGGTTCAGGAGCATGCTCAGTGGTACAATGGCAGTACCCCCACCTGGGAGCCGAACCTGCAACCTCTGAATTATAATCCCAGTTCCCTCACCATTGGACTGGTCTCATTTCCAGTGGGGTTAATAGAGAGGGGTACATAATAGAAAGGTATCACACATACTCAGTTCATACTCAGCCCCACCCCGTCCGTGTTTTGTTGGTGACAGGATCTGGCTAATTTGTGAGAATGCATTTCCTCGTACCACTGAAGTGTGAATTTCAGCACTAATGGTTCCTGTCAGCACTTAGCATTGTGTGCCACTCAGTTGATTTCAGCAGTATTTTTTGAATAGACTGCACAAATGCCAAACACACAGATTCACACACCCAACATTTCACTCATATACTGTACATAGTGCAGGATTCCCGCACGTCCTGGGAAACGTCCAGGTTTCCAGTCGGAAAATTAGTGGAAAATGAGACTCTTGGCTAAATTCCCTGGAATTATTAGTTGTCCTGAAAAACATTTTTAATGTAACGTTATAGGCCAAAACCACAGGTACCCCAGTCTGCGATGGCAGTCTCACACCCCCCCCGCCCCATGCGATTGCAATCACATCACACCCGCACACCCTCCCTATATATTACAGATGTCGCTCATGTACAATGTCTTGGAGAATAATGCCTTGAAAACAGTGGGAACCCTGGTAGAGGCATCATTGTGGGAAAAAGATGTGTATATATTACATAGTATCATTTAATTTCTCCATTAATATGCCTCGATGCGTGTGGATCAGATTTAGGCTGCACCCCAGGGAATGGGTAATGAACAAATAAATTGGAATGCTACAGCAGGGGGTCTCCGCTGATTTTCCCCGGGAGAGACGTGGTCGGGGAGGGTCTTGTATGGCGTTCTGCTCAGGCGGGCCGCTTACCCGTCCGTCTCAGGCACCTGGTGTCAGTGGAGTGGCACACCGAGCGCAGTTAAACTGGCATGGTTTTCTAAACACGTCGTTTGGATAATTTGTAAAATTACAAAGCTGCATATTTTATTTGCCGATCATGTCCAACAAACACTTTCTCCGGGCTTTCCTTCCTGGTAGAAACCCTCGTAGCCCTTTCAGACGTCGATAATCAAAAGTCAGTTCCGGATTAATGATTATTAATGTAGGTTTTGAGAGAGGCAGCACATATACGCCAGTGTGATAATTACTGTGTCACTGGAATATGTTGAGAAACCACATTATTCATGTACATTTTGAAGAGAATAATTTCCGTATTGAATGAGGTTGTGGAGATAGACACAGGGAGGAGGAGGGGGGGGGATGCTCCCAGTTTACAAATCTTTTATCAGAAAAAAAATGAGCCACCTCCCAAGTGATGAAGTGGCTTACCACTTGGGAACATCTTCAGAGTGCCCCACAGCGATCGTTAGGACAGAAAACGCTGGAGCTGTCATGCTATTGGATGAGCTCTCTGGAAAGTTTGCAAATAAAAAAAAAAAGAACAAAACTTCCTGACATTAGCAGTCTTTTTGTCTGCCGTACTAAAGCAACCTGATATTTCTTGTGCAATATGCAAAGCTGCTCTCGGAAAGAAAAAAAACGAGGATTGAAAAAGTTGAATTAATCCCAAAAAAAGCTTACGATGACGCTGCTACACTGATCCGCTGCAGAACTCTCCGGCAGTCACAATGCAGCAGTAACCTCGCAGCTTCCTCTAGGACGAGAGGGGAGCGCTTTCCTGTGATGTCATAAGTCAAACGGACCTCTTAATGCATTCGAGACGCTTCTTTTCCAAGGGAGTTGATTGCACTGCGTTTCGATTCCCGCGTGTCTCCTTTCGCCTGCTTGCTCTCCATTGTTTTTGCTTTTTGTTTTTGCTTTTGTTCCAAAGCATGCGCCTAGTCCGACTGTGCCCGCCCAGGGCAAAGAACCGAGTGTTGCCAACCAGGGTCCCGTGGGCTGGGTAAGGGCAGGGTTTCTAACCCTTCGTGGGTGGAGACATCACCCCCCTCGTTTGCAGTGTGTGCTTCTTCATCTTCAGACATCTTCATCGCGTAGAAATGTCTTCGCTGTGTGTGCCGTCTTCTCTGTTCGCCATCTGCTTCCCGCAATGTTTTCTGTCCTGTTGTCAGAAACTGAATTTCTGTGCCATTACAAAAGATCAGATCTTCATTGTATTAGTGTCACACGCTTATGCTCATGTTGAACTGTTTTGCCTTTGTTGTCTAAAAATGCAAGTTTTTCAGCCATCTTTCATCCTTAATTACGCAGCTTTAGCAGAGAGTTGCGCTTACTAATACAATGTGTGAGAACAGAGGGAGAGTCTGAGTGCTTGCTGGACTCCTTTGTTGTTTGTGAACATGGGAACCATTATATTGCAATGCAAATAAGACACATTCTCTTAAGACACATAATGGCTAAAGCATGGCTTTTCATCTCACCATAGATGGGCTAAATTGGCCATTTTGGATTGGCCATTTCTTGAGTGAACAGTATGGAAGCTATTTCGTGCCACATTCAAATATCAAACGATCTTATAGTGAAAACTCAACACATTAATGAACAAAAGACCGTATCAACTGACAAAATACCACATCATATATTTAAATCTCAACACGTGAAATAACAAAATACCACATCGTATAGGGAAAACTCAACCCGTGAATTAATAAAAGACCACAACAAATCTCTGCCGTTTGTCATTCGATGCTTCCCAGTTTCCTGTTTGATGCCATGCTTTCGTTTAATTCGACAGTTACCCTTTCACTTTGAGACGTGTGCATTTACTTTACAGGGTAACTACACCCTAGATCACTTTTTTTTGTTGTTGCTGTAAACGTGTTTGTATGCCTACCTTATAATGAAACTTATTTATGCATTCCGTTATTTTAGCAATTCTGAAATAATAACATAAATCAGGAGAAATTGGTAGAAAAGCATCCTTGTGCTGCCCCTAACAGTTGAAATTTCCCTTCTGCTCCCCACACTGCCCCCGCCCCAATCGTGATGTCAGAGTGCCTCTTTGGAGGTACCTCTACGTCATATGGATAATTGTTGTCGCCCACAATGGAAACAGCCGGCACCTGATTGGTTAGACCCACTACGTTACTTTCGTTTCCGGCTTCACGCTTTTAAACCGTTGCATCCTGTTCATTAACTCTCTTATTCCACCTAAATAGTCCACTAAAATATGTTTCTGAAGATATTTGAGGTGAGAAATAGGCCATGCAGTTGCTGAATCTTGATTCATATTTGATGTGCAACATCTAGTTTGACAGTTTGATCAGAGTTATATGTAATCATTTGTACAATGTACGTTCATTTATGCAAAGGACGATGGACACAGCTCCTCCGCCCTGACCCCTCTCCCTCGCTCACCCCACAAAGTATTTTTGAAAATTGTTTCGTGGGCGGAGACAGGCTGAAACAGTGGGTGTAGTTACTCTTTAAAGCCTGACTTGCACCTGCCAATCAAAGGCTCCACCCCCCACCCACCCCATTAGTGAAATCAATGCTATTTTGTTATTTCATGTGTTGAGTTTTAAATATACAATGTGGTATTTTGTCAATTGATATGGTGTTTTGTTAATTAATGTGTTGAGTTTAAACTATACAATGTGGTTGTTTGATATTTGAATTGTGGCACGAAATAGCTTCCATAGAACAGACACTGTACACCTCAAAATATTGCTAATAAGGGTAGTCCCCATGCATAGGATAAAACTGGTGCAAAGGGTGCTGCATGAGATTTGATGCAGGAAAAATGTAGATGAACACAAAGCATTGCCGTCTTGCATTTTAGGTGGCCCCAAGAGCATTGATAATGTTGTGGTCACCCATTGTACACTGGAGACCAAACAGGGTACAGATCTGCCATTCAGCCTTGCCACCATGACTAGAAAATAACAATTTAAAGCATACATTTAACTGAAAAAGTGTCTGTAATAGAACAGAGTACACTCTAAAAAAATAATTCACTGCCTCTACCCAAAAGAATTACACTAACAGATATTGAGTTTGTTACAATACATCTAGTTAACAAATTCCACAAGGAGCAAACGGGAATTGAACTCGGGTCTCCTGAGTTTGCGGCAGCTGAGCTAACCACTGAACTAAAGGTGAATTCATCAAGGCCCGAGTTCAATTTCCACTTTGATTCGGCGGGGAGTAGTGTAGCGATCCGCTCAGTACGCTGGCTAGCCGCTCTGCTAATGGTAATTCATCTTTAGCGCAGCGGTTAGCACAGCCGCCTCTCACTCAGGGAGAGTTTGGTTCCTGCTCGCTTCTTGTTGAATTTGTTAGCTAGACGTATGTTGTAACGCAGTTCTTCTCAGCCCTGTGGGTATACTATGAAGCAGGATTACTTTGTTAGCTGGGTAATCCCGGAACGGCTCTTTTAACTTCAGTCCATGTTCCAGGTTTGGGATGGATCCGGGTTTTACTCTGTGCAGTTATCCAGCTAACTGAGTAATCCTGCTTTGTAGTATACACCTCTGGTCCTGGGGACCCACTGTGTATGCTGGTTTTTGTCAATGCCAATCACTTGATCAATTACGGTTGTTGAAAATGTGTTTAAGTTCTACCATAATTGTGTGGTTAAACTTATTTTAACACAATACAGGTGTAGCTTGTTGCCAGTTGCTGTCAGCAAAATCTATTCATTTTATACAGATTGTTTCAGGTTTCCACAGCAAATGGGGCCCAACTGATTGAACTTTTCCGTTTCTAAATGAATCAATTAAAAATGATTCCGTTTCTTCCAATTTTAATTATTTGCCATATACAGTGCCGGCCCCCCACTATTATTGCCCCCCTAAGATGGGTAAAAAAAAAATAAAAAAAAAAAAAAAATTTGATGAATTAGAATTAGCTTAATCTCAAAAAAAAAAAAAAAAAAAAAAAAAATAATTGAATTAAATAAATTAAAAAAAAAAAAAAAAAAAAATCATTATTATTTTTATTTTTAAAAACCATGTGTTGTTGTGTTTTTTTTTACCTGCACTTATATTATATAATATATAATAAAATAATTTAATTTAATATTTTTATTTGCATGCATGATGCATGATGTGACTTCCTGAACAACACAAAAAACAACAAAAAAATTTCTATTTTATTTTTACTCTCTGGTACTCTTACATAACTATACTAACGTCTGCTAACTTGATGGGGGATGGGGGGGGGGGGGGGGGGGGGGGGGCTTATACACAGGAATAACACTAACACAACACAGGAACAGTGGAAATAGTAATGGCAAGAAGTCAGTCTCAAATCAAATCAAAAAAAACAAAAACAAGCCTTAAACCATCAAATAAATAATATATATATATTATATTTAAAGGTTTCTTCTTATTCTTCTATTTTATCATAGAGTTCAATAGGAAAATTTGTATTGCAAAAAAAAATGGATATGAAAAAAAAAAAAAAAATTAAAAAATTATTTTTTATATTAATAATATATTAATTATATTTAATTTATATTATATTAATATAATAAATTGTTAATACACAATTGTGGCATTTTGTTAAAAATAATAATTTCTTGATGAGGGATTTTTTTTTCTCATAATACATTTACTTAAATTAAAGGTTGGATGTTTCTCATTTTTTCAGTGTGAGATTAAGCTAATTCACCAAACGGTGATTTTTTTAGAACCCTTTTTACTCATCTTTACCAGGGGTGCCAATAATAGTGGCCGGCACTGTCGTACAAACAGCACAGTAAATGAAAGCATGATGGCATACGTGGCTATTTCTGGCATAATGTGGGGTTAAGCGGGCAAATCCTCCTTTAATAGATGTAAAAAGTCTAATTTTAGAACAATTAGGGCTTGGTTTACTATTTGTTTTGCATCAATCATTGGCTGTGTTATTAGTTTTGCGTGTGCTAAAAGGCTTCGCACACACTAAAGGTCTTAGTAAATCAGGCCCTGTGTGTCTTATCATTACAATACAGAGCTTGTTATTATGGTTAGAACAAAAACCAGCAAACACAAAGTGGGCGCTGGTGTGTGTGTTTGTGTGCGTGGGTGTACTGGCGTGGGTGTGTGTGTGTGTGTGTGCGCGCGCGCGCGTGCGTGGGTGAGCGCTGGTGTGTGTATTTATGTGTGCGTGTGTGTACTGGCCTGGGTGTGTGAGTGTGTGTGCGTGCGTGGGCGCTGGTGTGTGTGTTTATGTGTGCGTGTGTGTACTGGCGTGGGTGTGTGAGTGTGTGTGCGTGCGTGCGTGGGCGCTGTGTGTGTGAGTGTGTGTGAGTGCGTGCGTGGGCGCTGTGTGTGCGTGAGTGTGTGTGCGTGCATGGGTGCTGGTGTGTGTGCGTGCGTGCGTGGGCGCTGTGTGTGTGGGAGTGTGTGTGCGTGCGTGGGCGCTGTGTGTGCGTGGGCGCTGTGCGTGTGAGTGTGCGTGCGTGGGTGCTGGTGTGTGTGCGTGCGTGGGCGCTGGTGTGTGTGCGTGGGCGTGTGTGCGTGCGTGGGCACTGGTGTGTGTGAGTGTGTGTGTGTGCGTGGGCGCTGGTGTGTGTGAGTGTGTGTGTGTGCGTGGGCGCTGGTGTGTGTGAGTGCGTGTGCGTGCATGGGCGCTGGTGTGTGTGAGTGTGTGTGCGTGTGTGTACTGGCGTGGGTGTGTGAGTGTGTGTGCGTGCGTGGGCGCTGTGTGTGCGTGGGTGCTGTGTGCGTGGGCGCTGGTGTGTGCTCCTTCGTGATTCCTTGCAGTGCTGTGCAGATTTGAAACTCTGGCAGATGCTCAGACAGTGAAATCTCTCTTCCCTGCAGTATGAATCATCGGGGCTGGGGCTCATCAGCAGCAGGCTGCGGACCACGCTGAACAGGATCCAGGAGAGCCTCATCGACGTGGTAAGAGACGCCATTAGCGACGCGGCTGCCCGCAGAAACACCGCGCCGGCCGCCGCTCTGCTCCATCTTGCCGGATCCCGCCGCAAATGGCAGGGTACTCAGCCCCTATTTTATTTTTTTAAAGCCCTTGTTAAGGGTCATCATTTAATGGCCCGGTGTTAGCCGTGGGTGCGATAATTGTCCTGAAACACTGAGCGGACCCGGCGCTGCTTAAATAAATAATGCGCGTTCTTGAATACCCCCATTAGAGGCCCAGGGAACGGCCTGCGGCCCAAAATGTCACCCGCCAGATTCATTAGCTCTCCGTATAGCCAGACTCCTGCCACAGGCCACTCTCGCAGACACGTCGGGGGGGGGGGGGGGGGGTGGAGAGCGATGGGAGACCGGGCCGGATATGGTCCATTAGCCTCACAGCCCTTGGGCAGGGTTAGCCTGCACTGGGCCCGGTGTACTTCCTCTGTTTGATTCGCCCAAGCTTTAATTAACCATCCAAGGCATCAGTTAAGCGAAAAATGGCCATTATTTGAGGTTGGGTAGAAATGGGAGTGACGTGGAAATGGCCCGAGGCCCTCGAGAAGGGCTCCCGAGTGGCGCAGTCGCAGCATGTGCTGTTATAGTTTCAACCTCGGCTGTGTCGTTGGCCGCCTGACTGGGACTCCGGGCCGGCAGGACACTGTTAGCCCCGTTTTGTCCTCGGGTTCCTTAAGTTGCCGCTGCATTGACTCTGGTGCCCACAGGCTACCAGTGAGAGGGATTGCTCTCCTCCAATCAGGGCTAACTCCCTCCTGTAGCACCCTGTAGTAGTTATTGACCTGTGGGAGGGGGCTTTGTGCTTCCCCTGCAGGGCTCTTTGCACAGGTGGGTGGCTCAAGAAGTCAAATTGAGGGAAGAAAAAAAAATCCATCCTGTTAACAGCCATGGTCTGGTATCAAATTGATTATATAGCACTGACTATAGCCGGGAGCCCCGTAGGGTGGTGCATAATTTCCTCGTAGTTTCACCCGATTCAATTTCTGTCTCGCGCGCGGCAGTGACCCGCTCCGCTTCATCGGTGTCCATGGTCTGCCTGCACAAGCTACACATGAAGTGTCCTCGTACGACTCTGTCTGTGCAGGATTAACCGGTGAACTGCGAAAAGAAGTGACGGTCGACGGCACATATATTCGGAGTCTGTGCACTCTCTCAAAGGAAGATTTACAGTTTAGAGACTTGCATTCCAAATTTGGAGAAAATTATTTTTGAAATTTCTAATTGAGGCTCACGGAAGGCGAAGCTTTCCCATGTCTTAATTTTTTTCATGATGAGAGGAAGTGTTCTTCACAGATTCTATTTGGGGGACATAACAGGGCTCTCAAACCGTGCTTGCACTCTCTTTCTTAACATTATTATTTTTAATCTAACCTTATTGTGTCTGTGACACATGAATCTTTCCCTACACTTCTGGCCTTTCAACCCTTCTCTGCTCCTCTGTGCCTCTGTGATGGTGAGGAAGCTTCTTTTCTCATTATCCTCTAGTGTGTTTAGCATGTCTGAATTCACTGCTCAGCAACATATTTCCTGAGATAATGTATAATATCTACCCTTCCTCCCATCTGTTCCAACACAGTCCCTACATGCTACTGCCAAAGCCCTGTTTTGTTTAACCATTCGTAGTTCTTGTGGATTCCTCAGGTTTAACAAGCAGCCCCACAGATTCATGCAATGACAGTTAAATTACTGTAAATAACAGTTAACAAAATGATTCAGCTAATTAGTAGTAGGTGTGCTTTACCCTGTTTTGTCTGCCGCCTGCTTATGAATTTGCCTCAGTTCACAGTTTTTGAAAAGGTGATTAAAATTTACAAATGGACACACGATTTATCATAAAATGATCATCCCTTTTCTTGGGCATACTAACTAGATTTAACATTTAAAAATTTTATCAGAGGGTTATTCTGACAGAAGAGAAGACGTTGTTTGTTTGTCCATAGCCCCATCAATGTACTCCCAGTTTTGTACATGACATTACAATCATTTTGCAGGAGTCCTTAAGCTGGGGACACGGTTTTCTAGCCCGATTTGGCAACGATTTGAGGTTGGGCAGAGAGTCTGTGGTAGTGCCGAGCAGTCCAGGCTAGTCACGCTGAAAAGTCGTAGCTGTACTTGTTATGTTCGTAGGAGTGAAAGACTGTAGTCTGTCTCCTACGATCTCAGTCGAGAACGCCACAATTTTATTGAACGTTTGCTTTTATCGGGGTTAATCTTTGCATAATCCTGCGGTTTGCGCTGGTCAAAGACTGAAATCACTACAGGAATTTTCAATAGCCAATGAAAAGTGAGTTTGCGACCGAGGAAGGAAAAGGTGGAAAAATACGGAAGCAAACATCAAATCCGACGTGCGGATGGCTGAGCCGAATAAACACGCTTTTTGGAATACTAAAAACGAGGAGCGACTTGTGAATTTGTGGCAGACACATGAGCGTGTCTGTCTGTACAATGTCGACTCTGCAAGTTACCACAGCTATGCTGACAAAGTTGCATGCTGGATGGGCTCCATGCTTGTTTTCTCACGAATGCAGGTCCACCGCGGGAAATCGCGTTCATGCGAGAGAACTGCATCCGTCGATTTGTGCTCCTCAAAAACAGCCGTCGTTATGCGTGTGCGACACAAGAGACAGAAAATCTGCATATGGCAGTTGTTAAATGTTGCGCTACTCGTTCTTTTCATCGTCGCTGACGTTTGGAAAAGTCGTATATTGTGGCCACAGCTTAAGCCAGTGTCACACACAGTGCAAGAGAGCAGGAGATCCACTGCAGTAATACGAGCAACAGTGCCAGACAACAGCTGGCTTACATAATTCCCAGACCAGCAAGTTTATGTACAACATCCCTAAGGCACTAAAAGTAAGTTTACGATGCTAACCTAGAACCATAATAAATTGATATTATGATGACATCGTCTTTGAAACGCATTTACGCTCCTCTTCACAGGAAGGTGAATTTGTCCTCAGCATATCCAGTTGGCTGGGGTCGTTGGATCCCTTTTTCTCATATCTTGAAGCTAATTGGGTCTTATGGGTGGGTCACCACCTATTTCTGCACTACATAGTGATTTGCTGTAACGGTATGCCTGGCTTCTGTTTCTGTTTCCGTCTGAGCACATTCAGGCTTTGAGGGTTTGGGGAAAACACTATTTTTTTTAATTCTGGAGAATAAGGTCATTGTTTATTTTCCATTCTCCAGGTTTTTTCTTGAAAAAATTGTGAAAATGACCGTGTGCAGGTGGAGCATCGCTATGTTTATTCCCGTTGAGCAGTTTCAACCTCGGCTGTGTCGTTGGCCGCCTGACTGGGACTCCGGGCCGGCAGGACACTGTTAGCCCCGTTTTGTCCTCGGGTTCCTTAAGTTGCCCCTGCATTGGCTCTGGTGCCCACAGGCTACCAGTGAGAGGGATTGCTCTCCTCCAATCAGGGCTAACTCCCTCCTGTAGCACCCTGTAGTAGTTATTGTTACCTGTGGGAGGGGGCTTTGTGCTTCCCCTGCAGGGCTCTTTGCACAGGTGGGTGGCTCAAGAAGTCAAATTGAGGGAAGAAAAAAGATTGAGCTGCTGGGTGGCTCATCCTGTTAACAGCCATGGTCTGGTATCAAATTGATTATAGCACTGACTATAACCAGGAGCCCCGTAGGGTGGCGCATAATTGCCTCGTAGTTTCACCCGATTCAATTTCTGTCTCGCGCGCGGCAGTGACCCGCTCCGCTTCATCTGCGTCCATGGTCTGCCTGCACAAGCTACACATGAAGTGTCCTCTTACGACTCTGTCTGTGCAGGATTAACCGGTGAACTGCGAAAAGAAGTAACGGTCGACGGCACATATATTCAGAGTCTGTGCACTCTCTCAAAGGAGGATTTACAGTTTAGAGACTTGCGTTCCAAATTTGGAGAAAATTATTTTTGAAATTTCTAATTGAGGCTCACGGTAGGCAAAGCTTTCCCATGTCTTAATTTTTTTCATGATGAGAGGAAGTGTTCTTCACAGATTATGTACAGGTCAACGCTCCACTGGTAGCTATGTTGTGATTCCCTACGTCTGATGCCACGAATCATTGGTTTTGCCTCTGAAGTTCTAACTGTGCCAGCCTCAGAGCCACTGGATTAAAGAACGTAGAAGTAATGTTCTGATGAGTTAGAGAGAGTGCACACTTTCTGCGCCTCAGTGATTGAGGCTCTTTCGTACTCTACAATACATCACCATGGAATAAAATGGCTGTCAGGCCGAGATGAGAGCGTGAGTTATTTTGGAGGACACAGGCCGAGCCGCTGAGTGCTTTGCTGAAACACATCTGCATGAGAGTGTTCTCCCGGGAACACAAAATAGAGCTTGCGTTTCAACATGTGAGCAAACGATATCACTTTCCAGGGGATTTAAGGCGCTCGATTAAAAACTTACTTAATTGAAATTTGCACACTGTCTTTCGGTTTCGCCAGAGATACCCTTTGACTTTGTTCGTTGAGTTGGAGCTAAAGTATCAAAAATTATTTTAATGGGTCTCCCTTTTGCACAGAGCTATTTTTGTGAATTTGATAAATCATTCATCTCTCTGGATACATTTATCTCATGATTTTCTCTTCTTTTCCTCTCTCCCCTGCTCCATATCTCTCTCGCTCTCTCTCTCTTTTTCTGTCTAATTGAAATTGCTTTATTTGTCTGCCAAATCACACCGTTTGTCAAGAACCTATTCATAGGAACACATGCATAAGCATTAATTAATCAGAACAATCAGCACACAAATGGAATGCATTATCATATATGATTATCTTTCCCCCTCAGTTATGGAGAGCACATTTTAAAGATTACACTCGCAAAAAAAATAAAAATAAATAATGTATTATTATGTATAATCTCCCTTTCTCTCCCACTCTCTCTGTACATTTCTGAGAACACTTTAGAAAGTTTCAATGCTGCACGTACAATAAAGTATCGAAAAAGGCCCACACAAAATGTGTATACATATTATAAATGTAATTATCATATTTTAGCATTAATTATGAGGAGCAGCACTGAGGTCATGACTCATAGTCTCATTTGACATTTTGAAATAGGATTACTTTGATGTGGTCACAAGGCGTGCAAAATAAAAATAACTCAACCATCTCGATATCTCTTTTTATCTTCATTTCCTGCCCATATATGCCAGGCTGGCTTATCTCTGGGAAGACATATGTTTATCAGAACAAAGAGACTCGTGCCCTAGTCTCTGTGATCTGACGGCTTTAAGAGAATGTTAAACTTTCAGCGTCACTGTGCTGTTGATGATCACTACCCCACCACAGTTCACCGGCTGCCGTGAATGTGTCACGTTAAACACCCTGGTAACAGGTAAAACCGAATAATTAACTGTCCATAATGAAACCCAACTTCCAAATTGTGATTCCTGTGCCCGTTTCATAAACGGGTCGCGATGTCCGAAAGCCTTAAACTGCATTAATGTTAGAACGATATGAAATCAGGCATTAAAATGGCTAATTAGCACAGCCTAAACCGGGAAGAGCCAGCTCTGTTCCTAGACGAGCCGCTCGTTTCGGATTTCACGTGGGCGTATTTGTCAGTCATTATTTGGACTGGAAGCCTCCTCGCCAGGTGTGCCGTCAAAACGGGTTGCGATCAGATATTCAACGGTGCTTAACCAGAAGAGCGATATTCAATGTCAATGACTCTAACCCTCCAAGACTGCCATTTTCCTGTCGATGGCTTACTTACTGAGAGATGCTCAGGTTTTTTTTTGTGTGGTAAATGCGGAACAGATCAGGCCCACGTCATTTAACAACCTCAGTACACCATTGGGAATACAGACTCTTCTGGGTACCCAGATTTGGCAGCTGTGATCCAACACCACTTTAGATCCAGGGTGTGTGGCAGTTTATTGTGTCTGCACGGCGCAAAATGCTCTTACACAGGAGACGCATATAGATTTATTTGAGCAGTTACAGTGGGCTGGATTCAGTCAAAGGCCCTTGGAGCCTGCTTAAAGGAATGTTCAGTTCAGTAAAAACCTCCACATTAATCCAAGTGCTTCCCTCACACTCTCAACATGGAGGGCAGGAAGAAGCAGCTTCAAGCCAATGAAAATTGGAATGATTGATACCCATTCGACAGATTGATTTACCGCTCTTAAAAATATTTATGGTAAAAGCTCTGTTTGGGTCACACTTTTTCATGCATGTTGAATTCAGGTCAGTGTTCTCTGTAGCTCAGGAAGATACCGAAGCATGAAATAGATTGTCGCTACTTCAAGGTGACTTTCATCCTGTTCATGTAATAAATTAAGGAGTTAATAAATGAATTTGACTTCATTGGTTTCATTTGATTACATGAACAATTGGCAGGACAAGGTCAACTCCACTTGTATTCATTACAAATACAGCCTCGTGTTTTAATCTGCCATGGTTTAATTGCTTCAACGTGGGTAGTTAACATTATTTTTTTAAATTAATATACAGTCAAGCCGGAAAGTCTGAATACCCCTTTCACCTTCTCCACGTTTTATTACATTACAGACATATTCTACAATAGATTGAGTTCATTTTCTGTCTCGAAATTCTACACATAATAGTCCATAATGACAAAGTGAAAACATGTTTTTAGAACTTTTTGCAAATGTATTAAAACTCGAAAACTGAAATCTCATCAGTAAATTCAAGTATTACACTAGTATTCATTCAAAGTATCCCTTTGCTTTAACATATTTTTTAAGTATCATGTTTAATATTTGGTCGCATATCCTTTGCATGCTGTTACTTCCTGAAGTCTGTGACCAATCAACATAAAAAGACTCGATATCTTATTTTCAGGTACTTTTACAAGCGATACTATAACCTCTCTGCATTTGAGTGGATCTCTATGGGAATTGTGGGGTGAGACTAGATTCAACTGTAAATTACACCGGAACAGTATGGAACACAAGGCTGGCTAAATGGCTGCAAGTTATCAAGGGTCTGAGCTATCGAACTGCGCCACACATTCCAATAACGTTTTAATAGTTAATTCTACTGTTAGTAATTGAATTAGCTTTTGCACTGAACGACTTATTTTGACTTCCTAATGTATCCCTTTTCATTATTACATTAAAACAATTCTATACACCTCATGTACCCAAAATATGAAATGCAACAACTTTATCGCTAAAATCTTGCATGAATCGAATTTGATGATATGATGATATCCTATTTACTAAATGATGAATTATCATATTTATATTATAAAATTATATTAATTATATCAATACAATGAGGATTGTAAAGTTGGAGACAGGTTTTTTGGAAAGGAAAAGTTCACTTATTCTTAAAAAAAGCTCCTGTCTCCAGAGAGGTTGGCACAATTCTCAGGCCACGCCTTTTCCTGTTTGTTGGATTTTTCAGTTTTGCTGTAAGGTTTGTTTGATTGAATCCGAAACAACTTAAGCCCAGTTTGATTGAATTGCACATGCCCTTAAACCGGTATTTGATTGAATCTAGGGGAGTTTGTCTGGTTCCATTTATGGTTTCCTGGTTTCTACCTTTATGAGCAAATATTTTGCAACCCTCAGGGCCCCATTTTAGGGTGCAAAACAACACCATGCTTGCGTATGAGCCCGAACGTATGAACGTATGAGCCCGCTGTACACTACAAAACAAGGTATTGACAGTAATTGTAGTTAGTAATAAGACTGTCCGTAGTAGTACTCATTGCAGACAAGCACAAATGAATTAACAGCATCTCCCCAACACCCACTTTTGAGCAGTTTGTGCGCTTAATAATAGTGAGCTCTGAACCAGGTCACGGATTTCTAACTTTTAAGTGGAGAAGCTACTCCCTCATGAGACGTGACAGAGGGATTGAAGAGAGTCTGGAGAGACTGGCACAGTTAAGTATGCATGATATCTTCTGCTTGACTGCACACAGGTAAACCTGCTTCTGTGCAGATTAGTGTAGTTCAAACTTACTTCTGTTTTAATATTCAGTCTCTTCCTTTCCAAAAATACAAACAAAGCATTTTCTATTACACCTTTTCTATGAGTTCAGTTCTTTAATTTGACCTTTTTTTCTGGAAATTTCCACGTATCTGCTAAATAGAAGCTGCATTTTTTTTTAAATAAACAATTGTAAAGCTCTGCGTGGTATGCAAATGTATCATCTTTCTTCTGGCGGCCGCTATAAATGCGAGACTGGCTCTTTTTGTTGTAATAGACAAAGCAAATGATAGCTCTGATTCTATTTGACACCCTTCTAATGAGAAAAGAGTTTGGGATATTAGGACAGGATGAAGAACTAGGTGAAATAGTGCACTTGACAGTCATTGCCTCCTGGCTCAGCTGCCCTGGATTTGAGAAATTTTCACAGATTATCATTATGGATGTGACCCATTCAAATAGGCCATATTCTTTTTTATAGAATAGAATAGCTTTCATATATGTTCATGCCAGCCTCTTTTGTTCACGCTACTGTAGATTTTGTCATTTGAAAGGGATGCATCCGGAATTCTTGGATCATGAAACTTACTTTTTAAATGAAGTTTATTTGTTTGTTGTTTGTGTACGCACTGTGTCACGTTATGTTTGTGTATACGTATATTGTTTGTGCCTGCGTATGTGTGTGGGTCTAGATGTGTTTTGTGTACACGGTGTGTGCTTGTGTGTCAGGGTGTGTTTTGTACACGTTTTTGTTTTTGTGTGTCTTGAGTTTCTGAATGAGAAATAGGTAGAGGTAGTGAGAGTGTAATTAATCTGCCAGAGGATGTGCAGTAACTGACAGATGTTCTCATGGTTCCGCGCTGAAATGACTTACTCAGATCCGCAGCAGTTTTCCCAACAAATTGCCTCCGTAAACAGCGAGAAAACAAGGCACAGAATGCATTGGTTTAAAAGCTCAAAACTACCGGTATGTGAAATCCAGATGTCAATCCAGGAGGATTTATTACAGCACCATGTGGAGTGAATAAATTATATTCAAATTATAAAACTGAAAAAATGGTACAACGAAGATAAAAAAAGGATAATTAGGTCTGTGGATAAACATTTACAAGTTTTCAAATAATATTGCCTTCATACTGTCAGATGCACACACATAGTTGTACTGGAAAATACAGCAAATATATGTTCTTGACATTATTTTGGAATGAAACTACTCCTGGGGCTCATGAAAGAAACACAGTGTAGCTGGCTATTCTCGGTTAGGAAATCATTAATATGAGGTGGCACGTGAAAGAAGAACAATAAATGGCGAAAACATTGTTTTATATCTTAACGTTAGGTAATATTATGAATATATTACTGTAGTTTCCCTGGTGTGATGCTGCACATCATTTGTCTTGAATCAGTCATCCCAGCCATCCTCTTCAAATTACTTTTGAGGAAGACATTCTGAAAGATACCAAGAGATCTCAACAGTCTATTCAATTCACAGATCAATGCTTTATTACAGGAGAATAACCAGTGTTTTACTTGACTTTTTTAAGATGTTAAGGTTTTAAAGGCTGTTTTATGTCAGCAATAATGACCGAGGAGCCGGGCATTACAGTTTGAATGCCTGACGCAGAGGTATTAAATTCGCCGAGGGCAACTTCCCTCCTCGAAGGGCATTCAAACTGTGTAATGCCCGGTTCCGGGGTCATTATTGCGCTTATACCATAGTTACCAACAATTATTATATATCGTGACATTTATATTTATAGATTTTTATCGACTTAATCAGCTGAAATTGAAATATCCTTCCGAGGCCATTTTGACATGTTGCTTTCCGTTGTCAAGCAAAACTGCTGGTTGATCGTTCTATTTGAACAGAAAACATCTCGTTTCCAATTCTATTTCTGGTTACTAGTTCTATTTTGTCCGTAGTTATGAAAAAACCTCTCGTTGGTAGTTCTGAAAATAATTGATTCCATTAGGAAATAAATAGTTCCTTCTCAACTTTATACCATAAAAGTAGCGCCAATTTTGGTTATTTTTGTCATTAGTTACATTATTTAAGAAAATTGCATGAAACCGCAACTAAATTTAGCTCCCTCTCTCCGTCTTGCTTTTTAAAAATGCTTTTTGGTCAGGCAGACTATTTTAAACAGCCTAGGCAAAGGAAGTTGCATTTCAGATCTGCGTCATGAGATGGGAACGGCTCTACTATAGATACAGAGTGTGTTACTGTTAGATGTAACTAGTCATATTTAAGACATTTCGCTGGATAAAGTGTTTTTTAATACACAGATTAACATGCTTTAGTGAAGTAACTTGCTCACATTCACAACCAGCGTTGTTCACGTTAGGCTGCATTACATTAATGTAAAGTAAAGCCCTATGTTACGTTCATATTTTAAAACTGAATAAATGCTGCACCTCTAACCACAAAACTGCTTTGCTAGATTAATGTCGTTGTAACAAAGATATTTTGCGAATACAAACTTTTTAATCTGCGGATTTTGTGTTATTTGCCGGCTTTATTAATCAGCTGTTGGTGTTGCTATGGTTACCATTCATAAAAGAGGCAATGGTGCTGGCAATGGGCGGCAGTGTAGTATAATGGTTAAGGAACTAGCCTTGTAACTGAAAGGTTGCAGGTTCGATTCCCAGGTAGGACAGTGCCATTGTACCCTTGAGCAAGGTACTTAACCTGAATTGCTTCAGTATATATCCAGCTGTATAAATGGATAATATATGTAAAAGAAATGCTTAAAAGTTGTGTAAGTCGCTCTGGATAAGAGCGTCTGCT
This sequence comes from Ilyophis sp. 1 JC-2022, assembly GCA_022702515.1. Classification (NCBI taxonomy): domain Eukaryota; kingdom Metazoa; phylum Chordata; class Actinopteri; order Anguilliformes; family Synaphobranchidae; genus Ilyophis; species Ilyophis sp. 1 JC-2022. The sequence goes on along the minus strand of CM040395.1, from coordinate 27,466,119 downwards.
AAATGCCTGTAATGTAATGTAATGGTGCTGCCAGCATAACGTAGACGGCGTATTAATTTAGAACGGTGATTCAAATGTTGCCAGTGCTACTTTATGCCCACCCTCCAGCCAATCAGAATAGAGTATTTATCCAAGCAATGGTAAAATGTAAAAGTAATATACAAGAGATTTTTTTTTAAATTTTTTAAAAACACATATCAGTTATAAAAATCCCAGAGTTGTTTTTACTTTTGACTGAGTTTGTTCTTAGTGGATATATAATCAGCGTAGAGTTCACAGACTAATGAATATTCATCAAACTGTTCAGACTATGATTGGAGATAATCTCCACTTTGATATATTTTCTTGCCTTGCATTTTGTTTTGTATGTGCCAAAATGTGGAGCTTACATTTTTGTCATTAAGAAGGAGTAGGAATTCACCCAAGCTTTAATGTTAATGCCAAGGTAGTAGGTACGCAAAAAAAAAAAAAGGTATAGCACAGATATGCCCCATCATCTTGGTAGATTGTTTAGAGTAGACCTTAATACTTTTTTTTACCACTTTTTCCAATTCAGTTGCGTACATCAAGGCTGCAGTGTTATTGCTAGAATGCTTATGTTATGCCTTTTTGACAGAAAATGGAGGCACTGAATTAAACATTTTGAAAAGACGATACTCCAGTGTCCCAATAAAAGCTTTCAAGGTCTTCTGTTATTTTTATGACAAATCAGTCTCGTATCCCTTCAAGTCAATATTTTTTGGCAGAATATGGAAGGCAAACGAGTGGTGTCATTTCATTCTCTCATTTTGCTTTATGGGCCCTTTTATTACGTTGGAGCAGATCTCATAGCCGAGGGGTCCCGAAGAGTTCTTTTCAATTTGTGACGCTGTTGTTTCGGCTCAGAAACTTTCTGTTCCAGGGCTCTCCCGGGTTTTCGATTGTGCAGATAGAAGACTAGAGTTCAGTTCGCATCTGGACAGGTTGAAAATGTAATTGCTTACTGCATGTGAGGATATTGCAGATTCTAGCATGGCGGCCAGTACAATGGGGCGTTAAGGATGTCAGTATTTATTAATTTTTTTTCAAATGAGCGGTTTGGCCTTTAACCCCTTTGCGCAGATGGAAAATGTGGTCAATTCTTCCCAATTTAGGGGGTACTCTGTTTAAGGTTTTATAACTCCAGGTGTGAGGATCACAGAAACTCCGTAAATGGCTTAAATGAAACAAGACAGGTGTACCATTTACAATACGAACTTAGATATGTTTATTTTTATAATTTAAGTCAAAATAAAGCGCCACAAATGCAAACAAAACATTGTAAAAATGCAAACAAAATTGTTTTTTTTTTAGTTTGCAACAAAATACTGAGAGCTACATGTCCTGGATCTTAAACTCTATGTCCACAAGTGTGCAAAATCTGAGGATGATGTGCAGAACAACTATGATGCAAAATATAGGCAGTGTATCCTGTTGTCCATTAGTGTCTCCAAATCTATCCAAATTGCTAAATTGTGCACTGCTCTAAATAAATAAATAATGATATATTTAACTACAAGTTTTTTTGCATCATTTTCAAGTGGGAATTACTGTATTTTATCAGTATAGGGAGGTAGATATTTATGGGTCCAAAACCTTTTCCAAAACATGTCATACAATGAATACAATTAGTTTTGTCCATTAAAAAGCTTGTACATTTTCCCCTTCTGATGGTTTAAGATAGAAACATTGATATCACAGTGTCACATACACCTAAATATGTAGCCTACTCATTCACTCTTGTACCTCAATAAAACATCACTTTTATAGTATGTATACTTTTGCCTCGGGATTGCATTTTTCTGTATTTTAAATTTAAAAAAATGTTATGCTCCCATTCATAGCGACTCCAAGGAAAAAGTTTACATTAATCTATGACATATCAGCGCACAGTAAATTGGAATGTGCATTTGCCTTGGTCTAAGTGACAAGTATATACGCCATAGCCTATATTATGTACAATAACATGAAAATAAAATAGTATTCTATCATCTGCAAAATGAAATGCACTTAAAATGTGAAAATAACAATAGGCCTATCAATCATATTGGAAAGACAGTGCTCGAGTGGAAAAACAAAGGTACATATGTAGCCAGTGAGACCAACCACATTTTAGAAGCAGTGCTACATACATATCAGGAAGGGAAAACTCCAGTCGTGGAATGCGTTTTCTCTACAGCTTGCGTAAACGTTAAAACGAAAACTGCCGTTATACTGAGCTGTAATTAATTGTTCAAAGCACCCAATAAGACATGGCATATACTGTTGCTAAGGTTATAATGTACTCTATTAGATAATAGAGCTTACATTGAACCAGAATGAACTGTAATGCATGAGACAGGCTTGCAGGGCATGGGGGGTATTACGAGTCAACGTTTCAGGTAGTGTAATAGCGGTATAAAGTGTTGTATATTTTTCAAACGGATTGTACCAGACAATAAATGACCACTGAACATCTCTATGTGTAAAACCAATAGTAGGATTGTATATTTATTTCATATTTAGTAGCAGATATTCATAGTAGAATACGTGGTATAATGAGACAATAATTTCACATATTTACGCATTTGAGTTAGCAGAGCTTTTCACAGCTTTTTTGGCATACGATCAGGCTATTGTTGGGTTTATCTTGTTGGTGTGACGGAATTCAAATTTTATATGATGAATATATATATATATATATTTATATTTATATATATATTTATGTTTACTCAAGCATAGATGCTATTGTCCACTATGTCACACATGGGTAGGTTTAGACTGGGTGGGGGGTTGCTTGTTAAATGGACTTGCTACTGGAAAATAGTGACACTTAGAAACTCCATATTCAGCAGAAATCGTCCACCAATAAAGTTAAAACACAGAGTGTGTAATTTCCACTAATAGGTTGGCTGCATGAGCAACGAATGTCTCAGTTGAGCAAAATCTTGCCACCGGCAACATGGTCACTAGGTATCTGCGCAAAGGGGTTAACGTCGGAGCCAATATCAGGCTGTGCTGGTGATTGTATTATGTGCAGATAAACAAATTAAAATTCTCTAGTAATTACACGGCATTACACGGATACTGCCTCTCAAAGATAGCTAGCGAATGTAGATGGCTATCAATGTTGTGATTGATCAGTTTGAACAAGTTTGCACGCCAAAATAAGATTTCCCCATAACACAACTTAGGGCCTGATTTACTAAGACCTTTAGCACATGCAAAACCAATAACATGACCAATGATTGGTCATGGTATTTGTTTTGCACCAATCATTGGTCATGTTATAGTTTTTTTGTGTGTGCTAAAAGGTTTTTCTCCCACTAAAGGTCTTTGTAAATCAGGCCCCTAGTGTATAATTACTAGAATCAATATCTAATCTGAGCAAGCTGCTGCCAATGGCAAAATATCCATATCATGATGCCATGGTGCAATTTTTCTCCAAGCCAAATAAGAAAAAAGTGAAGCAATGAATTTTGCACACTGTGTCCATGATGTGCAAATGTTTTGCAAAGGTCAGAGGATGGTTAACATTAATGCACTCGGTGCTGCATAAAAACAGAAAAAAAAGCTGTAATTCCAGGTGTACCCATTTGTTCCCCTCCAATAGAAAAGCTTAAGAAATAAATGACCCCAACACTTTTCATATATATGAAATAAATGGCCCCAACACTTAATTTAATTTAATATAATGAAATTTAACGTTCTAACAAAATCTTCTTTGTCACTGAAATTTGTATCATTAAGGATGCTCTGTATGCAATTGTAGAGTCTTAATTGTAATGTGGTATACGTTACACAGCTTATTTTTATGCAATAAATTCTGCATATTAAGTTATCCTCTCCGAGTGATCATTTTGTTTTAAGTCTTGAATCTACAGAGTGAACAAAAATTGGAACACAAATATAAATTCTATACTGCCTGCTCCACCATCCGACTGAAGCCAACCACGCCAATATGCCATCCCGCGTGCCGCGGCCGTTTAGGGGTTCGGTGCGTACCACGAGCCCTGGAAAAAAAAGATTCTGACAGTGTTATTACTATTGTTTCTCTGTGTCAGTGTGCATTTAATTTCAGGGTAATAGCGGTCCCTTCATCAGTGAATCTCACAATTAAAATAAACTCTTTATAGAATTTGTGGATCAATCACTATATCTCGTTTGTATATTTTTTCTCATTAATTTGAGAAATATTGCTGCTTATTAATAAATTATATTATAGCACATAATGTCCTCAGACTTTCTGTTCGTTTTAATCTCTAAGATAAGTGCATGTAGCTGTTTTACCTGTGTCACTATGGACAATAATTGGGTCCTTCCATTTTTTTTTATTTTACATAGTTGAAGCCATGTCACAAGCAGTTGTAATCGAAGAGGAAACTGAACAAATGCATTTGTGTAACTTTGACCCTGTGCGACATGTTCCTTTGCGTAAGTCATTTATTAAAAAAAAAATAGTTTCTGTGATTATAAATTTTTATCGCGAGGATCTGAGAGAAAGAACAACCCTGCCTTTCATTCAGTGAACGGTCGGCACCTGTTTGGCGGGTTTGAGGTAATCAGGCACAGTATGACCGCCGCGTTGAATTCTATGCTAAACAATAGTGACAGTCAGAGGGAGCTGTCAGCCTGTTCTGGGCTTTGCGCTGTCTACGTTACGGGAGCGGGACGTGTCACAGGCGTGGAGAAAACAAGTACATTTTTGACATGGTGACACTGCATTGCTTTGGACAGCCAGGAAGTGAACAGAAGCTGATTGAAAAGCGGGGGGTGGGGGGGGGGTGTTGATTCGCAGTGGGAAGCCAGCGTCAGTTTGTTATGTAGGCTCTGAAACCCCCACCAACCCGCCCTCTTATTTGTGCCCAAACGCCGCTGGTTATTGTGAACTGGCGAAGTGCCGTAGCGGGCCAAGCAGCGCCTCTACTTCTAATGATTAAACTAGTGGGGTTTATCAAGAAAACAATGTGATGGGCAGAGAGAAATGTTCCTTTTGCATCCGTCTTCCTCTCGTGGACACGGCCTGAATGTGCACAAGTGCAGTTCGCACATCTCCACGGTGACCCTGCCTATAGTGCCTTAGCCGTATAAACACAGTGGATGGGATTACAATGCAATATGGAGATAAATTGTGATGGCACAGCGAGTGCCAATTAAAACCATCTGAATCATTCAGAATTTCTCTAAATGTCAAGGTGAGCCTCAATTGGCTCACTTTGTTCCATTATGTGTAAGTGCTCCTTGACATGGGTAATGTAGTGTCACATACCAGGATGTTAACTTGCCTCAACTAGGCATGAAGTGGCAGATTTAGTAAATCATATTTAAATTTATTATTATTATTTTAATTTTTTTATATGCAGCTCTTGTTGTACTGTGTATTCAGATCTCCGATATCCATCAGTGTAGATGTATTCCCTGTGAGAGAAATGGTAGTTAATTTGGAGAACTGCAGGTGTGAGAGGGCTGCAGTGTGTGCGAGTGAATGTGTCAGAGGGCTTGTGCGTGCGTGCGTGCGTGTGCGCGTGCCTGTCCGTATTATAACTGCAGTATGTGAAGCCCCAATAAATTGGCATTAAAAATACTAATTGCAAGCTTCAAGAAGAAAGATATTTCTAAGAACAATGAAAGACTATTCAGTAACTCACTCTTTTTAGTGAGCAAAATGTTAAAGCTAATGCGAATGCATTTCCTGGCGTATTAATTATGGGGTTGACAGGTTGCGCTCCCCTTATCTTTCAAACATTAATTTCAAACAGCATTCAGTTTTTGTAATAACTTGCACTGTGTTTCCATTTTATTTTGAATCGCCTCCGAAGGTAGATAATATTTCCATTGTTCCGATTTTTTAAAAAACTAAACAGCCTGATGTCTTGCATTATTGATTGACACAGTAGGACTTGTTATTTTGCATCGAGAGTACGTGCGCGGTTCGTATGCATGTTACGTCTTGTGCATATCCCTGTCTATTCATTTCATTAATGCGTTTCAATTAAAGGTTCTTGGGTATTAGACACTTGTTATAGTTTATTGATTGACCGCTGGCTGCCAGAATAAATTAAACCCAGAATCGGTATGTGCAAAACTGAAGGCAAGACTTCCACCAGCCTCATTTTACTATTACTTATTACATGTAATGAGAAGATATTACTTCTTAAATGTGAACTGTTCTTGAAATATGGATCTCTTAATTTGGGGCTTCTGTCTGAATTTAAGACTGTAGTTGAAGAGGTACAGGCAGACTTTTTGACCGTGCGCCATTAAAATATTAAAAGAGATTGGGGATATTCCCAAAACTTTCCTAACTTAAAAAAAAAAAAAAAACCCACCTTGATTTGTAGGGCTTAGTACATATACTCTGAAGCAGAAGCACATTCATATTTTAAATGACACCTTTAAATGTGCCACTCTCCTATTCAAATTTGCTATCGCTGTTACATCAGTATTTGAGGCAGGGATGTCGTTTTGAGCTAAACGCAGATAAACCTGGATTGTGAAACGCAAAAAAACTGTTCCAGAGTTTTTATTTTGTTCCCCCTTGTAGTGTTCAACAGAGTGGATCCAAGCAGGACTGCGCGGGGCCTGTGAACTGTGAACTGTCTTGCATTTCCTACTTCAAGGAATGCTAATTAGTCTCTAGGAATGGACAGTCCTCGCTTGTCCGGGGGTCATCTGGTTAGCGTGTAACTGGCAACCAGGCAACCACTCAACCAGAGCAGTTGTTTTCCCACCTCAAGATGGAAAACACCCTGCCGATTAAAAACCCATCCCTGCATAGGTGAAGCTGTGACCGATTATGCGGGAGCAGCCTTTGGTGCTTGTGGAAGGTATATATTTTTGAATTTGAAGTCCACTGTAACCTTACTTTATCTCTGGCCCGCATCGAGCTTTCGTGTCCGACGCAGACTTAACTGGCCAGGTGTCGGTAATTAGAACCGCGAAGAGAAGCTGTCAATCTTGTCCGAAATGCATTACCCAACGAGACATGTTAAAATGCGCCTGTAGCTTGAGGCAGGGGTTTATGATTCTGATGCCTCATGCAACCACTGCCTTATGACGTCCCCTAACCTTGGATAGAGTTGGAAGAAGGGCAAGTATGACGATGATGATGAATGCATTTCGGCACGTAAAGGTTACTTCTGTCTCTACACAAAGTCATGCTCTAATCTTGTACAGCGCGTGTCGTTTTATGCAACGTGAAAGGATTTCACTTTGTTCTTTGATTCTGAGCTAAATGCAGCGGGCGCTGTGCATGTTGAAAGGAGAAGAGGATACAGTCAGGACATTGAATTGTGTATGCGTGGGAGTTTGACGTTCAAGAGATGTCAGGAGTTCTTAAACTCATCCTTTATGTGACAGCTGTGTGTTTTTTAGTTATTTCATAATTTATTGTTTTACTTATTTATTTTTGCTGGTTGGATCACGTTGCATGTAGCATAATGGTTAGAGATCTGGGCTTGCGGCTCCGAGGCTGCGGGTTCCAGTCCCAGGTGGGGCCCTGCCGCTGTACCCTTGAGCAAGGTCCTTAACCCGAATTAGTTCAGCAAAATATCCAGCTTTTAAAATGGGTTGTATGCCAAAAGGTTGTAAGTCACTCTGGAGAAGAGCATATACTAAAGGCATTAAATGCCAAAAGTAGAAGGTTAATTGCAAGATGAGAGATGCGTATTTCTTTCTTCCTGGCAACTCTAAAACATTTTGCAAAGATTTTGCTGTATGGTAATTATTGTATGCAAATACAATACAAGTCATGAAATGTGAGAGTAAAGCCCTCACACAATACTCATACTTCTAAGCTGCTATGCGCTGCAGGGAAAGAGAACATTGCTGTGCTGTATGCTTTCAGTAATCAGTTTAAGGAGTTTGCACTCCTCTCTAAGCCCACATGTGCTTCTTGTTTGCGCGCTCTCCATTTATTTAATGTTTACTCCAGATTTGATTCAACCACAGTTATGGTTTTCTTCTCTTGCATTTTTTTGAGTTCCTTTAAATCGTTGTTTCTTTTTCTGGACATTTGCAAAGTTTATAGATATTTATTTATTTATGTGTGTATTTATTTAACGGTATTGCCCCGTTCCTCTATTGGAATGTTAAGCCGTCCATGCATTAACGCACTGGATTTTGTTTATTAACATCTGCCAAGTTCACTTTTTCCCAGAGCTCTCATTTCCCAATAAGGTTGTTTCACATCCAGAAAGCCTGTTTTTCCCAACCTAAGAGCATTGCTGTGCGTGTAAAAACAGCTTTACTCAGGAAATAGCCAGAGCGCAGATGCGTTTGCTATATTGCAGCTCTTATTTCGGTCACACGTATGGACACGTTAATGGCTGATTTAGTAAGACTGGTCCTAATTGCACGATCAAAGAAATGTAACACCCTCATTTACAATTTGCAGTAGGAGGGTCCAGAACAAGGACCTTAATATAACTTAATATGAACAAGGGTCCAGAACAATTAGGCATGCTTACACGTTCAGATAACGAGGCATCAAGAAATAGAAACAGACAAGCTCAACACATGAAGCAAGGCAACCTTTGAGTAGAAGAAAACTGAAATCAAGAAATTGAGGTAATGGGCAATGAGGTGTACAGCATAGCAATACAACACCAACGGAGAACAATTTGGAGTGACATCACAACAACAAAGAACATCATTGGTCTTTAACAAAACGACCAGCAGATGCTGCAAAGAAAAGATGGCGGGGTGTTAGGTGGTGGAGAAAAGGAGAATGTTCTTGCAACATAATGTGGGCAAAAGAACAACAGGTGGGAACATTCCCTTGCAAAATGAGAAAATCACGGAGGCGGAACGAACAGACATAGCTGAGCTTGTGATGGAGGAATGCCGCAGTGCACCTGAAAGTCACAATTTGTTCTATTCCCCAGCGAATGCACACTAGCAACAAAGCAAATTGCTTACATTCAGAACAGCATTTTTTTATATTGTTAGCTGATGACAAGTTAGTCTGTCGAAGTTATGCATGATTTTACTGTGTGTCTGAAAATAGATGATTTGTGGAAAAAATATGTCTTAAAAAAAAATAGGCCCGTATAAAAGCTGGGTCAAAGCATCTGAGACCTGAGACAGCACAGTACCAACCGCGGTACAAATAATGGTACAACCCAGCAACTGGAGCCTACTTTGAAAATGTCAGGACGCAAGGAAAAGTAGTTACATATAGTATAGTTTGTAAATTGTGAATTGTCCAGAAATCTGTAGCAGCAGCGAACATTTCAAAGTTTGAACGACCACAATCTCTTCACATCCTAAGATGGAGAAACCAAATAAGACTTTTGTCTTGCGGTACCAGAAATGCGGTACGAAAATAAATGTTAGGATCAGGTGAGAATCGAACTGACAATCTGCTACATGGCAGCACTGTAAACACTAAGCTACAGACAGTTTCACAGTTTGTGTAGTAGGTAGACAGCCTCTGAAGCATGTAAATGCGACGAGAAAATTTTAAACAGAACTTCTGATAGGCGGATTAAAGGCAGTTGTCCAATAGGGAGAATTATTCTTTGAGGGTACGGAGGCAGGTAGGCAGGAAAAATGAGAAGAAATGGAAGAAGAAGAATAAGAGAAAGAAGAAGTGGAAAGAGAAAAACCTGCAAAATAACCCACAAGTTTGAGGCTTTATTGTGTGGATGTGTGAAGATTTATATGAATGCTGTGCGGTTGCATGAGGTCAGAGCATACAGAAGTTAATGTTTTTAAGGGCTGAGAGTCTGTGGTCATTGTGGTTACTTCTGTAGGAAACCCTGAAAATTGCCAAACTCTCTGTGCTGTATAGGTACGGGGCATGCCCCGCCAAGCCGTAACTAGGCGGATGGCATACCTGCCATCGCAGTAATGCAAGTAAGCTGTGTAGCCCATAATATCACGGCATTATGCAGGGTGTGAGCTGATGGGGTAATGGGGAACTTCTTTGTCACCCCACCTTTGCTTGAACAATTTTCATCCCCAATGGGAATCTGATTTATTGCCCCCTGTGTTAGGTAGTTATTCTACGTTTCATTATATGGCTACAAAGAACAAGGTTGCGACAGTGGTATCGAGATTTAGCCGAACAGCTTAGATTGCAACCCAGTTGCATGGATGTTTTTTTTTTTTTTACTTGCCCGGAAATTAAATATTTGTTTATAATTATTATTTCATTGGTAAAATAGCAAACCTTCCAAGAACACAAGCAAATGTTATGTTGCAGAGCACAAGAAAATATTTGCTTGTAATTAATGCTACATAGACAAAGCTAGCATTTATAGTTGTCATACAATGGAACAAGGAGGACAGTTTCATTATAAATTTAACTGTTATAACAAAACATAAACAAAGGAATTGAAAAGTTTTCTTGAGTGAAATTGTAAATTGATTTTTACGTTACTCACACTTATGTTGCATATTTTCAATGTGTCAATCGAATGTCCTAAATGTAAAACATCTAAAGTGGTTTTTATTCTGCTTAGCAAAATAACCGATCTAGGCCGGAGTCATTGAAATTGTTATCCGGTTGATTTATGATGCTCTTTACTCTTAGTGTGCTGTAAGGCAATATACATTGATTATGCCTGTTATTAAGGAGTGCTGATGGAGTGATCATTGTATGTTTAAGCACGTAAATATCAATGTACTTATACTTTATTACTGCATGAGTCAAATATAGTGTGGAGAGAAGGATATATTTTTGTATTTTAATCTTGTGACCCAATGACATTAATCTGCACAGTAATGCACTCTGACATGTTTTTGTCAGACATTTGTTTTTACAGGATAAGATCAAATACAGTACAAGCCACACTGTCATTTTCTGTTATGGGGGATAATATATCACTTCTTCTGCATGCTTAGGGATTTTATGGATTTTCTGACCTAGTTATATAATATAAATGTAATATAAATCATGTTTTGTGTTGAATGTTGAGATATCACTTGTTCCAGCTTCAGTTGTGCTTCAGAGATTTCAGGAAGACTGCATATAGTGACATTTGCTGGAATTATTGTCTTAATACCTGATGAAGACCATTTATCAAAAGACCACAAGATGAAGCAATCAACAGTTATTCTCCCCCAAATAACTGAGTGATGTGCTCTAGTAGATAAGGGGGTTTCTGTCTTTTTTTTGATGGATTAAAGAAGGGTTGTGCTGCATAAAGCATGGCAGATTAAAATGTTTACTATAATTTATCATTTAATGTGTGGAATACAAATGAGATTTTCTGTTTTTACTCTGATTTTGCAGTATTGATGAAAGAGGATCAGAGTGATATTAATATAGCGCTTAAATGAAAGCTAAATAAAAATTAAAAATAAAAATCACAAACAAATAGTTACCTCAGGACTCATTTGTCAAATAAATTCAGATCTTACTGTTTACACATTTAAACAATAAGTATTTAGTGTACAATTTTCCATAAATAATAAGTCTAAACGTTACTAAGACATCAAACCATCTACAAATATTGTCTTTACCTTCTGAATGCACCCCAGCGGCATTGCGTCCGTTTATTGAGCAACTGGTTCACATTCATCAGCAATTTAATAGCATCACAACAGTGGTGCCTGTTTCTGCGGCCAGTGCTGTCCATGGTTCTGTAGCTGTTCCCGGTTACTGATACACCTGAAGTGCTGTAAGGACAGCACACTGAAAGATAAGCCTGCTCCTGTATCGGTCTTCTTTGTACCACAATATATATTTTTTGCGTGTGTCCGTGTGTGCATGCATGCATGTGTGAGTGTGTGTGTAATGATATACAGTTTTTTGAAACGTCTGTTTTAGTTAGAACAGAATTTTAATTGGACAAATGTTGCATTATTCCTTGAATTGCTAAATGCATTTAGCCTCAGTTACAGAGCGTAATATTAAGCTATCAATCACGACTATACACAGCACCACAGAAGTCACTTATTTTTATTATTCCCATTTCTAGCACTTGGTTAAAAAACAGCATGTTATATGGTAAAGAACTGTCACAGCAGTAGAGCAATATTTATGTCAATTTAGCATTTAAGGATGCAGACAGCTCTTAGCGCATATTGGGCTTCATTCATGAAACGTGAGTAGAATGAAAATGCACGTAATCTTGTGCTGTTGGAGGAGTTGGCTCCTTAGGAGAGAACGCATCTTTAGGATCGCGCATAGGCCATTTGTTGGCTGAGAGTGATGTATGGCTGGTTAGTCGTTTTCGGGTTTTTATGAAATTGCCAACCTGCCCAATGTTATTGGTGCCGTATGTAGGCTACTGTACAAGTGTAGCCTCGAGGCTCCATCCGAAGAAACGTTTGCGTATATGAATAGAAAGGTCTATCACATCTGTGCAGCTCATAGCCTATGTCATGTGAAATGTATTGACCCATTACCGCTTCATTCTGCGGGGCAGTTCAGTTGGCACTCGTTTCCAGAACGCTGCGGTGACAGACAGCTTGCTTATTGGTCGACGTCAAATTGCTGTTCACTGTGGAGTAACGATTTCTAACGACCTCTTTCCATCACTCAAACCACCTCACACATGCAGAGAACACCAACAAAATGATTAAATTAATAAATGATTTATTTTATTTATTTCCAGGCTGCGAAAAAGACCGTAGTGCTTGGCAGATGGAGGCAATGTGCTCGTCCGATTAAGGCTTAAACTTTACTTTAACAGTCTGTGTGACGGGAGGTCCTGTAGTTTCTGCATGTTATATCCAAAGGGGCGGCTGTGGCTCAGGAGGTAGAGCGGAGCGTCTGCTGATCACAGGGTTGGCGGTTCGATCCCTGGCTCCTCCTGTCCACGTGTCGAAGTGTCCTTGGGCAAGACACTGAACCCCAAATTGCTCCCAATGAGCAGGCTAGCGCCTTGCATGGTGGCTGCCGCCGTTGGTGTGTGAATGAGTGTGTGAACGGGTGAGTGAGAGGCCATTGTAAAGCGCGTTGGATAAAAGCGCTATATAAGTGCAGTCCATTTACCATTTACCATCCTGCCAGGTCTTTTTACTTGACCATGTAGGCTACTTTACTATTTACTTTGTGACACCAGAATGGAAAATACTGAGCAATTTTTTTCCTTGATTGAACATCTGCTAATAAAACTTTGTTTTCAGTGTTGGAATAATTAATCTTTTGCTTTTTCTGGGCCATTTTGACTTTTTATGCACCTTTAAATGGAATTGACAACTTCCATATAAGGCAATTCGTGGGCGTGGATTAATGCTAAAACGAGGTCCGCATGCTTGTCATTGACAACGAATCGGCATGTATGAACATGAATAAATCTGAATACGAAAAATCTGCCTTTCCCGCACGGTTTCACGAATCCGGCGTACATTTGTTGTACTAACTTGTATATTTAGGAACGTTTGATGAATGAGACCCATTATGTGCACAACAAAATTAGTTATAGCTTCCTGTACAGAAAATGCCCTGAAAGTACCTATAAATTCTGGGGATTAATTTATTTTTTTTAATTTGACAAAAAATGCCATAGATCCCTCAGTGGCTGTCGGCAAGAAATGCTCCAATTGCCAACTGGGTTAACCTGACAGAGTTCCCTCTGCCACTGTGTCTTTTCAGGAGGCCGCGGCGGAGAACGCGGGCAGCCACGGACCTTCTGTGGAGCGGAAGGAGAAGGTGCCCAGCCCCCACCTCAGCCAGCTTGTGGTGCTCACCGCCAGCGGGACGCTGTACGGCCTGGCTGAGAGAGTGGTGGCTACGGAGTCACTGTAAGTCGCCGCTCATGTTTTACCAGAGATACTCTGTGGCAGGGATGTCAAACTCCAGTCCTGGAGGACCGCAGTGTCTCCAGTTGTCTGTGGCTTTCTTTCAATCGGCAGCCAATTAAGGCTTTGAGAACAAGGTGCGAGGACTTTTTAAGCAATTAAATGTATCGCTCGTGTTGAAGCACGAAAACCAGAACATACCGTGGCCCACCAGGACTGGAGTTTGACACCCCTGTTCTATGGGAATACAGGATGCCAGAACTGTTCCCATTCTCACAAAGCACTTTGTCCAAAAGTCTTAAAGGAAAACTTTAACCCCATTTTGTTACATGGGTGGACTGTTATGTTTGTTTTCGTACTAGTGTATAGCGATTTCCTTTCGTGTGCTTTAAATTAAATGTTTTTCTTTTACACAATTCATGATGCTTACCAAAACTGTTTTATTTGGGTTTGTAATCCCAACTGCCATCAAAGGTTTCAGCAACATTTTATAGACATCTTAGACAAAGGTCTGTATTGAGTAAACATTTGTCTTTAGGTTTTACTATAAATAAATACAGGTGATATAATGTTTCTTCACAAACTCAGTTGGGAAAATGAGATTTTAGTGATTTGAACCGTAGCACCTTGAGGCAAGGGACGCACTGAAATGATGAAGTAGTCTTTCAAGATAAAAATTGAAATATGGGAACATTACATCGACATGGACAAGTATCCACACATAATTGTCACATAATTGTCACATAATTTCACATAATTGTCACATAATTTCACATAATTGATTTTTATAATCACAATGACGACAAGTTGCAGCGAACATCAATGTCGTAAGTGTTATTCCCAAGTGCCATCTTATAAAGCAGAGCATTACACGTGTTGCGCTCTGCTGTTTGTATTGTTTCTGCTTTTGCGTGACCTTTTCCTTTAAGCATGCCATCTTCACTAAACTTAATATTTACAAATAATTCCCAAGCAATTTCAATCCTGTCTGAAGGGTAACATAACGCATGTAAAATTCTGACATGACGTATCGTGTTAGTTCAGGTCAACCCCTTTGTTGTTGGTTTCTAACGATGTTATGATGAGGTAATCAAGTTGTTGTTCATATTTCACTACGGCTTTATTAAAAATATTTGTCAGAAACGTCTGTAGCTAAAATGTCCTTCATCAAACACAAAAAACTGTCTGGTCCAAATGAAAACACACATTAAACTGAAATGATATCAAAAACTGCTGAAAGTGAACTATCCCTTTAATATAAATGTGACATGAATGTTATATCCTGGTTTTATTCTTGTAGTTCCATCTCCGGGAACCATTTAATTCTTATTTCTCATCTCAACAGCACAAATCTTTTTAAAGACAGATCTTAAGAAAATTCCAGTGCGAAATGTGCATGGGTGAAAAGCGACCTTAAAAAGATAAACCGTGCAAAGAACAAAATCCTCTAGTGGACTCAAAGTTCCTAAATCTCAACACAACCATCTGGCCTTTCAGCTGTGCTCTCCGAAATCTGGATAAACTCACAAGCTAATACACCATGTTGAGCAACTGAAGAGTCTTTAATACACCCAATTAGTTTGCAATACATACTATTCACTGGACACACCCATAAGATATATTTTGGACTATATGATCCTATAATAGAATACAGTCATTGTACTACACGCCTGAGGATTGTACATATATGAGACAAAAAAAATGAATAAAAATTTGGGAGGTTTCCAGGTTTTACTCCAGCTAACTCAGTAATCCTGCCTCCTGCTTCCAGGCCCCAGCTCTTAAATTGGCGTTCGCTTCATTCGCCCACCAGCGGCCCTGGTTGCATTCAACCGTCTCTCTCCAAACCAACCAGCTCATGATAGAGGGGTGTTTTTTTTTCCAATTATTTTTTTTATTTAAATCTAGTTAGAACCCTCTAGTAATGTTTCTGACTTGACTTGCCAGAGGCTTGTAGAAATATGTCCTACTGTGGTCCTAAATGAACCCCCTGCTGCTTTCCTGTACAACTCTATTTCTCACGCTTGATGATGGCTATCCAGTCATGTCTTTGTCTCCAGTCTGTTGTTCTGTTTTTATACTAGTGTTTTTGTGCCTGTAGGGTCACCTTGTGTCTTACGTCTAGGTAGTGGAAGGTGGGTTTTTAGGGCGAGGGGGAGGGAAATTGAGGGTTGGGGCCAGGGTGTAACACCAGCCACCAGCCACCGGCCACATCCTGGTAACATTTTGATTTTGGCTGGTGAAGTGTTTACTCTAGCAGCTACTTTGGACGGTAACCAACCCGGTTGTGTTATATTGTAAAAGGTAAGGTGAAAATAGCTGGTGATTTTTAGAATCCACATGCCTCTCTGGCCAGTGGGTGAAAACGTTAATTTCATACCTCGGTTGGGGCGGTAGGAGGTTTTGTGATGGACCAGTAGAGTTAAAAAAAAAAAAAGTACACATTTTGGCCAATACAGTATATCAGTCCAACGCAAGGAGTATTTTTAAAAAGAAAGAAAACAGAAACTTAACTAGAATATTTGGAGAGACAGAATATATTCAAAATATACAGTCAAGCCGGAAAGTCTGAATACCCCTTTCACCTTCTCCACGTCTTATTACATTACAGGCATATTCTACAATAGATTGAGTTCATTTTTTGTCTCAAAATTCTACACAAAATAGCCCATAATGACAAAGTGAAAACATTTAGAAATTTTTGCAAATGTATTAAAAATCGAAAACTGAAATCTCTCATTTACATAAGTATTCATACTCTTTGCTTTAACATATTTTGAAAGTATCATGTTTAATATTTGGTCACATATCCTTTGCATGCTGTTACTTCCTGAAATTTGTGACCAATCAACATCAAAAAACTCTCAATATCTTATTTTCAGTTACTGTTACAAGCGATACTATAACCTCTCTGCATTTGAACTGATCTCTATGAGAATTGGGGGGTGAGACTAGATTCAGCTGTAAATTACACTGGTACAGTATGGAACATATGACTGGCGAAATGGCTGTATGTCATCAAGGGTCTAAGGCAGGGGTGGGCAATTCCAGGCCTCGCGGGCCGGTGTGTATGCATGTTTTTACTGCCACCAGTTACCACGGCTCAATCAGCTAATTAGTCATACACACAATCACCGATTCACTCGTAAATTACAGAACGATAAAACGCTACAATACACGCATACCCGCACAAGAACATTCATCAGCTGCTGTTCATATCGCGGATATGTAGATTAAAATATGAGATCATGTAAACGATTGGGCTAATTCAATAATTGTTAACTGGCGGCAGCAAAAACCTGCATACACACCGGCCCGCGAGGCCTGGAGTTGCCCACCCCTGGTCTAAGGTATCAAACGAGCCCCAAACCATCACTCTGCGGCCAGATATGGAGTAGATGTGGATGGATCACTTTAAGGGTTTCTTCTCCTGACTTTTTTCCCAATAGAGTTCTATAGAAAAATGAGTCGGGAGAAATAACCCTTGCAGTGATCCATCTACATATACTCCATATCTGGCAACAAAGTGATGGTTTGGGGCTCGTTTGATACTTCAGACCCTTGATGACGTATTTTGTCATTATGGGCTATTTTGTGTAGAACTTTGAGACAAAAAATGAACTCAATCTATTGTAGAATATGTCTGTAATGTAATAAAACGTGGAGAAGGTGAAAGGGGTATTCAGACTTTCCGGCTTGACTGTGTGAACATTTGCTAAAATCCCAGACACCAGAGGGTCGTTCACTTGGGAAATACTTAAGAAGCCATTAAAAATCAGCTTTCTGCAAAGAGCAGAAAAGACTGTCCATGTGATATATATGCATGTGAGGAATTTGTAATTCTGAACATTGTCATTAGCTGGTTCACCGGGATCTTTTAAAGGTCATTCTTAGTGTAACACCCCATTCATTTCTTGTTTAATGGAATAATCAATGAGTCTATAAGGTTGTGTAAAGATCAGGCGTGTAGGTGTGAGAGGTAAGAGACAAAAATGTGCTTTTATAATGACCAAATCCCTATTTATTTCGGTGTAACTGGATAAACATTAAAGTATGCTCAATCAGCTGGTAGTGTGTCCCTTCCAGTAAGCAGCTGCCATTGAGCGTGACTCGGATAAAATGCAATTTTCAGAGTCCATGAACAAAACTAAGTACATTTGCCGGGGCTTGTCGGAGTGTCTGCTGCTATATTTAACAACAGCCCACGAGTTTCCAAACACTCAGATACCGCACGCTCATTTCAAATTTGTTCTGTTTTGTTATCTCTTGGTATTATTTTATTTATGAGTTCATTCCCTTGATGTCAGAATACTGTTAAAATGTGAATATAATCACATTGCATTGGCCATAAAAAAAACCCCACCAGTGTTAATTTTGTTCTCGTAAACAAACCAATGCAATGTGATTAACACTGGTGGGGTTTTTTTTTATGGCAAATTACTTTCCACTTTTGGATCTATCTTGTTCAAGCTTTTGCGTTCAGTCAAATTATTGAGTTAAATCATAAATGTAAATGCAATCATGAGTTCTGAACAGAACTGGCTCCAAGAACTGTCTAAAAAAATTCTTACTCATTATCTGACAGATCTTGAAAAAATCCAAAGCACTCTTATATAGTGGGGGAAAAAAAGCCTTTAGTTCAACATGGCTAGACAACGTTAAAAATACCAACTATATCTAGAAACTACTGGTACAGATGGGCTCTTGAGGGGCTCAGCAAAACTGAGTTTTGCCCGGATAGTGTATGCTTAAATCTGTCAGGGTGTTGCTCCACTGTCCGCCGAACTGAGCTGGCCGTCCATTCGGCCGCCGGCAGACAGTTGGTCCCTGAATACCAGAGGAGTCGCTGTTGTGCGCTGAGTAAAGAAATGCCCTGCCGACTGAAATCCACCCTCCCCGGGTGATGCAAACCCCAGTCATCCCAGCTGCAACTGGCACTGGCATTGTACAGCGGAGCTTTTACCGTGCACTGTGTTTATCATAGATGGTGCGTCGGCCTCCCAGACTCGTGCAAATTAAAAGGCGCACGGAGGCCCGCGCTCCAATGATTAAGCAAACACGAAAGTTCAACTTGTTGTCATTTTATTTCCAAGACGGACATGTTTCGGTTCGTATTGAGGACGGCGTGAGCCGAAACATGTGTGACTTGAAAAAATAAAATGACGATAAGTTGAAGTCTCTTTCTTGATGAATCATTGGAGTGCCGGCCTCCGTGCTCCTTTGAATAGGTGTCAATCAAGCTCGAGGGGGAAAATAATGAGGAACAGTGTTTTAGGTCTGTACACCTCTTAAGCTCAAGCAGTTGGTGTTTTACATGCACCCGTGTAGCGATTTCACATCTATGAAGTGTGTGAATTAGAATTTTGTTTTGTTGCTGTTCAACCAAATGCCTTTTTAGCATTTGAGTGCTAGCACTACAAATGTAGTGCCTCTTTTATGTGGTTTTTGTTGTACGCCTACATTAATCAGGACTGTTAAAAACAGTAATTAGCATCCCTGTGATACCATGCGTGTGCTATTGACATCATCTTGTGTATGGCAATCATTAGTTCAGATTGCAGGCTTGTGCCGATGCTAGACTTATGCATCGCCAGTCTGTAATTATTCCTCCCCGTTCTGGCTTTTTTAATTTATCTGTTTTCATGGATAAAATTTAAATGGGGGGAAAATTACCTCTTTTTTTTATTATTTTTTTTTAAACACTGGATTTTGGGTGTGGGTGTTTTATTTTAGTTATTTTTTTTCTGAAAAACAAGTTTGAATGTTTTACAGTTAGGGAGAGACTGTGACACAGTCCATAAGTTTAGCTGACTCTAGCCAGGTGTTCAATACCCAGCCATGACACTATGTACTGTTATCCCATCTCTATATCTCTAACACCCTCTCTGCTTTCCCTCTGTATGAATAGAATGGAAAAATTGGTACTTCTCAGTCTCTTTAAAACATGTAATGTATAATTAACCATCTGGTGGTCATGATTGGCCAATTTGAGAAAGCAAGCCGCATTTCTATACTACTATCTGTGACATCATATGGCGCACATCCACATCTCCTGGAAGCGAGTGGATGGAGCCTGGGCTGAAGTAAAGTGGTTAATAAAAAAAAGTACCCTCCTCTCCTAACCTGCCATACATTTTTATTGAGTAAATATTCTCTGGCAGAAATACGCACTTCCACAAAGAGAACGCCTCTCTGTGCTGCCGCGCGCGGTAACCGGCGACGGAGAGGGCGGCAGTAAATCACCTGTCGCCGACGTTTCATTTAAAGTTGTGATCCGATGCTTTGCGAGCGGCCCGCTGAACTCCTGCCTTCCTCCACAGGGTCTTTCTGGCCGAGCAGTTTGAGTTCCTGCAGCCTCATCTGGACACGATGATGCCCGCGGTCAAGAAGCCCTTTCTGCAGCAGTTCTACTCCCAGGTCAGAGATTGCGCAATGCAGCCTTTTTTAAGCCTCCTAATTATGTTCGGGTTCATTTAGACCCGTAATGACTTTTTGCTTTTGTGTCACTTCAAATTGGTGATTTTCTTCAGCAACCATCTCGAGAATGAGTAAATATGTGTAAAAAAAAGACAACTGGAACTTTAAAAAAAAAGTATTTATTTTTTATACTGACCCGTAGCAACACCTTAACACAAATGGCACTAAAATGCTAACATTATGGGAATGTTACATTGTGTGAAAATGACCATTCCTATTTCTTTCTTTCTTTTTTTTACACAAGGGCAGATAGGGTTAGCTGATGAATAATTAGGTGTAAGATGTGTGTACTTTTTTTTAATAGACTGTAGCGAGCAGAACCTCTTGAACTTTCTAAATCAGTTGATCAGTGTCTTCATGTCACGGAGCATTTCTTTTCACATCAAAAAAACTTTTAAAAATGAAAGCAAAAAGAGTTTTATCAGTTCTGCATGACAGAATCCAAAAACGTATTAATATTTTTATGAACTGTAATATTCAGAGTGGAATCCACTCTAGGATTAGAGTGCTTGCGTGACCTTTAAACCATTGCTAGCGTCAGACCGAAATGTGATTCACAAAGCACAGCAATGGCTGCATACTGCATGCAAGCACACTGCCAGGGACAGAGCGACACCGTGCACCATCTGGGTGATGCATTTATATTGTGTTATCTAAATAAATGACACATTGTTATTAAAATGGGGCTCAATACAGAGCATGTCAGGTTCACGAAGATGATCTGCTCATAAATTAGCACTTGCAATAAGCATAGATTTTTATGATGACCTGAAACCCGACATAATGCTACACAGTCAACCTAAAAGCCATACAAGGTGTAAACTTGCAAAGACCATGGCAGCTGTCGTAGTTGCAAGAGGAAGACACCAGTAATCCGTTTGTGTTGAAAGAGAGCGGATCTTCCTCAACAGAGCAGTAGTATATAGATAACCGTTGAATTCAGCTTTTTAGGTGCGACAGCTCCACTAAACACAGCCAGAACGCCATTGGCAAAGGAATTCTTATTATTCTTATTCTTATAAGGCACTAAGTCAAATTGTTGCTTATTTTATGCGGTTAATATGTGTGGTTGAGTTCCATATCTGAGACATTAGCATTGACTCACGTTGCCAAGACTTGTGTTCAGAAAATGTTTCTCTTTTTCCCTGATATTGTTTGAACACATTTCCACATATCTTGGTGTTATGCTTTCTTATCACTAATTGCACTCACTGAATATTTGGCCGTTGCTTGGTTACCTCATATGCATAAATATCTTGTTGAATTAGTCAATAATATGGTGCAAATAGCATGCGCAGCTGGTGAGAAATAAGCAACGCTCGTTATTTTTTCTTAGCGGATATTGTCCTTTATTATTTTTTTATGTTTTCCGAACATTAGCCATCAAGACATGAATGTTAGAATCATTTGAAAATGAAAATCATTTTGCAAATGATTTAACATTAGTTAGAATGTCACTAAATGTCACCCCATATTCTGGTTGGAAGGCAGTTACTGTCAGCAACATATCTCGCGATAAAACCAATTTTCATCTGGATATTGATTTTATCTCAATCTATGTTGCAGACGGCAATTGCATCCGACCACTGAATGGGGTGACATTTGCTAATTTTACAAGAACAGCAGAATATTGCATGGCTTAAAGTGTACGGCAACACCGGCTTTTGCCCTGTCTCCGCCCACTTCGCAATTTCAAAATACACAAACTGTTGGGGGGAGGGGCGATGCATCCATTCAGTAACGTGTTATAGGCACAGAGGCGTTACAGTTGGGGGAGGGGCGATGCATCCATTCAGTAACGTGTTAAGTTGGGGGAGGGGCGATGCATCCATTCAGTAACGTGTTAAGTTGGGGGAGGGGCGATGCATCCATTCAGTAACGTGTTATAGGCACAGAGGAGTTACAGTTGGGGGAGGGGCGATGCATCCATTCAGTAACGTGTTAAGTTGGGGGAGGGGCGATGCATCCATTCAGTAACGTGTTATAGGCACAGAGGCGTTACAGTTGGGGGGAGGGGCGATGCATCCATTCAGTAACGTGTTATAGGCACAGAGGCGTTACAGTTGGGGGAGGGGCGATGCATCCATTCAGTAACGTGTTATAGGCACAGAGGCGTTACAGTTGGGGGGAGGGGCGATGCATCCATTCAGTAACGTGTTATAGGCACAGAGGCGTTACAGTTGGGGGGAGGGGCGATGCATCCATTCAGTAACGTGTTATAGGCACAGAGGCGTTACAGTTGGGGGGAGGGGCGATGCATCCATTCAGTAACGTGTTATAGGCACAGAGGCGTTACAGTTGGGGGGAGGGGCGATGCATCCATTCAGTAACGTGTTATAGGCACAGAGGCGTTACAGTTGGGGGGAGGGGCGATGCATCCATTCAGTAACGTGTTATAGGCACAGAGGAGTTACAGTTGGGGGGAGGGGCGATGCATCCATTCAGTAACGTGTTATAGGCACAGAGGAGTTACAGTTGGGGGGAGGGGCGATGCATCCATTCAGTAACGTGTTATAGGCACAGAGAAGTTACAGTTGGGGGGAGGGGCGATGCATCCATTCAGTAACGTGTTATAGGCACAGAGGCGTTACAGTTGGGGGGAGGGGCGATGCATCCATTCAGTAACGTGTTATAGGCACAGAGGCGTTACAGTTGGGGGGAGGGGCGATGCATCCATTCAGTAACGTGTTATAGGCACAGAGGAGTTACAGTTGGGGGGAGGGGCGATGCATCCATTCAGTAACGTGTTATAGGCACAGAGGAGTTACAGTTGGGGGGAGGGGCGATGCATCCATTCAGTAACGTGTTATAGGCACAGAGGCGTTACAGTTGGGGGGAGGGGCGATGCATCCATTCAGTAACGTGTTATAGGCACAGAGGCGTTACAGTTGGGGGGAGGGGCGATGCATCCGTTCAGTAACGTGTTATAGGCACAGAGGAGTTACAGTTGGGGGGAGGGGCGATACATCCATTCAGTAACGTGTTATAGGCACAGAGAAGTTACAGTTACAATAGAAGTTACAAAAAGTGCCAAGTTGTAAGCTACTGTAATTTTGTCATGATATGATACAATCATTTTCTTTAAAAAAACATTATTTTAAGACCCCCATTTCATATTTCCCATCTGCCAACACTGTTGGCTACCGTTGATACGATATCGACTTGTGAAGCTGAAATGTATGATAAAGAACTTGTTTTAACTTGTTTTACATTGAATATCACTGAGCTAGCGAAGCATTTGGTGTTAATATGGGCAATATTTATTAAAGAGAAAAAAGGAGCTCCAGCTTAATTAAATTTTAGGTTTTTTAACTATAGGATTCATGTGATTCATGAAATGGAGACAAGATACTCTAAAATATAACTAAAAATGTTATTTAGTGTTTAATACCCTTTAAGAGCATCTGTTGTGTTTGTATTTGGACAGTACACATATTACACATAAAATACACATATTTTAGTTGTTTAGGCTCTACTCCAGCACATTGGATTTTAAATGGAACAGTGACTATGAGGTTACAGTGCATACTTTCAGAGGGTTTTTACGTCCATATCGGGTGAACAGTGTAGCAATTGTAGCCATTTATGCATAGTCTCCCATTTTAGGGGAACAAAAGTAATTGGACAAATTAACATGAACTTTAACTTTACTCTTACAAGCGATACTATAATATATCTGCATTTGAATGGATCTCTATGGGAATTTGGGGTTGGTACTAGATTAACACAAGAATAGTATGGAACACATGGTTGGCTAAATGTCTAAGTCATCAAGGGTATGAGATATCAAACTAGCCTCAAACCATAACTATGCTGCCAGATATAAAAATAAATAATAATAATACCTGGCATTTATATAGCGCCTTTCTCAATACTCAAAGCGCTTACAATGATGAGGGGAAACTCGCCTCAACCACCACCAATGTGTAGCACCCACCTGGGTGATGCAGCGGCAGCCATTTTGTGCCAGAATGCTCACCACACATCAGCTGAGGTGGAGAAGGAGAGAATACATTTATTTATTTTTTTAGTTAATTAAACTGGGGGATGATTAAGTGGCAGATTGAAAGAGCCTGGGTTGGGAGTTTAGCCAGGACACCGGGGAAACCCCTACTCTTTGCGATAAGTGTCATGGGATCTTTAATGACCACACTGAGTCAAATCTTAGTTTTTCATAAATTACTATAACTAATAACTAACTAACAATATGTTGGGTTTCAACTAGCCTGCCTTCTTCTAACGTTGCTCACTCCATTTTTCTCCCACTCGTTGTTACTGCTGGATGACGGCAAGCCTGAATTGAGGGAGGGGGGAGGGGCGGTGCTGTTGCGCTAGTGAGACACTGTGCCATGCGTGCGGTCCTAATCAGCTGATGTATACGATACCAGTCAAGAGCAGACCGCAAAACAGATCTACTTTGACTCAATCTCGCAATCGGTCTGTAAAAAATAATAATAATAATTGACGAATTTTGAAACCTGGATTTTAACCATTTAACCAACCATGTGTTCCATACTATTACCATGTAATGGGAATCTAGTCCCATAATCTAGTCCCCCCCCCCCCCAATTCCCCTAGAGATGAAAATAAGATATCAAAAGTGTTCTTGGGTCACAGACATCAGGAAGTCATGACATGCAAAGGATATGCAACCAAATATTAAATATGATAACTTTATTAAAGTCTATGTTAATTTGTCCAATTACTTTCGGTCCCCTAAAATGGGGGGGGGGGGCATGTATAAAAATGGCCACAATTGCTACACTGTTCACACGATATGAATGTAAAAACCCTCAAATTAAAGCCGAAAGTCTGCACTTTAACCTCATAGTCACTGTTCCGTTTCAAATCCAATGTGGTGGAGTACAGAGCCAAAACAACAGAATTTGTGTCACTGTCTTATGGACAGTAAATGGTTTTAGTGCAAGTAACATGCCCAGTTTGTATATATGTATATGTAGCTACAGTAATTGATATTTTAAATGAAATCACAAGCAGTATGTATCAGAATGCAGTGGCGTTGCAGATTGTATAGAATGGTAGTACAAAGATTGTGCCGTTTTTTCCCCACTAGCCACAACATCACCCTGGCTGAACGTACGGGAAATGAGCTCAGAGATTTATGCCTGCAACTGTATCACCCCTTTATGCGGCTGGACACTGACTGTTCATTGGTCTGTTTTTGAATATAGTTTATGTCTTTGATTAGCGGTCCATTTTCAGTAGGTAAGATCAGGTCACTTAATTTCTCATTAAGTGCATAATGTGTAGCCTTCTTTAGATAGGAGACAGTTCTCTGCTTTCCCAGTCCTGACTGCGTTTGTTTGTCCCCCTGTTCTCTTTCAGACCGTGTCCACCGCCAGTGAGCTACGCAAACCAATTTACTGGATCGTGGCGGCTAAAGCCATAGATTACGAGCAGATGTTGTTGCTCATGGCAGGTGTTAAATGGGACATTAAAGAAATAATGTCGCAGCACAACGTGTACGTGGATGTCCTTTTAAAGGTAATGTTCTTTCACAAATGTGAGCTTGCTATTTTCCCTGAAATGGCACATTGAGAGGATCCTGTACAATACAGTTTTTTCTAGATAATAATACAATCTGGTGGTGTGGCTCGTTGCCCATTGCATTGATGTTTTCTTCCCCCATAATGCATCACTATATACGACCCTGAAGGGCTGACCTGTGGAATTGTAACTTTGTCACTATTACAATGCCTACAAATTCTTCAATTAAAACGGCTTTTTTCCATGTCTTTATAGAAGTTGAAAACAGGTTTTTAAATGAACTTTTAATGCAAAAGCAATCACGATATTTTTTTTCTCAATCAAGCTTTAGACAAGCTGAAAAACATTTATTTGTTGCATATATTTTATAAGCTTTATAAGTTGCATTGAAATTGATGAGAATGCAATGGGAAACAGCCAGAGACAGGCAGCAGTGCAGGATGTGTTCGAACTGGAGTTAATCAATCAGCGGCCTCGGAGCGGAGAACCTAAGCAACAAATCAGCACAGCCTCATAGTGAACAAGATGTGAAAAATGTCAACCATTTTGCATTTACAGGTCTTTCATCACTGTGTCCATCACTTCCATCACCCCTCTCTTTCTAGGAAAAAAGTTTGGCCCTAAATTTGCGGTTCTTGGCGATGTTTCTCGGCGCTCTTTGTACAAACAAATTATGAACATGTTGTGTCGTTTAATTTCGATGTGAAATTAATGAGTCCTGGTCTTTTATGTGCGTGTGTTTTCGGATCAGGCAATGAACTGATTTTCACGAGTGAGCGTGCATGTGTGCGGCGCGCGTGTGGGTTTACGTGTCGCTTTTTGTATGTGATGGTTTTTCCATGCAACATCTTTCCATTTTTACATGTTGTCCATCAGTGTTTTTTTTTTTTTTCCTTCACCCCCCCCCACAGTCACCTTGCATGGTGATTTTCTCCCAGTTAGGTCTGGGATATCCATTACTAGCGCTGGTTTAAATCATTTATAAAGGAGGTTTAGGGATTACATGCAGGTTCCCAAGGCTTTCTGAGATTTGTACAAAAGAAAAGGACAGTTGGTGTCCCATAACTATTAGCAGGCTTTATGCCTTTCAGTCCTCCAATCTTTATTCATGCCTTTTCAATTCATCCCTTCATGCATTTTGTATGGGGAAGCGTTATGAGATTTGCATGGCTCGGGCATACAGCGGGAATATAGCCGAAGGAACAGACGGCATTTTAAAAAGAAATCATGAGAAAAGCCTTCTGGCATTGAAGCCGGAAAATATGCATCCAAATATGCATAATCACATGTCTGCACATATATTTACATAAGGGGTATTTGCACTAAAGTTTTTTTATTTTGTGGCAAGTCCTGGAAAGCTGGCCGTTAATTAATATTTTGTTCACCTTTGTGGGTCACGGCAGACCTTAATTCATGGAGACAGCCAACCGTGAGATCACACATAGTCACAGTTAAATGAACATGCCAACCTCGACTCAGCTAAGGCCGACGGCCCGATCCCCGCTTGAAAAACGATAAACGAAAATATGTATTCATGACTGAAAAAAAGACATTAAGATATGAATTGGAGCAGCTAACCTATTTTCATTTGCTGAATGCTCTGTGTCTACAGTATTTGATTAATGCAATTGTGAAAAGTATGAAGTTAAAATGGTCAGGCAGTTATTAACTTTGCGAAGCGCCTTGATCGTTTTCACATCACAATGATTGACAGGTCTAGGGCACTGCAGCAGATGGTTCTGAGGAATTCGTAAGTGACACAAGGTTATGTTTCGCAGAGGCCTGCGTTTTCTATGTGTGTAATCCCATCCGTGAAACTTCATAACCGTTTGCATTCAAAATGTGAGATTAATAAGCAATTACAGTAAGTAAACCCTGAGAGATGCTAGCTAGCAGCACCAATGCTATCAGACAGATGGAGCTGTGATACAGGCTACCGGTTTCATGTCAGTGAGGTTCAATCAATTACCCAACGATGTTCATGTTCTGATATAAAAGAAAACTATGATCTAAGTAAATATAGACACTATGAACTTATTTGAACTATGATGTTCATTGAATTTCAGTGGATTTGGTAGTTAATAAATAATGTACTCACAAAACGAAAATTGTGTGGATGCTTGTAGCATTTTGTAATGAACATATGTCTTAACCAGACACGCAAAACCAATAACACAACCAATGATTGGTGCAGAGCAAATACCATGCCCAATCACTGGTCATGTTCTTGATTTTAAAAGGTTTTGCATTTGCTAAAGGTCTTAGTAAATCAGGCCCTGAATGTGTACGTCCATATATATGTGAATGTATGCAGCTGTTTGAGAACGTTTGTTGTTGCTGGTTGCCATTGACAGATTATGTCAAGGAATTCAATTCAGTTGTGCAATTTGAAATTTGTGCTCTGCCTCAATAATGCTTTCACATTTATTGAGAATTTAGCAAGTAAAAATTGCAGTACAAATACACATTAATACAAAATCAAGGTTTTCAAAGTTTTCAAAGTGCTGCAACATGAGTGGGTGGGTAAAGCTGAAGGCTTGCATTTTCAACACTCTCATAAGAGCCATGAATAGTACTTTCATTTCTCTCGTTTCCTGCACTATAGAGCCATGATTAGAAATTAACTGTGATTTCACCTGTCACTTAGCTGGGTGAGTTCCAGCAATCATGGCAGTAACGTTACTGCAGGAATTGAAACTCCTCAGACCGAGTGTGTGAAATAAAACTATTGGCAAACTGATGGGTAATCTAAACAAACTTGTTTGAACTCTACGTAGACAGAGAAGCGACGGCTCTATCTTGCAGTGGATTCCTATGATTCCAGACTGGGAGAAGTCTGTTGCCTTTAAGATTACTAATGAGGTAGAATGCACTGCTTACTTTGTGTAAACCCTGCTTTTTTCAGCATCGCTAGAGTGAATATTTATTATTTTAAGGCAAGCATCCTAGTTAATTGCCCAGCACATTGCTTGTTGGTTTCTAGACAGGAAAATGGTTACATTACATTGCGTTGCATTATATTTGGCCATTTAGTGGATAGTCATGTCCAGAACAACTTACAAAAAGTGCATAGAATGATAACATGACATTTGAAATTGTACAGTGTGATGCAAGAAAATGAACGATGTGGCATCTCACCACTATTGGGCCTCATGCAAGAACACTCTCTTAAGATGCATTCATAAAACTGCCATTCTGCCTAAAAAGTGATATAGTAATTTTTTTTAAAAGACAGTAAGTGTTAATGAGCACATCGTTAAAGACGCATTCCACATGCACTGTCTTGCTGCACCATGGAGTTGTGCACTTGCCTGGCCTCAGCCCGTGAATCGTATGCGGAGAACGCTAGTTAGTCATTTGCAAGCCTGGAGTGAAACGACATGTGTTTCAGTTGGATAATATCAGGCAAGTCTTACGCTCCTCAACCAGGCAGCGAGCGAGGATAGTTGAATTTAGCATCTAGGCTAATAACTTAGGATGTTGATGGAGTTGTCGGCTATTTTTTTTTTTTTTCAATTGAGGAAGGGAAATGCAGGGTGCTTGCCATACATTAATGTACAGGCTACAATAAATATTTCAGTCATATCATTTAAACATTAAAAATACAAAATAATAGGATAATTTAAACACGGTAATGTGATTATGGTGAGCAATTTATAAATTCAAGCTCATATTTTCTTTTAAGGAATCAAAATGAAAACAACCCTATTGCTGGGAGTATAATTTAGGCCTATTTGCTTTGAGGAATAACAGGCCGTTGTGTTTGACTCATATGACGGGTCACGACCACTCTTTTGGTCTTACCTTTGAGTAAATCCAAAATAAGAGGAAAATTGTGAATGCCATAAAATTGTGTAAACCATTCTTATCTGACACATAAGAAGGAATTTGTGCATTTGTCCAGTCTGTTTGAGATTCTTCATACAGTGTACGGATGATATATCTGAAATCATATCTAAGCGAGTGCCATAAATTTCTCATAAATTGATTTCCATTTAGTTTACAACTGTCACTGGAAGAAGATAATGTTAGAATATATATACACAGTGCCCTCTACTTTTATTGGCACCCCTGGTAAAGATGAGCAAAAAGGGTTATACAAAATTCACTGTTTGGTGAATTAGCTTAATGTCAGAAAGAAAAATCTAACCTTTAATTGAAGTAAATTTATTATGAGAAGAAGAAAAAAATCTCATCAAGAAATAAAAAAATTTAACAAAATTACGTGTGCCACAGTTATTGGCACCCCTGCATTTATATATAGAATAAAGTAATCATTTTTAATATTTGGTTGCATATCCTTTGCATGCCATGACCTCCTGATGTCTGTCATCATGGGTCTGAGGTATCAAACGAGCCTCAAACCATCACTCTGCAGCCAGATATGCAGTAGATATGGATGGATCACTTTAAGGGTTGTTTCTCCTGACAAATTTTCTTATCGAACTCTATGGAAAAATAAGTCAGGAGAAGAAACCCTTCAAGTTATCTATACAGTTATCTATACATATCTACTGTATTTCTGGCAGCAGAGTGATGGTTTATTAAGGCTTTTTTGATACGTCAGACCCATGATGACTTGGAGCCATTTAGCCAACCATGTGTTCCATACTGTTCCAGTGTAATTTATAGTTAAATCTAGTCCCACCCCCCAATTTCCATAAAGATCCATTAAAATGCAGAGACGTTATAGTAACTATTATAAAATTACTTTATTCTATATATAAATGCAGGGGTGCCAATAATTGTGGTACAGGTGGTTTTGTTAAAAATAATTATTTCTTGATGAGGAATTTTTTTTTTTCATAATAAATTTACTTCAATTAAAGGTTGGATTTTCTTTTCAGTGTGACATTAAGCTAATTCACAAAACAGTGTGAATATTTTTTATAACCCTTTTTACTCATCTTATGATTATGGGTTATGGGTGCCAATAATCGTGGAGGGCACTGTATGTATATATATATATATATATATATATATATATATATATATACGTTTGTATTTCACCTTGCCAGTAAATGTGTCAGAAGCAATAGTTTAAGCTAAAGCAATTATGTACATTTTAACTGAAAATATAACATGTTATGGAATGAAAAGGTTTTATTTAACAATATGTATAAAACGTATGTCATTCCCGGCCCCTAGCTTTGCCAATTGTTTGGCAGGCAAATTACCATCCAGGTGCTGGCAGGCTAACTAAGGCAGATAGTTCTTGACGTTCGACCCTTCCCTAAGAGACCGCAATGATGATGTAGACCCATCCAAAATTGTATGTGGCAGATCCAGGCTTTTACAAGTGGATGTTGCATGCTGAAATTGCACTTGGTATAAATACACTGCAGTAAATGTCAGTAAATACAGCAGGTTTGATGTTTTTGCAAGCAAATATTGACTAGTGCCACCTGGAGAACAACAAATAATGCATGAATGAGTAATTGTTTTGTTGAAAAGCCATGGAAAAAGAATAATAACAAAAATATCACATCGTAGGCAGTTTCTCCAGAAGCATGAGATAGATCACTGTGGGTGTTGCATTGTCAGCAAACGAGACGCGTCAGCGGGAGAGACACGTCAGTGTAGCCAGTGTGTCCTCTAAAGAGTGTGTTTACGCCAAGATCAACACCTCCTTGACTGATGTGTACCTACTGTATGGCTGGGACAGAGCATAGCAGCCATAGTGCGTGGAGTTGCTTTTTCACCAGCTATCTGCTCGGGTGCCAGCACAGGGCAGGTAAAAGGTGTGGCTTTGTTGGCCCTTTTTTTTTGGGGGGGGGGGGGCGGGGGGGGTATTAGTTTTTTTTCCGAATAGTTCCATTAATTATGTTAATGCTCATCAGCTCAGTCTGCGTTAATGAGAACTGGGGAGGAGACGCTCTCGCTTGCAATCGCAGGGACAAGTTGATTCCGTCTTCTTGTGATGTCGTTTTCTAGGAGTTCGAGCAGTTTAACAAGAGGCTGGGGGACGTGTCCAGGCATGTCAGGATCCCCCTGCCCGTGTCCAACGTCCTATGGGAGCACTGCATTCGACTCGCCAACCGGACCCTGGTTGAGGGGTGAGCATCTCATTTGCATATTTCATATTTCATTATTTAGCATTTTCCATGTATACATTTGAAACGTACATCGGGGTATGGGCCTATAGACCTCTCTTGCGTAAGCACTGCCAACCCGGAAGTTTACAACGATTGTGAACAATGGCGCAAAGCTTCCAGTTTCTGTAGTGTACTCTAATGCGCTACTACAAATTTATTACAGCTGTGGTTGACAGCACAGGAGCAACAAACCTATTAATGTCAAGTTTAACAGAAGGAAAGCTGGCATAAAAGCTAGCTGGCTAGCTAGCTGGCTTGCCTGTTCTGATCAATACAAACATTAAAATGTGAAAGATTGTTCTATTTTACAAACATACTTTATGCAAACACATAATGAAAGAACGAGGAGGACCTTGGCGGGTTCGAAAGCCGTCCGGCATAGGCAGGCTCGGTACGCTTTTCTAGCCCAATGCAGATCCTCTCCGTTCAATGTACAATGTATAGTTATGGCCTTCCGCTCAGTGCTGAAGGGCTACTGTACATTGTGCTTATTGGATTTCTTATTGGATAATGGAATGGAAGTATTGAGAATGGTGAGTATCCCATCCATTCCTCACTCTGAAAATTTGGCCCACATTTTCTGCTAAAGTAAGAGCCCTCACCCCCCCCCCCTCAATCCCGCACGTGCTCGTAAATATTTTCAGCATACTGTACTCCAGCCACAAGCCTAAGTCTGCCAAGGAGTTATTCCGCAGGGACCGATGCCCTTGTCACGATCAGACGCCAGCGTCTGGAGGAATGGCCGCTTGAGCACACATCTGTCAGCGAAACTCCCTTCAAGCCGCCTCGTACAGTTGTGCACACATTTGCTCGTGAATAAGGAGTTCCTTTCACAATGCGAAGGGCTGCAAGGAAAGGGATCGTCGCGTAAATAGACATCAGAGACGTGCCGCGTGTCGGTTCTGTCCCCTTCTGTCAGGCCGCTTCTTTCTCACTGTTTCCATCTGGCATCTCTTTTGCTTTCCATTGATGCGTTGACCGTTTATTCAAATGCTCCGTAACGGAGACTGTCGGGGACGCGTGTGAACTGCGCCGTGTCCTCCCATTCTCTTCCCGCAGATTCCCTTTCACATTGTACTCGGCAGGAGGTAAAGATGTATTTTCGGAATAAACGCGTACCCTGTTGCCGATTGGCTATCCTTCCTGTCCTCGTTTATACATTATTCATGGTTTCTGTGAGCAGGATGGGGTGGATAATGCAGTTTTATGATTGATTGAAACATTTTTCTCTTTTAGATGAACGGCATGAGTGGGAGTTAAGGGGGGGGGGGGGGGGGGCACAGAGGCTCGCGGGATTCCGCCGCGTCTGTCATGACGGAGTATAATGGTTCACGGGTTTAGCGGCTCGATGAATCGTGCCAATCTCAGGAAGGGCAGAGGATAGAGATATAGTAAACGGGATATATACAGCCTCGGGTTGGGAGGCAGAGCGAGTAAAAGGACAAAAGGGAAATCGAAACAAACAAGCGGGAGGGAAGGGCTGGGGAGGTGGGGTTGCAGGGCGGGGCGGCAGTTTGAACCCATTCATCATTGGCCGTTTTTCCGGCAGCCGGACGCGCAATCTCCGCTTTGTTTGTTTGCCCGTGCGCTCGCCTCGCCCGCTTGTTAGTTTTGTATCTTTGTGTCGGCGCACTCCTCCGAGCACATCGCTTGCTTACTCTCTGAGTCATCGCTCAAAGCGTTGTCAGATCTTTCTCCCGCCCAGACCGGGAGGCACAGATGTGTGCACAGCAGTCCCACTTGATGGTTTTCACAGTATTCCCCTCTCTGTGCAACGCAATTGCACCCTGTCAGGCACAGGGTAAACTCGTCCGTCAGCCGTTTCTGATCGCTTTGAGTGCAGACCGAGGCCGATGTCACATGACTACATTCATAAAAGACCTGAACTGAAAGCTGTTCAGTGAAGTTCAAGCTAAAGATTCTGTTTCTGCCTTCACCAGTGAAATTGTGTTTCATTCTGTCAGCAACCTCATATAATGTACTCATCGTAGGTACCCTAGTTAGAAAGGGAATTAGAGGGCTGCTGGATGGCTTGTTCAAATAAGGCACCATGTTGTGGATCGAATCAATGCTGACTGTGGCCGATAGCTCCACAGGTCGATGTACCATTGGCACCTGCGTCAACCCGGGCTATGGGACGGTTCAGTCGGACAGGGATCTGCATCTCATCGCTCTTGTGCGACCCCCGCTGGCCGATAAGGCGCTCGTAAGACCGCACATCAAAGCCACATATGAAACATCTTCCTCCAACGCCGCTCTGTGCACGCTTAGCTGCGGTCTGCAATGCGAAAAGAAGCAGCTGTTGGACACCGCGTGTTTCGTAGGAGAACCGTGGATGTCCCAGTTCTCCCGAATTAGGGTGGTTAGCGCATGGAACGCAGACAGTTGGACGTTCCAGATTGGGGCGGGAATTTGATATGTACAGCCTCGGGTTGGGCGGCAAATAAAATCATTTTTTTAAAGGGGGAGAATAATCCAAATCAGAGAATAGTTTTTCGGCAAGTCTGTTATTAAGTGCTTAACTGGCAGTGATACAGGAGCACAGTGTTGTGCTGTAAAAGTATACGCGAGCACAGTGTTGTGCTGTAAAAGTATATGCGAGCACAGTGTTGTGCTGTAAAAGTATACGCGAGCACAGTGTTGTGCTGTAAAAGTATACGCGAGCACAGTGTTGTTGTTGTTAAAAAAAGTATATGCGGCAGTTGTTTTGTGCTGCTAAAAAAATACGCGAAGTAGCACAGTGTGCTGCTGTAAAGTGCGAGTTGTGTGTTGTGTTGTGCTGTAAAAGTTGCACAGTGTTGTGTGTTGTAAAGTAAAGTACGTGTTGTGCTGTGTGTGTATACGCAGCGTAAAGTTTAGTGTGTTGTAGTGTTGTATGTAAAAAGTAGTGTGAGCTGTTAAAAAGTAAGTAAAAGTAGTATAACTGTAAAAACAAAGCTCAGTGTCCTCTTCGGTGACAAGTGACCCCTATTCCCGCCTCGGCAGCTACGCTCAGTTCTCTTGAAGCTCCTCTATTTCTCGCCAGCTATGCCAACGTGAAGAAGTGCAGCAACGAGGGGCGGGCCCTGATGCAGTTGGACTTCCAGCAGTTTCTGATGAAGCTGGAGAAGCTGACCGACATCCGACCCATTCCAGACAAGGAGTTTGTGGAGACCTACATTAAGGCCTACTACCTGACAGAGAATGACATGGAGCAGTTTATCAAGAACCACAGGGTAAGGCCAGGGACTGTAGATGCCCTTGTTTTGTGTTGCCACAGATCACTTGGAAGGTGGTTGGATTGAAGATGATTTGAGATGTTTTATATGTGTTTTTATGTGTGTGTGTGTGCGTGTGTGTGTGTGTGCGCGCGCACGCGTGAGATTATGAGGGGCCGTTTAGGCCATAATTCATACTCACTCTCACATACATATATACTCTCTCTCACATACATACATACTCTCTCACACATACATACATACTCTCTCACACATGCATACATACTCTCTCACACATACATACATACTCTCTCACACATGCATATATACACTCTCTCACATACATATATACTCCATCTCACATACATATATACTCTCTCTCACATACATATATACTCCATCTCACATACATATATACTCTCTCTCACATACATATATACTCCATCTCACATACATATATACTCTCACATACATATATACTCTCTCACATGCATATATTAATGTACGTATGTGAGAGTGATAATATATGTATGTAAGAATAGAATGTATTTTTGTGAGACAAAGTATAGTTGAAACGGAAGGCACTTACACGAAACGGAAGGCAGATAGTTTATGGAATTGTGATTGGCTCAGAAGCTGCCTGGTACCATAGATATAAACATACTGTTGTGGAAGAGCACATTATTTCTAAAGTCATGCTATTACGTGTATTCTTCTTTGCTTTTCTAGTGGAGTCTTTCTTTTTTTCAGTAAGGAGTGATGAAAATGACATTAGACATTTTTCTAATGGTGTCTTACAATGCATTTTGGGAATTCAAAGAGAAGCATCAGACATGTTTGTTCATGACAGGCTGTATAGAGAGCTCCGTGATCATATCCAAACTATATCTGCATTTCTGTCCATCTCAACATGTGTTGAAGATACAAGGAATAGAGAAACTGTCAATGCACTAGAGACTTTGTATGGATGTTTTTATTTCTTGCTGACTGCTTATGAAACCAGACAAAGATTCAGGACTGAGAACAATGATGTCCTAGCCCTAGTACCTCCAACTGTCTCAACTGTCTCGACTGGCCTTCAGGGCAGACCTCGGTACAACATTTCAGAGGAGCAGATTACTCATTTAGTGTCCCTTGGAATGAACTTGCGAGGCATTGCGGCATGTTTAGGCATGTTTAGGGATTAGCCTTTACAGGCACATACAATATCTTGGGAGTTCGACCACTGACATATACAGCACTATCAAATGAAGACCTCAACATAATTGTTAACGAAATTCTGCAGCACACCCCAAATGCAGGTGAAAGTTACGTGCGTGGAAGATTGAGGTCACGTAACAAACGGATTCAACGGTGCCGTGTCAGACAGAGTGTACAAGAAGTTGACCCTGTTGGACGGTCCTTCAGACGACGTCAGGCAATACGTCGACGGGTTTACAGTGTTCAAATACCTAATCAATTATGGTGAGTGAATTTCTTATGGGGTATCAGTGGGTAATATGTAAGATTTTCAGTGACTTTATTAAATGCTATCGCTATAGTGACACATAGTGAAATGTAATACATATCTGCGTTTTCTGTTACGTAATGATGCGCATTTATCATGCCATAATTAAAAACAAAACGCAAATTGTATTTAATAGCATGTTCTGTCAAACCCTCCCATACGGAAAAATCATATATGAAAATACATGGGAACTACATGTATTTTTACATATGTACTTATATGTGTAATAAATACATCAAAATATATTTAACATCATATATTTACATACATTCAAAATATATTGTGAAATATATTTAAATATTCAAAATTGGCCACTTTTGCATATTTACGACATGTATTTACATACATTTAAATATATTTTCAAAATCTTTTGAAACAAGCACGGTGTGATATTAGGAATGCAAATATAATTAAATATATTTTATAAATATATTCACTAAATATTTAAAAATGTATTAATATTCCATAAAAAATATATTTTAAATTTATTTCAAGTCAAAAGTGAAACTCAAGAAAATAAACATGCTTGGTTTACACAAGATATTTTATTTCATGATGGATGAAAAATACACAGCATTTATGATAGACACAAAACACTGCAGAATATCAAAAGCAAAATGCACCAAACCAAACTCTCAACACTAAGGGCTTAAGCTCCTGCTTTTCTCCTGGAACCGGAGTTCTGCCAGCTTGTTATTTATTGAAACCCCAAGTTGCCCCTTGGTGGCACTGGGGAATCTCTTTATCACGGCTGCTGAAAAATATTAGAGAAAGGGAGGGAGGGGGAAGTGAGAGAGACCAAGAGAAAGAGGGTTTTCAACTTCAGCACTCGAGCGGAATAGACAGGCCAACCACCCTTCTTCGGCCATTTGCCCGTCTGCCACTCCACCACGACACAGTTGTCACTAATCCCATCTAAAAAATCGTCTCCATTAAAATGTCTTATTAAAGAAGATTTAAGAATGCTGTATTTTCCAGCATCCTCCCCTTCCCTCCATTGAATGAATGCATACATACTAGGAGCTTTCTCAATGCCGGCGACGTGATGCAGTAACGTTGCTGTGGCTAAAGAAGTCTGCGCGCCCTTCAACAACCGTTGAGATTTAAAATAAATAAATAAATAAAAACTTCTGACATAGGTTTATATTTGGAAATGTGTACACCGCGCGTGTTAATAACGTAGCCCAGGATTATATAATGAATAAATGTATTTTATGTATAATGTAACTTTGGCTATATATTGATTGTAACATTATGTATGTCGTTCTGTGATTATTGGAGAATATATATAATCCAAATGCGTCCTGACGTCACCTAGCTATGCAGTGTAAAGTGCCAGTGCCCATGAGCTAACCGTCTTTATAAGGTCACGACCAGCGACCGCCAAAATACATAGCTACACTAAGGAAGCATAGCTATTCGTGTCAACTAATTAGCTAGTTAACGAAGAATATAAAAGTAAAAGTAAAAGAAACGTTTAAAAAAAGTTCCTCCAAGGAAAATAAATATCGATACCCAGAAGAACTGAGCTTAATAATATTTTATTTTTTGTGTAACTTAACGTAATGTAAAGGGGACATGAATAATTCGGTAATGTGGTTCTGGATCGTTTGCTTTTTACTTTAACGTTAGCTAGATAAGATGGTCCGCTTTTTGTTGCACTCGGGTGCACTGCAGTCGTTTTACAGCGGCGTGCACGCCACTTGGTTGGTTCGATACAGACTATCCTTTTGTATTGCTGCGGGGAAAAAACGAACTTCGTTTTTCTAGCAAATACGGGTCGATTTCATAGATTGATGCAAGGCCATGCATTTCGGTGCTTCGTGTCCCTTTTAGCGTTAAAAAAACACATCGATATTTTGGCAAATATTTTAGGCTACTTGTTTTGGCATCTAGTAATGCACATGCAAACACGTTTGTAGTTAATGTTACTGCAATGCCCATTATAAACTGCTGCAGGGAGAAATTCAACGTTTAATTCAGAACGGTACGCAAACGCACGAGAGTGTTTAAATGCATATTAAATACCAATACAAGTAACAACTGTTACATCAACAATTTTGAAAATAGCACCAGAACACTTGCTTTGCATGTAGTAAGTGCTTGTATGCATGTTTGTAGTGCTTTTGAATTGTTTTGGAGAAACTTAAACGCTGCAGTAACGTTAGTTTATAATGGTGTTGAGTGTTCTGTAATGACACCATAGCTGCCATAATGACATTCGACACCATAGCTGCGATTACTAAACCATCAATGCTAAAATTATGAATTTATATAATTAAAATGACTATTGAACAGAACAATATTTCTGAGTGCCAATTTCATATGATTTCATGTTCATAATATTAATAATTACTTTGGATTAAAATGCTTTGGATGAGCCTTGTGGAATGCAGTGTATTGATGTGTAGATCATTATGTGTTGACAGTTTTTCAGTAGCACTGTGTCCAAGAGCTAACTCAGTTCCTCTCTTCTGCATTTTCAGATTTATCAAGGATGTACCAGAGGGATTAAAATACAGACATGATGGTGAACAGAATTCCCATGGAAGAGGGGATGAGATGCAGGACTTGAGTGCAGGGGTGGGGCAAAATTCCCATGGCGGAGGGGATGAGATGCCCTGAATCACAGCTCGAGTCTTCATTCGTCCCATATTTTTACTGTGAAACTTGATCAGAATA
Source organism: Ilyophis sp. 1 JC-2022 (assembly GCA_022702515.1). Taxonomy (NCBI): domain Eukaryota; kingdom Metazoa; phylum Chordata; class Actinopteri; order Anguilliformes; family Synaphobranchidae; genus Ilyophis; species Ilyophis sp. 1 JC-2022. Next base: position 27,426,961 of record CM040395.1, on the reverse strand, counting down.
TGAATTTATCATTGAAAAACCTCCTTTAGAAACAAAAGTGTTTTGAGTTTTTATTAAAAGGAAAATGTATGATGTCATATTTGTATGATAATTGATAAGAATACAGCTGTATATACTGTAAATAATTTGGTAGGCTTTATTGAAATATAGACATGCTTATGAACCTTTAACCTGTGGGCGCTCAACTTGTCACTTAAGTGTTTTACACATGTACTGTTTGTAGTATGGAATGTGTCAATATTTTATTGTAATGTATATTAATATATTGGATTGGCATGCTGTGTATTTGTTTTGTTTGTTGTGGTTTCTTTTTTTTAACATCCTATTGCTATTTGAACCTGCCTTTCAATGTTTTTTTTATTTATTTTTGAGCGTTGTTGGACATAAAATATTTCAAATACAGTTAAAATAAATGACTAAATCTACAATATTTTTGTGTCCTCTAATAAGTTACACAAGAAATCAATGCCATGTAGCGTAAAGATAGCCTATACAGGCTAGAATGAAAGGAAATAAAATAAGGTTAAGGTGAGGATATTCCAGCGAGTTGAGAGGCATATGCATTTTATACATGTATTTAAAAATATATTTAAATGCACGTTGTTAATTTATGTATTTCATACATATATTATACAACATATTTAAATATATTTAGAATTTTCTGCCATATATTTAAATATATAACTTTTCTGTATAGCCTAATGAAATACAATACGGGGTGTATTTCTTTCAACGCCAGTGCACGTTCGTGCCACAAAATTAAATGTAATATACACTTGTGGATGTAATTGATGTGGTCTGTCATTGCTTTTGTCCAAGCACCGCGGCGTTTATGTGCCTAAACAAAATGTAATCGACTGTCCAATCATAGTCCACAAATGCATACATGTATTATATTTCAGTATGCGTCGGTATAGGGATTGTATTTAATAAAGTCACTGAAAATCTTCCATAGGCTAAATTCCGTTGCTTGCCAGTCATTGTGTTACTATAGCCAATATAAATATGATAATCGTGGTTTAAGGCAGCGGTGCACAAACTTGGGTCGCGGGAGATATTTATTAGGTCGCGGAATCGTGTAGGCTCCAGCAACGTTCCAATGCGTTTAGGCCTTTATGAATTTAGTATTCAGTAATGCTAGGCTACTCTGCGTTTGTACAATTAAATAATTAAACGAATTAAACTGCAAGGGTTATTTCTCCTGACTAATTTTTCTATAGAAAAAGTCAGGAGAAACAACCCTTAAAGGGATCCATCCACATCTACTCCATATCTGGCCGCAGAGTGATGGTTTGGGGCTCGTTTGATACCTTAGACCCTTGATGACGTACAGCCATTTCGCCAGTCATGTGTTCCATACTGTACCAGCGTAATTTACAGCTGAATCTAGTCTCACCCCCCAATTCTCATAGAAATCCGTTCAAACAAATGCAGAGAGGTTATAGTATCGCTTGTAACAGTCCCTGAAAATAAGATATCGAGAGTTTTTTTATGTTGATTGGTCACAGACTTCAGGAAGTAACAGCATGCAAAGGATATGCGACCAAATATTAAATATGATACTTTAAAAATATGTTAAAACAAAGGGTATGAATACTTATGTAAATGAGAGATTTCAGTTTTCGATTTTTAATACATTCGCAAAGATTTCTAAAAACATGTTTTCACTTTGTCATTATGGGCTATTTTGTGTAGAATTTTGAGACAAAAAATGAACTCAATCTATTGTAGAATATGTGTAATGTAATAAAACGTGGAGAAGGTGAAAGGGGTATTCAGACTTTCCGCCTTGTCTGTATGTATGTGAGAGAGAGTATAAATTATGGCCTAAACAGCCCCTCGTGCGTGCGTGTGTGCGTGCGTGCGTGCGTGTGTGCGTGCGTGCGTGCGTGCGTGCCTGAGACTGTTATAGAGTGTACTGTTGTTTCTTGGTGAACTGACAGTATATAACATTCCGATTCTCGTTTAGTCGTCAACATTGTAGTTTCATAACACCAATGCCTCAAGCCCCTATCTGTTGATAACCTCAACACATTAAATATGCACTTCACGTAGAAACCTTAGGCAGGCTGTTCTCAATATGCATGGTATGAGGAGTGATTAATGAAGTTTCTATTAAATTGGTTCATCTGCATCTAAAATGGGAATAACTAAACCGTTAAAAATGGGATAATGCGCTACACTGCCAGCACTTGTCTGGCCCTGCATGTTACAAGCGGCTGTGTTTGGAACTATTTTTAGCAGTGAACCATCTTGTTCTCAAAGAAGAAGAATAATTAAATAAATAAATAAAAAGCTCAGCTGTTCAGCTGAAGGGAATTACGGGGGAAATGAAGACGATGGACCGCCGTTCTCTTCGTCATTTGAAGCCCGTCGCGAGGTCAACCTCCACAGAGGTTGGTTTGTTCCTCTCCCAAGTAACATTCAGGCGTTTGTCTTTGAACAGGAATACTCCATGAAGCAGCTGACCAACCTGGTGAACGTCTGCCTGGGCTCCCACATTAACAAGAAGGCGCGCCAAAAACTCCTCGCTGCAATCGACGACATTGATCGACCAAAAAGATAGTCACGGCCGCTGCCGCTTGAACGGAGCGACCTCTGAATCGAAGGCACGCGCTTCAAAGGAGATGGCTATGTGCGCACCGTGCATGCTAAGCTTTTTCAAATATCAACGTTACATAGCAAACCCGCTGCTTTTCTGCTGTAATTTTCACTTTCCTTGTGGGGCTTTATTATCTCCAGTAAGATCTCAAACCATGTTGAAGGTTCTGTTTTTGAGATCTTTTGCATTAAACCTGTATGCTGAATGGGGCGTTATTAATATGTCAGTTCCTACTTTAAATCTGTCAACGAAGGATTCCGCATGAAGTGTCTATTGATTGTTACATATGACTGCTTCGGGTCATGTTTTGTAAATGCAGGGTTTATGCTGTGTGTTGTCTTTTGGTACGTCCATCCATCATCCGTTGACTTTTATTTTTTGTGAATAAGTTCAGAGAACTGAAATGGCTGTAACTGATTCTCTAACAGATGTATAAAAACCGACATGCGATTAAACTGTTATAGATTAGCCCCATTATCTGTTACTTGTGTTTTTGCTTCTGTCAACCATGGTAGATTTTCTCTGATAAGGCATAAGACAAGTACATTCTTAGATCCTTTTTTTTTTTTTTTTACTCTGAATACTCTCAGTCGGATTTAAATGAGGTGGCCTGTTTAAAACCTGAAAAAAACAGGCATTTATTTCAGCAGCTTCTGTGTTTGGAGAACAGAATACACAACGCCCCGTTCTGCTGGCCGTCATTTAGGTATGTCATCACTTCTTGGCACTGTTTTGCGATATTAGCTCACCATATTAAAAAATATTCTGTCTACATGAAAATGGTTTGACTGATGTGATGCGTGGAATTCTGTCAGTGTATGTGGAGTAAGACTAATATAGACTCATACTATGATAAATAAACACTAACTTTAAAACACGGCCTTGTTTTCTAAATTGTGAGTTGTAATGTGTCCTGTTTATAAGCGAGATCAGATCGATCGGTTGATATTATGTATGAAGCTCTTTGTCATTTTCATGAACTAACAATGTGTTATCTGTGCAAATAGCACTGTGCATTTTTTTTTTTTAAAGTGTAATGTGTAGGAAGTACTGTAGCAAATGAGCTCGTGCCAAATGTACAGTCGCTGGAACATAGTCGGCAATATGTGTGAATTTTTTGAGGTGGAAAGCTTCCGACGTAATGCTGCGCAGACTAATATTGCACATCATTCCCCTAGAAGCCGTATTTAAATTTAGGAGAAAAACAAAGTCAAAGCTTTACTAATCTTATGTTGGGCCTTAAAGGCCCCAGTATACTTGGAACAAAATCGAAATTGGTGGATTCACACAGGTCGTCGAACCGGTTTTTGCTGGTCGCATTGGGCTTCGATCGTCGCAGTGTGTGCAGGCTGGCACGCTGAACTCGTCAAAAGTTTCGCTCCGCCATTTGGTCACCAAGGCTAGACTTGCTGAAGCTGTTCAAGGATATATCCACAGACACTGAAATCTTTAAGGAAACTCTTTTTTACAATTGATGAATTGATTTTACTCAAGAGTTTTCTTAACACTAGAGTTACCAATTGCCCCGTATCAGCATTGTAATTTTAAACATGGAATTATTTAATCAGGGTTTAGGCTATGTTTCCATCCTGCCATTACTTTTTCAACATAGCAATACTGCAAATGCCTATGTTGTAATTCTAAAAGTACACTTAGATTAGTTTCTAGAAAAGTGTAAATCATTATATCTCTCCTCCAGGAGCGCATTGACCGTATTTTTCTGATTGATGCATTAGCGCATTGAGACAATGATTGTGATATCAAAGCTTATAACGACTTTCTAATCCTGCTGACGTGGAGCATGATTAAACAAACAGACCTCGAGTCGCAGTGAGTATAATGACATTTGCTCCTCGCGCCGTATTCAACAGCAGTTCGACAGCCTCTGCAAATCCGCCCATTTTGATTTTGTGTTACGTATACTGGGGAATTGGCACCCGTTTGCCTTATTGTACTTTTAACATTGTTAGAAATTCTGCGGTCCTATATCGGCTAACTTTCCTTTATTTTTATGTAAAAACAATGTTCGCTGCATACAATTATTCGTTGGCTTTAAAAAGGTTCGTTAATTCATGGCCAATGGGAACAGCCAGTTTTAATGAATATGCAATGCCAGCCCTCCCACCACACTCACACGTTGCTTCAAAGTTGTCCCTTGTCTGTTTTCCGTGTAGCCTACTGCAATGCACGGAGATATAAGTACAGTTTTGAAGTCTCTGATTGTATGGATATCAACACTTATTTATGGATTCACTCACTTTTCACACTGGAGAAACTGCTTATGGGAAGATGATACAGGCACATTCCACTGCATTCTGAGACCCTGGAAAGTAACTAAACAATAATACCACGTTTTACAGAACAAACAGTTAGTGCAATAAATTATTTTATGAATGTATTGAATGCCAAACCTCAACCACTTTGGTATTTAACTGTAACTTTGATTTTTTCCCCCTGTATCACATAGAGGACATTTAATTTTAGGGAAATAGTCAACTCCAGAATTACTGGCACCCAATATAAAAATTAGCAAAAGTCACTGTAAAAAATGAATAACATATACAGAGTCATACACTGCCTGGCCAAAAAAAGTTACACACTCTTATATTTAGTTGGACCGCCTTTAGCTTTGATTACGGCGCGCATTCGTCGTGGTATTGTTTCGACAACCTTATGCAACGTCACAACATTTATTTCCATCCATCCATTTTTGGCAGAGATCTTGTATTGACGCCGGGAGAGTCGAACCACTCCATAAAGTCTTCTCCAGCACATCCCAAAGACTTTCAATGGGGTTAAGGTCAGGACTCTGGTGGCCAATTCATGTGTGAAAATGATTCCTCATGCTCCCTGAACCACTCTTTCACAATTTGAGCCTAATATATCTTGACATTGTCATCCTGGAATATGCCCATTGATGGGATAACCTAGTCATTCAGTACATTCAGGTACTCAGCTGAGTATGCATTTTATTGCTGCATAACGTTGCTGAGCCTAGACCTGACCAATTGAAGCAACCCCAGATCATAACACTGCCTCCAGAGGCTTGTACAGTGGGCACTATGCATGACGGGTGCAACGGCGACTTTTTTTTTGGCCAGGCAGTGTTTTTTGGGATGAAACATATGGGGGAGCCGTATACTTGTATTTAAAAGGGTAACTAACCCCACTGTTTCAGCCTGTCTCCGCCCACAAAACAATTTTGAAAAATACTTTGTGGGGTGAGTGAGGGAGAGGGGTGGGGGCGGAGGAGCTGCCATCAGCATTTGCATAAATTAACGTAGCTACATTGTACAAATGATTACATATACATCAAATATGAATCAAGATTCAGCAACTGCATGGCCTATTTCTCACCTCAAATATCTTCAGAAACATATTTTAGTGGACTATTTAGGTCGAATAAGAGAGTTCATGAAAGGAACGCAATGTTGCTCCAGTTTAAAAATATGGAACCGAAACGTAAGTAACGTAGTGGGTCTAACCAATCAGGTGCCGGCTGTTTCCATTGTGGGCGACAACAATTATTCATATACATATGATCACGATTGGGGCGGGGGCAGTGTGGGGAGCAGAAAGTACATTTCAATTCAAAGACGCTTTTCTACCAGTTTCTCCTGATTTATGTTATTATTTCAGAATTGTTGAAATAACGGAATGGATGAATAAGTTTAATTATAAGTTAGGCATACAAACACGTTTACAGCAACAACAAAAAAAGATCAAGGGTGTAGTTACCCTTTAACACAATACTTTTTCAAACAAAAAGGTTTTGAGTAATACAGATTTTTTTCTGGAAAACAGATTTCAAAATGATTGGCGCTTCATCAATTTATGGGTTGTTACTCTCAGTAAGGGCTTATTTTGTGCAACCTTCCAAATAGCTTATTGACATTGAGGTGGCGACTAACGTTTGACTTTGAAACTTCATAACCGCGAGATTCCACTGAACTGTGTAGTTATGAAACTGATCATTGGGTTCTTCTTTGCCTCTCTCACCATCTTCCTCGCTGTGTGTGGGGGAAATCTACACATACGTCCTCTTCCTGGCAAAAAACTGTTCCAGACTTTTTAGATTTCTGCCCTGATTGTGCTTAGTGGTATACATCTGTTATCTGATTTGTGTAGGTCAACAACCATCTGTCTATTCTGAGCTGAAAGCTCTTTGGTTTCCCCCATGGTGATTGATGGCAAAAAGGATACAATGTGTGCAACCTCATATTTATACTCCAGTGAAACAGAAAATGGTGAAAGGCAGCAATAGAAACTGAGATTTTTAAAAAAAAAGTCAAAAATTGTATTTCATCACAGGAGCCACTTTATTCAGTTTTATTTGAAACATTCTTTTGGGGTGCTGATAGTTTTGACCCCTACTTGTCTACTTAAAAAAACATAATCATGCTGGCGGTATTGAAAGATGTGATTGAATAGAATGGAATGAAACTGTTTTCCCAGAAAATAATGGCCTGTTGGCGTGAAAGGCATGCGAGGAGCATTTATGTCTTTGGTAATGGCCGTGTTCTGTGTGGGCGGAGGTCCTGGATGTCCGGTACAGGAGTGATAGCTGCGCTCCTGTGGGGATCGCGAACGCCTCTCGGGAGGATCCGAACGTTTCCGTTAAGCCGTCTCTCCACTGCGGCGGACCTCACTGTGGTTTCAGATGAGCGGACTCCTGTGTGTGAGGCTGACTCACAGCATACCGTCTCTCACTCTCTCTCTCTCTCACGCACACAAACGCAAGCACCCACCCACACGCGCACAAGAGACAGTGACAAATTTACCGTTGGGGCTTCACCAAGATAGTGCCAGTATTTTAAAATGCACTCAGCTCAACTCTGGTGTTTACGAGCACCAGCCTGTTCAGTGCTTTTTTCTGTTCTGTTGCGTTAATAATTCATTAAAATTTGTTTGTTCATTTTTCACGACTGCCCAAATAATTTCCTACCGCAGTCTCTGTTATGTGATATCTAACTAGGCAAGTCTGCACATTACAATGTTTGTTGCTTAGCTATTGCCCTTGTGCAGGTTGATACACAATGATATTTGTTATGCATCTTAAAGTCTGTAGTAACTATACAGTCAGATTTCAGTGAAGGTGAAGCACCTGACATAAGAGTACAATAACTGTGCCACGCGCATCATTCTCTGGTTCACATAGCGTGCGGCACCTCAGGTATTGCTTCCTGTACCCGAGACGCCCCACAGGTTTTAAACTGCATGTCCTTTGTGAGTGTTCTGTCAGGACTACATGTTTTTCTCAACAAGGTAGGCTATGTGGCATGACTCACCAACCGACTTCTCTGAAGAGTTTGCTTAAATTCGGCGCAAGTCCGCTTCAAACGAAATAATCCCATTTTAGTATTCGGATCCACGCTTATTTTCTCTCTGAACTTGCGCTTTGATTTTTACATGATGCCAAATACCAGGTAGTTTTCAATTGCATGGAAATGAAAGAACTGTCTTAGTTGATGAGTTGTGAACATTGCTGCCCCAGTATCAATGGTAATGACTGCATTAGCTGTGCATATAATGCCCAAAGATGGCTTCAGCAGGGCTAACCAGCTTTGATGGTTTTTCGATTATTCAGTATAATAACTTTATGTAGCTTTAATTGGAAATGGCAGCATAGAAGGTGCTCTTCTCGATTGGAAGCCAGTCCGTGGTGCTATTAGCGAGTGTAGAGATGCAATTAAGCTTCTCTGTTGACAGCCGGTGGTTTGTCATTTTGAAATACAGCAACAGGGTCACCCTGCATTATACACTGCTGTCATCACAGCCTTGAGGGAAAGTCTTACCTAGTTCATAGATAATATTCAATATTACGGGCTAATTTATATGATGGTGCTTGAATTCTCGGAGCAAATTCATATCTGGGCACAGAGAGTGCTAGAGGCTTTTAGTCCAGACATTTTTTTCGATGTGCTCTTGCTTTGGTAAACAAGCTAGAAAGCATTACATTACATTACATTACATTACAGCAGACGTTTTTATCCAAAGCGACATACAGTAAGTGCATACAGAAACATCATCGAAGTAACTACCGAACAGATAAGACAAAGCACATCCTTAAAGCAGGAAATGCTGAGATCCGCTGTTAGAGTGTTCGACATACAGGAACAAAGAGATGCCACCTTCCACACGCACGCACACGCACACACACACGCACGCGCACACGCCCACCAACCACCACTGAAATAAAATTCAACATCATCATCATCTGTGCTCAAGTTGCTCCGCACATCAATAATATCCCCACTGAGGAAATGCAGGTAGGGGGAGCTGTCAATCAATCAGTCAGACAGCAGCACTGTGAACAAGCTGTCTCAAAAAACTTATGTCACTTGTCTAATCCCGTCTATGAGCAGAAGGCACTCCGTTGGAATCCGTTTGTTCTCTTTGTTTATTCCTTTGTTTCTTTTTAAATTACCGGGTATTATATTTAATGGGAATAAAGTCAATACTTCGCTGCGCAAAGGAAATGTGTGAATAGGTGACAGGTTTATGAAAATGTGAAAACATGTCGAAAATTTGACTCATAAATGAAGGACATCCATGTTATATTAACCTTGGCAAGGCCAGGAGAGCATATACATATGCTGAGCCAGCGCCCTGCAAGTTTCACGTTAAAACTTTTATGATAATAGAGTTGGACCTTTGCAATTAGGTCTATAAAAACCTGTGATGGTCAATACGCCTCCAATAACAAGGCCATGGTTGAACCAGATCTCTGTTTTAGTTGTTGTGATTTATTATGCAATCTTTGTGCCGTTGAGCATTTTCTTTCCTTGTTCAAACTAATGCAAATCAAGCCGTTCCATACGGTTCCAGTGTAATTGACCGCTGATCCATTCAAATGCAAAAAGGTTATACTAACTCTTGTAAGAGCATCAGAAAATAAGATATAAGAGTTTTTTGATGTTGTTGGGTCACAGACATCAGGAAGTCATGGCATGTGAGTGACATGTAACCAATTATTAAATATGAGGATTTTATTAAAGTCTATGTTAATTTGTCCAATTACTTTTCGTCCCCTAAAATGGGGGGAACTAATTCTAGAAAGGGCCATTGTCTATGTCACCCGACTACATTAACTTTCAAAACACTGCAACGCTGTCATCTCGTCTGCAGCGCACGCACATCGCTGTTTTTCTAAACCCGTCTGTTACTTTCCAGGCTTGGGAAAAACAAACAGTGTTCAGTTTATTTTCTACCTGTCAGCTTTAGAGGGCTCTTCTAACTGAGCGATGGCTTTAAGCGTTTCTAATTAACTTTGTTTCTTTATCATTTAGGCGCTACACAATTAAGAGCTGAGATTGGATCACACAGCTGACAAGTAATGAATCACCAGGTCATACCACCCACAGTTAGACTGAGATAATATTTCAGTTATCGCTCTACTTTTTCGACCATTTTTAACGTCGGGCGTTCACAGTCAGCACAAACAGAGAGCACAGATTATGTTAGGAGTGTTAAAGACTTGTGATCTGTAGAATAACAAAATTAACACCTTTTAAAAAAATATTTTCCTGCCTTTCCATCTCTTTATGTACAAGGAACATGTATTTACAATGTTTTGGAAAAAAGGGGGGGAAATTAAGTATTGTCAATAATAATATACAGTGAGCACCATAATTCATTGTAAAGTGACACATTTTTTGTTATTTTGGTTACTCTAGCACTTTGAGTGGATACAATGACAATGTGGTTGAAATGCAGACTGTCAGCTTTAATTTGAGGGTATTTTCATATCGGATAAACCGTTTCGAAATCTATACTATAAGCGATACTATAACCTCTCTGCATTTGAATGGATCTCTATGGGAATTGGGGGGTGGGACTGGATTTAGCGATACATTTCACTGGAACAGTATGGAACACATGGTTGGCTTAATGGCTCAAAGTCATCAAGGGTCTGATGTATCAAAAAAGCCTTAAACCATCATTCTGCTGCCAGATATGCAGTAGATATGGATGGATAACTTGAAGGGTTTCTTCTCCTGACTTATTTTTTCAAAGAGTTCAATAGAAAGATGTGTCAGAAGAAACAACCTAGAGTACGGAACCAAAATAACAAAAAATGTGTCACTGTCCAATTAATTATGGTGCTCACTGTAAATAAAAATCAAGTGTGAAAATGTAGCTATATCAAGTAATTATTCATTCAAATCATTTTATTCTAGTTGCATGAGACAGACAACGTTTCGACCAAATGTGATGGTTTCCCGTAGCGGATAATCAAACGCGAAGGTAGGGGAATCAGAACAAGTCACTCACACAAGTGAGGACCAATAAGGGAGAATTAACTAAAAAATCTCCAGAAAGAAAAGACAGAAAAATAATCCATTGTAGCTAAACAGCCAAAAGAAAATCAACCCACGAAAATAGGGCAAAATCGAATACACGAGTGAAAACCAAACTAAGTCTCCCGAGCTCAATACTGGAGCTAAACCGGAAAACTTTGAAAAGAAAAGAACACCTTCAGTACGTAAGAGAAGACGGCCAGAGAAGGTCAAATAAAAACGAAACCAACAAAAAAAAACTGTCTCAGAGAGAACAGCAAAGAGTAAAATAAAAAGCACAGAATGCTAACAGGAGGAATAATACCTATACCTGAAATAAAAGCTAATAGCAAGTCCCTTGTGAACATAAACAGCGTTTAATATCACAAGGTCGCTAGTACCTGGCTATAGCTGGCTCAATGCAAAAGTCAAATGACAAAAAAGTGAGGAACTTAAATACCCCGCAGGTAGAAGCACAGGTGAAAACAATGATGAACTGCTACGGAAAAGAAAATAAAAACCCACGAACCATGACACCTAATCGGTCTTCGTCAGGATTTTGTCGAAACGTTGTCTGTCTCACGAAGCTATAATAAAACGAACACTTGGGAGCATTATAGCAGTGTGCGCTGAATTTTTGGATGTGCGTACGCCTATTTTTTAATTTAGATATATGCCCATTTCTAATATTAGCACACACTAGCATACAACCCAATGCTGCAGTTGCATGGGTCAGCAAGACACCATTTTAGGGGACGTTTGGATGGCATGTCGGTTCATAAATGAAATGTGTGAATTGCATTAACTCCGTAACCGTAAAGGCTACAGGGAAATAAAGAGACCGTACCGCAAAATTACCTGGAGGCCGACATTGTATCACGCTTCTCTGCGCCAAGTCATTTTGTGATTAACTGACTTCAGTTATGCATTTCTGAGGCCTGCCGCTGGACTTATCCACATATCGATACTGATTTCCCTGACCAACGAGCTGAAGTCGTTTCTCGCACACAGCAGCGTTCACACGGCGTTCCTGGCAGAAACCTTCATTGCAGGTGGTCGCGTTCATTAAGCATCTCAGCTCGAGAGAACGGCGCACTCAAGGAGATTTTAAATCAGAACCCGCTGCAAACGGTGCATGAGTAATGTGGCCTGAAGGATTGACTGTCCCGCGGAGCTCTCCTGTCATTCGTTACTCTTAATCACTGTTTACATGCCAGCAGTGCAGCCGGATTGAAATAGTGCTGACTATTGATTTTTTTTACCCTCCTGATGTAATTTTCTTTAAAATGTAATACTTCTGTGAGTATGTGAATTTTTTTTGAATACTTTCAAATCTGTATTTGGGAATTGTGCATGAAAACCACAAAGTTGTATCCTGTAATCATTTTCCTTTTTGTTTCTGAAAGGTTTCATGTGGTCAAGTTATGTCAGTTGTGGCAATTATACCTCAGAAAAATGATGACTTCTGTTCACTCTGGAGAAAGGCAAGAGCTACAAATTTAATAAAAGAGAATACAGAAAGGATAGCAAATCTGTGTGCCGTTTAAAAAAAAAATTTATTGCAGTTATTTTCATTCTGATCAGCACAAGTAAATGGCCGAAACCTAAATGGAAAAACAGTGTGTTGGAATTTTCCTTTAAGCTCCTAAAACCCGGCAATTCCATTCTGTCCCCTATAGGAGACATGAGTCTCTGGTCTTAAGCTCAAGAATCATATGTTCTACTACGATGAAACACAAATTAGACTACAAGGGACAGTCACTAAAAGATTAAGTAAATATTAAATAATAATTTGACATGTTTTTTCATCCATGACACTTGTACTACAACAAATTATTCAAATAAACCTTTCTTCTGCCGGGTTTCAGGAAAACATTTACAGTTTTTTTGTCAACTTAAAACATGACTAATTTCTTTTTTGCATCAGTGATGATAACAAAAAGAATGTATGTATTGTACTGTATAATAAGCCTGAAAAGGCATAATTGCTTATGCTACTTCTGGGTTAATGCCGTGTTTGGTTGATTGGTCATTATGTAACTCCGAGCTTTATATCTACGAGGTTCTGCTGTATTTTAACAAAACATGAATATAAAGTAATAGGCAATGGTATATTTTTTTCCAAGAACCACATATACTGTATGTGGATTTATCAGTACACTGGGCAAAAGTGCCCCTCACCAATTCACCAGCCAATTTTAAAAGTCACAAGCATTTCTGTTTAAAACTTCATGAAACAAAGTAACAAATATTTCCTTGGTTAGAAATAAAATTAATAATAATAATCATATGGTGGCATGGTCGCACAGTGAGTAGCGCTGCCGCATGAGAGCAAGACGATACAGGGTTTAAAGACCTTTCTGTGTTCATTTTTTTATGTTATCCCTGTGTCTGCGTGGGTTTCCTCCAGGTACTCCGGTTTCCTCCCGCAGTCCAAAAACATGCGGGTTAGATTCATTGGAGAGTACAAATTGTCCTTGGGGCATGAATGTGTGTGTGAATGGTGTGTGGGCCCTGTCCAGGTTGTTTTCTTGCCTTTCACCCAATGTTTGCTGGGATAAGAACAGAGTGTGTCTCACTTTGACAGTGCTGTATTATTTTGCTATATTATGCCTCTGGTATAACTGGTTGATAGATTTGTTAATTAAAACACTTTTTTTTCTGGCTGACTGCAAACATGCAAAAAAAAAAAAAAAGATAAATAAATGAATATAAAGGCTGGTAGGTATACGGTACTTTTCTATCACTCGATAAATATAACTTTTTCTCTCATTTCTAACAGATCCATACATCTTAACCTTAACTGACTGATCAATTTGCCTTGCATGTTTTAAGGGCAATTTTCAATAATTTCACACCGTAAGATTACCATGTTCATAGCGTCTTGATGGATGTCTGTTAAGGCCTTATCGAAAGCTAGCTGCTGCTGGAAGTGTTGTTGGTCCAGTAGAAGGCGATCGTCCCTCTGGTCAAATAACCCCAATACCCCAGTGCAGTGATGGGGACACTGTGCTGTAGGAGACGTCGACTTTCAGATGAGACATTAATCTGAGGTCCTGACTCACTGTGGTCATTAAAGATCCCATGACACTCATTGCACAGAGTAGGGGTTCCCCCAATGTCCTGGCTAAATCCCAAACCTGGCTCTTTCAATCTGCCACCTAATCATCCCCTGATTTAATTGGCAAAAAAAAACTGTTTTCTCCCTTTCCACCCCAGCTGTTGTGTGGTAAGCATTCTAGTACAAAATGGCTGCCATGCATCACACAAGTGAGTGCTACACATTGGTGGTGGTTGAAGTGAGTTTCCCCCTCATCACTGTAAAGCACATTGAGTGTGAGAAAAGCACATTATTATGACCTGTATCCTTGTGAAATTTGACGAAACGCAATCTGGACAATGGCATCCTTGCAAGGTAAATGGAACTCATATTTGCTCAGTTTCTTAATGGATTTTGAATGTGAGAATAATGCATTGATGGTGGGACCATAGATATAGAACCATAGATATGACATATCGGTTGTGTCTTAATTGTGAGGCTGCGACCTATGAAGGCTGCATTTCAGGACCGCATACGTCAGAAGTACTGTCCCATTATGAAGACTCTTTGAAATGCGGCCTCGAAATGCAGCCTACTTTTGGCCAATTTTGAAGGATACATCAGTGTATCCTTTGGAGCCTTAGATATCCTACAATTCTTTGCGCAGTTTGCCCGAAAGACAGTAGATACGAAAAATGGCGGATGAGAGCAGCGATCTGGTGTTTAAATGTATGTTTGTGTAAACTTTTTTTTAAGTTTAGCTATCTGTAATCATGTCGTTACCTGTTGGCTAAAACGTATATTACCTCGAATAAATTTTCCATTTTTATATTTCAGAATTTTTTTTATTTTACTTGCAGTTTTATTTTCTTGTGAGTCTCTCACTGGCTTAAGTTCTCACACGCTGGTTGTTTAGGTCCAAGGAGGTTGTGGGTGGGAACTTTGTGACGTAGACGTGAATCTTTCCTAGACTGTCCCATTTCAGCTGCTGTTCAAAAGCCAGCCCAGCCTTTCTCTCTACAAGAGATTCTCATCCTCCTACAGAGGATGCGGCCTCTATAGGTCGCAGCCTTGCAGTTGAGACACAGCCATCATGTAATGTAATAGTAATTTGGAATTCTGAAATGGAACAATTTGGCAGCCATCTTACCTGGGTACAGCTATAATAGGAACCTATGGCAAAGTGTCATCTACTTTCTAACCCACTGTGATGTCATAACCGGGTCAGCTGCCAGATAGCTGATGATTGGCTCATAGATATAAAAGCATGGTTACTGGCCACCATCTTACCTGGGTATGGTATCAAAAATTGTGCCACTAACTATGACATGTGTCATATCTATGGTTCTATATCTATGGGTGGGACTCTATTTTGTTTTTAAAAGTTATTTTATTTTTGAGGTTGTTGGTAGAATGTGGGTGAGTGAGCTATGAACAGAACAGAACTTATCAGTCTGGTTATCAGATTGTGGAAATATTGTTTGAATATCTAATTTTCTGGAACTTTAAATTAATTGGGTCCATGAAAAGAGTTTGTCCATACTTTCCTGTTTAATGGAAAGAGATTTAATAGGGTTGTGTTAGGACAGCATGACTCGTAATTGTACTAAATAAAGAAATATCCACTCAAGCACTGTACTCAGAAACCCAAAAGTGGAAGTGGGGGGAACACTGAAATAGCATCTAAAGCAGACTATTCCATGTGTTCACTGCCAGAGAATTTAAACATTCAGATGTTAAGTTATTAAAAGAAGAGAATTGACTGCTTAAAAGCATTTTTGGATCATGTTCACATCAGATAACACTGAAATAAGATCAGTGAAAAAGATTAGGCTAAACAATTTTAAATAGAACACAGAACACAGTTAGTGTTATTATCATCACTAGAAAACATTTCTTTCTTTTTTTGAATCACAGTCAAGTACTACTGCTAATGTTTATTAGATCTGTTCTGTGGATAACTGATATTTTAACAAGAAAATAATCTACGGACATTTATTGTTAAACATTAAACAGACTATTGAACTGGTTGAACCACCTGGCAAATATTTATGTATCTCTAAATAGACCAGCTGCATATCTTTGCGTAATGAACGCAAACAATGTATTTCCAATGCGCGAGTGAGCATGTTAATCGTTTCACCATTAAGAACTAAAGCAAATCGTTTTGGCAGATATCTACATAAAAAGAAGGCTTTCATTTGAAACAATGATTTAATAAAAACGTACATTGAAGCTTTCACAAGATTTTTGGTGCTGTTAAATTGTGATTTATTCATGCCTATAAAAAGAGGTGTTTTGTGTTTATTCGTTGATCTGAGTGATTACAAATCTTGGGATATGAATGTGGGATATTTATTCTGCCTGAAACACGTGACCTTAAGAAGCAGCTAATTGGCCATCAATCCATCCGCAGATATCAAGAACAATTCACAGTTCATTACTAATCAGAGGTTGCAATTATGGTACGAA
The DNA here is from genome assembly GCA_022702515.1 of Ilyophis sp. 1 JC-2022. NCBI lineage: Eukaryota > Metazoa > Chordata > Actinopteri > Anguilliformes > Synaphobranchidae > Ilyophis > Ilyophis sp. 1 JC-2022. The sequence goes on along the minus strand of CM040395.1, from coordinate 27,410,568 downwards.
GGGAAAACAGCATACACAATCATTTTAGTATAATAAAAAATTATACAATATTTTGTATGCCCTATTTTATTTAATTTTTATACTACTTCTCCTAATATTACATTTGTAGTCTTATTTGTAAGGCTGTCACGTCATAGCAGTATCCTCCGTCAGTTTGGAAAAAGACACACAAGGACAAGTATTTTCTGAAGTATGCTACCAGCCACTACTCTGCAATTTACCATCTGAACTTCACAGTCATTCCATCAAAGGAGTATACTTCAGGAGTACACTTGCAAGAGACCGCAAGAGGTGCCCAATCAACCAGGGGTGCGTTTTCCAAAAGCATCGTAAGGCTAAGACCATCGTAAAACCCTTCTTAAAAATCTTCTTGAACTTAGGGTGCATTTCCCAAAAGCATCTTAACTTACAACGCTCTTAGAAACGCTCGTTGATTAACCATAATATTGATCGTTGTCGGGAATCGCGCCCCAGTGTAGTTAGATAGCGCCCTATGTGAGTTAGACAGAACCACCTACTGAACGCCTCCCTCTCTGGGAAATGATATAGCTGGTTGTGCATTGCTGCACATCGCTTCCCGCCACAGCTGGAATTGGCAAAGACTAAAGTTTGTGCACTACGACCCAATGGACTGGCGCTTTAACTGGCACATCCTCTGGAAGGCCCTAAAATGACATTTCAACAATTGTGTTCTCTGGGGTATGAAGAATTTGCCACTCACTCTTTGTAATTGGGCAGAGGCAAACGCCTTACTTCTGTCCATAACCATCCACTGCCATATTAACTCTGTCTCCTGAACAAACAGCAATTAGACTGCTGTGCTCTTCCTTGCTCAGCCGAACGCAGGGTTCTATCAAGACTAAATTAAACTACCAGCAGGTATGTGTGCACTGCATCACTAATCCCGTTAAAAAGGGAATATACACACAGAAGGAGAGCGATTGATTGCAGCTTTGGGTATATTAGCCAGGGAGCTATCCTAAGTGAATACCCAAAGGTGCAAAAATCAATACCTTTTAGTGAGACATTGCCCATGTCTTCATTGAATCATGCAGTTGGGTTATTACAGGAAACACAACTTCATCCAAAAATACACGTCCTTTGTCTTACCTGCAGATGGGTCACTGCTTAATATGGTTCTCAGGAGAAAGATGTTCACTTGAGTATACTGTATGCATTCATATTCATTTGTCATATTCAGTACAAAAATCACAATGATGTGTTCTTAAGTAAATATAATTTGGTGTGACCGTAAATGTTTCTGAAATTATATAGTTTCTGTGCATTTCCCACAAACAAAATTGACCAATATTTACACTGGCTGAAATCCATGAATAAAGCCATTCCGTGACTTTTAGCATTTTTGATTATCTTCAACTACAACATGTAATTGTTTTAACAATATTGCAGTACATAGCTATATACCTGAACAAAATTATGCCTGAGTAATTGATTCATAGTTTTCTTTTGATATTTAACATTTGTATACCTTTTTTAGATTTACCTTTGGGGAGTTACACTGCATGGCATTTTTAAAAATCTTTAAGCGGCACACTTCTCATCATTGACCCAGACACTCAAAGACACTCAAACTCGCCCTCGTTCATACAGGTCAGAATACAGGTAATAATAATAATAATAATAATAATAATAATTAATTAATTGCATTTAGATTAAGTGCTTTTCTCACAAGATGGCTTCTCCCACAGCACAGTGTCCCCATCACTGCACTGCATTGGGATTATTTGACCAGAGGGAAGATCGCCCCCTACTGGCCCAACATCAGAGAATGAACTGACATATGAAATCAGGAGGAAAAACGTTAACTTTTTTGTGGCAACTTTTATTCTGATTTTTTTCCTTTTCCCAAAATCTGAAGCACCCGATTGTATTTGTCAGCCAGCCTGCTCAATGCAACGTGCTACTAACAGCTGCCACTTATTTCCACTTTGCTGTCAGCTTGCTGGGCTTGTACAGTTCCTCCCGCCAGAGAAGTACACCTCAGGTCTCCTCATGTGCAGCTTGTGAGCGCAGACTGCAGGGCAACTCAACAGCCAATCATGCGGCGAAATGCCGGCCTGGTTGCCACAGTCAGCACTGGCATGGTAAGGATTCAGTTCTGGACCACGAAGAACGCCATTGCACTGAGAGTAAGTGCTTTGGTTGGACACACCACGGTTAAATGCATCTGAACTCGAGCCTGTCACAGGCAGAATACTCACATTATGACATTATTCATTTTACAAAAGTCACAAACAAAAGTAAAACATGAAGTAAAGATAAATCACAACCAATGGCGCACTGCACAGAGAATTCATGAAGTAAAGATAAATCACAACCAATGGCGCACTGCACAGAGAATTCATGAAGTAAAGATAAATCACAACCAATGGCGCACTGCACAGAGAATTCATGAAGTAAAGATAAATCACAACCAATGGCGCACTGCACAGAGAATTCATGAAGTAAAGATAAATCACAACCAATGGCGCACTGCACAGAGAATTCATGAAGTAAAGATAAATCACAACCAATGGCGCACTGCACAGAGAATTCATGAAGTAAAGATAAATCACAACCAATGGCGCACTGCACAGAGAATTCATGAAGTAAAGATAAATCACAACCAATGGCGCACTGCACAGAGAATTCATGAAGTAAAGATAAATCACAACCAATGGCGCACTGCACAGAGAATTCATGGAGTAAAGATAAATCACAACCAATGGCGCACTGCACAGAGAATTCACGGATCACTTCACTTTGCAGTGTGCCATTGGTTGTAAATGATCTTTCATTAATTTATTACTTTTATTTCATCCTATTCATTATTTTTTAAATTTGTAATGTGTTGAATATACTCACATTGTATTTATTGCTTTGTTTTGACTTCTGGAGCTATAATTTTCAGGGCAACTGATGTTTTCAGAACAGTCAAAGATAATGAAAGTAAAGTAAGAAGCTTGACAAGGATTTTTAAAATGTGAATTACATTACAGTTGCTATGCTGCTTCATGTTAAAGTCTGGGATCTGGCACAGACTCATGGTTTGTAATAACCATTATGAATTTGATGCCCTGTTTCCATAATTGTGGTATTGAAAGAATTTCACATGAATGAAATTGAGCCATATTGCTCCTGTGTAATTTCACTGATCTCGCCAATTTATAACAATTCAGGCAGGTCCAGAGCCAGGTGTGATGCACCATACATAGTTCACTGAACAATTCATAAGTACTGTAGTCATTGTACGACTATTTTTGATGACTACCCCAGACACGGTCAAAACGTTCTGGGGACGTGCCCTGGAGGAACATCCACTTGTCATAAATCTGACACACAGGAATGTATTGCATATGCTCATTACTGTCACTATTAAATATTTACATTAGCTTTTGACATTTAATTGATAAATCATTGGAGAAAGCATTCTGTGTCAGTGGTTGAGATTGTTTATGGCAATAGAATGTTTTCCTACATTTTCCAGGTTTCCTAAGTACTTTTACAGGTATATTCATATTTTCATGGGAAACAGCCGAAACCCTTAAATGAACATTTTCACTTCATCTAAAAACCTGGATCTAATGACGCCATATGCATCTCTCATACAGATGACTTGACAATAAAATCAAATTCTGGTCCCATAACTATGAAATAATGTCATGAATCAATGAGCTTATATAGATATATTGCAATACATTATGGCAAAGTATGATCTGTTGTATTTAGATGGTTGTTTTTGAAACATTTGGAAGAACAAATGCTCTCTTGCAACATTCTCAGAAAAATCTCCCAAAATGTTGAATTAGGTTTATGACCATTAAATGGTACAAGTAAACACCCCCACAGAGGAACATATTAGTTTCCTTGGACTTGATTCAAATAGCCTATCACACTTAATTCAGTGATTAAGGAAATCATTTTTCAGATGTAGTTGTAGAGCTATGACTACATTAGTGGATCATTTTATTTTTATTCAGTTTTGTTCTGCTTTTTGCTTCAGTTTTCATCTTTGTCTCCCATTTGCTTCAGTTTTGCTACTAAAGAGAATATAGTAACTGAAACAAAACCAAGAGAGGGTATTCCACAAAGCAAGATTATTGATTTAGCTGGATAACTGCACTGAGTAAAACCTGGAATCCTCCCAAATCTGGACCATGGACTGAAGTAAAAAAAGTTTCAGATTTAGTGCAGTTATCCTCTGTAATCCTGCTTTGTGGAATACCCCCCCCCCCCTAGATAGTACTTCATAGACAATCATATTATTGTTATTATTTGTTTCTTTTTTATTTCAGGAAACACAACTTCATCCAACTTGTAACCACATAACAAGTGAATTAGTTTGTTTTGTGGAAACTAACTTTGCCATGAGATGTGGTATGTTTATCTCCAAATCTCCCAGCAACTGCAAGAAGCTGGTGATGCTATGCCCAGCAGCAGTTGTACAGAAAAGGCCTGCACACCAGCAGCACCAGGGCCTACTGCAGACCAGGGCGATGATAGCCAGGAGTGATGCAGGGGGGGGTTGCGGAGCAGGGGGAAGGAGAAGATCCAGGTGATGCTGCTAACACAATTGCCACCGGGGCCAGAGAGTGCTCTATTGAGCGGGCTATTGATTACTTAGAAACCCCCACTCCGAACAAATTGGATTTCTTCTTTAAATTCCGCCCAGTGCAGGACATTACTGTAAAAAAAAAGCTATCTTTTTGTAAAAATGGCACAAAACATTTGTGGCTTATACATATACTTTGAGCAATCACACAGCTTATTTTGCAGTTTGTTTAGCTTTCATGAAGCAAGCTAATAATAATTTGTTCACGACTGGCATGAATGAGCAAAAGGGACATTAAAAACCCGAGGCAGAAAATATGCAAGGAGCGTACCGGGGATTTTCCGCACTTTTAGCGGCCTATTGTCTTCAAGTGCCCGTCTGGTGCTACGCTCACATTTTAAACCTCGTGCTTGCTAACACTACAGGTGCGTCCCTGTTCACTCTTCCGAATAACCTCACTGCATTCTTGAAAAAATAATGTCAGAGGATGACTGCGTGGGAGAAAAACAGCCAGCACACACGCCACAGTCGCCTCTCTCTAATCGGAGAGACGAGATGGTGGGCAAAAGATGCCGTGCTGGGCAAAGTATTTGGACGGTTTGAAGATCCAGAGAATTGCCTGTACATAAACTTTTTCATCACACTCACAACCACAATTGCAAAGGACAATATTAAATCCGCCGTGCCTGCAGAGGCTAACTACTACATGGATTCCCTGCTCAAATATGAGCGTTCTCACAGCCTTTATTTCTTGTGAATTTTTCAACCTGACATCATCCTTGTCTAAATATCTGCAGGCACCTGTCATGGATATTGTGACGGCCCACCGTCTCGTCGCCGGCGCGCAGGAAAACCTCAGGAAACGCGCGAGAGATGTCGAGGCTGCGGACAGCCTCGTTGAACGGGCAAATACCAAACTGCAGGAGGAAGACTGTGACGCAAAGGTGCAGGCCACGCTACCAAGCAGAAGGATGAGAAAGAAAAAAAGAATTTCGATGAGTCAAGACGAGAGCGCTCCAGATATAAACACAGCGTACGAGATAAGAGTTCACAGCGTCACCCTGGATACAGTCATTGTGAGCACCGAGAGACGCTTTTGAAAAGAACGGGTAGCTATATTCAGATTTTGCCCTTCTTGACCCCAGACACTTCCGCGATCTACAAAAGGGCATCCCTGCATCGGGCCTGGATGAGCGCGGTAAACAGCTGCTCTGATATGACAGCAGAGCAACTACTGCGGCCTCACAGATGGAGCTCCAGAGTCTGGCTGCCCACTGGGACAGGTTGAAACAATCTGCTTTGGATGAATATGCAAAGAGAACAACAGAGGGCACAGAGGATGGAAACGATCCACATGAGTACAAATGGAGTCTGGAGAGCAAGTTGTGTTACTGTGCCGTCTGCTGCTATCAAGTTCTGTGCAGATATAGCCCTTTAACAGACATCAACCACCTATTTGGACTGAGAGATCTTTTTTTTACACTCTCAGTGATGCAGGTGGCATGGGAGAGAAGTTTTTCAACTTTGAAGTAGCATAAAAAACCGAGTAAGGAGTTTGTCACAGGAGCGTCTCCAAGCTTTCCTGCTTATGGCAACGGAGGTAGTTATTTATCAACAGGGTTGCAGAGGGGAGCACACAACTGAGGCGTATTTTGTACATAAGGTAATAGACTTCTATTCTGTTTTCGTTCTGATTGGTTGAGCTGTGTTGGCTGCTGCGCTGTCCTTAGCCTAGTAGAAAGTGCATATGTGTTTCACATTGTCAGAATTATACTTGTCAGCATGGGTTGAACTGCCTTGTATTGTTTTTTCGTGAAATAGGATGTTTGGCTGTTGACTTTTCTACAGGTTAGGCTATTTATCCATTTAAATGCTAATGTTGGTGCTGAATTTATGGTCTGAACAGCTGCTTAAGGTTTGAATTTTATTCTATTCTGTTCTATTAAATTTGGTTGAAGCTGCTGCACCTGTCATTTGTCTGGTCGTGCATGTGCGTATGAATGTGTGAGGTTTGAATTTATTTGGCCGTGGCTCCATAATCCTGCTGCAAGCACCCTGGCGCTCTCTCTGCTCTATCACTGAATCTTTGTAGGCCGCTGTACCTGTCATTTGCCTGTGTGCTTGCAAGTGTGTTTGTGTGATAAAGGTCTGGCATTTGACTGATTTCAGTTGGATTACATTGTTGTGCATGTTTTTTATTTTTTATTTTCAGAATGATATGTACTGGAGTCAGATTGCATTTACAACACAGACTTAACCATCGTGTTCTCTTATTATTTTGAGCGGTTATTTTGCTAAATAAAATTTGTCTGCTGAATAGCCTATATACAGTTAGCTAGTGGGCCTTTGGCGCTGACTTTGCATAATGGCTTGTGAATGGTTTATTTAAACTAAGCTACTTGCAAGCCTACTTTTTATTTTATTTTTATTTTTTAAATTTTTTTTTTCTTTTTTTTCCATTTTTTTTCAATTTTTAGTTTAGTACCACCCTACCCCTACTTCAATTCCCCCCCCCCCGTGTAACCGCTAGAGAACCACCACCTAACAACCCCCCCCGTCAGCCGGTAGTAGGAAAGAGCCCGCCACCTACTACAGGGCCCGCGACTCCTCAAGCTCCTGGACCCAACTCGCACCGGCCCCCCTTATTTTTTTGTGGCGATTCTTCTCCGAGCCCCCCCCCCCCCCCCCCCCCCGCGCCGCCCGCCAGCACTCCCTCCCCTCGCCATGCTGCTCGGAAAATGAAAGAAAAGGGGCGCGCGCCCCGCGAACCCCCTCATGCTGCGTGCGCCTGAAAGCGAAAGTCAGCGCCTTTTTGTACCCCCGCCGCAGGCCGCCAAGCCTACTTTATTGAAACATGTGTCCTATAGACTACACTTTGGGGGCTGATATAAGCTTTTGCATGTATGGCTGGCCGAGGTGGGCCGGTCAAAGCGGAAAATGCCAGAAGCTAATTTTGCTCTCCCCCTATTAGGCTCCTTAAGTTTGTGTGAATGTCATATTTAAAAACCTGAATATGGTAAGGTATTTTTTTAATGTTACATGCTTGCCTGCATGCCAACAATAATACTTGTATATGCCAAGAGAAACGATCGAGCCGCTGCCATAGACTGCTGGCATGCGTGAGCTGGTAAAAAAAGTCACTGCAGAAACTCAAGCGCTGCTTCTTTTGATCCAACACAAAAACCTCGCAATCTCAGCCAGTCAGATTTCAGCAAAACCACTTTCATCCACAGCCAAGAGAATTGATTTTGTTTCCTGGGCATTGACGAATCACAGTTTGATGAACAAAACAATTTTGTCACCCCGGGTGTCACCCCATTGTGTCCAGGCACCTCCGTTACTCATACCTCTATTGTACTACAACTGCTTTTGTGCAGTCACGTTGCATTGCTTGAAGTCACCACAGTTCTTTGTAAAAAGAAGCACCCATCAAGGCAGCACACTTTCTCAAATCTTGGGAGTCTGTCTGTGTGACAAAAGTGCTGTTATTAGACCCGTTTTCATGAAAGGTTCTGTTAATCACATTCCTTTTATATGCAGAGGACGTCCTTCTTCATTTTTCTAATGGACCTGTGTCAGATCCTCGTACATTAACATAATTTATATATTTGACCCCTTCTCTTGTTTGAAAATTAAGGTCAATTTTAATGTTCTTAATACATACTGCTCACAACCTACATCATTCCAGTTCAAAAACAACCTTCAGGCTTCACATAAATTTACTGTCATTTTGCTTCTTTTGTAAAAAGTTAAATACACAGCTTTGCATCTCACCCTAAAATGGCAGGATCTTTCTCATTAAAATGAAATTAATCACATTCATTTGAAATATGGAAAGAATTAACATAATAGCTTCATTAATCTACGAGGGCAGTTCTGAGGGCAGAACAGAAGTGAATATTAATTTCTAATTTTATTTAGTATTTATGAGTAAGATAGAAAAATAATAATAATAAATTCACTTAGAATGAGATGCCTTATTATATTTCACGTATCTCCTCATTTGTTTAGCTTTCCATCGCATCCGATCTTTCAGTGTCTAGACAATTTGTCACATGAATGAACACAGCAGATCCCACACTTCCTGAGGAATATGTCTGTGAACATTTTCTTGTGCAAATTTCTCCCAACCAAGAGGGGATGCTTGAGTAACGTTTTTATTATTTAGCTGTCCCCGGAGGGGCCTTTGAAAAACATCTGTTTGTGGGTTAAGTTCAGTTCCCCGGACTGTAGAGCATCCAGTCCATGTTAATGACGGCCCGGCTCCTCTCCCCCCCCAAGCTCCTGCTACCAAGAAACCCACCCACCAGAGTGGGGTTCTGCAGGTGACCTCTTGCACTCTGACTCATGGCCACTGTGTTAATTTTGGCAAGGCAATCTTTTCACCCACCAGTCTCACGGCAGACTCCTCCAAGCTCGCTTATGGTTTGTCCAGGTCCCTCCTTTTAAGTGTGGAAAAAACATACAGTATATCCAAACGAGGGAATATCTTTTGAAGAATGGTGTTCCATCCCTCCAGTATAGTTCCAGAGACTGGAATCTATGCCAAGACGCATTGAAGCTTTCTGCGGTGGCCCAACACTTTACTAAGACACTTTATGTTGTTTTTTTCTTTAATTGCCCCCCCCCCCCTCCCAACTGAATGATACTTTCTTAAAATGTGACAATTAACTATAGCTGTGCAATGTATCTGGTCCACAAATGCCAAGGAAATTATCCTTCAATATGCAGACAATATTTCATGCTATAGAAGAAAAAAAGCATTATTTGGATCTTGCCTCCATTGTAAGTATGTGTTAATTTCAGATACAGAATGCTCAATGTAAGAGCAAGAGTTAATTAATCTTAAAAAGCAGTGAAATTAAGGTCACATAGGTCAAGAGCACCATGGTATGGCAATGCACTCCCCCATACAGTACTTTTCAAAATGTTACTGCAGTGCTTTTGGTTTAATTTCTGCCAGAATGATCATTCGGTCAGCGTGGAGATTATTTTACCCGTCTGCAGGTTCCTTTCAACTAGGCATGTGCCAGTAAGACTTTTTGAGGGTAGACTACAGTAACCTTGGCCAAAACTATCACGGTGAACAGTATTATTTTGGTAATTTTAACCCCTTCACGCAGTAGCCATCTTTTACATTATAGACATCTTGTTTTAGGTGCCGGCGCCAAAGCATATTTAATATTTTGTAAAATTCATATTTCATACTTCAACTTCGGTTTCATACTGATTATAAGTGTGTAATATAGCTCTGATTGTGAAGTTTATTTTTATCTGTGCATCTGGGGCATAATATTTGAAATATGAAAAATATTAAACTAGAAACGCGTATCCTACAGTAGAATGTACAGTAGGCTATTGGTCGTAGCACCCTCGTAAAATAATCGCATTCCAGAGAAACAACGGCAAAAAAACGTTTGTGCATGCAAATCACGTTGTATTGCAATGACTCACAAATGTTTAATTTAAAAAAGGTTTTATAATTTTTAAACAGTTCATCAGATATGGATGAAAATACCCTCAAATTAAAGCTGACAGTCTGCTCTTCAACCTCATTGTCATTGTCATCTTTTCAAACTCAAAGTGCTAGAGTACAGAACCAAAATAACAAAAAATGTGTCACTGTTCAATTAATTACGGTGCTCACTGTATATGATTATTTTGGACGCTAGATTATAATTCTGCACCCATCCATCCATCATATACAGTATGCAGTAATCATACAGAATTTGGGATCCATTACACAGAAGTTGCAACTCAGACCTTGGAAAAGTATGAACAAGTAACTCACAGAGATTAGTCAAACAGACACACAATCACAAAAGATTAAAAACAATATCTAGCAGTCAGTTTGAATGATGAGAGTTGATATTACCCTCTCCTCTGTAAACACAGCATCAGGGAGGAGTAGCTCCCCAGTGACAGGAGCTTCCTTTCATGCCTCCGTTCCACTTCTCCTGCCTCATGCCTTTCGTATAGCTGCATATTCCTTACGTACCCTTCCCATTTCCCCCAATAATACTGGCCCTCCCTCTTTCCATTGATGGAGAGAGGTGCAACAAGCTTTACATTAACTGATCTATCAAACGTATCTGCCGTGTGTACATACAACAGGTGAGCTGCTTAGGATCATGTTCCCGTAGTCTGCAAACCCCAAACCATAATGCCCCAAACTTCCAAAACAATTAGCTTTTCCCCCAAAAAAAACAGGTGTCACAATTAGTCACTGAAAGTTTCAGCTTCCTGACAGGGAACACACATCACCAACATTCAACTAGAATGTCTAATTTACTGAATGTCTAAAATAAAAATATATATTTTTGAGAATATGAGATGCTATTTCAAGAAATGTGTCAAAACAATAGAACAAGAAATATGGAACAAGTAGTGTTATATAAACTCCTCAAAAAAAGTTTTGGACGTTTTTTTTTCGTCGATTATTCCCCCTTTTTAAATAATAATTTTTATTGTATATTTTTATCGTTGGAAAAGCCTCTTAGTCACCTTTTACAACAACGACAACTTGTAAGGTAAATGCATTCATGGGATGAGCAACACAGCAAACCGTGTGGTGTGTGGGGTAAAAAAAAGAAAAAAAATCCAAAAATCCCCTTCTGTTTCTCTCTCTGGTCTCTTCTCTCGTTCACTCTCTGCAAGTGCTATGCAGTGGGGGGATGGGGTGGGCCAGGATGCCATCCCAGTGCATGACCAGCTGAGTGACCAGACCAGGGAGGAGGTGGAGAGGTGGCTTGGTGCGTATGATCTTCACACCTGGCTGCGAGGTCCTGACAAAAAAAAATGAAAAAAAAAAAAAAAAAAAAAAAAAATGATATGTATTTTTTTTTTTTGTTACTGGTGTGGCAATCATCAATATCAACCAACAAAAAAAAAAAGTGAGAGATGTGAATACCAAGAGAAGCATATTTGCAGGGGTTTTTTTTTTTTTTTTTTGCACACGGGGATTGTGGCACTGTGTTTTGACATCGCACGACCCACGCACCTTACAAGTTGTACCTCGTTGTAAATCAGACTAATGACTAATCAAAAAATAATAAAAATAAATACCAATTATTATTATTGGTTAAATAAAGGAATACCGATAATATAAAATAAACTTTTTTTTTTTTTTTTATATGGGATCAATCATTATATTCTATTTGAAACTTGATAACACACACACACACACACACACACACACACACACACACACACACACACACACACACACAAAGTGTCTCTTATAAGTAACTCTCATTTTGTATTAATTAATACAGATTAATTACTTTGAAAGAGCATTTGTATCACACTCTAGAGAATCTTTAACCAAGTGTTCTATTAGCAATTACATGGAGAGTAAATTCATTTTCAAAACTGATGTGGTTTATCTTCATGCAATGATGAGGTTGAGCTTATTTACATAGTCAGATAGTTTTTCGCTCAACAAGATCTAGATATCAACTGTCAAGCCATCCTTGGTATATGCATTACATGCCAGATAGTGCTCAGTATGTTTATAGTGTGTGTATTGGTAGTTTGTGTATCATCTGCTAAAATAAACTGCAATAGTAATTGAATAATTACACATTTTGTTCTGAAGACCTTTAAAAATGAAGTATGTGCCAGCAGACTAAAAAACAACAACCGTGCACTCAAGTACCATTAGAGAGTTATATTTTGATCAATGATCTTTTCAGCCATAGTATCACGCGTCTTGCTGCTTGCTCAGTCTCAGCAATAGTGTGCAAAAAATTATGCCAGCCTATTTCAGGATCATTTAGAAAAATTTAAATTGCAAAGTAATTTTTTCAGAAATGTCACAAAGTCAAGAGCAAGCTAAAGCTCGTTAAAGCACAAGTCGTTATTTTTTTATAATGTGGTAATAATTTGGGGTGTCAATCGATTAAAAAATGAGTTGGTAAATTTTTTTCCATTCATTTAATAATGGATAAAGTTATCTGAAAATTTTAAACCGGTTAATTAAACAGGGTTCTTTCCCTCTTCAGAAAATAAAAACCAAGACCTTTCCCCAGACCTTTTTTAAAGCTTATGAGCACAGGGGAGGGATATGGAAATATGCAGAAGAACCTGAAAACATGGAAGAGGATTAAAGGACAACTGGAAAAGTCATTATTTACCATTTCTGAAGGCATTACACTGAGCAAGATCGGGAAATAGTGAAAATACTTTAATTTGGTGTTAATAAGTGGCATATACAATATATTGTATTTTATCATTGTAATATATTGCAATACTGTATGTAAGATGTTGTTCCATAGCAAAACAGCAATTGAGTCATTACAAGTGTACTGTAACTGCACAATATGTTCCACATTAGTTACTACATGTTTTTTTTTTTTGCAACGTTAAAAAATTGTTAATCGAGCGATTCTAGCATGATTACACATATGTGATGTACGCTAATGTTTCTACATCTAAATTCTGCATTTAAATAAATAAACTTGTCTTTACTTTTTGTGAGATACTTTTCACTTGTTCTTACAGGTACTTTAAATGTGCTGACTCTGAAAAAATATATTTAGAGAAAATAAATACTATTTGTTGTTTCACTGTAAAGTTGTATGAGCATGAGCATGTTAATGTTTATCATACCAATGTGAAATATGTGTTGGGAGCTATTCATATGTTTTTTTATTTTAATTTTAAGAAGTATCAGCTCAGTTGTAAAACAAATGTTGCATTTCGCAAGAGATTTGCAAAAGTTATCCAAACGAGTGAGTTTTTTTTATGGTTTTGCTAATAGTTTTGAAACACAAATATAATTTCAAATTAATTTTCAAATTTGATTCTTTTTTTAAATTTTTTTATATTCAACTATAATGCATAAACAATACCAACACCGATCAAATTACATTGATCATATTAACAATGTCAGCCATTTTTGTGTTTGATCTCTTTCCTTTTTTGGTCTTCAAAATAATAATAATAAAAATAAATAAATGAATTTTTTTTTTAAATAAAAAAATCAATGAAAGATTATGAATTATCCAGTATAAATTGGTACCTTGTGATCTAGGAGCCATAAAATCTATATGAAATTGCCATATACTGAAAAAATCCTGTTGCTTGCCTTTTATATTATAGTAAATCTTGTCAAGAGGTATGTAGCTGGAAAGTTGATTTAGCCACTGGAATATGGAGAGAGGGATATCTGATTTCCACTTTATGCTTATACATTTCCTTGCTGCCACTAAGGCAATATCAGTGTATCTTTTCTTGAACTTATTTCCTGCAAAAGTTTTGTTTGTTCCTTTTTCAAGGTGGGAAAGGAATAGGAATACTGGTACATATTGCTATTATATCTAGGGCAGAGAACCAGAAAGAGGAGAGACTGGTACAGGACCAAAACATAGGAAGAAAATTGCGCTTATATTTTTTGCAACGTCAGCAAAGAAAGGAAAGCTCAGGGTACATCTTATGCAACTTTTCTGGTGAAAAATAAACCTGGTGTACAATTTTGAAAAAAAATAAATGTATGTCTAAAAGTGTGGATATTCAAGCAAATGTGGGCCCACTCTTCATCCCTTATATACAAATGTAAATCCTGTTCCCACTTTTCTTTAGTACACCCATATTTAAGGACATACTATTGAGAAGTTCCCTATACATAATGGAAATACTTACTGTATTGATACCAGAATGGTTTAAAAAGGTATCTATCTTGGAAGGTCTCGGTTCTACAAGAGAGCCTTTCATTGATTGTATCATATGTCTAACCTGGAAAAAGCAATATAGATGAGTATTAGGCAGTGAATATTTATCTTGTAGCTCTTTAAAGGAGGAGAATTTACCATTATGGAAAAGATTAAACAAATTTCTAATTCTGTGAATGATTGAGAAAAACTGAATTGAACAAAAGTATTACACCTTTTTACACAGCTTTGTGCCTGAGCATTAATCACCATTCATTAACCCCTTTGGGCAGAGGCTTAATTTTACCAATTTTTATCTGTTTAGTACCATTCTGTTAAAGCTTTATAACTCCAGATATCAATGTAACACAAACACCAATAATGGCTTAAATTAGAGAAGACCCTGGTCCAATTTATTATCATGCCTTAAATTTAATTATTTTCATAACTCAGATGTAAATTATGGGCAGTGAATGCACAATCCCCAATGAAAAACAAAGTTACACCACTCTAGTTCACATTGAACACCTGAGAGTCAAATATGTGAATACAGTTAAACTTTACATTTCCTGGTTTGCAAACCTCCTGACTGCTTGTGTACAAAATATGACAGTGACTGATATGTATGACTGCTCAAATCCTATGAGGCAATTTGAAACGGTGTACCTTGGTGTTCAAAAATCTACCCAAAATGGACAATTTTTTTTATCTCAGTTTAGTTTCCAGTGCCAAAAATGTCCAACACAGCCCTGTTCTAATCATAAAAGGTAATTTATTACCAACTAGTCGTCTGACAAACAATGTATAAGAACATGCACACAATTTACAGCATCATATAAATGACTACAACTATTACTATTACAACTATTATAATTATCTCCTATATAAACATATGCCAGCCCATGGAATACTGTACGGGACAACTAGCTGTGCCATCCATTTATGTCCCTATATAAGCTATGCTGTTTCACCCAACGTAATGAATGGCTAGGCCACACATGAAATCTTCTACTATAGTGTAGTATAAATTCTCAGTAAAGTTAGTCTAGATGTAATAGATTGACAGCTCACCACCATTACTTATGGTATACAAATCCAAGTCACCTCAGGCAGGGACTTTTTTTCCACAGACTCCCCATACTTTATCATAGAGCCTTAGGCAGGCTTATAGCTTATAGCCAATGACTAATAGGTTTCTAGTTAACTAGGTATAAACTAAATTAAACCAGATTAAGAGAAACTACAGGTCCTTTAATTCTGAATTCAGCACCACTAATGTACAGTGAAACCTGAAAGTCTGAACACCCCTTTCACCTTCTCCACGTTTTATTACATTACAGACATATTTTACAATAGATTGAGTTCATTTTTTGTCTCAAAATTCTACACAAAATAGCCCATAATGACAAAGTGAAAACATGTTTTTAGAAATTTTTGCAAATGTATTAAAAATCGAAAACTGAAATCTTTCATTTGCATAAGTATTCATACCCTTTGCTTTAACATATTTTTAAAGTATCATATTTAATATTTGGTCGCATATCCTTTGCATGCTGTTACTTCCTACATGTAAAGGATATGTGACCAAATATTAAATATGATCCTTTTAAAATATGTTAAAGCAAAGGGTATGAATACTTATGTAAATGAAAGATTTCAGTTTTCGATTTTTAATACATTTGCAAAAATTTCTAAAAACATGTTTTCACTTTGTCATTATGGGTTATTTTGTGTTGAATTTTGAACTCAATCTATTGTAGAATATGTCTTTAATGTAATAAAACGTGGAGAAGGTGAAAGGGGTATTCAGACTTTCCGGCTTGACTGTAAGACTCTATGACATCATAAACAAAGATCTTTCTGTGGCTAGCTAGCTATACTATTATGCAACACCATAAAACATACACTCACACCTACACAAGACAACACTTAGCTATGGAATCCATGCTGTCTGCTTCAGATGTAAATGTCATCTGAATCCAGAGGACGGCTACATAATCCAGCAGTTTCAAGCACTGAAAATTTTTTTGTCACTTCGACTTCGCCATTGTACACATAAAACAATTTCTCACCAGAGGTCACTTGCGATGCGTATGCGTGCTCTTGCGCAAAACCACGGAGACTTGTATTGTTTTGAAATACGCGCGTGTCACACGCAGCTCCGAGAATCGCTTCCAACTGTCTAATGACTAATAATTATATCTCTTTGGAAAGCTTAGAATGCATTTTTTTTTGGATATTAATGCTGTCAATCAATTACAATGAGTTCCAAGAGATTATTACTTCCAATTTGAATTGCGTAATGTTCTGCAGACAAATTTTTGAGATTTCGGCCATTTTGAAACTTACACTGTAACTCTACACCACATATCGGCAGAAAATAACTACATAATCTTAGAAAGGACACATCTGGCTTTAATAATGCAGGTAAGGTTATGACTTTATTCCATAAATTATGAAAAATATTCATAGCAGAAATGATGTTATGATGACAGAAATTCACTCTAATAAGTAAGCAGACAAAATAACAGGGTCTACGCCACTAGGTTCACTGCACAAAGGGGTTAAAAGCATTATTTTCTTTCTGTTTCTCCCAGAAAAAAATAGACTATAAAATGTATCTGTTCATATGTAGAGCCTCTGGAAATGTAACATTGCTGTACAAGCGGCTTTTGAGTTACTTCAAGGGAATCTTTTTGCTTTAGACCACCCCCAAATACATCTGCAGCCACTGTGAGAAGCAGGTTGTCAGACACGTCTGGACGTTTGTAAAATATTCTTCATCAAACACAAACCTGTCTGGGCCAATCAAGAAAAAAGAAGAATTTAAATAACAACAAAAACCAGAAAGTGAACTATCCCTTTAAGGATTAATCAGCATAATGTTCATAGTGAGAATGCAGCTTTACTGTGATATGATTAAAAAGTAAGTGTAATCCAAGTCCCATTAGCCTACTGGAATTCTGAACAAGTTGTAGAGGCCTGATAGCACAGGGAGGGAAACCAGTGAGGAGAGAGTTGCACTAGTCTAGGCGGCATCAGGGCCTAGACTAGGAGCTGAGTGGAGTAGGTGGTGGAAAAGGGGTGGATTCTTCAGATGATACAGAGGAAGAATCTGTAGGTCCGGGCTCACTGACGCTATGTTCCCAGTCGAGCATCACTCAGAGGTTCTTGGCAGTCTTGACAGTCACTGGGTGAATTTTTAAGAAATGTGTCATGGGTCCAGGAGGATTCAGGTGTCAGCTGTTCATCCAGGATAAACCAGGATGATGTCACAAGGCAGGCTGAGATGTGTGAAGAGGCCTGTGTGTCAGAGGGGGGGAAAGAGAGAAACAGTTGAGCAGGACCGTGCACTGAGACCTTTTGTGCTCAAAATGCGAAAAGGGCACATCAACCTATAAAAACTATTTGGGGGGCACTTCAGTGCTAGGGGATCCAGGGGCATGGCCCCCCGGCAAAAACATTTTTGAAAAACAGCACTGAAATGCTCATTTCTAGTGCCTTTTGAGAACAGTAGGTCTATTTATTAATCTGCTGTTAAAACAGTATAAATAAAAGCACTCCACACAAGCTAACAATACTGTAAAACAAACCAATCTTTTAAAAAAATTATTTAATTTGTGCTGTGGTTCTCAGCCTGCTCTTCTCTTGTTAGCCACTTCCCTGGGGAGCGCTCTTGTAGCGTCTCTTACTTTTGTTTTCGTTGTCCGTTTCGTGTTTTGGTTTTTCTTTCTGCTCAGTGTTTTCACCTGTTTGGCATTTCCATTTTATTATTTAAACCTCGCGTCGCTTTTGTTTGACGCTTCCATATAGCCATTGATTTGACAAGGAAAGCCGGTAATTCACGGTATAAGACTGATAGATTGTGATGACCATATCACGTCAACGTGTTGTCGTTACACGGGACTTGTTGCAGGTGTTTAAGAATTTATTAGAAACTTAGGTTATCCTCAACCCTTGTCTGTCCCTTTGCTCAACCTCTGTCTCCCTGTCCTAGACAGAATGTCTTCACCGTCTTCTTTTCTTCTTGTTTGTGTTTTTCGGCTCCCTCGTTGTGAGCTATAGGACTTTCTTTGTTTGTTATTGTCTTAATCTCTAGGGTTAGAGTCTTTCGCTCAATACAGGTCGCTTTGAGTTTGGTAGCGGAATCTCTTGTGGTAGAGATAGTTTATTATTTTCTTATTGTACTTATTTCCCTGTTTGCGGGTTTTCCCCCCGCCTTGTGGTGTTCGTTAAGAACACTTAAAGAACCTCTATTGTCGCGCTTGGTCCTTCGTTTTGTACGCTACCCCTGATAAATTTGTACTCCTGCAAAATTTCCCTCCCTCCCTTTATTTTCTTATGTAGCTGGATCACATGCTGTGATATTATTTTGTTTCTATTTAAATACTTCAGCAACAAACTAAAAAAAACATCATGCATTTACATGTACATTATGGCTGATATAGACACATTTCACTGCCTCTCTCTACTGTCACCATTACTGCTACCTGCTGTGACTCAGAGGCTCAGTCTCTACTGTCACCATTACTCCTACCTGCTGTGACTCAGAGGCTCAGTCTCTACTGTCAACATTACTCCTACCTGCTGTGGCTCAGAAGCTCAGACTCTACTGCCACCATTACTCCTACCTGCTGTGACTCAGAGGCTCAGTCTCTACTGTCACCATTACTCCTACCTGCTGTGACTCAGAGGCTCAGTCTCTACTGTCACCATTACTCCTACCTGCTGTGACTCAGAGGCTCAGTCTCTACTGTCACCATTACTCCTACCTGCTGTGGCTCAGAGGCTCAGACTCTACTGCCACCATTACTCCTACCTGCTGTGACTCAGAGGCTCAGTCTCTACTGTCACCATTACTCCTACCTGCTGTGACTCAGAGGCTCAGTCTCTACTGTCACCATTACTCCTACCTGCTGTGACTCAGAGGCTCAGTTGAGCTGCTGCAGCTTGCCTCACTCCCTTCTCCCCCATCATCTTGAATCTAATGTTCATAATATGAGGTCAAATACAAATCTTATTCACTTTATTTCATCAGGAGAAATCACAATGATCATATCACAAGAATCTAAATAATAAAAATGTCTACCTAAACCATGTCAAATGCAAGTTTGAGTGGACTGGCTAAAATAAAAATGAGCTAGCCTATGTGCTAGCCCAACCTTGGTCCCTGTGTAAGCTATGCTGGTTTTCGTACCAATCAGTTGCAATCCCAGAATTTTGGCTACCTTTTAACCGCAGCTTCTTGTTCGGTTTCATCGCACTGGGGGCAAGTAGCCTAGCCTATTTTGGCCTTCAAAAACCAATATAAATTTTCTTTTCGAAAATGGAAAAGTGAGAGAGAACGTTTTTTCAGTTCATTCCATTTTTCAGTAGAACATATAAAGACATGACTAACTGTGCGTTTTCCATTTTTGAAAAGGATATTTATATTGGTTTTTGAAGGCAAAACTACTTACCCCATTGGAATGCGTTTAACCCAATCCAGGTTGACCCCATAGTGGTATACGTATTGTGGGATTCTGACATTTAATCCTATAAAAAAAAACAGGTTAAATAATATATATATAACTTGTCTCTGTGGGTGTGGTTAGAATGGGTTGGGTTGCTTGTGTTGTGTGTTATGAGTTCTGGGGGGGGGGGCTGTAGAGATGTAAAACATGAAACAGAAAAAAAAAAAAAAAAAAAAAAAAGATAAGAAGAAATTATAAAGATTCTCTCTGTGGAAAAATACAAAAGAAAAGCCTGAAATTGAGAACAATTTGATTGGTTTGATTATTTTTGATTGATTTTGAATTATTCACTTTCTAACTTTCACTACAGTATATAAGCACACAGGGGGGGAGAGATGGGGGGAGAGCGGAGAGGGCGACGCGCGCAGAGCGCGCGCTTCCAGCGCGCTTCCCGATGGACCAGAGGAACCACCTATGTATTAACCCATTGTGTTATTGTGTATCAAAGACAAAACTGACACAATTATTTTTAAAGTGAATTGAGATTTTCCATTTTGATTTGAATTGATCCCACATTCCACAATATATTCAGTATCCGTCCCAATTATAGTATTCATGTTTGTATGAAATTATAAACTACAGCTTTAAATGACAAAATTATGTAAATTTCTATGCAGGGTTGTTTAAAAGGGTAGCCACTTGCAAAAAGTAAGTGTTTTACCACATAGTTTTTACTAGTTTTATTTAAGTGTCAATATTTCAAAGAATATTCACTGCACATCCATGGTTTAAAGTTCAATTTGAAGAAAAAGCTGTATCATTCAGAAATTTTGAAACAGAATATTTATTTCAGAATCGTCACATGTAGAATATACATAATACGCCAAAAAATACATAGCCTAATGTATTTAAATGCATTTTTTTAAGTACAAAAGCATGTGTGTTTATACATAACAACAGCGACGTATTTCAGCCCTAAGTGCGATAGGTGGTTGCGGTGGAAAAGTCGACTGTACGGGACTTTGGCAAAATGTAACAAGAAACTCTTCATGGTTAATCAGAAAACAATTGTAGCCTCTTACCAGGTAGAACATTTAGTTTCATAAACATATTTATAAGAGGGGTTTTGTAGAAAAAATAGGTGTCTTCTAAACCAAAAGTTAAGCACTCAGCTAGCAGCCAGCTAATTCCGCCCACATACTTGATGACGGGAGGTTTGTTTTGTGGTTTTTTCCCTCTCAGGTCCAAGGCTAAATGTTGTTAAGTAGTTCACCTCTAAATACGGTCTTATTCTGTCCTGAGGTACAAATATAATATTACCAGATCTAAACAGAAATCAGTAGTGGACAGAATAAACCTGGCAAATGAAATTCAACATAAATAAATGATAGCTCATTTTTTTTTTAGCAGGTGCTGCCTCCCTTGCCTACTTGCAGAAAATGTCTCTGTATGTCATGTGTGAAACATGACTGGATTTGAACCGATGGTTCAGCAAAAAGCATAAATAACTGTAACATGCATGTCAACATACTGAGCCACCTGAACACCTTTAGCTACACAAAACTATGAACGCATACTCAGTTTAAAATAAATTGTTATTAACCCGATCCACGTTGGCCCCCTAGTGGTAGATGTATCCATCCCAATGACAGCGTTGATGTTTGTGTGAAATGATAAACTACAGCTTTAAAAAAAAACCTGTAAATCTTGACGCAGTGTAGCCACTTGCGAAAACCTCAGCCTCTCCAGTTGCACTGCAGGGAAATAAAATAGGAGGGTGCTATTAATAGCCCAAAGCGCTTATGACCCTTGTCTTACCACAGACTGTAAAATGCATAAAATGCACCGTTTATAAATGCTAAGAAAATCATGTTCAGATATAGAAGCAATAATATTTTTTTAAACTTACAAATAAGCATTCGGCGGTTTGCTGTACTAGTGTACCTGATGCACTTTCGGTTTAGAAGACACCTAATTTTTTTCTCCAAAAGCTCGCATGTAAATATGTTTATGAAACCAAATGTCTTATCTGTATATGAAGTTACAACTGTTTTCTGATTAACCCTGAAGAGTTTATCTTATTACACTTTGCCAAAGTCCCGTACAGTCAGCATTTCCACAGCGACCACCTATCGCACTTAGGGCTGAAGTGCATTGCTGTTGTTTTGTAAAAACACACATGCTTTTTTAAGTTAAAAAAAAACGTACTTAAATACATTAGGCTACTTATTTTATGCATATGTACAGTGAGCACCATAATTTATTGAACAGTGACACATTTTTTGTTATTTTGGTTCTTTGTTATTATACTTTAGCACTTTGAGTTTGAAAGGATACAATGACAATAAGGATGAAGTGCAGACTGTCAGTTTTAATTTGAGGATATATACTGTATGTGACTATTCTGTTGCAAATTTCTGAATGATACAGCCTTCTTCAATTCAGACTTTAAACCATGGATGTGCAGTGAACATTTTTTGAGATATTAGACTAGTAGACACTAGGTGGAACTTGCCTCTGGAGGGCCAAAGTTAATCGGGTTAATTAAACATTAAACATTAAGGACCAGATTCAGAGTTTAGATAATGATGCACAAATGGCACTAAGCTCCTGAAATTCTTTTTAGTTTCAAGCTGCAGTGGGTAAGGAAATGTCAAAAACCAACAGGGATTTGAAAATATACAAGGCAAAAAGACTTCTCCCTGTTTCTCTCCTCCCTCCTATCTCCCTACTAAGCCCCTCTCACCAGATGATGCTCATGACATGACATGCACAGGCAAATGCAAGCACTCAAAATATGCACGCTATTGAGCTTGAGCAAAGTTTTTATATCTATGGAGCAGAAGCAGGCACCGCCGCACTGCCAGCCAATGGAGTCTGTTCTAGCTAGCTTGTCAGTCAGTCATGTCTGATTCACAGGTGGAAAACAACACGGACCATAATAAGCGTGACCATTGAACATACAAATGTGTATGAATAACACAATATAAATCTACATTGTTTCAGTGCTTAGAGTAAAAGCTAATGCTAGTCTTGACTGCTTACAACAATGCGGAACCCAGCTAGCTAGCTTTGTTAGTGACAATGTTATAGCTTATGTGTTGTAAGCTTTGGAATTAGAAGTTTGTGTTTTCCACAGCAGCACCAGCAGCTAAGTCAGGCACTCTTCCATTCGACTTCCCCCCCCTCCACCGGGGTCTTCCGTTTCTTATTATGCTTGACAGTGTACACCGTTGTTGGTAAAGGTGGAATTGGAAGTTTGTTTGTGTTTTCCATAGCTTGGTTTGCACATGCTAGTTAGCTAGCCATGCACATGTGGAGACAGGCAGACAGGGAGGGGTTCTTATTCTACAGGGGGGATCTTTTGCTTGTAGATTGTTGCCCTGATTGGTATATAGCTAGCCCTGATTGATTGGTTTCTGTAAGACCGGGGTTACATTTTTTGACAGCCTAATACAAAGCCCAGGACACTCACAGAAACCAGATTCTTTCACAGAACACATGAGTAAATTTTATAATTTTGCCAAAACTATGGCGAAATAATCTTGCCTACTGCAGTTTTAAGATATTTGTGATTCAGATATTTGACTTATCTGCTGTTTTAAAGCAAATGTGTTTCTGCTATCAGTACTTTAGGTGGATGGCCAAAGAAAATTAGTAACCCGCCCATCAGGCAAGTGAGATTATTCTAACCATGTGGAGAGCTCATTGGTTGCTCATAAAGTGATGCTTTTCATCAATTAATCATTATTTTTCATTGACCTCTGGGAATCCTGAGGGATTCTAATTAATATGCTATAATTCTATAAAGTACACTGTCAAACCAATCACTTTATTATTGTTTGGTGTATTTTTTATTATTCTGTGTTAATTTCAAACATTGGAAAGGGTTACTCGCCTACTCACCTACACCTACAGGACACTGATCTCACTGCTCTGTGTGATCTAAAATAGCTGTTTATAACAATAGTTCTTTATTTCATAAAGGGTACAGGACAGCCATAGTAATAATTATAGTGGGTGGGACAAGTTGTATTTTCTATAGAAATAATTACCTAATCATGTTATACTTGCAAATGAAAACCAGTACAGAGAAAGAGAGAGATTACATGTGAATGTGAATATGTGTGTGTATGTGTGTGTGTGTGTGTGTGTGTGTGTGTGTGTGTGTGTGTGAGAGAGAACGAGAGAGATAGAGAGCTGTGACTTTTGAAGTGATTAAATTAAATAAATAAAAAAACAGGAGATAATATCTGCTGTTTGTTTCTAATTCAGTTTTATAGGAAAGTGGAGATTTTTCTCAGAAAACTATCGTTCGACACACCATCAGTTCTCAGTTGAGGAAATCCTGCCTTTATCTGTGACAATGCTTTTGATCTCCACTCTCTCGGGACCTTCGGAGAGACAGCAGAACTGCAACACCAATCTGACTTTTGAAAGCCCAACATACCCCAGTAAAACCAACAGACAATTTGCTTTACTCTCAACACGGCAAAATCGTAAGCGTAAAATCAATCCCGACAGTGTAATTTTATGTCTAATAGAGTAGATGTGGTATCTTTTTGACTCGTATAAATGTTATTAGAGTTCATCTAACACTGAAATTGTGTTTCCCAAAGCCTCAGCTGGCACCAATAAGAATACATGATGAAAACCTGTGGGTACCTGGTGTGTAGTTGCTTGGTACTTGGAGTTAATGTAGCAGTAATCCAATGTTTTTAAAAGAGCTCGTTGGAAAAGAGGAAAAGTTTTTTGGAAAGGAGGATATGGCAATACTGTCTTGGGATCCAAGTAGGAAGTGGGATCGGATCAACTAAAAAATTTCAGAAGACGTTTTTTCAGCTCCACAGTACTTTACTGCAGAATACATTATAGATGTTCTTATATGACCAGTGACGACACCAGGAACTTATCTCTCCATGGGCTAAGGGTGGGCTAGGTCAATACATGCTACGGTTAGCAGCGTTTTCCCAGAATTACTTTTTTGTGTGACAGGGGTGGAGGTGCTGCTGCAATCCAGTTGAATTTTGCCAGCACTGACCCACACAACCTCTACAGTAGGCTATACAGACTATAGGCACCTCAATAAAACTCCTTTCTGCCCTGCCTCTCTTCACTGCCTGCTTGTGCTGCTTGCACAAGTGGCAGAGCATCCATACAACAGTCAGAATTGTATAATTCTGTAAATTGAAATGGCATTATAAATGTCATTTGGCTTCATCAATACAAGTGCTTAAAAATATCAGGCAAAGAAAATAAGACACCAGAAAAATTATGAAAGTTAGTCATTAGTTGATTAGTAAACCTTAATTCTATGAAGTTAGTAAATTAGTAATCATTAGTACTGAAAGAAGGAAATAGCAGGAACACCGAATATACCGAAAACACAGAGAAACGTGTGACGCAGTGGGAACACAAATGTTAACTTACAATCGCCAACTTTACTAACTAGTTACGCTCAGGAGGCGTGTTTCATAAAGCTGCACAGTAACGTTTCCGTTGGTTTCTGTATTATCAGAATAGTTTCCACTGTCACCATTCTCCCCCTATCTCATTTAGCCTATACATTTACAGGGAAGAAAGATGAGATCTGTTACCAGGTCATTAGACAGACAAAATCAAAAGTCTCCCTTTTTTGTTTGAGATTATATATGCGTTGGTTGTCAGGACCCAGTACTACTACTTACAACCAGTTATGGTTTTGACTATCCAACTAAAACCAACTTTAAATCCGGCTAGCGCCGGTCAGATGCGCGCCACTTTAAGCATACGTTATGTAACTTTAGTTGCTAACTGAAAACACTACTGCGTCAAAGCGTAGGCTACACACACGTATCCAGGGTGAATATCAGAAAGGATATTAGAATTGTTGATTTACTTTTATATATTTCTTTATTATAATTATAGAAATGTTATTAAAATGTCTAGGGGGGCTAAACCGGGGCTAAGCAGATTTGTCACGGGGCTTATAGCCCACCCTTGCCCGTAGTGCCGTCCATGTATATAACATCACGTGGCGCTGTAATGGCGACATGTAGTTCAGTTGTCTCTCGTGTTTGTGTTTGTTAATTTGAATGTGTTTTGCTGTGTTAGGTTTTTTTTATTTAATTTTTTTATGCGCTGTGTTTCTGTAGTGGGACGGGAAAGTGGGCTGGAGATTTTTCAGAGCACTCCTGCTGCTCGTTTTGATAATATTGACGAATTGTCTAGTCGATATTATTTTGTTTGTGGTCATCACCATGGAGACGCATTCGCAACATATGCTCGGGAATATCGTTGGATCTGCAGACTGCAGCAACAAAGTTTACCATTGCTCTTCACCAGAATTGAAGATTTGGGGACTGATCTGGGAGTGCAGGCAATCTTCAAAAGGCAACCAGGGAAGGAGAACATAATGCGGGGGAGGAGTGAGGAGACAACTGGGAAGATTGACACAGTTCGGTGCTCCGTTTCGGCCGTGTACAGAGACCGCGGCGCTGCGTGTATGGAGGAGAGTCGTGGAGGCGGAGTTTGTGTGTTGGACCGTTTGGTGACACTGGACATCTCGGGACAGCGGGGGCTATTTTTTAATCATGGCTGTATTGCACTTTAATTCACTTAATTGATGTAATGATTCTGTTGGATGTCTTTGTTTGACAGGGGCGGTGCAAGGGACTGAAGACATTCGGGGCTTAGCCCACACCTGTAGGGGGGTCCGGGGGCATCCTCCCCCGGGAAAAAATTAATCTAAATTTTGTCTGAATGTAACGTTTTCTAGCAAATTGAGACAAAAACGGAAAGCCTAGACATCTATACATCGTTGATGCATATTATGGTAGTTTGTTAACACATTTATCCAAAGCACCTCTGAGCAAGGCGACACATCCTATGTTTTTAATATAATCTATTTCTTCTCACCTTTTTATCATTCTGGCTGCAGCCACACTTGATAAAAGAGAACATCTAATAAAATAATGTATTTAGATTTCTGTACAGAATATTGTTAATATACAAAGACATATCTCAGTGTTTCCCACAGGAATCGACCGATTTGCTTCTCAACGCGGGACTTGTTAGCAGTACAATTTAGAAAAGATTTAGTGCGCTCTTTCGCTCTTATTTCAGAGCAGAGGTTTTGGGTTCTTTGTTTTCCACTCAAACCTACGAGTGTTCTTTTGTTTTTCTCCTTCCTTTCTTTTGTTCACTCCAATACGGGAGTTAGATAAGTGTTACTTTCTAGCGGGTAAAGGTATAGGTGTTGTGCGTGCTATCGACCGCTTTGCTTCGCTACGCGATTCTTGTTAGCAGTACAATTTTGAATATTTAAAGTGCGCTCTTATTTCAGAGCAAAGGTTTTGGTTTCTTTGTTTTCCTCACAAACCTACGAGTTCTCTCACCCTAAGGGTTATTTTTATTTCTCTCCTTCCTTTCTTTTTGTTCCCTCTATTACGGGAGTTAGATAAGCGTGACTGCTTATTTCTTTTGTTTTGCTCGGATATCGAGCTCCTAGCTTTTTATCGCGAGGTTATTTGTGTTCTCCTTATTTTCGTTGTTCATTGAACACTTTAAGATTACTTATCTGTCGCAACTGGACCTCCAATATTTCCTCCGTGTCTCTGGCATAGAGAACCCCTACATCTATATGTGATTACTTCTTAATCTTGATCATTTTCTCACAGCCTTTGTTTAATAACAGCAGTTTCAAAGAGAGAAGAAGGGATTCCTTGCAAGGAATCATATTAGGCTCCATGATAGATGCGCCCATCTGTGCAAGTGTTATGAACAATTAACCGTAACAATAGCCTTGTTCTCATAATGTACAGCCTTTCTGATCTGAGGAAAGAAGGATGGGAAATTTCCTTGCCATTCAAAAACAGTGAAGAGAGAGAGAGACTGTTATAATCTCATTGGGGATATTGAGACATTTGTAAAAAAACCCAAAAAGAATAGAGATGCTCTATGGACGATTTTCTCCAGGAACTGACATTCTAGGAACATTAGCTGGATAAAATTAACCTTATGATGGAAGAAAAAACAAGTCTGGATTGAGATGAATATTAAATGGAGTGAAGCCAGTGCGCTAACATCTGTTGTACGCCATATATTCTCAGGACGTAAATAATGATAAATACCTCTGATGCAACCGTGTCAGAGTGTTTGGAGGCTTTTCACATCATTTCAGATTGTGAACAAACTTTAGTCACCCTGGTGTTGTTCTTACAGGACTGGATATTTACCTGCCACATGCAGTAAATCTTTAAATACCTAATTAACACAGTTGGGATTGGAAACATTAATATAAATGTATATAGGATATTATTATATAAATAAATATATATATTTATTAGAAACGCTAAATGGTAAAAATAAATAATTCTGTGGTGTCATCACCCTAGCTGTTTACTACCGAGCTGTCCACTACCAACTGGCACTGCCTAGTTGGGACCTGATTTAGTAAAACTTTTATCCTGTATAAAACCTTTTAGGTTTATGTACATCCAAAAACTGGGTGAATTCTACTGTAACAACCATAGTTCGTTTTTGGCTTTTGCCTGTTCAAGCTGCTGTGCGATCCAATACCACACTCCACCACCACCACCATCATCTGGCAGCATGTACAGCCCTTTGTTTTTGTATTTTACATGTATTATGTATTACTGATTTGCAATTAGAAGAAACTCAAATAAAATGAATATAATATTTATTGAATTAATTTATCATTTGTATTTCTGACATATTTCAGGACAAATCTACAGCAAATTACAAGGGATTACTGCACTTTGGTTATGTACTCCATTTCTTCAAATAGGTACATGGTCCACTACAAAGCAAACACATTGGTTTTAAAAAAAGTTGTATGTCTTCAATGCAACTATTCATATTAGTATTAATATATATAAATACATTTCTATAACATATGTATTATATAATTTTTTGAAAGTCCATATTGCACGTCAAAATTGGCCTGTTGTAAAAAAAACAATAATTCAAATGAGATTAGTAGAAACTTTTCCAATCTCAATGTATTACGAATGGTATATCATTGTCTAATAAATGCCCTGGCCTGGTGTTTATGAGGAGAAGACGTTTCCTGTCAGCTCCGCTATTAGGAAGCAGTAGACCCTGAAATTGCACATAAAGTGCCCCCCCCTTGGAGCAAGTCAAAATGTCAGACTCCAATTTGGTTTGCATGGATCCACTTTTGATTTTGAGCCTGAAAGCCATGTCCAAGCAGAAAAGTAAGCTTCGTATCCATCGTCATCCTCTATAGCAGTTTTATAAAAGTACTTGTACTAAGAATGGTGCAATCATCAATAATTCTTCACACAATATAGGCCTACCAGATCTTCACTGAAAACAATTGTCAAAGTTTTTGCTTTTGTTCAAAGGGATGCATTTTTTAACAACAAACATGAGAATGTATTAATATCTGTTGGGCTTTTCAGTGTTGCTCCAGCATAGAAATTACTAGTCACAGCAACATATTCAAATGTTCAAAAGATGCTGTTTTAAATTAGTGTGAAAACTACCCAAGGCATTTCTACACCCGCACAGAAACAAATAGTCCCTGGTGGTGGACATTTAACTCTTAACAATCCCTGTTGAACTCCCTGGTGCTTACAACAGTCAGGTTGGATACTTATACCGATGTTCCAACACTCAATGCATGGTGATTAAAAAATAGGAGGCCTGTGCAGTGTTGTTTTGTAGTTTGTGTTTTGAAAAGATGAACTGTTTGCACATCACAAAAAAAATTACAATACCTGATCATTAGCCCCAGCAGCTACCACCCCTTTGTGTGCACAGGATATTATTGAAGAACTAAACACTTTCTTCTTTGTGGTGTTACATTTTTATCCAAAGTACTACAAAGGGACTTCAATGGAATTATATGTTTGTCTAGACCAGTGGTGCCCAATCATGTGGCACGTAGGGCTGAGAATCAGCAGGTTTTCACTCCAACCAATCACTACATCTGCTGATTTCACTAATCATTTCCTTCCTCTCTGGTTGAAGGCATGTTGTAAAATCAGCAGGTGTAGTGATTGGTTGGAGTGAAAAGCTGCATTCTCTCCATTGCACATGATTGGGCATCACTGGTCAAGACCATCTGTAAAGGCCTTGCTATGTTGAAGTTTTAAAGGGCAATGGTGAGACCTTACTCACAAAGTGGAAATTGGAGGAAACAAAATGTTTTATTTTTACTGAAACATGCCAACTGCATGTTGTTGTCCCAATATTTATTAACAGAGGGCAATTTTCTGAACAGTATTTCCACTTCAAACCGTTTAAACCATAAATCCTCTTTGTAGAAATAGAAAGGTCATCAATATATCATGAGTTGCCAGAGGTGAATGGTTGGCTCACTGAATATTTAAAGAAAAGGCTACAAAACCATTGCCGTGCAGTGCTAGCAAAACTTAGACTTAGGCTACATAATCAGTTATTGAGTTGTTTCACAAGAAATATTGTTACTTCAATGTGTTCACATTGAGGCAGACTTCCTTCAGTTTGTGGAGAAACAAAACAAACAACAAAGAACCTTCTATCAATATATTTCCGCTTTAGAGAAAAAGACAAAAAGCTGGTCAGCTGGTTGTGCATTTACAAAACAGGGATTTGTCCTTTTTTGGACATCACCACTTCATGAGTTGAGAAGATAAGCCTGCAGAAGACAAGCAAAAACTGAACAGAATAGTGTTTTTACATTTCACAGTGCGAGCTTGTGGAACACTTACAAAGAATACGTGTGATATGTTTACAGGGCACAGGACAACTTAATAATATACATCCAATATATACAGTATTTTCTTAAAAAAATAGTCAAAACATTTAGACTTGTACTCAACTTTACCACAATAATATACTTCCCCCTTAACTCTGATAAACAAATGCAAAATAACAGGTTTTAATAGTTCTTGTACAATATTCCTTGTTTGATGGTTCCTAAAATAAAAATGGGACCAAAAATAGAAAGAAAATAAATGACAAAAATAAAAAACATAATAAAAAAAACTTGCTTTCAATTAATTATCCAAAATGAAGGACAAAGCATCTTGGTGGTTAGATTACATAGGAGCATGAGCTCACTAATGACCCCACAAACAATCAATTAATCAAGAGAAAAATGGTCTGAAACCTTGTAAGGCCTTTGTATTAGCAGAAGACACAATCAATACAGGGAATCATTAATGACTGTAATCACTTTTTCAAGAAGATGTTGCCTGCCTCTGCCTCTTCAAGTTGCAAAATGTTTGACTTTAAAGAGCTTATTTTTCTGACTGTAGAATCAAATGCACAAATAAATAGCCTATATTCTGGACTCGATCTCAACTAAATGTTCTCAGCTGTGCCTGTTTCTTAACAGGGACATTTACATGATACGTTTCAGTAACATTTGCTCAATTTCTGATATAATTTTTAAAAATTTCAGTCACGCTCATAATATCTACTAAGATAAATAACCCCTTGTCGGTTTCATTTGTTTCCCAAAAGTACATGTTGATTGTACACTAGAGGTCTTACTCTGAAATGTTTATGCTCCTAAAATGTTACTAAACCTGTACTTGACAGCTACAAGAATAATCACAACGAGCGTTAGAGAGCACGGCATTAAAAGAGAATGTACTGTGATTGCTTCACCGCATGGACACATCTACTCATGAAAAAGACTGCTTCAAAAATGTAAATAAAAAAAATGTCTACAAGCAGTATATTAAACCCCAGTTTGTTACCATGATTACAATGTGTTATGATGAACAAATAGTCATTCGCCAGTCCTCAGGATATGAATTAGGATGAATGCATATCTATAATCACGCTGCATATTAGCTGTAAATTATCTATACATCAAAAGCCTGTTGACAGAATTTTTTACATTTACGCAAGCCCCTAAAACTAATGTGATGAACCATGCAATAATGAATAAGGAAATGAGCTAATAAAGAATGGACATTCTTAAACAACACATTTATCATCCATATGGTGATACTATCTTTCTATTTAATTGCAAAATTAGTATTGTAGAGGGCAAAAGAGGAACATGTGAAATTAAGTCGAAAAAAAAACAACCCAGAATGTCTGTTGCCCGAATATCTGGAGTAATGAACATTAAATGAAAATGACAGCCATCTCCAGAAATATTGTTAGACAATTTATGGTCCTGTTCTGAGTGGCATTAACCTATATCTAACCTGCAAATACACAGCGACTGAAAGATTGTTATGAAACTACACATCATTTTTATATTAGTAGCTGAGAGCTTTAGCTCTATTATCCATGATCTAGCTCATTCTTGCCTATAATACATAAGAACAGCTAACTCTTGGTCTTCATCATTCTTTACTGGTCTTCATCTTGGTCTTCATTAATGTCTGTCACAAGACTACTGTTAAGCAGTTTATAAAAATATGTTTCCAGTCACTGTTCACTGTTAAACCTGTCAGTTTAATGTCAGTAATATCACAATCTTTGTTCAACAACATCACAATGTTGAAGTACAATAAGCACCTTGTGCCCTGTATCTATTCTATATTATATCTATTCTATCTATATCTATGTATATATAGTCAGTTAGTCAGTAAGACTTGGTCAGCCATTAAATTAAGTTTGATCAACTGGGTATACTAGGTACCAAGCCATACCTTTGTGAACACCAGGTTGTCAATATAACTTTATGTTTTACGTTATCTGATCGACTATATAACTAGCCATCATACGCAACAAAATGTTTAGTATGAAATAGTCGAGTAGAGTACACTATACTCTGATAGGACTCTCTTTACTCTGATAGAGGACATTTGATCCCTGTTGGAGTTAAATTAACACTGAGCATTGTACTGTACACAAATAGAAATGACTATTTTAGCAGTAAGAGCACATGCATTTGTGTGTGTTTTAACAAACATTTGTTTTCTGCATTTTGAAAAGATACATGACTAACAACACCAGAGCTTTGAATCAGTCCTCAATAACAATTCAGAATCTGTCCATATTCTATTAATGTATTTCTTTAGTCCAAATCATTTGGGAAGTTACGTTTTCAAGTTATAGTGATTTAAATGTAAGGGAATAATGTGTGAAAAGACGCGATCAAATCTCACCAAACTCGCACGTTTCATCCACGGACATTGTGAAAATCAAAGGCCTTGGTTTTCTCATAACTGACAATCAGTACAATTCGGAGAATAGAGAGCGTATGCGACAATGACAACAAGATAGATGACAGGACAAACGTAAGCCGGGGTAAAAATAGACAGGCCCTATCTTTTTCCGTCTCATCAAGTATGGAATTATTTTGCAATGATGTGATTCCCAATGGAATTGGCACAACTGGATCTTATGCTAAAAGGAAACACATCAGATCAGAATCGGACAGCTCTCTGTGTGACAATATCAAACATAATAGGGAAACGCTAATTTACAAGCAAACAGCAGCCCTGGTAAGAGAAAATATCCATGCAAATCAACGTCTTATATTTGCACTGTGTTTCACTGCTATGGACTAATATTATACTAGCTGTGCATTTTAAAAGCTATTAGCATTCATAATACTGTACTACGTGATACATAATGCATCATTGTCACTGTCATAAGCAAAGATAAATGTTATAACCAGTTTATAGCAACTACATTTAATATGATCTGAATCAGGATGTTATGTTTTTAATGGCAATGTATATGATACATGCTTTATAGCCATATGTCAGTTGTTAGAAGATGGTCATAACATTAAAACTATCTGTACTTAAGCTTATGTTGAAATATGCTTATGACAAAGACTATGGCCATAATTAATAGCTAATGATGGTGATATAAAGATCAATTTAACATTTCACAGTGTTTGAGGGTAATCTCTATGTCTACAACCAAAGACCAGTGTAGACCTTATTGTACATAAGGCAAATACAGCGAGACAAAAACTATAGCAGCTAAGCTTGTGCAAGGTGCTTTTGAAGCCATTTCAGTATGTCAGTATTGAAAACAGAGTAAACAAAGCACAACAAACCACACAGATATGACCACTAAATAACCAAAATAAGCCATTCCTTTGCAAATGACTTTTGCTACAGAAGAGATACATCCTTGTATGTTTATTTAAAATTGTAACAATTAAAATCATTGTTTGCCTTTGAATAACTATGCCATGAACTGCACGGTGCTTAGAAATTTTGACATTGCAATAATAATAATAAAAATATAAATGTATTCTGTTAAGTTACTTTATTTTGAGCTTGAGTGCAAACATACGAGAATAATAAATACTTAGGAAAACATACAAGAGAGTGAAGCAACCAGGCTACGCAGGTATCAGCTTGTCAAAATAACAACAAACCCTTTCTAAGGTTGTTCTTCAGAAGCAGCCTCTAAAATCAGTGACCTAAAACTGTAAACAAAGGCCTATCCAAGATAAAAACCACTCCTACTCCATTTCTGCGTTATTTTACTTATTCAGATGTGAAGTTAATAAATCAGTTTCAATTGAGGTCTTCATCAATGTGCCTTTTTTTCTGTTTTT
Source organism: Ilyophis sp. 1 JC-2022 (assembly GCA_022702515.1). Lineage (NCBI taxonomy): Eukaryota > Metazoa > Chordata > Actinopteri > Anguilliformes > Synaphobranchidae > Ilyophis > Ilyophis sp. 1 JC-2022. The sequence continues at coordinate 27,376,416 of CM040395.1, read as the reverse complement.
GCACACTCCCCATGTGACAGAACGACCACATGCACAGCCGCACAAACAGTAAAGCAGGAGGACACATCATGGAACAGACGACTGCTATTCGAACAACTCGAAGAGGAGAGAAGAGGCCTAAACATTTATACAACCGGTAATACACTTCAGCACTTGGAACTAGTAAATATGTACACAACTCAAGAGCTTAGGCACCGAGGAACGTTACTTTTTAAAATTGTCCTGGAGAGGCACAGTATAAGTCTGTTATTTTACGATTACTTTTTGGGGTTTGGCTCAGTTCTGACCGAGAACGTCTCAGTCGGCCAACCGACACACCCTTTGGTATCACGGCCACAATACTAGTACACGATCATCTTCAGCCTGTGAGGGCCTAGAACTAGCAGCTTAAGATACGCCACATTTAAAAAATGTAGCTTCTATTAAAAAAATAAAAAAAAGCAGCAGCATTTTAATAAAAATAACACGGCCATTAGCTCTGGCCCAAAGAAAAACATCATTGCCGACAAACAATTAACATTACAACTTGGTTGATGAGTCAGTCCGGTGAGTATCTGCTGCGGGGCTCTGGAGATTCTGTGTTGGCATTATTTTGTTGTCTGTTTTTATCTTCCGTTGATCGTTTTTTTTTTTGTTTTCTCGCAAAAAACAAAAACAAAACACAAATCTTCCGCGTTTGCTATCCCACGCTCGCAATTAATTTCTTTTTGTTCAGGCATATGTCTCTTCTGTCTTTAGACCGACCACTTCCGAGTCGTCAGAATATTTCCCATTTAAGTGTTCGCTGTTGCTGTCGTGGTGGTAGAGGAAGGTGGGGTCCTCCGTGATGGATGTGGCGGTGTAGGAGGTGGAGCGCATGGAACAGTGCTCCCGTCTGCGCTGGCCCCACTGTGTTTTATACTGCATCCACTGCCTCTTGAGAGCCGACTGCACCTGAAAGATTGTGTATTACTGTTTACGATGTGCAGCCCTGGGTGCAGGTTCTGCATAATCTTATTTGAAGAAGCTTGCTGCAATTACTCACACATTAACAATAGGGCTCGACCAGTTTAACTGAATTAAGGCTATTATTCGTTGAATGAAAACGCACTTGATTTGGCTTCTCTGTTTGACTACACTGTAAAACAAGCAAGATCCCAACATTTGTATTGGTGCTATAGCTGCTTGGAGGAGAAGCAGCTAAAGCAGGTTGTTCCACATGATGCTTTATTGCATACTTCTAATTTTCACGTTTTTGTTGACTCGTTTAGAGAGCACCGTTTACTATTTGCATATGACTGTTTTTGATTATTAGTTATTACACTGTCTTGCTACCTGTCTAGCTATTGCAAAGGTAGCTAGGTACCTGTCTCTTAGGAAGCTACTTCCACAACACCACGCCAAGTGCTAGATTCCACATCAAATTCCAAAAACTGCCATACTTTCACAGAGAATCTCTTGACAGTTCAGTTCATGCTGAAGGGAACATGCAAGGAATTGCTGCCAGTTGAGTCAGAAAAAGTCCATGTCAGGCAGAGCAAATACGTAGGGCAAACAAACATTCCCGCAAAAAATAAAATGTCTGTGTCAATGCATCCTTTCTCTCACAGAAACGGGATCTGTCCTGCAGACACATTCAACTTGTTTACAATATTATGCAGTGATGCTGATGTGAACTGACTGCTTATGCATGAGCTAATAATTGACCTATTTTCCAAGCCCAGAATAATTCCGTATGTATAAAACATTACATATCTGAGGACCATGAAAGCTGCTAATTCGCCATATTTTCTGTGCCAGTACCCACATGCTGAGTATTCAAATGTGTCTCTGTTTAGATACCAAGTTGTCTGGGACTCCTCATGCAGAAACAGCTCGTTTTCTAAAGCCCCAGTTCTTTCAGTGTTTTGTGACTGCCTGGCAGCTGCCATTGCCTGCTGGTGAGCGATGAGCCACTTGTGACTTGTAAATTTAAATGTTCTTACTTTTTATTCCTTGGCTTAGACATAAAGGGCGGTCAAAATAAAGTATGGGCACTCACGACGCCTTGGTCAATCTAAACCATTCATTAAAAGGCATTCAGTGTTTGACTGATTACTATCTTGGCGGTCTCCGATCTGTCACAAGTTAAATTGCACTCTGCAGATAAAGAGCGAGTGATGATTGTTTCCATCAAAAAAAAAAGTGCACAGTTGCATGCATTCCCACGTTTACCTGTCACCAAAGAGCGGAGAGATAACCGTGGCCAAGCACCAGTCATGGCAATGACAGTCAGAAGGTGTATGCATCCTCGATTGCTTTTGAATGGATGTCTGCACTCAACCATGAAAATGCTGCAAAATGATGGCTGGCATTTTACTAGGCCACCGTGATTGAAATTGCCATACAAATCAGTACAAGGGGATCTTAAACATGCAGTGGTTTAAAGGCGACCCACTTGCAGACGGTGTCATTCTGACTCTCGGCTCTAGTAGTATAAGAAGACATCTAAACCCTGGTTGACCTGATGTGTCAGGCATTGCATATGGCCGATTGTTGACCAAGAGGTTTGGTGGATGCTTGACCAACCAGATGCACTCAGCAAAATGGCCAAAGGAATGAGCCACTTTCTTGATAAACTTGTCATCATTTCAACATCAAGTGCATTTTCCCTTTCCACAGATATGAGAAGCTTATGATATGCGCAATAATATTGTAGACACAAATGGTTGAAAAAGGTAGTTACCTCTCCATTGAAAAAGCAAAATATAATAGCCACCAGCAAGCCCTGAAAACAAACAAAAAACAATACTGATTTAATAATCAGTATTTAACGATCACTCTTCATTATTTTGACAAGCGACAGATGGAGTGCGCAATTGCGCACATTCACAAAACAGTACCTGATAATGCATTAACATATGCATTGTGATATCGTACAGTACCTGATAATGCATTAACATATGCATTGTGACATCATATATTTCGCCGAAAAGCCTATTCTCCGGTCGCCACGGTAGAATGATGAACTGGATTCCCAGTAAGGGGATGAGGATGAGCGTGGCACGGACAGCTTTCATGTACATGTTGGACTCTGTCCTGTGGGTGTCCCGAAGCTTGGTCACCAGCACCCTCACGATGTTTAGCAGGAAAAATAAATTCACCTGGAAGACACGACAAAGCACCACAGGTGGACAAGACAGATAGATGTGTCCTATAAGACGGATAGATGTGATATAACATCCTTGTAACAGACATTATAGCTACACAAATAAAGCATTTTAAGTAAAATATTTAAAATTAATTCTGTAACCTTTTATTTACTTACTAATAAAGCTGCCATTATAGGTCCATGAACAATGTAGAGCAATTGAGTGTCCACACTCATCCAGCAACTATCGGAAGATCAACAAATCAACACTTACAATTCAGCCTGATATTCGGTTGTTGTTCTTGGCGCTGTTGTTTAATAATCTGAATTCATAATGCACATTCATAAGAACATTACTCACTTGTCATCGAAATACTTTTTCCTTGCAACTGCATGGATTGATGCAGGCAGCAAAGGGAACCCTTTAAAAAACCATATGAAGGATCAGTCCAAAGCAGCCAAAGAAACCACAGTATAGGTTCAGTTGTACATAGTATAGCCGCTGCTAACCCTTGGGAACAATGCATATCAATGTGGTGGTAGTATGACGTTGATACAATCAAGTATTAGATGGAACCCTTTCCACAACCATATGATGTCATAACTATTATTCTATTTCTCTAATAAATCTATTATTCAAACTTATCACAAATGTGTTTATTTATTGGTCGGCAGTGTAGTATAATGATTAAGGAACTGGGTTTGTAACCGAAAGGTTGCAGATTTTATTCCCAGATTGGATACTGCTGCTGTACCCTTGAGCAAGGTACTTCACCTGCATTGCTTCAGTATATATCCAGCTGTATAAATGGATACTATGTATAAATGCAAAAATGCTGTGTAAGAGCGTCTGCTAAATGCCTGTAATGTAAAAAAAATGTCATGTATTGATAGAATTATATGTTGAATACAAATAAAAAAACGTAATTGAAACTAATTGTATGTGGTAATGCGACTATTGTAGCTGCCGTTTGGTAAGTTAGGGCATGGTGTGTTTGTGTGAGAAACAATGCATGTATCTTTACTTTCTGACCTTCAATGTATCTTTACAGTTTGAAATCCACACCTTATTATAATAAGGGTGGATTGTTCTGCAAATTACAGCCTGAGTAATGTGGTGTTGGAGAGATAAATATATAAAATAATGGACCTCTGTCTGCTTCATGTCAAATTAAACAAAACATACTGTCACCCTGATGTACGTGGGTGAATTAGCTTAGGACAATCACATGCATATGCATCACTTCTTGTGAGGATGTTTAACGAATAAATTCCTAAAACCCCATGAGTTGCTCATTAATGCTCCCTCCAGTTGTTGCATTATATCATTATAGACATTTAGCAGACGCTCTTATCCAGAGCGACGTACATAGTGCATTTTCAAACTAGGAACAAGAGCGTTTAAAAACAACCCTAAAAAGGCAAATTCAAATCTAAGTACTAGGCGCAGTCAGTATGATTGGGGTGTTTTTTTTTATTGTTTTTTTTGGGGGGGTAATTACACAACATTAATAACAATAGTCACAGGGAGGTAGGGAAGGGTGGAGAGAGGTGCAGCTTGAAGAGGTGAGTCTTCAATCTGCGCTTGAAGGCGGTCAGACTTTCTGCTGTTCTGACCTCCACGGGGAGGTCATTCCACCACCGTGTGGCCAGGACAGACAGACGTCGAGACCAGGTGCTAGTATGAAGAGGGGGGGTACCAGTCGTCCTGAGGAGGCGGAACGCAGGGATCTGGCAGGTGTGTAGGGTCTGATTAGTTTTTGGAGGTATGGCGGGGCAGATCCTCGGACTGCCTGGAAGGCGAGCACCAATGTTTTGAATTTGATGCGAGCCATCACCGGTAGCTCGCATCAAATCATATCACATTTATGTTTGGAGTTTGATGTCTAGTAACCTGCCCCCTCCTGCTCCTCCCCACCTAAATAAATAAGACTAAATGACTAAATTACTAATGAAAATTACTGACTGTGGTAAAGTAATATTATTGATAGAGGACTAAAGTTAACGACTAATGATGGAAGTGCAAGACGACCAGTTTTCTAATGAGCAATTTTCTCTTGCTAAATAAATAACTAGAACCACGCATATAGACAAAATATATATTTCTAATTAGAATGGATTTATAGTCAGATGAACCCATGTGGGTTAGCGTGTAAGCCAACTAGGCCTTCAAGCAATTTGGCCACAGAGGTTCTTGGCTTCCATCCAACCTATTTTGGAAGCTACTGCTCAAGATTATCAAGCCATCTTTAATTATAACCACCCAATCGTGGTTTTATTGTTCAGTTGTAAATCAGTCAAACTGTGTACATCACCCACCTTCTGACAGAGCCACTATTGATAGATGTCCGAAGGGAAGTTGTCAATTTTTCGTGTTGTCAATTTGCAGGAATATTTAAACAAAAATATGAAGCAATTATGTTTGACCTGAATAGGTTTGCACGGACAAAATCATCTGAGAGATTCTGTTCCGCAAGCGCGCCATTCATCAAGACTGGATCAGTAATTCAGTAACAGCGTGTAATTTATCGTGTGACTCACAAGCTGAATGTGCCGAGGGCAATAAAATATTTGATGAATTAATTTAATTCTATAACAGGCCTCTTGGGACAGTGAAGCAGATATGTGGGGTTGGTGAAATGTCATACTTTGGGAGCTGCTTTCACATTTTGTGAGAACAAGTCAGTTGCGCAGTGAGAGTGCTGAATAATTTTTTATGTTTGAGCTACTCTGCTCCAATCTAAAAAGACATAAACTGACTGTGTTTGCATCAGTGCCAACGTTTTGCATCATTAAAATAAGGCACAATATGTGTCTTGAAATTCCCTTTGACTATTTGAACTGTACATCAAAGCTCTCAATTCATAACAATAAATACATTTAGCTAAATAAAACTGAATAAAACTGTTCATACATATCACTAACATAGTTACTCTGTGTATTTGTAGATATGGAGTTTTCCTGATAGAAGGGGTAGGGAGACTCTCAGTTTCTTCAGTAGTTTATCTTACAGGTATAGTTTAATATTTGTATCCTGCGATGGGTATGCATATATGCTGAGTATAACTTATGTTGAACATGCACATTTTCTGGAAAATACCAATAAGCATTTGAAACTGAACCTCAGGAAAAGTGTTTCATTATATACACCAAGCTTACACCAAGCTTACACCAAGAAACTACTGCACATGCCTGCTTCATTAAAACCTATGAAGAGCACAACCACCCTTCAACATATCCCCCCCCCCCCCCCCCCCCCCCCCCCCCCCCCCCCCACGCCCCCAGATGCCTTTAAAAACATCATGTCATTTCTGGATTTCTGGGAGAATTTATATGGCAACTGTATTTGATATAGCGAAATGCACTTTTGGAAATTCCCTTGTGCCTGAAATATTCAGTTCCACGCTGATAGCGTAAACCGGACACCTACGATCTTCCACATTTGATTTGTGTTCCAAAAAGTTAGGATTTAAGGTGACTTACCCCAGCCTAGGAGGTAATACCAGTGCAGGTGCTGCTCCTCAGCAAACACGGCCACCACAATGAGCGTGTGCAGGTAAATCCCCTCACACAGCATCCAAAAGTAGTTACACCCCAGCATATACATGTGAAAGAAGTGAAGAACCTTACAGCCAACCTGCAGAGAGAAGTCAACGAGGGGATTAAGAGGACAACTATTACTTAAAAAAAAGGTCTGGAGAGACAAGCATTTTGATTCCTCTATCTCAGGTACCGAATGGGGTGAGGCCACTTTTCACAAAGGAAGGACTAGGTCCCCTGTTCTCTTTCCTATTTTTGCTCAGGAGTCCCCGTTTCTATTTTAATTGGTTTGAACTTCGGTTCATTGATGCAGAGACATACTTTTATTGCAGGTATAGCATAGAGAACCTGGCATCTTGTTTACCTATACACTATCTTGGGAATGGGAACCATGCTAAATTTCAGGGAGATGGCTGCTCAGCAATCTACTCTGATTGTCCTGTGCCACTTTATCTCTGTTTACCACATCTAGCTCCAGACATGATTAACAAGATTGAATTATGTTGTCAGTACAATGCCTGTGTTGCTCGCCACAGAATGTATACGGCTGTGTGGAACAGCTGATTAGAGATAATATTCTTTGTCAGTGAGCACAGGCTACAGGACAGATTTATATTAGCATGTCCACTTTCTAATAGTTCTAGAATCCACAAAAATGAAAATGATGGCCATTGATATAAGCATATAGAGCATAGAAAATGTACTATGGACTACTATATGGACTATGCCGGAACATGTTTACAATGGTGTGCATGAATGAAGAATTTTCAAAACAGCAGCAGCAAGTACCCATAAGACATCCTAATGATAATTCTGACTTCACATTTGTGGTATATTAATGTGGTATATTGTGTAAAGAAAAAAACCTGCGCACACGACAATCTCAGACCAAATTTCCATATGAAAATATCACACACCCAGTATGCATACAAGTGTCATATCCGCCTAATTACTTTGTATCTGGAGCAACATAAACACTAAGTACTAATCAATTACCACGGTGACATTTCACCCATGTAATTAGCATGTGGTGCTTCCTTTCAGTTCAAACTAAAATACAACAAATACATGAATGGGATAACACATGAATACAAATGTGTGATGTATAATGGGTTTAAGTATAATGTATACCAAATGTTATCTAGTGAGGTTTCCATGTCAAGGCATACATTGTAAGTTCATCTACTCGCTCAAAAGCTTCAGGGTCACTTCAATATTTGAATGCCTGGGGGGTTCTATCTTCTTATCAGCAACCAAATGTCTGTCTTTTGTTGCTAGCAAATAAGCAAGGGCAAAGATTTGATTAGAACTGAGGGAGGATGAAATACAATAATGAAACCCCAGTGTAGCTAATTTCAGTGTTTTTATATATAGATGATTGTTCTTTTGATAACACTTTATTTTGAGTGTCCCATGTTGACAATCGACTTGATATCAACTGAATGTTGAGATACAGCAAACAGTCAGTTTATACTATGCTGAGTGTCAATAGAGTGTTTCTTGACAAGAGTGTTGAGTGTCAATACAGTGTTTCTTGCCACTCACATGTTTGTGCAGTTTATGGACAATCACTTGACATGCAATTGACTTTAAATTAACACTAAACTGATATTCAATTGATATCAGTTGATATCAAGTTGAGTGTCAACATGGGACACTCAAAATAAAGTGTTACCGTTCTTTTTTACAACTTAATGTTTTCACAATTCTAACATGCTTTTTTATTTCATTTTCTAAAAATAAATCCCACAGTTCTCACAGAAAGCATGAAGGCATGTCAAGATCTTTGCACGTTTGTTATTTTCTCTGTCGATTCCTCTGCTTGAAGCATTTTGTTGACATAGATAACTACCCAATAAATAGCTATAAAAATATGGACTAAATACCATTGTTTCATTTGGCAATCAGCCTACCTCATCTGGTCTGTGATTGATCAGATATAATTAAATCAGTAACTTTTTAACTGTTTTATGGTGTCTCTTTTCAATTGGCCATAGGGAAGATCATGCGGGAGCACTGTGCTAGGAAAGACGACATTGTACTTAAACCATGTTTTTTCACCATAATCTACAGTACTGTTACAGTACAGAGTCCAACACAAAAAAAAAATCATGTCATGGTGTGGTTCAACACATCGTTCATATCTAACGTTGTGAGAATGTTATGAGAATTACATTTTGTTGTGAAGTTTCTTTTCGGACATGTGACACTTACAACAGGGTAACATATTTACTTACAACAGTCCAAAGTACAAAAACGTGAGAGTATTGTATTGGTAACGGTTTTATTTTATACCAGTTCTTTGTTATTCTCGATTATAGTGTTATTGAACCTCAACAGCTACTCTTAGATTCCTAATGCAAGTGGCATTTTGACTTCCATCCATCTTGCCTCTTTTTGAATTCATGCGGGCTATTTCATCCTTTCCAATCCTTTCTTTAGTGTTCAGGCAAATTATTCTTCTTTTCAATCTTGAATTACAGAATTAGCAGTTTGTTCCAATATGTTACATATCACAGTTGCCGTCTAAAATGATCAAGGCCTCTATATTTGCATTGAAGTGACAGAAATTTTATTTGGTGTGAACACTGTATGATTCATGTATACTCCAAAGCATAAAACTATGCATGAACCACATGCTGTGCAACATTTTTCTCTGTGATCCCTGATGTTAACAGATCTTAGAAGGAAATTATCACTTCCTTCTCCCTCATGGTTTAATGAATTATATCAACCTGGCAAAGAGGGACAGAAATAAATGAGTTAAAGGTCAATATTGTTCTAATGATGAGTAGTATTTTTTCAAAAAGCGTTACTAATGCGTGGAATAGATTATCGGGACTTGCAGAGAGCCTTGGGTTGTTCAAGACCACACTTGATTCAGTGCTGGATACTTTCGAAGCAGTACATGAGACAAGTCTGGATAAGCTGATTGGCCTGCTTGCCGAAAACGTACTAATCCTGTCTGAGGTAAGATTCTGAATTCAGATTATGCTGCCATAAATTATGTACTGTTTCATTTTAGGGTGTTTGCATTAGCATGCAGTCATATCATTAAGGGTGAAAGAGATTCAGTCATTTTTAATGCATTTTTTTTCACTTTGTTAAAGGAGAAAGCAGAGAGGGTTACTGATGGAGATGGGATCACAGTATAGAAAGTGCCATGGTGAGGAGTTGAATCCCCAGCTGTAGGAGGAGGATTTGTATACAGTAGGCTTTTTAACATTCAGCTTTATAAGTTGTGTATATTGTGCTGCCTAATGCATATTTAATCTTTAATCCCGATGGCTATTTCCCAGCTTTTATGCATTTTAAAAAACAAAAAATGTGTGATCCCATCCACATATACACGTCCGCAAAACTACCATACCTTGTGTTGCAGAATTAATATAAATGAATACACATTTAATACACATGCAAATTAATTCTTCCAGAAGGAAAGGAGATTTTTTTGTTCCAAACAAAAAATTCTCAAGTAATTATATTACTTCAATGTATTATCTCAACATTTTTTTATTTGTACATTATTTAAAAAAAGAATGTTTTTTTATTTTCTCAAGTATTGCTCCCATCCCTAAATCTTTCATTGCAAGCCTGGGGCGTTTTACCAGCATTTCAGGATCTGTCAACTCTACTCAGATAGTTAATACATACAGTACATGTATGCGTAAGAAGTGAGGAGATTTAGCTGTTGCACCGATCGATCTCATTTCACTTTGAATTAAGGGTTACATTATTTTTGCCAACTGGTAGGCAGAAAAATACATACCTCTGAAGTTTATTTCTCTCATGGCATAACATTTCTTGTGGTTCAATGCATTCTGTAAAATGTCTCCAGCCTTCTTCCACATTGACAAGAAGCCTGCAAATCCCCAAAACTAATCTTTCTTCTTTCTTGAAACTTGGCAATGCAAGCAAGCAACTTGCTGGAAAGAAGGTTTGTTCACCCCCAGAACTACAGACCCAGTAAATCACGTTCTCCAGAACAAAGGCTAAAGCTTAAATCTTGTGACTTGGAGTTAAAGCCCTTCTCAAAATAGCCCTGCAATAATTTACCCGAAAGCATTTACCTGTAATTACTCATGGACAGCAAGGGAAATTGCTGTACAACAATTCCATAAAGGCCTACAGTATAAGTGAGGGTTAAAAGTAGATATCTCCCTCTTGGTCACTTTGACAATACCTAATGTGCAGTAGAAATTTTACAGAAACAGAGTTTTTTTTAAAACTATGCTGTACAGGAAATGTATATCCACTTGAAATAGAAGATACTCGGAACACACTAAGGGCTGCAACAAACTACAGAATTTATAAGTTATTATCTTATGAATTTTATGGTAGGCACTTTGCTTGGACGAATACAAATACATTTCATTTCATTTGGAAAATGATATGTTGTCGAACCTGATTAATTATGGACATAATGAAAATGACATGCCCTGGAAAAAAGGAAATGGCGTATCAGAGGAAATATGCTTTTCTGAATGCAGCAGATGAATTGGCTGAGACGAGAGATCTTTCATCACTTAGGACACAACGTGGCAAGAGCCAGAGCGCACAATTGGACCCAGACTGCTGTTCTGCGTTTCTGCTAATGGTATTTTCTAGAATTGTCCCCCTATGAGTACTTTCTGATCATTTTGATAGTGCTGCTGACTTCTTTCTCATCAGCAGCGCTATCAAAATTATCAGAAGGTCAATTTATTCACATTATTAGGCGAGTTATTGTTCATTCTTGCATTCATTCTTACGTAGTCGACTCATAAAAATGGTATAATCATGGAAACATTTAAATAATTTCTGTGAAAAGGAAGGCAGAGGTACCATGAGCACAGGCTTAACAAATAAATAATAAATGTGACAAAATAGCATTCCATGGAGGCAGATTTATGTCTGTGGCGCTTTAGACATCGGGATCGAAAGGATCTGCATCTTAGGCTCTAAAGGTAGAAATGGCTGCATTTCAAATCTCTGCCAGAAAAAGTTATGAGAGTGGTATTCTTGCAGAAATCAATCTGTTGTAAATATCAAATTGGACAAGAAATTCACACCTCCATATATACTGTATATAGCTATTAACATTCACAATACACATTTGTGCAATTTACACATATTTTATACCTATTTTGTATCATTTGTGAAATAATATTAAACATTTTAACAATGTCATAAATGCTAACTAGAAATAGCATGTATAAACAAATATATGCTTTTCAAAATGTATGGTTTTTTTGTTTATTGTATTGGCTTTGTATATACACAGACAGACACACAGGCAGAAGCATGAGAAATGAACATATTGCTGCTTTTTTCTGACACTGAAAACTGGACTGTGTATTGCAAGGTGCAATGTGAAAATATAGTATATACAGACTTTAGAATTCATGGAAAAGAGCTTCATACATACATTCTATGAATATATTGACTGAAACTCTTGTATATTTTGTATATATATATTTTGTATTTCTCAGTGATTTCATTTTCTAACAGGGTTGGAACTATTTGAAAATCTGTGCACAGCGATGGAAACAGAACCGTCTCTCTGTTACATGGCATAGTCAGGAATGTGCCTGCATTAAAATCCGATCTGAATCATTTTCATTTACTAGCTACCATTATTAGTTCATGGCAATATTAGTTTGTGTAACAAATAACAGATTAACATGCTGGCAAAATATGTGCCATTGTATTAAATTTTTAATAATTTGTACATTTATCCTATTTTAGTTTAACTTTGATTCATGTAGGCAACCTGCTTACAGGATATTGGACATGCATTGCACACTGTGTCTAGTGTTTTTGTTGATCTTAATGAGTCATGTCATATGGAAGGGTCTGGAAATCAAACATGTCACTCGCACTGAGTAAACAAGCCTGCATAGCTATGCATGCATGGATGGAATGGAAAGTTAAAACGTTAAAACGTTTCCTTATTTCACAATATTTATGTCCCCCCATAAGAGGCTTGCCTCTGGGTCAGGCTGTCCTTGTAAATAAGAATTTGTTCTTAAGTGACCTGCCTGGTTCAATAAAGGTTTAACTCATAAAAAACACTTGTATCACATTTATACATGTGTGAACAAGCACACCCTCCCACACATGCCTAGGACCTGGGGCAGAATAATTGACACAAAAATGTAGAGCCGATTATCCTGCACTTCCATGCACCTTGTGTTCCGAGTGGCTACATTTTTGGCTACACTGTAGTTTCAGTTACTTTAAGTTGCATGATAAATGTTAGATTCATCTGTTAATTGTACGATGTTGCTAAATATGACTGCAGTGTTCCGCATTCTCAACTGATTTATATTCATGACCTAATCTCCACATTTCAATTAAATAATATAGTCCAAATGTGCCGACTGTAATGTGGGCTTTTTAGTTTTTCCAAAGTATCTTCTTTAAAACAAGAAATCGTCGTGAAGCTAATTATAATTTGACTGGACATAACGAGGTAAAGTAAATTTGTTTTTAAGTTGGTTTTAATGAGGTCTTTATAGAGAATGTGTGGGACTTTCATAACTTCCCTCAAACAAAGCGGGAAATTTTCATAAGTTTCTTAATTGTCAGTTTCTGTTGTATTGGAACCCAGAACAATTATTTATTTTTAAACTATTTTTTCTCAATATAATGTTATTGAATTAGGAACGGACTCCAACTGGAGTTCCAGCTGGTATAATTCAGATTTGTAATCTACTAGAGTAGGTTGCATATTACTTATTGCACACATGACTGTAAAAACATTTGAAAGAGGATTTATTTCTAATTAAATCGTATCTCGTTTCCTCTTTTAGGGGATCATATAGGCCTGGATTCAAACAAAGCTTATTCACTATCTTTTTTTCGCTGATCAAAACAGTCCTTGTAAGAAAAAAAACAATACAGTAAAGATTTAACTGTGAGTCAGTTATACACAAAAATGTAAATGTGAATCCATGCCTTAGTGTGATATACAGCTGCAATGGACTATGAAGATGCAATGTATGTGATCTATATGTGCTCTGCCCACTCACCCACCTCCTACCCTGAGTGCAGAATCTCTGCATCCATTTTGGATTGTCCCTGTATATAAGGTGTTAATAAATAGCTTTGATCCTCTTCGTTAATTTCTACACCGTAGGATACCCAGGCTAATGCGCGTGAATAATAAGTGCTTTCATTATTCCCTGTTCTGCTGACATATTTCTGTTTTTCAGTATAATAAATGGCGAGGCCCACACATACCGCTAGGAGCTACTTTAATTCAGTCATGACAGAGCTGTGCTCCCTGGTGACAAAATCAACAAGTAATAATACAATGAATGACATGACATGATGACGTATGTCAAAAACTCTATTGTTGCCACTGTTTAGTATCGATTTCCTACCATAGGCATGTTTCTCATATGATAAATGTAGGACTCTGTGGAGAAGTAAGCATCTGTCTTATTCATTATGTCATTTTTCAAGCTGGAGGTAAACCTTTTCTGTCTGTGAATAGTTTAAAGCTTTCTCATACGAGCATTACCATTTCAGCTGTGTCCATGTTAGCAATGTGTAATACTAATCCAGGGAAGAAACAGCATTTTTCTTAATCATCAATATTACAACATCTGAAAAATGGCTCAAAGGATTTCTGGCTCACGAAGCCAATTTTGTTCAAGTGTTTCTTTGAACCTCACAGTTTGTTAAAGCTCACTATAAAATTATCTTTTTTATCTATTAATACTTCCCACCAAATCCTGCATAATTCGACGTCAATACGGTCAAACCTTATTTCAAGGAGTCGTTTCAATTTATTTTTTAAAAATATTAACATGATAATATCATCATTTCCTGGTAGCTAATGCATGGAATAATGTATTTCTGATGCAGGGTAAAGCTCACACTGACGTTGAGTTGGAGGAACCTACGCTGGTGTGTGATGAGACGACAATGTGTGTCTTCAGAAAATCTATAATGTGACAGTGAATTGCTTTTTATTTCTTATTCACTCATGGATGAAGTTAATGTTAAAAGGGACAAAAATGTTCTATGGAAAATAGAAGTAGTAGAAATAGTAGAAAATAGTCGTATAGATGAGATCTCAAAACAATAAACTTCTGAAGGAAAGTGTTCCTATTTTATAAACTGTATTTTTTACATTTCATTATTTTAAATTGATTATACATATACACTACTATACTGTTACCATAACACAAATATACCATAAATATAAATGTTAGAACAAGATGACAATAATACACTGACGCATATCAGATTACAATGTGGTTTCCATGTAAACATGGCAAAGAATGTCATTTTAAGATGTAAAAAACAGTTTGGAATTATACTTACGGGGTTTTTTTGCACGACTTTGGGGTTGTTCACAACCGCAATGAGGTTCACAATGGTAAAAGTGGAGTTCAGTACATATGAGCAAAACAAATTCTTGTGCAGTGTAATCCTTTGACAACTCAGGCTCCTGGAACACAGAGACAATTCATAATGGGGTTAACATGTGAGGCCAGCTGTGCCTCACCAATGATTTACAATAGCCACTACAGTATGTGACATGTGGTAATATCATATCTGTGTATGTTTTTGAAAAATAATATTTTGATTGCTCTGGTTTTGAAAACTTGATTGTTAAGCTCATTGCTACCAATTGCTCTAATAAAAATGAAGAAGTCCTATTTTTATAAGCTGTCATCAGCCTTAATTACATTACTGTTTACTTAATTTATATTACTGCACTTAATTTATCAAGCTGCTAGCCATAAAAATAAAGACTGCTCGCAGAAATATACTCTTTAAATAGATTTAATATATTTTTGACTGTACCATACATATTGTAAACATATCATAAAAGTACCACAAACAATATTCTAAACTAATATATTTAACTAATATATTTATCATGAATCATTTTCAAATGTAATTTGCCACCATTGTTTTCTGGAAAGAACATATACAAACATTAATAATGAATGCGTCTTTGAATCCGAGAGACATTTGTGGATAAAGACATGTATTTCATTCCAAGTACCATGGAACAACACAGATAATTTGCACACAAAATATGCAAAGTATATGCAATCTTCTTAAAACTACTCCTATTAAGGGTTATGGAAAAATCCTTTGATGGTACAAAGTTCAACAATGGTTCACCTAATACTAATAGAAATGTTTGGAATTGCAAATATACAATTATAGGTATGTTCCTGAGCCCAAATAGTTCACATCTCGTTTCAGACACATATGCAGGTTACTCATCTAAGAACTGAAGGAACATCTTAACCTAAGGACTGTAGAGTAAGCAGCGGGGAAATATGAACATTTAATTAAATTATAGATGCTGAAAAAGTAATCTTGTGTTTTCCTCCTATTTTGATTCCTTCCCTCGCCCTGAGTTCGCAGACAGCTCCAGCCCTGGCCCTCACCCTCAGTTTAGCACACCACTCCAGCCCTGTCCCTTCCCTGGTTCAAGCCCACACCTTGACACAACCTGGACAGCAGACAGCTCCAGCCCTGGCCCTCACCCTCAGTTTAGCAGACCACTCCAGCCCTGTCCCTTCCCTGGTTCAAGCCCACACCTTGACACAACCTGGACAGCAGACAGCTCCAGCCCTGACCTTCACCCTCAGTTTAGCAGACCACTCCAGCCCTGTCCCTTCCCTGGTTCAAGCCCACACCTTGACACAACCTGGACAGCAGACAGCTCCAGCCCTGGCCCTCACCCTCAGTTTAGCAGACCACTCCAGCCCTGTCCCTTCCCTGGTTCAAGCCCACACCTTGACACAACCTGGAGCCACAGATGCATCACCCCACCTCTCTGAATTGAATATCATCTCTTAATTTGGACTTTCTACTTACCAGCTAGTTTAATAGCTCAGACTGTAACCTGCTCAACACATTTGATTATTTGCTGTGATAGATCCCTCATTATATTTCTGTTACTATCCATTGCACCTTTACACTGGGCTAGCCAGCGGAGGATGGGCTCCTCCTTTATAGCCAGGTTCCTCCCAAGATTTATGCCCATTGGGGAGTTTTGTTCTCACTGCTGTATGAATGTTTTTCTTCCCACTGGGGAGTTTTTACCTTGCTTGGTTTTTGGGGGTTCAGGCCTGGCTTTTTGCCCAATTTTCCTTCTGTTTCTCTCTGTAAAATGCTCTATACAAATACAATTTATTTGAAATGAATTGAAGTTTGACATATCAATTAGTCTGGCAAGGACTACAATCTATCACGTTTGGACACTGTAAGCTCCCTGGCTTCACATGTCATTTTTCATGTAAAACTTAAATAACATATAACATTAAAGAAGGCATGTTATTTATAATGCTAGAATGTAGGGGCAATCTTACTGACGCAAATCACAAGCACTGAATGTTCTGAAATCTTCTCATGAATAAGTAAAGCATTGTGTGAAGTTTTGAACAACCCTTGCAAGTAGACTCATACCCAGAGTTTGAGAATAGAACAAATGTCAAAGCAGGACGACTGAGATAACGTTGGAAAATTTCTATCTAGAATATTTCTACCTGATACTCCTAGCTACCATAAATAAAAGGATATTGCAGCTCCAAATACCACTGTAAACTTCACATCTGGAACCAATAACGCAACATTAAGACTTTGACATTTGCAGAGATCAGGCTATAAATATCTCACTATGATAATAAAATGTGCACTTTGAAATAGGCCATTTATTGGCTTTAATTATGTATACTCTTGGTATGTATACTATATATATATATACAAAGATCAGCCACAACATTAAACACAACAACCACTGACAGGGGAAGTGAATAACATTGATTATCTCGTTGTTATTTTGGTTCTGTACTCTAGCACTTTGACTTTGAAAGGATACAATGACAATGAGGTTGAAGTCTCTGCATTTGAATGGATTTCTATGGTAATTGGGGTGTGGGACTAGATTTAGCTCTAAATTATGCTGGAACAGTATGGAATACATGGTTGGTAAAATGGCTGTAAGTCATCAAGGGTCTAAGGTATCAAACGAGCCTCAAACCATCACTCTGCAGCCAGATATGCAGTAGATATGAATGGATCACTTGAAGGGTTGTTTCCCCTGACAAATATTCCAATTGAACTCTATAGAAAAATAAGTCAGGAGAAGAAACCCTTGAAGTTGTCCATCCATATCTACTGCATATATATGCCCAGAAATGGGGGGTCTATGTACAAAAGGTTCTATAATTTCTAAATTTTCTAAATGGTTCATCTGATATGGCTGAATTAAAGCTGACAATCTGCACTTCAACCTCATTGTCATTGTATCCTTTCAAACTCAAAGTGCTAGAGTACAGAACCATGTACAGAACCAAAATAACAATCAATGTTATTCACTTCACCTGTCAGTGCTTTTAATGCAGCGGCTGATTGGTATACTGTATATACTCAGTAGCCACTTTATTAGGCACACCTACTCGTTAATACAAATAGCCTACTCCTCCAAACAGCGAATCACGTGGCTGCAACTCAATATATGCAGAGATGGTGAAGAGCTTTAGTTGTTGTTCGACCAAACGCTAAACTGGATGATCTATGTCAGCGGTCCCCAACCACCGGTCCGCGGGTCATTTGGTCCCGGCTGCACAGAAAGACTGATAATCAATCAAATATTTTTTTATTCAGAATCTGAAAGATGTTTTATTTTGAAAAATGACCGGAACCATCCATATGTGCGTCTGTGTCTCTTGAGATGGTGAGTTGTATTTTTTATGCACTTTATATTTGTTGTTATGCCAGTCGTATCATTTTATGTCGTCATATTTATCCTCCCACACCTTGAAGGCCGGTCCGTGAAAATATTGTCCGTGGCCCAAAAAAGGTTGGGGACCGCTGATCTATGTGACTTTGAGCGTGATATGGTTAACAGTGCGTGATATGGTTAACAGTGCGTGATATGGTTAACAGTGCCAGATGTGGTGGTTCTAGCATTTCAGAAGCAGTTTCCCTCCGGAGATTTTCAGGCACTACAGTCTCTGGAGTTTACAGAGAATGGTGCGATAAACAGAAAAACATCCAATGAGGAGCGGTTTTGTGAGCGGAAAACGGCTTGTTCATGAGGTCAGGGGAGAATGGGCAGACTCGTTCAAGCGAACACAAAGGCCATGGATGCTGAAACGACGGCTTTTTACGACGGTGGTGTGCAGAAGGGCATCTCGAACGCACAATCGCATAAAAACTTGAGACAGACGGCAGCAGAAGCTGGGCTAGAGCAGCAGGAGAGCATACTGCTGTCCGCTCCTGTCAGATAAGAACAGGAACATGAGGCTACAGTGGACATGTGATCACCAAAACCTGGAAGACTGAAGACTGGAAAAACATTGCCTGGACTGACACATCTCGATGAGATCCACATGATAGGGTCAGAATTCGGCATAACATCCAAATGAAAGCATTTCCTAATTGTAGACTCCATGCTTACAATAAGGATTAAACATAATTGGAATGCTAACAGGCTTAGGACACCAAGGGGAGATGTTATATTTACTCTGCTCATTTCAGTAATACTTTAAGATGCATCATCTGACTTTTTATAGTAAATTAAAACTTAAGCCTCTTTTGGAATATCTGTACAATATATGTATTAATGGTACACAAACCAGAATTGCATTTGGACCAGATTCAGATCCTACCCCAAAGATGGTTTTCCTTTATGGACTTCAAATACAAGCAGCTGTTACTTTTAACTGTTTTGCTTCTTTCAAGCCCTGATCTACACATGCTCTGTTAATAATGAAAAGCTATAATTTAAAATTAAGGACAATGTGCATTGCAGCTATATTGGTTTGGGCCATTTATCGAAATTAATCCAATCTTAAGCCCCTTTCACTCATCTTCACCAAAATCTTCCATGTCGGCTTCATGTGTGAACAGAGCCAGAGCCGATTTTCTGTGTAACGTTTTCCGGATCAGGACCAAGTAAAACATCTTCCGGAGTGGCTCAAGCGTGAACAAAAGCAGAAACATTCCCGGATAAAGCAAGCAAATGTTTATAACATTATTATGTGAGACCTTTTGTTTCTGGCACAATTCTTGCACAAATTGGATACTTTGCACATAGAAGATATGAAGATATTTGCACATAGAAGAGCAGTGATTTTACAAGGAACATTTGACCATTTATTTTAGGAGTGGAATAAACAGTGTCGCAGAACACCATTACGAAACCATCTTCAGCGCCTGATGACTTGCTTGTGTGCTATGCAGCACTTCTCCCTGGTAAACATCAGTGACGGGCTTTTCCAGTTTTAAGTGGCTTTTTTACCCAATGCAGCAAGTTGTCTAGTGCCAGAT
This sequence comes from Ilyophis sp. 1 JC-2022, assembly GCA_022702515.1. Taxonomy (NCBI): domain Eukaryota; kingdom Metazoa; phylum Chordata; class Actinopteri; order Anguilliformes; family Synaphobranchidae; genus Ilyophis; species Ilyophis sp. 1 JC-2022. The sequence continues at coordinate 27,356,474 of CM040395.1, read as the reverse complement.
ATCAATGGCATATATAGCTATCTATTTAACTTGGCAAACTGAATTATTTTCATTGCATTTTACAGAAAAGAACTCCGCATATACATAAATATTGATTTTTATTTGATAAACCATGCTTCCATTTTTAACATTAGGTATTTGCGATCATATAACTGAGTTATATTGCCTAAAAATGTCACCATAAGTTATCTTAAAACTATAACTCTTCAACCGTGTTGTGTTGGTAGGATTTACATCTCTGCCAAAACTATTATTCAGCAAAATATCTGGAAATTTTAAGACAAACTAACATAATGTTCACATTAACTTTCCTGCATTGCTTTGGGTAGACATCCTGCTTTGCCTAATCTATCTGGAACGGTCATGTCATGTGTGAACAGACTTGACACGGAAACTTTCCGTATATGAGACTTATGTGTGAATGGGGAAACCCACTACCTAACCCGGATAATTGATAATTGTTACGGGTTCCATGTGTGAAAGGGGCTTTGCAGACGTCTTTTGGGTTGCCTGTCTGATATATGCATTAAATATTATTTTGTGTACAGAATATTTAAAAAGGAGGACAAATGTTCTTGAATGCCTGATTCCACTTCATTTTATTTTTCATCCCAATCAAATTATCGGGATGAAAGTCTAATCAATGATGTGAACTGAGGCACATATTTTCTATCAAAATGTCTATTCAAATCAAAGTACACACATACATTTAATAAGGAATCTTGACAAGGAGAAAATTACTAAGGCACAGTGCAAGTATTAATCAAAATCTGGATTTATTCCCATAATTATTTGTGCCATTCATACTACAAGAGGCCAATTTTTTTCATAACCTATTTCATGTAGAAAGCACAGGCATCCCTCCATTAAACTGACCAATATGGCTACAGTATGGCTAAAAATACACAAAATAAAAGATCTGCTTTTATTTTTTATGTTTAAACTATTTTATTCCACAATCATTTTCTGTGCTTCTTCCTCATTTAGTTATTTTCTCCAGGAATGTATCAGATTTGTAGTATTTTCAGGTGCTTTTTTTCATACTGTTTTCAATAATAATACTTTATTTTTATATGTTTCTACATACCCGGAGTGCTATCCATCCATCCATCCAGGTAGTAACAGTTTCACTGAGAACTCACTAGTTTTGTACATAACCCCTGCAGCTCACTGTGAAATCACCCTAATAGAACAGACCTCAATGGGTCCAAAGTTTGTGGTGCTTAAAAAGGCAAACATGTATGTTCGAAAAAATCAACCGCAACGTCTCTTTTCAAATATAATGACACGGTTAGTCACAAACATCCACAGAACTTGTTGAGCACGATTTTTTCAAAAACTAATTTCTACCGAAGTAAGCCAACTGTGTATATCCACACAAAGTTTAAACCAAAGCATGTCAGTATTCTAGGTAGCACTATGTTGACATAAGCCCCAGAATACTGGTGTGCTTTAAGACTTTGCGTGTATATATACAGTTGCGTGTATATATGCGTGTATATGTACGCTGTATATATACAGCGTACATCGGTAGAAAGTAGTTTTTGAAAAAACCGTGCACAACAAGGTCTGTGGATGTTTGTGAGTAACCGTGTCATTATATTTCTAAAGAAACATTGCTGTTGATTTTTCAAATGAATTTTTTTGCCGCTTTGCCTGCCACAAACTTTGGACCCGTTGAGGTCCGTTATATCAGGGTGACGTCAAGATGAGCTGCAGCAGATATCTACAAAACTAGTGAATTCTCAGCAAAGCTACATGAATGGATAGATAGCACTCCGTGTATGTAAAAACATATTGTGTATGTAAAATTTTTTTATGTTTTGGTCCCTTTAAGTACCATTTTAGATACAATAGATAAAAATGCAGTTACCTGAAGTAAAAGAATATTGCCAGAGAAATCAACAGGGATACGATGGACAAAGCATGGCCCACAATGGCCATATAGTAGAGGATGTATGCCATCTGTAATTACACACACACATTACGTGATTTAGATCATGAATACATTACCCATTTTTCAGACATCTTTGTAACATACAAAACATCTTATTAACGTATTCTAAGACCCGTCCCATCACTGCAACATCTTCTGTCATTCAGGACAGCGCCAAAATAGCACACGTCCTCTGAAATGGGTGTAGCCAGTCGCTGTTTCACGCAACAGTCCACTAGCTGGTGGAAGCAGACTGCAGGTCTACAGTGACCACAGGGGTCACTGTTGCAAACTAAAGAGGATAGTATCCTCTCAGCCTGAGCAATGCTGTGGCTAATTATGCACCACCCTTGCAAGGCCGCATGCCAAAGTCAGCGCTGGAGTCATTTCTGGGATGCGGGCGGCATGCCCTGAGAGCACGTGACTTAGCTGGTTAACACCACCCAACAGCCCCATGACATGTTCTGTGTAACTATATGTCATCTAACTATAAATCATTTGCCACGATGTGCAGATTGCATTTGCATTTTAATAAAAATTCTTTCTCATCATCTAAGTTGGGCCACAACTGTCTACAATTATCTGTCTACGATAATACTCATGAACACATAATCAGCTATTGTATAGCTGTCAATGTCAATATAGTCAACATCTGAAAATTCTGGGTAACTAAGATTAATGAACATGACTGTAAATGAGATCCTCATATAAAAATACAAAATGACCTAGCTAGAGCTCAGTGAACCAAATGCAATGAATTAGACAAGCATCAAACTGCAGGGGTTTACAACCAGGGCTTTTCTGATCCAGGGACCCACACCCAGGCTGAATGGCATCCAGGGGACCCTCATCATAAGTTAAAAGGGTTATACTTTAAAGAAGTAAATATAAAAATAAACATTTTCCAAAATCCATATATCTATCTATTTTCACAAATCTATTGATATTGTACATCAAGCATGGCCATGGACCTTCAAGTACACAGGTCATACAATATATCATCAATATCTTTTCTTTTTTTTATTGTATTTATTTATTTATTTATTATAACTTCAGTGCCCAATGTGGGGCTGAGTATATCCAATTCCTATGCGTTGTCTGATTTAATGACTGCGTAATGAAATTAATTAGATTCTGTGTAGCCGAGTCAATGTCAGCATGTCCCTGTTAAAAGGTTTAAACAAAGGTTTATTGTCTGTAACCTTGCTACTTTTACGCCAACTGCCTGTAAGATTGCTTACGAGTGAGCTAAATAAAATAAAGTCATTGTTATGAACTTTAGCTGGCTAACTGTCTTGCTAACGATGTATAGACTGCGCCATGTTTGAGCTTAATAGACAGATGACTGGTGGACTGAAAGCTACTACACCCATTTCAGAGGACATGTGTGCCAGTTTGGGTGTTGCAGTGATGGATGGGTTCTTCAAATAAGTTACAAAATAAGTTGTAAAAGATGTTATATATAAAAAATTAATGTGCAGTTTTGGGAAAGAGTCATTCTAAAATGCTGTACCTTTAATTTGTCCGGTGTATAGGCAGTACAGAGTGTGTAGTTGGACCAAGTTCTGTTGGTCTCAGGGTGTCGGAACCAATTGCCTGATGCATCACAATATTTAGTGACTTTTTCTGAAATAAAAAATATACAGGCATTTTTATTTTAAGAGATTATTTATATTCTTGTTATATAAACATCGAACAAAAAGTTCGGAAATTTGTGTTTGGTAGATTATTTCTCTGTTGTAACAATGCTTCTTGGCAATACATTTTATACCGTTGGAAAGCCTGTTTATTTCCCTTTTAAATGGTGCCCCATTTGTAAGGAACATGCATTTGTGGGATGAGCAGCACAGCTGAGTATGTGGGTTGCGCCCATGTAAAATTTGCCAAATCTTCTCTGCCAATGCCAAACAGCTTATTCTGCTGTTGCTAGTGACTCTTGTTTGGTGTTGTTTGGTGGATTGGATGATTGAAATCTATCAGTAACAAGGAAGAAACAAGACATATTGGTAATTTTACAATTTATTAATTTAACAAACAGTCAGGAGCCTCAGTAGCGTGTGGAAGAACCATACACAGCCACAACAGCCTGGCACCTCCTCCTCATGCTGGTCACCAGCGTGGTCACACACTGCTGTGGGATGGCATTCCACTCCTCAACCAGGATTTGTCGCAAGTCAGCCAACGTGGTTGTGTTGGTCACTCTAGCACGAACAGCACGCCCAAGCTGATCCCACAAGTGTTCAATTGGGTTGAGGTCAGGACTGTTGGCAGGCCATTCCATTCTCTCTACTCCCAAATTCTGGAGGTAGTCTCTGATAAACCCCGCTCTGTGGGGGCGAGCGTTGTCATCTTGGAGGATGGAGTTCGGTCCCAGACTGTGGAGATATGGGATTGCCACTGGTTGCAGAATCTCATCTCGATATCTCTCGGCATTGAGATTGCCTCCAATGATGACAAGCCTCGTTTTTCCAGTGATGGAGATGCCGCCCCACACCATCACACTGCCTCCACCAAAAGGTGTTACTCTATCGGTGCAGCAATCTGCATAGCGTTCTCCCCGTCTTCTCCACACTTTGACCCTACGATCCAACTTCCGTAGGCAGAATCTGAACTCATCGCTGAACATAACGTTCCTCCACATGTTCAGGTTCCAGTGCAGGTTTTGCCGACACCAGCGCAAACGGGCCTGACGGTGAAGGGCAGTCATGGCAGGCCTCCTGGCAGCCCTATGAGCCCGGAGATTGGCTGCGTGCAGTCTGTTCTGGATTGTCTGGGCCGAGAGCCATGTGCCATATCGTCCTGCAAACCTTGACTGCAAATCTGTAGAAGACAGCCTACGGTTCCTAAGTGCTGAAAGGGTGAGGAACCGGTCTTCTTGGGGTGTCATCTTCTTGGGACGCCCACTTCGCGGTCTGTCTCTGACATCCCCCGTTTCATGGAACTTGGCCTTCAGTTTGGAGACGGTACTAGGGCTCACTCCAAATAATGCCGCAACTTGCTTTTGCGGAACACCAGCTTGAAGTTGCCCTATCGCACGGGCCATCGAGATCAGACAAACGTGGCATGCCGATTCTTGGAGCAGACACCAATTGACCACTGTAGCAGGGCCCATGCTCACAGGTGCTGCCAATCAGTTGCCAATCAGGCACCTGATTGTCAGCACCTGGGGGTACCGGAAACTCAAAACAAGAGTCAATAGCAACAGCAGAATAAGCTGTTTGGCATTGGCAGAGAAGATTTGGCAAATTTTTCATGGGCGCAACCCACATACTCAGCTGTGCTGCTCATCCCACAAATGTATGTTCCTTACAAATGGGGCACCATTTAAAAGGGAAATAAACAGGCTTTCCAACGGTATAAAATGTATTGCCAAGAAGCATTGTTACAACAGAGAAATAATCTACCAAACACAAATTTCCAAACTTTTTGTTCGATGTTTATATATTACATTACATGCATTTGGCAGACACTTTCACCCAAAGTGACGTAATATTAGCGCATACCAAAATTAATGTTTTACAACAGATTGTATTAGACAAAACCAGACAAAAACCAACATCAGCCAGATTCAGATACAGTTAAGCAATATATAACGCAAAGCACATGTAAGCGAGCATTACTTTAAAAGAATTTTGCACAACAGTTTTCATTAATTTAAAAGAATGTAAAAGAAAAATTTTAAACTCTAATTTGAGAACAAATCCTACTGAAATCAGCCCAGCAACACATGTGTTAAAGTAGCTGTGATGCATTAAATATTTCCCTAAATAAACATTCAAGGGTCATTTATAAAGTGGATGACAACTCTCACCTGTGGAGTCAAAATCGGGAAAATAATTGGGGCAATTCTGAAATGTGTTCGTCCCTGCTAGCGTGTCATCCCAACACAACCATCCATCCCAAGTCCGATTACAGTATGGACCTTTAAGAAACACAAAAATAAACAAAAACAAAAATGATAGTTATATACAAACATCACAATACAATATATAGCGATCATATATGCTGTATGGCACACAAACAGAAACTTAGGGAAGTGACTACAACCCATGATATCATCATGCATTTATTGCCTAAGAATGTTCCTCACTTCAAAAGGACCACTGACACGCACGCACGCATGCACGCACACACACACAAACATAAATGAAAATGAATGGGCCTCCTGATTGCCATTACTGTTATTTGTTCTGAGTTTCAATAAAATTGAAAGTGGTGAAGACAAAAAGACTTAAGACTCAAGGTACTGCAAGTTACTTTTTAAATACAATTTTCAGATGCAATGTAAAAATTGAGTTTCTCTCATTTCTCTCGGATTTCCTCCACCACGCCTACCAATGGAAGTCAAAGAGTACCATTGTTCAGCCAGAAGGACATTTTCCTGTAAACATACTGTATATTTCCAAATATACATTTTTTCCCCAGCAATCACTCTATTCTGCAAACTATTCAGCTTGAACTGTGAGTCAAAGCTGTGACTAATGTTGATTGAATCCAGGGCTTCAGCTATGTAACCATGGGCCAGTATTGTGACTTCAAGGGCCAGAACCATATAACAAGTTTATCAACAACATAAAGGTAACGCATTGAGCTTTTTGTCAACCATATGACGTGTTGCGGATTTACATTGAAGTACGAATGTTACGTCACCCACTGCCTTCCCACAGGCTCGTAATAACCGTTTTGATGCTTGGAAGTCAGGCGGAAGTACCGTTTTTGCCGCCATGTTGTACAAAAATGTTGTGCAGTGGAGCCAGAGTCTGCGCAGTAGAGAGAGCGTCTGACTTGGAGGTGCCGCAAACTGCCACGGATTGTTCAAATGTTTAAACAGTGTACAAACGAAACAATACAACTTAACAAAATTTGATTTTTTAAAGGAGAGCAGGCAGGTCCACCCTCATTTTGCATATTTCTGACAGGAAAAAAGTAGAGAAGGTAACAAACACAGAAGGGAATAACAGCTCAGAAGGAACCATGGCAGAGATAAAACGACTGCCCACACTTGGGGGATTCATATATGGCACAAGAGTCAAACACCCAACTGACTGCGTCACATGTCTCAACAAACTTCTTTAATTGAAGTGTCTCTTAATGTAAGGCATCTGTGAATCAGTGGAGGTCCGTCCATAGAGGACAAGGAGGACTGTACTCAAGAATTTGAAGAATTATAAATCTATAAAAATAATCCTAAAAATCTAAATATTAACTTCAAATCACTTTCATATCCATTTCTAAGCATCCACGATACACCAAACCTTTTTTGCCAATGGTTAAATGTACTTCCTCTAGTACAATGGGAAAATGTAGCAGGAGGCCATGGCCTTATCATCCTATGCAGAGCTCCATAAACTTCCATTCAAATGTAACCTTTTACATTGACATATAGGGAGGTAACGCCATCAGATTAATTAGCCTATTGCTCAACTAAAAAACTAAATGGCCAAGACTAATCAGGAGACCCTTGGTTATGCCACCCTGGGTGCTTTCTTTGATCATTACATGAGAACTATGTAGAAACGACCTTCAAGCATCTGGCTCTGAAAAGTGTCCCTCTTTGCTGCATCCTCCAGCTCAAGCGAGCCCTAACGTTCATAACACTATTAAACGTCTGATTCTCCGGGAGTTTCTATTTTATAAACTGATATAACATCAAGTTTAATGAAAAAACTTCACTGTAGGCTTCACTGGCTGTCACTGCGAAAACTTCCTGTAGTAGCTGTAGCTGTTACTATAGCTAGTAGCTATATTGTATAGGCTACAGTAGGTTAGGATTTCAAGTCAGAACTTCAGTGTAAACAAGATGGTTTTTTCCAAGATACTCGGGTAATGTTAATTTTGGGAAAAACGAGAGAGCAATTTCTTCAAAGCAGACAGAAAGGTTTGAAATATTGGTAATGATAGCTGGCTTTACTAGCTCCAAGACCAGCATTAATGTTACAGCAGTGTGGTCTCAATAACTGAAGTGCAAATGTTAATGTTACTTTGTGAGCAGCACTGGGAAATTTACATAAGTTAGCACACATGCATTTGTTGCTGGTTTTGGGTTTCAGAAAAAGGACAAAAAAATGTTTTTCCTCCAATCTTTCAGGGTAACTGGTGTAGGTATTACAGGTTCCCCTTTTCACCATCCTGTCTGACTCAATTTATGTTACATTTTCATTTAGCTACTGCAATCTTTCCATTGGTTTCAGTACACCTTGACCGAACCGCTTGACCGAAAGTATTATTGGACAATTTCTGGTTTGGGGAAGAGCTTAGTGATAGGTCAATTGGAGAAGCTGAGGTTTTTGCAAGCGGCTACCCTTTTAAACAATACTGCATCAAAATGTACTGTAAAGCTGTAATTTCAGATAAACATGAATACTGTAATTGGTACGGATACGTCTCAACCACTAGGGGCAGAGTTTATAGAGTTAAGCGAGATATACTCATTTAAATATCGACTGCCACCAAACAATGTTGTTGATTTCTTCAAATAAATTAGAAGTACCGATCCGCCGAGTTCATTAAAGGCTACAGAACATTTATTCAGACATATATCAACATTAACAGTTACCCACACATTATCTTGAACTTTGTGCAAAAATGTAGGCGTTGTTTGTACCTTTGTGCAGAAAACTTGTCGACATACCATTCGGCGGACAAGAGGCAAAATGCTTTGAATTGCTGTTTATTTATTTATTCGTATTTGCCGGGACCACAGTCAAACAATAATCTGCTTTTGGCTTACTTTTCTTTCGTTGTTGCTCCTCTGACATTGATTGAGTTTAAAACATGGGCGATGTCTTCCTCTGGAGAGTGTAGCTATCTGGCCTAACTTCCCTAAACTAAAAAGTTGTGAGTAAAATTTCAATACCAATAAAGTCCCCCTCCTTCTGGTGAAACAATATTGACTGGGCGATAACAACTACGAGAAAGATTATACATTTCAGCCAATTGACCTGTATCTTTAAACATATCCACAATTGTTCATTCATGATTTTTGGGTACTACAACTTAAACTTAAAAGGGGACAGGAAGTTAGACAGCCAAACCTTTATTGTAATTACTCAAAATTTACACATGCAGTTTCAACATCGGGGGATTAGGCAGCCAATCAGCCAACCAACCAGTCAGTCAGTCAGTGAGTTACCCACATTCAAACGTTTAGGCCCGCATGCGCTGCGTCCATGCAAAAAAACTAGATCTTCCCTATAAAATAACTGAGAAGTCATGAAAGTGTATTTATTTGCTTAGCAGCCCCATGTATTGACCTAGCCCGCCCTTAGCCTAGGGGGAGAAAGGTTCCTGGCACCGTCACTGCCTGGAAGCAGTGCTGAAGCTAAAGTGGTGCCTGCACTTCGTACACGCTTTAGTCAGCCTTTGATTCCACTAGACAGTTGCAGCTCAACACGTTTACAATTCACTACATTTTCATTCACACAGTAAAATAAATACATTATTGCCAGCCATACAGACAGTTTACAGACATTTAATTTAAGAACACAATAACCAGATTGTTGTTTTTGCTTTTAAAATGATTGTTAGAGACATGGAGGCAGCTTCCTTGGCCTGCTTATGTTTTTGATGATGCCTATTTACCTGTGATTTAGGTGCATTTGACTATTATTTAATGATAGTTAGTTTTTTTATGCTTTAACTTGTTAAATGTTGTCTGTCTGTAACTTTGTTGTGACTGCTGCTGCCAATTTTGGTCAGGACACTCTTGGAAATTAGATTTTTAATCTCAAGAGGTATCTCCTGAATAAATAAAGGTTAAATAAATAAATAAAATAGATAAATAATTTTAAGAAGGATTTTATTGGAAATGTTACTCTCATAAACGAGGAATTTCAGCTCATTAAGCTGACTAAATTTGATTGTTTTTATCATAGATCCCATAGCTGCAAGTAGAAAATGACAACAGAAAATAGTGTTTCTGATTTCTGACAATGTTGGGTTTTCATTATATTAGTCTCTCACTTGCCAATTTTTAATCCCAAAAACCTTGTCAAAAAATCGACTATGAAATGTTATTTTAATAGCCTGTGCTGCAATTGAGAAGAAAATGTACATTAGTTTATTACCTGTTTTGTTGTAAGGCTGGTCTCTGTTCATTTTTTCAAAACATTTATATTGACCATCAATAATCTTTTTTCTTTCCTCGATTTTCTGTGTGACAACAGGACTGACGAGCGCTTCAATTGTGGGTTCAGCAATAGCTTCAGAAGAACTGTGAGTTGTCACATTCTGTGGAGGGAAAACAGGGAAATGTTCAGTTGTTACACAACATTTCTCATTTATTCAGCTTGATACAGGCAAAGCAATATGAAAGTTATTGCAAGTGTTATTTACTGTAGCTTGCAAGAATACTTCATTTCTAAGTGCAAAAGTAACACTGGATTAAATAGCTGTGGAAGGTTATGACCAGTATTCTCCACCTCACACACAAATTAGGTTCTCAGAAATAATGCACATATTATGCATATGCGTTGTACCTCAAGAATGATGACTTGTATCAATTACAATTAATCATTCAGTTACCTTTAATTTATCCTTGGAGAAGACAATACAGTTGGACCAGGTTACATTAATGGCAGAATGTCGGAACCAATTACCTGCTTCATCACAATATTTCGTCACTTTTTCTGTAAAAAAATGTATTCAACTTATTATGACTCATGACAGCAACACTGGCAAGCAATTCTGTAAAAAACAGCTTTACCACAGTGCACATGTATTTCATTTTCAAGATTCCTCATGTTTTGGGGATTTTTCTGGCTTGTGCTTTCATAAAATACAATATTGTAATAGAAGATTTCTATTGTCTTAGATGTTGGAAATATGGAAATAGCATAAAAAAGACATACATCATATTATTGAAGCAAATTTAGAACAGTTGATTCAGGATTCAGAGGTTGATAGCATTCAAAACAATGGTTCTGAGCATTCTCTCAATAAGGAATATCGTCTGATATAGTTTTGTGTATGTGTGTGTATTGTATGAGAGAGAGAAGAGAGAGATAACTGATATAATATAATAATGATATAATGTTGAAGAGCGCTGTCTAACATGTCGGTCCAAAATCTTTCATAGGTGTTCAATTGGGTTGAGATCTGGTGACTGCAAAGGCCATAGCATGTGATTCAAATTTTTTTCATACAACCATTCAGTGACCCCTCATGCCCTGTGGAAGGGGGCATTGTCAACCACTCCCATCAGGATAGAAATGTTTCATCTTTGTATTGAATAACTTTGTATTGATTTGCAGTGACCCTTCCCTCTAAGGGGACAAGTGGACACAAACCATGCCAGGAAAATGCCCCCCAGAGCATAACAGAGCCCTCACTGTAGGGCTTTTTTATTATTTTAATTTGTCACCCGTCTGTATATATACAGTGCACTCCAAAAATGTTTGGGCAATGACACATTCTCTGTTGTTTTGGCTCTGTACTCTGAAATGTACTTTGAAATGGAAGTGACTACAAGGCTACAGTGCAGACTTTCAGCTTTAATTTGAGGGTTTTTACATCCATATCGGGTGGGCCATGTAGAAATTGTAGCCATTTTTACACATAGTTCTCCCCATTTTAGGGCACCAAAAGTAATTGGACAAATTAACATAAACTTAAATAAATTCGTCATATTTAATATTTGGTTGCATATCATTTGCATGCCATAACTTCCTGATGTCTGTGACCCAACAACAAAGACTCTTGATATCTTAAATGGCTGTAAGTCATCAAAGGTCTGAGGTATCGAGGTACGAGCCTCAAACCATCACTCTGCTGCCAGATATGCAGATATGGATGGATCACTTTAAGGGTTGTTTCTCCTGACTCATTTTCCAATTGAACTCTATGGAAAAATAAGTCAGGAGAAACAATCCTTAAAGTGATCCATATATACACTGGGGTCCAAAAGTCTGAGACACTACCAAGATCAAAAACTAACACAAACATTTGTATACATCTGAGGCAAGATTACATACTTTTTTTAAGTAAAAACATTTTGCTAATATTTATAGAAAGTCAGAATTTCTCAATATTTGGTATGTACATAATTTGCTACCATTTACAGCTTGTGTTCTGTCTGTCATTGATTCTACAAGTTTGTGCAGAATTTGAGAATCCACATTATTCCTGCACTCTTTGAGAGCATTCCAGAGGTTATCCTGTGATGTTACAGTTTGTTTTGCCTTTCCCTTTTCAAATGTTGCCATAGATTTTCAATGGAGTTAAGGTCTGGTGACTGCGGAGGGAAAGCAATACAAGTCAATGCACCTTTCTCTTTCTTGGACTTCTAATAAAGTCCTGGCAAAACTTTGATGTGTGTTTCAGGTACTTCTCTTTGGTCAGTGTGTGCAAGATCCTGTGCAAGTCACCAACTGTGGAATAGGCGAAATAGCTTCAAACCTGAATGTTGCCTCCGCCAAAAGTGGTTTGGAAGCCGCTACTCTTCCATTAAAGCTGCAGTAGGCAAGTTTAAAAATATACAAGGCAAAAAGACTTCCCCCTTTTGCTCTCCTCCCTCCTATCTCTCTCCTAAGCCCGTCCCACAAAATTATGCTCCAGTGCACGTGCGGAGACAGGCAGACAGGGAGGGGTTCATTCTACCGGGAGGATATTTTGCTTGTAAATAGTTACCCTGATTGGTAGCTACATAGTTAGCCCTGATTGGTTGGTTTTTGGAAGACCGGCTTGAGATTTTTTGACAGCCTAGTACAAAGCCCAGGACACTCACAAAAACCAGATTTTTTTCTCAGAACACTTGATTTATTGATAGCTGCTGGAATGTAATGAGCAAATTTAGTAATTTCACCAAAATTATAAGTGAAATAAGAAACTTTCAATTTAAACTGCAGTTTGGTGCTGGGACAGTCCTTCATCGCCTGAAACACATTTTAAAGCTTTTCCAGGATTATTTGAAGTCTAAAAAAAGAGGAAGAAGTGTTAACTTGTATGGCTTTCTCTCCAAAGTCACCGGGAATGGTGGACATACCAAATATTGAAAAGTCTGATAATATTAGCAAAATGTTTTCACTAGTCTTAGTAAAAAAGTATGTAATCTTGCTTCAGATATATGAACTGAGTAAAAATTCTGTGTTACTTTGATGAAAATAAAATGATCCTGGTAGTGTCCTCAGACTTTTGTATCCCACTCTATCCATTGAGAGACAGAACGAGAGAAACACCAGTGATGGTTCATGCTTAATGGTGTTTTTAAGTGAAAATGTTTAAGTGAGAGGACAGAATATTAAGGGCACAGTGCTCCCACTTTGGAATGCCCTATAGTTCTCTGTCAGCGAATAAAATGTTTGAGCTTCTAAATAAATTGACAAGCTTTTCCAAGCACTCTGACGGAAATTTTTAATTACACTTTTCAGTTGCAAATGGAAAATGTTTTGTGTAGGAGTCCATCATTTAACCACTTTGCTTTAGAATCTCTATAATATGCTGGTACAGAAAATTGTACAGTCTGTTTTCCACAATAATTAGCACTCTTATGAATAGGCAAATCTTACAGATGTACCCAATATTTAATTTGAAGGTATCTCACCAGTAGGGTCAAATCCGGCATAGTCTGGGCAGTTTTGAATAGCGAAGGACCCTGCTGGGGTGTCGTCCCAACAGAACCATCCATCCCATGTGTGATTACAGTATGGACCTTTACCAATTGCAAAGAAACCGTAGTCATGTTAAACACATACCAAATATCCAATGCTAAAGTGCTAACGAGTGTGTTGCTATCAACTCATGAAAGTCAAGCCACTCCAACCCTTCTCCCCCAAACCCTAAAAGTAAGCTCTGCCTACAACTCCCATCACCCATGCACATGCTTAGAGTATAATTCTGAGTTACATGTTCGAACATGTCTTAACTGATACAGATACTGTTACCTCTATCCGGCTTTTCTTTTGTGAATGACAAGTAATATAATAAAATGCCCTCTCCTCCAACCATATTTTGACAAGAAACTCAAGTCACATCTGACAGGGATCATTAAGAACATATTTAATATTTAATTAAGCAAATATTTTATCTCAACCATTAGTCGCTTACCTGTTCTGTTGTAGGGCTGACCTCTGTTGATTTTTTCAACACATTTATTTAGACCGTCCACCAAGTTTTTCCTGTCTCCGTCCATCTGGGTCAGTAGAGGGTTGAGAAAGGGTTCTACGGTGGGTTCCATTTTAGTTTCTGATGCCCCATCAAATCCACTCTGTAAAAGTACAGTCACTTTATTTTCCACAAAAGATATGTCTAATGACAGCCTCTTTATGGGTACTGTACCCTGTTAAACCTGATAAGTAATGTATAACAACTTTCACATGATGATATACTGTATGCTTTGTGAAAGAAGTCATTAAGTAATTTCTCAGTGTTTTACAAGACCCACAACTTTAATACCTTCATTTTATAATTCTATCTAACATAAGACAGTCTTCTTCGACATAAGACAGTGATACATAATCTTAGTGTTTATTATGAAGCGACTCAGCGTTTCATTGCTTTGATTAACATGTACAATCACAAACCCAGCATCATTATTAGGATGATTAATTATGTATTTACCAGACACTCTTATCCAGTGTAACCTGAAGGGCCATGCCAGCAGGAAACATAGGTGTAACACAGAAGAAATAAAAAGGACATTGACACAGAACAGGAAATAACACAATGAGCAATGAGCGGTGTACTGCCAATCTCCGACCACTGCAGTGGAAGACTATATATTTTGCATTGATATAGCTAAAAAATGTATACTATCACTGTAATAATGCATTTGTCTCATAAGGGCATGTCTAAAATCACAAACTATATAGGTCTATACGTAATCATGTGCATTTTTGTCCTATTGTTTAGGCTATATAGAATAAGAATATTTAAGTGCAGCGATGGTCATCAGATTGCGGAAGCTTAAGTCAATAAAGTCGACGAGTTGTCAGTAAAATATTAGGCTTTATAAAAGAATGTGTGCAGCACAGGAATTATGAGTAAGAGAAAGCAAACCCCGGAACAGAATGTGGAAAAAATCTGATAAATTAACAATCGGGAAACCAGAACGAGAACTGCATAAAAAATAAAACAAAAACCCACGAACCATGACAATGAGATGATTCATAAGTAATTCATAATGTTCTATGTAATTGTCATGTACTGCTTTTGTAATGCTCATGAATGCATAATGAATGCTTTATGAAGATGCAGTTAATGTAAATCATTACCATGATTTCATATACACTGCTCAAAAAATTTTAAGGAACACTTAATCATCACAGTATAACACCAAGTCAATTAAACCAAACCGGTCATGCTGGATGATGTTGCAGGCAGCATAACATTCACCACGGCGTCTCCAGACTCTTTCACGTCTGTCACATGTGCTCAGTGTGAACCTGCTC
Source organism: Ilyophis sp. 1 JC-2022 (assembly GCA_022702515.1). Lineage (NCBI taxonomy): Eukaryota > Metazoa > Chordata > Actinopteri > Anguilliformes > Synaphobranchidae > Ilyophis > Ilyophis sp. 1 JC-2022. The sequence continues at coordinate 27,341,153 of CM040395.1, read as the reverse complement.
TCATCTGTGAAGAGAATTCTGGTGTTCTCTGGCAAATTCCAATCGAGCTGCACGGTGCTGGGCTGTGAGCACAGGTCCCACTACAGGACGTCGGGCCCTCATGGAGTCTGTTTCTGACAGTTTGGTCAGAAACATGCACACGAGTAGCCCGCTGGAGGTCATTTTGTAGGGCTCTGGCAGTGCTCCTCCAGTTTCTCCTCACACAAAGGAGCAGATACCGGTCCTGCCGTTGGGTTGTTGCCCTTCTACGGCCCTGTCCAGCTCTCCTCGTGTAATGGCCCGTCTCCCGGTATCTCCTCCGCACTCTTGAGACTGTGCTGGGAGACACAGCAAACCTTCTTGCAACGGCACGTATGGATGTGCCATCCTGGAGCAGCTGGACTACCTGTGCAACCTGAATGGGCTGCAGGTACCACCTCATGCTACCAGTAGTGACAAGGGCACTAGAAAAAAAATCAGTCAGGAAGGATAAGGAGAGAGAAATGGTCTGTGGCCACCACCTGCAAAACCATTTACTTTTTGGGGTTTGTCTTGCTGTTGCCTCTCCTGTCCATCTGTTGTCACTTTCATTTGCACCAAAGCAGGTGAAATTGATTCACAATTGTTTACGCTTCCTAACTGGACAGATCGATATCCCAGAAGTTTAATTGACTTGGTGTTACACTGTGTTGATGAAGTGTTCCCTTCATTTCTTTGAGCAGTGTACTTATTTTGTTATACAGTATGTGTAGTTGTTTTCAATAGATGTACCAGAAGCACATTTTCTTTTGTTTATTGTCATTTGAATTTTAAGCAAAACGTGTCTCGAGCTCAGAAGATTGGCATAATTTGCATTTCAGCTCATTATTCAGTGTATCATCCATTTCAGCTGTAGAGCTTTTCAATTTTCACTCATTCTTTAAAGCAGGCACTCTTGCTCATGACTCCACAGCTGTGTGCATAATTAATGGCAGAATTTAAACACAGAAAATCTATTGTTGGCAGTAGAACAAACCACTCAGATCAGCATAACAATGTAAATCCTTATCAGAATGATAAATCCAAATCTTTTTTTTTGTCTGAGCAGAGAAGCTAGCTGAAGCACAGATCACAACCATACATCAACATTGCAAGACCAAAATTATTTATAGCTGCAGCTTAACCGGCTCATAAATTTTCCTGTATTCCTTTCATCCCATGGCTCATATGGTGTGTTTTGAACAAGCCCCCTCAGTGCCCATTTACAGTGCATTTCTGCTGGATGTTATCATTTTCATCAAAAGGTCTTCACCTGCTCTCTGGCTTTGCAAAAACTCGATTTCCACTGCCTTAACTAGGTTAATGTGTACTGTATTGAAACTTTGCACAACAATGACTTACGTTACTTCCACTTAAATGACTTAAATCTCATTCCCAGTTATGTGATGCTTGATAAATAGCACGAAAAGGTAAAAATGAAAGTATATGAACACATTTCTTATTAATATTAAGATTACTCAGAATAACTATTTTGATAAATACATACATTCAGTTCATGTGCCTTGAAAATATGGATGAGAAATATTGCAACTTTTACTGATAAAGGTGTACTTCCTTAAAGAAGCTCTTGAAGACAGTTTTTTTTTTGTAACACGAGGAGTTTATTTCACTCTTGTTGGAGCAGCTTTAAAAAACTCTCTTCAAAAGCTGACAGAGATACTGGTCTTTTCAAGCTGATGCGGAGGAAAGATTAAAATTTCATTGGGTAGGCGAATTACATTTCTTTACCCTCCAACTTTTCATAAATTTCACATTAATATCAACATTAACATCGACACAATAGTTCCTGAGAGAATCTCATGAACGTCTTTTTCATAAGCACTGCCTTTGGTTTCACATGATCACTGTGCACTTTTTATTTTCATGTTGGCACATAATTCTTACCTGACCCTTTATGCATTCAAAATGACACGCAACAGCAGTCTTTCTTCTGTTAATATCACATTTTTTTGCTGACAAGAAGTTTATGAAATACAGACGTCCCATGTAGCAGTTTAGCAGCCGTACATATGATGTCACTCCAAGCATTGAAGTAAATGACGTCATACATACGACCACTAGGCCACCACGCATTTCAGCCTACAGGCACACTGCGTTTAAAAAGAATTCCGTTCGGTTTATGTTTTTCTTTTTTAGATGACCATTGATTAAGTTGATTGTTGGTACTCAGTGACCTACCCCTTTGTTAGAAAAAATGAATGTCAGTAAAAATAACTTTTATCCACCTGACCTAGTTACCAGGTTGACTTAAATTCCTATAAATCCTTTTGTTCATAAATGCACATTTAACATTTGTTTATGCATATTTAACAATTGTTAATGCATTTAATACAATTTGCTATCATTAACAATGTGCAAACAAAGAGTTTATTTGAGATGACATCAAAAGCTTTTTAGCTTTGTTGATACAGAAAGAATAAACACAACGTGGTCACACATCACATCACACGATACATATTGATATCAGTTCAATCAGCATTTTCCCTTTGACAACTTTGACTTTCAAATAAACGCCAGCATTTTGTTTTTTTAATCACAAACACATTTAGCATTTATGTAAGACTTAAAGCTGAGGACTGCTGTTAATTAAATCCAAGCTATTGTTATGCATGCTTGTTTTTTTCTCACATAGATAAACGGGACAGTTTCATGGAAATGTACTCACAATTTCGACCCTTTCATTTAGACGACTGCAGTTGGTTTACTGTGGTGCTTGGACTGACAGCTGACAAAAAAATACTTTTTCTGTTTTCCTTTTTATTCATATTTATTTGTACGACATGGGCAAACGGCATGATAATTTGATCATTTTAAGTTAAGGAATCCTTTAGTTAAGGAAATCCCCCATGCCAGAAAAGCCCTATATGATTCCTCATCAATACATTAGCCAACTTTTGAAATGCGTTACTAAAACTGGAATGCAATTGGAATGCTTACAATAGCCACTGATATATATTTTTGGTCTGTTCAGTCGGTGGCTTTTAAAAATGGGAGATCCTGCTATTGGGCAGACCTCTGGCTGGAAGGTCATTTCAAACTCTCTGGCTTACCAACTACTGACTTGAACCAAAAAATCTCCATCATCCACCAATATTATGGCTGAGAGACCTTCAGCCTTTTGAGCTCAACCAAGCTTTTAATTACCAAACTGGACTAATTAACAGCTTAGTGGACTACATCAAAGTAATCTTTTCTCCCTGACATGTTTTCAGTCATGCAGAATAAAATGTCATTAGACCGTCACCCCTAAATGCAGAGACTGAGATAAAGCATCTCTATTTCAAAGAGGCCTGAAAAAAAAACATTTACAAAACCGATGTAAAGCAATGAGCTCTAACAACACTGCTGCACTTCATTTTGGATGACAAAGAAGTTGCTAACATATTTGAGGCTTTTTAAATTATAACATAATAGACACAGCTAATTTACACACTACACTGTGTTATTTTTCAACTGTATTAAACACACAACAAAAAAAGATATTACAAGATATTAGCTTATAAATTACAGTACACAAAATACCATGCAACACAATAGACTTACCAGCATTAAAGATATCAAAAACCAGTGCACATTTTTCAATTCCATTTTGATTGATCCTGAGGTAATCTGAAAAAGAATAAAACAGATTGACTATGCTTTTAAGACCCAGAAACAGTTTTATTTGTGCTATAGAATGAATAAAAAGAGCTTATTATTTTCACTCCCTTTCAGAAATATGGAATAATTATAATAAAGTGTGATTCATAATACAGCGTAAACATCAGATTCCAAATGAACATCAGATAAAGAGTCATTTCTGCATTGGACACACAGTAGGTTTGTTTGTCTCTAATAATTTTACAGTGGAGGATTGCCATCATCATTTATAATTAAAAACTACAAACTACATTTCACTGTAAAATTCATGACAATTCCCACATATCTCCTTAGCCTTGAAATTTGACTTTAGGAAGCTGTGTGCCCCTCTGTGTAACTCCAATTGCTTTTTGCCAGTTTACATTCATGTCGCACCACAGTCTAAACAAGTGACAGAACACATGAATAAGCACAACTGAAAGCCAGGGGACTGCTGGACCCTTCGACTCTGAAACTGGAGCTCCGTCTGTTGAATTTCAAATTCTCAATAAGTTTGATGCGTGACAATAAAAGGATCTCACGGTGTGCCTGTGAATTTATTGTCACAGGCCAGTCCAAAAAAAACCAAACCCACAATTTGTCAAGGGAGATGATAACTAAGAGTCAAATTTAATTAACGGCACTCGCTGAAAGAAATTCTCTCCGGAATTCATCTTACATGAAGTTGAACTTTGGAACGAGCTGTCACATCTAGCCAATGGGGATTTTTTCAAATAAGTTTTTCTTTTTAGTTCTTACATTTTTTTAAAAATCTTACAGTCTGCTGAGCCAGTCTGCCATTACTTTTCCTGAAACCTAAAAAGCAAATGTCTGGAATTGCTGCTTCTGGGCACTGCTGGATACGGTTTGTTCTAAGGACATAAGTCGTGGTAAAAGTTGGAAATTATAGATAGCAAGTGCATTAATAAGAAACAAGGCAGTCACGTGCCAAATGTCAGTCAGCCTCAAATGGAGAAGATAGTTCAAACACAATTGATTTAATAACAAGGATAGCACTAAGAAAACAAAGCAGATAAAGTCTTTTTATCAACCAATCTATTTATTCATTTTTTATATTCCCATTACCTGTTGCCCATGCAGCAGCTTTCTTTTTCATTCAGGTAAGGCACCACACTGTAGTGCATGGATGAGCCTCAAGCCGTCGGATTGAATCCAGACTGTGCCAGTGCCGACAGTGGCTGGTAACGCCATAGGGCGATGTGCAATTGGTGATTGCATTACCCAAGGAATAGGAGGTTTCAGTTGGATAGAGTTCAGTGTGCATTGCTTTCTAGCGACCCCTGCTAGTCGATCAGGCTGTAAACTGCAATCAAAGCCGCATTATGAAAGGTCCTCCTCTGACTCTACCCTATGCGGGTTTGGCTGTAGTCTGCAGTGTGAAATGAAGCAGCTGGCAACACTCCAGGAGAACCGTGGAATGCAATGTACAAGGCTGCAGATGATTGACTATTCCAAAAATTGGGTGGGAATTGGATATGTTTAGCTTCATGTTAGGCACCAAATTTATAAAAAATATATATATTTTAAAACTCAGTGATGGACAGTTCAGATGACAGCTTCTGTCAAGTAGCTGTCATTTGAACTGCAAACGCTTCTGTCCTGACAGTGCTTCACGACTGTTTTAGAGTAAGGGCATTTGAGCTGCAGCCACCTCAGAGTCTCCTCACCTCAGCAGCAGCCAAACATTGGGCATGGTCGACAGCAGAGGTTGCTCAGAGACTGGACTATGACACGACCCGGGGAGACATTTTTGGCTATGCTGCCAATCTTGACATATCCATATATAGAGTGGTTCTGGCTTAACCACCCAGTAAATGTTATCTCACGGTTTCTGTGCCAGCCTGAATTTCCGAAAAACTGCTAGTGGTATGGGGAACTCTGGTTAAGGCGAGCACCAGCTGGTCATCAGAATGTCAAGCACACAGAGGCAGTCTGGATCACAGTATACACACATCAGGAGCAGGTAAGGAATGCTGAATTTACCTCCTGCAAAACATCCTGGAAAGCCTAAGAGCCCAGACATCTGGGACACATCTGCTGCGGATTGGGCTTGGCGTTTGTTTGGTCCAGAAAATAGACTTTCACACCACTGGCTATTTATATCACAGTCTACCTCCAACCTGCCACTCATTTTCCATCTCGGTCTGTTTATTGGTTCTTGGTAGAGCTCTTTTGGCTTACTACCCCCCTATGATTCCAACACAATTTTTGGGCAAATACAAATGACCTTTCATCCACATTTACAGTCTCAATTTGTGGAACTAGCAAATGAATTGCAAGCAGTTACAGCAAATGGAAATACAAAGGCTGCAGTCAGACCAAAATACAAAGGAATTATCCAGACAGCATCCAATAGCATGGTCTTTATAAATGGGTTTGTCTAGATAATGGTGGAATCTCAACAAATCCATGATGATAAATGTGTTATCAAGAGAAAAGGGATACATGTATAGAATTTTAAGATCTTTATCTATCTCGTCTGTCTTATATGCTAAGTGGGGCCTGGCTTGGTTAATATTTAATGTAAGTGGTAATGAGCTAGTTGTGAGCAGAATACTCGAGTGTGGTGACAGTGTGCAACAGGTGGTGTGGTCCATCACTAAACCAAGGTCCTGAATCTCTGTGGTTATTAAGGTTATTAAATATCCCAAAACAGTTTAGAGAGCTCCCCACAGCCCTGGCCAAATTTCCAAGCACCCAATCTCACTGTACCACTGGTTCCTAGTTTAATTGGCTAAAGATACTCCTCTCCCCCACTCTCATCTGATATGTGGTGAGAGTTCTGGGAGGAAAAACTACTATCATAGTGGGATGCTCACCTGCTACTAACCTGAATTTCACTGATTGCCATAGTTCTAGTAGAATCTTGGACATGCTACCAACTAGCCTTATACAACCTAGATTTGGTCCAATTGGGTACACTGGTGCAAAGCAGCAGTTATTAGAAAAATACACTTTGGTAACAAACCTGTTTAAGACTAATTTCCTCTTGAAAAATCAGAAAACAATGTTTTGTTGTTGAGGGCAGCACATTGTTGGGGCTTTTAGATTACGGCCTTCGATAGAGGGATTATAAATTTATATGGCAAACTTGCTCATAGTCCACTCAATAGTACTTTGTTATCAAGACGCTGACCTATGATCTGCCTTTCTCTCTCCCTCTCCACTCCAGGGAAAAAAGAGGAAATTAAGTCACGCTGAGGCAATGGCTTATCTACGGATATAAATCTTAAAGCGGTCATGGTGTCTTGTCTCCTGTTGAGGAGAAACACCAGAACACAATGCTATTAATAGTGTCAGGGCCCAGCGTGGCTAAAGAATACTGCATGGACATATGGTTTCCTTTTCCATTTTAAGTTTGAATGCCAATCTGTTACATTCAATTGAAATAATCAATTGAAAGTCTTAATGTCAATGTAGGTAATGGTTGTTAGGTATGCCATGTTGGAATTCACATTTTTAAAGACAGCTCCAGTTTGAAGCAGAGGCTAGCGTGTTATGACTGACCTTATTACATAGATGTAATAATTTGTCAGAAAGATTGCAGATGAAGATTGCACTGCTGGTTGGACTTGACAATTATGACCCACAAACATCATTTCTGTTATTAAAAGCATGAGTACATTCCAGTTTTGAAGAGGTATTTAATAGCTGAGCAGAATTATTTCCTAACATACTCATGTTGGTCTCATTAAAAATAGATTAAACCCCTGATGAAAGAAAAGGGGGGTGTTGAAAGAAAGGGGGGTGTCGAAAGAAAGGGGGGTGTCGAAAGACTGTTTCTATTGGTCGATAATTCTGTTATTCAAACACATTATCCAATCAAAAGCATCCTCGAAAGATGTAGGTGTATCCAAAGCCTTCAGTAAGTGCGGCTTCTATGTTTCTATCGGTAGGCAGGCATGTCGGTGAGTAAATAATGCCTGAAAACAAAGGTTGTGATACTTAGCCTACATAAAGTGTTGCATATATAATTGCGTTTAAAATGGCGTTTTAAAGTCATCGTATTTTTTCTTTAAAGTCAAAGAAATTGAACTTAGGACTTTCCGGGAAGTGCATGGCATGAGGCGAGCCATCATAGTCAATGGCGTAGCATATGGCACACTGGGTACTGAATTTAGCTATTTTCAGAGTAAAGGCGATGAACTCACAGCGCGCTGCGCAGGTTGAAAATGGGCTGGGTTATGCTGAATATTTATCAGTGGGTGTGCTTCAGCTGCACCATAGCTAATCAAACCTCTTTTCAGTCTTTTTAAGAACCTTGTGCATTGGACTCACATGGTTTAGTTAAAAAACGACATTCGGTCGTGGTTCTGCAAGGCCTCCCACTTGCAGAACAAGAACGCTAAAGGCGATTTTAAGTCACTAATAGGTTATCTGGACTGTGAAAAATAAAAAGCTTTTAATAATTTCCTTAGCCTCCAATCAGTCAATAAAATACATTTTAAAATAATTTATTTTACTCTCCCATATTTTTTTAAATATATATTTGTTCTCACATTGAGGCTGTATGCTGATGAAGGCTGTGTAGCCAAACGCGTCCGTGACTGCAGCTATTCAAATTTTCTATTTATATTGGAGAGTGCTGGCCGTTTTCTTTTCTCATTGTATGTTCCCTAGGCCACAACACCCGTAAGCATATTTATAAGTCTTTGGTGAGTAGAACGCGTCTTTTCTTACAATTATGTTCATGGTATTAAACTATGGTTAAAAGCCTATAGAACTTAACTGTATTAACATTTATTGTATGATGTGTACTTTTGATGCAATCTATGAATTGAGGCATTATCTAACACTCTTAAATCAGACATTTACTTGTATTTTTAAATGTGATTTCAGGCTGTGTTAATGGGGAATGTCATTCAGAAGAATTCAGAAATGAATACCACACTGAGTACCAGGTCTCAGAATATTTGGAATGTGGCACAACCTATAAAGACATTCCCAAAGGGTTCTGTGGCAATGGAAAGAAGGGAGTGTTCTATGCTTTTTATTCAACTATGGAATTTCCAGGCTTCTGTTCCAATGACTGTTTTTATGAAAGTGGCTGTCATTTCTGAGTTGCTTTCTTACAAAACTCATGGTAGAAGTATTACCCTACCAGTGTGGGAAAAGGTTTGTTTTGTTTGACTTTTTTTTTGGGACAAATCTATTAGATTTTTTGGTAAAAAATTTATATTTTCATTGAAATGCACAAGTGAATATATCTTGTGTTTTCTTCCTCTCAACATTCATGCAGAAATAAGAGGAGTGATTGCCTAATTACTATACTTTATTTGTACCGGTTAGGCTGCATGTTGTTTTTCACGTGTAAGCTGACTGACAACCTGATGTTTCATAGAAAAAAGAAAATATTGCAATATTATTTTATTGACACAGCTTAATTCCATTTACACCTTACTCCACATGATCCACTTGTTTAACATGGCAACCATATACTGGGGTATGATGAAATACTAAGAAAGGATAGAAGGGGGTGGGCAGATAGAGAGAAGGGGTCAATCGCAGTCATTGTATCATGATACCAAAACGATGTAAGGTACGCTTTTATCCATGAGACAGCCTTGGGCCCTGGAACAAGTAACCTGTTGGTACCTCAACAGTGTCATTATGGCGATTGGACTCACACAGAACATGTAACAGTTGCTGTAATTACACTAGGGTGCTGGGGTATGCAAATACAAATAAATATGCTCAGAATTCTAGATAGATCAAAAATGAAACATAAGTTATTAAATCTGTTGAAATTAATGAAGTACATATTTAAAAGGTTTAAGTCATGAGGACCTGGGTGAAACGTGTGGACACAGAAAACCAAGTGCAGACCAGGATCAGGCAAAGAACGTAGTTTAATAGATCAGTCGAGAGGTCAAAGCCAGGTAAGCAGAGTGGAATCCAGAAATAAAAAAACCAATAAACAAGCAAAAGTCAAAACCAAGAAATCAGAAATGCGGATGTACAAAATCGCTAGGCTAAATCAACGTTTGTAAATACACAAAGAAAAGTCGAAAAACCAGAAATCAAAAGGCTAAGGTACAAAAAAGGGCTTGGCTAAATCAAAGTCAAACAAAGGGTGTCTCAGGATATACTCAGGCTTAGTAAGGCGTAGGCACTGGAAATCTGATCTACATTCTGACAACTAGGCAGAGGAAATGTGGGTCTTAAATACACAGAGGAAGGGGAGGGGTAACAAACAACGTGAGGTTAAAACATTAGGGAAACAATAATTAAATAACGAAGAAAGAACGAATGCATGGAAGGGACTCGGAAAACATGCATGACAGACAACGGGCTTGAATAGGAGCGGTGTGTGCACAGTAATAAGGAGAGGCGTGATCTCTAAGTGATGCAGGTAGAAAAGATAAAGCAGAGAAGCTGGTTAAATGTTAGTATCTAACTACAAGACAGACAGTTTGTTAATACACATTTTGTCATGGGTAGTGGCTGTCTCTTTTTGTTTTCTACCATTGTTTTCCGTTTGGCGTCGTCTGAAGCTCTATCGGATTTTTTCTTCCTCCGTCCGTGTTTGGATCTCTCCAGGTCTCTCCAGGTCGACTCCTACACCTGTGTTTGGTTTCCATCGGCTATAAATAGAGCTTGACTTCCGCTTTCCGGTGCTTTTAGATTGACGTTGCAGTAGGACTAGAAAGCCGGTATAGGGTTTTATTTAAAAAAAGAAAGAAAACAAAGAGAGCTGTAGTTACAGGCTTGCTATTTTGGTTAGTTTCTTTTCAGTTCTCGACCTCTGATACACGCAGATCAATTAGTGCGTGAGGCCATTTCTTTTGTTGTTAGTTTCTTATGGAGGTAGATTTCTATAAAAAATAACCAAGCACAAAAGTATATTTATCATCCACACACACACACCTCTCAATTTGTGTTTCGTAAAAGAAGTGGATTCATGGTAAATTTAATTAAAACAACCGAGTTGTGAGTTTATTTAGGTTGTAAAGTTAACCCCACGCTAATCTTGCGATGGCAAGTTTTTTAAACAGTCATTGCACAAAACTCCTATCAGATTGCATGTAGCTAGCTAGCTAGCTATACTTTTGTGCTTGGTTATTTTTGATAGAAATCTACCTCCATAGTTTCTCGCTGTTTAAGCGAATCTCCGCCTCCGTTTGAGGTTGTTTTGTGTTAGCCTTGTGCTAGGGAAGTTTTGTTTCCGCCTTTGCGTTTCCCTTCTACTAGTGCGGTTTAATTCCGCTTCTGTGGCGTATCTATAACTAGATACGCTTTCTGTATCCTTATCTTTCGCGTTTGGTTCTCTATTTTCTAAACTTAAACCTGACACATTTATGTTAATGAGTTTACTAAAGTGCACGTAACTAATAAAGCATCCGAGTGATTGTTAGCGCGAGTTAGTAATATACAATTATACACGGGAACGAAAGCAGGAAGTAGCAGAAAACTAGATTTCGGAAATACAGCGTTAATCCACGAAAAATCCCGAATAGTGCATGCACGAAATTGGGTAAACAAACACACAGATGAGACTCGGACAACCCACGAACAGACGGGAATACAATGATAATGAACATAAAAATACAGAACAGACAGACACTCAGAACATAACACTGGGTCATATTGATTTTTACATATTTTTACATCCTGCCATGAATACATCATACCACTAGTAGATTACATGTAGTAGACACAGGTGTGAGCAATAGGTGCAGCCTTCAATGCACACTTTATTTTGAGCATCATATTATTTGATTAATACTTCAAACATCAATTTGATTTTATCACTGTCATCAAAACAAAAAAAATCATAATAACTGGAACAGAAAATAATAACGTAACAGGAAAGTCATGTCCATCAACATCACAAAACTAGTCATTGACTCCTCTTGTGTTCTGTATTCAGAGTGCTGAACATTAAACAGGGCGTTGGTCATTAAAACTACTTGATTTCAAAATATTTCAAAAATATCTTCTGTGTAATCGTGTGCAGGACTGGTGCATGCTGAAGAAAAGCTAGCTATCCATCTCTATGGCTGTCCACAGAAGTGAGTTACGTAAGATGTCCTTAATTAAAAGCTTCTTAGTACGATGCAATAGTACAATGCCATTACGCAGTTTGCAGCTCACTGCAGTGCATCTTTGCACCTCAGGTCCACAGAACCCTAACACTGGCTCTTCCGGAACATCAGCACAGCCCAGCTGGTGGACTGCAGAGGGAAGCCAAAGTTCTTATCTTGATTGGAGAAACCACAGCACTGACCGGCTCCTGCATAACCAAAGGCCTAAGCAACATGCCATTGATGTACATTTTGTTTGTATGATACTACCTATCACAAAGATGGGGTAATATTGTTTTACAAAAAAGACAGCGAAAAGCACTCATTGGAGCATTTATAATGCCGAGCAACTTCAAAACTGTGAAATAAATCTTAGCCATTGTCAAGATTTTAAGAAGGGTTGAGCATATCATAAGACATGGTACACAGTAAAATGCACAGTGTTAATTGCTCAATGTGGCACTCACATTATTGCTGCCAATAATTCCAGGGTCTCCAGAAAGAAACTAATCACTGTCAATGTTGCCAATGTCTCCAAAAATACATCGACCCTAATACTGAGAATAATTATACGTGCAAAGCCAATTTCTGCTAGTGATTTGTGTAATGGTTTTATTTAATCTGAATTAAATATACAAGTCATGCTTTAAGTGCTGGTTCATAGAAAGTGTTCACTACTATCCATCTATTAGGTAGTTGTCTTTAGACAGATACAAATCTGGAAGTAAACTTACAGATTTTTATTTATTGCTGGAACTGAAGTGACTAAATTGAATTATACTATAGATTGTAATGTTCATATTGCTTAGCAATTAATCTGAGCATAATTTAGGTACTCTACCCCTAATGCCCTCTCTACCATTGGCCCTGGCCCCTCTGCCCCTAATGCCCTCTCTATCCCTAATGCCCTCTACCATTGGCCCTGGCCCCTCTGCCCCTAATGCCCTCTCTATCCCTAATGCCCTCTCTACCATTGGCCCTGGCCCCCTCTGCCCCTAATGCCCTCTCTATCCCTAATGCCCTCTCTACCAATGGCCCTGGCCCCCTCTGCCCCTAATTCCCTCTCTACCATTGGCCCTGGCCCCTCTGCCCCTAATGCCCTCTCTACCATTGGCCCTGGCCCCTCTGCCCCTAATGCTCTCTCTACCATTGGCCATGGCCCCCTCTGCCCCTAATGCCCTCTCCACTGTTGGCCCTGGCACTTCTGCCCCTAATTCCCTCTCTACCATTGGCCCTGGCCCCTCTGCCCCTAATGCTCTCTCTACCATTGGCCCTGGCCCCCTCTGCCCCTAATGCCCTCTCCACTGTTGGCCCTGGCACTTCTGCCCCTAATGCCCTCTCTACCAATGGCCCTGCCCCCCTCTGCCCCTAATGCCCTCTCTACCAATGGCCCTGGCCCCCTCTGCCCCTAATGCCCTCTCTACCATTATTGCTATCATAGCACAATGAGCAATTCATACGCTTTTGACTCATGCAAATTCATACGCGTGCAAACTCACTTACATTTTCTTAAGAAAATGTAACCGTTTCTAGTTTTCATCATTATTTCTGTTCTCATCTCCCCAGATTTGGAACATTCAGTCATATTTTTCAGCCCGTCAATGTCCTGTGTCAATGTGATAGAGGATCCACTGTCCCCTGCCAATGAGACGGGAAAAACTCCCTGGCAATATGTGGCTCTGGAGCACCCACTTGGACTACCGTTTGGAGCCATTCCAAATGTATGCTATACACGATCCAGACCATGCTCTTGAAAGACAATGCAATTAGGTGGAAGTGCTACAGAGGTGTGTATGTGCAAACACCCTGTGCAAGCCTGTCAATTCCACCCGTCATTTAGCTCCTCTTTCTGCAGCCAAATACATCTCTCAGCACAAATCATTTGCAGACAGATACCTCTCCAAATGTCACCACAGACCTCCCCGGTTGGGAGATACAGTTGAACTGTGCTGCATAAATTTGAATCAGTTGACAGTTTGCCTATTTTGTTTGCAGTGTGGATGCTTATGATATTATTGAAAAACCATTGCTGCAGTTTGGCAAAATTTGATATATGCAGTGTACACACACCTCTCTCTTACATTCTCTTTGTCTCTATATTTTTTTTCTTCTCTCTTTCTCTCTCTCACACACACACACACATACTGTATATACATAGGCCTATATACACACACACACATATACACACAATCTAAACAGCATAGTGTAGCACAATTATTGACAGTAACCACATTATTATTATAACATGAACTATGAAACACAAGGAAAGAAAACAATTTAACTAGGCATTGTTGTGCAATTAAATCCAATACAATTGGTGATGCAGCACAGTTCAACTGTTGGAGATTCATGAACTGCCACTATAACTACCACCATAACCAGGCAAAAATGGTCCCTGCTGTGGATTTCCCAGCTTAGCCTCATTTCTCTTTCCACAGCTTGCAAAGAATTACATCCCTAACTCACTCGTGAGTTCAATCAGTGAATCGCTTGAGGTAAACCTGACGTGCCCTCAGCTTGACACTCTTATTGATGCACTTTCCATTCCACTGCGTTCCCAGCAGATGTGGGATGGAGTCGAGAGGAACCCTGCACTCCACGTTAACTCCTCTCCCTAACACCAACCCCGCCAAGTGATTCATGGACTTATAAATCATGTCCAAATGGCCCCCTTTATTGTGACAAGTCATATTTGCAACTAATCTATCTCCCAGGGACGAGATGCTCAAGGAGTGAATCCACATGCGTCGCAGCTGTTGCCTGAGTCGCAGACGACATGCATTCAGAGTCGAAAGAGACGAAGAGCACGTGGCTGTCAAACGTGAAAAAAAGAGTGTGATCAAAAGCCAGTGGAAACTCAACTTCTTTTTTACACACGCATGGCCATCGACATCTTTGTCAAAAGTGCCGCCATTTTATGAGTCTGGCCTGTTTTCCGTCAGCGGAGCGTATCCGCTCCCGGGATGATGGCTCTTTTTATTACTCTGTTTTTCTGCTTTGGGACTCAAACGGGACTTTTTTTATACTGCAGATTGATCTTGGCAGCCACTGCTGCTCAGATCCAAAGTCAGGTGCATCACTGTAAATATAAAATGGGACTATCCTATTGCAACCAGCATGCAGAACTATAACATAACTGCAGAAATCTCAATGAAGTGCCTTTCATGGGGGGAACCCCATCACACTTTCCTCAATGAAGTGCCTTTCATGGGGGGAACCCCATCACACTTTCCTCAATGAAGTGCCTTTCATGGGGGGAACCCCATCACACTTTCCTCAATGAAGTGCCTTTCATGGGGGGAACCCCATCACACTTTCCTCAATGAAGTGCCTTTCATGGGGGGAACCCCATCACACTTTCCTCAATGAAGTGCCTTTCATGGGGGGAACCCCATCACACCTTTCTCAATGAAGTGCCTTTCATGGGGGGAACCCCATCACACTTTCTGCATATATATATATATACAAAATGCATGAAATGTAAAAAAAAATATTTTAACTTTTTCCAAGGTAGTGACTGAGTTTTCAATCTGGGGCCAGGTTAATGATCAGAATACTAGATATATCCCAAATGCATGGGTTTTGTTTATTTATTTAATTTCACAAATTAATTATATATTTTAAATACTGTTGTAAAAAAAATTAAAACTTTACTGAATTACATGCCCAAATAACTGTATTGAGGGATCAAGGGAATGGGACAAACTACTGGGATCTGAGACCATTTGTGCAGTTCGCCCCTAAGATTGTTCATCAAAATGTGAAACCCTACTGTGTATAATCGGTGCTTGAAATCAATTGAGGCTGATACTCTGTCTAATTAAATTATAGTCTGCTAGTCATGTATGAAACAAAATAATAACACAAAATAACAAAACAGTACTTTAATGGCTGCATCGCCACATTGGCTTTCCATCCATAATCTGTCAAAATGCTGGCAGACTATAAAACCTGGAATTTGCCTCAGTTTTGAGTCTATACCAGGGTACGTACAGCTCTATATACTTGTAATAAAGTATATTAGACAGCAAACTCTTCAGCAAAACTTTAACATAGGTGTGCAAAGATGTTGGCTACGTCGAGTCCGATGCACTTCTTTCTGAAGCGCGGTACGTTTTACGAGCGATGACACCAAGGTCAAACCTCAAAGAGGAAACCACAAAAAAGGGCATTCCCACAAAATGCATTGAATGTCAGAGCCCGTGTCAGGTGCTTCAATGTGCCACTTGAATTTGAACCACACGGCCTCACTTGCAAGCACTTGATCTGTGTCCACATGTTAACCCTCCAGTCCCGGCATAAGTCATTGACATGAGACCTGTCTGAGAACATTTGGTGGCGTTTTCAAGCTGCGCTATGAGGCCGCCAAGCATTCACTCACCTTTTCATGAACAAAGGCAGCATGGTACTGCATTGACCTCCGTAGACCAGTTACACCTCGTACTGTAATAACTCGCTTATAAGCCCCCTTTTTCCCTTGAATTCAGACAGTAGAAATATCAACAAGAAAAAAAGAAAAAACATTTCAGGTGCACTTAAACATTGGAAGAATAAAATAGGTTCAATAAAATGTGTCTGAAAAAGCATGGATGCAAAATATAATTGCCAATGTACATGGAGCAGTTTTAACATTGATAAATCCATGCCAGCTCAATATGCACAATATAAAATAAAATAAAAAACTGAATAAAACGTGCTTTGATTGTTAGGACTTACTGATCGCAAAATTGATGCCTGAAATCTAGACTGCACATGATAAAGGAGCTCCAGTAATTTTACATGTGTGTAAAATATTGTACATTATGATGTGGAAACTATTACAGAAGTTAAAAGTATAGCTCACTTACTGTAGTGTTTAAAAAAATATTATTTCAGTTTTAGCATGTGTGGCCACTGGGTCCAGACATTTTTTGTGTGCGATATTTCACATACAGATGTTTTTTATGACCTGCTGGCTTTACAATAGTGGCTACAACGGTTTGTGGTTTAAAGCAAAATAAATACACTTCAAGTAACTCCAAAGCTTATACAGTGATAGTCTGCCTTCAAAGGTTGTACGTGTGTATTATATAACTTTTTTTTTTTTAAAGAAGACTTTTTTTAAAGTGGAACTATTTCCTATGGCACATGCAGCCAGAGACATGAGGAATACCACAATAAAATGCAAACATTTATGCTTGTAATTTTGAATAAACCCTGTAAAATCAATAAGTTAATCTGTAATCTTCCGGAAATATAGTGCTGCTGTACAAGCAGCTTTGGAGTTATTTAAAGTATATTTATTTATTTATATCAAAAACCCATGAAAGCCCCTATACCAGCCACTGCAAAGATGGTCATCAAAAACTTCTGTAAGTATCTAAAATATTTTTAATCGCACACAAAAGCTGTCTGGGCCAGTCAAACACATACACAAAAAACCGAAATAATACCAAAAGGTGAACTATCCCTTTTTAACATCGCTCACTGTTGATTGGAATATTACACAGTACACATATATGAATGTACACATCTATTATTTCATATTTTAGATTTACACTGTTTGTGCATGAATAGGACTGCTGTGCGGTGTTGTTTGAGTCACACAGTTCCGTTCCCCTCCATTTAAGTATTTATTGCTTTGTGTTAATTACACCACTGGCCCATTTAACAGCATATTTTCCACAGCGAAACCGGGTGATGAAAACACTCGCCATGCTCTCGAACACGACACAGAGTTACAGCCTTTATTTCACAGACCGTTGTTTTAGAGTCTGAAAATAAAGTTCACAGGTTAAATTTTTTTCGTTTTTTACACACAGCAACATTCATATTCAGTGGCAGTAATAATTTAAGCTTTCAAACTGGAGACACGCCAAGGAAACAGCTGAGGGAGGATGTACGCAATGCGCATAGCACATCAAAACAAATGCGTTTGAACGCCATTTCGACATTTCAACATTACTTCATGAAAAATGTTGTTTTTGTTGTTGCTTGGAACATTGGTGTCGTTTTTGTGCAAACATTTTGGCCAGGCTTGAACCTGTTTATTGGTGGAAAAACAGTTTCTACCCGTAGGCCTTCTTCATATACTGAGAATCTATTTCTTTCCTTTACTTAATATTTTTTCTAGCAGGCATGTCTAGTCTGTTCAGACATTACATATAGAGCTTTTTTCCCCTCCAAATAGAGAGAACAGCAGCCAGATCTAGAGTGACATATTGAGTTATTGTTTCCAACACTTTATATTCAGCTGTCAGGGACGAAAAGTGCATCATGAATAAAAACATTCTTAAGGCAGGGAAAGGGCATTTTCTCCCTGAGACACTTATGCTGGAAAACTGGAAAACAAATTATTGGGATTATAACTGAATATTAAAATGGTCTTGTAGAGCTTGCCAGAAAATCACACTTGGAAACACCTGATAAATATAGTGGCTCCTAAAAAAAAAAGAAAATTGTATGTTTAACAAAGATGCTACTCGCCTGGTCATCTAAGGGAGATTGATATCAGTCAGGGAGAAGACTGTTATCTCTTTGACCCCTGGGGCCAAGAAAGGAATCCCAAGTGAAAGGAGTCTGGATTAAATCAACAACTGTATTTAACTTTGACTCACAATAATATACAGGCATTCAGAAAATTTGGGACACAAATGGATGAAATGGACTGCTAGAATTTGTTAAAGCTTCTTAGTGAAGTTATTTTATTAAAATAACTATAATGCCTCTTGCATATTTTCATGTCAGTGTGTTAAGATTTGGGGTTTAAAAAAAGGAAATGGGTGTCCACCAGGGGGACTGCATCTAAAGTTGGACCTCTAAGACCTTTATGTTGACAGGGGCATGTAGGTAGAAACTATGCTAATATTTTAAACTATTTCAAAGTACAAAAACATGTACAGGGAGGAATTGCTTGAGCATTGCAATGATTTACAGTAGCACTATGGAGTGCAAGGAGACAGAATTAATACAGAACAGCTTTCTGAGAGCAGAACCCGGATGAAAACGGCATCGCTGGCCTCAATGAGGGTTGCTGGGAAGTCACAGGGGTTGTCTTCCATACTCCCACCCTGGCAGTAATAACATACAGAATGACCATAGTGGATAACAATAGTTTTTTTAGTGTTCATTTTCTCTTTCCAGAAAATCTTTATGCAATGAAACATGTGCTTGAATTTCCAGGATGGAAAGTCTTCTTTCTAAATGAGATTAAACCATATTTTCTCCCAGATTTATATTGGTGTGTTTTAAAACAGGATTACGAGTGAATGCTGAAGCCATGCTAATCCCATTAGTATATTTCTTACATGTCACCAGAAAAAATGGCTATAATGCCATTTCACATGAAAACTTCCAGCGGGCATGAAACTGCCAGCTATAAAACTGAGAGCTGAGCACGACTGGTGCGTCAGAGACAGCATTATGAGAATCATTATTTGGACACGGACAACAGAAAGGCAATGGTACAATTCCTGAGAAACGGTGTAATGTCCTCATGTTGATTTTCTGCTGGCTTTTCCACATAAATTAGTTTAGTACTGTTTCAAACACACCATGTCTCCGGTGTCCACCCACTTTACCATGGGCCTCCGTTGTTTCTCGTGCTTTCACACAAACACACACACACACACATACACACACACACACACACACACACACAAACTTACATGAGTGCACACATACAGTCACACAAGCAAACATAACTCTATCTGGATTATATAATCAATATGTTCCCAGATAAAAAGTCAATGAGGAGATAACATTTGGCATACTGCAGAATTAATGTTTAAGATGTCCATTGTCTTTCTTTCCCTCACGATCTTTCCTCTACTTTTATGCACACTCTCGCACACATACATATTTTTCTGACAGAAGCTTTCAAATTTTTAATGAATGCAAACTGTATATATACTGTATATACAGTGCAGTGCATAAGTATTTGGACAGTGACACAAGTTTTGTATTTTTGGCTCTGTGCTTCAGCGGATCGGATTTGAAATGAAACGATTAATATGAGGTTGCAGTGCATACTGTCAGCCTTAATCTGAGCCCGTTTTCCTGGCCTGTACTGCAGCCATCTTCAGTTCATGTTTGTGTCTGGGGCACCTTCAGTCTTGTCTTCAGCAACTGAAATAGATTGAGGACAGGTGATGGACATAGCCAGTAAAGAATGTTCTACTTTTTGACCCTAAAAAACTCCTTGGTTGCTTTAGCAGTATGTTTGGGGTCATTGTCTTGCTGCGAGGTGAAGCGTTGTCCAATGAGTTTTGAGATACTTGGTTGGATCTGAGCAGATAAGATGTTTCTGTGCACTGGAGAATTCATCCTGCTGAGCCAGTTCCAGTGACAGCCATACAGGCCCAAGCCATAACACTGCCTCCACCATGTTTCACATACAGGCCCAAGCCATAACACTACCTCCACCATGTTTCACATACAGGCCCAAGCCATAACACTGCCCAAGCCATAACACTACCTCCACCATGTTTCACATACAGGCCCAAGCCATAACACTACCTCCACCATGTTTCACATACAGGCCCAAGCCATAACACTGCCTCCACCATGTTTCACATACAGGCCCAAGCCATAACACTGCCTCCACCATGTTTCACATACAGGCCCAAGCCATAACACTGCCTCCACCATGTTTCACATACAGGCCCAAGCCATAACACTACCTCCACCATGTTTCACATACAGGCCCAAGCCATAACACTGCCTCCACCATGTTTCACATACAGGCCCAAGCCATAACACTGCCTCCACCATGTTTCACATACAGGCCCAAGCCATAACACTGCCTCCACCATGTTTCACATACAGGCCCAAGCCATAACACTGCCTCCACCATGTTTCACATACAGGCCCAAGCCATAACACTACCTCCACCATGTTTTACATACAGGCCCAAGCCATAACACTACCTCCACCATGTTTCACATACAGGCCCAAGCCATAACACTACCTCCACTATGTTACACATACAGGCCCAAGCCATAACACTGCCTCCACCATGTTTCACATACAGGCCCAAGCCATAACACTGCCTCCACCATGTTTCACATACAGGCCCAAGCCATAACACTGCCTCCACCATGTTTCACATACAGGCCCAAGCCATAACACTGCCTCCACCATGTTTCACATACAGGCCCAAGCCATAACACTGCCTCCACCATGTTTCACATACAGGCCCAAGCCATAACACTGCCTCCACCATGTTTCACAGATGAGAGGGGGTGCTTTGGATCGTGAGCAGTTCCTTTCCTTCCTCTTTCCATCACTTTGATACCATTTAATACTTATCTCTTCTGTCCATAAGACGTTGTTCCAGAACTCTACAGATTTTTTATGTAATTTTTTTTATCAAACTGATCATTCTGTTCTTGAGGCTTGCCAGTGGTTTGCATTTTGCAGTGAACCCTCTGAGGTTATGTTGGTGTAGTCTTCTCTTTATGGTAGTCTACATCCTGGAGAGTGTTATTGGTCTGCTTGACTGTTGAAAATGGTTTTTCTTCATAATTGCATCCACTGCAGTGGTGTTCCATGGTCTACCAGGTTGTTTGCCACTGCTGAGCTCACCACTGCACTCCTGCTTCTTAACAACGTATCAAAAAGTTGATTTCGACACAACCAATGTGTTGGCTATGTCTCTGATGAATTTATTCAAATTGTTTAGCCTCATGGCCTGCTTTACTGGCATTGACACTAATATGGTTCTTATTTGTGAGGGTTTGTGCAAAATAACGATGAGCCAAACGCGACAAAGGAAAAAGGGATATAAAGTCCCTGGCAGTAGCCAAACAATAACACACCCCTATATAACGGGCTAGCCTCATAAACACGGGCAGAGAGGAGACTCTGAAAGCCACCACTAAATAAAATAGTGAGAAGAGGAAAAAAACAAAAGAAGGCACCTTCGGAATGTGACTACAACACCCGATATTTGGTGAAATAGACAAAATAAAAATAAAAATCACACCCTCTGAAATGAGAGTGGAAGCGTAGAGTGGAAAGAGAAAAGGGAAGTATAAAAACGAATTTCCTTGGCTTAAAGGCCAGAAATATTGCAAGCTGCGACAAACAAAGAAAATGATCTTTTTCTTAAAACTGTAGAGAGACAAGGAATGACTAACCCTGACTTTGTAAAGGCACAAAATTATAACGAAGCGCCAGGAAGCAGAACTCAAGGGCTTAAATACCTGGCAGCAGGTATGGCAGGTGAAATTAATAACGCATCACAATTAATCCTACAGTATGTACAGTCTTGATAAAATCTTATTTCATGAACGACACTGTGATGCACTTTTAAAGTGCCAGGTAAATTAATAGATTGATTGAGGAAATCAACCAAGAGTCATTTGGCCTCATTCATAAAACATTCATAAATATGTGCGTACATTTGTGTATAAAACAAGTTTGTACGAAAATGTATGTACGGTGGCCTGGTGGGACAAAACAACAGCTTCATTCTGCGGGGAATGGTGCTGTGAGAGATGGCTAGCACATCGGTTATAATATATTTGTCGTCCTTGGCCACCTCCAGTAGCTGTGCAGTGTGCGCAGCTATGCATTTCTCCGCCTCCAATTTAATGTTGATCCGTTTATTTACTACTTTAACAGTTTCTGTGACGGGAGATCCTGCATTGACGGCACGTTATCTTCTGCCAGATTTTTTTATTTGACCAGTTTCTATGACACCGTAACGGATAATACTAAACCATTTTCCCCCCTTGACTGAACATCTGCTAATAAAACTTTGATTTCAGTGTCGGAATAATTCTTTCTTTTGCTTTTTCTCTGCCATTTTGACTTTGCACCTGGAATTTCCAACTTCCATATATGGCAATTCATCGGCATGGATTTCTGCTAATCGCGAAATAAGGTGCACACAGCTGTAATTTACAAGGAATTGGAATGTATGAACATACACACGGAATCTGGCTTTCCCTCACGGTTTGATGAATCTGGCATAAATCTTTTGTACTACCATGTTTTGTACATAAATGTACACAGATATTTAGGAACGTTTCATGAATGAGGCCCATTGTGTGGACACCTGGTCACTTACACAAAACAGTTGCCAGAAACAGACAAGGAAAGTAGTAATGAGCCAAACCTGCATCCTGTTAAAATTAGTTTAAAGGAAAAATCATGAAAACATATACTGTATATGCATGTTTTCAATTATCTTAAAAGTTCACAGGAATTGAAACCAAAATACATGCTTCTGGAGTGGGGAATCTCTAAAGACATACTTTTATATAATAACTGAATGAGTCACTAAGAATCAATTACGGGTTATTGGATGATTTTCTCAAACATTAAATTTAACAGTTTTGCTAAAGCTTTCCCAGAGCACACAGCAGATGTACTAACATTTAGGATACATACAGAGAAGTATCTGAGAAAGACCCTGGCACATAACAGGCTAACATAATTCACTGGATTTTGTGGTCCATTGAACTTGACACATACAAGCCTCTCCTGCCATCACAGAAAGCATGACATACAATATATTACACAAAAATCTAACCTTTTCAAATATTACACTTAGGGACTTACCAAATTCAGGATTTGGTTTCTGATTTGGCCGAATGTCTCTGCTATTTAACGGCATTTGGGTTTGACTTAATATGTACCATTTGATGTACTGAACGTGAACGTGGGTTCACCTGTTGCTGTATTTTCCCATTAAAAGCTGTGGCCTTAACTGTATGAAGAGAAAGCCCGAGATAAAAATGTACTATATAGAAATATTTGAAAAGTGAAAGAGGGGAACTCCAGTAAAGAAATTAGTGACACTGATGTATCGCCTGGTAGCCAGGATGCTAAGCTGTACACAACTCTGCCTTCACTAAAGCATCTGTCTATGATATGTGCTATGGAATGTGACACTTGTATGACCAGGGACAGATCAAATGCAGTTAGGGCCCACAGTAAAACGGTAACTGCGGCCAGCAAAAGGTCAATATGTTGCTGAACATGCAATGCACGTTTTTCAGGCGCAGACAAGAAATGCAACTCAAACAGGAATACTAAATTTTAGCGGTTGTGAACAGCAGCGCACTTCATCTGAGCCTGGCACTAACACGATTCTTGCAGCCATCAGCAATGGTAATGGATATGAGGCCATACTCTGTTGTTAGTCTCTGGATTTACTTGGCTCCTACAACTACATAAACTGAAGTACAAACTTGCTTCCCAGGCAGTTTGTTTTGGTAGAATAGTACAACATATGTATTTTTTTTTGTGGTAGAATAGTATGAGGCATATATCTATAGCCTACTGTCAGTGTTTTTCCAAGTGCTTCACATTAATCAGAATTGATATATTTTCATAGGCAGCCTTTGCTATGTTTCATTAATTTCACCGTTTCATAAATTCAAAGGGGCCTCGCTTCAATCATAAATTTAAAAAAAACACATTTTTATAAAATCCCATAATGAATAAAAGAACCGCCTAACGAGTAGTTTCCCCATTCAGCCACTGTAGCCGCCGTTCCTAACTTAAGCTATTTCAGTGATTTTTCTTTAACTACTCCTTGATCAGACCCGTATCAAAACACTTGCCGCATGTCAGCATCACTTAGATTGGTTTGCTGCTAGTCAGCCTGATGCTCTTTGACAGGGAAAACTACAGCAATAAAATGCATCCATCCTAGTGGCTCTGAGAAGAGACAAATTGCTAAATAAAGGAGAAAAAGGACATCTAGAGTCTTACTTTATTTGGTGCAGCATGATGCCTACATCTACTAAAAACTAATTTGACTAGCAATGCACTTGCAGCATCTTCGCTAATATAAAATGCTGCTAGCCAAACTGCTTTATATCTTATCAAGAGACGTCGGAGGCATTGTTTCAATAGGCTGCATGTTTGTGAGGAAAGAGCACTTTGCACTTGATGCTACATTTGTTGTAGTTATACTACATACATATATACTATATATTTACAGCCCAATGAGTATACATTTGGAAAGCTAAAGCTCGTAAATCTAATTGACAGAGTGAGATATTTAATTGAGTAGGCTCATTTCAGTCGCATGCCATTGTTTGGTGTGTTATTTAAAGACGGTTTGGCAGGTCATGGTGGGTGGGTGGCTGGGTTCTCTAATTGGTTTTTGAAACGGACCCCCGAATGGCAAAGGCCGCCAATGCATATTTTGTTTCTGTCGTTGATACCACATAGCAGTGAAACATTCTAGTAGGGACAATTATTATTTTTTGACATAATTAATGGAAAGATTTTTGGAAGGTACTGGACTCCATTCAGGAAGCAGTACTTCCAAAACATAGCAGAAGATATGCACCTATATACAATAAGTAACAAAAGAACTAACAATACTTCTATTTTATACATCTGAACTTTGTTTTATGTTGAATTATGATGCTGATAAAAAGAGGGAGTCATACATTGTTAAAAAAATGCAGAAGGTTTTGTGTTGCTATGGTAACATGTCAAGGGAAGATTTTGTTTTGTAAGCTACAGCACGCTGATTCTTTGGGGAACACAGATTGTCAAAGCAATGTCAGCCAACTGATACCCAACATGAATTAGACTACCAAATTGCACATTTTTATGTTTCTGAGCAGTCCAGTCAATAAACGGGCTACCTACAAGCGCAAGCTGGGTCAAATAATGGCAGGCTTAATTAAGAATTACTTCCCAGAATGCATTTATTTCCAATAATAAATGTTATTAAATAAACGTTGGAGTAATGTTTCTGCCTCATTATTTCCATTTCTGTACTCTTCTGTCTATTATTGAAATTGTACATGCCCCGTCAAGGTCCTTTCCTGGGCCCTGAGATTCCTAATGGTGCTGCTGGCGTATGCTTTTGGCTCTGACCCAGTTTCTTTAAATTATGTTGTTCTGATGGTTGCAACCCACTGGGTGAGAAACCATTATTAAGCTAGAGTTAAAAATAAAATACAGTAAGCAAATTCTGAGTGCTGAATCCATACATCTGCTTATTAAATTGTGGACAGTTTTTAAAGATTCTCAAAACATTGCACAATGTATTCATGCTGGGAAAACTATGACATATCCAAATGTGTATCCAAAACACCACAATCCGACTATTTCTTTAATCATTACATGAACTAATGCATATCTACAGAATATGCATATCTACAGCCTAATTGTGGATTTATCTACGGAAAAGGTTAGGATTCCTTCCACTGTTGTGGACCCAAACGCAGGATTTGGAGACAGACTTAATACAAGCTCCATGGAGCCCTTTTATTGCAGCACAAACAGATAGGGGGAACTAAGGATGAGGGTCAGGAACGGGTTTGGGTCTAGCAGGGGCAGGCTGGATGCAGCGGGAGCTGGAGCGGGGCTGGTGATTGGCTGACAGACCGGAGGACAATGGCAGCGGGACCAGGGTGAGCGATGCAGGTGGAGAACGAGCAGGCTGGCGGAAAAGGTAACAGGTAATTATACACAAACGAGCAAGACAGAGGGAAGTACACAGGCCGAGTTACAAGACACAACTACTACAATGAGAGTACGAACTGGCGATGAGACAACAAACAAAGAGGGAATATTATAGTGAAGTAAATGAGTCAATGAGTGAGTGCAGAATGAGAATGTATGCGAGAATGATTAAACGGTAATTGACAGCGCATGGAATGCAAGCGGGAAATGCGAGTGATAGGCTGAAGGATAATGAGGGTAACGAGAAGGGAAACCACGCCCAGCCTGCACGACCACGGAAGACCAACACGGAACATGAAATAACTGACAAGGAACGAGAGGAAGGGGGGAAACACAGAGAACAAATATCATGGTTTCTCAGCCTGCTCTTCTCTTGTTGACCACTTCCCTGGGGAGCGCTCGTGTTGCGTCTCTTCTCTTTGTTTTCTTTGTCCGTTTCGTGGGTTTTCTACTCAGTGTGTTCACCTGTTCCGTATTTCCTGTCATTATTTAAACCTCGTGTCACCTTTGTTAGACGTTTCCATATTGCCAAATCTTTTTGACTAGGAAAGCCGGTAATATTCGGTACAGCCCTAACATTTTGCGTCGACCGTATCATCTCAACCTGTTGTGGTTCCACAGGACTTGTCGCAAGTGTTATAGAGTTTAATAGAAACTTAGAGTAGGTTATTCTTTTCTATCCTGTCTCTTTTCTTCACCTCTGTCTCCCTGTCCTTGACAGATTGTCTTTGCCGTCTTCTGTTACCTCTTGTTTATGTTTTTCGGCTCCCTCATTGTGAGCTATAGGGTTTTTCTTTGTCGTTTGTCTTAATATCGAGTTTTGAGTTTTTCGCCCTATTCGGGTCGCTTTGAGTTTGGTAGCGGTATCTCTCTTTGTGAGGAGAGTTTATTGTTTTATTGTACCCTGTTTGCGGGTCCACCCCCCGCTTTTTGGTGTTCAGTCGAGAACTTTTTGAACCCCTACTGTCGCGTCTGTCCTTCGTTCCTAACACTACCCCTGACAACAAAGGGGAAGGTGAACTGGAAGGGCGGAGGCGGATGTAACAGTAGGAGCCAAATTGTACCTTTAATCATATCACATTCCAAAGACAGTTGTTGTGCAGCCCAAGTATGAGTCATACTACTGCAGAGAGAAATGTACAGGAAAAGACTGGATCATCCATTTTAAAAAGGTCTGCATTTCTGACATTGTGAGTGCAACATCAATGACGAGAGACCTCTAGACATGCTTTTGGCCTCATGGTTTTATCTTGTCTTTACTCTCCTCTTGTGTAAGACCTGCAAAATAAATAAAAACCTTGCCGAAGTCAGTCCATCCCAATTCAGGATGTAAATCCTTCTGTGCACTTCATCTCTGCTTACCAGAGAGAATCATGGGAAAATTGAGTATTTGACAGCCAGCCAGTAGCTGCAGATGTTCACACTGATGTCAGGCCCCCCGGGGTTCACAAGCTGTGAAATAAGCCTGTTATGTCAAAAAAAGATTCATACTCTGCCCTTTTAAAGCCATACAATGAAAGGTTTTATATTCGTAAGTTAATAGGCCTGAATTTCCACAACAGGCAAACTGTGCATCTTTTGGCTATGCAGTGGGGGGGGTACAGTCCTTCTATTATACTTCTATCTTATATTTTGAATAATAGCTTGAACATAAATTAGATGTGTGACAGGGTCTAGGAGCAAGGGCAAATATGAATTCTAACAACCTTTAGTCACAAAATGATGCTTTGTGGCCACGTGGATTCTTAGAAGGGGGGTCTTCACATTGAGTGCATTGTGAAAGCAGTGTTCCTACCTTGTCCGCTAAAATGGGCATTACAGATACTACTTTTCTGATTACCTCATCTGTTTCGTGCACCTTAGTGGCAAATTGGCATCTAGCATCCATCACCAGAGTGATAGATGCTGTGTTTCCTCAATTCACCTGTTTTGTGAAATAGGCACACTCCCAACATGACCTCCCCTTGTACCATTAAAAATAAACATATTAGTTGAGCAGGTGTGTGGTCGTTCAAAGCACAACACCACAATGATTCATTTCTGTTCATTTTAATGTAGCAAACCTACCCGTACTAGAAAGATCTTGAAGGCACTGGGCCTCATTTATGGTCTTAAAAATGAGCGTACATTTGAGCGTACCAACTTACTTATGAAAATATCACCTGTGATTCATCAAACTTGCGTAAACCACTATGTGAGCGTAAATGTGTTCGCAGGTTGATAAATCATAAATTTGATCGTATATTAAGTGCATGCACATCATTATGAATTGCCATACTCACACGCACATTTACTACCATATTTAGCAAGGCCACCTCTTTTAAAACGCTTTTAAAAACATGTTTTTTTCCAGTATTATAGGCAATGGTGGGCAACAAGAAAGAAAAGAAGAATAATTTTTTTGTGCGGGTGAAATTGAAATGCTTCTGAATGAACATGGAAATAATCGTGTGCTTTTTTGGAGCTTTAGTAGTGAGCTCAAAAGCCGCTATGTGGCAAAGAATAACCAGGGCTGTGAATAGTGCTTCCTCTGAATAGGGAACTACAGTTGAGATAAAAAAGAAAGAAATAATTCTGGCGGTACAGGTAGAGGAAAGGGCATCCCGGACCTCTCACCTGCTGAGGAGAGCATGGGGGATATCATTGGGAAATGGCCCTGGAAGGGGTGAGAAGACAGCAACAGCGACTCGCCCCTGCCAGCATCTTTTTGCCCTTAACTGGAGGCATAAAATAATGATCTCACAGGGGTGCGGCGTTTGCTCGGTCTTCTAGACTAATAAAGCTAGATCAGCCATTCTTAGACAAATATAAAAAGGTTACATTTTTGTGTCTTTCATAAAACATGACTGGTGATGCGTAATTATTTTCATTGGCTGTCTCCAACAAATCCTCATACAGGCCATTTCGTAATTGTATAATTTTAACCCGGCTCACGCGTCGTTCCCTTTAGGCGACATGTAATGGGAAACTAATAGTGGTGTCTAATTAAAAATAAACTTATTGAAATCAACTTGTTCAGATATTATTTTTGCCAATTAGGCGACACGACGTAGCCTACTTCTAGAGCCCTGTTTGGGTCCAGTGCACTTTAAAATATTTCCCAAATGCATTAACGGCTTTTAATATTTTTACAAATGGAATGCCTTGGGTGTTACTTCACCCTTTTTTTTTACCATACTCATTTAAGGTGAAATCAGATTTTTAAGTTTTAAATTTCACCTTTTTGTTTTTCGGCTGTTGACTCGGCAGCGCTCCGAACAAGACCTTTTTTGAGTATTTAGGCTGCACATTATTGTGCCCTCGCTGTTCATTGCATGCAATGTCGCTGCCTCACCACTGGAAAAAAGTATACGCCAAGGCAAGAGCTGTCGCGACCATACATCGTACATCGTACCGCACCCACGTTTATTTAGAAAAATCTGGAACTTTCGGGTAAAAATAGTTGTACACACACTTTACAGTCAAATTTGAAGGTATGCATGAATGATAAATGAGACCCACTGTGTTTTGAACTATGTGTAAGAATATGTTCATTCAAAACAAAGTCAACTACAGGGTAGGCTCGTTAGTTCACTCAGCAATCATTGATAAATAATGAATATTCTTTATACGGTAGCATACTAATTGTGCTTCATATCTAACTATAATATCTAGAGAATGCAGTAAGAATAGATATATAAATTCTACAAAAGTTACTGTGTATAAAAATAGCTGTCATTGCAGTTAAACGTGTGATTTAATTCCCCCCCAATTTGCTGTGTTGATTGCTGTTTATTTCACAAAAAGTAAGTGCTGCTGGATGGCAGCTGACGGTGGACAAAAATAAATGTCTACACTCTGCCGAATCAGCAGTGGGATTCACACAGGAATGCAGCTAAACGCCACATTTGGGTGCTAAATTTATATTTATAATTTTAAAAAAACTGTTTTTTCCTCATCGACAGAAAATTTGAATGTTCACCATATGACACATTGTGGAACTCACCTTTAAACCTCACTTGCACTGTGGTACTAACACAGTTCCTCAGAGTGGAAGATGCTATTTACAGCGTATATTATGCTCTAGCTTTTAAATAAGCATGGGGACATAATAACTGCAGGGGATATCATAGCAACCAGTGGAGGCAGGAATAACTTGTTAAAATCATAGAGGTTCAAATTGGCCTTCCATTAACAGATCCATCAATGAGCCCGCCGTAATGCTTTTAGAGCCTTTACAGTAATCTGCACTGCAAGGTTCTGCTTCATTTTCCTTGTTCCATGTACTTCAGATTTACCCAGCAGACATTGCTGCACGGTTTTCTGCTCTTGTAACTCTTTGGAACATGTGTTCATAATCACACTCCTAGGCGTGAGAGAGGAATTTAATTTCATGTTTAACGTCCAAGGTTATAAATGTCCAGATTGATTGTAAAAAGGCTTCCAGTGTTATTCCAGATTGTAAAAATGGAGCAACGCAGGTGTCTAGGCACCCTATGGTACTGGCTGGTTTCATTATTATTACTATTATTATTATTATTATTATTATTATTATTATTATTATTATTTTCATCAGTAGTAGTAGAGTAGAAGTAATAGTAGTATTTGCAGTATTATATTTTCTCATGTAAAATGTTTTGTGAACTCATTATCCCTTTTTTGTGGGTGAGGGGGGGAGATGTTAAAAACCTGTTGCCTAAAATAAAATCCTTAGTATAGGAACTTTGGATAAGTGGCCATTTCATTGGGAGGAAAAGTTATTTTCTGGAACTAGAAAGCCCACGTGAAACAGACGGAAAATGATCATGCTACTACTCATCATGCTGCGTTTGTGGTTTTTCTTCCGCTAATGCAGCCAACTTTTTACATAGAGTATTCACCTAGGTGACCCCTACCATTGCCCTCTATGACCTTAATTGTGGCGGTATCGCCACTCAATGTGCGCAGCAGCCTTTTTGACAGCGAGTTAAGTGCTGCTGTACTGAGTGAGATCAGAAAGAGGCTACTGTTCACTTGGATGAAGGGAAAAGGGAGAAAAATGTTCATAAAGAACAAAATGTACCATTTTCTATTCAGTTTGGTGTGGATGGGGAACAAGGTGTGAACACACC
Source organism: Ilyophis sp. 1 JC-2022 (assembly GCA_022702515.1). Classification (NCBI taxonomy): domain Eukaryota; kingdom Metazoa; phylum Chordata; class Actinopteri; order Anguilliformes; family Synaphobranchidae; genus Ilyophis; species Ilyophis sp. 1 JC-2022. Next base: position 27,309,961 of record CM040395.1, on the reverse strand, counting down.
CACAGGAATGTTCCATTCTGAGACCTAGGCCTGTATTCAGTTAACATTTGCCCAGATTTAAAAATTTTTATGATTGCTGAACTTGCCAAACTGTGTTTGTGAAGAATCTTTTTTACATTTACTTAGTTAGTCAAAGTTAAGGACACATGTTGACGGAATCCTCGCCCTACTCATGAAATTCCTTGTGTACTTCAGCTGTAATAGCATACTGTGAATGCTTTGCCTTTTGTAAACTGCAAATATCTGGATTTTAAAATTTGACTGCACACACTTACTGAATGTATCTACCCAGCAGACCCAAAAATTATTAATCAAATGTTTGAAATGATTTGCCTTAATGCAGAAGGTGTCCTCCTTTGAAACGAAACTGCAATTTGTTTTCACTAAGATATGAAACATAACAAATCTGAAATATAAAAATAAAAAAAAGATATGAATATAAAAGTTGTATTTCTACAAATATTCACTATTTGAAGTTATGTTTTAATTGCAGCTTGTGACCTTGGAATATGTAAGCCATGAAAGTGAAATATAGTGTGTGTTCCCCTGGAGGCCATGAAGCAGTTACCAAGATACAACAGTGCAGAGTTTGGGGAGAGACGAGGATTCAACATTGTTATAAAACTTGAGTATTTATAATAAAGTGACTGCACAGCTTCAAGTAATTTACAAACAGAAATGTATGAATTTAAAGCATAAGTCCATCTAACTATTCACGCTCAAATTGTGAGTCTTTTGGTATTATTTGTTTTGTTTGTTTGTGTGTGGGTGTGTGTGTCCATTTTTCTTTTCTGAACTAATTTCACAGTACTTTGGCTTTAACGCCAACAAATGGAAGAGCTATGTTGCTCATGACGTGGCATGAATTGAAAAAAGTGCTGGCTGAGGCATAATCAGCTGAAAAACTTTTTCACCACTTGAAAAACCAGGAGACATTTTGATCCCTCAGCAAAGAAGACTGGGCATTCCTTTGTGCCAGTGCCCTGTGATGCATGTTGTTGTAAACCATCTGAAAACATAAGAAAGGGCCGCTAACTAGACAGGCATTTGCTGCTCCATCTGTTTCTTAGTGCACACTCAGTTCAGATTGCCAAGCCTACCTCCTCTTAACTCTCCAAAGGATAGCATGGGACTAAAGTTGCAACATTTTACTGAAACTGTTCTATTTTAATTTCATCGAGTTATTTCATGTATTTCATTGAAGAGAATTAGGCATTGAAGAAAAAAACTGAACTAGATGTGGTAAATCTAATTTATAAGTTCAATACAGTACCATGTATTACACTGTAAAATGTTCTGCCCCAGATTGCATATTTTAATGTCTTGATAATTTACAGTGCAGTACAAATTGTATTTATTTTTGAAGGTTGAGCTATCTGAAGTCAATTACTAGTGAATATTGTCATTGGACGAACATAACCAATTGCAATTTCAAAAGAAAAAAAACATTATCATGAGGTCATTTCTATTGCTTCTAACGCGTTGCCATGGAGGTTAGCACATAGACAATGCTAACATTCTTTCTTGACAATACTTTCCTTAGGTTTTTTTTCCAGAGGAAGTTTGCAGTCCTTTGTGCGCATGCTCTCAATTACAACAGAGAGAAGACATCAACCAGTTGAACATTTGCTCTGCAGCAGACAGATGCACTCGCAGATCAGTCGCACACATCACTGATTCCCTAAATCACATGGCCAAAAGGATTGAGCCAACATCATTATTTATCCAGGCAGGCATATATAGAAGAGAATTCTCCCTGCCCCCAGGCTACCAGACTGCCAGTCCACAGTGGGTATTTAAAACCCTTGTAGTTTTTACTAGTTGAGCTTTAACAAACCCACAAACAACCTGCAAATGAAACTAGCAACATCATAATACTTCATTGAAATTATCAATAGTTGTAATGAAAGAGGAGGCCCCAATAAGATGGGATGCAATGTAATTTACACAGTACAGCATAATTAATGGGAGAATGGCCATACGCAGAACTGCATAATGGCCATACACCAGAACCGGCGAAGAGCAGAACAGAATGACCAGCATCAGGAAGGAAAAACGCAGACTCCACGGATAATCAGATATAACAGAACAAACACAGCACCGGAGTCACGGGAGGTTTACGCTCGTGGAAAGCTTACCGGGAGCGGAAACAGAAATGTCCTGATCTCAAACCCTGTAGGGATACTCACGCCCACTCTCACTGAGGCTCTCAACGCACCGACATTTCCCCACAGCTACACTTCAGTTTGTCATTTTTTCCCCCTGGAGTATACTGTACAGGTAGTATTTATATGTTTTGCTTTGGCTTAATATTTGGCAAGTTTTCACATTTTATTCACATATCATATGGAATTTTACTTATTTGGCTCATTCTCTCATATACATAGTTTACAAATAGTTTATATTATTATTATTATTAGTAATAATAATAATAATAATAATAATAATAATAATAATAATAATCCATCCGCTGTCTAACACACTTGTTTCTGGTCAAGGTTGCAGGGGGGGCTGGAGCCTATCCTCGTATGCATTGGCCGAGAGGCAGGAATACCCCCTGGAGAGGTCTCCAATCAATCACAGGGCACACACACTATTCACTCACACACTCATACCTACAGGCGATTTAGCATCTCCAATTAGCCTAGCCTGCATGTCTTTGGACTGTGGGAGGAAAGGAGAGTACCTGGAGGAAATCCATATGGACACAAGGAGAACATGCAAACTACACGCATATTATTATTATTATTATTATTATTATTATTATTATTGTTGTTGTTGTTGTAATTATTGTTGTTATTCATAATAATAATCATAATTATTATTATTGTTGTTAATAACAATGTATTTAAACTATTTATAAACTATGTATATTAAGTTAAGTTTACAGATTGTCTTAGGGAACCTACTGTCTTGAACCATTTAAAGGCATACTTAATTTTGTTAGAACATAATATTGGTTCTGGGTGTGTTGATTTTATATATCTGCATAATCTGCATTGGTTGCATTAATTTATGTGCTAAAAGTGTGCTTTTGAGACCTATTTCGCCATGCAATCAGAGTGAATGGAGAGAGAAAAAAACGTCATTCTCCGCTGGCCAGTTGCTGACCACTGGGGTAAGTCATGAAGATGAGCGTGAATATTACGACTCATATGGGGGCCAGGTAGCTATACAATATTATGTTCTAACAAAGTTCAGTATGCCTTTAAGTACAGAAAAGTCATCATTCACTGGTATTTAACTTTGAATTTAAGATGCTACTCTCTTATTGTAATGGATTTTAGTGGGGGATAATCAAACGCAAAGGTAGGGGGATCAGAACAAGACACTCACGCAGTGAGGACCAATAAAGGGAGTAACACAATAATAAATGCAAAAAAAGAAAAGACAGGAAACTACTTCCTTGTGGCTAAACAGCCAAACGAAAATCAACCCACTAAAATAGGGGACGAACTTGAATAACGAGTGAAACACAAACAAAATCTCTCAAGCTCAATACTGGAGCCAAAACAGGAAAGTTAGCAAAAAAAAAAACACCTTCGGTACATAAGTTTGGGCGGCCGAAAATATGTAAAACCAATATGAAACAAACAAAGAGAGAACAGCAAAGAACAAAATAAATAGCACAGAAAGCTAACAGGAGGAATAATACCTATACCTGAAATAAAGTTAATAGCAAGTCCCTCGTGAACATAAACAGCGTTGAATATCACAAGGTGGCTAGTACCTGGCTCAATGCAATGTCGAATGACAAAAAAGCATCGGGGAAGCAGAAGTGAGGAACTTAAATACCCCGCAGGTACAAGCACAGGTGAAAAGAATAATGAGGGAAAGCAAAACCCGGAATGGAACGTGGAAAAAATCCGATAGATTCTCAATCGGGGAACCAGGACGAGAACCGCAACGGAAAATAAAATAAAAACCCACAAACCACGACACTTACTCTTGTTTTAAGTCAAGACTGCACAATTAATGTATCAAAATTGCAATTAAATCAAGTGAATTTTAAATATGGATGTTGCTTCATTAATGTTTTATAATGGTTGAGTTCTGTGAAGAAGTGTAACTGATTTAAGATTTAAAATTTTGGGTATGGATCACAAATGTCACAAATTCCAATTTTCCGCAGCTCCTCTGCCCAGAGCTCGTGAAGCATGGTGTTTACTGAAAGTTAATACGAATGCATCGCCGTGGAAGCACAGAAATGTGAAATCACACATTGGGAGCGAAGTCAGCAAGGGGTGTGCGCTGTATCATATCGCTGAGTTAAGTACCACAAATAGGTCAATTCCAACCCAGATGCAAAAACCTTTCCAGCATAAATGTCAACCGAGAAGATTTGTCAAAACCCTGCTCAGGTACAAAATGTCGGCCTAAATCATCGTTGCACAAACCATAATCCCTTTTAGTTTTTAGGCTCATACTTCATGCTCAAGTCACTGGGTTCAGTCAATGAGAAATAATTGGTTTGGCAAAGAGTACCCATGAGAACAGAAGCGGTCAAGAGGCTGTCATTTTCCCCATGAGCAACACCATCAAGGTGATCCATCAATGGATATGTTTACGTTTGTCCTCACAGTGCTCAGACCAATGCGCTCAAAGGGAAAGATTCATTATCACGTAATATATTGACACAGGATAAACAAGTGCAGCTACACAGTCATGTATAACTCCCATCTGAGGTGGCGAGAGTGATCAGCAATAAGCTGATTCATCCAACATGTCCTGCATATATGTGCAGGCTACGCCTTCCATTCAGTCTTAACTGCAGCGTGCTTTATCCTGAATGCTGATCAGCAAATTGAGGCAAGCTGCTATTATTTTACTTATGTACCTGCACAACATTTTTTTGTAGCTTTAATTGGCTGTTGAACTCAAGGTGCTGCATACAAATCAGAAAACGGGAGTAATATCTTAGATAAGTTAAATTACATAAAAAGACAACAAAGCACTTTTTGACTGGACTGAATTGGAGGCCTGTAGGCTAGTGCACAGTGCAGGTGGATACATGACAACAGGGATGTCAAACTAGCAATGCAGAGAACCACCCATATTGTCTAGCTGAATGCAAGGAAAACATCAGACAGAAATCTAATTAAATAGAGGGCTGGAAGGTAAGTCTGAACCACATTGTCCCTAAAACATAGGCAGCACTTTCAGCTAAATCAAATATTGTACAGTGTAGACCAATGAGAAATATACGCAACAACTATGAGTTCCTATCATGTGCTTGCGCACTGCACAGCACAGGGCCTTTCTGGCAGAGAATGAAAATCCTCAGAATCCTCCATTAGCTTCAGGCTATTATCATGTAGGGCACCTGTCTAGTCTACCACTTAAATTGAGCAAATGTTTTATAATATTGAGCTGCATGACCCTTCAGCACAAATGCAGCTACTTTGCAGTGAAATGTTCTCATCCACATATTTCTGGGCTCATCTGTGTCCTTTGTGCAGATATCTGAAAAGCGTGGCACATTTTTCAAAGCACTCCCATGAAACGTTTTCCATCCCCCTTTCGATAAAAACAGCACTGCTCAGAAAATGATAGAATAAGCATGCTTAAGCATCGCTCTTGTAATCGCTCACGTAAGTGAAACAGCAATAACAGCTCTAATCAGAAAGTGATTCTGCATTCAAATCCTAAGAATAGAGCAGTAATAAATCATCCACAATAGCATACAAAGCTGCACTTTTTTAATTGGGCTTAATCGTTCTCTCAAATACCCATGATAACAATCCAAACATTGTTAATGCAAGATAGTGGATCAACACAAAAAAATATCCAGAGACCAAAATAAATACAATTCCCCAAAAGCAACCATAAAAGAGTCATGAATTAAGTGCCGTAACAAACTCACAGTTCAGGCCGGTTTTGGAATGAAACCTGAAGTCAAAGGACAGTGGAGTGTTTACCTTTGACTTCAGAAAGGACAATTAACTGAATAAAATTAATATTTTCCAAAATAAATGTATCAAAAAATCCAATGAATTGCTTAACTCCGTTCATTCATCCATCCATCAGTTTTGGTAATGCTATCATCCAGACGGTTTCACCATCACAGAAAATCTAAGTTACGCTCTGAATCAAAAGAAGTACGGCAATCATGCCTCCCGAATTGATTCTGTTACTGCACAGTCCATGGCACCGTGTTTACTCTGCTGCAAGCAAGCAATGTGATCCGTCTATAATCACTTTCATTCACACAATTATAGCTCCACCTACTGATACTAGATGTTTCACATAAACGACATGTACATGTGCACTTCAGCTGCGGTTGGTTTGCATAGCGAGGTGGGCATGGTTGCGGACCGCTTGCCCGCAGTGAAGAATAAGCAGACTGTCAATGTTTTAAAAAAATATTTGAAGGACATTCCACTGTTCTAAAATAGCACAGAAATTCCCTATTCATGCTGTTTTGGTTTTCGAAAATATGAATTTCCATCAAATGAACCTCAACTGTAATTTGAAATGCCTTTTTTTTTTAAACATTCGTGGAAAAAAGTATGTGAAATAGCAGTGTGATCCCAATGTCAATCCACATATGCCCATAGAAATATTCACAAAGAGATGCAATGCGACTTAATTTGACGCTCTTTGCTTTCCATGGAAAACCACTTGCCGAAAATAATGAGTATTACTATTGTGTTTTTTTAAGGACATTGTTGCCTTCAAAATGTTGTGTGTATGTTTTAAAATGTAATTGGCAACCAAAGAGAGTCTTGGACAGACAGAAGGAAAATATGGGTACACAGATACAATCTCACGCGCAAGATTTGCATCAGGAGGCAATCCGTATCGCAAAAACAAATAGAGCAGCTGAGTGACTGACTGACTACCTTATTTACTTTCCTAAATCCATCATATATACAGCTTTAATGAGATCAGTACTGGCCTAATCACCTGCACAAATTAATTAAGTGCAGTGGTCGCCAAAACAGCACTATGGGAGAGTACCTTTGCAATGGTGTATAATGCATGTGCTGCTAATTAAATTAAGATTGCTGCAAAAGGGCACTTAAACTGCAAAAGTCAGGGAGCACTAAAAACGGGCAGTTCTATTCAATTGCGTGTCCCGTTCCTATAGTGATACACCGGAAAATAAGACACCGTTCAAGGTGCTGTGGGGGGGGGTTTTCTGTTCTGTGTTTAATACAGTCTGTGAATGTGAATGTCTCCGCACGACCATCTGTTTTACATGTTTGGAGTGTGTACCTGAGAACATGGACAGGTCTTGACACATTATAGCCTACAAAGATGTAGGCTATTCCATGCGCAACCAAACCTGCCCAAAATCTGTGATTTCTTCCTTCATAACTGTATACGCCAAACTCACAGCCTTTTACTCAATACAAAGGAAATGTATTCGAGCGAGAAGAAACAAGCGGCTCATCTACTGGGGTAGCATCAGTCTATTTGACATTTAAATATATTGTTGAATCTCTGTCTGCTTCGGTGTGTGCTGCTTTCTTTAGCCCTGCCTGCAGTACCACCAAGCTATTCATAGCTCACAATGCAGTTTTACAGTAGGAGTTGTGACTTAGAGTGACATTTAAATCCTCTAAATGAGAGAAGCATGTAAGGATATGCCTGCATAATGTGTTTGGGTTTTCTGTATGTGGAAAAGGGGGAAGCAGTCTAGCTGATATGTATGTTGTACCAACCTCTGTGGGCAATCTGACTGCATATAAAGCAGATTCATTTCACAAAAAAGGCTACCTATCTTGGTTCTTTTTATATCATTTCTTTTTATCTGCCCATGGTACTTTAAAGCATTATTTTTCCACGCTTTTCCTGAAGAAAAAAAACACGCAAAGAGTTGTTAACTTGTTTTTGTGCTGTTGGACATTTAATATGAGTAAGTCCCCTCTGACACGTTGCCGGACTGAAGCATCTTATGATATTGTTGAGGCTTCGGTCACGATCATAAAATAAAGTTAGCGAGATCTTCATTTTCCAGGGATGTCAAATTTCCTTTACAAGCACTGCTTCTTCCACCAAATAAGAAAAAAAGATTGATCTCTACTGATCTCTAATGACAACAGAAAACAAGAATAAAATCCTCAACGCAGTCTCACTCAGTAATGAGGAGCTCATGTTGAAAAAAGAATCCTCTCTGACAAAGATTTGTGGATATGTCTGCTATCAATTTGCTGCGAGGTATTTATAGAAAGCTGTCGTGGAGTAAGATGCTGTATTATACGGCTGCAATGTGCACCCTGCCTCATCTGTGCATTGACTGCATTCATGAGCGATACTACTGTCTGCAGAAACCCCACAAAAGCATTCATTTACATAAGATTTCTGAAATATATTTAAACTATATCTTTGCAAAACAGGATGAAAAATGGATAGTTATTTATTTTAAGGTGCCATTTGGACTATATATACGTTTGGTATTTTATTTTCATTCCTGAAAAGTGTTGAATTAGCTAATATTATAGATTGTAGGCTAATACAAAGGACAGACAATCTTGCTATCTTGCATGCAAAATGTAGCCTACCTTCAGCGTGAAACCTGTTATAGGCTACAGTTATACGGGCTCTGTGATCAATTATTTAACACGGGAAATTTATGAATGACTGCCTTCAGAGTTTAAACTAGACAAATAGGCAATCAAGTGGAAATCAATAAACTGCGGATCCGCAGTGATTGTTTATAAAAATTACAAAAATTCTGACCTGCCGAAATTATTCTTTTGAAAATGTTTTGCCAATGATGCGCAATTTCTGCGGATAACTACGTTACTTCCCAGCCAGTCTCCGGGCTGAACATTTAGTCTGCACAACGGAGGTCCGCATTATTTGTAAACTACTGTGGTAGGCTATTATTACAGAAGAAATTAATTTCATGAACGTAGGCTATGTCCACTATCTTGAAACAGATAAGTCTGTATTTAAAACTAGTTAAATCTGGGAGCCCACGCACAATTACTAAATAGCCTACCCTAGCTATGTTATAAATATTAGAAAGCAATACACTATTTTTATAACATGTTTCTGTATGAATCAAATAGTAACAAAATAAAATAAACTTACCTCGGTGCGATGAGTAAATAGGCTGAAATCACTGAGACTCGTTGCACACTCAAGCGATGATACCGCTGGAATAGTTTGAGGACACCTATGTAGACCTCGGTGAGTTTGTTTTAAAATGGAATTCCATCGTCTGAAATCCCTTTTAATGCTCTTCGCTATCAATTGAACATTGTCTAAAAGGGATTTTGTTCCACATGAAAAAGATCCAGTTAGAACAAAAATTAATAAAATTAATTAAGTGAGACAGCTGTAATTTTTATAGTTATTGTGTACTTTTTATGACTGGCGAGTTTTCGCCTTTAGACGATAAAGCCCGGCAATTGATGTTAACCGCTGTCACAGTTAACCAATGGGTAATCCGAGTGCATCTAACCACCTCACATTACGAACGCAGTGTAGACTGGCAAGCCGGAGAGCTCCTCCTTGGCGAGCAACTGCCCGAAGGGCTTTATTACTCTTAAAGACACACCGCGTACACTATGTCACCGCGCTCGCGGTCTGCAGGCACTGAACGACTTGATGTGACTAGGGGCAGCAGCAGAGCACGAGTGACGTGTTAATGTGCCCTAACATACGCCTTTTTATGATGAGGTAATTCAAACGGAAACCTATTAAAATGTTTACATTAACTGCCACGTATAACTGCGCACCCTAACCAACGTCTTCGTCACCCACATCACCGCAGTGATCATCATAAACACCACCATCGGATATTATATTTCAAAACATTTCAACAATGTTTTCAGCACATATTCCAATAATAGCTTTAAATGTGTGCACGTTTATATAACTGGATCCTTACTGATATTGCACATGATTAATTAATGGGATTTTATTGCAACCATAAACTGCTTTAATGATGCAGAGAAACTTTAGGTCAATGGGTATCGCAGAGCTCAGCTAACTAAACCTTTGCCTGCTATATTTATATTGTTTAGGGAGAAGCCCGGCTCCCTGCTGAATTATGCTCTCCATCAGAATCCCAAATCTATATTTATGGGTTTATATTTATGATGGCTTTTTCTGATAAATCTGCTTCCATGGCCTTAAAATATAAGGCTTTGGTATTTCCAGTGGGTTAAAGTAAGGATAGTATCTATTCTATTTTGTCTTTTGTTGTGGTTTTGTAGTTTTTGTAGTTCTGTAGTGGTGTTAGCAGTCAAACATGATTCCATCCTCTGAAGTTATCTATTTGTAAGGAATAATATAGGATGAGCCTTCATCCTTAAAATGTATAAATTATGGCTGTTGTCGATACAAAAATTATGGATGGGGTCCTTGCTGGTTCTAGAATTTTTTAATGAATCTTTTTCATTTTAAAATATTAAACTTCATCATTTAATTGAAATAATTGTATTTCTGTAAACGGCTGTTATCATAGACAGAGCACTGGCCAGCACTGTATGTCATACTTGGTTTTATAATTGGGAAGCATACTTCTTGCAATATGGGGATGATCCTCACTATTGTTTTTGGAAAATTCAAGGCAATGCCAGGAAGGAGTGGAGTGAACCTGATAAGGTGTACCACATGCAGGGTAAAGGTGTGCTGAGTAACAGTGGAGAATGGTCTGTCTAGCTGAGTCGGTGAACTGAACTTTTCAGCCAATAGATTGGAGTTGGGGATCTGTAACTGGGCTATTTCAGATGTCTCTGCTGATTTGTGTTGCCTGTGAGAAGAAACTGAAGGGAGAGTTTATGTGCAGGTCTACACTATACCCGTGTGAGAGGGAACAGCTATAGTACATTTGGATGCTGGTTAAAGCCATGAGGGTTATAAGGGCTATAGGAGCTATTGTTACCCCCCAGGTGTAACTTAAGAAAGATTTAGTTGTACAAAACCCTTGACTGAGGCAGAATTCCTGCCATCCAGTGGTACTGTGATCAGTTGAAGAGCCACAGGGGATTTAACCTTCATAGATCTATAGAAATTATTTCATTATTGGCTCTGAAAGCACTGCCTGCAACAGTGTATGCTGGGAGTTTACTGGATGTTAATTGAGTAAAGGTGCTCGATTAGCCTGTATAATTTGGAGGATCCTTAGTTTCAGTTTACAAACCATTCATGATTTATTTATTCAAAGTATTGTATAACCCCGGATTGGGTAAAGGCAGGCGGAGATGTCAATAAATGGGTATACGGAAGATTGAGATGTATGGACATTGGTGCCAAACCAGAACTAAGTGGTTCAGTTAGTTTGCATCTCTAATGATTGAAAATGTCACGTTCAAGGCTGTTGGTCACTTCTGATGTTAAACAGGACAGTTTTCTTCCTGAATTGGGGAGATGACTGCCCTTCTCTCCTACACATTGGAGATGGATTCTGGTAACACATTTACTTCCTGAAGTCTGTGACCAATCAACAACAAAAGACTGTCGATATCTTATTTTCAGGTACTGTTACAAGCGATACTATAACCTCTCTGCATTTGAACTGATCTCTGTGGGAATTGGGGGGTGAGACTAGGTTCAGCTGTAAATTACACTGGTACAGTAAGGAACACATGACTGGCGAAATGGCTGTACATCATCATGGGTCTAAGGTATCAAACGAGCCCCAAACCATCACTCTGCGGCCAGATATGGAGTAGATGTGGATGGATCCCTTTAAGGGTTGTTTCTCCTGACTTTTTCCCCCATAGAGTTCTATAGGAAAATGAGTCAGGAGAAATAACCTTTGAAGTGATCCATTCACATCTACTCCATCTAGTCTCACCCCCCAATTCCCATAGAGATCAGTTCAAATGCAGAGAGGTTATAGTATTGCTTGTAACTGTACCTGGGAATAAGATATCGAGAGTATTTTGATGTTGATGGGTCACAGACTTCAGGAAGTAACAGCATGCAAAGGATATGCGACCAAATATTAAATATGATACTTTAAAAATATGTTAAAGCAAAGAGTATGAATACTTATGTAAATGGAAGATTTCAGTTTTCGATTCTTAATACATTTGCAAAAATTTCTAAAAACATGTTTTCACTTTGTCATTATGAGCATTATTGTGTAGAATTTTGAGTCAAAAAATGAACTCAATCTATTGTAGAATATGTCTGTAACGTAAAAAATGTGGAGAAGGTGAAAGGGGTATTCAGACTTTCCGGCTTGACTGTATATTAGATAGAATAGTTGTTTTCTTTATTAGGTGAGAAAACGGAGAATGAAAATGTAAACTGCAATTCACTGAATCAAATGAGTGTTCTGGGAAGAAATAAATTGCACAGATTATTCAGTGCAAGAAGAAGAATAAGTGCAAGAAGAAGAATTGGCACTTTCCAAATGTTTAAAATAAAAATGCATCTCTAATGTCAAAAGTGCACACAAGATTGCTTTGGTATGATTTCAAGGACTTCTAACTTGAGCCAATATTTTGCTTGCAAAGTGTATCAAAGTTTGTTTCATATTCAGCTTGTAGCCTTGTCCTGTCTGAAGAACGAAGCTGGGATTGACAATTTGAACTCACTACCCAGAAAAACCAGGAATGTGTTGACATAGAAGCCGGTAAGGTATAGGTATTCAAGCGATGACTTCACTTTTAAGCTTGCTTAAGAGTTACGTGGCACTTGCTTATTAGCTGCATTAGAGTTTTTCTTAGTTGGATTTTGTTTTCTCTTCTGTGCTTTCTGTCCCTCGTTTTGGTTTTCGCTTTTGTTCTCGTAAGATAGATTGCCTTTATTTTTTTACTTTGCTTATCTCTATAGTGCTCTCCCATATGAAAAGTAAAAGATTTCTTTCCTTTACCTTTCTGCTTTTCATTTTTTATTCATATCTTTGTTTATATCGCTTTCTCGTATTGTGAGCGAGAGGTATTCTCTGTTCATTTGGATATCGAGTTTGCCCTGTTTTTTGGGTTGTTTTGATTTGGATTATGCCTGGAGTATTTTCCATTCTCTATTTTTGTTTGTATATTTTTCTCTCCTGGTGCAGACCTGTCCGCTTTATTGGTGTACACTACGGTGTACACTTTTAGATTTTTTTAGCTGTTGCGCTTAGTTCTCCGAACCTGACACTCCACCTTACAGTGATAGGGACAACTGTGTTTTAGGAGATGCTATCTTTGGATAAAATGTGAGCCTGGGTTATAGACTCATTGGGCCTCATTCATGAAACATGACCAGAATTAATTTGTACGTACAGTAAATCTTTAGTATTAGCAAATTTGGCTGTATTTTTGGCATTCATCAATGTTTTTGGATCTGAAATTTGTTTGCACGTACTAACGATTCTGGCTTTTGCTCAGTGGGACACGCGCATCAATGTGACCACAATTAGAATACGCGAGAAAGATTCTAAAATAAGGTAGCCTATGTGATTACCCGATTTCAAACCATAACTCGCATGCACAGAACCACAACAAAATTACAAAATTAATAACGTTTAATTTATTTCCAGCAATGCACTCGCTCGTCCAATGCAGACATAGATGCGCAGCTATGCGTTTCTTCGCCTCCAATTTAATGTCAATGAATTAATTTTTGTTTTACTACTTTAACAGTTCAAGTGAAAGATAATCCTGCATTGATGGTACATGGTATCTCTTGCCAGGCCTTTTGTACATAAATGTACGCGCATATTTAGGAACGCTTTATGAATGAGGCCCATTGTGGCCATGAAAGATGCTCTTATTCTATATTCCCATCAAAAGAAGAGGAGTATTAACCACAGAGCCGCAGTCAAACCTACTTTGGTAAATCAGGCATCAGTGGTCTGATTTCAGTCTGGGGGCCTGATTTACTAAGACCTTTAGCAGGTGCAAAAACTTTTAGCGCACGCAAAACTAATAACACAACCAGTGATTGGTGCAAAACAAATACCATGACCAATAATTTGTCATGTTATTGGTTTTGTGTGTGATAAAAGGTTTTGCACACACTAAAGGGATATGGTAATTGTACAAACCCCAATTCCCAAAAAGTTTGGACAGTATGTAAAATGCACATAAAAGCAGAAAGCAGTGATTTGTAAATTCTTTTTTACATATATTTAATTGAAAACAGTACAAAAAAAAGATTTTTAATGTTTTACTTTATCAACTTTATTGATTTTTGTAAATATACACTAATTCCTAATTTGATGCCTGCAACAACACGTTCCAAAAAAGTTTTGACAGGGGCAAAAAAAAGACTGGGAAGTTCAAAAAACACCTGTTTGAAACATTCTTAAATGGGTGATGCTATCATGACTGGGTATAAAAGGATATCAAAAAAATATACTCTTACAAGCGATATTATAACCTCTTTTTGAATGGATCTCTATGGGAATTGGGGGGTTGGACTAGATTAAGTAAATTACAAGGGAATAGTATGAAACCCATGGTTGGCTCAATGGCTGTAGGTCATCTAGGGTCTGCGGTATCAAACGAGCCTCAAACCATCACTGTGCTGCCAGATTTGCAGTAGATATGGATGGATCACCTGAAGGGTTGTTTCTCCTGACTTATTTTTCCATAGAGTTCAATAGGTGACTGATTCAATGTAGTTATCATTTATTTTGAGTGTCAGAGAGATAGTTCTCCTTTCAGAGCCCAGCGACTGAATCTCCTCAAACCTCTACAAAACCTCCAGCAGCCTACTCCTCTGTTTTAACATAGTCTCGTCCCACTTACACAACAGCAGGGGGTGTGAAACTGCATATTGATGACACATTAGTGTCCTTAAATACAGGAAGAGCTTATTATCTCTCAGTTTGTCACCTTCTGTGGAAGGTTAAAAACCAAAAAGGATGATTTTTATTTTTAAATCAGCTAGGACAAATGAAGCAGATATCTTAACCCTAAGTTGTGAAATTGTCAATTGGCATTTAAGAATTATAAAATGTGCTAGTTAACTGGTCGATGTGACTTGCCCTTTGATAACATTTGGATGCGTGTGCGTGCATATGATGTGTATGCGTGCATACGATGTGCATGCGTGCATGCGTGGGTGTGTGTGTAAGTTTATGTGTATGAGTGTATGAAGAATATAGTTATAGTTTTCACACAGACACACACACTTCAATGTAACATGTCCTCTCTTATTCAGTGATGCCTATTGAATGTAAAAATGTGCCATGCATCACAGGCTTTGTCCTGAGTAGCTAAAAACTGTCCTTCCCAAAAAAAACTTAATTTCAAAAGGGCAGTCATGCACCTACGATAAAGGTTAAACACACAGTATCCAACAAGCAAGCACTGGGTCCCTGACAGACATCACAATCCCCACAACAATACCTCCCAATGTTTTGTTTAAACATGAAACAGATAGCTGTGGGCAGCCCCTGTTTGTCCAAGTATTAACACCACTGCCCTTGCACCACTGATGGATAGGCTCTCTTCCTCTGGGACATTTGACATGTCACAGCATCTGTTTCACAAAGAGATGCTAATGTTTAAATAACAACAGCAACAAAAGAAGTTGAATGACATAAGGCTTTTTGATAATGCCAGGAGTGTTGGATGTCTGAAATGTATAGCAGTCCTTCCTGTTAAGTCTAGGTCATCCCAAACGGGCATCTAAAACAAACATGAGCAGGTGACGCATGCAGTGGATTATTTCTTTATTTATAAATACTATTCATTAACAAACATTCCCCCTTATTGGAAGAGAGGCTCATTTCTCACTGACAACAACTGGTAGCCTGAGGTTGTCTTGGGTATATTGTTAGGAGGAGCTAATGCATCAAAACCTGGCCAAACCCTAAACCTATCTTATCCTTGGGAGGCAGACAATACTGTCCAGCCTCTGTGCACAGCTGGTCACATTTGACTAATGACATAGCGTAGTTAACTTTCAGTTGTAATGCAATGACTCTCTGCAACTTTAGCTTTAGAGTTCCTTGGGATTAGGGCTGCCAATCGGCTAAAATATTAAATCGTGATTAATCGCACGACTGTCCGTAGTTAATTGTGACTAATCGCAAATTAATCACACATGTTTTATCTGTTCAAAATGTACCTTAAAGGGATATTTTTCAAGTTTATGCAAATGTATCTTTATTGGAAATCAATTAACAACCCAAAACAATTAAAAATATTGTCCAGAAACCCTCAAAGGTACTGCATTTGCCATAAAAAATATGCTCAAATCAAAACATGGCAAACTCATGTCCAACAGGCAACAACAGATGGGCATATTGACCTGCTCAATTTTATTTAAAATTACTTAGTAATATGAGTACTCACACAATGTAGTGCGTCCAACTTACACTTACAAAGGTTCACTAAAACATCCCGTTTTTTTTAAGCATTAACACAAAACGATGGACCTCAATGCATCGCAACAACAGACACATTGTACAACAGGTACATTGGTCAGCTAAATTTTCCATTACTCAAAGATCATTCCCTGGATCCCTCACACTTCTAAAGCAAAGCACACAACCAACCTCACATGGGAAAGATAAAGGCTCACAAAAACATCCTCTTCTACTATGTGGGATCAAAACAGGATGATACAAAATAAAACAAACAATAAGTAAAGTGAGTAGGAAACAGTGGAAAGGGAGTATAATACAGAAGTAGGACTCAAACTAGGATATTGCAGTTAGGCTCTACTTCCATT
This sequence comes from Ilyophis sp. 1 JC-2022, assembly GCA_022702515.1. Lineage (NCBI taxonomy): Eukaryota > Metazoa > Chordata > Actinopteri > Anguilliformes > Synaphobranchidae > Ilyophis > Ilyophis sp. 1 JC-2022. Next base: position 27,293,380 of record CM040395.1, on the reverse strand, counting down.
TCTTTGGATACAACAGTTAGGCTATACTTCTATTTTTTTGCACCGAGCCAGTTGCTGTGTGAGTGACTCTTTCTTTTGACCATTTGCAATTTGCTGTTGTTCGAACTCCGCGGCGTTTGGCGGACTATGCTTACAATGCCCCACTACCTTTCTGAATTTTGCCAATGCGATGCCAAACAGACTGTTATGTAGAGACACTGTGATGGATCGTTGGAGGCTATGCGCGGCGCAAGGCAAATGTTCGAACGGGAGTAGCCGGGCCGCTGCGATCATGTTGCTGCGCGCACTATCGGTGGTGAGCGTGCTGACTATGTTCAATGTTCCACTGTTTGGCTACTTTAATTTGCATAAAGTGCTCAGCGCACACTTCAGCAAAATGCCTCTCCTCTGTCTTCATAACAGTCAAATAGTTGATAGTAACTGCAAATAACTTTTGGTCTTGTCGACAGACCCATCTGGCAGGGCTTTGTCGCTGAACTTGCCATTCAAAAATACATTTTTCTTTATCCATTGCTGCTTGCTATCGCCATCCAACTTAACGTGAATGCTAGCTGATTCCTAAACTACGAGTCAGGCAAACGGTCATCATAACAAAACGTGCGTTAATGCGTCAAAAGAATTAGTGGTGTTAAAACTAATTTGCGTTAACGCGTTATTATCACGTTAACTTTGACAGCCCTACTTGGGATAAGTATTAACACCACTAATTATTTTGACGCATTAACGCACGTTTTGTTATGATGACCGTTCGCCTGACCGTTTGCCGTTCCCCCCCACTGGGTAGTTTTCGGCTATATGCAACAACCCATCATTGCATGTACCAATAGGTAGAACTAAAGCTATGGCAGGATATTCCACCTGCCAGCACTCCACCCCCCTTTTTATGGCCAGTCAGAGCTGATCCGTCGTAAGGGCGGAAGGGTTATTTCAGATTTTCAGGTAATTGATTGCTTGCTTTTTCAGAGTCTGGCCCAGCTAATAATCGCTTGACCCATTCATGTGTGGCAGGAAGGAGCAGGAAGTGACACATTGTGAGATGTGCTCCGCTGTTGCCCTAGTGTCAGCCCAGCTCTCTCTCTCTCTTTCTGTCTGTTTCGGTTTGCGTTGCTGGTTTTGAGCCGCAATACCTGGCCTGATGACGTCCTGAAGGAATTGCTGCTCTACGGTTGAGCCGTGGCTTCCTTTTCCCTGTCAGTACTGTTCAATTTTTATGCCTCTGTTTCACACTGGAAAGATTTAAAAGCGTACATTTTTAAATGCATTAGACTTGCAGCCATTTTTATATGGAAGCATAATTCAGTCGTATTTCAAATTAAAATTCTAATTGGCAATTGCATTTCGTTTTCATTTAATGTGTGCAAAAATCATGATGTCAGCCTTGTACCATGAGAAGTTGCTTGGCCTTCAAACATGTGAGGTAAGTCAACCAATTGAATTATCATTTCATTTTTTTCATTAATAATGCGATTACAAGAATAAAATGTTATTTAAAACGTACATATTTGATGGTTTCTAATTTCGTTCAATTTGTCAGATAAAGTGCGAAATTAAAACGCAAACTGGGCTTATGCATTTGAATTATGTCATGATTTTTGTGGACATTGAATGAAGATGAAATGCAATTGCTGATTTGCATTTTAATTTGAAATATGACCGGGCTATGTTTCCATATTTTTAAGCACTTAAAGATGCAGCATGTCAAATGTTTTGTGAATGCATTGCAGTCTTATTATTGTGGTCACATTAGACCTGTAACCATATAATGAATGCTAATGGGTATTTTAGACCTTGGCAAATGCAGCCCATTTGTTTTCATAACTGCCAAGTTTGTGGTCAACTGTGTTTTTCATTGAGATTACAAAAACCAACAACACAGAGATCTTGGCGGACCATAGCAACTTGGCTGGGAGCCTCGAAAAACAGAAAGAAAGTACAGCAGATGCATGTAGGATCTCCATTTATTTCAGAGGTGGACTCATGATCACAGTTTCCCCTGGGCTCCACCAGAGGCCACCATTCCCCACTCCTTTTGTGCCTACCTTTTTTTCTCTGTTAATTAGTTCTCATTATTCTATTAGTCTATCTTGTTACCTCATTGTCATCACCTGTGCCCTCGTGTATATAAGTTTGTCTATGCCCTCATGTCATTGCTTGGTCACTTGAGCTCGGCCAAATCTGCAATGCCTTAACCAGTCAGGGAGCGACCCTGGAGTGACTCATCCAGACCATCTCCGAGAGCATGCAGTCCCTCGCTTCAGCGATTCAACGCTCCCAAACCACAGCTTCACCAGGGGAAGCACCAGACCCACCTCCCAGTCCGCATCCCGAACCGGCCACCAGCAATCCACATTCACTGGTCCTTGATCCTCAACTACCTCCTCCGGAGTGCTGCGATAGGCATCTTGGGAAGTGTTGTAGATTCCTCACTCTTTGAACAGCTTTCCTACAGCACACTCTAAAGTGGCTTGTACCATCTCCCTGTTGTCCAGGAAAGCGTTAGACTGGGCCACAGCTGTTTGGGAGGGAGAGAGCTTCCCACAAGTTCAGATGTACACCCATTTGCTAGTGAACAGAGCAAGGTTTTTGATCAGCTCGGTAGTGGATGAGAGACTGCCAGGATTCTATTTGTCCTTCGACAAGGATGCCGGAGTGTAGGAAAAAGTACTGTGGAGTTTCACACGCTAGCCTCTGAGATCAGCTGGAATGAGGAGGCGCATGAGAGAGATTATGAGAGACCTTGAAAGAAACAAACCTCCTCCAGCATAATGCAAGCTTTTGAGTTCCTGTTCTCTCGGAGAAACCATGCACTCGTCAAAGCCCTTCTACCCTGGCCTCTAGCACACACAAACTGGCAAATGTGTCCCCCAACCTCAGAGAGGAACTTATGCAGCTAGGTCGCACCCGTCTCTCACCCCAAGAATAAGACGAACATTTGCACAACAAATTGTGCATATACTACTGTCAGCCTGATCATTTCCGTGATTCCTGTCCTAAGCTGCTCGGAAACAAATAAGTTTGCTAAGGCTAGGGAGAGCCGTAGTGAGCCAGTTTGCATCTCCCCAATTATTCCAGTCTCGCACTCTCCTACCCGCCATACTGCAGTGGGCAGATTCTCTGTGGAAGGGATCAGCCTTTATTGACTCTGGGGCCTCTGGTCACTTTGTGGGCTGCTTTGTAGACCTCGCTCAGAGTGTACCTATTAGCGAACTGCCCAAACCCCTTTTTGTAACCTTGCTGGATGGTACAGAGGAAATTAAACAGGTCACTGCTCCGATTACACTGACTCTGTGCGGCTCTCATAGTGAGCTGATTATATTTTTTCTACTTAACTCTCCTGAACTCCCCATGATTTTCTACCACCCCCCCTGAGTAAAGTACAACCCCCCGTTGACTGGTCTGGGGGGGGGGGTGGTGGGTGTGGATGTTTTTGCACTAACAAACCCACTGAAGATCCTAACCTGTCTTGGGTACCTGAGAAGTACTGGAACCTCGGCCACATTTCTGCCTCCTCATCGCACATATGACTGTGCCATTGAGCTTCTTCCTGAAGTCACCCTCCCCAATGGTGTAGAATCTTCTCTCTATCCAGACCTGAAACCAAATCCATGGATAAGTACATCAAGGAAGCCCTTGCTTCTGGTCACATCCACCCATCTACCTCACCTGCAGGGATGGGTTTATTTTTTGTTAAAAAGTAAGATGGGGGCCGAGGCTATGCATTGACTACCGGGGTTTTAACAAGATAACTATCAGATATCCATTACCTGTCATGTTCATCATCTTTTGAAGCCACCATCTTCACTAAACTCAACCTCAGAAATGCTGGTGGATGAGTGGAAAATGTTCAACACTCATAGTGGCTACTATAAGTATCTAGTGATGACGTTCGGGCTCACTAACTTTCCCGATGTTTTCCAGGCACTGATTAATTAAGTACTCTGAGAGTTTCTCCATCATTTCATTTTTGTTGAATATAAATTTTTTTAGAACAATCTCCCAGAACATGTGCACTATGTCCGACTGGACCTACAGTGACTGAAAAGTCAGCTGTTTATAAATCCAGAAAAATATGACTTTCATGCATCTAAAGTCTCCTTTCTATGTCTCATCATTTTCCAGGGCAGTATTTGAATGGACCCCTCCAAAGTGTGTGCTGTTGTGGAATGGCCCTGTCCAATTTCAGTTAAGCAGGTGCAGCATTTTCTGGGGTTCTCTCACTTTTATCAAACATTTATTCACAATTTCTGCTCCCGGACAGCCCCTCTGACAGTTCTCACAAAAGCCTCTGGTGTCCGGTTTGCCTGGACTATGGAGGTGGAGAAAGCCTTTACAGCGTTAATAACCAGATTCACTTGCTCCTGTGCTGACCCTTCCAGATCCATCCCTACCCTTTATCGTGGAGGTGGATGCCTTGGATGTATGCATATGGGCGGTCTTGTCCCAACTGAATCTCAAGGACTACAAACTCCACCCATGTGAGTTCTACTCTAGCAGGCTCACTCCTGCTCAGGTGAACAACGACATTGGGAACACTGGCCATTAAGCTAGCCCTGGAAGAGTGGCATCATTGACTGGAGGGCATGGATCAACTGTTCACTGTTCTTACAGATCACTTGGTATATGTTCAGGAGGTGAAACACCTCAATTCCAGAGAGCCTAGATCAGGGGTTCCCAAACTTTTCCATGCCAAGGACCCCCAAATAGTTGTAGCCTCTGGCTGGGGCCCCCCTATTGCGAAATGGCTTCTTTTTTTTTTTTAAATGTTAAATTACTCTGGCAAATATTAAAAAATCTAACATACAGCTTCTTAATACACAACACAATACTTTTGACCCTATTTTGATTCCATAATCGGGCCGTTAGCAGCTCAAAGTAACGCTTTGACAGGCAGACGGTTAGTTATTGGCTGCGATTGAAAGAAGGGCATGGCAAAGACCTAATTTCTATATGAAAGGATTTATAACAATTTATATCTTATTTTAAACCGGCACAGTAATCTTATGAATTGAATTGAAATTAATTTTTTAAATAAATAAATTATTATTATTATTATTTTATTTTTTTTTGCATTTTCCATTTTCCTCTCCCTTCCAATTGGCCCCCCTGGCGCCCCCTGGCGGCCCCCCGTTGGGCCGCGGCCCCCACTTTGAAAACCCCTGGCCTAGATAGTCTCTGTTTTTTAACTGGTTAAAATTCACCATCTCCTATTGCCCAGGCTCAAAGAACAGCAAACCGTACGTGCTTTTTAGGCAATTTGACTCTTCCAAGATGGACAAAACACTGAAAACCATCATCCCACCCATCATGCTTGTATTGTGGCTCAAATGTCATGAGGCATTGAGACCAGGGTCAGGGAGGCTCTGTGTTCTGAGCCTGACCCTGGTGGGGGTCCCAATATCTGTCTATATGTTCCCCTCTCTGCTCGGTTTCAGGTTCTCCAGTGTACCCACTCAGCAAGGTTCTCAGGTCAACCTGGAATTCAGCGCACCCTGGAGTTTGCGAGAAGAAGATTCTGCTGGCTATGGAGACAGATATCCGGTTGTTTGTTGCCGCCTGTCACACCTGCAATCTCCGTACGACCCTGAGACAGCCCCCTGCTGGCCTGCTGCAACCCACCGCCCACCCCCAGTTGCCCCTGGTCCCACATTTCTATGGACTTTATTACAGGTCTCCCCGAATCACAGGGGTTCAATACCACTTTTGTTATAGTGGACCGTTTTTCTAATGCAGCCCACTTTGTACCCCTGACCAAACTTCTGTCCGCTAAGGAGTCGGCGGTACCTGTCATTCAATCAGTCCAACGGACAAACCAAGACCTGGAGACATTCTTGAGATGCTACAAATCTGACAACTGCTGCTCCTAGAGCAAGCTACTCCCCTGAGCTGAGTGTGTGCATAATTCTCTTGTATGCTCATCTACCAGCCTGTCTCTCTTTCAGTGTCAGGCTTCCACCATTCCTGTTCCCGGAACTGGAGAAAGATGTGGGGGTACTGTTGTCACCAATTTTTTTTACATATTATCCATTTATACAGCTGGATATTTTGCTGAAGCGAATCAGGTTAAATACCTTTCTCAAGGGTACAACGGCAGTGTCCTACCTGGGAATCGAACCTGCAACCTTTCGGTTACAAAGCCAGTTTCTTAACCATTATACTACACTGCCGCCAGTCACTCTGCACTGCGACCTAGGGCAGTAGGCATCCGCCCAAACCGCCTCTTCGGGAGACACCACAAGTGCTACAATGGCAGGCGCAACACAGGGCATACGGTTGAGCCCATGGACCTCAGTGTCCGACATGAACCTGAACGTCCTACAGTCTGAGGGCACCCGCTGCGAGCCAGGGCGTGCACAGCACTTAGTCAGCTACGCCAAAAATATGGTAGACGCCGGCATGGCAAACTGAGCCTCCTGGGGAGCACAGCCGTGAAACTTAGTCGTCTCGAAAAAAGTATAATATTCAAACTGTGTCTGTGCTGTGATAACAGTGTCCAGGTGGCACACAACTTGCCATAGTGTCACCCAAGGAGGGGGTTTTCGTCATGAGCAGATGATCCCTCTGTTTGATCAGGCACCTCGCAGTCTGCCTGCTCTGACTGCGCATGAACTGTATCTACTCCTCCTGCACAATAAACATGCAGCGTAGCTGGTGGAAAGCAGAGGGACCAGGAGAACTGGAAGCACGCCTTTTGGAAAGAGCACGTGCTCTCAAATGGATGGAGGACCGAGCGGCAAAGAAACAGACTCATAAAGACAATCACGCATTACAAATTGAGAGAAAATGATTTTTAAAATGAATTACCGTACAAATGGTTACAAATTGTTTTGAATGTCGTTGTGCCTGTCAGTAGCGCGTCGAGAACATTTGATTGTACCATGCATTTAATGTATTCTTGAAATACCATGCACTGGAATTATGTGTAAGTCAACTACATGTGGTCTCTACTTGAATTTCCAGAGAACCTGAAATATGTAATAATTATTTTGAACTGATTTCATGCACATATTAAATGGTAATTGCAAGACTAATACATAGACCATTTTCAGGGATCAGCCCTAGCTTCTTTTTATGGGGAAGGAAATGGAAGAATAATGTTTTTTATATTTGAAAACATTTAAATTGTACACAGTGCACACCATGCTCATTCAGGGACCTGTTCGCTCACAGGTCTTCAGGGTGTGCTTGCGTGTATGTGTGTGTGTGTGTGTGTGTGTGTGTGTGTGTGTCTGTCTGTCTGCACACGTGGGTTTCAGCAGCCTCTATATAAAAATCTAATATGGAAAATCACTTTATTAAGAAGCAAATTCAATCGTGCCAATGTGCATACCTGTGAAAGCTGCTGAGTGTAGCTGAATTATTTTTCATATGAAGCTATTAACCTTTGCCGCACACAACTGGAAGCAATATGCAACAAAAATAAATAAATAAAAGGAATGGCTTTAATCATATTTATTTCCCTATGGATGTACAGAAAAAACGTATTATGTAAAGGGGATTTGTTATTCGATTGTAAATATAAAGAATTAAAACATAGGATAGGAAATGAACCCTTTTGACTTTTAAAAGCAGGATAGAATTGTATAATTACTTACTTTACTGGGTAAAAAAACAACACCACATTTTCCGTTGTGAAGGTGTTGCAGTGATTTGAAAAAAAAAGGATTCTACAGATATATAAAAAAAAACACAAAAAACAAATATAAAATGCATCCATCCATTTGTTAAGGGGTTTTTCCAGAGCTCAGTATTTTTATCTCCTAATCCTAGAGTCATGCATTGGAATATACCGAGAGACTATAGTTATTCCCATGAGCAGGGAAATTGTTGGTCCAGTAAATCTGCTGGTGGAGAGTAAAAGCACCTGCAGAGGCATCTGAAACATAAAGTAAATGACAAAAGAATAGCACACAGCAGTTACAGGTGTTGAAGCTTATATAAGAAAAATTGCCTTTCAAATTAGCATCCCTCATCCAATGCAGTAAATCGATAACACATCAACCCCCCTAAAGTTCTGCAATCAGGGAAGAATTCCAATCGCCATTTGGCCACACTCTGAGAATGTTCTGGAAGTGCCTCCTGCTGAACCAGTGGAGCTTGGCAAAGTCTAAAGTAACATGGTGACTATTAAAAGCACGTAAACCAAATCTCCATTGATTTTATCAATCAATTTAATGTGCGCAAACGTGTATCTTCGGACGGCGCTAGAGAGCGAAACGCTGTTGGGTGATGAAGAAGACGTGGGGAAATGCATCGGCATCAGAATTACAGCAGCTTACATCAGCTGTAGTGCTGAGTAGGGAGGAGATGAAGGGTGCGCAGGTACGCAGCCATTCAGCGAGGGGCATTGACTGAAGGAAAGCGTCATGGAGGCGTAGACAAGATACCAACAGTGAAGGAGCAGTAAAGAAGGTTTGTGAGGGAGAAAAGGAAGTGGTACACAGGTGCTTTAACCAGCCAGTGCCGGGAGTTGAGGAGAAACATTGGAGGGAAAACAGGGGTGGGAAGTGTTGAACTGTGGATTACGTTACATTACAGGCATTTAGCAGACGCTCTTATCCAGAGCGACTTACACAACTTTTTAGCATTTCTTTTACATATATTATCCATGTATACAGCTGGATATATACTGAAGCAATTCAGGTTAAGTACCTTGCTCAAGGGTACAACGGCAGTGTCCTACCTGGGAATCGAACCTGCAACCTTTCAGTTACAAGGCCAGTTCCTTAACCATTATACTACACTGCCCCCCTGAAACATAATTTTAATCAGAAACATTATCCATTACATTACATGGATGAATAGAGATGGTATGGGGTGGTGCTACCAAGGGGGTTAGTCACATACTTCACTCAGTAAGGTTTGGTGCGATGAGAGCAAGCTAGGTTGTATTTGCAGATTCAAGCCAGGGCTATTTCTTTCTTTTTTAATGGTTTTTACAATATGGAGAGCACCGACAACCATGTGTTGTCCTTCGAAGCACATAATGTTAGGTGCCACTGCTTGTCACACTGCAGAGTATGAATCCAGCCTCCATTTAAAGGTTCTGTCCAGGTGCAGCCAATCACCATGAATTATTACCTGAGAGAAAGATATGTAGCGAGAGAACAGGTTGGAAAAAAACTGCATAGTGACATACGCCATCCCAGGAATGGTGGGACGTAACACTTATCAGGATGAGCCACCAGCAGCCTCCAAGCCTGAGGTAGAATAGAATAGAATAGAATAACTTTTATTTTCCGCTAGGGAACTTCAGTTGTAGGCCCAGCAACAACAAAAAAGACAGACAGTGGGGCAGACCCACAACACACAAACAAACATATCAAACAAAGACATCCAACAGAATCCTTACATCAATCAAGTGAATTAAAGTGCAATACAGCCATGATTAAAAATAGCCCCCGCTGTCCCGAGATGTCCAGTGTCACCAAGCAGTCCAACACACAAACTCCGCCTCCACGACTCTCCTCCATACACGCAGTGCCGAGGTCTCTCTACATTGCCGAAACAGAGCACCGAACTGCGTAAATCTTCCCAGTCGTCTCCTCACCCCTCCCCCGCATTATGTTTCCCTCCATGGTTGCCTTTTGGAGATTGCCTGCACTCCCGGATCAGTCCCGACGCCTTGAACTCCAGTGAAGAGTGATGGTAACTACTTTGTTGCTGCAGTCTGCAGATCCAACGGACATTCCCGGACATTAATACGTCAATATTATCAAAACGAGCAGCAGGAGTGCCCAGAAAAATCTCCAGCCCACTTTCCCGTCCCACTACAGACACACAGCGCATGAAAAAACAAAACACATTCAAATTAACAAACACGAACACGAGAGACAACTGGACTACATGTTGCCATTACAGCGCCATGTGACATGGTACGCCACTGGTAGTTCATTATCCAGCCATGTCTAGGAGTGCAAATCTGCAGGATACAGTTGGCCTTATGCCACCAGACTGGGGTGGCTTTCCCAATTCCGATGTGTCTTCAGGAATTCACGACACACTTCACAATCTTTTTGGAGACATTATCTTGAAATTTTCAGGACTATTTCCCAAAGTATATTGTGGCGTGAATATTTCAAGACACACTTTCACGACAAACTTTGAGTAACACAGACCCGACAGATCGATGTAGAAAAGCCCATTCACGCCACAGAAAGCATTACACATCATTAACAGCCACTTTCCCAAAAGCATCGTAGAGTTATAATCATCTTTGAATATTTTTTTGCTTTTCGTTTCATACCTAACTGACAAAAAAAGACAAGAAAAAAAGAGAAGAAAATAAATAAATAAATAACCAAAAACAAACAAGTGTGTAGCAATCAGGCTCGAGAGGCAGCCTAACTCCTCCGCTGTCAGTGAATTCATCTTTGGTGCTGTGGTAAGCGTGGTGGCCTCTCCCCTGAAGTTCTGTGGTTTGAACCCCGCCAGAAACTAGTTCGTTACACAAGCAATGAAAAAAAAAAAAAATACTGTAATATTATCTTAACTATATGATGTCTTTGGCAAACTGATAGGATCCATGTATTGCTGTCTACATTTATTTAAATTATTTTGCCTATTGTGAATGTAGCCTACAATGTACATGTCAGCACAGGTCACAAGTCTTTATAAACCCTATGATGGGATAATTGCTTACACCTGCTCTAGTAGGCTACCTACTACTACTACTAGCCTACTATTATTATTATTATTATTATTATTATTATTATTGTTGTTGTTTCTATCTATCTATCTAGTTGAGATTTCACGACTAGTCCAATGTTGTCTTGAACTCGCGACACATTTCACGATCACTTTGAGTTATGAGCACTTTCGTAAAAAAGCGCCGTGAATGGCAAGTATATCTTCGCGACACGTTTCACAACATACTTATTGCTACGTTACATGCTTTGGAAAAACCACCCGTGTCCGGTTGGATTTAAGTTGGCCAGAATTCCATGGGTCGTTTCTCACAACAAGCCAGGAACTCAAAGGTTTCTCGTCATCAATGAGAAACAATTATTCTCCAACCAGTGCAAGTTTCTCTCCTATAGTGCACTGGCTTATAGTGTGGGAAAAGAATGAGCGGCTCCCAGCTGAGAACATTGCAAATGTGCACATGTGCTTTAGCTGCAGTGCTTCTTGCACTGGTGTGGGTTATGACTTGACAGCCACAACTGGCAATTTCAGATTGAAGGTGGAAAAAGAGAAGCAAGTCTCTATGGGCAGGAGAGGGCAGTGTTGGCACCTTTTGAAAGGATGAGCCTGGTAGATATTAAAGAGATGCTGGGGCCTTACACAGGCCAGGATGTTTTTGTGAGAGCACATTAGGCTGAGCCAGAGACTCTTTAACTTAAGATAATGAATTGCTTGTTTTGGTGCCTCCACATGACTGCAATAAAATGTCATTACTTTTACAATCAGGTGAAAAACAGATTGAGTTAGTCAGCCCCCAGGCTGCCCACTACTACTACTACTACTACTACATTTTTTATATATATATAAAGGTAAGCTCAATAATGACTAATGTCTGATGCCATTCCAATCAATGTTTCATTACACACATGGTAATGTAACTCAGTCCTTTGAATACATTGACAAGAGTATTCATAGGACTGAATGGTATTTGATATGCATACAATTTTTCAGCACAGAGCTATCTCTATGCACTGTTTTTTATGCCCACGATAAAATGAGCGGCATCACACAGACAGCCCTGTGCCCATTTCACAATTATCTTTTGAACTGAATGTGACACTACTGCGAAATGGTTTTTGGAGGTTCCTCAGGGTAATTTAAGCATGTGTGTCCATTCTCTGCAGCACCTAATGAAGCTTTTCTTTTCTGTTTTTAATGATATTAAAATTTCAAAATAAAAAGGGCTAGAGAACCATTCAGAACATGGACACAATGGCATGTATTACATTATTTATTATTTATTTTGTTTATTTATTAAACTATTGTTTTGTTTTTTTGGCAGAGGTACATTCACTGACCAAAGCAAATAATTGAATATTTTATGTTGGAGAATGATTTTCAGCTGCTACACAAACGTATTACTGTTTCAGATCTTTTTCTTATGACTTAATCTGCATTATTTGAGAAATTATTTTGAACTATTGATTGTGGGATGCTTCACACCAATAAGAGATTGTTAAATGTAAAATATTCATGCAGGGACTAACAACGTTCAAGGTCTCAATAGGGCTCCACAAGCACACATACATAATTCCAAGACAGATTGATACAGCGTAACATCATAATATTGGCATCCTCAGAACTCAACTATATAGTTAGCTTTTGTAACTTAGCATTAGAGGGGAAGTCAGCAGCTGGACCTTGCATGAGTGAGTTGTGTGTTGATACCTCCCTTAGAATGCAAAAAAAAATGTCAGATTGATGCAGATTTTATGATTTCCTCAGATCAATAGCCAATTAGCCAAACAAACTTACATTCAGCACTTAAGCCAAAACCAAAAAATACAGTTGTTCCCTATGAATAGAGTTTGAGATCCATGATCTAGATTTTTTTGCATACCACCAGTGGATGCTCAATTTAGGGAATCACTTGACAATGGAGGCACCAAACCTGTTCCTCTTATTCACTTCGGTAGATTAACTAGTCTACTGCAAAACATGGTGCAGCGATATTCAGTCATCACGTAACCAAATGAAATAAAAGCTTGAGCACAGGCATTTTTCAAAACTTTCAAGAAAATTTCAATCCGTAGCACATGAAGGCCTGTTACTCTTCATTTAAGGTACTATACAACCTAGATACTATATACAGTATCTATTGGTCCTTACTTTTGTCATTCTGATTTGTGTAGTGAAAATCTGGTGCATTAAAACTGTTGACTGAAATAAAACAAAATTGCAATTCAATGACTGTAAATAACAGACTAGCGATGGCCTGGCAAAAAAAGTTTGTATGAATTAGGTGCCACATCTGTTTAATTAAAGAGATTACGCCTGTTGTGCAATCCTCCCAGATACGATCGAATACTCCAAACACACACAGCGTGAGAAAAAAGATAATTTACTGTTTGTTGACATCTCATAAAGGAAGTGCAAATATTGCATGTTGGGAATGATTATCTGTTGTTTAAATCAATAGTCAGATAAGAATGTATCAAGCATGCCCTTGAAACTAATTTTTATCTATTTATTTATTGGGCGGGTGGGCGGGGGGGGGTGCATGCAGTGACAATAACATTATTAATTATACAGAAAACGAAATATATACATAGAAATATGGGATAATTTCATTTTTGATGAACCCAGTGTGCATGCATGCAAGTGTATGCATATTTGAGTGCTAGTTTAATGTAGCAAATATGTGGCTTTTCTTACTCTGGAACACACTCGCAAGAAATATATCACTACTGTGATTGCATACTGAACCCTAATTTCCTTATGAACTGTCCTGAATCTAATAAGGTGATGACTAAAACATGTTACACTCAGTTTAAGTATTCAAGTACTATTTACATTCCTTGCCTTCAAATAAATTCACACTCGTTTTTGATTCACTTGGCTTCTGTGATTTAATATTGCCCATATGTACAGTTTAGTAGTAAACATAATGCATTGCATATTACTGAACATGCCGTAAAATGAGACACATGAAAGGATGACAATCAACTTAAATTAAAATAATTAAAAAATGGATTTCTATTCATTCAGTCCCAAAGTACTGTGAACTGAAATATATTCAAATTTTTTTCTCGTTCGTGCATGCGTGTGTGCATGTATGTGTTTGTATCTGCCCGTCTGTGTGATTGAAATGTCCATCCAGCATTTTCAAGGGTGTAATTTCCCCTGGGAACTTGTGATCGGGCGCTGTGCCAGTACGGCTAAACATATGAGCCAGTTACTTTTTCAACATAATTTTTTTTTGTACTGGGGATTATTTTGTGCCACTTCTTGTAAAAGAAAAACCATATGAGCATATTTCCATTATAGTAGGCCTAGTTACAGCTTTGAGGAAAAGGCCAGATGCAACTTTTCATTGGCCGCATAAATATTTCTGAAAAACAATAACAGCTTTATTATGAGCCTGTAAAATAACAGGCTGCAGCTGATACTCGCAGGCTGCCGAGTTATTGACAAAATCTGCGCCATCCTTTCTGGGACATAATTTGCCACGCTCATATACAGTGGACTGACGGTCACGACATTGATGGGATTTTAATGTATTTTACTCACTGGGTGATGATACTCAACAAGAATCTAAAGTAAAACTGGCTAACATTGAGTACATTTTATGAACTGGAATGATGCTATGAAAAGCCTCCCCCAAGAACTGCACAAGTCATAGTGTCAAAATATTTTTCCCTTATCTGCAGATAACATTTATAAGAAAAAAATATTGTGTTTTTTCTCTTAACTCTCATATATTCTTCGGAGTCAACCTGACACAAATCGTCTTTTAAAAACCAGTGAACCTTATTTTTTCATCTTGACACTGTATGACTTGTGCTCATTTGTTAAATAGTAAACATGAAATAAACATAATGCTTTGTTTTCAAAAGTCCTGTACCAACTTTGTATTAATAAACTACATTTTAATTGTGAAATTTGGCTTGGTCAAAAGCCGCAAAGCACAGGAAATTAAAATGAGCACCACTAAACCAAACTTCTCTCGACACTATCAGGGATTTCCAGTACTCCGTTATGTAAGTATACATTGAATAACCTAATGCAAACACAGCATACAATTATACATCTACTCATATAGCTTTAGAATAGAAAAGGATTTGAAATTTAAACATACTGAAAGATTTAGATCCACCTTTCAAAAGCTACCTACCAATAGTATCACTATTAGCTATCAATATTGGTATGAGGCATAAGATGACTATAGAGATATAGCCTCCACAAAACTGCAGTGGGGAAATACAAAGCCTTTTCAAACAGATCACTATCATGGGTGGCAGCACATACTCTAAAAGTATGAATTAGGCTCTTTGAGAGAAGGTTTGAACCAATCTGTCCAGTGATGAGTACATGTTGTTTGAAATGCAGTAGACCAACATAGCTACTGTATAACAGTCAGATATAATTAAAACTTTTTTAACGTACTGGAAATCCCTGATAGTGCAGAGAGCTGAAGTTTGGCTTGGTGATGCGCACTTGGATTTCTTGTCTTTTGCGGCTTTTGACCGAGACAAACTTCACACTTCACATAGTTTTTTGTTATTAATTCCTAGGGTTTTTTCCTAGGGCCACCATGGATGGGGATAAAGAAGGATTTGTTTGAAACATTTTGCACGTAGAAACGCATCGTAAGGAACATTAACATTAACCTCCCAGAGTGTGCAGAACTGGCTAGCTGATGAAGCACATACTATGGGGTCCAAAAGTCTGAGACCACATTGGAAATGTAAAAAATTTTCATGTAAACTTGGAAATAAAGAATAAGTTTGTGGATTTTGTAAAAAAAATCTAAAACAAAAAAAAGTTTGTGAAATTAAGAGTTTTTTTGATTCTGCACTATTTCCAGGTCACTAATTAAATTTCCTTGAGCCTTATCCCTTCCATTGAAGCATGTGTTCAGATGACACTCAAGTGGATTTGATCTACTCAACAGTGGCTTGTTAGTTAATTGGCTTGCACCATCAGAAGACCAATACATAAAGCTTTGTTCACTGAGAGAGAGAACATCAACTGTATCACAGATACAGAATGTGCTGAATGAAGAACGAGACTCCAATCAGTAAAAGTACTGTCAAAAGAAGGCGAGCTAGTGGTCTCAAAGGATGAGTAGCAGTCTCTCAACCACTTCTCAGGAGGAGAAACAAGGCCAAACGATTGCCATTGGCTTAGACATAACAGCATTTCACAGTGGATCACTGGAAAAAAGTATTTTTCACTGATGAATCCAAGTTTGAGATTTATGGCAGTAACACAAGGGTTTACGTAAGGAGATGAACTGGAGAGTGATTGATACCACGGTGCATCAAAACAACAGTGAAACATGATGGTGGGAATATTCAAGTCTGGGGCTGTTTTGCCTACTCTAGAGTTGGACACCTGCAGCGAATCGACTACACCGTGACTAAAGAAAGGTTCCACTCCATTCTACAGAGACATGCTATACCCTCTGGTTTGGAGCTGTGTGGAGAAGGATTCATACTGCAACAAAATAATGACCCTAAACACACCTCAAAGTTTTGCAAAAACTACTTGAAGACCAAAGAGAAGCAAGATAATTCCAGATAATGTTCCATGTTCAAGATAATTTCAGTTATTTACTGTGTTTGCTAGCTAGCAGTCGCAAACTATCAATTACACAAGGCTATCTCCAGTTTTTGGATGTTAAGCCTTACAACTAAACGCTTGTATGGACAAAGTCAATGGACAATTAATTTCCAGTATCATAAAATTATAAAGATTTATCTAAAAACTGTACAACAGTAAACAGAAATGTAACCCTCCAAAAAAAATGTCATGACCAACATATCGCTATGTTTACTTTAGAATTTGAACTTATAGGTTGTTGGAAAATAAAGTTTATTTTTAATGCAAATTTTTTTAATGACTTATATGAAAATGGCCAAACAAATATTTCCCATATTTGTCTTATGGCGAGATATTGATGAGATTAGTTGCTATCAAGTGGCTTGGTAATTAGTACTAAAACGGCTGAGATATTGGTTTTTACATGTGCAACCAAAACCGAACTTAGAAGGTGTTGTTTGGGGTCAGTTGTGGGGGTAGCTGTATAACATGTCAGAGAACATTTCTTTTTTAATTTCAGATTTTTTGTGAGTGATTCTGGTGGCACTTTCCCATACAGCTTTTAAACTTTACAAACTTTCACTTACCTCAGGCTGTAGAATTAGATGTTTCATCGCATATTTTTTATATTTAAGAATATAAGGCTGGTCAATTGGGAGACACACAAAAGGTGAAACAGAAAGTGTCAGTTTAAACTTTTGGGATCAATTTGACCCTAAACATGAAAGGCATCATAAAATGGCAAGATAATAGGTTTAAACAATATTATTAGTCCCAATGAAGTTAATGGAAAATTAGGTTAACAAGAAGAAAACAAGAGCGAGGACAGCGCAAAGCACATTTTGATTCAATTAGTGAGAAATACATATTAAATCAGCATAGCTTAAATTTATATTTGTCTGTCATGCTACAATGTAACTCTTCAAACATATTTTTCATCACCCCACTTTTTAATTTAATTTTATGCATCTATATTCGGTAGTTTAAATGTGTTTTCAGATCTGCCTTTCTTAGAATTTATATATGGCAAAAATCCGCATTCCAAAAATGTATTTCTAAACAACATAGAAATTGGATTCCAGACAACTACGGTAGCTACAAGAGATCTAGGACACTTTTGCACCAATGGTCTCTGACAATAGTGTCTGACAAAAGATAAATCTCACTTGGAAGCTCTCTTGGACCTTGAGTCATGCGATACATCAGTCAAGAGATCATATGGTCTCTAGATGTTTCCGGAAACTGTCAATGCCAACATACACATATCTGGACATGTACAGGGCGCACAGCTTGTAAGCATATCAAATATAGGAACAACCTTGATATATTGATGGAAAGTCAATTGAAAAATATACAATTATTCCTGTTCAAAAATCCAAAATGATTGTCCTTAAAATGTATATATTTCAAACCACAAAATTATATTTAGAATGCAACTGCAGTCTCTAATGGCTCCAAGGCACCATTGGCTTTTGCAGGAGATGATGTATTTAATGATCTGAACAGTAATAATAATGGTACTCAGACTAGCTCTGGCACAGACTCTTAAGGGTGGAATTTGCCTTTGATTATTGTCGAGATTTAGTCGAGAGATTTGTGTCGAACATTCTTGATGTCACGTCATTAAATTGCATCATAAAATCAAAGTAAAACAGATCAAAGCAAAACAGGAAGAGCACTGACTGACTGTTACACAGCAAAATACGCAACATGAACAGAACAGCTGGACAAGAGTAAAGAGTCCACACCACAAATTACTTCCACCTGCCATGCACTGAGCAGGCTTGTTGCCGGTAAAACATCCAGAAATGAAAACTGAAAAGACATTTAAAAAATAAATGACACAGAGAATGCTTGTGTCAATATATCAGTTTTGTTTAGCACCATATGTGAAAATCTTGAGCAGGATCCTAGGCTCTCACAAAGGAGTTTTATGGTTAAGTGGCCCAGGAGAATCAGATGGCAGAATTATATCGAGCCTGGAACCTTCTTTGACCCCAACAGTTCTGAATCAAGTTAAGGAAAAAAGGTCACCCCCACAGCTGGGGTGCAGGAGGATGTGCTCTCTCCGTGTGACAACTACAGCGCTTGAGTGCACAATGCCCCAGGCTATTGAATGGGTGAAGGACCACACACCAGAGTAGGGGAAACTAGTGTTATATAAATTTAATATAGTGTTTACATGGTGTTATATAATATTTACCGCCAAACAAGTCAGAGCAAAATCCCTACTTTTTACATGAACGTAACTGATACAACAGTAGCCAGGTTTGTTTACTTTTACGGGATCACTAAGTATTGTGCAACCTCAAGGGATTTCTCCTTTAAATTTTGTTTATGACAAAGTACTGACTTGAATCAAGAATTCAAATAGTATTCAGTTTTCAATCAAGACAATAAAAAAAACTGGCTTTAATAAAGAATCCAAAGTATGCGCCTGTGGAATTATTTTTGAATACAATACAATATTGCACTGTATACAATGTGGAAATTTTTATTTTATCTACATGGATTTTGCTAATAATCATGTTATGTACATTAAATATTAATGTTGTGCTCATTTTATTATGCTTTAAAATGTGTGTGGAATAACACACTGTCAGTACACATACAACACAGAAAATGCTAAACTATTGTAAAAAATATTATAAAACATAACATTTGGTAAAGTATGAAACATGTGATAATGCTTCCAGTCCATTTGCTATTATAAAGCTGTAACAAAAGTCCAACGCATAAGTCCAACATTTTGCGCTGCAGTCAAATATAGTGCAAGTAGAGCTTAGATATTTTGTTTTCAAAATAACTACAAGATATTGCATGAAAATGCATACAATGACTAACACTTGGTGCATATGAAACATTTTAAAATCTATGCTGAAAGCATTTTGTCAATATAAATTCTGGAACATAACATACAAACAATTAACCCCTTAACCCACTGGCCGCAAAGAATTTCCTTCTGACTGGTATTCGCATCTTTACTTTACTTGAATTGTATTTCAGTGCCTTCCTTCCTGCAATAGAACAACAATATAAACAAATTAGCGAGGGAAAGAAACCGACTTGAACTTGGTCAAATTGCTTTTCAGTCATTCGGTCTTTAGACACTTCTATCGTTAATTAAAAAAGAAAACTGTCATAATGTTGTCACAACTTAATGCATTTATACACACAGATGAAATGTCATATTTCCAAGCTCATTATATTCATATGATTCAAATAGGCTGAAGACAATGGCATGCTACAGCAGAACCGAATGAGCACTGATCCGCCAGATCTGTTGACGTACCTTTCACGCACACGTCCGTGCACGTTTCCCTCGTAATAAAGTTGTTGCCACTCCCTCCGCACCCCGTATACAAAAACTCCTCGCAGGATTTGTAGGCCGCATTATAGTAATACCGTGGAATGGATGCAGCACAAGGTCCCTTGTCTAATGGTCCAAGGCAGAGGGCAGGGGTTGCTATAGTGTGAAAACCAAAAAATAAATAAAAACCTGTAAATGGAATACGCCAGCCTTTCCTCCTCCAAAACATAACTCTTACAGTTTATTTTATTAGATTTTTTAAATGCATTACAGTTATTAAGATGAAACATACTTTTATGAGGCTCACAGTATTCCATGCAGGCATCTGGATCAGTGAATCTGTTGTTGTTGCCTTTGCAGCCCCCATAGTGGAATTCCTCACACCGCATGGAGGTCATGTTGAAGAAGTATCTCTTAAAGAGTGCCCGACAAGGGCCCTCGTCCTTCCCGAACCTGCAGATCCTGGGAAGCTCTGAAAAGTTAAAAGGCAAAATAATGTCAGAAGAACACATCTCTCTCTCGCTTTCTCTTTCTCTCTCTCTCTCTCTCCTTTTTCTTTATTTAACCCTCTTTATTTTGCCCAAAGTTTAGTTTGGATCACAATAGCATTTCCAATTGCCTTGCAAGGCACTCAAAATCATTGACCCTGTGAAACTGCACTCATGTGCATAGAAAATACATTGGGGAAAAAAATGTACAGCAAGTCTTTTTTGAGAGCAAAGTGGAACATTCTTCTCTCATGATGGAATAATAGATATGGCATGTCCTAATTCTATGCCATATTTTAAACAAACTGTCTTGTCACACCAGAATTCATACAATCCTCTATTGTAGTAATACTAAAACTAATAAAAATCATAGTAACAATAATACTTAATACTGTGTCCTGTAAGGTTTTGATAGCTTGTGTGGTAGTATTAGGCCTAAATATAATTTACAATTACAGTTTAATCAATTATATAGTAACATAACGGACATAATGTGTGTGTGTGTGTGTGTGTGTATATATACATATATACAAAACAAAAATGATGTGTGGATATCCAACACACATTTTGAGTAACTACTTTTGTGTTACTTTCAAGTTTCAGCACATTTAGTGTCAAATTACACAATTGATGTGTTAAAAATTTAGACTTTTTAACACAGACTGTGTTGAAAAGTAATACAAAATGTGTTTTCCTTAAAACCTTAACTAGACACGGAGGTTTGTTAAAAAAAAATACTTTTGAAAGTGTATATTAGCATAGACTTTTGGTATAACTAAAACACTAAAATTTATGTGCGGATTAAAAGTAGTTGTTGTTACTTGTAGCAACAATAATTTCAGCTATTGTTTTAACAAATTGGCTTGTGTAGCTAAGCATATAGGCCTACCCTTAAGCGACACATGTCTGGTGTTGAATATTGAATGAAGCATTTTGGTAACGTTTTATGTGTATATTACACGTGTCTTCAGAAATGTTATTTCTTATATTAGGCTACTTACTTGGTATTTTCCAGCATGTTTTCTGACAATCTTGAAACGTCATAAAATTGTTGCCGTTTCCTAAGCATCCACCATAACTAAATTCTTCGCATTGTTGTGTGAATGTGTTGTAGTAGTAACGCTGTAAATCCGCTCGACAAGGTCCTTCATCCACTTGTAGGAGACAAGCTTCTAAAGTGAGAGATAAATAATGATTAATATAGATTTAGTGTCACACACTGATCAGACCCTCCAAACAAACATCAAGGTTTAGGCACAAAGAATATTGCATTGTACGCGGATCAGCGAAATTGGACGTGGAAAGCTTGCTTGCTTTCCTCTATGAACAATCTGGCATGATTTTCTAACACGGTCGTGGACAAAGCTTTACAAGAAAAATAGCTTTCACTGTACCTCTTGGTGGCAATCCGGAAACGTGCGCAAGAAATAGGAAATAATACGGGAAAAAATAATATTCCATCGTCGTGTAGGTCTTGCGATAAGTACAAGATTCAAACCGTTAAAAAGACTTTCCAAAACTTTTGAAGATATCTCGAGTTACTCTACATACCTCCTTTTATACCCTTGGAGACCTTTCCGGTTGGGGAACCGATGGGCGTTTACATGAGTCATTTCGATACTTCATTGTCGTGTTATCTTTGTGATACAAATATTTAACTTCAGCACAGATTAATACAGACTTGGCAAAACCGTCCAAATGTTTACGCAAGAAAAAAAAAATACGTCAATGAATATTACCAATGGAGTATGCCTAACCCCAAACGCTCCAAGAGTTTCCCATATTTAACTTTGGTGGACGAAAACTTGATTTTATGGAATGATATGAACACAGGAAAGGACCTAATATGTAAAAATTTAGAGCGACTTGAATGGCACTATAAGAAAATGCACTAATCAGCGTCATATATTTTGTTTCTGGTGAGATAATCATTTCAATATCACTAAATGACCTAAGTAGAGGTTATTTCACCTAAAATTACCTTAGGGGCAATAAAGAATAAAAAAAATAGTTTTTAGTGAAATTGAGAAAATGAGATATTCCCAAGATAAATTTGAGATTTAAGTACGATAGATAAAGGAGATTTCACCGCTGCATAATTTAAATTGTTTTCCTGCCTCACATGTTTTCCATTATTATTTAATTAGTAAGGAAAATACAACATTTAGTATTGAAATTGAAAGGCAAATAGGCATATTTCATATTTCAGTTTAGCCAGGATGGTTTGGTAGTTTTCATTATTATGTGGCAAACAGTGATGGGCCAAGTTATTTCCAAATAATCATCAAGACATGTTTCATGTGATAGCCTAAGTGAAATGTTGGAGCCAGTGAAGGTCAGGTAGAGATGCATTTGAGACCTTGCGATTATTTATATAATTCTTTTTTAGATTCTAAAATGATAAATGTGAGAAATATAAAGAGCTCTTACTGCAGTGCTTTTTGTCAAGAAGAAATTGATTTGACTAAGAAGACAATTTCCTCTGGGTATTATAAAATTACTGTGGGCATTTTGGGTAGTGTCAAGTATTAAACATGCATCGTATGCATGCATAGCGTACGATGACTCAACAAGAGTAACGCTAGTCAATACACACGCCGCTATGCATCATATCTCGCAAGGAAATTAATATCTGCATCTGTGCAGCATCAGTTAAGTTCTATATCTGCTTGACACACTTGTGTATGTGTGTGTGTGAGGGCGTGTGTACATATTATTACAATTTAGTTTATTGTGCTCTCTCTCTCTCTCACATACACATATGCAACTTTGTATAATGTACAGGATGCCATTTTGGTTTAGAAAATAACAAATAAACAACAGATTTTCTTCATGACCAAACATTTATGAAAGAGGATCAGGGTGAACAATAAGATGTGCTGCGAAGAAGACTCTATATCTAATACTGTGAGCCTGGCATTGACACTTTCTTTCCTCTATGCTCTCATCCATCTTGGCCTCCATGTGGATCACCTGGTATTTCGCTATCAGTCAACATCATCTTTCATTAAGTGCTTGTAATGTTGTTGTGCGAATTAGATCTCAAATGCATTCAGGGAGAAATATTTAACCAGAAAACCAAATGAAAAGAATACAAACACAGTGAAATGACTTCCATATTGACCATATGAATATTTACCCAATACTGTGAAGCAGGGCAAATCTATGAGATATTGTCACATATTAATAATCCCTTCTGAGGAGAAATGCTCATTTTGCTTGTAAATCAAGTGTTGCAATTCAATATGCTCTTGGTTATGTTGTAGTCCCCATAGCAACTGTTTCTGGATTTTGTCTTTTTATGTTAAACTGTCCAATATTTTTCACTAGCAATGTGGTTGACACATGGTTCAAGACATGACACATTATTGAACATGACAGGTTTGGGGCAAATACAGATTATACATAGTAACATGTATTATAATTGTCTCCTGACCTACATAATCATGAAAACATTAAATCAAGCACTGCACAATTACACTACCTCTAAAAAGGAAAGGATTTGTCTGAACTTTAAAAATAATTGTATAAAATTATCAGTTGTTTTTGTTGTAGTTATATATTACTTTTTAATAGAATGCTATGGTGGACTTCAGAAAACACCTTGATTTAATCAGATTAAGAGATTACAATGTTTACAGATTACTTTATAAACCAGATTGAAGGAGGACAGTGGGATTCTCTGGAAGTTTCCAAGAGTTAAAGACTGTTCACCAGAAGAAGCGGTAGGTTTTTATTAATTAATTTTTCAATATTGAAATCTGGTACGGCATTAATATTTTATTTTAAAGACGGCGGCAAATTCTAATAAATACAATTACTTGTATTTCTATTAATTGATCACAGTGCCTGGTTTCCAAACATGTCCAGGAAATAGCAAACATTTTTCTTATATTGAATAGTAAGAACATTTTAAAACATTATATTTGTGCTTTCCATGACTAATCATTGCAATAATAAGATTTGAAGTGATATGACTATAAATACCATGTCCCTTTAGGAGACATAATCTTAACAAATTTACAAAAATATTTAGAAGAGATGTCAAATATCATATTTAGAAATGATCCATTATTAATAATTTCACATGATGTTTTGGCCATATATCATATAATACACAAAACATTTTTCAATATATTCACCATTACCAGTTGAAAATATGACTGGCAATATTTTATAGATACCTATCAGGAATATTAGACAAATGGTTGGAATTAATATAGTTCTTTTATTTAGATGTAATGTTTCTAAATAATTTGTTTTGGTGTACTGTCATGTGTTTATCTGGCCATTGGTCTGACTAAGATATAGCTAGATGAACACATTTTTAAAAATATTTTTTTTCCTAAGATTTCATATTCATATTCAAGTTTAGTACTTGAATCGCTGATACAGAACACCTTGATTTGTTAGTTATGCTATCTGGTGAATAAGCTTTTATGTTTCTCTGGCTATCAAGATTTTGGGATTAAGTTCCATGCTTTAAAGTGCCACTTATCTTACCATAATTGTCATTTATTATACTTTTCATAACAGAGAAAACCATTAAAATGCTTTATCTGCTTACATTCCTGCAGAAAATGCCGGTTATTAATGTAGACGACTTGACGGAGAAAGACAAAGCAAAAATGCAAGTAGATCAGCTGAAGATCGAAGTGAAGCTTGAGAGAGCTCTGGTCAGTTCTCCATTCATACACTGACATACATGCAGGCACATGCGAACAAATGGTTTAAATCATGTTTTGTATTTTGCTTTACTTATTTAATAAATCATTAAAATCAAACTGTAACATTTTTTGGAACAGAGACAATTCTACTTCCTAGATTGGTGAAAAAATGATGAGCGCTGATTGGCTGTAGGAAGTTTTATCATATTGAAACATTTTTATTATGGATGCCTTTCTGTAGTTTATTGTTTTCATTGGAAAGCTGCCCATCTTATAATCCAAGTAAATAAATGCAACATTCATGAATAATTATTCACATTGATGGAATTGTGGGTGGGGGTTGAAACATGATATTGAGTAACAGTGTATTTAACAGCTCTGCAAAAAGTGTTTCCCCGATAGGGTAAAATACTTATCACAAGTATTTTATTTAATTCTACTATTTAATCTTAACGATGGCTGTCTTTATGAATTGGTTTTTCATTTGCATGTGTTAGTACCAAAATGTATTTGTACTCAACCTCAACCTGATTATTTACGTGTTATACAAAGAGGATTGTTGAAAGAACTGCTTAACCTGGGGGCTGGAGTTGAATTGATTATAGCTGGATTATTCATACATGTAAATAGGTCAATAGGTTTAGCCTAATCATCAACTGTTTCTGAGACAAACTCAACAAAGATGCATTGATATCAAACGTTGCATTTTTAATTATAGGTATCTAAATGCTGTGAGGAGGTGAGAGACTACGTTCAGAGTGGAGCCGATGAGGATCCTCTTGTGAAAGGTATTCCAGAGGAGAAAAACCCATTCAAAGAGAAAGGCGGATGTGTCATTTGCTAACACGGACCGAGGAGTCGTCTTCCTTTCCTCAATAGAGGCTACTGTAGAACCCTTGGACAACAGCTAGTAATGAATCTGTTGACTGAAAGGATTGGATGAAGAGATCCCCTTTGTTTTTTCAATTGGCATTGTGCTTCCTCTGCGATGTTATATAATAAATCTGAAATTTATGATTGTCAAGAGATTTGATTGATGGAGTAAGTGTGTCACCCCTCTGAGGCTATTGTCCCTGCACCATCTGTTCCATTATTGGACAATACACTTTGATTAAATGAGCTTGTTTACAACAAAACAATGCTGTCATTCTTTTAATATATATCATCAACATTGTCAGTTTGCTGTAAAGAGCACAAACTCAAATTGGGTCAACACATTCATTAACAAAGTATCATTCTTTGGTTTGTATTTGTGCCTGCAAAAATAAACTGCAGGCATTAACATTTATTTTCATGAGGCTTTAGATAGAGGTATTTACAAACAGCTAAGATACTGATGGATGATGGGAACTTTGAAATACTGTTTTCCAGCAAGGCTATTTGGAGGTCCAAAAGTATAGGTTACTTTCAACTCTATATACAGTCAGCACCATAATTCACTGGGGAATGACACATTTTTTGTTATTTTGGTTCTGTACTGTACTGGTTTTGAGTTGGAAAGGATACAATTTTTCATCTATATCGGATGAACCGTTTAGAAAACCTTTTGTGCATAGTCCTCCCATTTTTGGGCATCAGAAAATATTGGACAGTTTAACATAATGTAGAATAAAGTCATCATTTTTTATATTTGGTCGCATAACATTTTCATGCCGTGACTTCCTGATGTCTGTGACCCAACAATATCAAAATATTGATGTCTTATTTTCTGGTACTCTTACAAGCGATAATATAACTTCTCTGCATTTGAATGAATCTCTATGGGAATTGGGGGGTGGGACTAGATTTAGCTGTAAATTATACTGAAATAGTATAGAATACATGGTTGGCGAAATGGGTCTGAGGTATCAAGCGAGCCTCAAACCATCACTCTGCTGCCAGATATGCAGTAGATATGGATGGATCACTTTAAGGGTTGTTTCTCCTGACAAGTTTTCCGATTGAATTTTATGGAAAAATAAGTCAGGAGAAGAAACCCTTCAAGTTATCCATCCAGTGAATTAATTATGGTGCTCACTGTAACATATTCCTGTGGTTACTACCTATAAATAAATATTAATGACAAACTTTCATTGAACTGTTTATTTTAATAAGAAATATATTAAGAACATAGAGGACATAGATTCCAGACATAAATAATGTAGCTACACAAACAAGACTCTTAGCAGCTTGTATAGCAACTATGCTTGTAGAAGCTATACATATGAACAGATTAATTTACATTGTTTATTCAATTATGAACATAAATATTTGTTTTATATCATGCTTCTTTCTTTGTGCATAATGGTCGCAGGTTGCGTGTACATGGGAAATAGTTCCAACCAAAAATAAGATTAAATATTTTTCTTAATAATACAACCTCTGGGGGCATAACATTGCTGTACAAGCTGTTTTGGAGTTATTTCAAGTGGATTTTCTTGCTTTAAACCACAAACTCTCAAATGCCTCAATACCAGCCATTATAAACCCCACAGGGAAACTTCTAGAACTATCTAAAATATCCTTCATCACACACAAGAACTGTCTGGGCAAATTGAAAACACACACTAAAACCAGATAGTGAACTGTTTCTTTAAGTTTGGCCTACCATTGCTTCCTAGAGAGCCTTTTATGTCGACTTCCGGACATAACGTAATCTTTCTACGCCTCCAGACCTGTATCTGACAATTTCTACACTAGGGGAATTACCGTTACTGCATGCCCTGGTGGTGTCTGCCAGTTTACAAATCATTTGCAACATAGTTATGAGGCTATTCACCCTCATCAAATGTCAGGTGTAACTGCAACAGATCAAAAGTCACTTTAAACACTGTGATCTCATCGCTAGATTGCTAGCTAAGACAGGCAATAGGCTATATAGTTGACTAAGGTTGTCAGTTCAATTTCTTGTTAGGTGCGCAGTGATATTTTACAAAGCAAGGTGTAAAGCGACGTCAGGGGTCAGCAATGTACACACACCATTGAGCGCAGCCTATTTCATAGAGTCCAGTGAAATGCACAGTGCCAGGTGTAAAACTTATAATATACATGGTTATTTAGCCTATAAAAAAACTGTAAATAAAAAAATTAATAAAACTTCTGTCCTTCCCAGAGGACCATCATTGTTTTACTGTGTCCATCAGGGAGGATAATGGTGTCGACCTCTGGTCAGAATTGCTGGACCTGTGAGTGACTCTGTTGGGCTCGGCTGTGCCTCGCAATACGTGAAAAATGCACCCTCCCTTCCTCCACGACCACCTCCTCTACTCCGTGCCCCGGAAACTGATCTTTGTGTTTTAATCTAAAGTTGCTGATTACATCTTAATTACGTATGAATGTTTACATATGAATTAATGTTTTGACGCACCGCAATGCCAGGTGCATTGTATACTGTACATGCAAATACTTGTACTCAAAACGTTCAGGCAGTTTTATGGGTAGGGAAGGAGTGGGGGAGTGGAGGAAAGGAGGTGGGGAGTGAAGAATATTGGGACGCAACCAAGAACGGCGATTTGAGCACGGGTTAGAAGGTCCTTTGACCAATCAGTAAACAGGACCGGAACTATTAATTTTACAACTTTAACGCATGCGCAAAAGCAGAGATCAGACTCAGAGTGAGATGATCACAATGGCTCTTTCCAATGGAGTTCGGCTTCTTAACTTGCCTTGCCGTCATGTTTCCCGATCCTCTTTGGTCTGTATCAGAAGGAAGATATCAGAAAATGTTTCTTCGAAACCTAAAGCCAGCACTGGTGCCGAGTTGACGAAAGATCACCCGATTTATACGCATGAACATTTCGCATTGAAGGAATCCCTCAATAAGGTACGAAGATTTGAAGACCACCTGGTTAGCTAGAATAATGAATTTATACCGAGTTTATTTCAAATTTGCCTATTTTCTTGCACATGAAGACGGTGGTGAAACGAAATCGCGTGTTAAATAGCAATATGGATGCGTCATTGAACATCAACAAACACGGTGTTAATGTAGGTGAGAGGTCAGGATCCAGTCAAGCAGTTATGCTGGGCAAATTCGCAGTTATATCGGGTGAAGTCATTTCTGTATAACTTGGCACATTTGCCCAGTATCATTGCCTGTAATTCTAACAACTGTTTTCTGTATTCTTCAGTGTTCCACGTACACTATCACGGAAAATTGTGTTAGCATACTAACGTACTGTACCTATATGTTTCACAATCTTGCCTCTCACCGAGGAATTTATAATGTATAACATTGTACAAAAAAGACAGTTGAACCCATAGACCGTATAAAACTAACCATATCCAAGTTGATGCTTTTGAACGAGTATTGTTTTGAAGGCGACATGGACGCCTCCATGGTCACGTGACTGGTGTATGTTTCTCTTCTGTATCAAAACTGACCATGCGCCGATTGGATAAACTTGAAATCAACTCTGCTGTACAGCAGACTTTTCCACACGCGTTAAACTAGCCTATCGGGGGATCAAAGTAAAACATTTTAACAATCTTGGCAATTAAAATGCATATGGCGATTCTGGTCATAAAAAGGGCATTTTATGCTTTAGTTAAGAGTAAAAATCTGTTTATTTGTGTAACCGTAGGCTACATTCAGCCCCTAAATATAAAGTAAGAAGATGCCTAATATAGTTCCAGTTCTACAGACAAATAATGGATTGTGTTAAAACTTCGTTACAATCCTATGTGTTTTTTTTAAACAATTATTTTTCTTCCAAAAGACCTAACAATGTTAACTTTATGCAAATTAGATACTGAATCAGCTGGGAAAACTAAGGTAGGTGGTATAGCCAGTTGCATTGCAGTGCTTAAATATGACTATTTAAAGTCAGTCACATACTGTCTTTCCATTTGTCCTTAAATTGTCCACACAATGAAAATGTACCTCTCATAAGTGATGAAATGGTTACCTATAGTTTAATTACTTCAAGGAAATGATCTAGACCAATTTAAAAAAAATTTTTTTTAAAAAAAGTATTCAAAGTAGGTTTTTGTGTAGCAAAATATTTTCCTCCCTTCTTCCTGTAAAATGGCTGTGACATATTGATGAAGCGTACCCACACTAGCGGGCTTGGAACAAAGTATTCTCTCCAATTACATTGCTCGATTTTTAACTAAGTCCTAAACGTCACTGAGTGACAGCTAGCTTAGGTTGCTAACACTAACAACAACTGTCAGTGCGAACAAAATGCTACGAAAGTGCCTGAGCCCATTTAGTTTCCCCACAAACCCATGGCTACGTTAGCTATCTAGTTATGTTGCTATATTCTCTAGACTTCAAGAACCACGGTTTCTCCCTTGTAAGAAAGACAGAGGATTTTGGCGCCAGGGTCGGATTTGAGGGCCGGAATTGAGCGTGACAGCAGGCAGCCCATCTACAACCCCTGTCTAATGATAATCTATCAGTCTGTATGCCCCTTTGATGTAAAAATGTTCCGGATTATGACACGTTTATTACCAGAGGCTGTCTATTAACTACAGTTCACCTAACTGGTACAATGGTACATACTATTTTCACACAAATTAATTTAAGATATGTTATAGCTACCCAGAGTGCTATCTATCCATCCAGATAGTTCCACTGAGATTTCACTAGTTTTATAGATATCCGCTGCTCACCGTGATAGACTTCAATGGGTCCAAAAATGTACATCCAAAAAAATCCAACAACAACATCTTTTTCCAAATATAATGACATGGTTACTCACAAACATGGACAGACCTCGTTGTGCACGGCTTACGTCAACATAGTGCGCCCTAGAATACTGGGGTGCTTTGGTTGACAACGATGATGACTAAAGGGTAGAAATAAGCCATTCCACATTGACTTTGGCCGTGACTTTAAAGGGGCAAAAATTTTTATTACATATGTTTCTATGCCCAGCAGTGTTTCCCCTAGTATGGGAGATGGTGCAACCCCAGACCGGGCGGGGCTTTGGGGATGATGGTGGTGGGATGCTGCTGCGATCACAGATGGGGTGGGGGGTACGTCCGTTTGCTACAAACCATGTTTTTGCTTACCATAAATCTATTTTGTCGTCAGCATTTTTATTATATCTATTCTTAGATGAGCTTAGCAAGTGTTTTTGTATAGTGCAAATATAGAATAATAACCTGCAATTTTGAGCCTACCTGACCATTTCATACAGTTCCACCCAGCATTTTGGTTTAAACACTCAATGTCCGTTTTCACTGTAAGCTACCTTTTGTGAACAACATTTCTTCAATTGGTCCAATAAAGTGGTGGTGATGGAAAACATTAAAATGGATTCTTATTCCGATTTTATAGCTTTTTCTTGCTTGCATTTACCTCCACAATGCAGTAAGAGATTTATTTGCACAAACAATGATTGAAATATGTCATACATTATGCATTGTGTGATTTTTGCAAAATTGGTTTTGAATAATGTGCTCTCTGGCAGAAGTTGTAACTTGAAAGTGAGTGGCTTGTGAGAATGTAATCAGTCTGGCAAAGCGAATGAGAATTAATATGCCAATAAAACAATAAGTACCAGAAGAAATCAAGTTTCAGGAGAATTATGCTAGAGGAGAGATGTGTCCATTTTTGCGTAATTTTTGGTTGCTTTTCTCAATAGCGTCACAGCAGTTTTAAAAAGTTTCCTCTAGACATTAGTTTGACTTTGATTACAATACCAACTTTGGTACCTCGATATCGATCCCAAACCGATACCATGTTAAACCACTGAGAATCAAGAATTTCCCATAAAATGAAATGTCTTAAGTTAACATATCTTTTAAAGAAAATATTTATTAACAAAATATCTGACACACATAATCTGAAATAAAGTTAGTGACCAGGATAGACTATCTTGCTTTAGCCTATATATAATGAATATGTTCAGTTTGCATTCAGCTTGTATTCATCAAATGAGAGGAAAGGGGTCTGAATTAACTTGCATGTGAGCACTTTATGAACAATAGAACTGCGCTTGTTAAACCACCTAAATACCTTAATCTACAGTCATCATGTACAAACCCCAATTCAAAAAAGGTGGGACAGTATGTAAAATGCACATGAAAGCAGAAACAGTGATTTGTAAATTCTCTTTTACATATATTTAATTGAAAACGGTACAGGGAAAAAGAAAATATATTGAATATTTTACCTTCTTTGTACTGTTTTCAATTAAATATATGTAAAAGAGAATTGACAAATCACTGTTTCTGCTTTCATGTGCATTTTACATACTGTCTCACCTTTTTTGGAATTGGGGTTTGTAATAGGCTTTTGTATAGTTCCACAGCATCAATGTACATGTAGCCTAATGGTTTTCATACACGCACTGTCAGCATAACCAAATAGCCTATGCACTAACCTTTAGCCTATACATGCAGAAGGCCTATAACTTTTTGCGCTGTTAGTTTTAACACGGCTATCTTTGGTCATCATTTCACCATTTCTATAGAAGATCTGCAACTCTGATTGCCTCTTCACCAACAGTTTGATTTGTATTCCGGTCTTTTCTGTTGCACTGTGACTGCTCCTAAATGCACAAAAAAAGTACTATTAAAATACCTTTTGTAATTGAGGAGATGCAAAGCACGTAGCACAGGGTAGCACTGTAGCGCAATAGGACTAACGTACGCATTTATGCACTCAGCAATCAATTCCCAGACTGCGTCTCTCGCTTTATTAATTACTGTGGGGTTGCTTTTTTTGTAATTATAGACCTGTAATCTTCATAAAACTGCATAAGGACTTTCTGTTCTCCAGCTGTAAACGACACTGTACATTATTTTGCTTACAATTGCTTACAATCTGATCGAATGTTTAAATTCAGTCCCATGAACGTCGAAAGGGGGGTCCAATCAATGGTAACCTATGCCCTGGTACTTGTCACCGTCCTGGTTTGCAAGAACCAGTAACATATCGCAATGGCACCGGTTCGCATTCAATCAATAATAGGGATGCAAATTTAAAGGAATTTCCTTAATCGATAGTTGTTAACCTTAACAAACAATAGTCGATTAATTGATAACATAAAAGCTAAATATAGCTTATGATATACAGAATACAAAATGCATGTTATATTCCTCAATCAAAGATTTATTGTAACATTTGAGAAACAGGCATTATTGTAGCGTAACAAAAATAGAATATGAAGGCGTGTATAGGCTACTTCAACAGAAAAGAAATTGCGCTCCATCTCATCTGTTGCAAGCGAAACCGTTGCTCCGCTAGCCGCTAGCAGCATTAACATAATCTCTCTTGAAATGGAAAGGCGACAGTTAAACTAGTAGACCTAGCCTAGAACAGTCAACTTAAATCATATGACCAAAGACCAAATTATGCTACCATGCCTTGTTTTATTCATAATATCTTCATGTCCATTGGTGGTGGAGACAAAAAAATAATTGCAGAAAAAATAATGATTGATATTCTATTGGTGCAAAAATGTGGGTTTGTAGTACCCTCAATATCACTCTCGTTTAGGAATTTTGCCTGCAATACAGGCTTTTAATGGTTTTGCCATACAGAAAACATGTTTGTCTTCCATCCTACAAAGTTTGGTGAGGCTAGGAATAATACTTGTCAAGATATTAATGCCCAAACATGGCTTCCCAGATAAGGTGTTTTTGAGGCTATAAAAATGAAATAATATCAAGGGCTGAAAAAATTTGAAAACATAGGATATGAACAGAAATATTTACAGGTCTTGGTTTTGGGACCCATTCATGATATAGACAAGGTTTGAACAAAATCTGAGTTGTGCTGCAACAACCTTATCTGATTTGACACTGAATGACCCACCTACCTTAGGGAAGACAACGCAGATTTCGGCTCAATCAGCAGTGACCACATGTAGTGCAAAAGGGGGATGTCCAGTATAATGAAGCATTTGATGACTATAGGATGCATTTGAAAGCATGCAGGGATGCCCTGTGTTTGACTGCTTGAAATGTCTAGGCAAAGTATGATTCAGACATAGTTGAGAGGTAATCGCTATATTGTTAAATTTATTTTCCTTTGCAAGAAAAGATGTTCTTGAATGTCGTCCTTTGTTCTTTATTTTAAAGAAGGATTGTTTTAGCACCGGTATCAGAAAGGAGCAACGCAATGTTTATTTTTTGCTTTTCAGAGCGACTGTAGGCTTAGGCTACTGTAGACGGCTCTCTGATGTAGGCAGAAAATGGGATGGGAGAGATGCTTGTGTGAGTTAATAAATCATCGCAGTGCATCTGAACCAAAACTTGAACCACCCACCAAACAGGCTGTTCAGCTCGAAGGTTAAAATACTGACTGGATTTATATTTTGAAAAAATATATTGCAATATGTTTTCCCTTCAAAAACCTTTGGTCAGTGGGCATGGTTTTATTTTATTTAAAAAAAAATGTATATAGCAGTGACTGAAAACATGGCGATGTGTATGTAAGCAATGATGTCAAGCAAGGGTGTCCCATTTCTTACCTATGCGCCATTACGCACTTGCTCACCGCAATGCACTTACACCCCTTGGTACAACCTCGGAAATACGTCACCAAAGTGCAGACTTGAAGGAAGTCCTTAGACCGTAGGGGGAGTATTGGAACAAGGCCTTGGATACTCATTGACCAGGGCTGCCCAAACTTTTGAAAAGATTTATTATTGTGAAAGTACTGGATGAATTAATTAGAAATAAGTTACAAGATTGTGTCGTGTCGCACAATCTCTAAACAACAGGGTGACGTGTTTGTTCTACACATAATGAGCATGTTGAAAAACGTTTTAACAATAACAGAAAGGATTTTGGTTTGCATACAATGCTCTGAGGATTTGCGAGGTTAAAAAGAAGGCTATGAATGGGAAGTGAATAACAAGGAATAGCACCACTCAAGGGGACCATAGGATTTTATTAATTTTTATTTTTTTAAATAAAAAAGATTCTGGGAAATTTGAAGAACTGAAACGGATGCTGACTGGAAAATCAGTCATGTCCGTATTGGTCATTTCTACATTAAACGTGATCATGGTGAAATTTTAGATGGTCACAAGCCAAACTTTTACTGTGGGCAAAAAATTAAAAATATGTTTTATCCATTCTGATGATCGGTTGTAGGCTATTAATTCAATGAAAATGTTAGCATTTTTTATATTTTTATTGAATTCCACCATTTAACCCAAAATTAACTTTTTTAGTCATGTTATACCCAGATTATGTGAATCTGAATGTCTGCATGAATACTTATTTAGCCTCTACCCCCCCTCCCCTATTTTCCCTCCATTTAGGCATTAGTTATAGGGCTCGTGTTTGTACTAGCTTGCCTTACTGACCGAGCCACTGGGGGAGCCTGACTTTGTGGCTTAGAATACATCCACAAGAAGGTCCATAAATAAGTCATTGAAAGTCTCATGATCTACCGGCAGTATACTGTAAAGCTATGCCTATGAATGAATAGAAAGTATTCTACTGAGAGCTGCTTTGAAAGCTGTGACAGCTCAGTGTTCCACAGTTTGATTGTGTCGTGCCTGCCTGCCACGTCGTAATTTTGGCTCGCAAAGCCAAATTGTTCACACATGAAGCATTGTATTATTCACAATAAGGTTTCAAGGATTTAGAATCCCACCTGATTTTCCCCATTTCCCCTTCCAAGTTTAAACGGAGCCTCCCTTCCTTCCCAAATGACCCTGGGAAGCAAGGTATTTATAGTCACACATATGATGTCTGCAAGGTTATTACAAGCTCTGACTCATGTCTCTAGTGTGTAGAAATCATCTATGTGTGTACTTGTCAGTGATACTGGTCAGTAATTACATTTTATATTTTCTTAACCTGTGGTATCAAAACGGTACTCTTGTCACTTATGCTTTGCTGTATTTTCTGGAAGAAAATGCATTCTAATCTGCTGTAAAGTACGTTTAATTTTAGGGGGAAAACTTTGAGTTTATTTGCACATTGAATGTCAGTGGCTTCTCTTGCTCACAGATCCAACTGCTATGTTTGTAACTTGTTGACAGCATTCACACGAGTGATAGTAATTGTTGTCCTAACACATGGCTGCCAGATACTGTGTTTTGTAGTGATTTGCAGTCACCTTGCCTAAAGCCCTGAGCATACAAGGTAACTTTACTATACTAACTTCATATTTTTATAGTAACTTTACTATGCTAAAGTAATAAACAAAATGGCATAACACGTATCTAAGTTTCAAATGTAGTTCAGTGAGTGGTTGCAGGCAGGTTACTGAAAACTTTGTTCGACTAAAGTTACAGGATGTGCTTAATAACTTAATTATGCTAATGATTGCTTTTAATTTTCTAATCCACTTTTAAAAGCCTCACCGTGTACAAGAAGAGTGCCTCTGCAGCCATTAAGAGAGAATTTATGTACCTTCTTTTAAAAGGGCTGTTGATTCTGATAGCCATTAAAACTGTCAGTGCATGAAGCATTTTTCGCCTCTAACGACTGAATTTTAATTTAAAGGAAGTTAAAAGAAATTATATAGGCTCAGCCCATTTTAAATGTTGTGTTAATCATGTCATTGTCACGTTAAAAGCATTTGGGTTTATTTGCTTATTCGGTGTGCAGTAGATTTCCCAAAACGATTCGTTTGAAATGCAGTTAATTATTTGAATTCATAATGTGATTTTCCAAAGAAATGCTGAACAATATGTTTGAAATGTGTGTGTTTAGTACTTGGTTCAGCTTCTCCTGGTAAGGATAATGGTATTGATGTAATGTCCGCCATTCCTTTCCAGCCTACCTCCCTTTCGTTCTCCTTGTTTTCCCCCATTCCTCTTGTTTCATGTCATGTTTTTCCGTTTACCTTGTCTGTTTCTCCATGTCGTGCAGGCTGGGCATGGTTTCCTTGTTTAGTTCCTCGATTGCTCCCCATCATTTCCCAGCCAATCACTCGCATTCCGCGCTCGCATTCCGCACGCCCGGTTCATTACTCATCTCCCATTCACCTGTTGCTCCCCTTATTTATATCGCCCTCATTGTTTGTTCTGTGCCAGTTTGTTCCGTCAAGTCTATTGTGTGTTTGACGTGTTATCGGCCTCTGTTTGTTTGTTGCTAATTGATCTGTTTTCAGTTTTCCCGACCAACCTACTTCAGAACAAACTGGCCAGCATGGACCCAGCGGACTCGGAGCAGCTCCACCACACCCTCGCCTGCCAAGGAGCGGCCATCAGCCAACACGGCCTCCACCTTGAAGACGTCCAGGAGACCCTGAAGACCATTTCAGAACAAGTGGGTCAGATGGGGGAAATGATGAGCCAGCTCTCCATCCAGCTGCCCTTTCCAAGGGTCTCCACTAGTCAACCGCCCCAGGCTCCTGAGCTCCAACCCGCTGTCCCGCCGCTCTTCCCAGTCAGGGAGCCCTGCATTCCCTATCCTGAGCGCTACCTGCATTGTGTTCCGTCTGTAACCTAGATCTTACTCGTCCGACCAGAGCAAGATTGCGTTCATCATGGCGTACCTGGGAGGCAGTGCGCGGGATTGGGCCACTGCCATTTGGGACAAGCACCTGCCCGCGAGCTCCCACTTTCTGACCTTCAACTCTGAGATGCGAAGGGTTTTTGACCACCCAGTTTGCAGCCGTGACACCACCCAGTGAGGGTCTCAAAGACCAGTTGGCGGTGCGGGACAAATCCAGTTCTCTGGACAGCCTTATCTCGCTCGCCATCGCTTTGGACAATCGTTTGTGAGCCCGGGCTCGTGAGAAGACAGGTCGGTCGGCCTTCTCCACTCTTCCATTTGAAAACGGATCTTTCGCCTCGACCCGCCAATCCTCCTTCTCCGATGGTCCCCGACTGCCGGAGGACGAACCCATGCAGTTGGGTAGAACCCTGGTTAACGCAGAAGAGCGGCGCCGAGGATTCAACTCTGGTTCCTGCCTCTAGTGCGGCAGCCCGGGCCGCCACTTAGCCTTCTGTCCTTTTCGCCAAAAGAGCCGGCTCACCAGTAGATCTGGGCGTACTGGCGAGTCCTATTTCTACCTCCACACTTGCTCATTCATGTTGCCTCTTGGAGTCACCAGTCCAAGACAATCAAGGCCACGCAGGTAACCCATCCAGACCCCCGCAATAACCTTGACTCCTGTTTGTTTGTTCCTGACTCCGTCCACTTCCAGGTCCTCCAGTGGGCACACTCTGCCCGCCTGTCCTGCCACCCGGGTGTCCAAGGCACCATCTCCCTGGTAAGGAGGAGTTTCTGGTGGCCCACACTGAAGGGGGATACCCGTGTCTTCGTCCTCGCCTGTCCCGTCTGCATCAGGAGCAAGGCCTCATCAGCCTGCTGCTGGTCTGTTCCAGGCCTTCCCCATCCCGGGCCGTCTTTGGAGTCACATTGGGGTGGATTTTGTGACCGGTCTCTCCCTTTCGGATGGCAACACCGCCATCCTCACCATCGTGGACCGGTTCTCCTTACCCAAGCTCCCCTCTGCGTCCGAGACAGCGCAGCTCTTGGTGCTGCACGTGGTGAGGCTGCACGGGATCCTCTCGGACATCGTCTCAGATCGTGGGCCCCAGTTCTCCCAGTTGTGGAAGGCGTTCTGCTGCTCCCTGGGTGCCTCCGCCAGCCTGTCGTCCGGCTACCACCCCCAGACGAACGGGCAGACGGAGCGAGCCAACCTGGACCTGGGAGCTGCCTTGCGGTGTGTGACCTCCCGCAACCCCTCTTTCTGGAGCAAACTCTTCCCCTTGGTGGAATACTCCCACAACTCTTTAACAAGCTCTGCTACTGGGATGTTCCCGTTTGAGTGCTCCCTGGGGTACCAACCTCACCTGTTCCCTGCCCAGGAGGAGGAGGTGTCCGTCCCGTTCGTCCAGGCCCACCTCCTCAGATGCAAGAGGATCTGGAAGTTGGCACGCACCGCACTTCTCCGCACCACCTCCCACACCCGATGCCTGGCCGACCTCTACCGGACCTCAGCCCCGCAGTACATCCCGGGACAGCAGGTCTGGCTTTCCACCTCGTCCATTCCCCTTCAAGCCACCTCCAGGAAGCTCCAGCCCCGCTTCATCGGTCCCTACCCCATCTTCACCATTATTAACCCTTCCACTGTCACACTCAAACTCCCTCCCTCCCTTAAGATCCACCCCACCTTCCATGTCAGTCAAGTTAAGCCACCCTTTTTGGATTCCCGTTTGGGATAGTGATGTTATAGGTATAGCTGTGTAAAGACGCATTAGCTGTGACATTTACTTTTGTTTACAATAGCAATTGTTGGTTTGTTCAGCTAACTGCATACGCTTTGATTGACTTGACTGTGTCTTCTTGGTGGTATCACACTTTTGTATTTCTGAGACTAACGCTTAGGCTTTGCACTTTTGTTAGTCGCTCTGGATAAGAGCATATGCAAAGTTATTGTAATTGAATGTAATATGCAATATATTTGTAATCCAGTAAGGAAGGAATTATAACCTGTGATTATAAATTGATTGAATTCACTCTGAAATCTAAAGATCGTCAGTATAATAATTGCAATTGCCTCGTGGAGAAAAACTATTATGAAAAGCAAATTCATCATCGTTAAATTATAGAATAGACAAAGGTTAGCTGTTCTGTTTGAAAATGGGTGCAATCAAAGATTTATCTTTGATAGCGATGTGGACAGTTTGCATATCAAGTTGGCTTTAAAAGTTCATGCCAGCCTGGAACAGTTCTGGAACATTATCTGTATTGGTCTTTTAAAATTGGTCTTCAGTGATAAATGTGGAAGAAATGTAACAAATGCAAGAAAAAAATATGAGACCATTGTCAAAAAGTCTGTTACACTGAGAGCTGTAATAGAGTTTAAATAATTGTCCCAGTCTCTTCTACATTGAAGCAGGGTACAAACCAAGGAGCCAGGTTGGCAGCAGGTAGTGCTGTTACAAAGGCCGGAATCACTTCCTTTGTAAATTGTATGTAATCTGGTTGTGCTGTCAGGCCAAAATGTGTCCGTGAGCCAAAATGTGTCCGGGCCAGGCATTGGAATGCTTGGAATGTCGTTGCTATGCCAACAGACACGCGAGCATTGTGACGCGATAGCATTGCACTTGCTTTGACCTCAGAATCGCCGGAGATCGTTGGACGGAGATAAATCACTACATCACTCAAATAACCATCACTATCACTCAGATAACCTTTATAATTTCCCTTTGTATAGGCTACTAAGCTTTATATTGTTAATTGTTTTCGATTTTAGATTGTGTTAGCTAGTGATTCATTTTGAAGTAGATAGTATTTTACTGAAACTAACTAGCTAGCAATACTACATAGTAGTTTCCTGGTCAAATGTTGCTTTATAAAAAAACGAGCATCCGTTAATAATGTTAACAACGTCGGATTAAAAAAAAAACCCATTCGCCTGTTCGCACTGCAAGTTAAACCAGCGAGGTGGAAAGAGTAAGTAGGCCAATCGCGTTGTTGAATAGCCCAATAAAACTAATCTAATGTCACGTAGTACAGTAGGCCTAATTGTTATTTTTTTGTGGGCCTATTGGTAGTTTTTCTGATGACCGATTAATACCGATTATTATTACGTTTCCTAAAAATGTTTTGTTACGTTGACTATTGTTTTCAATAAATGTTATTTGTTAACTTTTATTTAGTGAGTTGTTGTCATGTTTTGTAGGATAAAAGCAAGCGCGAGCTTGTCACCCGGCGATTCTGAGGTCAAAGCAAGTGCAATGCTATCGCGTCACAATGCTCGCGTGTCTGTTGGCATAGCAACGACATTCCAAGCATTCCGATGCCTGGCCCGGACACATTTTGGCTCACGGACACATTTTGGCCTGACAGCGCCACTGGGGATGACCATAATTCACAATGATGCTGCCTTGGGAGGGAGGGCTTCTGTCAGTAGCATGAACCCTGCCTCATTTTAATCTGAGTTGGTATGAATGTTATCAATAATATGTTAGTGATTGAAATTGCCATTACAAATCAAGCGATGTCATCTCCTTCGGCCGGACAATACAACAAGCGATAGGAATCTGAAAGGGCGATATGTAAAAGGAGGCGATGGCTGAGGCACAGTTCACAATCAAAGTATCTAACGTTGATTATTTTCTATGAGCACATGGAATATTAAAATGTGTCATGTTTGCAGCTCTCAAACAAGTGGTTTCAAACATAATTGGAGCAAGCAATCAGACTTTAAATGTGTCGAGGTGATGAGGAGTCAATTGTTGGAAAGCGGCCATTGAAAAGGGATCTGTTGTACTCCAAGGACAAATTTGTGTGAAGAGAAATTTCTTAATCTTTTGTAAAAAAAATTATTTGAGTCTGCCATGTTCTAACATCGTTCCTCTCAGTGTAATTGCATTTCCACATGGATCTATTTTCCTATTCCCATTTATTTCAATGAAAGTGTTTCCTGGAAGGGAAATGCCTCAGCCTGTGGTCATGACCGAGTCACTTGGAAGCCCACACATTCTCACATTTTGTTCTGGACATATCCCAGAAACTTTAGCTAAATTATAGGGAATGCAGTATAAATCCAGAAGAGACAAATTGTTTTAACACAGCGTGGTAGTGAATTTACATCATGGTGGCACCGATACAAATTTCAATACATGGGTACAAAAATGTTTTTGAAAGCCGTTTCATATCTGATGTTGAAATTATGGGTACAGTTTGCAGCACTGCCACAATCTACTCGTACGGTCTGCAGGCGATAGATTACACAGACTGAATAGGGACTGCTGGCATATTATGACAGGTAGCACAATAAGAAAGAATATCATTTTTTATTTTTTAAACCAATCTCTGAGCCTATGTAGACAGAATTGTGCACAGCCTGAACATGCAGACTCATGGATTTCTCTGGTTTTGGTGTCTTTCTTTGTTGCAGATAATTGAGCAAGAGATAAATCCGTACGTCGACCAATGGGAAGAGGCCGGGAAATTTCCAGCACACAAGATTTTTAAGATCCTCGGAAACGCGGGATTCCTGGGGGTCAACAAGCCAATAGGTATCCATCATTCTTCTCCATTCTTTCATCAGAAATTACGACCACAAAAACAAAGCATTAAGCAATGTATCTCACTTGATGCTTTCTGCAGTTTGTAACACTTTAACTTTTAATTTGAGTGCAGTGGTCTAATTGTTATGAATATGAATTTTAAATTTGTCTCATTACTTGAAAAGCCCTTTAGGTGACATAGCATTACATCATATCTGACTGTCATGGTTATTGGCTGCCTCTGCGGTTCCTCTTTTTGGTTTTCCTTTTGAGCGTCATCTCGACGCTCTATCTGATTTTTTCCGCCTCTGTTCCGCTGTTTGCTTCTCGCCCGACAATTATTTCCGACACCTGTGCTGTGTTTCCGCCGGCTATAAATGCTTAGGACTTCCGCATTTCCTCACTTTGATATTGTAATTTGTTATGTTGACAACGAAGTCGGTAAAGGTTTAGGAATTTCGGTCACTGCATTCTTCTTGAAACTAATTTCTTGTGGCTAAACAGCCAAACAAAAATCAACCCACTAAAATAGGGAAAACTAAATCTCTCAAGCTCAATACTGGAGCCAAAACGGGAAGCTTAGCAAGGGAAAAGAACACCTTCGGCACATAAGTTTGGACGGCCGGAAGAGTGTAAAACAAACTAAACAAAGAAAACTGTCTCAGAGAGAACAGCAAAGAATAAAATAAATAGCACAGAACACTAACAGGCGGAATAATACCTATACCTGAACTAAAAGCTAATCGCAAGTCCCCTGTGAGCATAAACAGTGTTTAATATCACAAGGTCGCTAGTACCTGGCTATACCTGGCTCAATGCAATGTTGAATGACAAAGAAGCACCGGGGAAGCGGAAGTGAGGAACTTAAATACACCGCAGGTAGAAGCACTGGTGAAAACAATGATGAGGGAAAGCAAACCCCAGAACGGAACGTGGAAAAAATCGGATAGATTCTCAATCGGGAAACCAGGACGAGAACCGCAACTTTCTTTTTCTACTGATCTGTTTCTCCTTTTTTGTTTTGGCTGTCTGGTATCATGTGGTTTTAAACTCTTTCACTACAAAGTTTAAAGATACAGGTTTGCATTTTCTTTCTTTCCTTTTACTGTTTTCTTCGGGTCTTTATTTTTTCGTTCTATTTACCGCTTGTCTACGCCTACTAGTTAGTGCGTGAGGTTTCTTTTTGTTGGTTTATTATTCTCGCTGTTTATTTGAGATTCGCCTGCTTTTGAGGTTGTTTATGATTTTGGCTCATGCCAGGTAAGTTTTGTTCCCGATCTTTTGTTTAACTCCTCCCCCTGCGGTTAGTTTCCGTTTCTGTGGCGAGTCTGTATTGGACTCGCCTTCTGATTCCCTGTCAGTCGCATTTGGTTATCCGAACCTACACTCCAATCATTACACTCACGTTACCTTATTTACGTACAACCTTTAGTACAAGCACAGCAATCACTCAC
The DNA here is from genome assembly GCA_022702515.1 of Ilyophis sp. 1 JC-2022. Lineage (NCBI taxonomy): Eukaryota > Metazoa > Chordata > Actinopteri > Anguilliformes > Synaphobranchidae > Ilyophis > Ilyophis sp. 1 JC-2022. The sequence goes on along the minus strand of CM040395.1, from coordinate 27,250,366 downwards.
TATTGAATACGTGTATATTTTTTATAAAAATTTAATTAATGATTGCTTTTATAAGATACCATGTTGTGTCCCCATTGCAGGCCTCTAGCTCTCTGCTATCAGTCTGCTATAGAAATATACCCTCAATAGAATAGAACCACCTGTATTGAAATGGGAAATAGCTGACCATTTGATTAATGAACAATGGGGTTACCTTAAAGTGGACATGAAGCACCTGCTAAAGTGGGTCTGGTTTGTTAGCTTTTTACCTTAAATGAGATATGGGCGCGTGTTCAAATCTCAAATCGACTCGTATGCGGGAAAAATAAGTTTGCTGTTTTTCCACTAGGGCGCAGAAATCTTGGACCAACTGTCACTCGGTTGGTTCGTCTCGGCTGCTCAATGTATTCCTATGGGAAAATAGCTGCCTTTCAATGAGCTCAATGATGTATCGTGAGATACATAAAACAAAAAATGCACGGACAGTCCTTTTGTATTGCCTCGAGATGCTTAAATGAGTATCAAACAAAACTTAATTTTCACAAACTGCTTCTGACCATAGACTGCACCGCTGCCTTGCCTCGATGAACGATTTGGGAGCTAAAGTCGCTAAAGTAACATTAACGTTAGTGCCTAGCTAATATTGCCTATAGAAAATAAGGTTAGCTTGCTAGGTCGTGGTAGGTATATATTTGCAGGCTGTTAACTAATATTACCGTTATATCTAGGCAAGGCTCTCAACCCTGGTCCTGGAGTACCCTTGTGTATGCTGGTTTTTGTTCCAACCAGAACCACAAGCTGTTAATTACTCTAATTTTTAATGTTTAGAGGGATTATTTACCCTCTTAAGCCACATTATATTAGCAATAGCTATGCGTGCTATATCATTTTATTATTCATGGCATGCATAGCTTTTGCTAACAAAAAGTGGCTTAAGAGGGTAAATAATCAATTTAAACATTAGAAAAACCTAATTAAAATGAACAGCTTGTTAAAATTCTGGTATTGCAATTGTGGTTGGAACGAAAACCAGCATACACAGGACCAGGACCAGGGTACTCTAGGACCAGGGTTGAGAACCACTGGACTAAAGGGTCAACGAAACCCATTTTCAAAGTAATATAGGCTGTAATATAATAAAGTGTTCAAGTATAAAGTGTTCATTTTATTTCAAGATTTTTAATCAAAATTAAAATACTACTGTCGTTAATATGGAAGAACAATCGGTTATTTACATTCAATTGTATGGTGATATAGTGTAATTCCGTGAGGAACTTTAAATGTGAATAGCTTCAAGCATATCCCTGGTTAGGAAAATGTGCACAGGCACATTCTCTTAAGGCCAGGATTCTCCTTTGTGCTGTAAGTGGCATCTCTCGAATCATCTGCAGAGCCTCATTCCCAATTCTGTGGCACTGACGCTTGTGTGGCGCTGGAGAAAAGACGAGACCAATACGGAGGCTTTTGGATCACGTTTCCAAATCGGCATAGGTTTCCTTTCTCTCTTGGAATTTAAAAAAACGGGACGACAATGTGAATACATTCGTGTCGCGGGGGAAGAATTGGTTCTTAACTCTGCAGGTCGGATGAGAGCAAGCTGTGCATTAGGAAAAAGTGCTGACTGTGAGAGGGATAGATTTGCACACAGGATTAAAGGAGGGATACAAAGACTGTCCTGGATTCAGGGTGTTTAATGTCACCTGTTCATAATGGCTGATTTGTGCAGCAAGTGTTGACATGGACACGGTTGGAACGTGTGCCATTTTAAAACACTGTCAGAATAATTTTTGGAAGAAACCCTGATGTTAGACGTAGGCCTGTGCTATATCTTGCCAGAGTATGATGCTTTGGTGTGATGTTGCTGTAGGCTTCATGGATACTGGACCCAGGAAAAGGGAAATGATAAACACCTTCATAAACATTTCATTCCTACCACCAAAAATAATATTTTTGTTGAACTAAAGGGATTAAAGGGCTAACATGGTGTTGGATAAATAAAAGTATAAATGATGGGGAATTTGGGGGCTGTTCTGTATGAAGCTTTTATAATAACAACAGCTTACACAAAGGAACTCAAATCTGGTTTCCAGTTTTCCCTTAGAAGTGCATAAAAATATGAGGAGATATGTCTGCCTTATGTCAACTGTCATTACTTATCTCCACTGAGTCTTTTCAGTTTTTTTAGGGAACACTTCTGTAATCTGTTTTATTCAAGTTACATTCTTGCTGTTTTCAAGTAGTTTAGAGAAGGAGTCCAAAGTTATGACCTTGTTTGATTTTCATACACAGAAGGGGAAATACATTTTTATATTACTGTGATACACATCAGTGCTGCCCTTTCTTCTGGAATTCAAGGTATTCACAAAATCGATACATTTTCTGCTTCCTGGGTCTAATTGGCATTCACATATTTATGTGGTCATGAGGTGGTGCGGTAGACCCTTGTATTGAGGAATATTGTTACAAATGGGCCATTGATGAGACTTTTCATTACAGTATATGAAAAAAATATGTAGTGGAACTAAAAAGTTAGTTTAAATGAAAAAAGTATTATGAAGATGATAGATCACAGATAGTGTTGCGATCGCAGCTGTTTATAGAAGTCCAGTTCAATACCAGCTCGGACTGAAGCGTAAAGTGATATTTGTATGGCCGATCAATCTCAGGAAAGACATAGGATGGCAAAATTGTTGATTTATTATTGCTGCTCTCAGCAGTCCAGTAAAATGGCAGAGAATTCAACCCCTCTACTCAGCCTGACAACAGAATTAGGCCTGGCCAGTTTTGCCAGGGACAGACTTCATCTCAGACAGCCTCGCTTCTCACAAATTATTATTATTTTTTCCATCCATACCTGCCAGACAGTAATAGATTGCTTCACCCAAATGGTGAATTTAACCATTTGGGAGAAGCAATCTATTGCTGTCTGGGAGGTATGGATGCAGAATAAATTAACTGCCCATGTATAACAGTGTTGAAGAGGAAACCACCAGGAAATGTGTTCTGTTGGCTCTGCCAAGCATACACTGTGTACTGGCTTTTTGAACTCCTTGGTTCAACTGGACAAACACTTTTCTGTCTGAGGGACTTTTTAACTTACCGGCAGAGTTCAACTTTCACAGCTTTGAGAGGCATTTATTTAAAAAGAGCTGATCTCCTGGACCATGGTCATCTAGAGCCACTCTCATGCTTCCGAGTGCATCCAGAGCTTTGCAGTTGGAGCCTGTTCTGTCCAGTCAGGCCAAATGCCAGATTGGATTGGATGAAACTGGTAATTCCACTACAAGACATATCAACAAGATTATGTTCTTTGTGCTTGAATTTCAACACGTTAAGACGTCATCGGTTTATGGCAAGAACAATGAATGTCACCACAAAATAAGTGAAAGGAAATGGCACAGTAATTATGAGGCAGATTTGAAATACTCTTATTGGTTTGAAGGTATTGGCAAATGCAAAACGGAAGCTTCCATTCAGCGGCTGTCAAAGTCGGACGTAATTACATTGACGTCGACACTCAAATATCTAAATATCTTATTACGCCATTGGAGGAACTGGCAGTAAATGGTCTTATTTCAGTATGGATCATGACTTATCTTCCCCTGGTGTGCTGGCATCTGGCAGCTTGGCATGTTTTTCATTGTAGTGCTTGTCACAATTTTTACTAACACAAGGAAATCACATTAATTGGTGTGATATATCCATCTAGTTCTTACTGCACTGGTTCATGCTCTGCATATCAAGTGTCGATGTTCTTGATACTACGGATCTTCAGAGTGCTGAACAGATGCAGTCATAGGGAGGATCGTTTGTACAAGATCCTTTCTAATCTGTGGTACAGAAATGGTTTAATTTTTTTCCCTTTATGATGGCCTCTTTGCGCAACCAGCCCAGAGCTATTAAGATATTGTTGAGACTAAAATGCAGAAATACAAGAAAGTAGCTCACTAAATAAATTGATTTGTTTAGTTATGGTTTGGCACCTGTTCTTGGGTGCGTCACAGTCTGTTTCAACCTCTATATTAATGACCCTGGTCCATTCTGCGTACGTGGGAATGTTTTATCAGTTAGTGACTCAGTATCCATGAATCCATTACAGGTTTTGTACATCTGTATCTGATTAGATACGTCTCTGTGACCCCACCCTTCTACTGCTGCAGTTTGTTATATTTCGTTTTTCTGGAACTGTGGTTGACTATACTTTAACAAGCCAGACAGACGTTTAGTAAAGGTATTTCTCAAAGACTGATTACAATTTTACTTTTGCAATCTGTTTACACCTGTACTGTACGAGATTACGTGTTAGGGATTTTTAAGGTCTATTTTCCTGTGAAAAAAGTATGTACAATGTGGAACATATTTTTGCATTTAACAATGCCTTTTTTTATTTGTGCATTCATTATGACCAAAAATATATATTTTTGAAAGTTACTCTATTAATAATAGTTTAATTATAGTTTGAATTAAACGTTTCTCACGAGACATTTGACACAGAAAAAGTAATGGTATGTAAGTGATGTATAATATTATATAAATAATATTTTTGGTGTACGTTTGTCTGTGTATAAATTCAATTTTGAATATTTACTGAAGTGGGATAGCTGAGGTCCAGAGACACACAGGGTATCAGCAAGTGTCTCCGTTTTCCTCTCCACCCTTGAAGTTCCTCGCCCAGCTGTTTTCGCAAGGCGTGAAGAATGCGCACGTGCTTCCCCTCCGTCCTGTATCCACTGCAGCGCTCTAGTCCTGCAGGCACTTTTTATATCTGCAGCTGCGGCTGTTTCCTCAACTTTGCCATCGGCTTTCCTTGTTTGTTTCACCTGCTCGTCTGACCCTTTTGAACAGCCATCCTGAGTGTTCTGGCAGGGGTTTGACAGATGAACTCAACTGGGGGAAAGGTGAAGAGCACAAAGCCACGTCACATGTTCTCTTCTCATAGAGCCGTTAATCCCTTATCAATCAACTAAACTTTATTTTATGCTCAACCCTCGAGGAACTTCAGTACTTTTAAAAAGTATTTTAGCAAAAACACCTTGTTACTTTTCACTTGTTCTACATAAATTGCCAACCTAGTTAGGATCCACTTTTTCCTGTGCATGCCAATCTTGGTGCTTATTAAATAGCCATTTGTCTATACATACAAGTTACAACTATTCACCAGATGGCCTAAAGATTAAATGTTACAGCAGTTTATTTTAAATTTAAATTTTTAAATTACATTCACAGAACAGAAAGGCGAGATTACAATTTGCTAAGAAGCACCTAAAAGAGCCCCAAGAGTTCTGGAACAAAGTCCTGTGGACAGATGAGACAAAGATTAACATCTAGTACCAGAGTGATGGAAAGAGCAAAGTGTGGAGGAAAAAAAGGAAATGCCCATGATCCAAAGCATAGCACCTCATCCGTGAAACATGGTGGATGGGCTGTTATGGCTTGGGCCTGAAACATGGTGGAGGGGCTGTTATGGCTTGGGCCTGTGAAACATGATGGAGGGGCTGTTATGGCTTGGGCCTGTAGGGCTACCAGTGAAACATGGTGGATGGGCTGTTATGGCTTGGGCCTGTAGGGCTACCAGTGAAACATGGTGGATGGGCTGTTATGGCTTGGGCCTGTGAAACATGGTGGAGGGGCTGTTATGGCTTGGGCCTGTGAAACATGGTGGAGGGGCTGTTATGGCTTGGGCCTGTGAAACATGGTGGAGGGGCTGTTATGGCTTGGGCCTGTAGGGCTACCAGTGAAACATGGTGGATGGGCTGTTATGGCTTGGGCCTGTAGGGCTACCAGTGAAACATGGTGGATGGGCTGTTATGGCTTGGGCCTGTGAAACATGGTGGATGGGCTGTTATGGCTTGGGCCTGTAGGGCTACCAGTGGAACGAGCTCACTTGTCTTCTGTTACTGCAGACAGAAGTAGAACAATTAATTCTGAAGTCTACAGAAATATTTTATCTGCTCAGATAAAACCAGATGCCTCCAAACTCGTTGGACGGCACTTCATCATGCAACAAGACAATGACCCGAAAAAATACTGCTTGAGCAACGAAGGGGTTTTTTGACGTCCAAAATGCGGAAAAACCTTGACCGGCGGATTCAATCACCGGATCTGAATCCAGTTGAACATGCATTTTACATGCTGAAGAGGAGACTGAAGGCAAAAAGTCCCTGAAACAAGCAGGAGCTGAAGATGGCTGCAGTCCAGGCCTGGCAGATCATCGCCAGGGAAGATACCCATCGCAGACTTCAAGCAGTCATTACATGCAAAGGTTATGCGACCAAATATGAAAAATTATTACTTTAAGGGCCGCCGCGGTAAAAGCGCCGACTTTCAGTGGGTGCAGTTGTACTCTGAGGATCGGGGTTCGCGACCCGGTCCTGCCAGATCCGAGCATGGCCGGTGCCCTGTGGGAGCAGCAATTTCCGGCTGGGGGGAGGGGCTCGGAGGAATAGTTGGGCTAGTTGGAATCACGGTCAGGAACCCTGGGAGGAGTCGTGCCCTGGAGAGGACGTGGCGATCTCCGTCCTACTGCCGGCTGACAGGGTTGTGCAACGGTGATTCTCTAGCGGTTGCTACACGGGGGGAATTTAATTAGAATAGGGGTTCAATTGGCTACCAAAACTGAGAGAAACATGGAAGAAAATCCGAAATACATAAATAAGATTTTTTTAATTATTATTTTTTTTAAAGATTACTTTATTCTACATTATGTTAAACTGTCCAATATTTTTTGTGCCTGTAAATGGGGGCGGGGGGGGGGGAGAGACTATGTACAAAAGGTTCTATAATTTCTAAACGGTTCATCTGATATGGATGAAAATGCCCTCAAATTAAAGCTGACACAGTCTGCACTTTAACCTCATTGTCATTGTATCCTTATAAAACTCAAAGTGCTAGAGTACAGAACCAAAATAACAAAAACATGTGTCAATGTCCAATGAATTATGGTGCTCACTGTATAACAGCTTGCAAATGCTTCCTGTAGCCAGCTAAGAGTATTTCAATTCTTGCTTTTGGAATTTTTCCTCATTCTTCCTGGCAGAACACCTCTAGCTCAGAAATATTCCTTGGCCTTCTTGCATGCTCTGCATCTTTGAGATCTCTCCACAGATGTTCAGTAATACTCAAGTCTGGGTACTGTGGTGGCCATTCCAAAACCTGGCCTGGAATCCATTCTTTCTTTCACCCGTGCAGTATTTTCTTGAGCATCTGTTACTTTAATACTAATGGAAAACAAACTCTCAATGGTTATCTTACAGAAGAGACCAGGATTAGGCCTGTAGTCAAAAGGGGTTCAAGAACAGTAACCATTTTATTTTCAGGCTTGTGTTCAATGAATGGTGCTAGAGAAGGGGTTAAACACGTTGATACATAACTATTGTGTTATTAGCATCTGGCCAAATACATTGAGTGAGTGTCAAATACATGATTGAGTGTCAAAAAAGGCCATAGCTGACTCCGTAGTTGATTTGTTGTGGTGCCATTTTATTTACTTGTTATTACGTACCTACATTGTGGAAATAATAATAATAATATATTTTCAGGGGGTTTTTTGCGGCCACTTTACAGAAATGATACGTGGTGAAACGATAAGAAAGCACTGCCAAACTGTTGTGGATGTTGTAGACAGTGAGCTTTTAGGACAGCACGCACCACTCACTAATAGCTAACATCGGCAGTCTCTTAGAATTACATTTGACCACACACTAATATGGCACATTCTGAAGCACGTCTACTGGGTTGACGAGAATTTTCTGGTTTAAAAGAGGTCATTTTTGACAGTTATCTAAAATGGAGAGACTTTTCAGGTGGGGTTCAAACAGGCTGACTGCTTATAGTACTCTGCAGCATGTGGTGCTTCCATCTTCTCTCTTTCAATGTCGTGCTATGGTTGAGAAGTTTCATTAGTAGGAGCGATCGCATGATTCAGAGTCCTTCAAGGAATTGTGGGCTTTTGAGGAATTAATGGCTGTACTAGCAATGGCTGAGTAATTGTAAAATATCTGTAGTCTGACTTGAACAGCATTGCTTATTCACCCATAAAAAGCCAGATCAGAACCGCCCCCGTTGAACTGTAGTGAGATTCTGTCTGTTTATTTTGACCAAGAAACTAGTAATCTGTCTTAATCAGCCTTGCTGGCCTTTTAGTATCCCGTGTCTCTGCTGAAGGATGCTCCCACATGCCAGGGTGTTCTAGAACATATGAAATTGATAAAAACGCATGATGGCAAGTGGTCATGTAACATGAAAATCCAGCCTGCACGAATGTTGCTTCATCCCCTACACTCCCCAACCCTCCCGTTGAGATGAAAGCTGATCATTATTGTTGTTGGAGGTTTAGGAGACAGGTCCAGGCAGGGAATATTCTCTGATATCTGATGTTTGTTTTATTTTTATTTCCATAAACAATAAGCATTTGTACAGAATGGTGAGCAAAATGTATTCTGTACTGTTTTTCCATTAGAACTTCAACTTTCAACTGATTGAAAACCTGTGTGAACATGCCCATCTAAGTGCTTTTTCTGTGTCCTTTGTTAGAGCATGGTGGCTTGGGCCTAGACTTCAGTTACAGTGTTGCTGTGTCAGAAGAGCTTGGCAACATTCGCTGTGGAGGGATCCCAATGGCAATAGGGGTACAGACTGACATGGCTACACCTGCACTAGCCAGGTACTGCACACTGCGTGTGTGGGGATTGGAGGGGGAATTACAGGGTGAATGGAATTGTTTAAAGCTTTGAGTCATTTTACCATAAGGTTGTTGATGGTTAAAGGTATTGCAGTCAATGCACTGGTTATTATAAATCAATACATTTTTGAATTCTTGGCTGAGTTAATGGGTATTTTGTTATGGATATTTTGTGCCACACAATTTATCTACATTTATTTCTACATTTTAATGTTTTTATTATATGTAACTTAAGGTAAAGTGTTCTTAATTGTTTAACGTATTGGTGAATAGGATATATTCTTCTTGTGAAATTATAGGTTTGGCTCCCCTGAGTTGAAGGAGGAGTTTCTGGTTCCCTCAATATCAGGAGACAAAGTGTGCTGTCTCGGTGTGAGTGAAATTGGTGCAGGATCTGACGTTGCAAGTAAGCTTGCGCAAATACAGCTTTGTAAATGGCCGCCTTTTAAAAAAATTAAAAAATATGATAAAACTATTTTAAGCTAATTTTGTGATTTAGTGATTTTGACGGTGAATACTTTACAGATTCTGCCTTATATATGAATTCTCACTGTTAAAAATGTAACTGGTCACAAAAAGGATCAATAGACTCAAGGGCCATATGCCACAAAAAAGGTAGTAAAATATCCTTTCCTTTTTTATCAGTTTATTTCCTGCATTGTTCAGAGGATTTTCTACAGACATTTTTGAATTTATTCCCAACTCCAGGAGCCTCTTTAGTAAAGACAGTGACTATCTGTAGGAATGGGTTTGGGATGTAAAATTATAAAAAGGTTGTTATGGGTTAGTCACGTACACTCGTTCCAAATTCTAGGTTTCCTTTACTCCACACCTACAAACGTTACTGCTGAAAAGGAAATCCATTGTTTGGAGATAACATTCAGGCTTTCAACTGTGGTTTAATTAAAGTGCCCCTTAAATAGACTATGCATTTCCATATTTACCACTTCCTAATCCAGTAATGGCTTACATAAATGGGCCTTCTTACAGGCATCCTGACTAAAGCAGTGCGGAAAGGTGATGAATTGGTCATCAATGGTGGGAAGATGTGGACTACAAATGGCACCCAGGCAGACTGGATGTGTCTCCTGGCCAACACCAGCGAAGGTCCGCCTCACAAGAACAAAAGCCTCATATGCCTGCCAATGAACCTACCTGGTGAGACTGTAAACCACACTGGAAATGAGTAGCAATGGCTGTTCTATGCTACTGTGCTGTAATAACACAACTATACACAATATGCTTATTACACAAGCTAATGTCATTTTTTTTGTATTTAAGGAAAGTCCTCATTAAGCTTCACTTTCTAATTGCGATTTCAAAGTGTGCCTATGCGCTGTTCTCCGCAATAGGGATTCACATCGCACGGAAAATCGATAAAATGGGAATGCGGTCGTCGGACACAGCCGAGGTGTTCTTCGATGATGTACGGGTGCCCTGCAAGAACGTCATTGGGCAGGAAGGCATGGGCTTCACGTATCAGATGCTCCAGTTCCAGGAAGAGAGGCTTTGGGCGGTGGCCAACGGTGAGTTCAGCCAAACCTCCTCCTCCACTCCCCCTCAAATCCCTTTGGGATAACCAGAGGTGTTTGTCTTGTGGTCTCTATGGGGAAACACTTAAGTTGTCACACTTAAGTGGAAGCTGAACAGTTGATCACAGCAAGCTGATTTCTGAGGAAGCTGTTTTGCTGTCAGGTAAGACGCTCTTATTGAGACAGAATGAAAGATCTTGTATTTTAATTATTTAGATTGGTTTTGATAACAGTCTGCTATGGAGCACCTGAGAACAAGTCTCCCTTATCTCAGGTATGATGGCTTTTTTGTCTTGGCGTTTTCAAGTTTCTATTCTGCCAATGACTGATTCATAGTAATTACAGATTTCTTTCCCCATATACAGAACTAAACATACTTTATTGTATATCTCCCTGTTCCCAATGCCAATGTACAAATTGCCAGAGCTTAGTTGAACATTATTGTAATGTACAGAGCATTCCGTTAGAATGTCTGCATGTTCATCTTCGTTTTTTTATCTTTGTAAAGTATTGACCATGATGGATAATGTTATCCGGGAGACCATCCAATACACCAGACAACGCAGGATTTTCAAGCAGCCAGTTCTCCACCACCAGTCCGTCCACTTCCGCCTGGCAGAGCTAGAGACGGAGATCGAGCTTCTCCGCTCCCTCCTTTTCCGCTCCACAGGTGACTCATTTGACCCTTCCAAGAATTCCAGAGAGCATAGCATTGGTTTTGCACCAAAATACAGTGTTCCCTGTAACAGTAAAAAGTGCATTTGGTGTGGGATGGGAGCTTTCCCCATGAAATCTTTTTTTCCTGACATCAGGGACCAAAACATTTTCCCCTGACATCAACAATAAATTTTTTGATCACATTTTATAATTAGTTACCCCAGACACTTTATCAATCAATAGCTCATGTAATGTATTATCTAGTGAAGCAACTGTATGTTACAGATTCAGGTTGAGGACCTTGAAAAAGTGGCACAATGGATTAAACTTGGAAGCATTTCAGATCGTTTGATGACTCGTCCATTCACAGTTGGTGGGTCATCTTTCTCTTGTCCTCCCCTCTCAGCTCTGTATATTAAAGGCAATGATGTGACCAAGCTGGCTTCCATGGCCAAGCTGAAAGGGGGACGCCTGGCTCGGGAAGTAGGGGACAGCTGCATGCAATACTGGGGAGGGATGGGCTTCACCAATGAAGTTCTGGTCAGTAGGTTTTACAGGTGAGTTGAACACCCCCAAAGCAAGGATGCACACGGCTAAAAGTTAATCGACAGCAATCGTATAACATATCCAACGCTAATCGTCACCCCAGCCACTATATGAATAAATCTAAAGCTGATCAAGGATCGTTGCATACGAACCAGTTCCCTTCCCTGCATTAGATTGTGCTTCTGGCATTGTGCAGGTTGCACAATGGTGACACCTAGTGTTGTGGCACATTAAGAAACAAATGGCAGATGGACCATGGACCGTGCTTATTCAACCAGATACATGGAAGAATATTCTTTTCTTATTTGGTTGTTACCGGTCCTGACGTCCACAGTAAAACTAGGCTACAATTATATTGTAAATATGGAATACAGTGTAGATAGGATATAGAGGTAGTGAACACAAAATAAAACACGAGTGTTCCTACAGTGAAGGGTTGTGGTGGTTTCACCGGTGTGGGGGCAGTTTCCTGGCCTGCTTTGAGTGTACTTAAACACTTAGAACTGGATGCAAGTCGTTACTTAACGGGAGAGTTCCCTTTCTTGGGTTTTTGATATTTGAGTTTTAAACATACATTTTCAATTGGCCCTGTTTTGCGTGCAATGAAGGACATTTTAGACAGCGTTTGTGTGCAGTGAAGGGTATTTTTGAGAACCTGCCATGACAGATTTACAGCGACTGCAGGGGCATTTGTGGTCAAAAGCAAGAAAATGCACTTAAAGTAACTCCAGAGCTGCTTACACAGTGACGCTATGGTTGTACGTGTGTATATTACTCAATTCTTGAGGACTTGAAGAGGCAGTACATATGTACAGCCTCTGGAAACATAATGTCGCGACAAAACTGCTTTTGAGTTAAACAAACTGTATTTTCTTTCTTTAGGCCACAAGCCCCCAAATGCCCCTATGCTAGCCATTGAGAAGTCGGCTGGCCGTCATAAACTTCCGCATGTACCTAAAATAATTTCACCAGAAAGTGAACCGTCTATAATGGTATTGAGTGATCACCTTAACTCTATTTTTTATTTATTTATTTAAAAATGCATGTTGGAACTGAAGTAATCGGGTGTTTCCTCATTCATTGCTCTTAATTCTACTCCAAGTTAATCCCGCTGTATCTTTCAGAAGAAAATTGTCATCTTCCACATCATTAAACAAGAAAAGGTTCATAAAATCACCCAGTGAGTCTCTTTCGATGAGTAATTGGTTCCCATTAAGTCAAATACAGCTCATCTCCGAAAGGTATAAAGACATTCAAAGGAGCATTGTGGAACTCTGAAATGTCGTCATTGACCCATGATTGTCGTTTGATTGTCCACGATTCAGGGATTCCAGACTGATGTCAATCGGCGGAGGAGCCGATGAAGTCATGCTGTCCATTATATGCAAGTACATGGATACCTTGCCCAAGAAATGATGTCATATCACACAGCTACTCACAAGTACACTTTATCGCTGATACTGGCTTGCTAATTTTCTGCAAAGCTTACATGTATAAAGTTTTTGTTTTTGTAATCCAGTTTAGAGGAAATCCAATGTCTGAAGGAATAAAGTTTAGTTTTTTTTTTTTTTTAAACCATGATAGCTTGAATCAACTATATTGAACAGCCAATCTGTTTCAGTATAATAGGCAAATGTTGCAATTCATAAATAAAACAACCTTTACATATCTCAACCTATGATTAATATAAACGTATATGCGAACAAAATAAAGCACCCGCACGTTTAAAGCGGTCTAATTAAATCGCTAAATTCAAGAGGACACAAAACTGATGCACCAAAATGCATTTTACTTGTGTTATTCTATACAGGTAATTTGAGACCATCAATGGCAAATCCAGAAGTAAATTGTAATGGGCTATCTTAACATGCAAGAACTGCATGTCAATGTTAAAATGTTTCTGGGTCAAAGTTCACAAAAGCCAGAAATATGTTGTGATCAGCGCTATAATTCCTTTAAAATGAATGGTTGCAATCCAGGCAATTTTGAAGAGCTTTATTTATGGTATATTTATGTTTAATGGACATGTTAATATCCAATTAAAAATCTATTTTGTACAAATAAAATACTGTAATTTTACAAATCCTTGGATGAAAGGTAAGTGCCATTTTTTAGGGGGGGAACAATAATTCTACAGAGTAAGGGACTTCTTCTGCTTCAACAATGGTACATTTATCCAAATGTCAGCTGCTAATAAAATGAATGTTGGTGTTAATCAAAAAAGGCAGTGTTGGACTGAAGTTTCTTCCCAACATACTCTGATGTTTTCCATTGCACTCTCATAAAAAGATACTTATAGAAAAAACAATATAGCTTTCCAGTGGAATTCCAATTTAATCATATTCAATCTGTATCAATACATTTACTCTGTACAGGACAGGTAGACCTAAGAATATCACTATTCCTCAGGCACTCCTGCAGCTCCGTTCTTCATCACTATTCCTGGAATCATCAGATTATTTGACAATGGTTTTATCTTCACACAACTTGAAGTACTGAAATAATTTACATGCAGACAAAACATCCTGCAGAACTACTACATGATAACCGTTCTATGAATGAGAATCAATGTCTTATTCCCCACTCCAACAGGACCTAGAAAATACCACAGGCAATTTTACACAAATCTGACTGGGGATGGTGATGATCCACGGCAGTGTTTATTCCTTCTCGATTGGCTAGACGGCATCAACTGTACTGCAAGTCCTCAGTGACAGAAATGTGAGGGATTCATATAAAAAGTGGCGCACTTTTCATCCTGAGTACGTGGTACAGAACAGCATGGCACAAGATGTGTCTTTTTGAATCGCCATCACCTAAGTTTGATCACCCAATAGAGGACGAAGAAGACGAAAAGCGCAAACAGAAACACGTAGCAGAAGACCTTGGTTTGGCTGCCCCTGGCCAGCAGCTTCAGTCTACCCATGGTGGCCCCCAAAATACCACCAGTAGACTCAAAATCTGTGTCCTGTGTTGGAACAAACCAGGAGAACTCTCATGCAGGCGGAGTCCAGTTCAACAAATTAGATCATTTCTGTATCATCATTTTCTTATCTTTAGGGATTTTCACATTTTTTGTTCAGGGTGCTGTCATCTACAGATAGGGTGACCATTTTCCCTGAAGGATCATTGACATAATACAACGAGAACCTACAATAATGGCAGTTAGTCAGATAAATATGGTATGACAAATACAGGACATTAAGAGTTTCTCAGAATAAGGGGACATGTGAAAAGGGGATGAAATACAGGGCTGTCCCGGAAAAAAAAACCCCGGACGTCTGCTCACCCTATCTACAGACCAGTACCCGAAACACAGGGTAAATGTTATAGCCGTTTAAACACTACCCTACATATTCCCATCTATGCTTAACACTGACCGCATGCATCCATGCAATTTTTTAAAATTCACCCATAAAATTGTGTACAAAGTGAAGAAAAGTAAGTTCATATCAACATGGCCAACATCTTTTATTTACGCTATTTATTGAAATAGCAATTTTGTGTGAATCCCCCCCCCCAACATTAGCTTTAGGCTACAGGAAAGTAGTTTTGGATTTGTAAAAACGGCAGAACATACGCCAATGCCATGGACAGACCAAGGTATCAATGATGAATAGACAGAAACTTGCATACATTTTACTCAAACTGAATACATTTTTTCAGTGAGTAGCTGGATATAGGCTACATAAAATGTAGATGTATGTGGAAAAAAACGCAAATAAGATTTCTTTCCAATGTGTAATTTGTGGTTTTCAATTTAATTGGCTGTTTATATTTTTAAATGCCTTATGGTTATATATTACACAGTACTGTGCAAAGGTCTTAGGCACCCTAGATTTTAATATACATGTTTTCTTTATCTCAACATCATCGAGGCTGTCTGGGATTACCTGGACAGACAGGAGCAAGCGAGACACCCAAAGTCTGCAGAAGAACTGTTCTCCATCCTTGGAATAACCTACCCGCTGATTTCCTCATAAAACTGCACGACAGTGTACCCAAGAGAATTGGTGCCATTTTAAAGACAAAAGGTGTATTTACTGCTCTTTATAGTCAATTGTTTGATATTTAGAAACTTTTCATTATTTTTGAAAGCTCATTATTTTCTTCGCTTAACAGAATTTCTTACATGGGCCTAAGACGTTTGCTAAGTACTGTTAATTAAAATAAATTTAAATGAAAAGCCTTATCAGACTGCAATATGATTTTAGCGAACTAAAATCTTACCATATCTTGCAACAGTTTATTTTGGTGTTTAACTTCAGTTCCAATGTCAATTGAAAGCTGAAAAAGAAAGCAGAGAATTCGTTTTGAATTGCTTCAAGTTTATAGACTATAACGTAATTTAGTATGAATGAACTGAATTCTACACTTCCAATATCACATACTTACATATTTCAAAGCACTGACTTTGGCTCTTAAACCCTCTTGTAAATGTTCGTTTTCTTCCTCGTAAACACTGTATCCACTCGCCACATAGTTTCCTGTTTGTGCCCCTTCACCTATTGATAAGCACGGAGTAAAAGGCCGCTTGAAATGGTTACTGCCTTATACAATCAGACCAAGTGATTAAACAGGTTTTGTGAACTTTCCTATTAGAAATTGAATTCTTATTTAAGAATTTGAATTAGAAATTGAATTTGCATTTATATTCTCTCTCTTTTTTTTTTGCATGGGAGCATGTCAACTTGTCACCTTTCCCAACTCGGGGCAAACTACCATAGCAATAATAAAATCCGCTGGGCTGATCGAAGAACATTTACACGATATGGATATGTATGATATATTCGTGTAGATAGACAGTTACGCAAGGAAAGCTAGATCCCTCCACTTCAAACACATACACATTACGTAGCTAACATTACACAGATGCTAATAGTGAACACAACTGGCGAAGATTCTACATCATTAAAAGTGGCAATAGCCCTAAATACATTCTAGCAAAACAACACGGGTAAGACCATAGTGAAGCTGGTTAAACATATTTAGCTAACGTTAGCTTGCAACATAAAAAAAAAAATAAGCTTTTTGCATTCATCTTTGTAAGACCGCTAATGTTAGCCATCTAACTCTGGTGTCTAGCTTGCTAGCTAACTTGTATTAGGGTATAATATCACAGGAACTGAGACATTTGTCTTACCTAACCCAGCGCGCCTCATTTTGATATCTTGAAAATGCAGCAAATGTGATGTCAAGGTTTGAGTTTAGTAATATGTGCTAGAATTGTAGCAAAATATTCTAGGCTATATGTGGCGACTGTCTCGTCCCTTACGTCAACGTAAAGCCTTTGCATCACAAAACGCCACGACATCGTACGGATACCGGGACGTCTACTTTTCTACTACTTTAGTATCTGGGTAAAGGAGTTCATATAACTCTTCCAGTTCGGTAAAAATGGACTGGGTTGATTAATTTAATGCAGAACCATTAGCTAAAGCGTATATTACATAGTTTATTAAACATAAGAATAAATATGTTTTTTAAATATAACTTGTATATCGTATACGAATAATGTATTAAACAGATAACTACAACCCCCAGAAATCTTCACATGCCTTCTCTGTTCTGCCGATTTCCGTTTTCCTCAGCGTTTTGCTGTAGTTTATGTTGTAATCTACGGGGGCTGATAGGTGCCAAGGCAAAAGTGAAAATGAATTCACTATAAATTGACATTTTTTGAGATGTACTTATTTCTTTGGTTTATTTTTTTTTTAGGTTTTATTTATTTGCACAATAATAAGTTTAACAAAAAAACACTACAATAAAAAGTACATAATAAAACAAACAAATATCTGTGCAGGTGAGGAACAGAAACCCGAGAGGGCTTATAAGATCCCCTCACCTTTGGTACAGGTTAATACTCATCTCATCTGTCCATAAGACTTTGTTCCAGAACTCTAAAGTTTTTTTGAAAAGTACTTTTTAGCTAACTTTAACCTGACCTCTCTGAGGTTATGCTGGTGTAGTCTTCTTTGTATAGTTGTCTTTGACACATCTATACCTACTTCATGGAGACTGTTCTTGATCTGTTCGGCAGTTGAAAAGGGGCTTTTCTTCACAATTGAAAGTATTCTTCGGTTATCCACTACAGTGGTCTATCAGGTTGTTTGCTATTGCTGAGCTCACCAGTGAGTTCTTGCTTCCTAGCAATGTATCAAACAGCTGATTTTGACACACCCAATGTTTTTGCTATGTTTCTGATTGATTTATTCCGATTTTTCAGTCTCACGATTGCCTGCTTTACTGCCATTGACACATATTTGGTCCTCATGTTGGGAGACAGCAACAGTCTCCAAATGCACATTCCACACCAGTCCTCACTAGACCTTTTGTTAGCTTTCTTGTGCATGAACTAATGATACAAAGATGCAAATCTGGCCAAGAAACAGCTGAGCAACCAATTGCCCAATTACTTTTGCTCCCCGAAAATGGGAGGATTTTGTATAAAAAAGACTGCAATTCCCACATGAATCACCCGATATGGATGTATTACCCTCATATAAAAGCTGACAGTCCGCACTTTAACGTCATATTGTTTTATTTCAAATCCAATGTGCTGAAGTACAGAACCAAAACAACAAAAATTATGTCAGTGTCCCAATACTTTTGCATTTAAATGTACAAACCCCAATTCCAAAAAAGTTGAAGTGGTAACAGATTTCCCTCACATCTGTATGCAAAAGTAAACATGTCGGATATTAAGGGCGGCTGTGGCTCAGGAGGTAGAGTGGGTCGTCTGTTGATCGCAGGGTTGGCGGTTCAATTCCCGGCTCCTCCTGTCCACATGTCGAAGTGTCCTTGGGCAAGACACTGAACCCCAAATTGCTCCCAATGAGCAGGCTAGCGCCTTGCGTGGTGGCTGCCGCCATTGGTGTGTGGACGGGTGTGTGAACGGGTGAGTGAGAGGCCATTGTAAAGGCGCTATATAAGTGCAGTCCATTTACCATTTATTTTTCACAGTAAGAAGACATTTTATGACACCGTGGCTATGTCGCAAACGGCAAAAAAAAGCAGCATTTTACAGCAGGAAGGCAAAAGTTGCATAAAGTTGCGTAAAATTCTGCCTTCGAAGGCAGCATCTCATGTATCCTTCTCCGGGTATGATGTCCCATAAGTCTTTGCGATTACCTCAGGGTTCTCACTTCCGGTAAATTAATGGCGGTCGAAAACAACAAAGCGGTTGTGCGGCGGCAGCAATGGAGCTTTTTTACAGTGTGAATATACAGTAAACTCCATAATTTGTGTATCTAAAATGCATTGTAATTATTTAATACACTGGAATAGAGTATCTGATGTTTTTAAGCCTGTGAGCTTTTCATTAACAAGCCAGCTAACTTGCTAGTAAGTCGCAATGAACAACCGTAAACATCATCAGAAATCATTCTGCCTTCGAAGTGCGTCCCAAATTCATTGCCTTTTGAGGTACCTTCAGAGGGAGAAAGACAACAAGGCAGTAAGCCAACGAGGCAGCTGCCTTCTGTTTCAGAAACAGCCCATGTCCTCTTTTTAGCAAAAACCGATAAATCCACTCCAGCCAATAAGCACACAGCATTATGGTCACTTTCCAACGTCAGCTTCCTTGTTGTCGTCGTTCGCCTTGCCAAATATGCAAAAAACTCCCAATCTGAGCTCCTTTCTCCCGAAAGTATTGAAGAGTTTGTGCTGCTCTCATCACTGGATATACTACGAAGCATAATTACTGAGTTAGCCGATGACTGCAGTGAGTAAAACCCGGAACAACTTTTTACTTCAGTCCATGTTCCAGATTTGAGAGGGTTCCGGGTTTTATTCAGTGCACCTTTCTACTATTCTGCTTCGTAGTTCAGGTTCTCTTGTCTCAAAACCTTGTTTCCATTTAGATGAATACTACTTCATATTGCATTAGTGATTATAATCTAATTTGTGGTGATTCTGCAGAGCAAGTTTACTATGATTGTGTCTGCTTTTCCAAAAAAGAACATTTACTATGGATTTGTTTGCTTTTGCAAAAAAAAGATTGTGTATTTATCTGTTTTTGGCAAACTGAAAAATATCAACGTATATATTTATTTTTAAATGTAAATGTGTTACTTTGCTTACATCAATTTAGGGTCACCCTTTTTGGAACTAATAAGTTATACCAAGGAAGTACAATACAAAATATTGATTTACTGAAAATTACAAAAATTGATTTATCTGCTTTTGTATCTGGCTTTTCATATATTTGTTTCTGTCAAAATTTTGAATGATTATTTTTATCCTGAAGTCATATACTGCACAATATAGCCAGATTCAGTTTAGGTCTACTGGAGACAATGCTGCAGACAACAAGTAGCATAGGCCTAATGATTTATATTTTATATATATTTATATTTTAAAGTTCTGACCCTGGCCAACACTGCAGCCAAAAGGTCAGGCCCCTCCTACCTACAGAACTTGATCCAGCACTACACTCCTGCTCGACCACTTCGCTCTGCTGGTGCAGGGCGACTTGCACTTCCCTCCCTCCATGTCAAGGGCACTCGCTCGTCCTGACTGCGGAGCTTCTCCACTCTAGCTCCCCAGTGGTGGAATGAACTCCCCACTCCGTTGCGCTCAGCTGAAACGCTGTCTGTTTTCCGTCGTGGTCTGAAAACACACTTTTTCAGACTCCACCTTGAATAACTACATATATAAGGCCAAATATATAGTATGTTCTTTATGTTTATTTTCTATTTGGTTTTGCTATTTCATAGCTTAGAATGTATAGCCGACTGTATTCTGTTGACTACTAGCGATAGATAGAAAGTTGTGCTTTGTTGGATTTGCTTTGTAGATTGTGTCTATGACCTTCAATATGCACTAATTGTACGTCGCTTTGGATAAAAGCGTCTGCCAAATAAATGTAATGTAATGTAGATCAGCAGGGTGTCTTGTTCAGTGGACTGCCAATCAGATGTGAATGGTGAAGCAATGCCAAAACAGACACATCAAGTCAAACCTCCAACTCTCCCATTAAATTACATACTTTCCGTAAAAATGATTTTTTTAAATAGGCACAGAAATGGATGGGATGGGATAATATCAGTAAAACACAAGCTGTAGATGCTTAAGAAGCTTGGATTAGATACCGCAACTCTGTCAGGGAGGCCAGCCAGCGGTTTGATTTAAACAAATGTGGGAATAGTCGGTTCAGGGCCAGTAGGAATTGGCCATAGGGATTTGACAGAGTCTGGATTTTGGACTGAGATATTTTTAGGGGTGAGACTGTGACTGTTTTCTGCACAGGGCTGAATGTATTGTCAGTCTGTGATTCATGGTGGTCTGAGACAGGGAAGCATCTTGGTTTCCTGAGTGATGGGAATGTTCTGAATTAAGAGACGTAAAAGTCGGGCTGCTGGGTTTTTTGTCCTATTTAGGTATTGTTTTCTACGTAGTGATGTGTCCCATATGGTCTACTATTGACTCCTGACTGTGCCGGTGTTGGCTGACAGCAGCTGAATATCTTCCAGCCAAAAGAAAATTGGCCAAATTCAGACCTGAATTCCCAAAAAGCGTGCAATTCAGGTAAAAAAAAAAACTCCACAACACTCACACGGTGGTGAGAGAAAAAACGCTGTTCAATTGGAAAAAATCTTGGTAGGAACCCAGCTGTAGAGTGAAGAATTGCTTTGTATTTCTCAATTACACTTCTGTTCATTGCCGGTACTTGCAATTATGTTTGAGGAATAAGAGGGTCTTGAATCGGTTCCGTGATAAAAGACAGTAGCTACAGTTTATTCGTCAGTATGATGTTGGTCAGCTTTCCAGTCTAACATGCTCTACACAGTAAAATGGCACAACTTAAGTACAATCTCTAAACAAATGGGGGCTAGCCAGGAGGAAAGGCTTCATCATGTGAGAATTCACTCCTTCCCTGGTTCCATTTCCTGGCTAGATCAATGACTCTTCACATATTATCATTTCTATTCACCCAGGGTTGCTTACCAATGGCTCTTGGCACCTAATTCTCGGGAGAAAGCTTGCATTTGAAAAGGGCAGAGTCCAGCAGAATCGTAGTCAGTTCCAGGCAGGGGTCAGAGTCCAGCAAACGGGGCAATGCAGAATGGACAGAAACAAAGTCCAGAACAGGCAGGGGTCAGAACCCGGGAGAGCCATCAGAGGCTGGAGAACAGGAGGGCAGGAGGACTGAAACAGGGCTGGACAGGAACAGGCGAGACAGGCAGGAGAACAGAAACTGTACGGGTAGACACAGGACCGGAAACAGGAACTCGGAGCAGGCAGGAGAAAACGCTGGAAAGTATGACACACAAGCACGAATGCAGGGCACTGGCAAGATCTGGCACAGAACAACGAAACGGGTGCTTATATGCCAGAGGAACAGGTGAAACGAAACATGAGGAAACACATATCAGGTGTGGGAAGTGGAGACACGAAATGGGGAAAAGGGAAATTCCCAAACTTTTATTAAAAATTTAACTTTTATTCAAATCACAAACCGCAAGTATCACAGCAGAGGGAAAATTTTTATAACTGCCTACTTTATATTTCCATTTAGACAATATTTTGCGATGTACGATGTTACAAAGTTACTCCTAGTTTCATACTCAAAATCAAAATATTCCAAATTTTGTGCACAGCTCATGGTCAGCTGACTATAGCGTGTGCACGAGTGACCTGCCTAATAACAGCACTGGTGTAAGCTAATGAAAAATATGTTTCCTATTTTCTCATTATTATATTTCGGGGAAATGCTGTTTCTAGACTGTTTTGATTTGGGGGGGGGGGGGGGGGCATTAAGATATTTTTGTGGGTCGCAAGAGGGGAAGTAGTGGGGAGTCTGGGGGTCCTCCTCAGAAAGATTTCAGCCTTTTAAAACTCATTTCCTGCCTTTCTACACACAGGGCATTTTCTAAAATAGTTTCTTTTTTTCCAGTGATGGTTGCATTGGTATGGTAATACCATAGCCAATCAGTTTGCATGGTCTTTTTTCAGAAATGTTTTATTTGTGGATGGTGCACAGTTCTGTTTTTATATTCTGAACTGGCCATTCATTAATCATGTTCCTTGTTTTCTTTTGATGTTACAGATGTATTGTGCTCAGTGAGTGTGATGGGCCATGCAGATAACAAGGATTAATAAACCTATGTAGCATTGCTTTAAAAAAAACCTCTCTGATTCCTCTGTGAGCATTTTTCTCAACATAATGAACCACACATGTAAGGTAAATACATTCCAATTTAAATAAAATACAGCAGTTTATGTTTAAATAATGTGTTGATGTCATCGAAAAACAGAGGGCATTTTCTATATGATCTTAATAGTAGTGACCTGAAATACCCAACAGCTTGATGCTCTCAAGTAACCTGCCTGGCAAATGTCCTGCATGGTGGGATCAGTAGTCTCATAAAAATTCTGAAGAAGAAGCTAAAATAGGTATCATTGGTAAAATTGCTTATTTTATTTGGATTCAAACTTTTCCATAACTAAACTGATCAGTATGACACATTAAACAAGCAACAGTGCATAGTATCCAAAATTCAAACATTTACTGTGAAACAACTTTTCTCACTTCCAGTATATTTTTCATTATTACTTATTATAGTACTGGCATTGCTTATTGAACACAAAATAATAATAACTTTCAAACTTATATACTGTTTTTCATTAGGAAAAGCAGTCATCCAGACATAAACTGTTCAGCCATTTAGGGCCACAATTCATGGTTTTTATTATTATAAAAGTGAAAAGTTTTTATGTTTATTTCTAAAATGAACTTCATACACTCCTGAGGCAGCTGTGGGTGCTAATTCTGTAAAGACGTAATGACAATGTTTAATTGTCTGAAACTATCATTGCCCAAGCAATACCAACAGCTATTTTTATTTTTGTTACATTCTCGCTTACGTTCACGGTAAGGACCCAGACGCGGAACACAGGATCAGGCAAAAGGCGTAATTTATTATCCATGCAGGGGTCAAGCCAGGAAGTCGGAAGTAGAGAGGTACAAAAACGGCAGGCAAAGGGGCAATCCAGGGCAATCCAATAATCAGGCAGTACAGGGGACAAGGCAGGAGAATGGTAAAAAACAGGCAAGGTCAAAACCATAAAACAAACTAGACAGAATAGGGCAAGGCAAAAGAATAGTCGTACAAAGGGTATCTTCCGAAGTATTTAAACTGATCACAGGCTTTAGATATACGCAGGCACAGGAAAAGAAAAACAACATTCTGACACAGACTGGAAGTAACACAGGGCTTAAATGCACAAGGTACAAATGACACAAAGGGAATCAGGTGTGTGAAAGGGCGGGGTTCCAAACGAGAGACAATTGAAATACATTTGGGAAACAATGAAACAATCACGGAGACAACTAGAGAAAACGCGGACTGGATTTCAAACATACACACGATAACAGATGACCTGGAGTTTCAGGAAATCGTGCATAGATTAAGAGGACAGGGAGAAAAGATCAGATGCAGCTGGGAATGATTAGCAAGGACAGAACAGCGTGAAAATGTGCGCTCTAATATGTTAGTGAGATTAGTAACTATACACACCCCTGCCGTTAGTATGATTAGTAAGTATATACAAATTAGTCTGTTAGTGGAGTTAGTAGATCTAATCTATCGTTAGTATGTTAGTGGTAATTAGTAAATTTAAGTGCACAGAGATAGGTGCGAAGCAAGAGGGAACCCGAACACCAATGAGATCACCCGAATGGTACAGAGACGTAAACAGGGAGTGACAGATCAGAAGTAAACAAGCAGACAAAGGACATCTAGGAAAAACCGGAAAATAAACAAGCCAGAATACAAACTAAGAATAAACAATAAATTCAAAATAAAGATACAAATAACACGCAAATACACAGATCCTTACATTTTAATTAAAGGGCTATCATCAAAAAGTTCTAATACAGTTAATCCTTACCATCCTCATACAATAGGATATCCCACGTAGCCACGATTTCAATATTTTACGAAGTACAATTACATTTTACTTATTATTTTAGTATTCTTGTATGAAAATAAACTGATTCTCAGTGTTCTTGAAAAGAGACATTTGATTGCAATTAGCAATTGTTAAAACATCTTGCTTGACATGAATTGTGACTCACAAATATTTTATGCTGTCACAATCATACTCACAGGAAATCATGTTTTGGCTGTTAAAGATAATTAGTGCCATGACTATTTCAATTTGCACAAAGGTGTGTTGTTTTACAATGCCAAAGTCATCTGCATTTGAGACATTGGTTGGCATTGTTAGTCTTGCTATGTCTATGTAATAACTGTATACTTTGAATCCATGCATCCACGTTTCTGGTGCAATATAAGATGATGAAGAGTGCTTTTTAAAATATATATTCTAATCTGATGCAAGTATTATTTGTGAACACACCCCTCCAGAGACTGCTGTTAATCATATCTGTGAGAGGTGAGAGGCAATAGAAATGGGTGATTCATCATTTCTTTGCCAACTTTCTTTTAATCCTTCTTTACTTACTCATTCGCATGCCATTTCTTGTCTGGGTTTTCTTTTCTGCAACAGCTGGACATGCATGTAAGTTGAAGACAGAGGGAAGATGAGCAGAATGAGGGCTGATAAAAGGAGAATTTGAAAGCTGCAGCTTATCACACTCCTTACGTAAAGCCTGTAAACCCACCCAAGAGGTTATTATTTCAGAAAGAACCGCAGCAGTGAAAAAAAACCCAGAGGCAGAGGAATTTATTAACAACCACGTTCACTGAGGAGATAGACTCAGGTCTGCTATTTCTAAAACTAAACTGTAAATTTAAAATAATATGTAATGATAAATATAAGTTTCAGTTCATTTAGTTAATAGTTCATATTTTTAAATAATGACCCTCAGTGTGTATTTTTGTACTATTGCACAATTGATTTACTATTGATGCACATTTCCATGTTCATCTACTTATATTTCAGTGCACAATACTCTGTGGCACTGACAGATGTACTGTAGGTGTCAGTATTTAAACCTATGTTGTATTTTCTGTTACATCATTTTCGGTTATGTTCGGTGTTGTTTGTGTGTTTTTGTTTTCATTCTCCGTCTCCCATCCACGTGCTTGTGTTTTCAGTTCTCCATTGTGTCAGCCCCGCCTCTCGCCTCAGCCCTCGATTACCAATGTGTTTCACCTGCCCCGCTACTCACCTGTTTCTCGTTTGCTTGTTAGTCTTGTGTATTTCAGTTACACTCTGTCTTGTGTTTGTTGCGAGTTCATCACATCACGCAAGCCTTTTCTGACCCGTGTTCTGCTAGTTTCATCGTGTACCTGATTTCTGTGTTCCTGACTTTTTGTTTTGTTTTCTGACTTTTATGGATTGTGTTTTTGTACTTTTTCTGTGTCTGTGTCTTCCTGGTTTTGATCTCTGCCTGTCCTCTGACTATGACCTCATCTGGGTTTCAACCCAAAATAAACTTTGGTTTATTGTTACTGTCTGCTCCTGAGTACCTTCCGCATCCCTGACTGTAGGCAACTTGTTCCATCACTGGTGGGCAAGAAGGGGGGGAGCAGAAAAGCCATGACTGGGATATGAATCCCCAAGGGAGGAAGGGATGTAGGGTTTTGAAAATAGGAATACGTCCCGGTAGACGCCTGGGTAGGCAGCGATAAAGTTTTGAATTTAAAGTGAACTGCTACTGATAGCCAACCCGGAGATAAGTGTGGGAATATTTTTATGGTTGTAGATAAGCCGCAGGATTCTGCAGAAATTTTCTGCAAAGCCGTCAAGTGATCATAAAGTACAATAGTTCAAGCAAGACATCGCAAGGGCATTGATTTAAAGCTGGGTCCAGCACAAGGACATTGATTTAAAGCTGGGTCCAGCGCAAGGGCATTGATTTAAAGCTGGGTCCAGCACAAGGGCATTGATTTAAAGCTGGGTCCAGCGCAAGGGCATTGATTTAAAGCTGGGTCCAGCACAAGGACATTGATTTAAAGCTGGGTCCAGCACAAGGACATTGATTTAAAGCTGGGTCCAGCGCAAGGGCATTGATTTAAAGCTGGGTCCAGCACAAGGACATTGATTTAAAGCTGGGTCCAGTGCAAGGGCATTGATTTAAAGCTGGGTCCAGCACAAGGACATTGATTTAAAGCTGGGTCCAGCGCAAGGGCATTGATTTAAAGCTGGGTCCAGCACAAGGGCATTGATTTAAAGCTGGGTCCAGCGCAAGGGCATTGATTTAAAGCTGGGTCCAGCGCAAGGGCATTGATTTAAAGCTGGGTCCAGCACAAGGACATTGATTTAAAGCTGGGTCCAGCACAAGGACATTGATTTAAAGCTGGGTCCAGTGCAAGGGCATTGATTTAAAGCTGGGTCCAGCACAAGGACATTGATTTAAAGCTGGGTCCAGCACAAGGACATTGATTTAAAGCTGGGTCCAGCGCAAGGGCATTGATTTAAAGCTGGGTCCAGCGCAAGGGCATTGATTTAAAGCTGGGTCCAGCACAAGGACATTGATTTAAAGCTGGGTCCAGCAGGGAGTAAGGAAGGGACAGCTCCTTAAGAAGTTGAAGAAAGCTAATTTTCAGCTCACTATGCATCTAGTAATGAAGGACAGCTTGTTGTCTGTCACATACACTGCGGCAGTACCAAGAATAGATTCGTTGTATCATGAGATAAAAGCCTATAGGTGTTTTGATGGGTTTTAAAACTTTAAAATATGGGAAACTCTCAAGACGGATATTCTTTGAGATCTCATTGCAGCAGACAGTGTTTGCAGGAGGAAAGAAGAGAAAATGTTGGGTATCACCAGCATAGCAATGGAAAGAGTCATGAGAATATGTAACAGAATTCAAAGATTTTATGCAGAGCAAGACTGGAGGGGAACACCCGTCTCTCTCTCATTCTCACCATGCAATACAGCGAATACTGTTCAAAGGGATGTCACAACTCATATGTTACGATACGGACCATAATATACATACAGAATTGAGCCATTTTAAGTCTTTCTGCGTAGTTTTCTGTATACATCGCATGGCTCAGAAATCATATTGAAATGTGCTGCCTGATGTTCCTTTGATGTACATACGAAAAAAAAAGAAAAGTAATTGATCCCAGATAGAAAATCTGTACTCTGATGCCTCCTCCAACAAATGGTAATCACCGTAGAAGATGGAGCAGCTGACAAAGTGAGCATACTGATGAGAAACATTGATGACAGCATGTGACCGCATGCTCACCTTGACTTCATGATTATTATCAGGAGCTCGCGCTGGCAGACCAGATAATAAAGGTTAGAAAATGCCAAAGCATCACTCAAACAAGAAATATTAATCACAAATGTGTTTGTTTTATATATTATGATGTGTGTTGGTAGCTTTGAGATATTCAGAGGTTATTATAACAAATGAAGAGGTCATGACAAATACGTCATATACAGTAACAACCTTGGCAGTCACAAGGTTATAATTCAATATCATTTGGCTTTAATGTTTTTTTTGTTGGCTTTAATGCTTTAAAAAAGCCAGAGTTAAATATTCAGGTCATGCAGTGAAACCTTGCTCCTTTACGTATGATCTTTGAAACGGTAGAAATGCAGTTTATTTTGTTCAAGATGAAAAAAGGCACCAGTGTGACAATAATCCACTACTAACTCCTGTTAGTTAGTGAATGAGATGTCATTAGGTAGAAACTCGCGGGAGAATTATAATTAAACTTTTAATATACCACCATATACTGTAAGTGCACTTTGTAATGGTCCAATTTTATTGTTTCTTCTAATGCTCTATAATAAGTCAGCCTTAGTAGTATTGGCTGTTGAATTATCATCTTCTTTTTGTTTTCTTCAGATAATGTTGAAAAGAAAGTATCGGTTTAATTATTGAAAGGAATTAAGACAACACATTTGAAACATGAATGATACTGTCACTTGAATCAAAAAGTCATAGTCACAGTCTCCATCTCTGATAGCACGGTGATGACATGCTGGCTCGTATGGTATGTAATAGTGAAACAGTCCTCTTTAAGTCCACAGTCATCTATAGTAAAATTGTCAACCTGAGAATTAAACTCTGTAGAGTTTATATGAGTCCACACCGGATAAAAGGTACTTTTTTATAAAGAGTTTATTTAGCTGTTCCTTTTTTTGTTTGTTTGTTTGTGGTGCACACTTTGAGATTTTGTTACAGGGGTTTTACAGAGCCGGCAGCATTCTGAACAGGTGGGTGGTGTCCGACCGATTGTGGTGGGCCGGTCTGGGCCAAAAATGCACAATTTTTTGTCCCAGTCCCGCCCTGCCCCCCTGGATGCTGAATTTCACAAAATAGATAAATAAATAAATAGGCTACGTAGCACACAAACCAAGTGACTGTGTCCATGTAAGCTTACACAGAATTACCACAAATTTCCGGGACAAACAGTATTGGTATTCGGGTATCGGGACAGTGGTTCTGCGTACAGCTAACATTAACATGATTAACGTTACAGTCTAACGTTAGACTACGGTAAATTACAACTGTTACAGCTAGCGTTATGCCATAAGAGAGAATGCTGGCTAGCTCGCTACACTAAAGTAACGTTAAATAACGTTTGTTTCATTTGAACTGAACTGAGCTGAAGTTAGCAAGCTAGCTAGTCATGCAGCGTACCGATCAGACCGACATAGGCAGCAGTCGATGTCTGTCTGCGGGACATGTGGCGTCTTCCTCCTAGTGACAGACAGAGCACTTATCCCCCACAGACTGAGCTGTGCTCAGTGTGCTGTCTGGGGTTGGCAGTTACAAATTTAGTCAGAGGTTTTCGTGGCCTACCTTGTAGTCATGTAGCTATCCAAGTCACAAACCTATATTATGTGCATTTTGCATGTGAAATGGTAGAGAATGCATTTCAGAAATAGAAATGAGCTTCCCACAAAGATTATACATCTGTAAATGCATAAATTTAAATTTTTGGGCAATTGTTACTTAGAAAGCAAGCCAGCTTCCACACATACAACAAAGATGGTGATGACAAAGTTTTAAAAAATATATTGTAGCGATTATTCTATTGGCTGACATAGCATCACATGTGTACTTCCTTATATGTCCAAAGGCATTACGTGTCCCATCCTTATGTCAATCAAAAGCATTATGTGTGTACAGCCTTAATTTTTCCTGTATATCCTGCAATTGGCTACTTTTTGACCAGACTATATATAGATGTTGTTATCCAATGGGGAGAATTGTTCTTTGAGGGTATTGATATTTTTTTATGATGAATTCAGCATGAAAAAGAAGAAGAGGAAGAAGAATAATAAGAAGAGGAAGGAGAAGAAAGGGCAAAACAACCCAGGTTTGGGGCTTAATTGTGTGGATGTGTGAAGTTGTTCCTGAATTCTGTGTTGTTACATGAGGTCAGAAGGTACAGGAGTTAATGTTCTTAAGGGCTGAAAGTGTGTGATCATTGTGGTTATTTCTGTAGGAAACCCTGAAAGTGTGTGATCATTGTGGTTATTTCTGTAGGAAACCCTGAAAGTGTGTGATCATTGTGGTTATTTCTGTAGGAAACCCTGAAAGTTTGTGATCATTGTGGTTATTTCTGTAGGAAACCCTGAAAAGTGCTCACCGTGCTGTATAGGTACGGGGCATGCCCCACCAAGTCGTCACTTGGCGGATGGCGTACCTTCCATCCCCATTTCAAGCTGTTCTATAGAGTAGAGATGCACATTTGTCGACTCAGTTGACGTTAGCAGACTGTCTTTCCCACTGTTTCAGCAGCTTCAGGTCACAGAGAAACGCTTCCAGCAAGTTTGAGCTATTTGGGAGCTGCTAGAATGGAGAAATTCATTATCTGCATTTCATTGATCTCTGTGCTCAGGTTTTGTGGTCAGAGTTGCTTCCACATTTAATTACTTTCTCTGGGAAATGCATTAATCTCCCTGAATGAGTCACTCATAGATGAGGAAAGGGGGAAAAAAAGGAAACACCCGGGGGAGAAAGGTATTCAGTGTTACTATTTTTAACTTGAGGATGGCGCCTCTCTCCCACTCACCGCTGCTTTGAACTATAACAAAGATAAATGTGGCCCACGGCTACATTTTGAGTCAATTTATCTACAAATCAGTGTAAAGGAAGGTAAAATATATGACTTAACTTTCACGGCATTCGTTGAGTCTTTACAGTTTACTTCACTGTCAGGAATGCTTATCACAAGTGGACTAGCTGAAACCTGGCACTGCAGAGACACATCCTACCAGTTTTCTTTTCCAGACTGAGACAAGATCTAGATTAAATCAGCATTTACCCTTAACTGAGTTACAAATAAAATGGTTTCCTTCTCAAATAAATTTGAGCAAGTTTGTGCTGCTGACAGATGAACTGTTTTATATGATCAGGCTGGTCATATTGTACTTATCTGAATCAGTTTTTATGAACACAACACATTCAGTAATGTGACCTGATGGGATTTCAACTTTTATTTCAAAGGTTATCCTCTAGGGTTCCCCATAGGCACTCCAATAGCACAGTCAAGTGACTAATTATACATTTATTGTGACTAATCATAGAAAAGTTTTTATTTGAGACATTTATAAAAACTCAATGAGTTAATCTAATATGGGGAGAGTCGGGTAGGAAAGCGAACATGGATGGAAGTTTAAATGCTATGAAAAGCATGTCAGGAGTGAGTCAGTGGTCCTCACTGCTGGTCCTGGAGAGCTGCAGGGTCTGTGGCTTTCATTGTTATTCTGCACTTGAGTAGCACTGCAATTGATCAGTTAAAGCAGTTGATTACAGTTTTTTTTAAAGGAAAAAACTAAAACCAGCAGACTTTGTGGATCTCCAGGACCAAGATTGAGTGTCACTGCAGTAAAAAGAGAAATACACCTCACATCATTTTTATGAAATGTTCGTGTACTTCTTGAAAAGTGTGCTCCCGAATGTACAGGTGAAAAGAATAATCGGTGAGGTGAAGCAAAACCCCGGAACAGAACGTGGAAAATACGATGGATTCTCAATAGGAAAGAAATGACGAGAACCGCAGTGGAAAAGGAAAAAATAACCCACGATCCAGGACAAGCACTAAGACACCTGACTCTAGGTCTTGTTTGAAGAGTCTGAATCAGCACTCTGCCACACTGTTGAGTAGCCGTGGTGAGTAAAGGGTGAGAAAGTTGTAGAGTACACAAACATTTTTCAAATTGCAGTATACAAACTTCAAACACTCGGATGACACACTTACTTCCGGGGTTTAGCTGAGTACATTCGGGAGCACACTTTTCAAGAAGTACACGAACATTTTGGTCACATAAAAATGATGTGAGCTTGATTTTAAAAAAATGAGGTGTAGCTTCGCTGACGTTTTCCTTCTAATACAACAAAAACAACACGTGACATGGCAGTGCAAGAGTGGGGTGCAGGGTTGCCAGATCTTGTAAGACTTTCCAGCCAAATGGAGACTCAAAACTAGCCCAAATTACAGGCTATTTTTAACCAATGTATATTATCATGTTTTTACTTTTTTAAATAAGTGTGTGCCTTGTGACTTTTCATATTTACCCGTGACTGCACTTTGAAAGTATCCGAATTTAGCTGTAAAACCGCAGACATGGCAACACTGGTGAGACGTCTTATGACCTGCTTACGACACTTCCACAGTGTGGTTGGAAAATAGTATGGCGGATATTTTTTGCGGACTGCTAAACAGTGCACATTAAACAGCACACTTCTGCCAGTGCGCTGTACGCAGGAGACAGGGCGCAGTAAATAGGGCTCTGATTCAGACACAGCCCTAGATTAATAAATACTGCAGAATGTCCACGGCAAGTAATCGAACTGAATTTAACATCGCTATCAATCTTCATCTGTGTTTACTGAGTGGCAGTAACTTTATCAGCTTAGACTATTGATATGGTGCAAATGGGATAATTGTTTGAGAAGTGGCTTCAGAAAAAGGCTACCGCAACCTCTAGCTAGTGGAGGACTGAAGTACCACACATAAAAACAAGGGGAGACAAGCTAGTGGCCCTAGTTATGAACAGACACACCAAACAAATGTGCAAGCACGTTATTCAGTGACACAGAGGTCAAAGAGGTTAACTTTACGTATGGATTTTTTCATATTTTTTATGAATGTATGGTTTAAACACTATTATAAATAGTCAAATGTAGTCAAAATCATAGCAAGCACTGGGTTATGGACTACACAAATATAACAATTTCATACAATAGTTCCTAGTTTGAGGGTATATTTTATGATGAGAAAGGACAGAATTTACAACACAATCTTTAAAGCCAGTTTTCTCAAAACTGTGTTTTGCTAAATCACAATATTCAAACAGTCTTATCTCCAAATATTTACTCAGCCTCACCAAGCGATACCTAATTTTGTAGCTCTGATTCTGTACTTTAACATGAAAGTAAAACATTTTGAAACATGTATCTGAAGCATGGATCCTGTCACATATACAATATACCAATATGATATTGTGCGCAAAAGCAGTATACTATACTTTTTATACTTTATACAGTATACTATATTACTCAAAGCTAAAGCAGTGTCCAGCATATAAATAGTTCTGCAAAGTCACAAGAAAGAAAAAAACATTCACAGTCAGTAATATAAAAAAATTGATTCTTTTAATAACTAGGCTGAGGAAGAAATTGTTTTCCAAAAGTAACTGACCCTCTTCTAAGTCTGGCTCGTTGAGTTTGTTTTTTAACATTTAAAATGTTTGTTCCACCCTGCCATCATACACTCTAAATGCATCACTTGTGTGCAGCTCTAATGATTTTATGCCAGGTTTTGCTGTTGCTCGGAGTAAAGTCTGGAATGTAATACATCCTAATAAACCAGGTCATTTTTCAAGCTACAATCTGAGACTGGGCAGGCTTCAGCTAACACATCCAAATGCATTATTCATTATTCCAGAGTACAGTTTCAATTCCCATTAATTAATTTTGATTGAATTGAATTAAATCTCTCGTCTAGCGCTCACACCACTGAATTTTAAATGTTTACAAATGTATGGCTGTACGGCGACTGAAAGTAGTTATATAAATCTTTAAATGGTTATTTAAAACATGTTTCAATTGAATGAAGACAGCTTCACTATGATTTTGTTATGAATGTAGCTGCAGTTTTGAAACAAATGGAGTAGATGGAAAGCTAACTAGCCATGATACTGTGAGACTATTTTGACCCAAGATCAAATACAATTTTAATACTAAGTTACGTGAGTGAAAGTGAACCTAGCATAATATTGACTTGCTCATTTGAATGTGGAATTCCCAGCTGGCTAGCTAGCTATTTAGCAAACTAGCTACCAAGGTAGAAATGCTACACTTTTTGAACCACCAGTTTCAGTTTGTGCAGCCACTTGTGTGCATGTATAAATCACATGGATTTTGATATCAACATTGCTGTACATGTACGATCAATTTGATCCTTTGCTCAGTTTTTTTTTTCCAATTATTCCTGGAAATGGGGACAATTGTGTGTCATGAAAATATTTAGAAAAATTTTGATAAATTATTTAAAATTAAAATTATTGTTATCATGGCAGCTTACGCACCATTTTCATTGTTTAAATTTAGAATAAGTACATGATGGAAAAACATAATTATATAATATTACAGTATTACATACAACGGTATAAATTACTTTATATGAATTATATTGGAGTGATTGCATAGCTACTACATTTTCTCTGGCTAAGATATGTGCAATATACTGTTACATAAATGAATAAATAAATAACAATTTATGTTCATGGATGACATCAAATTGTTGAATAAATAACCCTGAAAACCCATCTTAAAACAGTTATAATTTAATTGACTATGTAAAACATGAAATACCGAAAATCAGAAGTTTATTCAATGTTACAGCTGTTAAATGTTTGACTTCATTAGATCTCTGCCATTAGACCTGTGATCCTGGTAAATGATCCCTCATGAACAGCACCTAATTAAGAAAATTTAACAGCTTGTTAAAATTCTGGGATTGCAATTGTGGTTGGAACATAAACCAGCATACACAGGGGGCCCCCGGGACCGAGATTAAGAACCAGTGCATTAGACCATAGATAGAATACATTAGATAGATGTTCATTTCTGAGCTAAAATATAACATCAAGCTGTAGAATCTCCAGAAGTATGCAATATTCCAAACTTTCCAGAGTTTAAAAATGAAGAAAAATGTCTGTCTGTAAAAAAGCTGAGAAGATGAATCATGTAGTGGAAATGTAATTCATATCTTATAGAATGCATATAAAAATAGTGATTTTATAAGAGTAGGCCACCACTAGAAACACAGTTCTACATGGTTATCATTACCCCTATTGACATTGAATTGTTCAAACGTCTGGCAGTTGCTCTCCAGAAAAATGTGTTTGCGAATTCACATTCAATAACTAGCTTTTAAATATCAGAGTTCTGCCCATATTTTTTTTTACAGCGTGGGGATAGATGATTACGAAAAAAATCACCAAAAGAAAATAAATATTAAAAGTTATTGTGAAAGATAAACTTGATCACTTCAGATTAGAATGCTTTAAAACATACGTTTCTTAAAACATTCATGGAAATTCCACCCAAAAAAAAACCTGTATTTCCAACAAGGCTGGAATAACTTGATACAGGGCGAAGGATGGGCCTAGATATAGCAGATCAATACTATGGGTGTGAGGTGAAATAACTTGATAAAGGGCGAAGGATGGGCCTAGATATAGCAGATCAATACTATGGGTGTGAGGTGAAATAACTTGATACAGGGCGAAGGATGGGCCTAGATATAGCAGATCAATACTATGGGTGTGAGGTGAAATAACTTAATACAGGGCGAAGGATGGACCTGATATAACAGATCAATACTATGGGTGTGAGGTGAAATAACTTAATACAGGGCGAAGGATGGACCTAGATATAGCAGATCAATACTATGGGTGTGAGGTGAAATAACTTAATACAGGGCGAAGGATGGGCCTGATATAACAGATCAATACTATGGGTGTGAGGTGAAATAACTTAATACAGGGCGAAGGATGGGCCTAGATATAGCAGATCAATACTATGGGTGTGAGGTGAAATAACTTAATACAGGGCGAAGGATGGGCCTAGATATAGCAGATCAATACTATGGGTGTGAGGTGAACTAACTTAATACAGGGCGAAGGATGGACCTGATATAGCAGATCAATACTATGGGTGTGAGGTGAACTAACTTAATACAGGGCGAAGGATGGACCTAGATATAGCAGATCAATACTATGGGTGTGAGGTGAAATAACTTGATACAGGGCGAAGGATGGACCTAGATATAGCAGATCAATACTATGGGTGTGAGGTGAAATAACTTAATACAGGGCGAAGGATGGGCCTAGATATAGCAGATCAATACTATGGGTGTGAGGTGAAATAACTTAATACAGGGCGAAGGATGGGCCTAGATATAGCAGATCAATACTATGGGTGTGAGGTGAAATAACTTAATACAGGGCGAAGGATGGGCCTAGATATAGCAGATCAATACTATGGGTGTGAGGTGAACTAACTTAATACAGGGCGAAGGATGGGCCTAGATATAGCAGATCAATACTATGGGTGTGAGGTGAAATAACTTAATACAGGGCGAAGGATGGGCCTAGATATAGCAGATCAATACTATGGGTGTGAGGTGAACTAACTTAATACAGGGCGAAGGATGGACCTGATATAGCAGATCAATACTATGGGTGTGAGGTGAACTAACTTAATACAGGGCGAAGGATGGACCTAGATATAGCAGATCATTACTATGGGTGTGAGGTGAAATAACTTGATACAGGGCGAAGGATGGACCTAGATATAGCAGATCAATACTATGGGTGTGAGGTGAAATAACTTAATACAGGGCGAAGGATGGACCTAGATATAGCAGATCAATACTATGGGTGTGAGGTGAAATAACTTAATACAGGGCGAAGGATGGACCTAGATATAGCAGATCAATACTATGGGTGTGAGGTGAAATAACTTAATACAGGGCGAAGGATGGACCTGATATAACAGATCAATACTATGGGTGTGAGGTGAAATAACTTGATACAGGGCGAAGGATGGACCTAGATATAGCAGATCAATACTATGGGTGTGAGGTGAAATAACTTAATACAGGGCGAAGGATGGACCTAGATATAGCAGATCAATACTATGGGTGTGAGGTGAAATAACTTAATACAGGGCGAAGGATGGGCCTAGATATAGCAGATCAATACTATGGGTGTGAGGTGAAATAACTTAATACAGGGCGAAGGATGGGCCTAGATATAGCAGATCAATACTATGGGTGTGAGGTGAAATAACTTGATACAGGGCGAAGGATGGACCTGATATAGCAGATCAATACTATGGGTGTGAGGTGAACTAACTTAATACAGGGCGAAGGATGGGCCTAGATATAGCAGATCAATACTATGGGTGTGAGGTGAAATAACTTGATACAGGGCGAAGGATGGACCTAGATATAGCAGATCAATACTATGGGTGTGAGGTGAAATAACTTAATACAGGGCGAAGGATGGACCTAGATATAGCAGATCGATACTATGGGTGTGAGGTGAAATAACTTAATACAGGGCGAAGGATGGACCTAGATATAACAGATCAATACTATGGGTGTGAGGTGAAATAACTTAATACAGGGCGAAGGATGGACCTAGATATAGCAGATCAATACTATGGGTGTGAGGTGAACTAACTTAATACAGGGCGAAGGATGGACCTAGATATAGCAGATCAATACTATGGGTGTGAGGTGAAATAACTTGATACAGGGCGAAGGATGGACCTAGATATAGCAGATCAATACTATGGGTGTGAGGTGAAATAACTTGATACAGGGCGAAGGATGGACCTAGATATAGCAGATCAATACTATGGGTGTGAGGTGAAATAACTTGATACAGGGCGAAGGATGGACCTAGATATAGCAGATCAATACTATGGGTGTGAGGTGAAATAACTTAATACAGGGCGAAGGATGGACCTAGATATAGCAGATCAATACTATGGGTGTGAGGTGAAATAACTTGATACAGGGCGAAGGATGGACCTAGATATAGCAGATCAATACTATGGGTGTGAGGTGAACTAATGGCATGTATGGGGAGTTGGGTGGATGGTGGTCAGTGGTGTGTTGGTCAGAATGCGTGCCTGTACATGATATGAGGATGCGCTCTGCATCTCCGCTGTCGGGGGAACCACAGTATCAGCAACTTTCAAGATGCGTGTTATTTTTTAAATCTAATTTTTAAATTATATTTCAAGAATTTTCGAAAAATGTTAAATAAATCAGTCATTATCTTTTAGTACAATTCATTTTCCTACTATTTCATAACAATACAACTCAACACAAGTATTAGTGAGACAGTGGAAGGGTGATAGGAAAGGGAATGGATTAGGTTATATCTAAATATCTAAGTATCTAATAAGGCTGACAAATGACCGTAAGACAGTAAAAAACAATGCATAACTGAGGTTTGGTATGTTGTACTTTGTATGATGCATTTTCATATTGTAATTTTATAATTGTATAATAAAGATCAAAAAGACTCTTAACTCATCTTACCTGCAATATGAATAGATGAGGAAGGGCTAGTCTGACAATTAATGACCCTCTCTCTACAAAGAGAGCCAAGATCACATCTAACCATTATGCCCCATTATAAAGGCTGAATAATAGCCTGTCACATGCCATTAAATGGACTCACAAGGGGTATGTGATAGTGATGTCTGAGATTGAGAAGTAGAGCTTACTTGCCAAAGTAGAGCACCGTTTTGCGCATTTAATCAATCAGATGCAAGTGGTTACAGCTCAAGTGAATTCAAATATAGATGTCATTATATCGTGAGTCTATTATTTAGGTTAGAGAGTCTCTCTCTCTCTCTCTCTCTCTCTCTCTGAGGAGGGTGTTTTCGGGAGGGCTGAGGGCTGTAAACTTTTCTAAATTCTTTCTTTCCTTGTTATTTTCAAAACTTTGACTGATCTTTACTGTTTATTACTTGTTGCACAGTGGTAATATTTAGGACATTTCTAGGGGTTACACTTTAGGTTTAGGGTTTTTTTGGTGGTTTTAGGGAGACGCCGTTATGTCGTCTCAATCAGACGGATAGATCGTGTCTCTCCGTCATGGGGTACGGTGTGTCACGGACAGTGGTACAACTGTAGAGGAAGTGCTGGTTGCTATCGCAGAACAGGTAGGAGGTGGGAATATTGATTCGGCATTACGGATGAACAAAGCAGTGGTGGTTTTCTTAAAAAAAGTTAGTTTAGTGGCAAATATAATTGCAAGTGGTCTGTGGGTCAAAGACGTTTTCGTGCAGGTGATGCCGCTCGCAGAACCCACTACGAAAGTCATCATTTCAAATGTCCCCCCATTCATCAAAAACGAGGAAATTGAAACAGAACACGCCCGGTTTGGAAAATTTGCTTGTGCGATGAAAATGATTCCCCTGGGATGCAAAAATACGGATTTGAAACATGTTTTATCTTTTAGAAGACAGATATTTATGTTTTTAAATTCCGCATCGCAAACGTTGGATGTGTCTTTCTGTGTGAGGCATGGGGAAAGTTATTTTGCAGCGTTTGCCAGTACGGATAGCAGTTGATCGTTGATTTCTTTTGGTCTGGATATCACTGGGTGAGGGCACCTGCACTATACCTGCCAGTACAGGAGGGGGGACAAGGCCTGATGGACATTCCAGCCAGGATCATGGCCTTCAGGCTGCAGACTGCCCAGAGGCTGCTGTACGGGTGTGGACTGAGCTGGTTGGATGTGGCTAGACTGCTGCTGAGGAAGGCAGCTGGCCTTGGATATGATAAGCAGCTTTTTTTTGCTTCGGCATGAAGAGGTGGACTGGTCAAGACTGACACCATTCTACCAGTCAGTGTTACAGTCGTGGCAGGTTTTTAAAATCCAACGGGATCCAACCGCGGAACCAGGCATGTGGCTTTTTGAGGAGATGATGAATGATGAAGATATCTGTGGTAAGGCTGGGGGAAATGACAGGAATCCAGTCTTCCAGACTGCTGCACAGGTTGGTGGAGGAGGTTTGTGCTTCCCTGCCAGGGCCCCTCAGAGCGTTTGCTGAGAACCATACTCTGTCTGACCAATGGGATGATGATTGTGAGTATAATTTACCCCCTCTGACTGTCTCTCCTGCTGTAGGGGAGTGGCAAGAGGAACAGGGGAACTTCCTGGGGAAGTTTGAGACCCTTGGGAAGAAAGCACTATATTACACTTGCGTTAAAGTATTACACTTACGCTCACTGGCAGGGCTGAAGGCGTCGAAATGGATTGAGTTTTTTGGTCCAGGGTCTTTCCCGAAAGGCTGTTGGCGGTCCCTGTACAAGCCCCCTGTTGACAAACGGACAGGCGACCTCCAGTGGAGGATTGTGCATGGGGCGATAGCTACGAACAGATATCTGGCACACCTAGATCCTAGTGTAGGGGAGGGCTGTAACTTTTGCACACAGAGGGAAACAACGCACCACATATTTGTACAGTGTCACAGGTTGAGGGAGCTCTTCACTTTTTTAGAGGGGTGGTTTCAGGGTTTAGGGGTACCTTTTTTCTTTGAACTTTTTATTTTTGGGCCAAGTTGTCCATATGGAAGACAAGGAAGAATTGCATTACAGGTCAGGGGTCAGTTGCCCCTTTTTTATGTTAAAGGGACTGCTTGCAACCCGCATCAGGGTGGACTTCAGTTTCTATAGCCTCACAGACAATGTGGAGGCTTTTGTAAATGCATGGTGCATCGAGGAAGTGCTTTGCTCTATGCAGGGTGATGTGTTGGTACTTCATTTTTGAAATACTTTTTTTGTTTGTTTTATCCATTTCTAATTTTATTTATTCTTTATTTTGCGATCCCTGTGAAATTAACCGTTCCCGGTAATAGTGTTTGTTTTTGCCTTTTGTTAGTTGGAATTGTATTGTAGTTAATCGCCAACTTGCTATTTTCCCTTGGTTTTTCGGTAATGGTTTTCTTTTTTTTCTTTGTGATTTTACTATTAATTTTATTTTCTGTTTGTTTGTAAATATGTGAATACATAGGTCTCAACCCTTGTTCTGTGCATTAAAGGAGACCTTAAAACTCAAAACTCTCTTTCTCGTTTGTGTGTGTCTGTCTTGTGTCTATGTGTTAGTGGAAGAGAGGGGTAGGGTTTGGAGAGCCAAAGCTGACATATTTGAATTGAGACTGTTTTTTTATTTATATATATTTCCACATCCTGATTTAAACTACTTTATGTAATATGAAATTTATGAAAATGTATTGGAGCCCATTGGTGAAGTGGATAAAAGACTGTGATGCTAATAGTTTGCTTTGCTTTGCTACACAGGTGAAGCTTACCTATTGTCAAAAGGGCCACCAGACTAAATAATTGCTACAATAAACCATATCAGAGGTGGTGATAAGTTCAGTACAGTACACATTCATGGACAATTCATAGACCTGCGGTTTAACACTTTTCAGAGCACCACGGTTCAAGAAGAGGCAATGCCTTTGCAAGCTTTGGTGTTTATACAGCTGTCCTGTTCCCCACATCAAGGAACACAATCCTGTCTTTAATCCCTCCAATGAATGAATAGCACAGGCACCTGTATCACACCTGAGCTCATGTTACTACACCCACTCAATCATACATCTCAAAGAAAAATATTTGCTCATTCTTATCACGCCATACTCTCTGATAAGTCTCTGCTGGCCAGAGATAATGAAAGTCCCAAAGCCTTATCAAG
This sequence comes from Ilyophis sp. 1 JC-2022, assembly GCA_022702515.1. Classification (NCBI taxonomy): domain Eukaryota; kingdom Metazoa; phylum Chordata; class Actinopteri; order Anguilliformes; family Synaphobranchidae; genus Ilyophis; species Ilyophis sp. 1 JC-2022. The sequence continues at coordinate 27,209,286 of CM040395.1, read as the reverse complement.
AGTGCCAATAGGACCTGACTATGCATGCGCTTATGAAAAAAATATGAAAATGTAACTGCTGTTTAAACTTTCCCTCGAAAAGACGGTACAGGACATTCATTGATTCAGTACTCGGTAGTAATACACTAAAAATACAATACTGGTACTCAAAACCACAAGAAATATATATATTTTTTGTCAAATGAGAAATCGGCCCCACTGTTGAAAAGCTGAAATGATCAGCGGTGATGTCGGCAGTGAGCAATGCTTTGTGACACTGCAAGGCACAGGGGAGAAAACAGAAGCAAACCACCTTCAAATGTGTGAGCCTATCAAGCCTGGCCATAATAGTGTGGCTTACAATGAGGAAAACGTAAGATATTTGACACAATTTCATTCATCGGCATGATGCTGATGTAAACCCATTGCCAGGATAACTGAGTTAGTTAGACTGCTGTCTTAAATGTGTTAAGATACTGGATGCTTCTTCCAAGAAAATAAGCCTGAGTAAATGTAGGTTTTGTTTCATGAAACCTTAAAAGCTGAGTTATTCCATGATATTAATACAAGTTAGATGGTCGCCTCATTAACCTCGTTTTGTGAAATATCCGTCGAGTCAATGGTCCTTGTGAGGATGGTTTAAAAATATTCGCTGCAGCCAAACAAACAAAACACTTTCCATGGGCATTTTCTCACAGAACTGTGCTGGCTGTCTTGAAAAATACATTTAATGTACCTCATCAGACTAATATAACCTTTCATCCCATGATTCGACACTATGGCACAAACTAACTATCCTGCCTCCACCAAGGGGCCTGGTAGATCAGGTGCAGCAGATGATTGTTGATTTATTTTGGTCTGAATATCACTGGGTGACACCCCCCTTTCATCCCCCCTTTATTAATGTTACGTCCTAAAATCCACCTGCGTTGCAATCACCAGATGTACAGTAGTGGAGGCAACACTAAGCCACTTAAACACAAACCACAACATCAAAGACAAACCCAGTCAAGAGCAAAGTGATTTAAAAGACAAAATGTTTAATAGCACAACACTTAAGATAGGGCCACTTAAGATAGCTATTCTCTAAACATATATGACAGTTTGACAATAGTTACACAGGCTGCAAGCTCGCACCGGGCAGTAAGTGTCCAAAATCAGGGGGTTTGATCTTGGTGATATTCAGCAGCAATCAGTCCAGTCACGGGCTGTCTACTGTAGTCTATTTTTTAACCGAGGTTAACTGTATAACAGTAAGCTCAGATCAGTAGTTAGGCAGTGTCGTGAAAGTTGTGGTGTTTGCTACCATCAGGTTGCTCGAACTCCCTAATGCAGACAGAGACAGGGTATATATAGTGACACTCCGCTGCTCTGTGACAGTTCTCGGCATCCCCAGCTACTCATACATTGCAACGTCCATGTCTCCATATCTCTCAAAGATGGTTGCCAGGCAACAGCGTGCATCTTCTCTCCAGCGCAGCTCCCAGGATCACTGTACAGGGCCGTGATGTCAGCATCTCCACCTGCAGAGGAGAAACAAACAGACACAGCAGCCCAAGGCCAAAACTAAACGCAAAACAGGGAAAACAGAAAAGAGAGGAACGTAACCATTAAAGATATGGACATCTCGGGACAACGAGGGCTATTTTTAATCATGGCTGCATTGCACTTTAATTCACTTAATTCACTTGATTGATGAAATGATTCTGTTGGATGTCTTTGTTTGATAAGTTTGTTTGTGTGTTGTGGGTCTGCCCCACTGTCTATGTCTTTGTTGTTGTTGCTAGGGCTACAACTGAAGTTCCCAAAAGGGAAATAAAAGTTATTCTATTCTATATATATATATATATATATATATATATATATATATATATATATAACTAGCTAGCTAGGTAAATCATAAGACCTTTGGATGCACTTACCTCGTTAACGTTACACTTGCGTCAGAACCGCTAGCTTGAAGTATTTAAATTGAATTTTTTTCCCCCGGAAACAGTTAAGTTCGAATTCGACAGTTCCGAAAGTTCCATTCACCTTTGGCCTAGTTAACATAAAATCTGAATTTCAGAAATTTGAATCTGAGAGATTTGTATTTATGGATCAGAATTTTTAAAATCTGAATTTCAGAAATTTGAATCTGAGAGATTTTTATTTATGGATCTGCATTTTTTAAATCTGAATTTCAATCTAAATTGTTGATATTTGAAAAAAAATCTTTGTTTAAATGCAAATTTATGAAATACACCACAAAACAATTCAAGTTTATTAATGTATACAATTCAAATATACTAAATTCAAATTCAAATACTTTTGTCAGTTTTTGAGCTCCATACTTTCCTCCCCCGTGCGTTTGTCTGACAAATTATTATGAACCGCCGCCGTTATACTTTTTCTCTTCATGCATTTAACACTTCTGTCGGCACAACAAATAGAAGATGAGTTCTACAATGAGTGGGGGTTTCCAAAAGTGAGTGGGGGTTTCCAAAAGTCATCGGGTGTCTTGATAGCACACACATATCAATTGATCACCCTGATGGTTCCAATGGAAGATCTTATTGCAACAGGAAAGGATATTATTCCATAGTCATGCAAGCTCTAGTAGACAAAAAGATATTCCAGGATGTTTATGTTGGCTGGGCAGGTAGTGCCCATGATGCACAAGGTTTTGTTAATTCGGGATTGGTCAGGAAGGGAGAGGAGGGTACCCTTTTTCCAGCTATCTCAGCAAAGACTATTGAGGGCGTTGACATACCCATTAGTGCTGACTGTTCCTGCCTATCTTCTCCTCAGGGAAGGCAACGGTGAAGGGCTGGAAATAGGGTTGGTGAAGGGCTGGAAATAGGGTTGGCGAAACTAACAGGGCTGGGCAGGTGACGGGGCAGGAGCGTACAGGAATGGGAAGCAGGCTGGATGGGCTGGAGCAAGGAATAGAACAAACAAACAGGTTACGAGGCACATACAAAACAGCCAGAATGGCCGGGGTAAAGTCTAAACAGGACTGAGACAATACAATGAACTGGCAACGAAACTGAAAAAGAGGGGAACTTAAATAGAGAGGGGAACAGGTGAAAGGGCTGTAGGGGGGAGTCAAAGTGGGACTCAGGAAATGCTGCCATTTGGAAGAACCTGAGAACAGGAGCTCATCATGCACTTCAAAGGACCTTGTAATAAAATAATTGGTTACTCTGACTTCCTTTGGGGTCAGGCTTTTTGCTCCCAAGAATGTCCCCATCTACTAAACCTGATATCCTAGAGATGCAGTAGGTCAACTACTAAGAAATTCTCATTGTGAAAATATTTTTTTTGCCTCACAAGTATACTCAAAAGGATACTTTCAAAGGTCATTATATTGTGTAAATATAGGTGATACGTGCCCCAGCTTTTCCGGATAAAGAGAATATCATGTAAAGCTGAGTCAAAATATTAGTTAATCTGCTGTCACAGCACAACTGCTACAGCGTGCTGCCAATTTGTGTCTTATGACCCAGTAGCACAGTGGGAACCACCATTTTCCTGTGATAACCCATAATAATTCCTGTGGTTGGCTATGCTTATCTACTGCGTCTCACGAGAGCTGCCTAGAGGTTCTTCCTTTCTGTGCTTTGAAAATGGCTTCTCCTTTCTCCAGAGGTCTTTTGCTGTACATTATATTGAAGAACAACACTGCCCTCTAGTTCTGTGCTAGTGCTACATCACGTACTTCATCTCACATCAACCAAACAAAAAGAAAAATGAAAAAGAGGCTTCAATTCTTGAGACACCTAGAGGCAAAAAAAGTTTGTTAGAAAAGAAAAGCTTCATTAGGTTAGAAACCTTTCTTCTATGTTTAAATGTACAGAGACAAAGTTTGGCATAGTGTGGGACTGTTGTGAATGCAGTGACTTGTAAAAGTACCATTTATGTTTTTTTTTTTTTTTAAAAACCTTATGGTTTTGGTGTAATTTAACAGTGAGAGAAAATATATTTTTCCCCACTTTTTTAACCTAATGAAACTGTTTACATATTCAAAGGTTCAAGGAGTGTTTGTGGCACATTTCACTAAACAAAGCAAGAGTTTGATGGAATTTTCATAAACTTTCGTATGAGTCAGCCCAGTGAGGTGTGGACAAAAATCTGGAACAATAAGAATTCATCACTAATGCGAGCTTAAATAATACAGTACAGCAGACAGTGAAAAGCCACAAGAACAGGCCTAGCAGTTAATATTCCCTTCAGATGTACCAATTCTGAAGGACATTCTTAAGGGCCAAATTGCAGGTTAAACACCACATTGCAAAATTATTTAGCAAACAACTGTGGTAATTGGATGTTCACATCATAATTTCACAATACTATATCAATTTAGGACTTTTATTTTTATTCTGCCATCATGTACAAAGGCCTGTATGTCTCCTAGTCCAGAAGTGATGTAATGTTGGGTAAAAAAAAACAAGCTAATCGAGTGAGTTAAAGCGTTAAAGTCACAGTTTTGTGGTTAAAGTAACCACCCACCAAATGTAATCATTGCTATGATCTAACTGGAATGTTAAATCTCAACCACTGCATAAATGTTGTTTATCTTTATATAGTTAGTGTTTAATTTTATATCTCAATAAATGAGAAAGGTTACATTTATGTGCATTGCTATAGAACTAATCCCCTACGGTTCTGCCCACCAAGGAAAATGGACTGTGGTTATGCGATAGTAAAACAAGTTCTGTGAATAAAACTACGGATCATTAGCTACGGATTTCACCTGAAATAAGAGTAGGGGTTACGTTAACGTTTACTCCCTGCTTTACCAGACATGTTTTGATAGATTGTGGCTTCTCTGGGAGCTAAAAATTAGTATCATCATAGCTAGCTAACCTTACTTTATAATGACCACAATTACAGGTGATTACGTTCTCCAAATTGAGACAGTCTCAATTTGAGCCCTCCTAGCTAACGTTAGCAAGATTTTCTTCCAATACAAAATCACTATATCCACTAGTTTCAAAGCTTTGAAATAAATGTAGTTAGCAAGCTCTCTAGGGTTGAAAAATGCTTGTCTGGTTGAAAATTTGTTACAACCATGGTAACATGAGGTACACAAACAAGCTGATCGAGCGCCGTTGTTCAATTGTGGCCTGTAATGTTAACGTTATAGACGAGTTTTAATAAATACAATAAGCCTGATACACGGTTTTAAGCATACAATAAGCCTGACTTGGGAATGCCATCCGATACTCCAAAAGATCGCCATCTAAGTAATCAGTCACTAGTCAGTTTTTTGCGTTGACAGAGTTGCACAAATGTTACCCATGTTACCCAACTGAAAAACCAGAGATTTTCTACTCAGGAATACATGGCTATGATGCCCAGAAAAACTACAAACACACAGATGTTTAATTTTTTCGGCTAATAGGTTTGCTGGTGAAACAATTTTTTCTTTACCCACTGTGATGTCACACACTCAGTGGTCACATGAAACACCTAAGTACTTCTGACAAATAAATAAATAAATTGATGATTGATATTAATAAGGGTTGTGCAATATTAGGTTTTTTATTTTTTTTTAACATATAAATCTGACATCATAACATATTATAGTTCTTTACTTGGAATGCATGATATCACAGGAATGTTACATAAACCTGGATATTCCAATACTTCCCCTGAGCAGGGGACCAGTCGATTGCAAGGTTCACACCTCTACCCATCTATATATTGCTGAATTCAGAGAGGTGGAGAGTGCCACTATATCCTCCTAAGACCTGGCGATTCACTTGTACTGCACGTCATCATTTGTATGTCTGTATTAGCGTACATTTAATAGTTCTCAATTGTCATAGCTAAGCGAGAGCTGTGTCCGGGTTCTCGGCAGTAAGTCGGACTCGTTCCCAGTGGGGGTTGGCCTCCGCCAGGGCTGCGCCATGTCACCTATCCTGTTTGTGATATTCATGGACAGGATCTCGAGGCGTAGTCATGGAGGGGAGGGGTTGCAGTTCGGTGGGCTAAGGATTGCATCGCTGCTCTTTGCAGATGATGTGGTCCTGATGGCATCATCGAGCTGTGACCTTCAGCACTCACTGGATCGGTTCACAGCCGAGTGTGAAGCAGCAGGGATGAGGGTCAGCACCTCTAAATCTGAGGCCATGGTTCTCAGCAGGAAACCGATGGATTGCCTTCTCCGAGTAGGGAATGAGTCCTTACCCCAAGTGAAGGAGTTCAAGTATCTCGGGATCTTGTTCGCGAGTGAGGGGACAATGGAGCGTGAGATGGGCCGGAGAATCGGAGCAGCGGGAGCGGTATTGCGCTCGCTTTACCGCAACGTTGTGACGAAAAGAGAGCTGAGCCAGAAGGCAAAGCTCTCGATCTACCGGTCAATCTTCGTTCCTACTCTCACCTATGGTCATGAAGGGTGGGTCATGACCGAAAGAACAAGATCGCGGATACAAGCGGCCGAAATGGGTTTCCTCAGGAGGGTGGCTGGCATCTCCCTTAGGGATAAGGTGAGAAGCTCAGTCATCCGTGAGGGACTCGGGGTCGAGCCGCTGCTCCTTTGCATAGAAAGGAGCCAGTTGAGGTGGTTCGGGCATCTTGTAAGGATGCCACCTGGTCGCCTCCCTAGGGAGGTGTTCCAGGCACGTCCTGCTGGGAGGAGACCACGGGGTAGACCGAGGACTAGGTGGAGGGATTATATCTCCACGCTAGCCTGGGAACGCCTTGGGATCCCCCAGTCAGAGTTGGTTAATGTGGCCAGGGAAAGGGAAGTTTGGGGCCCCCTGCTGGAACTGCTACCTCCGCGACCCGATTTCGGATAAGCGGGCGAAGATGGATGGATGGATGGATGTCATAGCTAAGCAAATTCATTGTTGTCTAAGCACATTGAATGCTAGAAAATACATAGATATATGGACAGCCAGACTTGAAATATGGTTAATTAGTGAGTTTATTATCTTCTTCATTGCATTCACTTTTATGTGGTCGATTGAATTCTTTATTGCTTAATGAAAAGTTTTTTGAGACAAAAAGATTTTTGTGATTCTGAAGATGAAAACAATCAACTGGAATTGAGAAAAGCATGGCAGAACAATGAAGCTTCAAGGATTCAAATAGTTTATTCTGCCTTAATACTGAGGTTTATTGAGAAAAAGGATTCTCCTTTTGGACACAAAGACTTGGATTCAAACATTTGTCCTTAGCATTTATTTGTAAGAACATGGAAGAGCTAATCTATGTTTTATAAAGCATACTATTTTCTCTATTCATTTTGGTGATTGGAACCTAAGAAACAGTTGCATTTAATGTTGTGTTTCCTGGCCACAATTATTTATTTAAGTAATTTGTTCGTATTCAAAACAGATAAAACTGTTCATTTATATTCAGAATTTTTGCTTCAGGAAAAATAAAATAGACATGTCTCCAAATAAGACTTTCATCTTGTCCCTTGACTTTTTCAAGTTTGTCTTTATTATTTAAAATGGTCCGTCAGTATGGCCGTACGTAGGCGCTTGCTATAATATGTTGGGGGAAAGCCAAGTGTTTTATGCCCTCAAATTTGGGGTTGAACATTTGTACCTAGGCAGGAAATCAAAGCTAGAATCTAAGTGATTTAATTATTTGTCATTTTGAATGAGTTGCCTTAGCTCAGCTGACAACCCCAGGCATAATGTCAAGTCTTTAATCCATCTAAAAGTTCACAAATTAAATTTATAGGCTAAACACACTGGGACGCCAAAGCATTACACATCATTTGCTTCCCTGGCTTTATTGAGAAGACTCAAAATTACAATGTTTTTTTATATAGAAAGAGAGAGGGAGAACAACATTGTCGCCAATTACATTTGCCAACAGAGGGGGCGCACTGTGTTGTATAACAGTCATACAACATGTGGGGCCTTATCTTACACCCGGCGCTAACCCAAACGCTAACCCAAAAGTGTCTTTGCTATCTTACACCCTGCGCAGGTGTCATTATAGCGCCCAGCGCTAACATTGTTTAACTACCGAGTAATCTTGCACCCATAGCATGTCAACTGGGTGGGTTGGTCTCAAGATGAGGTGTGGCCAGGATAATTTTTGGCGTATTGCTATCTCGAGTTCGCAGGAAGCGCTTGCGCTGAAACCACTACAAACCTGGTCTAAAGTCATGTCGCAGTTATTTTAACAGCGCAATATATGTGCGTCTACACAGGCATGTGCACAGCGCGTGTACACCATTCTGTCTGTTACACACAGGGGTGCACACAAGCATGCATACAAGATATCAAAATCACATTGTGAAATAGGGATTCATATTTTTCTCAAAAATAAATATTTGTTGTCTCTGAAATCCCGGGGAAAGGGGGTTGTTTTAAAGCATTAACCAGTAAAAATGTGTTGGTCATATTTCCATAAGCGGGACAGAATGCGTGAACCTCTGGGTTCCGAACCGGTCAGCTTTAATGTATTTAGTGTCATCATTAAGCCAAAATAACATTATTTATGTTATTGTGAGAATGCATGTAATATGAATTTTGAATAAAGCTTGAACTTCACTAGATGAAATGCATTGTCTGTGATCTGATTGCTGTGAGAAAATGGAATTGATGTTTGACTATGCTTCATTGTATAATCAAACACAATTTGTTAAACAAACAGGCTAATTTGGTGTTTTCTAAGGTGAGATGGAAGCAAATTCTGTTAGCTTATTGCAGGTGCTTTTTAACTAAATTAAACCGCATAAGATAACAGAGATATTGCATAAGACAACTGTCGGGAATTACCGGGAACCCGTGCCAGTGTTAAACCCTAATGTTAAAAATTATTATTGTGGATATCAAAACGCATCATAATGGTTAGTCCGAATAATATTGATCATACTATTGATCCATATAGCCAATTTCTTGCTTGCACGCTTTAACTACACAAGCACAAACATCTCTGTTTCGCCATCATACAGGTGCAGCTCAAAAAATTGTAATATCGTGAAAAAGTTCAATATTTTTTGTCACTCATGTCAGAAAGTGAAACTCATATATTATATAGATTCATTACACATAGAGTGAAATATTTCAAGCCTTTATTTCTTGTAATTTTGATGATTATGGCTTACAGCTAATGAAAACCCAAATTCAATGTCTCAGAAAATTTGAATATTACATAAGATCAATAAAAAAGGATATTTTAAACAGAAATGTCAGCCCTCTGAAAAGTATGTTCATTTCTATGCACTCAATACTTGGTTGGGGCTCCTTTTGCATGAATTACTGCATCAATGCGGCGTGGCATGGAGGCGATCAGCCTGTGGCACTGCTGAGGTGTAATGGAAGCCCAGGTTGCTTTGATAGCGGCCTTCAGGTCGTCTGCATTGTTGGGTCTGGTGTCTCTCATCTTCCTCTTGACAATACCCCATAGATTCTCTATGGGGTTCAGGTCAGGCGAGTTTGCTGGCCAATCAAGCACAGTAATACCATGGTCATTGAACCAGCTTTTGGTACTTTTGGCAGTGTGGAAATGTAATCAGCATCTCCATAAAGCTTGTCAGCAGAAGGAAGCATGAAGTGCTCTAAAATTTCCTGGTAGATGGCTGTGTTGACTGTGGACTTCAGAAAACACAGTGGACCAACACCAGCAGATGACATGGCACCCCAAATCATCACTGACTATGGAAACTTCACACTGGACTTCAAGCAACGTGGATTCTGTGCCTCTTCACTTTTCCTCCAGACTCTGGGACTTTGATTTCCAAATGAAATGCAAAATTTACTTTCATCTGAAAAGAGGACTTTGGACCACTGAGCAACAGTCCAGTTATTTTTCTCCTTAGCCCAGGTAAGACGCTTCTGACGTTGTCTCTGGTTCAGGAGTGGCTTGACACGAGGAATGCGACATTTGTAGCCCATGTCCTGGATTCGTCTGTGCGTGGTGGCTCTTGATGCACTGACTCCAGCCTCAGTCCACTCCTTGTGAAGCTCCCCCAAATTCTTGAATGGATTTTGCTTGACAATCCTCTCAAGGCTACAGTTATCCCTGTTGCTTGTGCACCTTTTCCTACCACACTTTTTCCTTCCACTCAACTTTCTATGAATATGCTTGGATACAGCACTCTGTTAACAACCAGCTTCTTTAGCAATGACCTTTTGTGGCTTACCCTCCTTGTGGAGGGTGTCAATGACTGTCTTCTGGACATCTGTAAAGTCAGCAGTCTTCCCCATGATTGTGTAGCCTACTGAACCAGACTGAGAGACCATTTAAAGGCTCAGGAAACCTTTGCAGGTGTTTTGAGTTAATTAGCTGATTAGAGTGTGACACCATGAGTTTCCAATATTTAACTTTTTCACAATATTCTAATTTTCTGAGACACTGAATTTGGGTTTTCATTAGCTGTAAGCCATAATCATCAAAATTACAAGAAATAAAGGCTTGAAATATTTCACTCTATGTGTAATGAATCTATATAATATATGAGTTTCACTTTCTGAAATGAGTGACAAAAAAACTTTGAACTTTTTAATGATATTCTAATTTTTTGAGCTGCACCTGTATATAGGCTATATAGGAGGGGCATTGGGGTATATTTCTGCTGGGTACCGACACATGTGGGTGTGAGGGGTAACGAGGGGGCCGATGCCCTAGCTAAGAGGGCTCTTAGAATGGGAGTCATTACAGTGGGTGTCCCTTATGGTAAAGGGGAGGTCAAGGCTAAAGTGAAAAGCATGATTCAAAAGGTTTGGCAACAGAGATAGGATGAGGAAATTAGGGGGCGTCATCTGTATGCCGTCCGGCCAGGGGTCTCTGGGAAGTCTCTTCTTTGCGGGAGTAGGAGGGAGGAAACAATGCTAGCTAGGCTTAGGTTGGGTCATACTGGATTAAATGACAGTTTATATAGGATAGGGAAACATGACACCGGCAACTGTCCTCATTGCAGCAACAAAGAGACAGTTAGGCACATTCTGCTAGAATGTCAGACATATGTCAGGGAGAGGGAGATCATTAGAACACTGGTTGGGGATAAGGTTGGACAGTTTACATTGGCTGGGCTCCTGGGTGGGTCAGTGGGATATGAGGTTCGCATAGCTGTGCTGAAATGTATTTATTCGATTGGTGTGGGTGGGCGGGTCTGAAGGCGGGGAACGCTGATGGTTGACGACGTCACGGAGTGCGACTGTGCGACGGTGGTTATCGCGCGTTTGTTTTTGTTTTTTTTGTTTTTTTGAGAATTATTTCTTTGCTGTTTGTTTGTTTTGTTTCTTTTGTTTTGTTTGAAATAAAAATTAGAGAAGCACTTGCGCATCCTGGCTTGGGTTTTCCGGCCAGGGTTAGCAGTGTAGAAATAAAAATAAAAAATAGGAAAAGCTATAGCGCACTGGCGCCGAAGTTATCTTCCGGAGCCAGTGCAAGTTTGTTTGGTAGAGTTGTTTTGGCTCTCGGTGGTGGCATAAGCTGGTCTGTGACTGGGCGAGATGACGGGGAGTAGTGGGGGGGAGAGTGAGGAGGAAGATATGGAGCATGGGCAGGGCGAGTGGTCGCCGGCCCGGGAGGGACGGGGATCAGTATTAGCGGCTAAGAAGCGGAGGATTCGGAGTGGGAGCAGTGGGGGGAGTGAGGGGGAGAAGCGGGGTGGTAAGGTGGCGCGGCGGGGGGGGTGAAATCAGGGAGAGATTTAAGGTGATTTTGCGGTTTAAGGATGGCCAGGATATAAGGAAGGTGAGTCCGGTGGCTTTGTCTCGTGTACTGCATGAGAAGCTAGGGGAAATAGTGTTGGCGAGGGTTCTGGTTGATGGTGCGTTGTTGATCCAATGCAGGGACGAGAGGCAGAGGGAGAAGGCGATGAAGCTGACGAGTGTGTGTAGCACAGTGGTGGGGTTAGCTAAGAAGGTTGGTGAGGAGTCGGTATTGAGAGGGGTAATATATGGTATTCCGGTGGAGGAAGATCTGGAGGAAGTGAAGGAGAGGGTTACGGGGGGCAAGGTGGTAGGCATTAAAAGGTTGCAAGCTAGGAGGGATGGTGAGAAGGTGGATAGCTTGTCAGTGTTGCTGGAATTTCAGGGGAGGGTGCTGCCAGAGAGGGTGAGGGTGGGCTACATGAGCTTTAATGTGAGAGCGTATGTGCCGCCTCCGTTGAGGTGTTATAAGTGTCAGAGGTACGGGCATATTGCGGCGGGGTGCAAGGGTAAACAGAGATGCGGGAGGTGTGGTGGGGATCATGAGTATGGGAAATGTGAGGAGGGGGCGGAGGTGAAGTGTGTTAATTGTGGGGGGGCCCATAGTGTGGCCTATAGTGGGTGTGTAGTGAGGAAGAAGGCGGAGGAGGTGCAGAAGGTGAGGGTGATCAGGGATATTTCATATGCAGAGGCGGTCAAGGTAGTTCAGCAGGAGAGGTATGGGGCAATGGAGGATAGGGGGGTGGTGCCTCCTGAGAGGGAGCGGGCTAGAGAGCAGGCCAGGGAGCGGGTTAGGGAGCAGGCCGGGGAGCGGGCTAGGGAGCAGGCCAGGGAGCGGGATATGGAGCAGGCTAGGGAGCAGGTTATGGAGCAGGCAGCGGGGCTGGTCAGGAGCAAGATGGTTGAGGACCAGGTCCTGCTAGTGACCAAGGATAAGTTTGTGTATTTCATGGCGGATATCATTAACTGTGCATTCCAGACGAAGGGGCGGTCAGAAAGGATAGAGATGATAGTGAGGAGTGCTGCCAGGTATCTGGGTATCCAGGGGGTCACGGGGGCGGGTGTGCAGGATGAGCTTAGAAGACAAGAGCAGGTGGGCAAGGACTCATGTTCAGGGAAATAGTCTTGGTAATGATAGTGCTCCAATGGAATGCCAGGAGTCTGCTGGCCAATGGCCAGGAATTTAAGGGGTTTATTCAGGGGTTGGAGAGCCTGCCTGGGGTTATATGTGTGGTGGAGACCTGGCTAAAACCGGAGTTGGATTTTGTGATTCAGGGGTATGTGTGTGTGCGACGGGATAGGGAAGGAGGAGGCAATGGGGGTGGGTGTGCTACATTTATTAGACAGGGGGTCTCCTATAGAGTTGTTGAAATCGGGGTGGGTTTAGAATATGTTGTGGTTGAGGTGTGGATAGGGGGAGGGAGCGTGTGTGTAGTAAACTTCTATAACCCATGTAGGAGGTTGGAGCTGGGTTCGTTAGAGGCAGTAAAGGGCTTGGGGGGTAGGAGGGTGCTTTGGTGTGGGGACTTTAATGCCCATGGGGTGCTTTGGGGGGGGGAGAGGACAGATGGGAATGGGGTGGTTGTGGAGGAGCTAATGGACTCTGTGGGTTTGGTGTGTCTGAATGATGGGACTGGTACTAGGATTGATTATGGGACAGGTAAGGTGTCCAGTTTGGATTTGACGCTAGCTTCGCAGGCCTTAGCAGGTTCCTGTCAATGGGAAGTTTTAGATGAGTCAACGGTGGGGAGTGATCATTTTCCGATCAGGTGTACAGTGGGAAGTGACGGTGAGGTAGGGGAGGTTGTGCCTTTGGCTAGATGGAACTTTGGGAAGGTGGAGTGGGATGTGTTTAGGGAGTTTAGTGAGGCTAGGCTTAGGGAGGTAGGTATGGAGCAGGACGTTGGACTAATTAATGAACAAGTGACGGACGCTATTATAGGGGTGGCAGAGCAGACCATACGGAAGACAGCAGGTGTGAGACGGCGGAAGTTGGTTCCCTGGTGGTCTGCAGAGTGCAGCGAGGCAATCAAGGCTCGAAACAGGGCGTTTAAGGCTTTGCGGTCGGCGCACACGTTCCAACTGCTTGTACAATATAAGAGAAAGCAAGCTGTGGTGCGGCAGACAATTAAAGTAGCGAAGAGGGTGTATTGGAGGTCATTTTGTGGAACCATAGGTAGGACCACTCCGATTGGGGAGGTGTGGGGTATGATACAGAAAATGAGGGGGGTGCGGAAGGAGTGGAGGTACCCTGTATTGGAACAGGGTGGGGTTCTGGCGAGTGAGGATGGTGCGAAGGCAAATCTGCTAGCCAAGGTCCTGGGTGAGGTAGGTAGTTATGGGCTGTCGGAGGAGGGGGTGAGGGGCATTCAGGGGACAAGGGAGGAATTTGGTGAGCTGCTGGAAGAAGTGGGTGAGCAGGGAGGGGCTATTAATGCGCCCTTTACGTTGGCGGAGATGAGGAGGGCAATGGGGAAGTCAGGACTTACTTCCCCAGGTAAGGATCAGGTGTGCTATGTCATGCTGAAGCATTTATCTGATGAGGCGTTGGGAGTGGTACTGGGGCTTTATAATAGGGTGTGGCAGGATGGGCAGTTGCCTCAGGAGTGGAAACGGGCAGTTATTATTCCTATTAGGAAGCCAGGCAAAGATCCTTCAGATCCAACTAATTATAGGCCCATTGCGCTGACCTCTCATCTGTGCAAGGTTATGGAGCGTATGGTCACTGACAGGGCGACCTACCAGAGTGGGTTCAGGAAAGGGCGGGGGACGATGGACTCGGTGCTGAGCCTGGAGTCGGAGGTGAGGAAAGCCCAGGTGAATAAGGAGGTAGTGGTCTCTGTGTTCTTTGATGTGGAAAAGGCCTATGATCTGATGTGGAGAGAGGGGGTGTTGATTAAGCTCAGGAGGCTGGGGGTGTCGGGTAATATGTTCAGCTGGGTGAAGGATTTTTTGTCGGGGCGCTCTATGGAGGTGAGGGTGGGGAGGTGTTTTTCCTCAGGTCAGGAGGTGGGTACCGGTACGCCGCAGGGGAGTGTCATTAGCCCGCTGTTGTTCTCCATCATGATTGATGATGTGTATGCTGACGTTGAGCCTAGTGTGGGGAGGTCATTGTTCGCGGATGACGGGGCGCTGTGGAAAAGGGGGAGGAATGTGGGCCATGTGGTGAAGAAGGTGCAGGATACGATACAGCGAGTGGAGCGGTGGGCTTTGCGGTGGGGCTTCAAATTCTCTGTGGGCAAAACAAAGGCGCTTTTCTTTGGGCGGAAGAAAATTGGGGCAGGGGTGAAGCTGGTTTTGTATGGCCAGGAGCTTGAAAGGGTGGAGACATATAAATTTCTGGGGGTGTGGTTTGATACCAGGCTCACGTGGAAGGTGCATATAGAGGCACTGGTTAATAAGTGTAATGGGGTGTTGAATGTGATGAGGTGTTTGGTGGGTATGGAGTGGGGGGCCGACAGGGCTGCACTGCACACTATTTATGTGAGCCTGATCAGGTCTGCTCTGGACTACGGGTGTGTTGCGTATGGGTCGGCGTCTAAAACCTTGTTGGGGAGGTTGGATGTGCTCCAAGCTCGAGCACTCCGGTTGTGCAGTGGGGCATTTAAGACGACGTCGGTGCCAGCGTTGCAGGTAGAGATGGGGGAAATGCCTCTGGGGCTGCGGAGACTTCAGCTTCTGGTGACGTATTGGGTGGCTGTTCAGGGTCATGAGGGGAGGCATCCAGTGCGGAGAGTTCTTGAGCCCTGCTGGGAACATCAGAGGCAGCGGGTAAACAGTTTTGGATGGGTGGCGGCGCAGAAGGCAGGTGAGCTGGGGTTGGTGGATAGGGGGTTTGCTCCAGCTGTGGCATGGCCAGCAGTGCCACCATGGTTTTTGCCTGAGCCGGTGATAGACTTCGGACTGCTGGGATGGGACCGGGATGGCAGTGGGGTCGGTCCTCAGGGTCTGGGGTCATATGTGGGGCGGGAATTCTATAGCTACCTGCAGATATATACGGATGGCTCGAAAGATCCTGAGACTGGTAGGACGGCAGCGGCGATGGTGATCCCAGAGTTTGACATCGAGGAGGGGAGGAGGCTAACGGATGACATATCTGTGTTTGCTTGTGAAATGGTGGCCGTGGTGCTGGCTTTACAGTGGGTGGAGGAGGTGCGGCCTGAGCGGGTGGTGATTGCGTCGGACTCCTGTGCAGCGCTGGATAGCTTGCAGTCGGGGACATCTGAGAGCAGAGAGGATTTGCTGTATGAGATCCTCCAGTCACTATACAGGATACAGCAGATGAGGCTGGTGGTGCAGTTTGTGTGGGTCCCTGCCCATGTGGGGTTGGAGGGGAATGAGAGGGCTGACAGGGCTGTGAAGAGGGCACTGAGGAGCAGTGGCAGGGTGGAGGTCAAACTGGGGAAAACGGAAGCTAAGGCCATTATTAAGCAGCAGGTGAAGAGGAGGTGGCAGGCAGCATGGAATGCAGAACGGAGGGGCCGGGGTCTGTTCAAGTACACACCAGTGGTTGGGACCGTAGTGTATGGGGGTCGGAGTAGGACACAGGAGAGGGTCATCACGAGGCTGAGGTGTGGGCACGCGGGGTTAAATCGTTCACTTTTTCTGGTGGGGAAACATGCAACTGGGCGGTGTGATTACTGTGGAGAGGAGGAAACGGTGGAGCATGTGTTATTGTTGTGCAGGAAGTATGTTGGGGAGAGAGAGGTACTGCAGAGGGCTTTAGGTGGGGTTGGAGTGGGTAGTATTGGTGGGGTGTTGGCTAAGCGCTCAGGGGATCACAGCTGGGATCTATTGCTGGAATTTATGATGGTGACAAACTTGCTCCATAGGATCTGAGGAGTGGAATGTGAGGGGATAGGGGGTGGGGATCTCGTCCACACTCCAGACCAGTGGGTGGCGGTAATGCACCTTTCAGTTGTTTGCCAACCGCCATAAAACCAAAAGAAGAAGAAGAAGAAGGGCGGGTCTGAACCCCTGCTATCGCTTTTCCGCACTCCGTAACAGTAGGTGGCGGTGTGCACCTGACAGTTGGTAGCACCCGGCCATAGAAAACCCAAAGAAGAAGACGAAGACGAAAAAGATTTCTGAAAAAAATGGCGTCTGAGTCAAGGCAGTGTCTTTTTACTTAAATTAACAAACAAAAAAGCGTCTCCCTCTTTACAGCACAAAAGGATTGACATTTATATGCAGGTCAGTGCATAATCGCACATTAGCAAAGCAATAGGTTGCTCGTTAGATAATATCCCACATTGTCATCTTGAATATTGCAGCACTAGCTAGCACTACTACCTTGCACTGAACACTTCACTTGCATGCAACAACAAATGACGCTAGTTAGCCAACCTTAGCCCAGTGTTGTCAAAGCAGCGATTGTTAGCTTGCAAGTTATTAACGTTAGCTATTCATCTGTTTACAATAGACCGTGATATTCACTGGTTATATATGTATGTAGGTAACGTATATTGAATAAACACTGCACTAGTGTCGTAGAATTGGCTAAGTTTGGCGACTTCGCCAGCATTCGTCGGCTGTGACGGACTATTACTAAACAGTTTTGATAGCTAGGTCGCTATTTGCAGAGTGCTTGCTCGACAAGGCGCGCTGGATGAGATGTAACGTTAGTAGTAGTAGTGTATTGCTCACGTACAGTACCCAGGTAACGTTGGATAATATACGCCGTTGGTTATGGAAACCTTGAACTTTAAAAACGCACTAGTGACCCTAAGGTTATCTATTAACGTTATTCGATTATGTGTTTACTGTTCAGTAACTTGCACACCCATCAGCAGGCTGTCAATCAAAGCGCGAAGTTAGCTCAAGTTGTTATTTAGTTAAACTGAGCTAACCAAATAACTAGCTAGCTATTTAAGTTGGCTTCATAACTAAACAACGTTATAACGTTATGAGCTAACGTTAGTTGTCTTAAGTTAGCCCGTGTTTTGCTGTCGTACTTAAAGGTAGCTGTTAGTAACAGTAAAAGTTTCAACAAGATGACTTGTTTTTATCGACAGCGCGTAGCGTTAGCTATATCGCGCTCTCTCGTTAACTAATTCATCAATCTAGCTAACAGCTGTGTTACTACTTTGTGTGGTTAGACTTGGTTGTGCCTTGCTTTTGAAGCCTCTAGCATCGCTTTTCTTGTACCGTGGGATATGTTCTTCAGTGCCCACACTGTTTTATTGAGGAATGCTCTGTCTTCAACAGGCCAGCTCCTTGAAGAATCCACATCTCTATGAGCGGTGCAATGGTACAGATTTGGAATGTGAATGGTCATATGTTTTCCATAAAAATATGGCTTATCAAGGTTCCACTTATAGTCATTACAAACCACAGGTAAGCTGCAATAATTTGATTCCAAATAATCATTTTGATTTCAAGAGCAGATTAATCCAGATACCAGTCAAGTAATGATTATCACTGTAGCAGGCAGACATGTACAGTTTAAAACATGAATACATTTAGGAATAATTGTTACTTTTTTCATGTTCATACACTGCCCTCCATAATGTGTGGGACAAAAGAAATCTTGACTTGGCTCTGTACTCCACAATTTTTGATTTGCAATCAAACAATTCACATGTGGTTAAAGTGCCGATTGTCAGCTTTTATTAAATTGTATTTTCATTTCAATACTTTTTATATAAATTATCAAATTCGACCTATAGTTTCTTCATAGTGAGGGAAATCATGTTTCCAACATTTCAATATCCCAATCTAGTCAGAAATCGGTAATTTGTGGTACACATTCCTATACATTATTTAGAGGATATGTATCCTGATATACAATATGCAGTGTATGTATGGTATGGTTTATGACCAAACGGAATATTGAACAAACTAAGTTAAATTAGCCTTTTTTTCTTAATTGAAGCATGTTTTCTGTCGGCCAACTGACTTTTGCCTAGTTTCTGTCTTATTGTTTGTTTTTGTCCTCACCACCAACATTGTGCCTGTAAGAAGATCAGTCTGAAGGAAAGCATGGACACCCACCTGCTGCCATCCAAAGTGTTCAGTGATGGCTCTGTCCCCAACCTAGACCCGGCTCTACTGTACAGTTCCTGGTCAGTGTTCACTGATGATGTCAAGCCTGCTGCCACAGATGGAAACTTATCCAGGTAATGAAATGGCAATAAAGGAACTGGAATGGCAGGTATGCCATCCGACAGATTAGTTTGGATACATATACAGTGCAAAGCGTGTGGCAGTTTCACAGTGATTGTTGGAAACGTTACTTTTCAGCAAGATATTTGGACAGCTTTCTATAGATAAAACTGCATTGTATATTACAATGAAGGGATCATGACCCTGTGAAATCCATGCTGACAACTGAGCCAGACAAAATACAAGGCGGTGAATGCTGTGCATCCGGACAGTGATAATAGACGAGTGTTTGTAAAGTTTACCTTGAATTTATGTAGACAAAAAGGCCACCGTGTTTGGACAAAGCCAGGCTTCAAGCAAAAAGCATTTCTACTTACAAGCATATGCCGAACTGTGTACATTTTTGTAATGCTTTTTTCTCCAATTTGGAATACCCAATCATATGCAGCCAGGCTCATGCTGTAATTTCTGCAGCCATTGTGGGACAGCATAGACAAGCATGCACTCTCAAGCATGTGATGTCAAACGGCCGCTTTCCCCTTTTTCACATGGCAGCCCACAAGCTAAGCTTTCGCAGACATGAGTCAGAAGACGCTTCGTTTGCAACATTAGCAAGAAGATCGCGGGCACCAACTGGATGCTGGCTGGCTAAACTGTCCCTATCCCTGGACAATGCTACCACCAATTATGCGTTGCCAAGTCATCACTGGCATGATCTGGATTCAGTCCATGCCAGTGATGGTAGACCATGTGGCCCATCCATGCATACTGTCCACATTTTCTTGAAATCAGTGATTGAAAATAATAATACGTTGTGCTAATGTGGGAAAAAGTGAATCAATAGTGGACTTTTAAGCAGTGTTTCATAGATGTGCTTTGGAAGCAGCTGTTCAAAATAACTGTAAAATACCACAAAGATGGGTGTATATATCCCAATCCCCATTCTTGCCCAGTCCTAGGTGTGCATTGGTTTCTCACCTATGCTAGTTTGCAGAAGTGAAAATAAGTTCAAACACATTGATAACTATCCTCTTCAGTATTTTCTTATATTTAAAAAAATATATATATATTTTTTACAACACTTTTCCAGGCCTGGAAAAAATAATTTTCAAATTCCATGACTTTTCAAGGTTTTTCATGACCATACGAACACTGTATCTAATCTTTATTAGAAAAATAATTAATTCCATCAATTTTATGTGGTAACCTATGAAACTGGTTTGTCGCATGAAATTCAAAAGAAATGTAAACTTGAAGCATTGCCATTGTATTGCCATTACTATTTGTTGAAATATTCTGGGCTGATTAGCCCATATAAGATTATGCGTGTAAAATGTCCAGCTTAATTGTATTCCCACATTAAAGCTTGCATGGCCAAAACCAGAAAACTAACTTAATTGCTAGGTTTGAAGAAAAAGTAAATTTTGTGGGGAAACATATTTTACAATTGGCTGATTTATTATTATAATTTTTTTTTTTTTGTGACAAATCTTTGCCATGAATGTTACAGCCGTTGATGGTAGCAAGCAGAAAGTTTTGCATTCTAGACTGCTTAGTGTAGTTATTCCGGGACTAATTTCAGGACCAATGGCTTTGGGCTGGTGGCCCACCAGAGATGCTTACTATCTTATATTTTTTTGGAAATGTATCGAATCTTTTTTTATGCTCCTACTTGGACTGATTTGGAATTGTTTATTGTTTTTCAATGCAGTATTGTATGTTGTTTATAGGCATTACATTTCATAGTAAAATAGTTATGTTCTTGGATTAACTCTGCAGATGTCTAGTACAGATCACAACAATAATTAGGCATGTGATTTATTAAAAGTTTTACACTCAAAAATGGCCACATCTTCTATAGGCCCAGAGTCAATTTGTCATATTCTGGAAACGGTCCTGATGTATTTGGAATGGTCTCCAGTATCCTTGAAGAACCAAATCCTGAACATCTTGGAGATTGGTATGTGTGGAATGCTTATTAACGTTTCCTCATTGCACATTTAAAAAAATAAAAAATTTGGATAATTAAAATTTTCTGATAAGCTTATAAGTGAAACAAATATTGAGAGATTGTAATATAATATAATAAATGGTTCATGTTCCTGCAGGAATTCATCTTCCAAGCTCTTTCCTTTATGGGCTGCAGACAACGACCAAACCGGCCAACAAGAGAAGACGGGACATTTTAGTAATGGCTCTTCTGATGTGATTGATATAAGTAACTTTTATCAGGATGCTTTTCAAGAAGGAGATCACATGGACAGCCTCTACCATGGTTTCCAGGGCCTTGACCTTACGGACACCTGGCTTCTGGGTGGTAAAAAAGTTCCAGATTTGGGCAACCTTGACTCCACACATTTCACTAGCAGTTCTTGCAATCAAGATGCCTTGCATGGGCCCGCATATCCCAGGGACGACTTTGGATTCAACAAAAGAGACCCACGCGTGCAAGATGGCAGTCAGGAGGTCCTTAATGGTAGCTTTGAGACGATACCAGCTGAGTTTGGCATGTATGCATTTCATAACCGCAGCAACAGCAACAACACACGACTGCAGAAGGAGATCAAAGTGGAACAGGGCAGGGACAAATTCTTCAAAAGTTCAATGGAACAAACTAGGTTTTCATGTGACCCAAGCAGCCCGCTTCCGAGAGAGAAATGGCATCACATGGACCAGCAAAGGCAGTACCCCTTTAGAGGTTATGAGGACTATAATGCCCATCCACCACAGCGGAAGACATTCTCCCCATCCCAGAGTCACTATAGCATTCCGCATAACAAAATGAACGGGAAGACCTGGAAGACAGGTGAACATTTCAGTTCAAATCTGCAAAATGGTTATCTGTCGAGCAGAAAACTCTATGATCAGTGTCAAATTAATGCGGTTGACTCTCCGTGCGATTTCACCCCAGCTGGAAACGTAGAATTCCGGAATGGAGATTATCTGCACCCAGGAAAAAGTCGCCCTCTCTGGTCTGAAGGAGATGTGTTGAGCCCTTCATGGAAGTCCAGCTTGCAGAACGGGAAGAAGAACAGTCCTGGCCACAGCCCACAGGTGTCCTTGTCAGGTTTGTCAAACATATCTTCTTATGGAAACCTTGCTAACCACCTGTTGACGCCTAGTCCCACGCTGCCTTACCGCTCCCACACCTCCCCAGTCTCACCGGGTGGAAGGCAGGACCACAGATCCAAACCAGGAGAGGGTCGTCCTGGTGCGTGGCCTCGAGGCATGACTCCTGGAAATGCAAACCTGAATACATCTGGCAGTCATTACAGATTGGATCTGTCAGTCACAAAGGACCACTGCAGCTGGTCAGGGGTCTCAGCTGGTGAGGATCCCGACAAGTATCTTTATAACCGGACCAAGCACAACCCAGATGGCCATGATGATGGCAAGGGGATAAGGAAGAACAACAACTGGTTCCCTCAGTCTAATGCATATGGAGGCCCCAGCCGGCACCAGTACAGCAGCAACAACAACTACTGGCGCAAACAAGACCAAGAAAGGAGCCGTACTTCCGACTTTAGCTCCGCTCACTTTTCACCCCCCTTGCAGCTAGACCTGAAGCAGAACCCCAGCCTCGCCCAATTTGGCCTGCATGGTGGTGCTGGTGGGGGTGGAAGCAGTGGAGGCTTTCCATTGCCTCAGTCTGGATTGCCCTTCCCTGACCTTATGGAGATGCTTCAGAGTGAAGACTTGAGCCACCTCAGCCCTTTCGTCAGTGAACTGCTCAATGGTGATGTTCCACCCCCTTACTTTGGGTTCCCCCCACTCTTTAACAAGTACAGGCCCATGAGGAACCGCAGCGGCCCAGCCAATGAGCTCCATGTACAGCTGGAGCTGTGCTATGAGCAGTGGAGAACCCTGGAGAAGGAGAGGAAAAAGGTAAAATCTACATATATATCTTACAATGTGGAGCCCAGAACTAGGCACAAGATAGGATAAAAAAATAACTCCTAATGCAAAGTGGTTTGAGCCAGTCCAGGTCTTGCCAGTAGTGATTGGAACTTTCTTTTGGCTCCGTTCGTTCAAAAGGTTTGTTCATTCACTAGTACTTCCGGTTCTGGAAAGACCGAAATGTCAGTTCATTATTCGTTCACTGTGTACACCTACTCTCTCAATGCGATCGGTGTCAGCTCAGTTCAACGTTAACAGGCTGACTGCTTATTACCAAAATTGCTTATTATGCACTTAAACAATCAGTGGTAAAATCTATTATTGCAGAAACGTAATAAAAATACGTTATATGTCGGGTGAAGCAGCCTTAATCCAATTAAACTACTATTTGAAATATAACATACTTCTAACAGATCGACATCAATATCTAAAAAGAATAAAATACACACTATGTGATTTGCATGAATAATGACTTTAATTACATATCCTAGCTTACTCTTGTATTAATACAGAACAATCATCATGGATACAAAGGATTCCGGTACACATTACAATGCAAATAAGATTGCCTAAATTGACTCTACCTAAAATAAACATGACAGAAATGTACTATGATGGTCAAGGTTGAAAGAAGTAGTAGCCAACTAATGTTGGGATAACAGTTACTGGCATCAGTGCAAGTCACAAAAACCATTATATAATTTGGCTTGGGCAATAAGAAAACAGCAGAGGAGAACGCACCAGAGATTAAAGTCTCACTACTTGGGAAAAATTATGCCAATTAATGCTTAAAAAATCGAGTGAGGAAATAAAGCATTCATTAGATAATATCTGAATACTCTACACGTTCAAAAAACACGATTGTCATGTCAATAGGCCTACCTAAAAAAATAAATAGACACGATACATGTTTCAGTCTATGTGAAATAATTTTTTAGTTTATTAGCTGGCTCTAGTATTATAGAAACATATAATGGACTTGCCTCCACGCTAAAGATTTAGCTAAAGATTATCTGTGTGTTATATAGGCTAAATGGATTAATGTGCGATGCACCTGCCTGCTAACTGCATTAGCTCACGTTAATACGTTCAGTATGGCAAGTAGTTTTAACATTTATTCGACTTCCGTAGCTAGCTACCCATTTGTCCTACCTAGCTAGCCATATGTCCCAGCTAATTGCGTTAAAACGTCAGCTAGTTCACTAGCTAATGAACAAAGTGCAGCTACTTTACTAGCTGACATGATTTTAAGTGCAAAAAGCCACCTAGCTGTGCAAAATGGCCACCAAGTTAACAAGCTAAAAAAATATGCTTACAAATGCCACAAAGTTAACTCGGTGGCTGACATTAAGGTACGAGTTAGCTAGCTAGCTCGCAAGCCATTTTTAAAAAAAACGCTGTTATACACACCTAAAGATGTAGCCTAATCACTCTCACACTTTTATACCTCAATAAACCATGAATCTGCGCAAAGGGGTTAACTAGCTACTACTGGCCTCTGTGCAAATCACTATTGTAGGCCTGAAGGAGGAGTGGACGTCGTCTCAGTGCTTTCAGGGAGTGCCAAACGAACAAATCTTTGACGGAGAAGACTCTGTTCCGTTCGTTCTTTTGATAGATTTGTTCGAAAAGATTCACGAACTGCCCATCACTGCTTGCCATTAGCAAGTTATTTTACTGCCAACAGGCGGTTTCCACTCGGCTTGCTTCTTATTAAACTTGGATGAGCTCAAACGGGTATGTATTAGGGGTGCTAACTTGTTTCCATCTTTGCTGTAAAAGGCAGTGTATAGCATTGATAGTGTAATTATGATGTTCAAAACCATTATTTTTCTTTGAGCCTTTCATGATTTTGTTTTCAGACTGAGGCAAATTTGGCAAGAAACTTTCCTGGGAGGAGAGTTTCAAGCTCCAACAACACTCCCATTCCATGTCTCCCAGCCAATCCGTCCAGAGTGGATCGTTTGATTGTGGATCAGCTGAGAGAGCAGGCTAGGGTGAGTTCTGTCTTTCGAGCTCTTTCCATATGATGTTACTTAACTTGTGTTACTTAACTTAATAAGTTACACAAGCATAGAAAATAATTTTATAAATATAAAATTTAATTTCTTCTTATTTGTAGTAATGCTTATAGTGACCTTTTCTTCTTTCATGCATTTTGAGGACTGCGTCATTCAAACTTAATTTTTTTATTATTAATTACAATTTGAATATAAAAGCTGTTAATAGAATGAAAAATGTTTTCCTTCAGTGTTTCCCCTTTAATTTAGCACTTTGGGCTGCATTTTATGTATGAATACAATGTGCTATACAAATAAAAGTTTATTATTATCAATTGTGCAGGCCTGGTGAGCTGCGAGGCCAATGAAAACCACAGCTAGGCCAACAAAATCTTTTTATTTTAGAATGGCCAAAATAACGGCCTATGCCTATTCATTCTGAAATCAGTAAGCATTTGCATTTGGGAAACTCTGCATGGTGCTGTTCCGTAACATGAGTCGACCTCTGTGTCGTTGCCTGGGAAACTTGACGCGATGAGAGTGCCCCTGGGACAGGTCCCAGAGTCCCTTTCTGTTACTGCGGAGCAAGGGCGCGAGCATATGGGATGCGGGTAAAGATGGAGTGGAGTGGGCCGGAGACATGTTGGCTTTTTTAACTTTCGTTCATTCTTCTCCACGGCTTTTCGAAGTGAAAGTATTTTCTGATATTTAATATTTTCTTGTGGAAGCACAAGGTCACTGCATTTGTCTCTTGTTTGAACTGTCAATACTACAACCCAACGTTACTGTGTGTTCATGATCATTGTATCGATATGGTCGAGCGTAACGTTACCTCCGTAATCCAACAAAATGTTATTGCAACAACCATTTCTTCCCGCCCCGCCTACAGAGTTTGCGGCCCCGCCTAACAATATAAAATGGCAATGTCATTGTTTGAAACGAATTTACTATATTTAAAAACCAATAGCAAATTTGTTTGCGTAAGCGCTCCATTTTGTTATCCGTCTTCGGAAATTATCACGATTCAATAGATTTGTGGAGTGTTTGGACTCCCCTCGGCTAGTGCCCAACTCCAAATAAGTTAGGAAATTAGTGTTCATTGGCAGTAATCTCAGTGTGCCATTGCCAAGTGTGGCCAGTAGTTCCATAGGGCAATGCACAATTGGTGATTACGTCGGCCGGGGTATGTGAGGGCTCAGTCAGTTACGGGTCCACAAATTGGACATGCTCAGCCCCACGGTGGGTGCCAAATTTAAACACCTTTGCAAATCAGCGATTGTTTTTCCCAAGTTGAAGCATGCTTTTGATTATCTGTTATTTGATGGATTTAATGGAGTGCCAGGCTTAATGGGACCCCCCCCCCCCTCTCCATTATTGTAGAATGCAGTTGGGATTGCTCTGCTGTGAAAAACGTTTGTTTTTCTGTATGCATTCCATCTAACCTGTAAGTTTAGGTAACAATATGGAAAATTCCAGCTTTTCTGTGAAGTTGACCATTCTGAGGGACATCACCTGTGTGTTGGGCATAGTGTTATGTGAACTTTGGCCTAAAATTTTTTGACTTCAGCACTTGATATTAATTATAACAGCTTACCAAAATAGTTATACAAGCTAAAATAAGTAGCACTTATGAATCTTTATCCAACTATAAGATTAAATATTGAAATATATTACAATGTTATAGCCTATATTTGGCCGAGGGTCATAATTTTTCATATCTGAAGGTTGTGGCATTGGTTGGGAAGATGGAACGTCTGCGCAGCGCTCCAGTCCATGCTAATATCACCACCACTCTGGAACGTCACCTGGAGGCCATCCGCTTCACACAGCAACGCCGTAAAGACGAGATCGTCAACACCGCCAACCGCCAAAGACAGGGAGCGCCCAGATACAGCGATGACAAAGGTACAAAAAGTCTTCAAACTCGACACACATTAGTTTGAACTAATCAGTGATATAACACCTGTGAGCATTGAAAGAGTATGTTTTTTGGACAGTAATAATTCTGCTTTTCATACTCATGAAGTGAGTGGAGTGATTAAATGAAGCAGAGTCTAACCAGTCATGTGAGCCTGTTGTAATTATAGCAGGGCTGGGCTCAGTTCCTTTTCATTTCTGGGTGAGTCCATGTCAATTCAACATGCTTTTTGACCGCATCGACACAGGGATGAGATTTGGCATGCTGATTTGATCTTATTAAAATATTCCTGGAACCAAAATTACACTTGTTCCAAGTTTGGGCCAATCAGCGCACACCCATCACCTGCTCTATCTTCATTACTATCGGTCGTAGAGAAATGGTTTTTATATTATCATATTAACACTAGAACGACTGGAGCGGTTTGGGAATTTTTAACTTTAATTTCTCAGAGCAAGAGAGTCGCACGGCGGCCTCCTTTCATGACCTAAATATGTCATATCTACCTGGTCATGTTTTAAAATTTCAAAAAGGACTTTCTGGAAAATAAATAAATTTTTTAAAAACACCTAGAAGGATGGGTAAAAGCACTCAAATGATCGCTGTGAGCCCCCCGCCACTCGCCCTCTCCCAGTCATCCATTCACACCTAAGGATCACTGAAGGTGTTTAGTTCACAACTGCTGAGCCCCATTGAGAGGACAACTGTCACATTAGCAAGTTATTAGTCAAATACTTTTTTTAAATCAAAAAGTACAAACTCAATAAAAAATGTTTTACAATTCATGCCACCTGCTGCTTATTTAGCAAAAATAACAAAAAATTTTGCGCACTTAATTTCTAGGCTACGTGTAGACGAATTCAAAGAACGAGATACTATGACACCTATGCTATGCCACAAATTGCATAGGCTAAGAGAAGAATGTGTAAATTGATAGCGGGAATAAAATAATTTTAGATGCTCCAAAAACAGGCTCATCAAACTTATATGCGTGGGGCTAATAAAAGAGAGGGGCACAATTTCACTTTGTAGAAAAAAAATTAATAAATACAAAAAGTTGTTGGACTTATATTGTTTATAGCCTATAAACAGAACTCCACAAAGTTGCCTGGACCTACAACTTTTAAATATAATCTAAATGTATTTGTCATGTGAACAGAAAACAACACTATAATATAATAAAACAACTTATTGTTCAACTTAGTGTTCAGCATTGTTGATTCATGACTATTGTTGGCTAGTCTACTCACTATTTGCCAGTTTCACCTCAGAGAACACCAGGTTACTGGCAGTCCTTTGGCAGCAGAGGGGCCACAGCCTTCAGCAAACCGGGATGACAGAAGGCATTCTGTTACCTTGCTTCTTCCTCACGTTGATCCCTATCAGCCATGCCAATCCCATCTCTCCCGGGGTCTATGCCAGTAATGGCATCTCCTCCCTCTCTGGGCATTGTAGCTGGTAGTCCGTGGGGGATGTTCCATCCATCACTGTCCCAAAACTTCTGACGTCGGAAAAGGGACTCTCACCCTTTCCGTGCACGACGTGCGTGTGTGAAGTTTGGGGGTGGGATGAATGGGATGTGGGGATGGGATGGGATGGGATGTGGTCCGTGGGGGCTGACTGCCTCTGCTGGGGTGCGTACACCTCTCCACCTGGCTGGGCTGATGGGCCTATAGAAGCCGGTTCCGCGTCCAGCATTATCTGTCTATGCGATTCTTTTAGATCCTTTTAGGGGCAGAGACAGGGAGAGACAGACAGCAACAGACATTAAAGACAATCCCGACAGTATTTAATAAGTACTGTCCGTTTTTGTCTATTACACATCCATCATTAGCCCAAACTTTGTTATCCCATATCTTCCAGATGAATGATCTGGGACAAGTGTCATTTTTGTTCTAGGTGTTTTTTATAAGTCCAAATCAGCATGCCAAATCTCATTCAAATACATGTCAATGCAGTTAAAATGTGTGTTGAATTGACATGGCCTCACCCTTCTGTCACTTCTGGAAATGAATTGGAACTCGGTTCATGAGTGAAACATGCAATTGATATTCGTTTAAATTAATTTAATTTAATTTTGTTTACTGATATGTGTGACTTTAAATGGAATCGACCCAGCCCTTGTCAGTACATGAGCTCCAAACCATGCCAGCCTTACTTACGCTCATCCTTTTTCGGTTCGCCCATGGTATCCATTTGCAGATGTCCTGGCCCTGGCAGCGGCAATCAAAGAGCTGGCTATGCTGACCAGAAAGGCGCGAACGGCGCTGTGGTGCGCCCTGCAGATGACCCTGCAGATGACCCTGCCCAAGGGTGTGCTGGGAACGGCGGCGCGGCAGGCAGAGCTGGAGCGAGCCCTGCTGGAGCTCTGCAACCCTGGGGAGGGCGAGCTACCGGGGCTGGGGGCTGGCGCGACCCAACCGCCAACAGGCCTGTCGAGTGACAAGAAGGAGGTCGGAGGCAGGGAGGCCAAGGCACAGTTGGAGATCAGGGCCGCCAACGATCCGAGGACAGAGTGAGGCTATTGCGGGATACCTACACACATTTAAACTTGCGTCTTTAATTTATGGAGAACGCATCAGAATGACTTTTTTCCATCTCAGAATTTGAATTGCGTTCGCATTCCTGATATTCGAGGCAAAAAATAAGGCCAGTTTAATTTTGTTTGATTACAGTTTAGAGAATTGATCATTGCATATCCCCACCGAATGTTCGGCGCTTGGCTTCTAGAGCCATTTCTTGCCATATCTTATACATGTGTACAGTCGATGGCTAATCATTTATTTGCTGCACATGTTTTGGTGTGTTGTGTTTCTTTGTATGTTCAGTGTCATTGTAGCTGTAGATAGTTGCAATTAACACCTGCCCCACAGATGGAAAGTTCTAGATGCTCGGTGGTAAGTTGCATCTAATTTAGCCCTTATCCGTGAAGTCTGTGCTGAATCCACTGTCGCGTGCCAAAAGCAAGTAGTTTGGAACGGAATGTAAATACCAGGAACACCTTGGTTTTAACTTGGCACGCCGTTTGTGTTTTGTTTATACATTTGTACCTTTTCTCAGCCTGTGAGAATGCCCAGCAACAACAGAACATCTCTCCTGTCATGTTCTGTGTAGTAATATTTCTCATGGTCCACACAGACAGATCTCATAGTAGCATTCTTAGTGTAAATGTCCTACAAAGAAATGCCTTTAAAGCAGAAGTAGTAATTAGCTACCGATATTTGCTTTTAAGATCTTACAGGGGTATTATTGGCTTTGCTGGGGAATTACTTTAGATAATGGTAAAAGCATTTATTCTCAGGATTAGTACTTTGACTTACTAACACCTTTGGTGAGTTAATAAAAAAAGACTATGACTTATTAAGCACTTAAATCTATATTTTATTATGTTGAAGAAATATCCAGAAGTATTGCATATTTATTTTAATAATTAAAATTGTGTTAAATCATTTAATATAACATTTAATGGATTTTGTTAGTCAAAGTTTATTATTAGATGAGATTGAACTATTTACTCAGGAAACGCTTATGTAATATGTAGATTTTGGGTTATACGTGCAAGGACTTTTTCAGAAATCTAACGATACTAAGTTACCAAAGCTGTTACTGTTTGTTTAGTAACTGATCGTTAATGCATTATTTGTTTGTTACATATTCCGCTGTAGCAGTACAAGCTAAACACATAGTCTTTGTACAATGGCTTAGACAATCACTACGTTTGTATGTCTTAAACTACAGAATTTGAATGTAGAAAATAATAAAGTTGTTTCCGCACACATTTCACAATGAAACATTTTAACACTTTAACAATAGTGTTGCGTAGACTTTTGTTTTGTGTAATTGTATTGCTTTAAGTTTACTGGTTTTAAGTAAAGATATCTGAAATATGTAATATTTGTAGTGTAAAATGCAGTTTAGAGCAGGGTTTAAAAGACAACTTGCTTTATTTTAACCAACAAAAATAATGCTTAAGTTTTGATTCAAGAAATAAGTTGAATCTTGTGTGAAAATATGGAGAAACGGTTGAAATATGTTTCACAAAGGAAAAACCTGTTGTTTGTAACCTCTGCTTAAAGTACCACTGTAGTTAAAGTACCACTTAGCAAAGCACTTTTCTTTTTTTTCTTTTTTCTCTTATGACACCTTCACTGGGGTAGAATTAATGAAACCTGCCTCAAAATATACCTGTAAAAATCTATTTCTTTTCACTGAAACACAAAAATAATTTTATGGCCATGATCAAAGCTAAGCCAGCTACCAGTTATGAAGAGAGATCCCTGATATTGTTTTGGTTAGAGGTGGTATCTATTGCAAAATCTATTTCAATTTGTAAGAAAGTCAAGTTAGCTGATTAGGTGTAGTTTTTGGTCTGTAATTACCCAAATGATAAACATGTGTTCAGGCCATTGTGTGCAACTATAAATTTGATCATTATAGGACTGTACAAGTAGATAAAGTATCCTCTACCTCTTTTGGTTTTGCTATAGGTAATTGTCATTGGAAAGAAAGACTTAATCATATTATTGAGCTTAAAACATTGTATCCCTCCACTAATATCCTTTCATGATTTATGTTCAGTCTATTTAAATATAATCTGAAGGCATTTAGTATCATGTTGACATTCAGCACCATGTAAATCTTTTTGAATGACACCTGTAACCCACCTACATTTCTTTGAATACAAAACTACTTTTGCGGATTATATCTAAGTGAAGCACATATTGTTATAAATCGTGGAAATTGCAAGTACAGTAGGAAGCCCACTCTATCAGCTGCCTTTTATTCAAACTGGAATATAATCAGATTTTATGCTGTGATCTCAATGTGTACTGTGCCATTGGGCTGTTTTGTCAGTAATATTTGATATTTTTTTCATTTCTTATAAAGATGTTATAGCTTAGCACAGTTTGGTTTATACACTACAAGTTTTGTATTTAATGTTGGTGTTTTTGTTGACTTTGTTTACATCAATTTATTTTTTATTGTTATGATTATCCATATGTAGCCAGAAAGATAAATGAATGTATTGGGTCCTGTGGTCATGTAGACCAGGATGGTGTGTGCGTGTGTTTGTTTTTCAGTATATGTATTTTGATCATTACCATTGAACAGAATTGATTTTAATTGGTTTTGAGTGCATTTTACTATAAGGTATATGTGCCTTTTATTAGTATTCCCAAAATGTTAAGGTTAGTGTGGACACTAAACTTTTTTTTGCTTTTGTGTCACTATATTCTATTCAATACAAAATGATTACCATTTTATTTAGTATTTTATATATACGGTATGTGTTCAGTGAAACTGTAGACAATATGTAGCATGTTGAATTTCATTCCATTTAAAAAAAAAGAAAGAAAAAAAGTTAAAGATCTTTAAGCGCATGTGTTATTGCAACAAACTTAGGGGTTGCTGTGGTCAGCGGTCAAATGAATGACACAAGCACTTTCCGGCACAAACGATGTCTGTTTTTTGGGGCATTTTTGAAAATATTTTGAATTCTTACATGAATAACTAGCCTGTTGGGAACACATGGATTCCTTCTCAGAATCTTTTCTTTAAAATCTATTTTTAAATCTGTTTACATATCTGATTGCGTTGTGTAGGTGGTCTGGGTATTACTGGGTGTGTGTAATGGTGAGCAGTTTGGCGATTCCATTGGAAAGTCTACGTTAAGCGGATGTCTACATTTCAGTCAACAGTCATCCATTGAGAAATGAGAGAGACTTGAAATGGCTGAGTTCAAGTGGCAATTTGACTGTCAGGTTATGCCATAAAAAATAAGTTGCCAATTTTGTTTCATTTTATGATTAGCTTTCCCACTTGCTGAGGTGAATTCATGTCAGCATCAGTGAAGCAATGTTTTTGTTAAAAGCCAGCATATCCCTTATGCGAGTAAAATGTTTTAGGCACACCAGAACTCTTGCCCTGTTTTTGCAGAAGGAATTGTCGGTTTTCATCGTAGCTGTTTTTATTCATTTGGAGCGTAATTTCTGACCAACCAAACGAGGATAAAATGCCTCTCCATAACTGGTTTTGTGCGCGTATTTTTGTTCTAAGAAAATCACAAAGCTTAGAACCAAAATATGAGCTGTTTTTTGCAAGCAGTTGCAAAGCAGTTCCATAGTTTTCAGGACTGAATGTAGGCATTTACAGTATAGCCATTCTCATGTGATTTTGTTTGGATGCCCATGCACATGTATTTGGCAGAAATTGTCCTGCAGTCCGATCCGTGTTCTGTGTTTTCATACTTAAATGTGAAGTGGCAATATACAGTTGCCTTCTTATTGCCATATAAGCAACAAATTAACAGAGGCAGGGTGTATCAATGATATGGTGTTTTGAGATTTTAAACACCGTTTTAAAATGTTGGTGCAGTTGAACCTTTGGGTTGACTTCATAAAGGTGCCAAGATATGAATGGGAAAACGAGTGGATCTGAGTGCAGGGAAAGAAATGGGCCTAAATGTTGTGACGGTTCTGTTGCATTTGAATGAAAACCAATGGAAAACTCAGTTGTCTGTGTGTATCCTGGTTTGATTGGAATATCGATTAATTTTAGGACATTGGTTCTGGCATGCACAGTATGGTAACAAGGACAGTCCAGAGACGTATACCAAGTGGTGTTAAGTGCATGAAGACTGAAGACACGATCCAGATTTTTCCCCACATCGTGTGTTATTGCTCAAAGTCCACAGTTTTTTTCATTTTTATTTATTTTATTTTATCTTTTTTCTAGTGGTAGATTGAGATATATCAACAAATCGGGTTAGCTTTCAGGTGAATGCTTTGTTATACCCCTGACCTGGCAACCCTCTAACAGGTAATACTTCTATCAGGATAATCAGCATTTAATGATATATGAAAGTGGCATGGAATGTATTTATGCAATAATATTTACAAAAAAATGGTAAACTGATTAGTATGTATGTCATTTTTGATCAGCGTTGAATGAGATTTCTCAGATTTGTCTTCATTCCTTATCCAGCCAGAGACGGCAGGAATATATTGGCTGACCCCAAGCCTTTGCACATGCTATGCTTCATAATAAGAAAGGGAACTGAAATGCAGACTAAATCTAAAGCAATGCATTTTATTTTCACAACATAAAACGGAGAAAAAATATGTTGTTTCAGCACTGTGACCAGCAGAGGGCAGGGTGAACAGACAAACCAGCAAGTGTTTGTTTTTGCTCTTTGCATTCCGCTAACTGTGGAACACTGGTGTGTTCCAGTTTTTGAAGAGATTGGGAAATAAGGATTTTTTTATCGCAACTAGTCCAAAATAGTTCAGGGAATTGCAGAGAAATGGGAAAATATCTTGTCTAACATTTTTTTTAACAGTAAATTTCAAATAGTCAAATTTGGTTTTTGCATTGTACTTTTTTCACTTATATATAATATATATATTATATAGTCTTAAAGTAATTTTGTACTGTTATCATTTTGCTGTTGCAGGCATGTGGTTGTAGATGCTTTGGTGTTAAGGAATTCAATATGTTTTGCAAACCTTGGGAGATGATATTGCTCAAATTCTGTACCTGCACCACTAAAGTCAACATTTAGGTACCCCTTTTTAGAGGCTGCAACTGAGGCAGGAGGGGATACCTTGAAATCAATTTCACGAGGTGCTCATGTGTTTGCAACACCTTATTTGAGATGGTAAATAAAAATGAGAAAAATGCATTAAATTCTCCAACTTTTAGTGTGTCCAGACGATAATACTACAGGTAGTCGTTTTTTTTTCTCAAACTTAAAATGACTGCTTCTTGAATAGTTTTCATGTGCCATAGGGAATGATCACTGTTGCTTTCAAAGAGATAATAATGATCTGTTGCCAGAGTTTAATTTTAATTTGTACTCTAAGTACATTGGCCTAATTCTTTCAGGTTATGGACACTTTCCTTGTCTGGAATGAGTTTGAGATTAATCCGTTTCTAGTATTATGTCAAGCAGTATCATTTAGTATTGGTGCTAATGGTTTGCAGTCAAACCATTCACAGTCAGGGGGGGGGGGGGGCAGTGCATGCTACCACACAAAATAACATATGTAATCAGATCTTTTAGTCTGTCAGATTCATTCTGAATCATGTTCACTGTAGTTCATTACCTCTGAACAGTTGAAACTGTTGTCTTATCATTGTCCCTCAATTTTACCATCACATTTCAAGGTATTCAATTCAAAGCGTAAGGACAGACCTGCTTTCTGTTTTAGTTTAGCTGCATTTATTTTCCGAAAATGTGTTTGGACAAAAAGTAAATGTCTTTAACTCATTTTTGATACTTGAGGGATTTATTTCCTCTTTGCAATTTGAGTAAAAGCTTCTTTTTTTTACCGTAATATGTGCTCTCCGGTTCAGACAAATTCGGCATATCATCTTCAGCCTGTAGCCGGTGTTAGTAGTGTCGGAGTAGTAACTGGAGTGACAACTCATTGTAGTCGCTACAGTGAAGTTAATGGTGTTGGTATGCTGTGATTTACTGTAATGTGTATCAGGAGAATAATCTTACTCTGAAGGTTTCTTCTTAATACTGATTATTGATTATGGCTTAATTCCCATTTTATGCATCCTGGTTTAAAGAACATGTATTTGTTGATGGTGAATTTACTGTGTGTTCAGCATTGACCCCGTAATAAACGAATAAAGACACAAATTGGGGAAAAATAAGAAATCACTGTGGATATATTAGGAGTAGGCAATATCAACAAGATCA
Source organism: Ilyophis sp. 1 JC-2022 (assembly GCA_022702515.1). Taxonomy (NCBI): domain Eukaryota; kingdom Metazoa; phylum Chordata; class Actinopteri; order Anguilliformes; family Synaphobranchidae; genus Ilyophis; species Ilyophis sp. 1 JC-2022. The sequence goes on along the minus strand of CM040395.1, from coordinate 27,174,069 downwards.
CCTGCTTCCAGTGGGTTGTTGGGTATCATCTTTCAACAAGCTTTAGGTATTTTCATGTTATGTTGAAATGACCAAATACTTTGATTTTGAAGCTGTTTTATGAGAAATGTGTTTTAATTGTGTACGAGTGTGGAAAAACTGAGCAGAATGTGGAAAGTGTGCTATATCCTTACATTCTCATGCAAAACCAACAAAATGTGCAAAATGTTGATATACAGCTGTAAACTACTTAATCCACATTGGCCTCTTTGAGTTTGGTTAATTTCACTCTCCTGTATTGGTGTACCTATATGTACCTTGAGTATCTTTGGACTCCATGCCCTTCTAACTCTTGCCTAAGCTTTCATTTCCCATTTTGGTGAATTGTTTTTGTTCTGATCCTATCAGACTTATGTCTCCCCTGTCAACTCTACGAAGCCCATGTGGTGTTTCACAATTTGATTCAGAGTGTTGACTTTCTGTTTTTATTTCAATGTTTTGTTGCGTTGCAGAGATTAATTGAATATTAAGAAACATGTTAACGATGTTGAAAGCGATTTAGCACATTTACTGACAAAAATAACTAATAAAAAATGTATTACTTGAGCCTGCCGTTTGTTTGTATCTTTATTCTGCCTGCCTATATTGAAGAATTGTCACTGCGGTTTTGTCTTATTATGCTTAACGTTTTTCTGCCGCCTTTTTCAGCGCCTGGAAATCTCAAAGTTCAGAAAGGTTCTGCAGATGCCACCGTTAGATCAGAGCTTTTTCCTCAGTGATTTGACTCACACCACCATTTATTCCCAACCCGATTGTGTATGTCCCCTGATTAGAGATTTCTATGATATGGGAACAAGTGGTCCTGTAATATTTTCAAAGAAGAATAACAGTCAGATATTTTCTGCAGTGTAGGAATGGCATTTTTATAGGAATTTATGGCTAGCAGGTTGGGATCAGACTGCGTGTGTGCGCGGACGCCATTTCCAACCACCTTTGGGCTGAATGTTTTGTAAATCATGCTCATATTCATTATGCTCGTCTGCTTAAGGACTAACAAGTTTGTGCAGACGTGCCACAACTGTCGTATAGCTCGTCCATTCAACAAGCGACCCCCACCCAGTCTCAGCTGCAACTGTACCGGTGACACAGTGGCCAATAGCGTCTATTTGTGAGTCATTTTCAACATAATCATAACAACATGACAAAAACCAACAATAGCTTGTACGTATACCAATACAGCCGTGAAAAGCTCTGCTCGCTCGATGGCAAAATAAACAATTGGATTTCTCCTGTAATTATACCACGCCATTCTACTATCAATATCTGCTACTAAATATTAAATAAATATGCAGTCCTACCTTTTGGTTGACGGTTTTTCAAGATTCAGTGGTCATTTATTGTCTTGGACAATACGTTTGAGAAATACACACCCCTTTATTATGCTAGTACGCCTTCTGAAAACCCCACCAGCTGTTCGTCCAGCTGTGATGTATTCCAGTTAATTCTGGTTTGATTGAAACTCTTTTATCCAATAGAGGACTTAATCATTTTCACAATGTGTTTGCAATGTCTTATTGGATGCTTTGAACAATAAATTACACCTGGACGTAATAGAATTTTTTAGTTTTATGATTAGAATTTTACACAAACAACTACAGAAAGCGCAAGAATGCACATTTGCTTGCTGAGGCGTAATTGTTGTTTTCCTGCTATTTTTTTTGCAAGATTTGTCTAATTTGGCCAACTCGTTAGCATGGCTAGAGAAAATACATGGATTTTCAGAGTGGGTCAGAAAAAGATACCATAGTATTGACTGAGAATATGGCGACGATCATGACCGATTTTCCTCCTTGATATGTAAGTATTACTGCATTTATAATATTTCAAATATGTACTTTTATGTATATTCCACACCACCACTCCACTTGTGCCATATGTTTGATAGTTATTTTTGCATTTTGAATGCATTTCACATACTGTAGTGTAAGTGTTCATAGGTGGCTCAGTCATGTTTTATGTTTGATTTGCCAGCATTTTCCTGATGTTGGAATATTATTCTATTGTAATCTTATTGTACATAATATAGACTATGGCATATTAATATCTCCCTGAGCTATACTTGTCACTTAGGGCATGGAAAATACTCATTCCAATTACTGTGTGCTGATATGTGCTGGATCAATGTAAGATTTTTCTTGGGAGTGATTATGAATGGCAACATTATAGAAAAAAAGTAGTAGTTGCATATACATATCACCCTCTGATTTTGTGGGCAAGGAGTGTATGATCCAGGAAATGTATAGTTTTACCTGTATTACATTTATAGTTTTCACTATTTATTTTGAAGATTTCTTTGCATTTGTGGCGCTTTATTTTGGCCTAAATTATGAGAATAAACGAATCTGTTAGTATTATAAATGGTGCGACTCCCTTGCTTCATTTAAGCTACAAACCCCAATTCCAAAAAAGTTGGGACAGTATATAAATTGCACATAAAAGCATAAAGCAGTGATTTGTAAATTTTCTTTTACGTATATTTAATTGAAAACACTACAAAGAAAAAATATTTAATGTTTTACCTTATTAACTGATTGATTTTTGTATATATACGCTAATTCCGAATTTGATGCCTGCAACACGTTCCAAAAAAGTTGTGACGGGGGCAAACAAAAGACTGGGAAGTAAAAAATAAATAAAAAACACCTGTTTGGAACATTCCACTGGTAAACAGGTGATGCTGTCATGACGGGGTATAAAAGGATATCAAAAGACTCTTGATATCTTCTTTTCTGGTACTCTTACAAGCGATACTATAACCTCTCTGCATTTGAATGGATCTCTATGGGAATTGGGGGGTGAGACTAGATTCAGCTGTAAATTACACAGTATGAAACCCATGGTTGGCTAAATGACTGTGTCATTTGTAAGGGTTTGTATTTTCCCATTTTCAGTTATGCTCGCACCTGGAGTTACAAAGCCTTAAACGGAACACTGAATTAACCAAATTTTTCAATGTAGCAGATCAGTCAGACCATTTGTTCATAAAGGTTGCATTTGTAAGAATTTTTAATTGGTCTTTTCAATGTATTTTCATTGTACCAAGGTGTTGTGCGGGGTCATTTTGACTCCAGGATCTGTAGCTATATAAAACATAAGAAAATACGACTTTTTAAATTATTGTGACTGATTCAGTGTACTTTCCCACACATGTTTTAAACTTCTCAAACTTCCACTTACCTCCAGCTCTAAGTTGAGAAGTTTCACGGATTTTGGTGACGCTTTGTTTTAAGGTTCCGCTATAAAGAATTTGTAAACCAACTAATATTTTATTAGTCATACTAATACTATACTAAGTTATACTAATATAAACAACCAAACGAACGCTTTACAAATACGAGTTATTACGTCTTACTAACTTATCGGTACTTAATTCATATAATAAACATAATAAACTGTGGCCACTTTAGTTTAAGTGGTGCAGCTGAGTTTATGAATGCGTCATATACGTGAACCTATTAATATCATGAACTATTAATGCTTTACAAATATGAGTTCTTATAAGTCATTATTAGAAAACACTTGTATATAAGAATTATATTTTAACATTATAAATGTTTAAAGATAATTTACTAATGGTTTATACATTTTTTATTACGGAACCTTAAAATAAAGTGATACTTCTCAATTTAGAGCTGGAGGTAAGTGAAAGTTTGTGAAGTTTAAAACCTGTATGGGAAACAAAAGTCACAAAAAATTTAAAAAGTAATATTTTTTTATATTTTGGGGTAAAAGGCTAGTGAATTGGACTTAAGAAGACAACCCAAACATACAAGGTGTCATAAAATGTCAACATAATAGAAGGGTTAAATATCCTGTGACTGTGGTGGCTGTCTAAGACTAAAGCCTCACCCTTTCAATAGACTAGGTGTAGACAGTGTCCCTCACCGGAATTCCTTCCCAGGTGCAGGTGGTATGGCAGTGTGTGGTCATAGATAGAAATGTGAAAGCTGCGTTTTGTACAGAATGCAGGTTGGGTGGGAAGACATGTGTCTCTGGCCCTGTCCTAAAACAAGCAACCATGAATTATATTTCACTGCTTCCTGCTCTGTGACTTTATTGTTTACACAAAGATTTCTATATGATTATGATGTTCCCCCTAAGACAAATAGTTACCGGTATTCTATTGTATTCCTTAGAGCATGGAATGGATTATATAGAAGCTATTTATTAAATTAACTGAAATCACTGTAAAGGTGGTATAAAGGTAGTATGAAAACTGAGGATAGGGCTGCCTTCTTATGTGCAAATCTGCATTGGTATCGGCCAGTCTTCCAATAGACTTATGTTTCAGTTTTCAGTCATTAAGGTTATGGACCTGAAGGGCCAGTAAACCTATAGTTGTCGTTTTATTTTTATTATTATTCTTTGTCTTCTTTCTTGTGAGCCGCTTAATGCTAGGAACATGAAACTTGCTATTCACATACAGTGCCCTCCACTATTATTGGCACCCCTGGTAAAGATGAGTAAAAAGGGTTATAATTAATGTTATTAATTTCACACTGAAAAATTTCGAAAAATCCAACCTATAATTGAAGTAAATTTATTATGTGTAAAAAAAAACCCTCATTAAGAAATAATTATTTTTAACAAAATAATGTGTGCTACAATTATTGGCACCCCTGCATTTATATATATAATAAAGTAATCATTTTTAATATTTTGTCACATATCCTTTGCATGCCATGACTTCCTGATGTCTGTGACCCAACAACATCAACTCTTGATATCTTATTTTCTGGTACTCTTACAAGTGCTACTATACCTGTGCACAGCCTCACGTCCCCACTAAACAACTGAGCTATTTTTACAGAGCCTTAGCACCAGCAGTAATACCCCCCCTAATCTAAATTCAGGTATAGAGTGGCACCCTTAGTCACCCAAGCGTAAGACCGAGCACAAGAATGCCGGCACAGCTTGCTGACAAGCAAATGCCAAATTTTACAGTTCTTAAGAGATTTGTATTGATGCGCAAGCACATATTGCACAAAGTCATCAAGGTAATGGCTTACTGCACACACAATGCTGACTACTTCCTCTCTATAATTGCTTTTCTTTGGTCAGAGACTGTTTTTTTTGTTTTTTTCGGGACTAATGACAGGAAGATGAGACGAGTTAAATATTTTGCTTCGTCATTATTATGGGTATAAGCAAATGGCCTATTGGTGGCTCCAAAATAATTTTCTAACAGGAGGAGTGTCGCCATGGCAGTGAGTCAAAATTCTGTTTTACTCCAAAATGCATTTGTCTTAGTCTGTAGAGCACACAACAATTAAAGTCATTCTTAGGTTATTATCTTCTGTTGTTCATGAACAAATCTATGGAGATAATTTAGTTTTACAAATGAAAAACATGATTATCAAACAAACGGTGTGCTTTGAAAATGCAAAATACAAACATAATTTGTTTTTGCAATTACAAAACATGCCTGTCAAACAAATACAGAACAGTTTTTTAATACAACACGCTTCTCAAACATTTACCTTACACCCGGTGCTAAACTGCGGTAACCCAAACGCAAGTGTTTTTGCTAGTTTAATTAGGAAGTGAAATTGCGCCCATACAGTGGTGCTCGAAAGTATTCATACCCCTTTACTTTTTGGACACTTTATTGTGTTGTGAAGCCGGACTGATGAGGGTCGGGCAGGTTGTTCTGGTGGAGAAAAACAGACAGTTAGTTAAAAGCAGCTTAGCATTTTTAATAATGCTAAGATAATTTCTAACATCAGAGGGGTCCAAGCTAGGTTTCTAAAAGGAGTGGGGTAACACGGGCAGTTTTGAAAACAACAGGAACATAGTCTCAGGTTAAGGAGGTGTTAATCATGGAGGACAGATATGGAAGGACCTCACCGGATATAGATTGGAGGACTGCCGAAGGAATAGGGTCCAGTAGGCAGGTGGTTGCACGCTGGTGTGATACAAGTTGGAGTACATCTGTGTCCTTAAAGGACAGAAATGTAGCAGTGGGTTCATTATGGGGGATTTGGGGTGTCGCCGGATGTGTGAAGGATCTTGGCTACCTTCTCCTCAAAGTGGATCAGGAAGTCATCTGCAGAGAGGGAAGAGGGTGAGAGGGGTGGTGGAGGGATCAGCAGGGAAGAGAAGGTGGGAAAGAGTTTACGTGGGTTAGACACAAATGCATACATTTTTGACTGAAAAAATGAAATCTTAGCAGATGTGGTTGCTGATGTGAAGGCTGCCAGCAGAGTGTGAGGACAGATCATCTGGGGATCTGGATTTCCTCCACTTTCTCTCGCAGCGTGGTTCTGCTGAATCGGAGAGAATCCATCAGCCACGGACAGGGAGGTGATGATCGAGCTGGTTTGGAGACAAGAGGACATAGTGAGTCGAGAGACTGAGAGAGGCAGGAGTTAAAGGTGGAGGTGTCAACATCAATAGGCAAATTAACAAAATATGCAGGAGGAGGAAGTGCAGAGAGAGCAGAGGTAGAGAGAGAGGAGTGCGGAGATTTCTCCTGAAAGTTACAGAGGGTAGGTTGTTAGAGGAGTTGGGGGAGAGTGAGTAGGAGAGAGAGAAAGAAATAAAGAAATAGTCCGATACAGAGAGGGGAGTCACCGTGAGTTCAGAGGTGGCGCTGCTCCTGGTGAATACAAGGTCTAGTTGGTTACCAGCCTTGTGGATGGTAGGCGATGGGCACTGGGTGAGGGTAAGGGACTGGAGGAGTGAGGCGACACTGGATAACTGGGAGCTCTCTGGCTGGAGGTTGAAGTCACCCAGTAGAATTACAGGGGTGCCATCCTCAGGAAAGCTCAGCTCAGGAGAGTGTCCAGTTCATCCAGGAAAGCGCCGAGTGGACCTGGAGGGCGGTAGAGAACAACAATGTTTAGTTTAGACGGGTGAGTTACAGTGACTGCATGAAACTCAAAGGAGGAGATATTTAGGCTGTGTACAGAGGGCATGGAGAATTTCCAGGACTGAGATATAAGTGAACGTGGTTATAAGCATATTACGGATTTTCTTTGACCGTCACTTTAAGCAATGGGGATGTGTGTGTGGCAGTCTTGTAGTACACCAGTCCAGTACATCCAATAATCTGTGACTCGTGACTTGACTTGGACTCGACTATCTGTGACTTGGGACTTGACTCAGACTTGGAGGTTTTTTTGACTTGGACGTGAACGGTCAGAGCACAAATTGTATAGAGTAATAATAAGTAACAAAAAATACATCTATAAAAAAAACATCCTTTTTTGTTGACTACAAGAATTCACCTAGGTCTACATAAATGGTATGATCTAATAGTGTCAGTGGTGGCCTGGCGGGTAATTGATGTTGTTTGAATTTGGTGTTTTATTTTTGTATGTTGGTTTTTAATGATTCTACTGCGTAGCCTACAGCTAGGCTATGTCACAACCAAGAGTGATAAAATTTGCATTTGAAAAATATTTTTTTTATGATGGCAACAAACATTCCGCAATCTGTACTGTCTGCAAACGAAAGATAGAGGATAAACTGGGAACGACGTACAATTTTGTGAGGCGCCTGTCCCCTATGCATCCTGCAAGGTAAGTGACTGGCTTGATAGTGGAGCACATGTAACGTAGAAATGAACTTTATAGGAGTTCATCGTTCAAAACGAAAACACTGTTGTTGAAATTCATATCTAGCTTGAAGCTTCCACTGTGAATAAATCGCTGGTGGAAAATCTGGGTGGGGGCAATCTTATGTTAGTAGTTAGTAGTAGAGCCTACAATAGTTAAAACATGCATAAAAATATTGAGATTACTACATTGTGAAATAGGGATTAATAGAAAAAAAAACATTTTCTCCCGGAATAGACGCACGTTGTCCCTGGAATCGTGGGAAAGTGGGCTTGTTTTAAGGCATTAAGCTACCAGTAAAAACACTGTGGTAACTTGTCTTCAGTTAGAATGATGAGACATTTTGGAATGCCGGATTACTGTTTATTTATCAACTTAGTTATTCACATGTCAAAGCTACCACTACCAGAACATCTCATGTGTTGACAGGTCTTCTTCACAGGAAACAAGATAACAGGTAAGTAGCTTATCACTTACAGACGTACGCCCGTGGCGTGGGGGTGGTACTGCAGGTAAGTATCTCAGGATATCACAAACGCGATGATCATATTTTCATAAGCATGCCATGACCATATAAAACAAGGGAAAATATGCTTTGATAGCCGAAATTCATTGCCTGTAATCTGTCTGCTGTGAGAACAACCTCATGGAATTGATGTTTGACAATGCTTCATTGTATAATCAAACAAAGTTAGTTAAACAAGCAGGCTAATTTGCCGTTTTCTAAGAAGAAGCCAAATTCTGCTAGCTTATGCTCAGCTGTTGCATATGTTATAATGAAATTAAACCACATTTATTTTGTAAAATAACAGCACTGGTGTAAGCTAATGGAAAAACTTTTTCCCATTATTACAGCCAAAGTTCAGCTCCCATGAACATTGGTGGGATGATTTGATATGTGGTACATTTGACTCAAAGACCTGTGATTAGTGGTATGTGGTACATTCCTCTTGGTGAAAGGTCAATCCTGTGTTAAACTGTTGAAGATATGCAGGGTTGTGTTTTGTTAGTACTCGAATGGGAGACCTTGGAAATTTTACTGCATGCTGGAAGTAGTGTTAGTGATCAAAGTGGAGGAGAAATCTGCCTCAGGACCAAATACAAAGAAAATGGAAAGCCCCAGCCCAGTGATGGTGACACTGTGCTGTTGAAAGTGCCTCTTTTGGACAAGATGTTAAGCAGAGGTCCTGAATAACTGTCATAGTTAAAATCCATAGATTTCCCAGAATATAGCATTCTAACATATAAAAAAAAAAATATATATATGGCCTCATCTGCACATTTGTGAAGCCATTTCTTAAGGCTGTTCAGTAGTTTTGGAAATACATATTAACAAAGAGTAGAAGTGTATCCAGTAGGCCATACTGTGTAGTAATCACATAGAACCGTGCTATAGCCAGCACAAAAATGTGGTTGGAGCGTAGAGGTCAGGTTGGGTAACTAGAATATGCCCTGAGAATTCTGTAGTAGCCTGTTCAGAATTTCCAACAGCAAGTGTGACCACACACCGCAGTCCCTCTCCAGTGACGGTCTGAATTTACGGGGCCCCTGCGATGTTGTAGCCCCAATACCACTGGTATTTTCTAAACGACGACACACATAATCCACATGTCGCCTGCATGCCGCACCCTGATCTGTCCATGCTAGCAGTCCCACGGACAAGTATTTGGGATTAAGTCAGAAACAAACTGTTAGCTTCTGAGATTATTAGTCCATGATCTCTACCCAATGTTGTAGATGGCAAATGAGGATCATGTGGAGTTATTCATGGTGGGGAGGCCTGTCCCACACCCCAAACACAATAAAGCTGACTACTGAGTGTGTCAGCCAAAGCTATAATTGTATTAGGTGCCTGTATCAAACATGCTATTGAGCGTGAACTAAGCCATATGAACAAAACACTGCGAAAAGTGAATTTTAATTATTTTTTCAAATGAGTGCAGTATGAAGCCCAATTCAGTCTTCTCAGGCTGAAGCTTACTTATAATGTAACAATTTTATTAAATATCCCCATACTAACAGTTAGTGGATATCATTATGTAATTCTGGCAAGTGCAGTGATCACATTTTTATCTATTCTGTTTGTAAGCTCTGATGTTGTGAAAGAAGAAGTGAACTTTAGGTTGCTCACTGACCCTCCTTTTCTGCTTTTACTATAGAGTACTCAAGTGAGTATGTCAGTCGTGGGCGGAGTCTGGTTTCGGAAGTAAATTCCCTATGGAAGATAGAATGGGCTTCGGAGACTATCGACTATTTCTTGAAACCTGATTTATAGAATGAACCGAAACGTTCCTGGATTAGCCTGTGTGGTACGAGGATATATTCCATATATCGCATGTTCCAATTTTTATTTTTTAAAGTAATGCATTAATGAATATAGTTCGATTTGTAGTCCACTTTAACGGACTACATATCCAGTACTGCAACGCACGGTTATGACAACGTTTGGAGACAAGGCTGCACGTTCGGAGGGAATTATGAGACGTGGAGTTTTTAAACAGTGTCAGCTGTGGTATGTTAACAAAAACAATACTATAACGTAAAATATACTCGAAGTTGGTCTAGAAAAATGACATAGTTTTCAAACGGGCGTTATATTGAATAATCCGGAAAATTGACGGTAAGACATAATCAGTAGAAATGGTTTAAAAATAAGTTTTAGTTAATGTCTATGCTCTAAATGAATGGGGAATTTACTTCCGAAACCAGCGTGACGTAGTCACTTGAGTACTCTATTACAATTCTAACAGCAGGCTGGGAAAGTGCAGAGCAATGTGGACACTGCTTCCTACATTTGCTATAGTTGGGGGTAGCGCTGGTTGCATGGTCTAGTGCCACTGCTCCCCACACTTCATGCAGAATGAAAATCTATCAAGTTAGAATGGCTTTTCCATGTCCAGTGGAAATGCACCCTATAAATATACAGTGACAAAGCTGGCGCACACCACCTGTAGCACCGCCTCCTGACATACCATTATCAAAGTCCCCACCCCTACCAAAGTATGCCAAACCATCTCTACTGTAGATGATCCCAAAGGACGAAACCAAAAACTGCCCTGCATCCCTTGGCAGGCGGGTGAGGGGGATGAGGAGACGTATTTTCCGCCAGGCCTGACGTTAGAAACCTGGGACAGGGCGCTGATGGCACCAGGATTTCAAAGTTACTCCCACCACCCAGAGCGCCGGACCAAATAGCTCCAGGATTACCCAGCTGATAGGGTTTCATGAGTGTTATAAAAGCTCCAGCAGCCTGGTGCTGTCTGTCAAAGAGAGCCAGGAAAAACCGACGCTGGGAGAGACCAATCTGTTCTCGGGAGGGGGGTTGGGGCGGGAAAGGAATGCTCTTAAGTTTTCACAAACAAGAGCCTACTCAGCTAATCAACCTCCATTATTTACTTGGAGAGGGTTAGGTGGCAAGTGGACTGAAGGTGTAAATGCGACCTTTGATTCAGACATTTGCTCCCTCCAATCCCTAAATCAAGGGAAACTTCAACTGCCCTTAACCCAAGCTTGACCTGACCTTGCAACATACTGACTCACTTCAGGGCATATTTTGATATTCTTGGCTCTCAAGCCTCTGGGTGATACGTGTGTTGGAACAAAGGTTCAGCTTTGTGTTTGCAGCTTTGGAAGGTGAGCCAGGTAGTCTCCACTGACGAGCATAACCAATGGCAATGACACAACTCGATGTCTCTTTTATCTTGGGTCCGACATTTTGCAATGAAATGAAACTGGCACATGGGCCCAGTGCTGAAACAGACAGAGGACTTGAATGGACATTCCCTAAATGGATGCCCCAAATGGAGGTCAGAATAACTGGGGAAATCAATGTTTCAGTTAATCTCCGGGAAAATGTATTTAATTTAGGTGAAAATGAATCATTCCTAAGCAATGAATGAATCTCAGAGCACAGATATGTATTTGTTCAAGATTAAGATGTTAATGTTGGTTTATAATCTGGCCATTCATTATTCTCATTGACAATAGTAAGTCAATTTCAAATTTCCATTTTTCATCCTATATATCAAGAGAATCCAAAACTAGTCACAAGCATAGTTTTCCTGATAGAAGAATGCTCAGGGAGAAAGTCGGAAATCTGCTTACATAAAGTTTAGCATTTTCTCCCTCTGCCTTTCTATCACGGTGTCACCATATCACACTGACTCAAAACATTGCGTACACACGGTGTCCAGTGTGTGTTGAGGTACACAGATTCTCACAGCATGTATTATTTTATACATCTAAATTTCTGCGTGGAAACTAAACTTCTTTCTGAGGGCATTTTTCTGCACTGTTTATACATGTGGCCCCAGATCGGTTGATCTTCTACATAAATGTTTTTACAGAACTATTCTTGCCCAATTTTTAAGTAGGTACAGAGGCTCAGTAGTATGGAACAGCCTTACCACCTCACTTCGTAGTCACTCATCATTTAATACCTTTAGAAAATCTCTAAATCTGTTTCTCTTGAATGAGTACAGTTTGATATACAATGTTGCATTCCATTTTTCTTTGAATTAATTCCATTCCATATATTGTCTTTTATGCACAGTATTATTGATTCTTATATGATCTTATGTAACATTCATTTATGCATTATTGTTTGTAATTTTTTTTATTTTGCTTGGTTTGTATAGGTTATGGACTTTATGTGTGTGCGTGTGTGTGTGTGTTTGTGTGTGTGTGTGTTTGTGTGTGTGAGTGTGAGTGTGTACATGTACTTACAAATGCATGTATGTGAGGATGTATTTGTTTACATGTGTCCAGGTTTGTGTGTTCAAGTGTGTGGATATGTGTTTGTATATATGTATTTTCTTCTTTTTTTTTTTTTTTTACTATTTGCACAAATAAATAAACGAAAACATAAACAATTATATTTATTTAAATATAGGAGGAGTGGGTAATGGTTGGTTTTTCAGGTGTTGAATTTCCTGCTCCAATATACAGTGAAATAATCTGATAAACACACAGTAATGTCCGCAATTATAATACCGATGATCTGTGGAAAGTATCACTCCTGAAACTGTAAGCAATACTCCATGACATTAATGGAGCTCATTTGAGCTCTTCACACACAGAAGGGTTCAACTTTTTAAAACAGGGACCATGAAAAGGAACATGCCACAGATACATTTTTAAAAACCTACATATGGCAATAAATATGCAGTAGTTCTAAACGGGTCCTGATTTCAAAGTTTTGAAATACAGTGCAGTCCATAAGTATTTGGACAGTGACACAATAAATTGGTCCCCCTCCCCCCTCCCCCCCCATTTTAGGGGACCAAAAGTAATTGTACAAATTAACATCAATTTAAATAAAGTAATCATATTTAATATTTGGTTGCATATCCTTTGCATGCCATGATGTCTTGATGTATGTGACCCAACAACATCAAGAGACTCTTGATATCTTATTTTCAGGCACTCTTACAAGCGATACTATAACCTCTATGAATTAGAATGGATCTCTATGGGAATTGGGGGGTGGGACTAGATTAAGATGTATAGTATGGAATAGTATGAAACATATGGTTGGCTAAATCGCTGTAAATCATCAAGGGTCTGAGGTATAAAACCATCACGCAGCTGCTATATATGCAGTAGGTGTGGATGGATCACTTTAAGGGTTGTTTCTCCTGACTTATTTTTCCATAGAGTTCAATTGAAGATTGAGTCAGGAGAAACAACCCTTAAAGTGATTTCACCAGAAAATAAACTTGCAGTACAGAAACTATATTCAAATGTATTATTAGTATTATTATTATTTTCTGGTCTTTTACCTCCCCAATAGACTCAGAAAAGATACTTTTAATGCATTTAAACATACATATCATTTGGAAAAGGCGCCTGTATAATAGGACAGAATTTGATAAAATTGCTGTTCATTGCACTGGTTTCCACCCTTACCCACTCTGGCATTTGGTTTATCCAAAAGGAATGCCTCTTTTTATGGTCTATATTGAAACTGCACTTGTTTGTTTGATTGTTGTTATCCAGTTAATGCACAAATATTTTCTAGAGCAAAGGTTGGCAATGTTTAACGGGCCAATGTATTTCCAAATAGATTTCAAGCCGGTCTAACATTGATAGTATTCAAATCTATTGGGCCAACATATCAATAAATTTGAATTAATTCTATTTTCAGTATTGGGTTTCAGTTCAGTGATTGTTAAGAACCAAAATCACACAAATATGGTTGGCTGTCAGAAAACCAGTGAAGACCAGGATTCATCGTTTATTTTTGTCTAGTGTTGGAATTGTGCAGTGAACAAATACAGCAATGGAACAAATATACAAAACTGCGATGGGATCTATGGTTCATTCATTATACGTTGACTTGTTATGTAGGCCTATATGTGCCAAAAGGTCAGGCCATTTTAAATGGGCTAATGTCAAAACCATACGAAAGGCCCATTGCTAATGGCCAACATTCGAACATTCTTGTTGTCTACTTGTTTGCATCAGCTCAGCAATTAGAAAAAATCTAGACAGCATAATTGTCATTAAAATAACTGAAGCACGTCTTTGGGCCATATCACACGGTATGGTTTGCTGAAGTGTAGCCTTATCTGGAAAGATAACATTTCTTTATGGAACATCCTGCCCTCCTCTCAGGCTCCCACACTGGTAAGATGGTGGTAGCTTTGTTTCACAGTCTGTTTTACCTGTTTGCAGGAACGTTCAATCAAAGAGACATTAAGACTGACTGGTACTGCTTTCATGGAGTTGATGTGCTGAGTAATATTGAACAGCTCTGCCAAGTCAATACTTATGAGTATTAGAAGTGGAAAAGGGTGCATTCAGCCTAATTAGTTGGCTGACTCCCCAGATCAGTAGTACATGACTCAGGGTAGTCCCAGCACTCAAATAATCTTTTGCAGTCACATACAATTCTTCAAGTGTAAAACCTAAACTATGAATGTTCAGAACACAAAATATAATGTGATATGATCCCCCACCTTGCATTTTTAATTTAATTTTTAGTTAGGCCATAACCATCAGAACACACTTTGTCGAGAGCTTCATCTCAATTTAATAATATCAGATTTTTTCCCCTATGTATATTGAGCCTTAATTGGTCAAAAGAGACCATTGTAAAAGAGATTCCATAATTGCAGCAAAAATGCTTGTTTAAATAACTATAATAGGTTGTTGTGCTTTTTACAATGGCCATTAATGGAAACAATGAGTGTTACATTTTAGATTACAATTGGAAAAACGCGTTGTTGTTATTCGTATCCGTGATTTGCATGTTCTAGCACATGAAACGCATTAATTGGAAGTTATAACGCTTGTCAACAATTTATATGGAAAACAAACATGGAAAGAAAGAAGTTTTCGAATAGCCTAGAATCCAATCATGAAACTTGGTTTTGGTATTGTGCGTAATAAGAAACACAAACTTTGTTGTAATTTAAAGGGCGTCATCAACCGAACGCTCTCAACAGTCATGCTTTTGCTCGACACTGCTATTTTGGAAAAGAGGCTGCACCGAAAAGAAGAACGTCAGCTATTTGGCATCATGCAGTACCAAAGGAGGAAAGGGAGAATAGCGTAGACAATCCGCTGCAGGGGACTGGGGGATATCGCACTATCCCGGGCAAACGTTTTCCTCAGGAAATTTACCTGCAATCTACGTGAATCACTGAGGATTTGTGTCAACGAAGACAACGCTTGGATATATCTTTATGACTGCGCAACTTACAGCCAGGTTTCATCGTGATGATAAAGCGTCGGTTTTACCTGTGAAAGGCTAAAGTAAAAGAGGTGAGACCTAAATTCTTATATTATAGTAGCATACAGTATTTATGTTCCTGCTTGAAAACCAAATAAACATTATCATAGCCTATACATAATTTCAATAGTTGAATTGGAGACGGGGAAATATTCGTTCTGTTTAGCAAACTTCTTCATCCGTAAGGCGTGCCTAACAAACATTAAATCAATTCGCCATTTGGTCGAATTCAGTTTTTTCTCCGCTGACTGTGGTGGTCTCTTCCATTATTGCTTTGTTTTGAATGGCATTGAAGTGGATAAATTGCTCTACTGTTATAAAATATATAATTTTTAGGGAAACTATTTGGGGGCAAAATCCCTCTTCACAGTTGATATGGAATCAACTTCCAGTCTATTGTAAATAAATGAGAAAAGCAAAAAACCTAGTTCGATAGGTGGAATAAAGAAGTACAGTACCCCTGCCCTATCAAACAGCTGATCTGTGTTTGCTTCTACAAATGGACATACCCCGAGACGGGGAAAGACAGCTGAAGTTATTTTTGGGACACGGAGCTCAGAGGAGCGAGTTGACAAAGATAGCAAATGTCACCCTTTTGAAAGGGACATATATGTACTATATAACTTTGTCATGACGGAATTTTAGGATAGGTTCCAGAACTGCGCTGGGATATAGCGGTATAGACTGTATCACTTCAGACAGATTAATTACGCAGGGCACAAACTTTATCGCAATTTACAAGTGCATTGTAATATACGCTGTTGATGCATGTCAGTTGCAATGACGGAATTCTGATTGTTGGCAGCATATCGAATTCACCTGCAGGCGATTATAGACAATTAATATATGCATACTGATTTGAGCATGAAGGTGCACTCCCTCATTTATGGTCAACGTTCCTGCTTCCCTCTCATTGTAATATCAAGTGTTCCCAAGCTACAAATATAGTAGTATTATGTTTCTTTCTTCGGTGGAAACTGTGAGTCAGTATCGTTCAGGTCACTTGGGTTTAGACACCGTTGGTACAGCAGGTCAAGACTGAAAACAATTGGGTATTTTATGTTCTTAAGAGTATCTACATTTTAAGGAAATATACTGGTTATGTATTTAGTTGGCATTCTTAACTTATATGCAATAAAGAAAATTGACTGAATGCCTGTGGTTATGGCCTTGTCAAATTTCCAGTGATGGGTATCATGGCCTACAGAGTCATAGTAAAGCTATAAGATGCAGAATATGTGTTCATTGTTAGCGAATCGAAGAAAACACAGAACTTCCACTGCAAACAAACAACTGAATGAAGTAATTTAATATACAACTGATTGCAGGAATGACAGAAAAACCATCCGTGAACTCATTGTTGAATTTTATAGTAATAGTTTTTAAAGATTTTTATAATTTTATTTAAATTTACAAAAACACACCAGGAAATTTTGTGCCACAGAATTCTAAATGAACTGTGGAAATTAGTTTTACTTGAACTATACACCATACAGCATACATGGCACTGTCACAATCATACCATATCACCAGTCATGACAGCATATTACAGCCTATGAACAATTGCATAACACTCAGGCAGCAATACATTTCTGTCACATAGTGACATAACAATGTGTATGTCAGATGCATGCTTAAATTCGACAGTTATGCACGTGACAAACCTATGTTAATCACCAAGCATGACAATGAGGTTATGACACAAATTTCATAACATTACATGCCACAAAATATGTGGAATATAGGTAAATATTACTCAGCATAATGGCATAATGCAAGTGACATAAAAACAGCACATAAAGCCAGAACCATTCTGGCACCAAATATTTTACAACAACATCATTTTAATATTATTTCATATTCTTTTAAAATTCACTGTGCAAGTACTTAAGTCCAAGTGAATCATCAGCAGTAATGTTAATTATAAAGACAGTGCTTATAGAAATACATTTCTATATAATTGCTGTCATAGACTTCATGCTAGTCTTACCAACTGAGTAATCACGCAGGTTATAAAGTAGGATGGCATGGACACAATAAAGTGAGTTTCAAGTATAAAATAGGGTTCACAGACATTTTAGAGTTCTGTTTGGTGGTATGTCAATAAAAATATGATACATGTTTGGCTCATGTTGAATAATAAGCAGTTTCAAAAGTCAAGAGTTGGCACTACTATACCAAATTTTGAACAAAATAATAAAAACAATTCTTACTCTGAATGACCAAAATGTTAGTAGCGTGAGGAAGAAGTAAAACTAACTCTAGCAATAGCGGTTGAATCAGAATGCTCTATCTTGACGATCATAGTGCATGGTCTAAAATGCATGGCGCAAGTGCATTTAGGGCATGTCCAACTCCACTTTTGCTAGTTAGAGGCGCATAGTTTGAGCGCAAAGTAAGGCGCAAGGTTCAAATGGGCTGAACTTAGTCTCTTTATTAATTATAGGTGTGTCTTGGGTGTAACGTGCAATAAACCAATCAGAGTGTTATCTCCCACTCCCTTTCAAAGCTACCTGCATGTGCACCTTGGCAGATTGTTAATATAATGGCGGGTTTAATAAGACTGCAAAAAGAGTGAATTACAGCTGGGGAAACCTGCTTGTGTGGTTAAACTGTGCGAACAAGAAATATATGGATCAATATTAGGATCAATAGTATTCGGACTAACCATTATGACGTGTTTTCATATACACAATAATAATCTTACATTTTAGGGTTCAACACAGATTCCCATTAATTTCTGACCACACTATTTCCCATTTCCCAGAAATATAATAATGGGAAAACAGGAAAGTATTTTCCATTAGCTTACTTGCACCAGTGCTGTTATTTTAGAAAAAATAAGCGATTTAATTTAGTTAATAGCACCTGCAACAGCTGAGAATAAGCTACCAGAATATGGCTTCCGTCTCACCTTAGAAACGGCAAATTAGCCTGCTTGTTTAACGCATTTCGTTTGATTATATAATGAAGCATTGTCAAACGTTAATTCCACGAGGCTGTTCACACAGCTGTCAGATCACAGGCAATGCATTTCAGCTAGCCAAGTTCAAGCTTCATCCAAGGGTCATATTACATGCATTCTACTTTGCCTTAATGATGACACTAAATAAACTAAAGCTGTAAGGTTGGGAACCCATAGGTTTACGCATATTTTCCCAGGATTCCAGGGACAACGTGCATCTATTCCGGGAGAGAAAATGTTTTATTTTTGGGAAAAATATGAATGTAATCTTGAAATTAGTATGCATGCTTGTGCGCGCCCCTGTGTGTAACAGACAGGAGGGTGTATGCGTGTTGTGCACACGCCTATGTAGACACACTTATATTGTGCCGTTAAAATAACATTGAAACAACTGCGACATGACTTTAGACCAGGTTTGTGGTGGTTTTAGCGCAACCACTTTTTGCTGCCTCAAGATAGCAATACGCCAAAGATTGTCCTGGCCGCACCTCATCTTAAGACCAACCCGCCCAGTTCACTTGCCATGGGCACAAGTTCACTTGGTATTTAAACAACGTGAGTGCTGGACGATAAAATGACACCTGCGCTGATGCGATGCGTTTGGGTTACCACTGCATACCGCCAGGTGTATGATATGACCCAGAGTGTCATTATGAACAAACATAGATTTTAGTTGCAGGTATTTTTGCCACAACTGGAGGAGGCATAAACTATATAATCTTATTATTTATTAATTGTAAAAAAAAAAAAAAAATTTTTTTTTTTTTATAAATATGGTTATCATCAGAACAGAATGAATCTTCATTTTGAGATATCAAGTTTTCCGTTCCTACTACAAAAAAAATAAATAAATATAGAAATAAGAATCAGACTGATCCTTTGGATCTGATGATCCTGATATCTATATATATATAGTATAATATAGTTCATCATCAGGAATTGGAGTTCATTCATTCTATGTTCAATAAGTACTGCAATTTTGTGATACGCCATGCAGTGTTAAACACAGAGGTCAAATATCGATGCGCATTTTACGGCTGTACATTGTTTTAGTAATTATGAGCATCTCAAGTAGAAAAATGTTTCTACTACTGAAAATAATATTACCAATTATAATCAGTACACAAATAGATTTAAATAGATTGTCATAAGTCTGTGCCTTGTTCATACATCTGTGATGAACAGGCAAAAACATCCCAGTGTATGCAACATGGAATACTGGAGGCATACACTGAATGATGTCATATCCTGTTGTTCCTGCACTTTGCTGGAAGTTATTTTTGGTGCTATGGAGAAAGGAATGCCTGGGTTGGCTTTGACGACTTCTTGACAGCTCTTATCATGCCTAGAAGTATTCTTACCCCACTTGAAAAGACAGTGTGCTTGTGCATCTTAAAAATGTTGTCATGGAAATACAATGATTTCAGCTTAGTAACAAATGTAAGGTTACATTGCACCATTTGAATTGCTTCTTGTTTATAGTTGGCATTGGTTGTGCGAGATATCATAAACTAGCCAATATGGCAGTGATAGCTTGCGCCAGATAACAAACTACCACTCAAGTTTTAAAATGTATTTTATTTATTCAAGCGAGTCCCAGACAGATACAATTCTCTTCTTCAATGGCACCCTGGCTAAGACGTTGCAGCACACAGGATAATTAAAAGTGGGCATAGGATTGCTTTTTGACAATGAATTACCATTGCTGTTGCTCATTGGATTATAGTCTAAAAGTTTACACCAGCGTGAAAGGTGAGCCATCCTTTTTGACTTTTCATCCTGTTAGATGCCTGGCACAGTCCTCCCATTTTAAAGGAATAGTGTCATATCGTTGGTATGTATGACACTTATAGGTTGAACAAGCAACTTTAGTGAAAAAATAACAATTGCCTGTACAACTGCATACATGTAAGGTGACATACTTTATGTAAGGTTAATATTAAGATGTGTATAATTAATTGTTCTGTATGAATTGACAGTGAATTATCACTGGTTTTTGTCATAAGACAGTACGTCATCTTATGCTTAGATGGGTGGGTTTAGGCAGGGGGTGTTGGTGTGTGTGTGTGTGTGTGTGTGTGTGTGTGTTTGGCCTTGCTTGACAGGCTATGGATGCCTGTGCATCTGCGTGACGTTTCAACGCTTGCCTATTCTTCCCTCAGACCACAAATCATCGCAGATGAGCTCAAACCACTTTACACTTGCATTATTTAAAAAAAATTGTAAATATAGTCATTCAAAATGAGAGCTGATCAAAAATGGCCTACTAAAGTAGCTTATAAATCTAAAATAGTATATGACAAACCCTTTAAAATCCATGATAATGTTTCTGAAGTACAGTAATTGTGATAATTGAATTGAGAAAATGAATTGCAGTAAAATGTACAGTATTTGATTTTAGTGCCTGACTGACATTGATACCATATGATAGCTAGGGATCCTTGTATAAAAAATTCCCAAAAATCTTATTTTGATTGACAAGTAATTGTGTAATTGAAAAGGGGTTTTCATAATGATATGTATTTTATTTATTTTTCACAATATGTTAATGGATTTGTTTTATTTAATTTTGGCTGGTGTCCACATTCACATAACAATTTGTGGTCAAGCAATCAATGCTTTATAGGCAATCACATTATACATAAACAGTATAATACAAAAAAAAACTGAATGAACTCATACAGTGAATTAACTGGAACGTTATTAACTGAAAGAAATTAAGTGAAAAATAAAAAAAATATTGGAGACTAAAAAGCAGCTTGCCCAGACAACAAACACGCAAAGCATGCACATGCAGTTTAATGTCCGTTCCAAAGTCACAAAAATCCAGTTCAAGTTCTCCATAATTCCAGGGTCGAACGCAAAATCAGGCTCTCCAAACAAAACATAGTACTACACAGTTCATCCTATAATCTTAAAAATACAAACTCCACCACATTCATTAATTTATTAATTCATTCCCTTGAGGGTACGTAACTAAAAGCGAGAGCTAGAATTAAATACTGTTTCTGATCATCTACAGGTGTGTATAATTTGGCTTGTTGGGCCATAGGGAGAGTACAATGCCTCCACCTGCTGGAGCCATCTTTCCCTCACATACCAGCTGTCTCGTGCTCCTCCCCATCTTTCAACACAGTAAAACAATTTCCTTCCTACGGCAGGCTAACCATTGTATCTCACTCCAACTCCACTAACAAAATAAAACTGGTAGCAGAAACTAAAGTAACTTCGAAAAATCTAAACAGGGCACTGATTGTGATTGAAATAATAATCATTATAATACCATGTTCATTATAAAATAATTACATGAGGTATTATATTAATTTCAGGATTGACAAATGAAGTGTGTCATTAAGAAATGTTATGTTTTCATGGCATTCTTCTGTTCAAATTCATCTTTTGTTTTTAAAATGGTCTTGGCTTACATGGACTTGTACATCATGATATACACTGCATAAGAAAGTTTTATGAAATAAAACTATGACAATACGATTATACTAGACTAGAAAATAAAATAAAAACTTTACACTGATCTGAGCATGGCACCAATCTGGCAGGGGATGTTGTGTATAGTAGAACAGTTTTCACACTTTTTCAGTTTTACATCCTCATACATTTCCATTGTCCACAGATTATTCAAAGTAATAGGCAGTGAGATGTTGCAGCAAGTGCTGTCCAATGGCTACCAGTGACAACAAAGGTTATTATAGTTAACTGAAACTGAAACAAAAATGAACAAAAACATTTTAGTTAACTGAAATAAAAAATAAAAAATTAAATTACTTTAAAAACTAAAACTAAACTAAAACTGTAATGTAGTGCTGCAAAACTGAAATAAAATAAAAATGACCATGAATTCTTTTTAGTTTTTGTTTCAACCACACCACCATTTATCTGTAATCTGGATTGCATATAGTGTAATTTGAAACATTCAAGACCAATATTTATTTTCTCTCCCCCAACCAAACTATTGGCTGTTATTAACTGAAATAAAAAATAAATAAAAAAATAAAATAAAACTGAAATTGACTGAAGAACTAAAACTAAACTAAAACTAAAAACGCACTCTGAAAACTAAATTAGAAAATTAAATAAAAAACGAATAAAAATAAAAACTAAATCAAAAACGTAAAACTTTAATAACCTTAGTGACAACTTGAACCAGTGTTGTGGCTGCATTGAGAATCTATTTTGTCTTTTGAATGGGTATCATGGCATGATTAAAGGACAGCCTGAAGCTGCCCACATTCTGTTCCATCCATGTTCTATTTGATCCATTTGCTGAGCAGACACCCTCATCCAAGGCAGCTTGCATTTTCACAAATATCTGTTTACATTGCTCAATGTTTACTAAAGAAATTCAGCGTACACAAAATCTGCCCTATGTGAGACTCCAACCAGCAGCCTTCTGAGTAAATCACATAACAACACCTCATTACCCTCTTGATATTTGCCCATATGGCGTTGTATGTTGTTGGCTGTTGTTGGCAGTCACACAAGCTCAGAAGTCCCCAGGCAGTCTCACTCCCTGGAGTATCACTCTCCCCACAGCGACAGTAGCTCCAATTTCCTGTCTCATTAGAAGGTGTTAATCCATGACCCTCATGTCCATCTGAGTCCAAGTTCTTGCTTTGCAATTCTCAAGGATGATGAAAGCCCTCTAACATTTAGAAGCATGAAAGTCAACAAATAATTGGATTAGCAATGGTTCTGCTTACCCCTACCGCAGAGAATTTTTTTGTACATTTTTGAGTGGTCATTTTTATATCCCATGTTACCTTGTTGTATTCCAAAAGCTGTAGCTATGGCACGTTGTGTTTTATATCACAGGGGAGCTTAGGCAATGGACTGAAATAGGGCCAGGGCCAAAGTCCTTCTGCAAACAAAAGCAGTGGACACTCCGGACAGGAAAGGCTCTCACAACCTTTGTAAATGGTGCCAAGCCTTCTGGTGGCTGTACATAAGGTCATGACTCATGGTTGTAAATGTCAATGTCTCGAAAATATACAGACAGCCAGTGCAGTTCAGACCACATTTCATTTCAACAGATGCCCATGATCTGTAGGTAACTACAGAATTGCTACATAATGCATTTAATATTAAAAAAATAAGCCAAATGGCTTAATAAAACATATTATATAGCATGTGACTTTAAGAGGCATAAGCAGAAGTATTGCAATAAAAAAGCCTGCCATATGCCAGGACAGGCAGACTGATAGAGCTCCAGTTTTCTTTGATGATGATTGATGATTTACTTGCATTCGGAAGTAAAAAACAGAACTTGTGAAGATATTGGCAGTAGCTTCTGAATTTTTGTTCAGTTCTTTATTACTTTGCCTGATGGAACCATTTAAGTAGCCTTCTGTTTTCTGTGCAGTTTTTTTTTAATTCACTCTATTTCGAATAAGTGAATTAGCCTTCACTGGATGTGGGGAGGGAGATTCGTTATAAAGTTATAGCGACCTGTCCTGTAGCCATTATTAAAGTGATGTGATTTATTTTCTTCAGCAGTAACCAGATGGATCAGAACTTGTTTGGAGGAGTTCCCCGGTTCCTGACCCGCCCAAAGGCCTTCTCAGTATGCGTCGGCCGAGACGCCACACTCAGCTGTACGATCGTGGGCAATCCGCTGCCGGTGGTCACCTGGGAGAAGGAGAAGCTACGACTGACCTCCGGGGGGCGCTTCAAAACGGTGGAAGATGGGGACACGTACCGCCTGACAATCTATGACCTGACCCTGGAGGACAGCGGGCAGTACATGTGCCGCGCCAAGAACAACGTCGGAGAGGCCTACGCCGCCGTCACTCTCAAAGTGGCCCTGCCGGCGCAGATTGTGGACCGGGCCCCCTTGTTCTTGGTAAAGCCCCTCTCTGCCCGGGTCGGCCTGGGTGAGGACGTCGCCTTCCAGTGCCGGGTGGCGGCTCACCCAGAACCCAACTTCGACTGGGAGAAGGACGGGCGATATGTGGGCGAGTCCAACCGTGTCCAGATCAAATCCGACAGCGATGGAAGCTCCCTGAGGATCAAGTGCGTCCGCAGCCTGGACAGTGGCACCTACACCTGCCGGGCCCAGAACTCTGTGGGCCGATCCCAGGCCGCCGCTGCCCTCGTGGTGGAGCTCCAGGATGCCCGGCAGCTGGCCAATGCCGACAAGACCACCTCCCTCCTCTCGCACATGCAGAAGCGCAAGGAGGAGATGTGCAAGGACATCACCGTCTACCGCACGACAGAGGACATCTCCTCCTCCACCTCCTCCTCCGTCATCTCCAAGACGACCGAGGGGCTCAGCAGTTTCAGCCTCAGCCTGGCCCAGGAGCACGAGCGCATAGCCTCCCTGGCCGGGAAGCTGCCCAAGGGCGTGTTCACCCGTACCTGCACTGTGACGGAGGGTAAGCACGCTAAGCTCAGCTGCTTCGTCACCGGCCGTCCTAAGCCTCACATCATCTGGAGGAAAGACGGGAGCAACATCGCCGAGGGCCGCAGGCACGTGATGTATGAGGACCAGGCTGAAAACTTCATCCTCAAGGTCCTGTACTGCAAACAGAGTGACAACGGCCTCTACACCTGCAACGCCTCCAACCTGGCTGGGCAGACCTACAGTGCTGTGCTGGTGATCGTTAAAGGTATTGCTCTTCCTCTATAACTGGGCAGTGTTCTCTTTGATGGATGCTAGAAGTTAGCCGGCCTATTGCATGTCTGAGGAATGTTGGGATAACTTCAGTTTTTGTTTAAAAGAAACAAAAGCTTCAAGTGAATAGCAATACAAATATCAGCTGCTAATGAGCCTGACCGTATGTCAACCACAGAGTTGCTAGTCTTGAGGTAAAATACAGAACTTGTTCTGATGTATTAGGTCTAGCTATTGTTCCTAGATTTGTGTTACCATAAGCTTGTGGCTAACTTCTAATTACAAAAAGATTGTTCAATTCCACTTCCATGTGTGCAAACACATAGGACTGGTGGTACCGATTAAAAGTGTATGGCTTCACGGCATGATTTCAGGTCATCAGCAATTTAGGGCAGCTGATTCCACTTTCTTTGATGATCTGCAGTTGGGTTTTTGAGTTTATTTGATAAGAAAAATAAAAATGAACAAATTACTTTTGCATGGTTGGGCAAACCCGGATTTATAAGAGTTTGAGATTACTTTTCAGATTCAGGGTCCATTACATTGTGCATAAGGACATAACGTGATCGTCTGAAGAACTGGTTTGGTACTCAGGAAAATGCAATGAAAAGTTTCCTTGCTCATCCCATCCGTCATTGTGAAGAATTTCTCAACTGATCTGGATTAGTTACTGGCAAGACCTCATTCAGGTTCATAGCAAACATTGCAATATTGAATAATTCCTGTACATACAAGCTATAGTCATGTTTACTGACTATTGGATTGAAGTCATTTTTTTAAATCCACCCTGCTGAATTTTGAGATAAATGCAGAAAGACACAGGAAAGATAAGGGCTGTCCTGGGGCATTTTCAACATGGTAAAGGTGAAGTACAGAAATCTGATAATCACAAAGGACTTGAATGAACTCCTTCGCAGCTCTGTGTGTATACTAAGATGCACTTACATGTATTTAAATATAGCTTTGCCTTCTCAATTACAGTGCCGTGAAAAAGTTTTTGCCCCCTTCCTAATTTACTCTATTGTTGCATATTTCTTGCACTGGATATTTTCAGATCTTTAGACAAAATATAATATATATACAGAAATACAGAAATGTTTGAGAAATAGGCCATGCAGTTGCTGAATCTTGATTCATATTTGATGTGCAACGTCTAGTTTGACAGTTTTATACAAAATAATTTGTACAATGTACATTCATTTATGGAAATGATGATGGACACAGCTCCTCCGCCCTGACCCCTCTCCCACACTCACCCCACAAAGTATTTTTTAAAATTGTTTCATGGGCAGAGACAGGCTGAAACAGTGGGTGTAGTTGCCCTTTAAAGTGTGAAAGGACGTGTTTATTTCATTGTTCTTATCGTGATTTTTAGCTTGTAGGAATAAGATTTGTATACAAGCCAAGGAGGGAAAACACAAAAAAAAGTATTTAAATTGACCATGATGGTAGGCTATTTTTCAAATACACACAACCCTGTTGCTTACATACACAAACATAGTGTATGTTTGTACACATGCAAACACACACACACACACACACACACACACACGCAAGCAGAGTCCACACATGCACACTCATGTTAAATGCACATTCATAGACACATATGCACACACAAACACATTTAGTTGGAATTATCAGTTGAGGATGGATTCAAATAAACCGACCATCCATTATTTTCTACTACACTCATTTGGTGTACATACAGGGCCACTTTATGTAATAGCCCAGTGAACAGGGGATGCAAACTCAATGACCTGACAGTAGCGAAGCTAGATTTGTGCCTTGTTAAAGGGCAATTCTACCCAAAAATTATGTTTGGTTTGTAGAAAATTGAATCCTCTTGATTAAAATGAGCTCTCAGCCAACTTTCTAACTGTAGTGAGAGCAGAGATGTAGCCCCAAACTAATGTAAATGTACCAGGTACTTGCTATAGAATGAACTACAAGCGCCACAAAGCTTACACAGTTCAGATAACAGGTTACCACGCCCATTGAATGACGTTACAGAGGCAGAGGCCAAGGGGCTGGGCATTTTACTGATAGTGTAGTGCCTGTCTGCAGCGTTTCTTAATAGAAATAAGAGAGGCCACGTAACTCGCTGGCAAGTTAGCCACTAAAGTAACAGTTATACTGAGAAAATACACATCATTAGCTCAGTCTCCAGAAAAACGGGAAATACAGCTCTTCATTTATCTACGTTTGGTATCGTGAAAACATTAGGCAGCTCAGCTAGAAGTCTGTAACACTTTGCAAGGCTACGCACCCCGGAAAAATCAACCTGCATAAATTTCTGCAGGTTTCAACAAGTTAAATTTAAGACTTTTTAAGACCTTTGTAAGACCATTATGAATGCAATTTAAGACCTATTTCATGTCCATACTGGCAAAAAAGTACTAAGGATATGAAGGAAAATCTGAGTTCCAGAATTACTTCCAAAGTAAATTAATTTATTCACATTCAACATGAACATACAACTGAACATGGCTACACAGAACTGTGTGTACACAAGAGTAATCGTGTGTGTGTGTGTGTGTGTGTGTGTGTGTCCTGAAGCAAATGCTTTAATTAGGGGGAACTTCTCTCCCCCTAATCAGATTGTACTGTGCTTATCGTTGACCTGTTAAAATCTATTATTGCTTGGTCTTTTTCCCATTCGCCCCCCATATAACCCTTGATGGCAGGCAGGAGGTCTCACACTTATTAGGGAATTATTACTATACATTCAGTAGTGAACATGAGCCCATCTAACTTCTATAGTCAACTAAAATCAGTATAAAAGTTATTGGCAACACGAGGTCATAAATCTGCAGAACGATAAATGAACATCTTATCTCTGAGGCAGAAAACCTATTCCTATACATTCATACCAGAAAATTATTATTCTGCTAAAAACAGGTCTGTGCAATGGCAGGAAGGAGGTGATATAAATTTAAACAGGAGAGGAGAGGAGGTTTTTTTTTTTTTAGTTTCTTCAGCAGGTTGTTTGGCTATAAGGAGGGACAGCATGGCTCCCACCCCTGATTAGAGACACCTACAATGACACACACACACAAGCTCACACGCACAATTTAGTCACACATCGGCAGGTAAGCCCTGGTATACATACACACAGGCAAGTGTACTGAAAGCTGCAGCTTTTTAAGGCGGCTTTATGTTTTTCGAACTTTCCATGCGACTCCAATGCCTTTATTCCCAAAGTTTCCAATTGTAGCGTTTTCTTGCTTCAAATTCGTTGTTCTCCACAGGTTTCAACCAAGCACTAATATAGCTGATCTCCAGTCAGGTCCTGTTGAACTTGCACTTACCTTGAACTTAAGTTACCTATTTTTTTGATGAGAGACATTAGCCCACACACCACATCGCGACACACAGTTCTCTTAAAGTTTATAACTTACATCCATGCATGCGATACCGCTCTCTTAAAGTTCATACATCCATTCGACACCATTCTCTTAATCCATGTGCGACACGTGCGACACACTAGCTGGGTGTGCTCCGATAAATTCTGACCGGGCTGCAAAGTTTGCATTAGTGGTGATTGGTTCCGTTTTGTAGTTTTGTTACAATTTGTTTTCCAAAAACACATTTAAAAGCGAGACTGAAGTTAATGCAACTTTATTAAAATAACGTTAACTTCATAATCCAATCAATTTTTAATACCTGTCAAAATCATATTTAAGACATTTTAATACATTTTAAGGCCTAAAATTCAGATTATTGGATTTTAGACTTTTTGCGGAAACCCTGTCACTTCTTAGCTCCGCCCAACAGAGGACGTGAGGAAAGGATGCAAGGATGCAAAGGATACGAGGATGGAGGAAACGAGGCAACATGCATTAGGCAAATGGAACGTCCTTGCTCAATCAAGCGTCAGCATCATATTATGCTCACCTGCTTAACTATAATGCTTATTAGTGTATTTTTTCATGAATAAACGGTTATTTTGTGAGTTATAAAGAATGAGTGTCATCATAGATCAGTGCTTGATACTGAAGGAATGGAACAGTAAAATTGCATTTGTGTAGGGGTGTGCCTGCGACAAGGCAGATGTGGAGAGTGGTGGATAATTTATACACGTCACGCGTTCCAAGAAAAGGCTTCCGCAAAGGCTACACTTGTGTATATACTCAGTGAAACCCAGAAGTAAGGGTGTCATATGGGGGTTTAAAGTATACTATATTTAGAATTTTTTTTGCCTACTTAACAACTTTTTTGTCCTGTCTACTCAGCAAGCCTACATAATAGTATGGAAGGGTGCTGATTTGGACACAGCCCTAGTTGTCGTGAACTTGATCGGATCGGATTAAGCACTAAAATGAGGAGTGATAACCGTATTTAGCTGTAATGTGAATGGGGCCTAATTTAATGAAAAGAACCATTTGTGTCATTACATTTTTATGATACTGATTCAGTTTTTGTACATATTGTGTAATGCTATTTGATTAATGAAAAAAGTTTCTGCTTGACAGAAACAAAAGGTCAGCATTTCTCAGTTCCACAAATTAATTTTAGTGCATATAGCCCAGCGAACAGGGAATAACTGAATACATTTGAACTTTAGAGCCCTGCATTTGTGTTTTTTAAAATATGTTTAGCTAATTACACTCCCTCTTCTGCCCAGAGATGAACTTGTTACACGCATGACTCTGTGTGTGAGTGAAAGTACAGGCTATAGAGAGTGCTTCACATCTAAAACGCTAAAGATGATCCAGAGCTTCTGTGTCTGACATTAGCATGCAGGGTCCAAAATGAACTTTTTAGCTGACCTACCAAGGTGGTGGGTAGACAAAAAATGACCGGCCAGTTTATAAAGTGTATTAATAACAAAAAAACAATGTAGTTTACGTGCGAAGTTTGGTTTGGCCAAAAACCGCATAAAACAGGAAATTGAAAAAAAAAATGAGCGCCACAAAGCCAACTTCAGCTCTCTACACTATGAGGGATTTCCAGTACTCCGTTTTTAAAATATCTGACTGCTACACAGTTCTGTAGCTATGTTGGTCTACTGTATTTCAAACATATACTCGTCACTCATTCTTAACCCAAGATTAGGGCGATTTTCCCTAAAAATAAAAATGTGGGTTGGTGGGTTTGCCAGCGGGATTTACCCGCCAGAGAGATATTTACCTGCATTTGGTGGGTGTTAATTTTGGATCCTGCTAGCATGGAGGATCTGGTGTAATGTTAGTGTACCAATGATGGCCGGTGTTCGGTTTCAGTTATTTTCTGCCTGTGATGAGTTGTGCTCAGATGGTGTAATGACTAGTAGCTACTTTCTTCCTGGTGGCAGAAGTTTCCATACAGCAGATCCAGAAGCTCTGCATTATGAATACAGCGTGTGCATGTGTGGTTTCAAATGGGAGTTGGCACCATGTGCCATCTTTATTTAGCCCTGCTATATCAGAAATTGAGATAACAATATCCAGTTCGCTATTACTGAAATGTTTTGTTGCTCAGCATGGTTGCTCTGGGTTACAAGCTAATTGGTGCGGTGGTGACAGGGTGCGTGTAATGGCCACCCAATGGCTGGGGAGCCTTCCAACTGGCCAATAAGCACCGTGTCTTTATCTGTGAAAGGTCATTCTGTAATCCGTGGTGTCTTCAAAAAGCCTCATCGGATGCTCAGAATAAATGCAACTATTTCCGTGTCACCTGGTCAGGAGCAAAAATGGACCCCATGTAAATAAATCCAGTACAGGTGTTATCTTGACCATTGTGCACTTCCAAAATATGCTAGCACTCCCAGTATACATTCCTTTTAACTCATATGATAAAATTAAATATACTATGTTAACATAGTCAGTGCAATGTTTGGTCATCTGCAGCTAATCATTTGTCAGACATTCAGAAGTAATCTTAAATGGGTGGTTAAAAATCATGTGACTGTGACTCCCAACTGCTCCTGTGCAATAACTATACAGAAAATAGGACCTGGAAATGGTTGTGACTTTGAAAAAAAAAATCCAGAAATTAAACTGCTGGATTACAGAAACTAAATGAATATTCAAAAAAAGGGCTTGTGCAGCCTGCAGGAAATATCTATGCGTATTGCTAAGAATGTGTTGAACACCGAGCTTTTCAGAGACAAGAAATGATTACCGCAGAGATGGCAGCGCTGGTTTAAACGACTGCTTTCTTAGCAAAGCAAATGTTTTTGTGTTCTTATGTGGGCTTTTTTTGGGATGGCAGTGATAATTTATAGACTCTGGGAAGTGACCTACCAGAAGGAGTGGACTAATGGCTCTCACATTACAGGGAGTGACATTTGTCTCTTGGGGGTGACCCTGATCTATTTACAAAATTTTTGACTGATTTGGTTTCCTGACTGAACCAATTTAAATATTCTGTTGTAATGTTTGCAGTAGATACCAAGTAATATTGGGAACATTATAACCAAATAATTCTGTCATTGGGCCCATGCAACCATACTATGGTTTCCTATGTTATAATATAAATATTTATGAGATTGAGATGGTTTTTACAAGAAAGCTAGCTCATCTCTGGTCAAATAAACTAGCTGTACTTCTTGCTGTCAGAAGTGAAGGATTTTCAATACTAAACTTAATGTTATAGATTAACATTCTTTAGTTGTTTTTGTTTTTGTCTTTGTATATTACTTTGATAGTGGATGGATGTTAACCATGCTCTCAAGTGTGAATTAGATGGGCCTAATTACCTCGATTACTTTCCTTTTAATTACTTTTTTAGATCTTTCTTGTACAGATAATGCAGGTAATTGGGAATGTTTTTTTTACTATTCCCGTTTAAATTTTCAGAATCTAGAAAGATGGCATCCATCTTCACACACAGTGACAAATGACTAATTCAGTCTACCAGCAAACCCATTACATACAATGTATCAGGGTTTATTCTTAGCTTTTGAAATTCTGTGTTCTTTTAGTAATAGACCGAGCGCCCGATTGACCCCTTATCTGATTCACGGTTTGTTTGGTCGGCAGAGCCCAAGTTGCCCTTCAGGACGAAGCTGCAGGATGTTGAGGTGAGGGAAAAGGAGACAGCCATGATGATGTGCGAGGTGCCCGTCCCGGCCACCAAGGCCAGCTGGTACATGGAGGAGACGCAGCTGGAGGAGAGCGAAAAGTACCGCATCGAGGAGGAGGGCACCCTGCGCCGGCTCACCATTCATAACGTCAACACCAACGATGACGCCGTCTACATCTGCGAGATGAAGGAGGGAAGCCGCACCGTGGCCGAGCTCACTGTTTTAGGTACTGCGCCACAAGAAGGAAACTCAGCTTGGCATATTTACCCCTTGCTCCAACATAAGCCTGAGTTACAGAGCCAGTTAGCATTTCAACCCTACCTTGGTCTTCATCAGAATACTAAAGATAGCTGTTGGAACAGTTCAAGTAGTGCACCCATTAGGTCTTATAGGTGACTGGCAGCTACCATACACATTTCCATAAAGTGAAATGAAGTTTGCTTTTTAGAT
Source organism: Ilyophis sp. 1 JC-2022 (assembly GCA_022702515.1). Classification (NCBI taxonomy): domain Eukaryota; kingdom Metazoa; phylum Chordata; class Actinopteri; order Anguilliformes; family Synaphobranchidae; genus Ilyophis; species Ilyophis sp. 1 JC-2022. The sequence continues at coordinate 27,141,687 of CM040395.1, read as the reverse complement.
TTCATTAATATGTTCATTTTTAGAAGCTTTATTTAAAAAAGATACTGCACACCACATATGCAGGCCCAGCTGAGGGCTTTACAGAAGCTGGGTATCATATTGATTTGATTGATGATTATGTCACGTAGACAAGATCTTGACATATGTAGAGGATTCTTTGTTAGTTTTTTTGTTTGTTTAGCATGCGTTTCAGACATGCACGCCTCAACGTGATTTTTCTGCAGCCAATACATTGTGCTCTGAATTTGATGGCATTTCTGTAACACTGAGGCAATATTGTCCTTGTCCATGCCTTGGCGTAACCCTGCAGGCAACATCACCAGGAAGCTCCCGCGGAAGACCGTGGTTCCAGTGAGCGACACGGTCCTCTTCTGTGTGGAGCTGGAGGAACCGTGCGAGGGGGCGTACTGGACCAGGAAAGGCGAGCGGCTGAAGGAAGATGCCCGCGTGTCCATCGCATGCGTGGGCCGGCAGTACACCCTGACCATCCGCGACTGCTGTGCCGAAGACTCTGGGGAGGTCGCCTTTGTGGCCGGAGACTGCAAAACGTCCACGCACTTCTCTGTCACTGGTGAGACCACGCACACATACAAAAATACACAAACGCACGTGCACACGCGCACACACATTGGCAATTTCTTGCACCTATTGTAAGGTACATAGCAGCTACACTGGATATTTAGGCTGACTCCTGTGAATATTTTAAAACATCCTCATCCATAATGAAGTTCCTTTATTGACAGGATATCATATACCTGGAGAAACAATTACTCTATATTTATATCACCATCCATCACTACCATCCACGTAGTGTTCTTAAAATCTCCCCTGAGCCTTGGTATGACAAGCAAAATTGGCAATGATGGATGAGCCTCACATTTCAGAGCTGAAATTGATATGTGGGACTGAAATAGGAAAACCAATCCTCACTACATAACACCTAGTGACATTTTTTAAGATTGACTGTTGATTATTTTACATTCTTTCCTGATTATCTATGACCACATTTACCACAATACACTCTCATAAAAACACATACATTTTTGTTTTTTAAGAAACAAATTTCCCCGATGTACCCTGAATGTACAATGATCTATTTGTGTACGAATTAATACCTTTTACAAGCAAAAAAAGGTACTAATTACTTACCTTACAAAAATATAGTGTTTTTGCATCAAACCTTTGGCATTGTTGCTGCAGGTTTGTGGCAAGCTCATATTTTCACATGAAAATGAGCTTTGTGAGAACTGCCATTGTTGCAAGAAGTTCACCAGAATTGCATTATATTCAAATAGAAACTAATACCCACATTATAGGCTAAGGTCATAAACAATCATGCTCTTAAATCCTAAATTCTACACGAATATATCATGATCATATATTCTGCACAACAAATGCACCAACATAGCAGTACTGTATTTACAAAGGAAACAAATAAATACTTTTATTGCTTATTTCAAAACAACTTGTGCATACACAAAATATAACAGGCAGTTTCTGCTATTTAATTTAGAGCTGTCTGGGACTTGACCATATAACTGTCTGTTTACCCACTCTTCACCCATGCTGCTCAGCAGTGCCTAAATGAGCCTGTCCTCTTTTGCACCCCAGCTCCAAGAAAGTACCCTCCGGACCCCCCAGTCAACCCAGTGGTGAAGAACAAGACCAGCTCCTCGCTTATGTTGTGCTGGGCGCCACCAGACACCGACCGGCCTGTGCCCATCTCTGGCTATGTGGTGGAGAGGAAGAGGTTGGGCACCCAAACTTGGGTGAAATGCCACGGGTCTGGGATCACGTCCAGCACTGAGTTCACGATCAGCGGACTCGCGGAGGAGGCCAGCTACCAGTTCCGCATTACCGCTGTGAACGACTTCGGCCAGAGCCCTTGTTTAGAAGTGCCCGGAACCTTCTACCTTGGTGGGTTTTGTGACCATGTCACCGCCCTGCTCGTTTTCCAACACAATGCACACCTCACCACCTTCTTTAACGCTACACACACTATACAACAAAGACTGTAAAATATCTCTATGCATTCTTCACAGCGCCAATCTGAGCCCTGAGCTTTCTTTTATGCACCGTATTACAGCTCTGAGAATTTTTTAGCACGACAGTGTCACAGTCCTGTTCATTCTGTAATCTGGCATACGCTGCTCGGAGCTTAGTCATAAAACATGTAGATGGGTGGCCATAATACCTCTGTAAAACACTTGAATCATAACCATCTTGTACATGAAAATCTCTTCAATGTTTATATAATTTGGGCCTGCAATCTCCATATCTTTATGCCTGAGGTAAAGGTACACAATGTAGAATTCATAGCTTCTGTTGGCACAGTGGTCCTGTTGTGTTCATTTGTGGTCCTGTTGCGGTTTTGACCGTGCCTGCCTTCTTTCTCTAGAGCCCGCCGGGGAGGTGAAGTCTGGCCTGTTAAACAGCAGCGCCACGGAGGGCGAGGAGGCCTCCTTCACCGTGGAGCTTTCGGCCATCTGCTCAGGCTCCTGGTCGCTGAACGGTCATGTCTTACGGAGCGGCCAGGACTACCTCATCACCCGCAACAAGACCATCCACGTGCTGGTCATCCGCCAGGTCCGACAGGAGTTCCACGGGGCCACGCTGCTGTTCATGGGCGGCGGTGCAGAGAGCACGTGCACGCTCAGCGTGAAGGGTGAGCCGGGAAGGCTCCCACAGGGGCGACACACTATGATCCGTGTAGTCAGAAAGGGGATCCAAAGTGCACGCATAATGCTAACTGCTGTGTGATTTATTCATTTACTCACTTATGTATTTGGCTGGGATAATGTACAAATGACAGCATAGATACATGTGCATCCAACATATTACTGTCATGGTTATTGGCAACCTTATCGGCGGAGCGATCTATCGGATTTTTCCGCCTCCCGTCTGGTGTTTGGATCTCGCTCTGCTATTATTCCTCACACCTGTTTTGAGTTTCCTGCCGGTTATAAATAGGTCAGGACTTCCGTCTTCCTGCACTTCGATATTGTCTTTGCTATGTTGACAAACAAAGTCGGTAAACGGTATAGGAATTCGGTCACTGCATTTCTGGTTTGTGCAAATAAGAAACGCAGCAAGTTGTTGTCAGCTGCAGTCAGCTTTGTCCTGCTTTGGGGCTGCCTACGTCTGGAGTTAGTGATTGTGTCTGTGGTAGCAGGCTGAGTTGGCCAGCATTCCTCTGATTATTGCAACAACAATTTAAAAAAAAGATGTTTTCATTTTTATGCAAACAATATTTGTTTCCTATAGGCATAAGGTTGTGAAGAATCAATATTCTAAAGACAAATAAAATCAGATTAAATCGAAATTAGTGACTGTGCATTGGAAGCAGTCACCTGCCCGATGGCATCAGAGTGCCTATGCTTCAAGCTGCTTTCGAGAGGTCTTTCTGCTAATGTTTGTGGTATACTGCTGACCTGAGAGATAGGGTTGACGACTCCAAATTGAGAAGAAAGAGAGTAAAAGGATCAGCTAAAAATAAACTCTACTACCCTGAGCTTAAGCATAAAACAGGGAGAGGTGATTCGTCCAAAGATGTGACTTGCATGTATACAAATATTTCAGCAGTCAACACGCCTCATCGTGTATTGACAACATATAGCTCAGTATCTGGTGAGACAAGAAGGCTACAAATGTTCAAAACACTGGCAGGTACAAACCATGTTTTCCTCACACGGACTGATTTAGTCCATTCTCTGCCGCGCTCCAAAATGAAAACTTAAAAGCGCAATTGCGGGAACTGGTTTCTGAACTGGTTTCTGAAGTGGTTTGTGTGTTTTGCAGCTGCCCCAGCACGGTTCACCAATAAATCTGCACAGACAGAGGTGGTGAGCTGCAGCGCACACGCCTCAGCGCAGATGCATGCAGAAGTGTCGGACGCCAAGATCTCGGTGCGTAAAATGGAGAAAACCCGAAAGCTAGACGCATGTTTCAATTTCCCTCTTTTTTTAAATGATCCTCCTAAGACCTGGTAGTACATTTTTGTCCCCTGTAGGGGACGTAAGTCTCTGGCCTTAATCTCAAGAACCATACAGTATATTCTATTATGCTGACACCTACGCTACAAGGGACATTCCACAAAAATAAAATACATAAGACACAAAGTATTTTCACTGAAAGATGTTTTTGTCATCCAAGACACTTGTATTATGTGAAAAACATTAAAATATATAAACTTGTTTTTTCTGCCGGGTCTCAGCAAGTTATTTTTTTATTTTAATGAATATATTTCTAAGATATGCTCAAATACGCAAAATGACAGTAATGGAGGCTGAATATTTAATTTGATATCACATATTTTTAGAACACAGTTTACGAACGATTACTTACAAATTACATTTCGTGTATTCATTGTAATTATTTCATATTATAAATTGTTCTTTGGAATACCCTAAAGTTTTGAATTCTGTATGAAATACCATTGATTGCATCATGGAAATATACTTACATTTAAAATGTTCTGGGTGCAGGTCGTCTGGATGAAGGATGGCCGGGAACTCAAGCTGGGCAAGAAGTATGACAGCGTGTGTTCAGACCGCACGCGTGTGCTCATGGTTCACAACGTGACCGAGGAGGACGTGGGCACCTACGAGTGTGTCTGCGAAGCAGACCGAATGTCCCTTCAGCTTGCTCTTAAAGGTAATGCTCAGACAGCAGATGCATTGTGAGCGGGGAATGACTGCAGAAACTCATAGGAGGGGTGTTCAGCTAATTAAATGCATAAAACACTCAAATACTACTGCTTCCATCTTGAAAGTTTCTTTGTTAAGGCTTAGCAGCAGTATACTGCATGTTTGTATTGTAGCCTGCAAAGCTGCTGGATTAGCAGTAGTGGAAATGTAAAGACCTATTAAATCTGTGAAATTAGCTTTCTAATCTTTCATATAGGTACATAATGAAGGGGAATGGGTTAGATGAGAGCTAGAGAGATTAAGCGTAATAACGTACACTGCCTGGCCAAAAGAAAAGTCGCCGTTGTACCCGTCATGCATAGTGCCCACTGTACAAGCCTCTGGAGACAGTGTTATGATCTGGGGTTGCTTCAATTGGTCAGGTCTAGGCTCAGCAACGTTATGCAGCAATAAAATTAAGTCAGCTGAGTACCTGAATGTACTGAATGACCAGGTTATCCCATCAATGGGCATATTCCAGGACGACAATGCCAAGATTCGTCAGGCTCAAATTGTGACCTTAACCCCACTGAAAGTCTTTGGGATGTGCTGGAGAAGACTTTATGGAGTGGTTCGACTCTCCCGTCGTCAATACCAGATCTCGGCCAAAATGCAACTCTGGATGGAAATAAATGTTGTAACGTCGTATAAGGTTGTCGAAACAATGCCACGACGAATGCGCCGTAATCAAAGTTAAAGGCGGTCCAATTAAATATTAGAGTGTGCGATTTTTTTTTTGGCAAGGCAGTGTAGTGTCATAATGTGGTATTGCTTCTGAGGCCACTGTTTAAAGTTTAAACACTGTTACATATATATATATATATATATTTATTTATGATTTTTAAAACGTGTAAACTAGCTTGAATAGTTTGTTTCATTGTCCACTATTTTTTTAAAGCAGTGGGGATCATAGATTTCTGTTATTTTTTGACAATGTATGTGAATCTGTCAATTGTGTTCCAAGGGTGTTATATCATCTTGCTTTTCATTTACAGTGCAATGTTCAAGATTGCTCAAGATTATAATTTTGATCATTTAAACTCCTTCAAATCATTAACAGAAACATCATAACATCTTTCACAACCATTGAGATATTTACAGAAATCTTTTAAGTGCAATCAAGTTTTTCACATTTTTGAATGTTTATTTATTCCAGGCAATGGTTGTGACGTCATATCACATTTCCAGCTTATTTGTTTGTCGTACCATGGGTAGCAGTGGACTCTTTATCAACTACAGCTCCGAAACACATTTATTATTGACATTATTACTGGTACCATTTGAGGACACCCCAAAACACAATAAATCACAATAACAGCTCTTAGATAATGGTAAATATTGTGTATATGTCACACACTTTTAGGGGACCAAAAGTAATTGGACAAATTAACAAAATGTAACTAATGTTAAATAAAGTCATCATATTTAGTCCTTGGTTACAAATGCTTTGCATTCAATGACTGCATGAAGTCTGCGGCCCATAGACATCACCAGACACTTTGGTTCTCTCTTCTGTGGCTGCCAGGCCTGTACTGCAGGTATCTTCAGTTCTTGTTTGTTTCAGGGGCTTTTTATCTTCAGTCCTGTCTTTAGCAAGTGAAACGCATGTTCAATTGGATTCAGGTGGGGTGATTGACTTGGCCATTCAAGAACATTCCACTTTTGACCCTGAAAATCTCCGCGGTTGCTTTAGCAGAATGTTCTTCAGTCCTGTCTTTAGCGAGTGAAACGCATATTCAATTGGATTCAGGTGGGGTGATTGACTTGGCCTTTCAAGAAAATTCCACTTTTTGGCCTGATCGTTTCGGAACACTTCAGAATTCATCATGCTGCAGCTGCTGCTGTCAGGAGTCTCATCATCAATAAAGACAAGCGAGCCAGTTCCAATGGCAGCCGTACATGTCCAAGCCATAACACTACCTCCACCATGTTTCACAGATGAGGTGGTATGCTTTGGATCATGAGCAGGTCCTTTCTTTCTACACAATTTCTTCTTTCCATCACTTTAGTACAGGCTAATACTCATCTGTCCATAAGTCTTTGTTCCATAATGCTACAGTTTTTTTGTACTTTTTAGCAAACTCTAGCCTGGCCATTCTGTTCTTCAGGCTTATTAATGGCTTGTTTATTGGTGTTGAACCCTCTGAGGTTATGCTGGTGTCGTCTTCTCTTGATGGTAGTCTTTCACACATCTTTGCCAACATCCTGGAGAGTGTTCTTGATCTGTTCAACAGTTCAAAAGGGTTTTTTCTTCACAATTGAAAGTATTGTTCGGTCATCCACTACAGTGATCTTCCATGGACTACCAGGTTATTCGCTATTGCTGAGCTCATCAGTGTGTTCTTTCTTCTTAACAATCCGAAACAGTTGGATTTTGACACACCCGACTCCAAATGCAAATGCCACACTGAAAATCAACTCTAGACCCTTTGTCAGCTTTCGTGTGCAAGAACTAATGATGCAACTACACACATCTGGCCAAGACACAGCTGAGCAGCCAATTGTCCAATTACTTTTCGTCTCCTAAAATGGGGGAACTATGTATAAAAAGGGCTGTACTCCCTACATGGTTTACCCAATATGGATGTAAATACCCTTAAATTAAAGCTGACAGTCTTCACTTTAACCTCATATTCATTGTTCCATTTAACATCCAATGTGCTGGAGTGCAGAGCCAAAACAGCAAAAATTGTGTCACTGTCCAAATACTTATGGACTGCACGGTATATGATTACCATTGTATACTGGAATACCAACCACTTGCATTCACTGGACACTGGATGCCCAGCTGACCCAGCCAGATAGCAATATTTTCACCTCAACTCGGACCATTTCAGAGGGCATAAGTGTGACCTCTGACCTACTGGGTGTGGAAAGCCCGTCATGGCACCTGATGCATACATGGCTGAGAATTTGAGTGACAGGAACAGATGGCGTGCAGCTCCAGAGCCAGTTAAAGGAAGACCCCAGTTCTTTCTGCCATGGAAAAAGGCCCCCAGCTGTACACACACACGCACACACACCTAGACACACACACACACATACACAGCACTTACTTTAAAAATACGCTTGCAAACACATTAAATACATACGCATTTGCAAACACACAAACAGAAACAGACACACGTACAAATACAAAAGCATACATGGACAAACATACACACACACGCAAACACACACTTTCATTTCAATCTGGAAGAAGGAAAGACAGCACTTCTCTTTTATATTTATCCAAAAAAGTTCATACTGAACTGCATGAGTATGCAGATGGCGTTATTCATATGACCTAATGGACAGGTGGGGGTACAACAGCGGTTCTCATTAACGGGGTGTCATCTGTTTACCCATCAGAGGATCCGAGCAAGTTAGTGAACAAGCTCAAGGGCGGCAGCACGGTTAAATCCCAGCTCTTCGGAGATCTGGAGCTCAGCTGTGAGGTGTCGTCTGCTGCCAGTGTAGTCGTGTGGACGAAGGATCAGGTGGAGTTGAAGGAGGACCAGAGGACCACCTTCATATCGCAGGCAGCAATGCGCAAACTTCGGATAAAGCACGTCAAACAGGACGACGAGGGCTTGTACACCTGCGAGTCCACAGGGGACAAAATTAAATTCCAAGTCAAGGTTAAGGGTGAGCGCAACACCACACGCAGGTTAAGTAGCAGCTTACACCAAGGCCCCTCCTAATCTGCAAGCAATGGGCACTCAAAACATGGCCGCAGGTCCAAATGTGTCTAGTGGCACCACTTCTCCTCCGTGAGAGGAAAGCATAGCATGTAAAGGAGAAGGTAACTGTGCCGGGCTAGAGCCACGCCTACTGAGTGGGTACACAGCTGGGTTTTCTTCGCAAATCAGCCCAGGGCTTAATTATGTGATCACTCTCCATGGTGAAAATTGAGAATGGGAACCCGCAAGCCGAGAGAGAGACTGAGTCAGAGAAAACGAAGTACAAGAGGACCGAGCTGAAAAGATGAGGAGATTTACAGCTGAATAGCTGCACAGCTGAAGAAGCAGAAAGCTGAAATCTTTTGCTGTGTTTGGTTTGTTTTGTCTGTTGTTTAGTTGTTTCAGTTTAGTTTGTTGTTTGTACCCAGAACCCGTGAGGGGGAAAGATGACGCTCTTTTCCTTGTTTATTTGTTAGTTTGGTTTTTTGCCTAATGAACTCACGCGGCGTGCTCTCTCTCTCTCTCTCTATCTCTCTATAAACACCGGTGAAAACCGGAATTGCCGATCTCCCTGTATCCAGCATTTCTTTCCCTCCAAGGGGTGTCACCAGGCGTGTGACAGTAACACATGAGGAATGTTGTGTACCTGACAGAAGAACATTTTATACACTCTCCATAATTTAGCATTTTCATTAGCATAAAGTTATTCAGCTGATTCATTGCCAGAAAGAATAGATCAAGATATCTGATATTCCAAAATAGTTAGTTCCAGTCTCACTTACAGATTGGTTCCTATAGGGTTCCCATTGTTTGACAATTGATTATATTCCTGCTAATCATTCCATAATTCATCATATAACAAATGATTGCAACATCAAAACGGTGTCAAATCATTAAAAGCTATTAAAACTTAGCTTGATAGGACAGTGTATTGAAATGAGCTTGCTAACACATTTACTTACATTTTGTGTTGTTGTTACCTTGCGTGCAGAGAATCATTAAATACACTTGAACTTCTTTCAGAGCAGATTGTACTGTACCCTTTTGTCGCACATTTGGGAAGGCAGATTTTTCGTTTAAGGCCACTATTCAATGGGACATACTTCCGGCAAATAAGAAAAGCAGCAGTTCTTTTAGCAGTTTTACAGCTAAAGTAAAACCCAAACATTTGATTAATGGACCGCACTTGACCTGATTTTTAATGAACATGTACGCCTGCTTTGCACTGATTTTGACATTTTGCAGCTCTCCACATTTCAATGTCTAGTGTTTATTATCAACGTGTCTTAGTGTTATGCGTATCTGTATTTGTATAATTATTGTGCCGATTGTATGTATGTATGCATTTCATTGTAATCTGTTTGGGACTGCAGAAAATTTGCTTAAACTAACACTGGTACAATACATCAAATGGCATCATTTATGTTTAATATTGTACATGGAACCTTACAAATGAAATAATGAAATAAATAAATCATAAAAGCAATGGTTATTGAAATGAGCTTGGTAACACCTTTCCTTTTGTCTTCTAGAGACGAAGTCAACGCTTATGCAGAAGGAGGTGACAAAGACTCAGTTCTCCTCCTCTTGTGGCGAGACTGTGGTCTTGTCCTGTGAGGTAAACCAGACTAGTGCTCAGGGGAAGTGGCTCAAGATGGGACAGGAAGTGAAGCTCGGCACAGATGCTACAGTCAAAGCAGACGGAACAACCAGGAAGCTGATTCTGAAAAACACGAAACTTGGGGATGCCGGCGCGTACTCGTATAAACTCTCCGATGATGAGATAGTGTTCAATGTGAACATCAAAGGTAAGATAAATAAGTTGTCAAACATCTGTTTTAATTTTCAGGCATCAAAATAATTCATATAATACATTTCTGCAATAATGAGAGAAATCTCTTAAATAGTGGTGGACAAATTTTGATTTCAGATTTGGTTAAATTGAGCCTCCTTGTTCCACTGACTTCATATAACATTATATAGCACTCAGAAATCACATACATTATACAGATCTAATACTTCTAGTTTTTTAATAATATTTTTTCTATGTGTATTTCAGTACATTTTAATCCGTAGCAATATGTTTGTCCTGTTCTATTTGTTTGTATTGTTTTTGAAGAGTTTCCATGTCTCCTGTATTGCGCATGTGCTTTCTGTACTGTATGTTAAGAATACAGTAGGCACTGTGTATTCATGACAGTAATGTTTGTACAGTGTGTACCATAGTGTATATACTGTCAGTCCTTCCACTGTTGGTGTCAGTTTGTTATGGATGTGAAAGGCTGCCCACACCAAGTCTATAGTACCACCCATGTCGGTTCAATCCAGAACAGTGTTTGTTGGGAAACTGAAGTGCACAGAACAACAAGTTTGTGTTAATGTAGCCGACTTGCACATTCTATCATTCTCCTCTTAGAAACAAAGGCAGCTTTTGCAAACAAGGAGTCTGTACAGAAGGAGGTGAAAGCCATTCTCTCTGAGAAAGCCACTCTGAGCTGTGAGGTGTCCGACACTCAGACTGAGGTGAAATGGTACAAGGAAGGAAAGTTACTGAGCTCAAGCAGGAAGATCCGCATGGAGTCAAAGGCCAAGAGCCGCCAGCTGGTGTTTGACAGCGTGGAGAAGAAGGATGCTGGGGAGTACACCTGTGAGGCTGGAGCAGAGAAGCTGGTCTTTAAGATCCAGGTGGAAGGTAGGAAGGGCCTATCTGCCGTCTGATCCTGGTTGGTCTGCTTTAGGCTTCAGTCTTGGGAGTTCTTGTTACTATCAGTCTGCTTAAATTTTTACGTTGAAAAATAATGTGTGTTCAAAACACTTGACTTTTTATAGCAGTGTGTAAAATTCAGTCATTTCTGTGGAGAGATCAAACGTCAGAAAAAAAATATTCGTAACAGTTTTAAACACATTGAAAACTAGTTCTTTTAAAATTATTTGGATGGAGAGATCCTACTCATTCCCCCCAAATTTACTGGTGAGGCAGAATTCTTACTCTTAGGAATAGTATAAAAGAATGTCTAATGGAAATAAAAATAGTGCGGTGACATCACTTGATCCTCTCATCTGTGTGATAGCCTTGTCTACCAATGAATATCATGTCTGCACTTGTTGTATTATGATTAGCTTTTTATAGGATAGACAGCATCATTCCTTCCACTTGCATGTCAGAATTGCATTTATTGCGGTCTTAACTGCGTCTTAGGCTATATGCATGCCTGGCCAAAAAAAAAAGTCGCACACTCTGATATTTCTTTGGACCACCATTAGCTTTGACTACGGCGCACATTCATCGTGGCAGTAACGACGGGAGAATCAAACCACTTTGTAAAGTCTTCTCCAGCACATCCCAAAAACTTTCAATGGGGTTAAGGTCAGGTGGCCAATTCATGTGTGAAAATGATTCCTCATGCTTCCTGAACCACTCTTTCACAATTTGAGCCCGATGAATCTTGGCATTGTCGTCCTGGAATATGCCCATTGATGGGATAACCTGGTCATTCAGTACATTCAAGTACTCAGCTGACTTCATTTTATTGCTGCATAATGTTGCTGAGCCTAGACCTGACCAATTGAAGCAACCCCAGATCATAACACTGCCTCCAGAGGCTTGTACAGTGGGCACTATGCATGACGGGTGCAACGGCGACTTCTTTTTTGGCCAGGCAGTGTATGTAGCCATAATACGCATTTGAGGCAATTTGTTTTAGTTCAAAGTATTCTTTTTCAAGGATCCCCCTCCCCCCTTCATTAAAAAGGTAATAATTTTTCTCATAACTTTGCTTTCCATATAGCCATGGTTCTCAAGTTAGGTCTTCTGGGACCTCTTCATGTGTTGGTTTTCATTCCATCCATCTCTTGCTCAGAGGTTGTTGAACACATGTGTTTAAGTTCTTGCATTCTTGCAAACTTTTTCATTAAACTTGTGAAAACAATGCAGGTTTGGCTCCTTATCATTTGCTTTGTCCTTGAATTCTTTATTATCTACCAAATTGGCCACGTAGCCACACTTTCACCAATAAGGAGCCTGGTGATTCACCTCAGTCTTTAATTTGATCAGTTAATCTTTTTTTTTTTTTTTTTTACCTCTCTATATGTAATCGTTTGCAATATAGCACAATGTGAATATGGGGCTTTTATTCTTCATGGCATGCATAGATGTTTTTGAAACAATGTTGTTTAATTATGTAAATAATCCTTCAAAACATGACAAGCGGAATTAAGAAAAATGAACGGCTTGTTAAAATTCTGGGATTGCAATTATGGTTGGAATGAAAATCAGCATATACGCTGGTCCCCAAGGTCCTCGGACCTGACGACCACCCACTGCCAAAAAGGACGTTCAGGATAGGTATCATGACTATATCTGTACAGATTGAATCGCTGTTCACAACATAGTCTACGTCAGTCATATCACTGTTGCTGTCAGTTTGTTACAATTTTTTATAATTCAGGTCATTTTAAGAGATTCTGTCAATATTGTCCAGTCAAGAGCAGTATCGTCTGTTATGATGTTGGGAAAGTGAAGTGCACAGAACTGCAGGTTTGCACTGATGTATCTGCCCATTCCACCACTTTCCTCTCAGAAACCAAGGCTGCGTTTGCAAACAAGGAGTCTGTACAGAAGGAGGTGAAAGTCATTCTCGCCGAAAAAGCCACTCTGAGCTGTGAGGTGTCCGACACGCAGACTGAGGTGAAATGGTACAAGGAGGGGAAGCTGCTGAGCTCAAGCAGGAAGATCCGCGTGGAGTTAAAGGGCAAGAGCCGCCAGCTGGTGTTTGACAGCGTGGAGAAGAAGGATGCTGGGGAGTACACCTGTGAGGCTGGAGCAGAGAAGCTGGTCTTTAAGATCCAGGTGGAAGGTAGGGAGGGTCTATCTGCTGTCTTCCCCCGGTTACTCTGCTTTAGACTTCAGTCTTCGGAGTTGCTGTCACTGTCTGTGTGCTTCAATGTTCATGCCACTTTTCTGTGTTCCTGGAACAGAAACTGGGGTTCTCACACTGAGGTCCCATGTCTATAGATATTTTCCGCTAGGAGGGATTTATATGTGTCTGTCTGTCCATTCTTGGACTCCTTCTGGCTTCATTTCTTCTCCATCTGTCTGCTGTAGTGTTTATAGAGGCTACCTTTTTCTCAAAAGGAAACTGCAATTTTACACTTTCTTAATTACTGCAATTCTAATAGGACAATAATATACCAATTTTTATAATTGCTTATAGTTACTAACTGGAGTGTGCAATCATAACAAAAACTTTCCGGTGTTTGAGCAGCTCATACCATACTTAATTATGTTGCAACTACTGTGGTTATCACTATCTGTCCCAAGACGTTTGTAGGAGAAGCCTTGTATTATTTTTGAAAAAAATCGAAATGCAAAGAAATCCAAGATGGCCGACTTTAATGGTCCTTGAGGCAAATTTGTAACTCATGAGAGGGACTAATGGGCCAAATTTTGTGACTGTCAGTCAAATCATATCCCCTTTGTGATAAGTTGTCTTGAAATCAAATTTCCGTAGCATAGCAAATCAGCCGATGAGTTGCAGTGTTCATTTATTTATTGAAATTTTTATTAAAATTTTCCACCGAATGTGGGGCTGAGTATTGCTAATTCCCACCCTAATTTGTAATGGCTAATCGTATGAAATCGCAGCTGCATACATTGCGCAAACCACTCTGCCGATTCGGGAGAGTGTATCCACTGTTCTTCTCTGAAACACGTGGCGTCACCAGCTGCTTCTTTTCACACCGCAGACTACAGCTAAGCTTGCGTAGAACGGAGTCGGAGGAGGGACCTTACATATGCAGCTTTGAATCCAATCTATCGGCGCCCGATCGACCAGTAGGGGTCGCTAGATAGCAATGCACGTGGAACCCTATCTGACTGAACCATCCAGTTCCCTGGGCAATGCAATCACCAATTGCACATCGCCCAAGAGAGCTACCGGCCACTGTCGGCACTGGTACGGTTCGATTCGATACGAGGCTGTGAGGTTCATTCATGCACACAGTGTGGTGCCTTAACCAAATGAGCCGTCCAGCAGGCAGCAGCCTTTTGCCCTGTTCATTTCTTGTAGAATTTGATGTCACGTTGTCAGAAATCAGAAAATGTTGATCCTTGTCAAAAGAACCAGTATATTTTGGTATATTCAAGTAGGACATATTTTTGCGGCGAAAAGGAATTCATGATATACACAAAAACGTATTAGCCAATCAGAATCGAGTGTTCATCCAAACTGTGATATAAGAGAGGTCAATGCACTCTATTACAGACAACTGCAGCTTTTGCTTTATTAGACATTATTCTTGTTGAAAGTTACCATACCACCATTTTAAAGTGTCTTCACTGCATTTAGTGCTCATGTTTCTTTTGTTTGTTTAATCTCACGATAGTATGTTAAAGTGTCTCACTATAGTATCGTCACCTTCTTAAAATAATCGCCTAAGTCATATTTTCAAGTTTTTCAGAAAACAGAATAAACTGAACCAAATACAGAATATATGATATTTGTTAATCATTTCACACAAAAAGGGTATATCAATAGATGACTATTGACTTACAAATAACGCTGTCTGTCAATTATGTAACATAAGAGGATTAAAGACTAAATAACTACACAACATTTATAGCCTAGCCAAATATTGTAGTAAACATTATCACTTACCATTCGGGGACGAGTCCAGAATCATGGAAATGACTTAATTTATGTTGATTTTCTTTGTGCATCTTGAAGCAGCCGCCATATTAATAACTTGTAAAAATGCCTAAGTCAAAATTTATTGTGACTTAGGCAAACATACAAACAGCCTAAGAGCACTCTTGACTTAGGCGATTACATTACCGGGGTAAAACAGCATGATCCTTTCAATTAAGGATCTAGGCAACTTTACCAGAGGTGGTCAGCATCATGAAGAGCTGATTTAAGCAAAAATCTCATGTTCCTCAAAAAATGACTTAGGCGATTATTTTAAGAAGGTGACGGTATGTTTTAACCATGGTTGAATGAGTGCAGTATTGGAAGTACAGTCTGTCATCATAGTCCTTTGAACTTTGGTTTTGGTTTCTGTTTGTTATGAATGGTCAATGTCAGTTGATGTAAAGTATGCTTAGGCATATTAACATGGGACTTGTTTTAAAGGTGAGAAAGATTTTACTGTGCAGTATACATAACATTATGTATATTAGCTAATCGGAATTGAGTATTCATCCAAACCGTGGTATAAGGAGGTCAATGCACTCTATTAGAAACTGCAGCTTTTGCTCTAGCAGACATTATTATTGCTGAAAAGGACCATGCCACCATTTTAAAGTATCTTCACTGCTTCTAGTGCTTGTGTTTTTTTGTTTGTTTAATCTCACTATAGTATGTTAAAGTGTCTTTTAATCATGGTTGAGTGAGTTGAGTGTTGGAAATATAGTCTGACTTAGTCCTTTCAGTTTTGGTTTTGGTTTCTGTTTGTTATGGATGGGTAATATTGGTTAAGATTTCAGCATCTCTGCTTACCTGTCCAGTCAAGAGCAGTATCACCTGTTATGATGTTGCGAAAGTGAAGTGCACAGAACTGCAGATCTGTGTTGATCTACTTGCCCGTTCCATCACTCTCCTCTCAGAAACCAAGGCTGTGTTTGCAAACAAGGCGTCTGTACAGAAGGATGTAAAAGCCACTCTCTCAGAAAAAGCCAGTCTGAGCTGTGAGGTGTCTGACACTCAGACTGAGGTGAAATGGTACAAGGAGGGGAAGCTGCTGAGCTCAAGCAGGAAGATCCGCATGGAGTCAAAGGCCAAGAGCCGCCAGCTGGTGTTGGACAGCGTGGAGAAGAAGGATGCTGGGGAGTACACCTGTGAGGCTGGAGCAGAGAAGCTGGTCTTTAAGATCCAGGTGGAAGGTATGGAGGGACTATCTGCTGTATTCCCCTGAGTGATCTGCCTTTGGCTTCAGTCTTTGATGATGCTGACCTTGTCTGTCTGCTTCAGTATTCATGCAACGTTTCTGCGCTCCTGGAAGATAAATTGGGATTCTCTACCTGAGGTCCCACGTCTATATTTATGTGTTTGTCTGTCTGTCCATGCTTCTGCTCATTCTGGCTTCATTTCTTCTCCGTCTGTCTGCTGCAGTGTTTATATGGACGATTGTTTTTCTCAAAATGAAACTGCAATTTTGCACTTTCTTAATTTCTCTAACTAATAGATCAACATTATATCTCCACTTTTTATAATTGCTTATAGATACTGCCTGGAGTGTGCTATCATCAAAAAAGTTAAAAAAAAAAATTAAACAGAGTAAATTTTATCCGTTTATTTTTCAGTCTTGCAACTTGTCATACCTTCCAATGTTTGTACAGCCAATGTTATAGTTATTTATGTTTGAACTACTGTGATTATCACCTTCCGTCTCAAGAAGTTTGTAGGAGAAGCCTTTTCTATATTTTTTAAAAATTCTAAATGGTTACAAATCCAATCTGATCAGCATTCGGCATCCGTAAGGCAAATTTGTAACTCATGAAGAGAGGGACATATGTACCAAATTTTGTGACTCTCCATCAAATCATATTGCCTTTTTGATAAGTTATCTTGAAATGTAATTCCCGTAGCATAGCAAATCAGCAGAAAAGTTGCCGTATTCATTTCTTGCAGAATTTAAAATCGCATTTTCACAAATCAGAAGTGGTTCAGGCAAAGAAATCTTGATCCTTGTTTCAGGAGCCAGTATGTTTTGGCGTATTCAAATAGGACTTTCTTTCGAGGTGAGGAGGAATTTACGATGCAGCACACATGATATATGCAAAAAATTATTAACCAATCAGAATCGAGTATTCATCCAAGCTATGGTATAATAGAGGTCAATACACTCTTTTAGAGACAACTGCAGCTTTCGCTCTATTAGACATTATTCTTGTTGAAAGGTCCCAAAACCACCCTAATACAGTATCTTCATTGTTTTTAGTGCACATGATTTTTTTTCAATGCCAATACAGTATGTTCAAGTGTGTTTTAGTCATGGTTGAATCAGTGGAGTTTTGGAAGTACAATCTGTCTCCAACCTTTCAGTTTTGGCTTTGGCTTCTGTTTGTTATGGACGGGTTTTGGTTGATAATTCAGCACGTCTGCTTGCCTGTCCAGTCAAGAGCAGTATCGTCTGTTATGATGTTGGGAAAGTGAAGTGCACAGAACTGCAGGTTTGTGTTGATGTACCTTCCCATTCCACCACTCTCCTCTCAGAAACCAAGGCTGCGTTTGCAAACAAGGAGTCTGTACAGAAGGAGGTGAAAGTCATTCTCACCGAAAAAGCCACTCTGAGCTGTGAGGTGTCCGACACTCAGACTGAGGTGAAATGGTACAAGGAGGGGAAGCTGCTGAGCTCAAGCAGGAAGATCCGCATGGAGTCAAAGGCCAAGAGCCGCCAGCTGGTGTTGGACAGCGTGGAGAAGAAGGATGCTGGGGAGTACACCTGTGAGGCTGGAGCAGAGAAGCTGGTCTTTAAGATCCAGGTGGAAGGTAGGGAGGGACTATCTGCTGTCTTCCCCTGGTTGATCTGCCTTTGGCTTCAGTCTTTGATGATGCTGACCTTGTCTGTCTGCTTCAATATTCATGCAACGTTTCTGCGCTCCTGGAAGAGAAATTGGGATTCTCAACCTGAGGTCCCACGTCTATATTTATGTGTTTGTCTGTCTGTCCATGCTTCTGCTCATTCTGGCTTCATTTCTTCTCCATCGGTCTGCTGCAGTGTTTATATGGACGATTGTTTTTCTCAAAATGAAACTGCAATTTTGCACTTTCTTAATTTCTCTAACTATTAGATCAATATTATCGCTCCACTTTTTATAATTGCTTATAGTTACTGCCTGGAGTGTGCAATCATCAACAAAAAAAAAGAATTTAAATGGTGTTAATTTTATCAGTTTATTTTTCAGTCTTGCAACTTTTCACACTTTCCAATGTTTGTACACGTAATTCCATAGTTATTTATGTTTGAACTACTGTGGTTACCATCTTCTGTCTCAAGATATTTGTAGGAGAAGCCTTTTCAGTATTTAAAAAAAACTTAAAATGGCTACAAATCCAACATGGCTAACATTCGGGGTCCTTGAGGCAAATTTGTAACTCATGAGGAGAGCGACATATGTACCAAATTTTGTCAATCTCAGTCAAAACATGTTGCCTTTTTGACAAGTTATCTTGAAATGTAATTTCCATAGCATAGCAAATCAGCAGAAAAGTAGCCGTATTCATTTCTTGCAGAATTTAAAATCGCATTTTCACAAATCAGAAGTGGTTCAGGCAAAGAAATCTTGATCCTTGTTTCGAGAGCCAGTATGTTTTGGCGTATTCAAATAGGACTTTCTTTCGAGGTGAGAATAATTTACTATGCAGCACACATGATATATACAAAAAAGTATTAACCAATCAGAATCGAGTATTCATCCAAGCTATGGTATAATAGAGGTCAATACACTCTTTTAGAAACGACTGCAGCTTTCGCTCTATTAGACATTATTCTTGTTGAAAGGTCCCAAAACCACCCTAATACAGTATCTTCATTGTTTTTAGTGCACATGATTTTTTTTCAATGCCAATACAGTATGTTCAAGTGTGTTTTAGTCATGGTTGAATCAGTGGAGTTTTGGAAGTACAATCTGTCTCCAACCTTTCAGTTTTGGCTTTGGCTTCTGTTTGTTATGGACGGGTTTTGGTTGACAATTCAGCACGTCTGCTTGCCTGTCCAGTCAAGTGCAGTATCACCTGTTATGATGTTGCGAAAGTGAAGTGCACAGAACTGCGGATCTGTGTTGATCTACTTGCCCGTTCCACCACTCTTCTCTCAGAAACCAAGGCTGTGTTTGCAAACAAGGCGTCTGTACAGAAGGAGGTGAAAGCCATTCTCTCAGAAAAAGCCAGTCTGAGCTGTGAGGTGTCCGACGCACAGACTGAGGTGAAATGGTACAAGGAGAGGAAGCTGCTGAGCTCAAGCAGGAAGATCCACATGGAGTCAATGGCCAAGAGCCGCCAGCTGGTGTTTGACAGCGTGGAGAAGAAGGATGCTGGGGAGTACACCTGTGAGGCTGGAGCAGAGAAGCTGGTCTTTAAGATCCAGGTGGAAGGTAGGGAGGGAATATCTGCTGCCTGACCCTGGTTGATCTGCCTTGGGCTTCAGTCTTTGATGATGCTGCCACTGTTTGTCTGCTTCAATATTCTTCCAACTTTTCTGTGAGGAACTGGTATTCTGAACATGAGGTCCCACATCTATAGACATTTTCACTTTGGGAGGATTTATGTTTGTCTGTCTGTCCATGGCTGGGCACCTTCTTGCGTCTTTTCGTCTCCATCTCTCTGCTGCAGTGTAGCTATGGGCTACTGTTTTTCTCAGAAGGAAACTGCAATTTTATAATTGCTTATAGTTACTACCTAGAGTGTGCAATCATTAAATAAGAAAAAAATAAATTCAGAATCAATTTTATAAGTTTATTTTGCATTCATGCAGCTTTTCATCTTTTCCTGTGTTTGTGCAGCTCATACCATACTTATTTACGTTTCAACCACTGTGATTGTCACTGTCTGTCAAGAGCTTTGCATGGGAATCCTTTTAAGTATTTTTGAAAAACTCAAAATTGAAGAAAATCCAGTATGGCAAACTTTAGGGGTCTTTGAGGCAAATGTATACCTCATGAGGAAAGGGACCTATATACCAAAATCTGTGTCTTACGGTCAAATCTTATGGTCTTTTTGGATAAATGTTTTTGAAATGTAATTTTTGTAGCCTAGCAGATCAGCAGATTAGATGCTGTGTTAACTTGTGGAATTTAGAATTGCGTTTTATCCAGTCAGAAATGGTTTTGGCAAAGAAATGTTGATTGTTGTATAAAGAGCCAGTATGTTTAGGCATATTAACATGGGACTTGTTTTTTCATGAAAATCGAGGTGAGAAGGATTTTACTGTGCAGTATACATACCGTTATGTATATTAGCTAATCCGAATCGAGCATTCATCCAAACCGTGGTATAAGGAGGTCAATGCACTCTATTAGAAACTGCAGCTTTTGCTCTATCAGACATTATTATTGCTGAAAAGGACCATGCCACCATTTTAAAGTATCTTCACTGCTTCTAGTGCTTATGTTTTTTTGTTTGTTTAATCTCACTATAGTATGTTAAAGTGTCTTTTAATCATGGTTGATTGAGTTGAGTGTTGGAAATATAGTCTGACTTAGTCCTTTCAGTTTTGGTTTTGGTTTCTGTTTGTTATGACCGGGTAATATTGGTTGAGATTTCAGCATCTCTGCTTACCTGTCCAGTCAAGAGCAGTATCACCTGTTATGATGTTGGGAAAGTGCACAGAACTGTGGATTTCTGTTGATATACCTGCCTATTCCACCACTCTCCTCTCAGAAACTAAGGCTGCGTTTGTAAACAAGGAGTCTGTACAGAAGGAGGTGAAAGCCATTCTCTCAGAGAAAGCCACTCTGAGCTGTGAGGTGTCCGACACTCAGACTGAGGTGAAATGGTACAAGGAGGGGAAGCTGCTGAGCTCAAGCAGGAAGATCCGCGTGGAGTCAAAGGCCAAGAGCCGCCAGCTGGTGTTGGACAGCGTGGAGAAGAAGGATGCTGGGGAGTACACCTGTGAGGCTGGAGCAGAGAAGCTGGTCTTTAAGATCCAGGTGGAAGGTAGGGAGGGACTATCTGCTGTCTTCCCCTGGTTGATCTGCCTTTGGCTTCAGTCTTTGATGATGCTGACCCTGTCTGTCTGCTTCAATATTCATGCAACTTTTATGTGTTCCTGGAACAGAAACTGGGAGTCTCAACCTGAATTCCTACATTTTTATACATTTTCAGCTAGGGAAGATCTTCTGGCTTCATTTTTTCTTCATCTCTCTGCTGCAGTGTTTATTTAGGCTACTGTTTTTCTCAAAAGGAAAATGCAATTATAAACTTTCTTAATTAAGGTAACTCTAGTTGAACAATAATATCACATACATTTTTATTATTGCTCATACTTACTTCCTGGAGTATGCAATCAACAAAAAAGTTTTTTTTAAACAAAGAGTGAATTACATAAGTTTATTTTACATACTTGCAACTTCTCATACTGTCCAGTGTTTATGCAACTTATACCAAACATAATTAATACTACTACTTACAAACTACTGCTGTTGTCAACATTTTCACTGTCCTTCAAGAGGTTTGCATGGGAATCCTTTTAGGTTTTTAAAAAAAATTCAAAATAGAAGGAAAATCCAGTATGGCAGACTTCAGGGGGAGGGGTCTTCAGTCTTAGGAGTTGCTTGTTTGGTGGGTCTGTTGCAATGTTAATATGGTATACTGTGTTCTCTGAAGAGAATCTGGGATGGTCCCACATACAATGGCTTTAAGTCGGCCGCTGCTTTGTCTGTTTGGCTTCAGCGTTGTACGGTTTTCATTGCTTTTTATTTTATTCATCTGTCAGTTGCATTGTGTATATGGAATACTACATTCCTGGAAGAGAAACTGGAATTTTCCACTTTCTTGTCCTTCTGTAGCTCCAGAAAAAATCTCTTTATCGTTGCCAGAGATTTCTGTGACTTGCACAGACTTAAAGACACTAGATCATCTGGTTTTTCCTAAATTCTTTCCTTTTTTCAGCTGTTGTGTATGAGTTATTTAGGTACCAACTACTACTGTTTTTCCTGTCACGTGGAATTCTGTTTCCGGGGAGAATAACATTGTGATTTCTCCTTCTCCTCTCACGAATCAACTGAAATACAGTGTAGACTGTATTTATTCCCACATATAATCACATTTGGACAGCTCATACCCTCAACTGAGGCAAAACATGTAATATATAATGCTATATTGCTATTTTTTAACCTTTCTATGCAATTAAAACAATTGAAGCTTCATTGGGGGGGGGGGGGGGGGGTTTGGGTAGGACATGGAAGCTGGGCCCCTGGTCTGGGAGAGCCAGGTTTGTAAAGAAAGTGGTTTTGGTCAGATATTTAAGGTTTCTTCCTGCTAGACCAAGGTAAAATCTTATCCAAAAGGGCTGATGGGGGGTGTTTTTATCCAGCACTATGGCACCTGATTCAACTAATTAACTAATCATGGTCTTCAAGTAAGACCTTGATCAGACCTTGATAAGTGTCAGTGGGTGTGTTAGTGCTGGGCTAAAACAAAACAAAAACCTGCACCTACATTGGCACCTTTTGGTAGATTGGACACCCCCATGTCTAACCAGTCGATAGCAATGTCTTTTGTGGTGTGCTGTGATGTTGAGAAGATGCACTGCACCAATCTGAAGGTTTGCACTGATGTTTCTGCCCATTCCACCTCTCTCCCCTCAGAACCCCAGCCAGCTTTTTCAAACAAGGAGTCTGTACAGAAGGAGGTGAAAGCCATTCTCTCTGAGAAAGCCAGTCTGAGCTGTGAGGTGTCCGACACGCAGACTGAGGTGAAATGGTACAAGGAGGGGAAGCTGCTGAGCTCAAGCAGGAAGATCCGCGTGGAGTCAAAGGCCAAGAGCCGCCAGCTGGTGTTTGACAGCGTGGAGAAGAAGGATGCTGGGGAGTACACCTGTGAGGCTGGAGCAGAGAAGCTGGTCTTTAAGATCCAGGTGGAAGGTAGGGAGGGTCTATCTGCTGTCTACCCCCGGTTACTCTGCTTGAGGCTTCAGTCTTTGGAGTTTCTTTTTCAGTGGGTCTGTTGCAATGTACTGTGTTCTTTGTTTTTTTTTGAGAGTGGGTCAGAAGAAGAGACCATAGTATTGATTCTATTGAAGAATATACCAATGAACATTACAGAGATTTCTTCCTCGATATGGAAGTATTACTGCTTGCGATATTTCAATTATGTATGTTAATTTTTCCACTCCACCACTGTCTTGTGCCATACGTTTGATATTGTTTATTTCTCATTTTGAGTACATTCAACATACGTAAGCCTTCATAGGCGGCTCAGTCATGTTTTACGTTTCATGCACAGACTTTCTGTGAAGATAGAATATTTGCCAGCATTTTCCTGATGGTGGAATATTATTTTATTGTAATCTTACCATACATAATATAGACAATGGTGTATTAATATCTCCCTGGTCTATATTTGTCACTTAGGGCATGGAAAATACTCATTCCAATTTATTGTGCTCTGATATGTGCTAGATGAATGTAACATTTTCCTTGGAATGATTATGACATATGACATATGTCATCCAAGGGCATGCAGCTAAATTTTACATGCTGTAGAGCAGGGGTGCACTTTTTCAGCGATGACCCAAGGATATAATCCATACTTTTCGCGTCCCAAACTAATGTAATTTTCAATTCTGTAATTTTTGAAATTAACAATTCATTGTTAAACTGCTGTTGCAATGTTCATATGGCTACTCAATGTTTGTATTTCACTCGAATGTGGCCTACTGATCAAATCCCAAAGAGTTTCTCCGGATATGATTTAAACGTTGAAACATTACTTCCACGTTGTCAGTTCCCAAAGCGCTATGACTTATTTTCTGGACATTAAGGCAGGGTATGCAGATTGGTGCATTGATAGTGGCTACAGGGTTGAATACAATTCACTTTCAATTCAGTCAATTCGGGAGTAGGCCAAAATTTGCATTCATAATTTCCACCGCAGCGTCCATAATTCTCGACCCGAAAAGATGCAGAAAATAAGTGAAAAAAACAACGTATCCTTGCAGGAGAAAAAATATCAGAATTTAGTTTTGTTTTAACATCAAAATATAGGAAATATCCACACCGTGCATGCAATGCAGAGAGTAGCTCTCCACGTCCCTGTCAGATACGCAGTTTTCATATGCTTTATACTATAGAGCCTAATTATTTTTTAATAAAGTAGCCTATGTATTTATGAAAAAAAAAAAAGCTAAAAAAAAAAATTAGGATGGGCCTAGGGTATTTTGAAAACACAGGAGTGACACATAGGTTTTATGTGCACATGTCTCTCCCGCTGTGTGTGTAGCATGCGAGTGTGTCAGCAAAGCCTCTTTACATATAACTAGAAAATCTTTGATGTCAATGATTCCCCAGCCCCGCCCACTGATTTTCAGATAGGAACTAGGCAGGCATACGGACGGAGGGAAGAGGGTGCAGCTGAGTCGATCCCTTGCAAACTAGCTCTGAAAATCTCTAATTCTAAGCTCTGTTCCAAAGGTTTTTTAACATATTAGTGTTCCCCTTATATTCAGCAGTGCGTGGCTTCTTCGAGAACATTAGCGCTAAAATGACCGATATCCCATAAAAACCGACAGTCGCATTTTTCCAATGAATGAGAGGTGATACTTTTCTAGTTGATAAACAGAGCCAGAGTTAATACATTTATAGATAAATAGGTAGATTCCAACTGGGAACAGATTCGTCATCCCTCCTTTCTCTCCCCATCTTTTCTATTGCTCTTTACTATCACTATCCCAATAAAGCAGAAATATAAAGTTGCCTATAAGAATTCACTCACACTAAGCATGGCTTGAGCATTATTGAGCTATATTGCAAACAATTTCATTAAAAGATGTAACACAATTATTTTACTGATCAAATTAAAGACAGAAGTGATTGCATCTGCTCAAATTGATTTATTATGTACAGAGTAATGACGAAAAGCAGCTGCGCCTGTGGCTCTCCAGGACCATGGTTGCAGACCCCTGCTCTATGATATTGCTCTCCATACAGTATATTTTAAAATGAAAGCTATTTTCATCTTGGTCAAGGCTGTGCAGTCTGCAGTAGGATAGTCTGTTTTTATCATAATATTGTCCTTGTCAGTTGAGTATGGAATTGATTCAGGCTGTCTACTGTTTTAACAATATATGCTTTTATTTTAATAAAACATTTTGTTTGTATATTTTGTTTGTATATATTTGATTTGACACCAGCAGGTGTCTGATGTCTGTCCAGTCCAGAACAATGGCTCTTGTTGTATGTCGAGTGCAAGGTTTGCACTGATGTATCTGCCCATTCCACCTCTCTCTCCTCAGAACCCCAGCCAGTTTTTGCAAGCAAGGAGTCTGTACAGAAGGAGGTGAAAGCCATTCTCTCTGAGAAAGCCACTCTGAGCTGTGAGGTGTCCAACACTCAGACTGAGGTGAAATGGTACAAGGAGGGGAAGCTGCTGAGCTCAAGCAGGAAGATCCGCATGGAGTCAAAGGCCAAGAGCCGCCAGCTGGTGTTGGATAGTGTGGAGAAGAAGGATGCTGGGGAGTACACCTGTGAAGCTGGAGCAGAGAAGCTGGTCTTTAAGATCCAGGTGGAAGGTAGGGAGGGTCTATCTGCTGTCTTCCCCCGGTTACTCTGCTTTAGACTTCAGTGGGTCTGTTGCAATGTTCTGTGTTCTTTCTTTTTTTTGGGAGTGGGTCAGAATGCAATATTTCAATTATGTATGTTAGTTTTTCCACTCCACCACTGTCTTGTGCCGTACGTTTGATATTGTTAATTTCTCATTTTGAGTACATTCAACATACGTAAGCCTTCATAGGCGGCTCAGTCATGTTTTACGTTTCATGCACAGATTTTCTGTGAAGATAGAATATTTGCCAGCATTTTCCTGATGGTGGAATATAATTTTATTATAATCTTACCGTACATAATATAGACAATGGTATATTAATATCTCCCTGGTCTATATTTGTCACTTAGGGCATGGAAAATACTCATTCCAATTTATTGTGCTCTGATATGTGCTAGATAAATGTAACATTTTCCTTGGAATGATTATGACATATGACATATGTCATCCAAGGGCATGCAGCAAGATTTTACATGCTGTAGAGCAGGGGTGCACTTTTTCAGCGATGACCCAAGGATATAATCCATACTTTTCGCGTCCCAAACTAATGTAATTTTCAATTCTGTCATTTTTAAAATTAACAATTCATTGTTAAACTGCTGACAATTGTCATGTTTTTAATACTTTGTGCTGAGCATTCATACGGGATAATCAATGTCTGTATTTCACTCGAATGTGGCCTACTGATCAAATCCCAAAGAGTTTCTCCGGATATGATTGAAACGTTGAAACATTACTTCCACGTTGTCAGTTCCCAAAGCGCTATGACTTATTTTCTGGACATTAAGGCAGGGTATGCAGATTGGTGCATTGATAGTGGCTACAGGGTTCAATACAATTCACTTTCAATTCAGGAGTAGGCCAAAATTAGCATTCATAATTTCCACCGCAGCGTCCATAATTCTCGACCCGAAAAGATGCAGAAAATAAGTGAAAAAAACAACGTATCCTTGCAGGAGAAAAAATATCAGAATTTAGTTTTGTTTTAACATCAAAATATAGGAAATATCCACACCGTGCATGCAATGCAGAGAGTAGCTCTCCACGTCCCTGTCAGATACGCAGTTTTCATATGCTTTATACTATAGAGCCTAATTATTTTGAATAAAGTAGCCTATGTATTTATGAAAAAAAAATAGCTCAAAAAAAAGAAATAGCATGGGCCTAGGGTATTTTGAAAACACAGGAGTGACACATAGGTTTTATGTGCACATGTCTCTCCCGCTGTGTGTGTAGCATGCGAGTGTGTCAGCAAAGCCTCTTTACATATAACTAGAAAATCTTTGATGTCAATGATTCCCCAGCCCCGACCACTGATTTTCAGATAGGTACTAGGCAGGCATACGGACGGAGGGAAGAGGGTGCAGCTGAGTCGATCCCTTGCAAACTAGCTCTGAAAATCTCTAATTCTAAAGCTCTGTTCCAAAGGTTTTTTAACATAATAGTGTTCCCCTTATATTCAGCAGTGCATGGCTTCTTCGAGAACATTAGCGCTACAATGACCGATATCACATAAAAACCAACAGTCACATTTTTCCAATGAATGAGAGGTGATATTTTTCTAGTTGATAAACAGAGCCAGAGTTAATACATTCATAGATAAAAAGTCACCAGGTCGATTCCGACTGGGAACAGATTCGTCATCCCTTCTTTCTCTCCCCATCTTTTCTATCGCTCTTTACTATCACTATCCCAATAAAGCAGAAGTATAAAGTTGCCTATAAGAATTCACTCACACTAAGCATGGCTTGAGCATCTATAATTATTGAGCTATATTGCAAACAATTTCATTAAAAGAGGTAGCAAAATTATTTTACTGATCAAATTAAAGACAGAAGTGATTGCATCTGCTCAAATTGATGAATTATGTACAGAGTAATGAGGAAAACCAGCTGAGCCTGTGGCTCTTCAGGACCATGGTTGCAGTCCCCTGCCCTATGATATTGCTCTCCATACAGTATATTTTAAAATGAAAGCTATTTTCAACTTGGTCAAGGCTGTGCAGTCTGCAGTAGGATAGTCTGTTTTTATCATAATATTGTCCTTGTCAGTTGAGTATGGAATTGATTCAGGCTGTCTACTGTTTTAACAATATATGCTTTTATTTAAATAAAACATTTAGTTTGTATATTTTGTTTGTATATATTTGATTTGACACCAGCAGGTGTCTGATGTCTGTCCAGTCCAGAACAATGGCTCTTGTTGTATGTCGAGTGCAAGGTTTGCACTGATGTATCTGCCCATTCCACCTCTCTCTCCTCAGAACCCCAGCCAGTTTTTGCAAGCAAGGAGTCTGTACAGAAGGAGGTGAAAGCCATTCTCTCTGAGAAAGCCACTCTGAGCTGTGAGGTATCTGACACTCAGACTGAGGTGAAATGGTACAAGGAGGGAAAACTGCTGAGCTCAAGCAGGAAGATCCGCGTGGAGTCAAAGGCCAAGAGCCGCCAGCTGGTGTTTGACAGCGTGGAGAAGAAGGATGCTGGGGAGTACACCTGTGAGGCTGGAGCAGAGAAGCTGGTCTTTAAGATCCAGGTGGAAGGTAGGGAGGGTCTATCTGCTATCTGACCCTGGTTGGTCTGCCTTTGGCTTCAGTCTTTGGAGTTTCTTTTTCAGTGGGTCTGTTGTAATGTACTGTGTTTTTAGTTTTTTTTTTGAGTACGTTAAACATACTGTAGTGTAAGGCTTCATAGGTGGCTCAGTCATGTTTTACGTTTCATGCACAGATTTTCTGTGAAGATAGAATATTTGCCAGCATTTTCCTGATGGTGGAATATAATTTTATTATAATCTTACCGTACATAATATAGACAATGGTGTATTAATATCTCCCTGGTCTATATTTGTCGCTTAGGGCATGGAAAATACTAATTCCAATTTATTGTGCTCTGATATGTGCTAGATAAATGTAACATTTTCCTTGGAATGATTATGACATATGACATATGTCATCCAAGGGCATGCAGCAAAATTTTACATGCTGTAGAGCAGGGGTGCACTTTTTCAGCGATGACCCAAGGATATAATCCATACTTTTCGCGTCCCAAACTAATGTAATTTTCAATTCTGTAATTTTTTAAATTAACAATTCATTGTTAAACTGCTGACAATTGTCATGTTTTTAATACAAACAAGCTAAATGATGGGACAAAGTTACTGAAACTAGCTAGCAGGCAATTAATCACAAAAAGCATAGTGAAACAAACTTAATTTTATTGCCCTATTCGCACTGGACTAGTATTAACTGGGGACCGCATTAATTTTTTAATTCACCCCCCCCCCCCCCCCCACCCTTTGTGCTGAGAGCATTCATATGGGATAATCAATGTCTGTATTTCACTCGAATGTGGCCTACTGATCAAATCCCAAAGAGTTTCTCCGGTTATGATTGAAACGTTGAAACATTACTTCCACGTTGTCAGTTCCCAAAGCGCTATGACTTATTTTCTGGACATTAAGGCAGGGTATGGAGATTGGTGCATTGATAGTGGCTACAGGGTTGGATACAATTCACTTTCAATTCAGTCAATTCGGGAGTAGGCCAAAATTTGCATTCATAATTTCCACCGCAGCGTCCATAATTCTCGACCCGAAAAGATGCAGAAAATAAGTGAAAAAATCTACGTATCCTTGCAGGAGAAAAAATATCAGAATTTAGTTTTGTTTTAACATCAAAATATAGGAAATATCCACACCTTGCATGCAACGCAGAGAGTAGCTCTCCACGTCCCTGTCAGATATGCAGTTTTCATATGCTTTATACTATAGAGCCTAATTATTTTGAATAAAGTAGCCTATGTATTTATGAGAAAAAAAATAGCTAAAAAAAAAGAAATAGCATGGGCCTAGGGTATTTTGAAAACACAGGAGTGACAGTTAGGTTTTATGTGCACATGTCTCTCCTGCTGTGTGTGTAGCAAGCTAGTGTGTCAGCAAAACCTCTTTACATATAACTAGAAAATCTTTGATGTCAATGATTCCCCAGCCCCGCCCACTGATTTTCAGATAGGACCTAGGCAGGCATACGGACGGAGGGAAGAGGGTGCAGCTGAGTCGATCCCTTGCAAACTAGCTCTGAAAATCTCTAATTCTAAGCTCTGTTCCAAAGGTTTTTTAACATATTAGTGTTCCCCTTATATTCAGCAGTGCATGGCTTCTTCGAGAACATTAGCGCTAAAATGACCGATATCACATAAAAACCAACAGTCACATTTTTCCAATGAATGAGAGGTGATATTTTTCTAGTTAATAAACAGAGCCAGAGTTAATACATTCATAGATAAAAAGTCACCAGGTCGATTCCGACTGGGAACAGATTCATCATCCCTTCTTTCTCTCCCCATCTTTTCTATCGCTCTTTACTATCACTATCCCAATAAAGCAGAAGTATAAAGTTGCCTATAAGAATTCACTCACACTAAGCATGGCTTGAGCATCTATAGAAGAATTTATTGGGTAGAAAGAATAGGTTATGTATATTGTATAGCCCATTGGTTCTGGGGCCCCCCTGTATATGCTGGCTTCCGTTGCAACCACAATTGCAATCCCAGAATTTTAACAAGCTGTTAATTTTTCTTAATTGTGCGAGGGATTATTTACCCTCTAAACATAAGATACATTATATCAGAAATAACTATGCATGCCATGTAGAATAAGTGTCCCATGTTCACATTATTATTATTGAGCTATATTGCAAACAATTTCATTAAAAGAGGTAGCAAAATTATTTTACTGATCAAATTAAAGACAGAAGTGATTGCATCTGCTCAAATTGATGAATTATGTACAGAGTAATGACGAAAAGCAGCTGAGCCTGTGGCTCTCCAGGACCATGGTGGCAGACCCCTGCCCTATGATATTGCTCTCCATACAGTATATTTTAAAATGAAAGCTATTTTCATCTTGGTCAAGGCTGTGCAGTCTGCAGTAGGATAGTCTGTTTTTATCATAATATTGTCCTTGTCAGTTGAGTATGGAATTGATTCAGGCTGTCTACTGTTTTAACAATATATGCTTTTATTTTAATTAAAAATTTTGTTTGTATATATTTGATTTTGTTATTCTATGCTTACTATGTTTACTATTACTATTACTATTATTATCTGAGACACCAGCAGGCTGTCTGTCGTCGGATGTCTGTCCAGTCCAGAGCAGTGGCTCTTGTTGTATGTCGTGAAAATGCACTGCACCAATCTGAAGGTTTGCACTGATGTATCTGCCCATTCCACCTCTCTCCCCTCAGAACCCCAGCCAGCTTTTTCAAACAAGGAGTCTGTACAGAAGGAGGTGAAAGCCATTCTCTCTGAGAAAGCCACTCTGAGCTGTGAGGTGTCTGACACGCAGACTGAGGTGAAATGGTACAAGGAGGGGAAACTGCTGAGCTCAAGCAGGAAGATCCGCGTGGAGTCAAAGGCCAAGAGCCGCCAGCTGGTGTTCGACAGCGTGGAGAAGAAGGATGCTGGGGAGTACACCTGTGAGGCTGGAGCAGAGAAGCTGGTCTTTAAGATCCAGGTGGAAGGTAGGGAGGGACTATCTACTGTCTGCTGCCAGCTTGCTCTTCAGTGCTTTATGTTTTTGTCTTCAACTGTCTTCAGAAAAATTCATAATGACACACTGTTTTCCTTGAAAGACATTTTCCACTTTCCTGTCTGTGTGACATATATTACAACAATATGAAATCACCTCTGGATCCAAAGTGGCTTTGTCTTACACATTCTTTCCACTTTTCAGATTTTCTGGAGTTGCAACTTGCTTTTTTTGTTGTATATGGAAATGGAACGTTTCTTTTTTTCTCTCCATTAGTTGATTTTGTTTTAGAATGAATGCTAGACACACACACACACCCATTGGAGTATACATTTCTCATCTTAATGGTTAAGGTGGCTAATCCCATCTAGTAACCCTTATAATTGAATCAATAATCAAACCAGCAGTAATCCGAGTGTCTTTAGAACATTCATCATCATTAGCATGACAGATTTTCACCAGATCTCTTTTCAAGTGGCCGCTGTTTTTTTATATAAAAACAAAATATGTCTTATTTTCGTAGGCCTAGTATTTAAACATGTTTTTATTTATTCATGGACAATATAACTAATTTCAGCTTAGCCAATGCCTGAACTTTACAGCTTTAAATAGATAAGGCGTAATTGCACAAGCTGCTTAACTTAACTCTGAAGGTCGTACCTCTGAGGTCTTTAATGGATGTGATACAATTTTGCGTTTGTATTATATATAGTTGGGATGTAAATTAAAATTAAGATTATTTGGATGCTCATTTGACATTTAAATTTCAAATATAAACAGATAACTAGTATTTAATTCAATAATAAATACATTTTAATGAATTGCATTATTTTGTAGCCTTAGTTTATTATTATGTAGACTATGGTAAAACAGTCATTTAAAATATAGAGAAAATGTGGTACAAGAGGGCGACATGAGACAAATGTGGTATGTGGTCGACAAATCCATGTGAGCAAAGCTACTGCATTTAATGTTTACGTTAGCTTGTCTACTAGAGAAAATGAAGCAAAATCATTGTAATGCACTATGGAATTATTTAATGCAAATGAACATTGAGAATGTAAACTAAAACTGTGCGGTACTGTACTAAAACTGTGCGGTACTGTACTAAAACTGTGCGGTACTGTACTAAAACTGTGCGGTACTGTACTAAAACTGTGCGGTACTGTACTAAAACTGTGCGGTACTGTACTAAAAAGGTGCGGTACTGTACTAAAACTGTGCGGTACTGTACTAAAAATGATAGGCAGACCAAATAGAATGAGCAATAGTAAGAAAGCAAAGCGTCATACTGCTGCCAGCATGGACACTGCGCAATTGTCATCTCGACAGTCATCTCTGACCTCCTTTGCGTAGAGGAAGAGATGTGGTCCTCAGCAGTTGAAGGTGATTACAGAGAGAATCTGCAATATGATTTCCAAAGATGTGCTAAAGTTTTAGGCTTACTTTCAATAAGATTGATCTAAAGTTTTGCCTCCTGTCATTTCTACTTGGTAAAAAACCGCTGCTACTACCCCAAAGCCCCGGTCAAAAAACAGTAAAAATAACACTAAAACGAGCATCCAATTATGATATGAGTAGAGAAAAATACATTTATATTTATATATCAAAATATTTTGTTGTTGACATCCTTAATATTAATGAACATTTACACAGCTACTTTTCAGGATACAGGTGGCTGATAAGCCTTCTGGATAGTATTTCACTGTCTTACGCAATATATTTCTTACCTTGATTTACTTCCCCTATGTTATCCACAACATCTGGTGTTCGCATGGATTGTCACCACTAACGGGAGTTGCATCCAATTGTTTTTGTGTCCTTCCGTTCAGAATCCAGTAAATTCCAGAAGTCTTCCGTGCAGGACACAGTGATGGTTCAGGAGAGTGAGAATATTATCTTGACCACAGTGCTGGTGTCAGAGAGCACCACAGTAAGGTGGTTCAGGGATGGTGTGGAGCTGAAGGAGAGCAATAAGTATGAGACAAAGAAGAAGGGTCTGTCTCGCACCCTAGTGGTGAAGTCTGCTGAAGTCAAAGACAGCGGTACCTACTCCTGCCAGACCGCTGATGACAACCTTGAATTCAAGATTGAGGTCAAAGGTTAGATTACACATTGAAAACATTTTTGGATAAATTTTTGTGTGACATATAAAGTCAATTAGCACCATTTTGCACAAGATAACAGTGGGTCACAGTGGACGTATGACCCATTCTAATGTAGGTTAATGGGCTAACTTATATCCAATAACTCACCGTACAATTTCGTCAAATTATAAGCCACAGGTGAAGTAATTCTCTTCCTTATTTAAAACAAACCATGTATTACTATTGGTCAAATTACATTTTCATTACGTCAATGAAAACAGGTTTGCTTTGCTAATTAGCTATTAGCTGCTTTGCAATGTAGCTCATGCATAGACTTTGGCAGGTGTGTTGAACTGCTACTAGTAATGCTACTGTTGCTGAGCTTGATGCTCATTTCTAATGGGTTCATATTTTGTATGTGACTGAGCACAGCTCTGGCTTTGCCATATGGCTACATTACAAAGTTTGTATTTTATTTAATGTTGTGCATGATTGTATTTTTTGGGTAAACGATGAAGCATACACACACAGATACATACAAAGCATATATATATATACAGTGAGCACCATAATTAATTGGCCAGTGACACATTTTTTGTTATTTTGGTTCTGTTCGTTTGGTGAATTAGCTTAATCTCACACTGAAAAAATGAGAAAAATCCAACCTTTAAATTGAAGTCATCATCAAGAAATAATAATTTTTAACAAAACCACGTGTGCCACAATTATTTGCACCTCTGCATTTAATACTTTAGTACAATCTCCCTTTGCCAATAAAACAGCACTGAGTCTTCTTCCGTAACATCTAATAAGGTTGGAGAATGCAGAGCTAGGAATCCGAGACCATTCCTCTTTACAGAATCTCCAGAGATTCCAGAGTCCTCCTCTCTCTCTCTCTGCTTTCTGCTTCAGCTCAGCCCACAGGGTTTCAATGGAGTTTAGGTCAGAGGACTGAGATGACCATGGCAGAAGCTTGATTTTGTGTTCAG
The DNA here is from genome assembly GCA_022702515.1 of Ilyophis sp. 1 JC-2022. NCBI lineage: Eukaryota > Metazoa > Chordata > Actinopteri > Anguilliformes > Synaphobranchidae > Ilyophis > Ilyophis sp. 1 JC-2022. The sequence goes on along the minus strand of CM040395.1, from coordinate 27,107,483 downwards.
TTAACCATTTTTGTGTTGATTTGGAAGTATGTTTTGGATCATTTTTCTGCTGGAAGATCCAACGACGACCCAGTTTTAGTTTCCTGGCAGAGGCAGCCAGATTCAGATCATGATGCCATGTACCCTAACAAGGTTCCCAGGGCCTTTGAAGGAAAAACAGCCCCACAACATCACAGAACCTACACCATACTTATCGGATCAGGTTATTTTTGGTATATTCATCTTTCTTTTTACGCCAAACCCACCTTGAGTGTTGGTTGCAGAAAAGCTACATTTTCATTTCATCTGACCATAGAAAACGATTCCTGTCAAAGTTCCAGTAGCGTTTAGCAATGACAGGAAAGGCTTTTTTCTGGCATGCCTTCCAAATAATTTGTTGGCATTCAGGTGACGTCTAATGGTAGTTTTGGAGACTTGATGACCCCAAGATGCTACTTTCCTCTGTAATTTTCCAACAGTGATCCTTGGGGATTTTTTTGCCTCTCTTACCATCCTCCTCACTGCGTGGGTACAAAATAAACTTTGGTACTCTTACAGGCAAGTTTGGAACAGTTTCAGTTGCTTTTAACTTTTTAAGTATTGCCCTAATGGTAGATATGGTATGGTAGATGTGTGTTCTCTTATTTTTCCCATGAATAAGGAAACATGGCCTCTGTGTCACCTCATATTTATACCGTAGTGAAACAGGAAGTCATAGATTACTGCTTGAAAGTTCCTAAACACTCTTATCAACTTTAAAAAGTAAAATATAAATGGAAAAAATGCTTCAGTTACATTGTATTCATAAGAATTTCTAGGGGTGCCAATAATTGTGTCACATGTGGTTTTGTTAAAAATAATTATTTCTTATGAGGGATTTTTTTTTTCTCAGAATAAATTTACTTCAATTCAAGGTTGGATTTTATTTATTTTTTCAGTGTGAGATGAAGCTAATTCACCAAAAGGTGAATTTTATATAACCCTTTTTACTCATCTTTACCAGGGGTGCCAATAATTGTGGTGGGCACTGTATATATACAGTACACTGCATGGACGGGTGGCAAATTTGTCTGATTTCTAATTTGATCTAAATCTAGTCTGATCATTTGGTTGTACTTGTCAGAGCCTCCCTTGAAGTTCTCTCTGAAGCTGGAGCCGGTTACCGCCGAGCTGGGCGGCACCCTGACTCTGACCTGTGAGCTGAACCGGGCCAAAGGGGACGTGCTGTGGCGCCACGGCGCCACTGAGATGAAGCCCAGCAGCAAGTACCGCATCAGCACAGACGGCGCCAAGCGCGTCCTGACCGTGACGGGCGTGGCCAAGGAGGACGACGGCGAGTACTGCTGCGAATGCAAGGATGACAAGACCTCCGCCAGGGTCACCACTAAAGGTGTGCAAAACAGTATTAGGAATGTTTTAGCATCGGATATGCAGTTAGTGAAGTACTATACACGCCCCCAAGGGATACGCTTTTGGCACGTTTACTTTGGAATGTTGAGTTATCTGTTGGAATAATAATAATAATAATAATAATAATAATAATAATAATAAAATAATTAAAAACAGGAATAATTATTACTTTTGTGCTAGGGGGGTCCAGGGGCTTGCCCCGCCGGGAAGAAAACTTTTGAAAAATAGCACTGAAATGCTCATTTCTAGTGCCTTTTGAGAACAGTATTTATTATTTATTAGTATTTCAGCAACAAACTAAAAAAAAACATTGTATGTTTACGTGTATATCATGGCTGAGATGGACTAATTTCACTGCCTCTCTCTACTGTCACCTTTACTTCTACCATCTCAAGCTAACGTTATAAAAAGTAGGCTAATGTTAAGTAACGTTAGTTAAATCACTAATGTTAGCAATTAGCTAGATATTAACACTACAACACCAATAAAGTTTTTAACTATTTACAATACAAATCACCACAACCATAAAAATGTAATAAATCTCTCTCTCCCTCCCTTCTCTCGCTCTAATACAATGACACAGTAATGCTCTACTCAAAATCGGCACCTGTGCTGGACTGCTGAACTCCTGTTCTACAGTGCTTCACGAGTGGGCTCAGAAACGCGTCATAATCATGTCTTATAAAGTCGGCCATTGATTTCCAGTGGTCAAGTGAAACAGTCAAACTGAAACGTCTGGACTCAGAAAACCCAACAGCAGACAGGAAAAGGCAAGAAAGTGGTTTATTTCCAGTCAGGGATCAAAAGTCAGGTAATCAGAATTGAGACGGTACCAAATCAAAAGGCAGGAGAGTAGTCAGGAATCCAAAAATCAAAAACCGGGAAATCACAGGCAACGGTACAAAAATGGCAGGCAAAGGCAAAGTCAAAAAACAAACAAGTCGAAACAGAATCAAAAGGCAAAATCGAAGTCATAAAATGGAAGGGTGTCTCAGGTGTCTCAATAAATCTCCGGCTTTACAAATCACAGGCTCAGGAAATATGATCAACGTTCTGACAGAGTAGAAACAGAATTGTGGGTCTTATATACACATAGGAAAGGGAGGGGTAACAAACGACGTGAGGTTAACACATTAGGTAAACAATAATTCAATCACGGGAACATAACGAAAACATGGAAGGGACTCGGAAATATGCATAACAAACAACGGGCTCGAATAGGAGCAGAGTGTGCACAGTAATCAAGAGAGGTGAAGTCTACGTACAAACAGCTGGAGCGAATTACAGAGGTAGCTCAGGAGCAGTTAGAAATGCGGGTGACCAATATAAAGCGGAGAAGCTGGTTAAATGTTAGTATCTAACTATTAAAAGCACCCGAGTGAGTGTTAGCGCGAGTTAGTAATATATACAATTATACACGGGAAGGAAATCAGGAAGTAGCAGAAAACGAGACTTCGGAAATACAGCGTTAACCCGCGAAAACTCCCGAAGTCACCCGAATAGTGCATGCACGAGACTGGGTAAACAAACACACAGATGAGACTCGGACAACCCACGAACAGAGGGGAATGCACTGATGAAATTTAAAATAATAAATCCAGAATAAATATCAAATAATAATACAAACAGACAGACAGATGTACAGAACATAACACAAACACTGTGCCTCACTGAAGTTTCTTTTAAAAGTCTAAGGGTGGCACTGTTTTTCACGATACAAGGCATATTTTTTAATCTAGAAACTTTTTTTAGATTCACAAAGGAAATAGTAATTGTGGTGATAATTCAATATTAAAGAAAAAAGTGTTGTGCATGTGTGCTATTCATGTTGTTTTTTTGGGGTGAAGCACTGCTTCCCATGTTGTCTTAGAGAAACCTCCTCTGGTGTAAACATCCTTATGTTTTAATGTTGTCCATTTTATGTTTTAAGCACAACAAACTATGTGTGTTTGAGAATTAATTGCTATCTGCTTGATAAAAATTGTATGCAATTATGCCTTTTCAAGCCTTCAAAGTAATACTTTCCATACTATCAAAAGTAGACAAGCAGAATGCTGTGGAACTATTACAAAAGAATACAATGTGGGGAAGTCAACAGTGAAGGAACCGAGAAATGACAAGCAAACAGTTTGCATAGTAATTCTTAATCTGATGGTTCAAAGTAAAAAAAAAAATAAATAAAAATTCAGAAATGTTCAGAATGGCGTTCATTTCCAGTGTTTTCATATCTGGTTCTACATTACTTCACAATGAACCATATGAACCGTATGAACCGTATGAACCATAAGAATGGGAAAAAATTATAACAAAAATGCTACTTTATACACAATTTTTAACATCACTGTGTAGCATGCACTACTTTAACTTCTTTGAAATACAGATGTCTATTTCAAATAAGCCTATAGGAATAGTACCTTGATAAATCACTACAGTAGAAAGAAAAATGCTATGATTTAACCCGTTCACTGTGTTTCAGCTCCTCGGGTTGTGAGGTTCACAGCCAAGCTTAACAACATAGCGGCGGTGGAAGGGAAGGATGCCATCTTCAAGTGCAGTGTGTCTCCGGCCGATGTGAAGGTGAAGTGGCTCCGCAATGGCGTGGCTGTCACCGCTGGGCCGAAGTTTAAGATCGCACAGGACGGGGCCGGCCACTCGCTCACCATTACCTCTGTCAACATGGAGGACGCTGGGGAAATCACTGCGGACGCAGAGGGAAAAACCTCCAAAGCCAATCTACAAGTGCAGCGTGAGGATGGGCCTATTTCAAATAGCTCTTTAAGATCCTCTTTCACACATCCCTGTGGATCCCGTTCCACTTGTCCATATCACCAAGATATGATGTTAAATACAGTATAATGTTAACTTAAGATATTATGTTTTTCTAACCGTGACAGTTATGAATCTCCTTATTGTCCTTTTAACACAATACTGCAAGTTAGAGACGCGTACAAACCCCAATTTCAAAAAGGTTAGGACAGTATGTAAGACATCAGCTAATTATATGCCTTCTAATTTACTTCTTGAGGGATGGAATAGTGCTTAGTCTACATTACCTTAGGGACAGCTGAGAACTTTTTGCACAGGTAGCTAGTTGAATAGACATTCATTTTTATAATGTTTGAAACTAAGGATAACAGCCACCGTGATACTATATTAATGGTTTATTTTCTCTATGCTAAGATGAATGGCTGTTTGAATAGGGGATAGGGATAGAAAACCAGAGCAATTCTGGGGTGGCGTTTTGGCTCCCAGAAGGTTCCTTGTCCCTGTCTCTTGCAGAGGTGCCAGTGACCTTCACCAAGAAGCTGGAGAACTGCACGGCGGAGGAGCAGCAAGACGTGCGTCTGGAGGTGGAGCTCAGCAAGCCATCAGCCGAGGTCAAGTGGATGAAGAACAGCGTGGTGGTGCAGCCCGGCGGCAACGTGGAGATCCTCGTCGACGGAGCCCGGCAGACCCTCGTCCTCAAGAAAGTCGCCCACGCCGACCGCGGGTACTACTCCTGCGAGACTCTGGACGACAAGACCCAGGCCAAGCTTACGGTGGAAAGTAAGAGCTCTATGTGACTGGTGGCTATGGCACGTGCGCATGCCCTGATTGGAAAAGTCTTGAAGAGATTTGAATTTTCTTCTGGGCCCTTCTTATGAGGACAGAAAACTATTACATCCATCACAATATAAGCCATTTGTGTGTACAGTTGCCCATATGCGTGGTGCAACATGTTCACTATGAGACCGGACGAGGCTGTAAGGTATCTTCTGCTGGTTTCCTGTTTCGCAGTGAAGAAAATCGAGGTTGTGAAGGGGCTGCAGGAAGTGAAGGCGCAGGAGAAGGAGACGGTGACGTTTGAGGTGGAGTTGAACCACCCCGACGTCGAGGGCTTTTGGACCAAGGATGGAATCAAGCTGAAAGCAGGGACGAGCTGCCGCATGACGGCCCTGGGAAAGAAGCATGCCCTCACCCTGTCCAACCTCAAGCTGGAGGATGCGGGGATGATCGTTTTCCAGGCTGAAGGGGTGCACACCACTGGCAGACTCACCGTCACAGGTATCCGCAAGGCAGGAATACTCTTGCACTTGCAGATAGGATGCTATTGTCCAAAACTTTAAGCTTTTTTGTTTTTACCTTAGTACACTACATGGATCACTTTAAGGGTCGTTTCTCCTGACAAATTTTTCTATTGAACTTTATGGAAGTCAGGAGAAGCAACCCTTCAAGTTATCCATCCATATCTACTGCATATCTGGCAGCAGATTGATGGTTTAAGGCTTGTTTGATACGTCAGACCCTTGATAACTTAGAGCCATTTAGCCAACCATGTGTTTCATACTGTTCCAGTATAATTTACAGCTAAATCTAGTCCCACCCCCCAATTCCCACATAGATCCATTCAAATGCAGAAAAGTTATAGTATCACTTGTAGGAGTTTACCAGAAAATAAGAAATCAAGAGTCTTTTGATATTGTTGGGTCACCGACATCAGGAAGTCATGGCATGCAAAGGATATGCGACAAAATATTTAAAATTATGTTAAACTGTCCAATATTTGGGGACTACGTACAAAAGGTTCTATAATTTCTAAACCATTCATCCGATATGGATGAATATACCCTCAAATTAAAGCTGACAGTCTGCACTTCAACCTCATTGTCATCGTATCCTTTCAAACTCAAAGTGCTAGAGTACAGAACCAAAATAACAAAAAATGTGTCACTGTCCAATGCATTATGGTGCTGTATTCAATATTCAATGCAATTCAATTATTCTTCAACAAGCGAGGGAATGAGTTGTTTCTTCTAATTAGTCAACTTTGGTCTATTAGGAAAAATAATGACAAGATTACGTGGTTTTGTTTATATTAAGAAAACATCCTAAAATGTACTATTTTACACTTTTGGTGGGATGTAAAATGTCTTTTAAGCCTCAGAGATGTCATGTGTTGTATGTAGCATTGTGCATGAGACACATGGCGTGGAAGAATCCAATTGAAGGACATGTTTTGGTGGGTTTGGTTTACACAGAGCCAGCAGTGAAGTTTACCAGACCTTTGGCGGATATCAATTCCCCAGAAAAGGATAAGGTCACCTTTGAGTGTGAGGTTTCCCGAGTCAATGCAGACGTCAAATGGTTCAAGGTGGGCCACCCTGTCATTTTCTGTAATCAATTTTCAGAAGGATTATTATAATTTCTCCCCACATTCATTGAGTTACACTTTTCTTTAAGTTACGTGGGCAACTTCATGCTACAGTGTGCATGCAGAGATACATTTAAAACATATGTTTTACCATTATTTAGAACATATTGTCCATATCATTTGAAACAATTGCAGTCATTGGAGAACAAGGATACAAAACTAGCACATATTTTGAGAAAATACACTTTATGAGTAACGTCAGCAACAATGTGCACAGTGCCTGACCAACTCAGAGTGGCACAAAGACAACTCCATATTTCCAAAAATCCCATTTTTATTTTTCCACCCAAGAGATTATTCTAGAAGGCATGGATTACCATACTATATAACAGGGGTCTCCAGTCTTATCCAAGCCTAAGGGCCAGTGTAGGTCAGGCTTTTGAATCAGGCGTTTTAGTGCAGGGCTAGAACAGAAGCCTGCACCCACACTGGCCCTCCATATAATATGATTGCAGGCCACTGCTATACAAGATTGTCACCAGATATTTGGCTCTAGAGCTGGAGGATGAACACAATGTGTTTCACTTAGCCAGGTAATTACATTTATTGAAAGTGGGGAATCACATTTTTTAAAAAATATTCAGCCAGTAATCTGTATAGCTAGTAGTACAATTTTATAGTTCACTAGTATGCTGACTTTGGTTGCCTTGGCAAAAATGGTGTAGTGGTAAGAGGGTGCCACAGGGTGAGCAGAGAGCAGCATTTGAACTTTGGACCAAATGGCCCCATCCCCAGTAATGTCACTGATAAATGTACTCTACCTTAACTTGCTCAGACAGTCAAAGGGCCTGTGTAACTGTGTAATCATGTAATAATGCATTTATGATACCAAACACACTGAAAGGTCTCTTGTGTTCAGGATGCCGTTGAGCTGAAGCCGGGGAAGAAGCTTGGCATTCACTCACAAGGCCGCAAGCGCAGCCTGCTGATCCACAAGTGCGCATACGAGGACCAAGGACAGTACATCTGCGATGCCACGGACGACAAGACCTCAGCCAAGCTCAACATCCACGGTATTCCTCATTCTTCATGGAGAGGACATTCTCAGATCTCAATTCACAACTTATTTCACAATCCTAATAATATGCAACATGACCAACTACTGTACTTGCTTCTATAATTATCTGCATGCTGTGTATACTCATCTACATGTGAATGTTTGTGTATATTGATTTAAGTTGGAAGCAAATAACGTATCTTATCATTAAAGCCGTATTGGATATTATTTTAGAATTACTTGAGATTGAAATTTACTTTATTTTATTTATTTATTTATTTGACAGGGACAATGCAGACAAACATAGTTACAAGCTTGTAGCTGATGTGATGCATGTAGAGTTTATAGCTAAGTGCTAGTTCTCAACTCCAGTCCCCGGTTGGGCTCTTCCACAACATTGCAGTACAATACAAAATATACACCATTATGGGAAATGTGCCTTTTGGAAGTGATGTTAGGCAACACTTCTCTAAATCTCTGACACTGTCTCTCGTACCCAGCCCGAGACATTCAAATCCTGAAGAAGCTGGAGGACGTGGAGGTGATGGAGAAGGATAGCGCAGCCTTTGTGTGCGAGATCTCCCACGATGAGGTGGAAGGCCATTGGCAGAAGAACAACAGTAAAATCAAAGCTGGGGACAACATCAAAATGAGACAAGAGGGTGAGCTGGATGGGTGTCCTCAGTGGAAAACTATAGGGGTTTATCATGAAAGAACCAATTAGCTCCATTGCTGGAAGTAGCAGCCAGGCTTGCAAAGATACTTTCTGTTGTTTTGAAGGTACTATATATATTTTTTGTTCAGATAATTGCTTCTAAGTGGTTATAAATAGGGCTTTACCATGCATAACCTTTTTAAAAAACATATTAGAAATATTATGTTAATTGATGTTTAAATAAAACCCTCAGAACTCTTTTATAAAACCAAAGAAATTGCCCAAGGAAGTCAATCTAGTCTCCCCTCGAATTTCTACTTTGCACACACAGCCAAGCATTATGGCATTTACACTATATAAATCAGAATGAAACATTGCAGCACTGTTAATTATTGAAGATTAATTAATGACTCATTATTACATTGGTTTGTTCTGTATTGCTTTCTGGATCACAGGTAGAACCTATGTCCTACTGTTTAAGTCTGTGACAGTTGAAGATGCTGCTGAAATCAAATTCACAGCAGAAAAGGCTGAATCAACAGCTAAGCTGAAGGTGAAAGGTAACCGTAAGCAATGTGTGTTTTAACCGTACCAAACATGGAAATATCAACTCGGCAGGAAAGTAAATGCAGCCATTACAACATTTGAACACATGAACAGCTGACATAGCTATTAGTTAAAAGTCACTTGGCTCTCGTAACCTGTTGACACATTCTGTCAAATAAGTTTGTGCTTTGCTGATGTCTTTGTTGTGGACATGCTAGTACTCACAGTGTTATAAAACAACTAAGATGTTTACTGAGATTCCAAACAAATGCCCATGTAATAAATTATTAAAAGCTATGTGACTACACATTTGTACATGTTAACTGGCTAGGTAGCTACCTGGCTTATAGCTGATTAGCTGTGTGCTTTGTTTCCATGGAGGCCTTGGCCTGTTGGATGCTAGCTAGTTACTATAGGTATATATCTATTCTCAGCTGAATACACCCGTCAGTTCGTGGCCTGTAATGTTGGCTACTGCAACCCGTATTGATCTGGAACGATCACAAGCTGGTTGGCCAGTTATGATGGTTTCTCTTTGGAAATTAGTGAAGGGAAATAACCACACAATTAGCACAGGCTATGCTCATTTTATTAAGTTAATTTGTGTTTTGAGGTTGTGTTTTAATTTGTAATTTGTGTTTTGAGAATGAAACACACCACTGGAGAATGAAACAGACTTCTGAATACAACGTTTTTTTAATAGCACGCAAAAACACTCACACATTCCCTGCGCTGCTGTTTAGAACTGCTGCTGCTTCAAAGGGAAGCAACCCAAAACAGTCGCTGGTAGAATGCAAAATTCCATAAGTGAGCCGCAGTTCAGGATGAATGGTGATGAACCTGCTATGGTATTGGTGGAGTCTCTAGTGTAGAAGTTGTACGATGTGTAGGGTTGTAAGCTTGTAAGCTGGTTGCACAGAATGTCTTGCGCAGACTTGCAATATGGCACGCCGCAGCATTGCGTACCCCTGAGCTGACCTCAATCGGGCTGGCGGTCTACACCACGCTACATCGCTGTCTTTGCAGAGCTGCCTGTGCGGATTGTCAAGAAGCTCCGGGACAAGATCGCCATGTACAAACACCGCGGCCACCTGGAGTGCCAGGTGTCTCGGCCCAGCGCCAAGGTCAAGTGGTACAAGAACAAGAAGGAGCTCAAACCCAGCACAAAGCACGAGATCACGAGTGACGGCATCTACAGGAAGCTCATCATCAACGATGTAGACTCCGCCGACGAGGACATCTACACCTGCGATGCCGGAGATGACAAGACCTCTTGCCAGCTGCTTGTGGAGGGTAAAGGGGGCGTTTCCCAGTATAGGGTGGGTTGGGTGGGTTAGGATGGGAACAGAGCTGTCCAGAGGAGATCGCTAAATGTGGCTAGGTATATGATTTCTGTCACCATCCAATTTGGAGTCTACTGACAGCCTCAGGGGCCCCAAATATCAGCTTTAAACTTGAGGTGCAAGCTCAATCCAAATAGGACCTCTCTCAAGCCCAAACAAACATGTGAAACCGTAGGTTCATCCTCTTGCTGCATTCATGAATTGGTCCCTGGTGTAGGAAGCAGGTTCTGTACTGACACGCCCCCCTCCGCTCCCGCCCCCTTCGCAGAGCAAGCCATTAGCATTGTGCGACAGCTGAGCGCGGTGGAGGTAACTGAGCCCGCCGTGGCACGCTTCGAGGTGGAGATCAGCATGGAGGCGGGTAAGCCGCCTAAGTGGACTCTGAGCGGAGAGCCACTCAAGACCGGTGGAGACGTGGAGGTAGAACAGGAAGGCACGGTGCACACCCTGACCCTCAAGAAGACCAAGCCCGCCATGTCCGGCCCCGTGCAGTTCACGGCCGGGAAGAGCAAGTCTGTGGCCCAGCTCACTGTGAAAGGTTAGAAGCATCCACTTGTCTGAGCAGGCAGAAAAATGCCGTTCCTTTTTCCACAGAAAGCCAGTATGCTTTTTTAGCATTGTCAATTCAAAGGGCTGACCTAAAATAGGGGATTAACATACCATATTATCAAATCCAATGGATATTTGTAAAGACCTTGATCCGTTGACCTTGTTTAACACAGATTGTCTCTCAGGGTTGTCTCTGCTTCCTGTTTGATCAGTTTGGTTTCTGGGTTTGTGGTCTGGTAGCTTAAACTTAGAGTCCAGTGTCTAATCGACTTTGTAATGTCCAATTGGACTACTGTAAATCTTTTGGTTGATTGGCCTGATTTTTTTTGTACAGGATTAAGTATTGGACATGTTTTGTCAGGAGGCCCATAATGTTTTGTTCCTGAAAGTGATGTCACAGCCAGAGGCAGCTCAGTCTCCTGTGATAGGACCTTTGCTATTTTGGCATAGCAGGTTCATAGTCATTACATCCTTTAGGTTACTTTGCAAGACAAAAACACAACTGAATTTTAAACTGTCAGTAATGTTTCTCGAGTTTAGTCAGTTCATATAAGAACCACAGTTTAGTGACAACACTTGGTCCATTTTTTCTTTTGTTCAGAGCGCCCCCTGGAGGTTGTACGTCCAATCAAAGACACAACGGCCAAGGAGAAAGAGTCAGTTACTCTCAGTTGCAAGTTTTCTGCTCCACCAAAAGAGGTATGCTGGTTCAAAAGTAAAACGGCCCTGGAGAGCTCCAGTAAATACAGCATGAAGCAGGACCAGAGCCGCATGGAGCTGACCATCCACAACCTGACCGGGGAGGATTCTGGGGAATACCGCTGCGTGGCCGGAGCCTCGGAGAGCAAGGCTACTCTCACTGTGGAAGGTCTGGAACCCCCCTTTTTACAAGGGTATTTTCTACCCAAAATACACAGTTTCTACTCACAGGGAATAATCCCATCCCAAAATGTTGTTAAAGCTGGAGTACGCAAGATTACATTTCAATTGCATCTAGCTTCAAATTAAGTAATAGGTTTCACGAGGTTTCACGAGTAGCTCTTACACATACTATTTACAATTTCTATTGAAAATTATGTTTTTAAAGTTTAACAGGCAAAAATTGCCTTGTATATACAGATTAGTGTATATGACCACATAAAACCTAACAATCACAAATAATGATATATGCATATAAACCTGTGCGTGCGCCGTTAGTGCTTTGAATCAAACCATTACTGTAGGACATGCAATACATCAGCCATTACGTAAAAATATCTCTGCGGACACTTTATATTTGCAGTGTGATATTGTACATTAAAGGGGTAACATGATGGTTGAATGTGACACATGCCAGTTATCTTTAGGTAACATCAAAGTGAATGTGTCCATCAATGTTGTTATTCAGTCATTTTTAAGTACTATAAAACTCCTTTTTACATACCCAAATTTCCCATTCTACAACTTCACCTCGTTTTATAGGCGTATCAATGAGAACTGTCAGTCAGATAGTTACCATAGTTACCTCAACCGGATTTACCAGGAAGTGGGCGTTTACAAAGTCCTTAATATAAGCAATGTGAGATGTCACACCACACAGCTTTTAACCTCCAAACATGGTTAAGGTACACGCTACCTACCAGGCCATATCAACGATGGTGCGTCTCCTGAGACGCCGAGCTGTGATTTCAAGCAAGATGAGTGAGAAAATGGAAAAACTATACAGAATCGTTTATTAGTAGAAAAACTATTAGTAGTAGATCTGTATTGTCCCCGAGGGGCAATTGTTGTGCATAAAATAAATACAACATGGCATAAAACTGTATTGGTAGTAGATCTTTATTGTACCGAGGGGCAACGGGCAAGTGTGACAAGTGCGATAAAGGAGTAAGGTTGGCCACGGTCACATAGCGCAGGAGGGCTAACGTTACCGAAAGCAGATGCATACAGTAACGTTAGCAGGCCGGCTAAGATGTAGTTTGAGCGGGATAACGTTAGATCTAGCTAGCTACCAGGTAGCCTGTGGACCTGTGCCGATTCCGGCTGAGTGTCAGCTACGGCGACAGTTATTTGGGCCGATTCCGGCCTACATTCGGCAGAGTTGCCTGATTCTAAGATGCGGCCGGCTGTGGCTAGCCACACTCGTTTCGCCCAGATCTGGCAAACATGAATCGAGCCGATTCTGGTTACTGCTCAGCATGTTGGGGTGATTGCGGCCCAAAGCTGGCAATGTCGGCCAGTATGTGGCCGATTCTGGCGTGTCATTCATCACAAGTCTGGCATGAGTCCGGCATCCAGATTTGGGCCGAATGATTTCTTATGGCATGCTGGATTCGGGCCGCTGTACGGCCAAGCCAATTTGGCTACCTGGGTATATTGTCTACACACCGATTCAAAGGTCAGTTATCAAATCGTTTTCCATATAACATAGAAAGTAGCTGGCTAACATTAGCCTAACTTGAATTACCTTTGTTGGTTATCGAAACAGTCAACGTTTTAAAATGTTGCTAACTTTTATCTAAGGTTTGCAACCTAACAATAAATTCAGTAAAGTTAGCTTGCAATAATAGATAATCAAACATGCTCTGTGTAAACCAGTAACAAGGCTGCTAAATGACATCATTCCGTTGCGTCTTTGGGTGCCAAAACAATAAATATAGAAGACTTCTCTATAGCTTTAGTTGTACTTGTGTCAAAAAGGAACAGCAAGGAGAACTCTACTGGAACAAAGACTTTATAACATTTACAGAATGAAAAGGATTTAAATTAAGATTAGAGATTAGATTAGATTAAGATTAGATCTTTTCTGTGATTTGTGATTTTGAAGTTCTTGCTCCCCTCTAATTGTGGGTCAACAGTCCGGGATGTGAAATTCACCAAGCACCTACAAGACATGGAGGTGGAGGAGGACGGCGACGCCACGCTTACCTGTGAGCTCAACTACGCCGACGAGGAGGTGCAGTGGCTGCTGAATGGAACGCCGCTCTGCACCAACGAAGTCAATGAGATCCGACACGTGGGCAAGGCCCACACCCTTGCCCTCAAAAACCTGGCTCCCCAGGATGGAGGGACCATCACTGTCACCGTTCGAGAAATTAGTGAATCCGCCACCCTCAAGGTCAAAGGTGAGGGTAGAACTGTGGTATTAATCTTTTTCTAAGAGTAACAAAGCACTTTGCCATACAGCCTGTTACAGATAATGGCACTCTGAGTCATCAATCAAGTTGTGTTATCTGCACTTTCATTCACTCCCTCCCTATACACTCCATAGAGCACTAGATAGGGATTCACTAGTGAAAGGAGGAGACGATTTTGGACACTACCGTTTCTGAGCAGGTTACTGAGCAATGCATGGCGCTTGCGTGGCAGCGGTCACCGGCTTGGTAAAAAAGTGTTCTTCTTTTATTTTGAACAAGGGTTTTGTTGTCTCGTAGGTAAGTTAGGTAACTGGTTAGCTAGCTAGCTAATTAAGTTGCATTTTCCATTAAACATAGTAATAATTGTTCAATAAAAAAAAATTGTTAACACTGTAATATATTTAATCTACCACGTTTATTAAAATTTTGGTTATAAAGCCAACTAAACTGATTTAACATACAAGATGAAACTTGCAATTATATTTACATTTGTAGACCAGCGCAGGCTCAGCCGTCGCCATCTTGAAAAAAAAAAAAGTTTCCGGTATTGTACATCGTTTGTAGCCTACATTTTGTGGTGCATTGTGAGGGATATTGAGTGAACGATTTAGGGTGTCATATTTTACATTTTGAATTCGGACACCCTACAAAATGGCCAATACCCTAAATAGTGCACTATATAGTGAATAGGGAGCGATTTCGGACACAGCCATAAGGGTTTTTACATGACACTGATGACAAGTTCCTTGAACATACTTGAAAATCCTGACATTTCTCACATTTAGAACTAAATCAATCAAGGACCTAAAATTGACACTTCGACCAATGTAAGACAAAGTGCTTGGGGTTGGGATGGAAGAGCTATTCATGGAACATTCTTCTTCATTGAAATTTAACTGCTTTATAGGTGCTTGAATTTGGGGACATAAGTAAATGTGGGAACCCCGTCTTTCTCTCTGCAGAGAAGCTGGCTGTTTTTCTCAAGTCCCTGGATGATGTGGTGGGAGAGGAGAAGGGAACAATCACCTTGAAGTGTGAGGCCTCCAAGCCCAGAGTCTCCCCCGTCTGGAAGAAGGACGGCGTGGTCCTGGCAGCCAGCGACAAGTACGAGCTGCTGCACTCTGGGAAGTCTCTGGGACTCATCGTTCATGACCTCACCCAGGACGACACGGGAGAGTACACTTGCGACCTCGGCACCGATCTGGCCAAGTCCAAAGTCACCGTGCAAGGTGTGTTGACCATGTCCACTCACCGCTTAGCGCCTGCTGTGAAGTACAAATGATGGCAATTTATTTTCTGAAGTGTGTGTTGACCCAACAATCACAAATAATGATATATACATATAAACCTGTACATGCACCATTAGTGGTTTGAATCAACCAGCAATATTGGAGTGCTAAATGCTCCTAGTATGGCACTAATTACATGGAGAGTAATGTACATATATAAATGCCATAATTACTGAATAACCTCATAAGTTATATGAAGTTTTGTTGTTAGTTATATTGGTTGCTTGTTGGCTTGTATGTTTTTAGTACCAGATACAGATTTGGTGTTTAAATGTGTTTTTTGACCACAGACCTGACCATTGGCATCACCAAGCGTCTGAAAGCGGCAGAAGTGCGGGAGGGCGAGTCCTGCAGCTTTGAGTGCATCCTGTCCCGCGAGAGCGCAGACGAGTGCTCCTGGACTGTGAACGGTCAGCCTGCGGTCAACGGCGGCCGCTTCCAGGTCTCCAGCAAGGGCCGCAAATACACGCTGAACATCCTGGACGTGTCCGCCAGCGATGCCGGGGAGGTGGTCTTCACCATCAAGAACCTGAGCTCCAAGACCACTCTGTCTGTCAAAGGTGAGCTGTCTGCTTGCCCTACAGCAGGGGTGGCCAATTCCAGGCCTCGCGGGCCGGTGTGTATGCATGTTTTTACTGCCACCAGTTACCACGGTTCAATCAGCTAATTAGTCATACACACAATCACCGATTCACTTGTAAATTACAGAACGATAAAATGCTACAATACACGCATTGACGCATACCGGCACAAGAACATTCATCAGCTGCTTTTCATATCGCGGATATGTAGATTAAAATATCAGATCGTGTAAACGATTGGGCTAATTCAATAATTGTTAACTGGCGGCAGCAAAAACCTGCATACACACCGGCCCGCGAGGCCTGGAATTGGCCACCCCTGCCCTACAGGGATTCTGAGGTTTTTCTAAGATTAATGCCGATCAAAGTAAATCAATACTCTATAACGTCTTCATAGGTCATGCACTGCTTTATGAAGGATGACATAACATAATGGTACAGTATGTTGCTGTGCTCAAGAGGGACATAACAGATGATGTCACAACTCTCAAAGATCAGAATCCCTGACAAATTCTTAAGAATGATTGCTAAAGATGTTATACTGTGATAGTGAAAGCATAATGCCATGCCAAGTGGGATTGGTGCAGGGAAGGCTATCAAGGGGGACACTGAAATGTGATTGGTGCAGGGAAGGCCATCAAGGGGGACACTGAAATGTGATTGGGGCAGGGAAGGCCATCAAGGGGGACATTGAAATGTGATTGGTGCAAGTAAGGCCATCAGGGTGGGCACTGATATGTGATTGGTGCAGGGAAGACCATCAGGGTGGGTACTGAAGTGTGATTGGCTTAATGAAGGCTGCCAAAGTGAAGACTGAAATGTGATTGGTGCAGGCAAAGCCGTCAAAGTGAGCAGGGAGCTGCAGGACACACGCGTGGCCCCAGGAGAGGATGCCGAGTTCAGCTGCGAGGTCACGCAGCCCGGGGCCCTCATCAAGTGGTCCAAAGACGGGAAGGCCATCAGGAAGAGCAATAAGTACGAGATCCGCCAGGACGGATGCCTCGCCAAGCTGCTCATCCACAGCACCATCACCAGGGACTCCGGCGAGTACTGCTGTGAGGTGGACAGTGCTGGCACCACGAAGGCCAAACTGGAAGTCAAAGGCAAGCGAAACTCCCTAAACATCCTCTCCACCCGAAACACGTCCCGCGAACACGCGTCTCATTAAAAAGTTTCATTATTTACATGTTTCTTTACATAATTTACTTTATTACCTAAATTTGCATGTATTTTTGGAACATTAATCACTCACCTGCTATGTTTGGTATTCTACAGTGCAGTTCGCAAGTATTTAAGGTTTTTTACATCCATATCATGTTGCAATTGTAGCAATTTTTATCCATAGCACCCCCATTTTAGGGCACCAAAAGTAATTGGACAAATTAACATTATCTTAAATAAAGTCATCATGTTTAATATTTGGTTGCATATTCTTTGGCATGCCATGACGTCCTCATGTCTGTGACTCAAAAACATCAAAAGACTCTTGATATCTTATTTTCAGGTACTCTTACTAGGAATACTATAACAACTCTGCATTTGAATGTATCTCTCTGGGAATTGGGGGGTGGGACTAGATTAAGCTGTAAATTACACGGGAATAGTGTGGAACACATGGTTGGCTAATTGGCTCTAAGTCATCAAGGCTCTGAAGCATCAAACGAGCATCATCACTCTGCTGCCAGAAATGCAGTAGATATGTATCACTTTAAGGTTTGTTTCTCCTGACTTATTTTTCCATTGAGTTACAGTGATCCATCCATATCTATTGTAATGGGTTTATGATGGTTCGGATATTCAAACGCAAAGGTGGGGAGATCAGAACAAGTCGCTCACAACCGTGAGGACCACAAATTAGGGGGATAGAAATAATAAAGGAAGAAAGAAAAGACAGAAAACTAATTCCTGAAGGCTAACAGCCAAAACGGAAATAAACCCACAAAAACGGGCGAACTTGAAAACTTGTAAATAACAACTAAATCTCCCGAACACAAATAAAGACACAAGAACGGGAAACTTAGTAAACAAAAAAACACCCTCGACTGCCTTAGCTCAGAGCCGGAGAAGTGTAAAACCAAAACGAAAGTAAAAAAGAAAAACTCTCACCGAGAGAACAGCAAAGTGCTAAATAGATAGCGCAGAATGCTACCAGGAGGAAAAATAAATCCTATACCCGATTAAGTAGCTAACTAGCAAGTCCCCCCTGAAGATAAACAATGTTTAATATCAGGAGGTCGCTAGTAACCTGGCTATACCTGGCTCGAATGCAATGTCGTAAGACAATCAAGCACTAGAGAAGCGGAAGTGAGAAAGTACCCTGCAGTTAGAAGCACAGGTGAAAACAATAATGAGGACAGCAAACCACGAAACAGAATGTGGAAAAAATCTGATTGATTCACAATCGGGAAGGCGGGACGAGAGCCGCAAAAGAAAAGCAAACAAACAGCCACGAACCACTACATCTACTGCATACAATGTCTACACGGTTCACTCGATATGGATGTAAAAACCCTCAAATTAAAGATGAAAGTCTGCACTTTAACCTCATAGTCACTGTTCCATTTCAAGTTGAATGTGCTGGATTACAGAGCCAAAACAACAAAAATTGTGTCACTGTCCAAATATTTACAGACTGCACTGTATAATTTAACATTGTGTGGATTCGTATCTACCTCAACACTTGATGAAGAATAGGCATTTGATGAACAGCATCAGTGATGTCCTCAACAAAGGTACAGTAAGATTGTACTTACAGTTTAGCACCCCCTCTATTGTTCTCCAATCTGTAGTAAAACTGTACATAAATGCTGCGTTCCCCTCCCTTTTCTCTACAGTAGTCTAAGACTGCTTAAATGCTGCGTTTCCCATCCCTTTTCTCTACAGTAGTCTAAGACTGCTTAAATGCTGCGTTTCCCATCCCTTTTCTCTACAGTAGTCTAAGACTGCTTAAATGCTGCGTTTCCCTCCCTTTTCTCTACAGTAGTCTAAGACTGCTTAAATGCTGCCTTCCCCTCCCTTTTCTCTACAGTAGTCTAAGACTGCTTAAATGCTGCGTTTCCCTCCCTTTTCTCTACAGTAGTCTAAGACTGCTTAAATGCTGCCTTCCCCTCCCTTTTCTCTACAGTAGTCTAAGACTGCTTAAATGCTGCGTTTCCCATCCTTTTTCTCTACCGTAGTCTAAGACTGCTTAAATGCTGCAGTTCCCTTCCCTCCCCCTTCCTGCACAGTTCCCTGGTCTCCAGTAAGACTGAGCTTAAATGCTGCAGTTCTCCCCCCCCCCCCCTCTCTCTCTCTCTCTCTCTCTCTCTCTCTCGTTTCTCTGGACTCCAGTAAGACTGTAACTAAATGCTGCAGTTCCGCCCTCCCATTCCTGCTGTTCTCCAGTCCCCAGTAAGCCAGCACTGCAGGTCTTTCCCTCCCTCTACAGTGCTCTGATATCCCTCCCTCCTTGCAGAGCTGGACCTGAGCTTCACCAAGCAGCTGCAGGATGCCCAGGCGGAGGAGAAAGGCACGGTGACGCTGGAGTGCGAGACGGCCAGCCCCGCCGCCGGGGTCACCTGGCTGAAGGGAGTGGTGGAGCTGCGGGAGGGGGGGAGGTACGAGATGAAGAAGCAGGGCACCCTCCTCTCCCTCACTATAAAGGGGTTGGAGATGAGCGACAGCGATGCCTACTGCTGCGACGTGGGGACCGCCCAGAGCAGGTCCAGGCTGACGGTGCAAGGTAAGGCCCGCGGTGTGGGAGGAGGCAAGGCCGAACGGCGATCCACTTGCCGTGCTGCATTCACGAATGAAGAATTGTGGGTAGGAAGCTGCCTTCTGGGATCATTGAGGAAAGTTTAAGAAGAGTGCTGTAGGTGAAATAGAGCTGTAGCCATGCTAACTTGACAAATGTAAAGTAGCATCTTGTTGAGTGCTTGGTGCTTATTAGTTGTACTACGTACTTGGGAAGCTGAGAGAGGTGCAAGACAGTGGTATTGCCAACCATTTAACTTTTATTTAATTAGGTTAGTCTCGTTGTGATTAACATCTCTTTTTCATGTTAAACGTTTCATTAGTGTCTCACATTTGCAGTGATGATAACGTTTTTCGTCCATATTATGGTTGTGTTAAGATTGCAATGTAAAAGTTGTTGGATTTTCATAAATGTATAAGAGGACAGATTATGTTCATCTGTGACTGCAGCTCTCTCTGCAGTGCATGTGTTGGAGCAGCCATATTTCCCAAATAATTCAGTTTGTGCAATTACTGCCGTAATTTATCATACTTGCTGGAAGCTGCGAAGATATCCCGTGGCCGCTAGTAAGATTTATCTTGCCGCCATTTTATGTTTTGTGTCCATATGCTGCCGTCTTGTTTTGTTACTCCTGTTGGCAGCTTTAAATGTTATTGTTGGTGTTACATGCATATTTTCTTACTTGCCTTATAATAACTTCATATTTGTTTTCTCAGTCAATAGACTCTCTGTCGTCTTGTTGCGGCGCTATACGTTCAGCGCTCTTGCTGTATGCATAATGTTGTCACTGTTGGTCTAAAGTATTGTTCATCCTGGTGTACTTCAGTAGAACCACAGAGGCCTGTGCTGGTACTGTACCTGTCATGGTTTCTCAGCCTGCTGTTCTCTGTTTGACCACTTCCCTGGGGAGCGCTCGTGTTGCGTCTCTTCTCTTTGTTTCTTTGTCCGTTTCATGCTTTTGGGTTTGCTACTCAGTGTATTCACCTGTTCTGTAGTTCCCGTCATTATTTAAACCTCGCGTCACCTGTGGTAGACGCTTCCATATTGCCATTCTTGTGGTCTAGGAAAACCTTTTCGGACACTAAGTATCGACCGTATATCCTCAACGTGTTGTGGTTCCACGGGACAAGGGTGCATGTGTTTTAGAGTTTGATAGAAACTTAGATTAGGTTAGCCGTTTCTATCCTGTCTCTTTTTTTCACCTCTGTCTTCTGTCTTTGACAGATTGTCTTCTCCGTCGCTATATCTCTTGTTTATGTGTTTCGGCTCCCTCGTTGTGAGCTATAGGGTTTTTCTTTGTTGTTTGTTCTAATATCTCGTGAAGAGTTTTTTCGCCCTCTTCGGGTCGCTTTCAGTTGTAGCGGTTTCCCTCCTGGTGTGGAGGTTTATTATTTTGGTGTATTATCAGTATTGCCTGTTTGCGGGGTTTCCTCCCGCTTTGTGGTGTTCAGTCGAGCACTTTTTGAAACCACTGTCGCGTCTGGTCCTCGTTCCCACGCTACCCCTTACAGTACCTCCTTCCCTTGACTCACAGTGAGGCCAGTCCAGAGCACCAGTGGCACTGACCCATACATGATCACACTTTTACCAGTGTCGTGCAGGGAAGCGGGCGTGCGCTTCCCTGTCGGTCAAAGCTAAACTCCTCCCACTCCAACTCCATGCCCAATCACATCTCCTGGAGCATCACGCTCTCTTCTCCCTTTCCAAACACCCGTGACGTCCTCCGTGAATGGATGTCCGTGAGGATGTCCGTGAGGAATACCAAGTCTTCCCACCATTTTCTCATTTGTTCTTCTATCACGGGCCGGGCTCTGTCCCGTGTTGGTCAGCTGCAAGTGGAATGGGATACCGCAATGGGAATATACGTCGCTAAAACCATTAGTCATTGATTTGAATACTGTTGAATTTTTCTGATGTGTGGGCTGCAGGCACTATAGAGCCTCCTGCTATGTCTGAATTGTGGGTCAAACAAGATCAGCTGAGAACATGGATGATCTTGCTGTGTCACGCATGTGCCGGCCTTTAATTTTCAGAAAGGCCCATCTCTATTACCAAAGAGCTGAAGGACTGTGAGGCTAAAGAGGGGGAGGACTTGGTCCTGTCGTGCCAGACTTCCAAGAGCTGCGATGTCCAGTGGTACAAGGATGGGATCTTGATAAAGAACACCTCCAAGCGCCAGACCAGTCGATTGGAGACTGAGGCCACACTGACTATCCGCGGGGTGGGCGAGGGGGACGTGGGCACGTACAAGTGCGAGGCAGGAGGGGCCACAACTGAGGCCCGGGTCACTGTGAAGGGTAAGGACAGAGCCACTCCAGGAACCACACAGTGCTGTTGGAACCCTGTGTCATGTTCCTTATTGAACCTGATTATGACATCATCCAACCGTGTGACCTCCTCCCTCACATGTATCAGGCACCTGGCATCTTCACTTCACCACTGGGTTTCTTGTATCATCCTCACTAAATCTTCTCTATGAAAATCTTAGAGAAGATTAGATTAGCGGGCCCTGGATTTTTTCTATGCAGAGTACCTGAGTTTGTTGTAGAGGGTCTGATTGCTTCATTGATATGTTGATGGTAGTCAGCTGTTTTACTATTATGCCACAGGTATATTGTTTTAGGTTCATAGTTCAGTTCAGTTTGCCTCAGGGAGTTATGTATTTTGTATGCATAAATGCTGCTCTAACAAGATACTTGAAGTGTATACATTATCTTTTATTCAAAAACCTGACTATAGAGTAGTGTTTATGTTGATATGTGATACTATGACATCTTGAAAATACTGCTTTTCAGCCAGTCTTGTTTTGATAGTAGGGTTATTGAGAATACTCCTGTATTGTATACATATTCATTCATTATTCCTGGAAATATTCTGGAAGCAGCTTTCAGAATGTGGTAAGGAGATAATTTATGTTGTCTTGGTGAAAATGTTAAGTGCCATTCTCTTCACCGTGCTACTGTCCAGTCAAGAATAACAGCATATGCAAAGCCATTGAAGTCAAGCTTAGAAGAGTCTTAAACAAAAGCAATACATTTACTAACTATATGTTAACATTCACCAGCATTCTCAACTTTGGCTTCTCAAGTTTTTCTTTCTGTTAGTTTTCTTAATGTAATTAAGAAAAAGAAATGCTGCTTTCGATAGTGTTGGAAATCACAAATGTTCCACATCTTCTAGGCATCACTGAAGAGGCTTTGTGTGATGTAATTGAACTTTTAACATCACCCAATCCAAAAAATCTCACGCATTTGAAAATATTTAAATGACAGGTTTTTTTGTTGTTGTCTTGAACCCAAACTGTCAATTGTAGCTCTTCCAGCGGAGTTTGTAAAAAAGCTGAAGAACCAGGAGACCAAAGAGGGAGAGAGCATCACCCTGTGCTGTGAGTTCTCCAAACCTGGAGCAAAGGCACAGTGGAAGAAGGGAACTGAGGTGTTGACATCTGGAGACAGCTACAAGATGAAGCAGAGTGATACGACCTTTGAGCTGAAGATCAGCAATATGAAGCCAGAGGATTCTGGAGACTACAGCTGTGAATGTGCAGACCAAAAGACTACAGCCAGCATCAAAGTCCATGGTAGGAAACCACCATTGTGTTCCCTTTTCTTCCCAACAAGAGGAACTCTTTTTTCTTTTCTTTCTACCAATTTGCCACATCTGTGGTTTTCTGTCAATAGTATGAGGACATTTAAGGAGTACAGTATTTATGTGAGGAAAAGCAATACCAATGTAGACTATATAGTGTGAATCCATTTCCCCACTACTAATCAAAAACTTATGATTTAATCATAGTATATATATATTTTGGTAAAGGTTATTCGACTTGCTTATGCTTGTCATTCAATGTTTTTTTTTGTCAAAGAAAAAGAAAAATGCTGCCCACTAGCAAAAAATAATCAACTAATAATAAACTATTTGCAACTCATGTGTACATAGTTTAAAGCACATGAGTTGAAAAATATATTATTTTCGCTATACCTCAGTGTCTTATTTTTTAGTGCTCTGCAGACAGCATTTTTTTTTTTCTTATGCAATTACTTCAGAAACCTGCAGCAGGAACTCTTTTTTTACGTAGTGCAACATTTATCTTTTTTAATTTTTAGGTTTTTTATCTATAAATGTCTTGCCATCTGCTTCAGAAAGTTTTGGAATTGTGGATTATTCGCCAGTTATTGTTTAAGCTGGTTCTCAAAATCAATCAATGGTTTCCCAGTGGTTCCGGTCACCTTCAAGAAAGAGCTGAAGAACCAGGAGTGTGAGGAGGAGAGCAGTGTTACCCTGCACTGTGAGCTCTCTAAACCTGGAGCCCCAGTGGAGTGGAGGAAGGGAACAGAGCTGCTGAAGTCTGGAGAAAAATATAAGATGAAGCAGAAGGACTCTTCTGTAGAGCTGAAGATCTGCCATCTGACACCTGAAGATTCTGGAGACTACAGCTGCAACTGCGGAGACCACAAGACTACAGCCAGCGTCAGTGTGAAGGGTACGAACAGTCCGGTTTCTACTCTTTCATGTCAATCTACAGAAGAATCACCATCACATGGTTTGGGAATCCAGCACAGTAATTGGTTAAATTCACTTTAATAATTAGCTTTTTGTGAGGATTGTCAATATTTTTCCTTCTAGATTGCTTGGCGTTTCGTGTTGACATTTTAATGAATAAATTGGCAGATTTCTTTTTCCCATGTGATATTTAGCTTGCCTTGCAGATTAGCGGGCCCTGGCTTTTCTTGTATATTTTCACTCATGGCTGCTATCAGCATGGTGTATCAAGTAGCCTGTTATGTTTGGTGATTTACCCATGGATGTGGTTCCTCAGCACTGCCCATAACATTCACACGGGAGCTGAAGAACCAGGAGTGTGAGGAGGAGAGCAGCGTTACTCTGCACTGTGAGCTCTCTAAACCTGGAGCCCCAGTGAAGTGGAGGAAGGGAACAGAGCTGCTGAAGTCTGGAGAGAAATATAAGATGAAGCAGAAGGACTCTTCTGTAGAGCTGAAGATCTGCCATCTGACACCTGAAGATTCTGGAGACTACAGCTGCAACTGCGGAGACCACAAGACTACAGCCAGCGTCAGTGTGAAGGGTACGAACAGTCCAGTTTCTTCTCTGCCATCTGCATCAGTTCCACAGAATCCATAGAAGATGTTTCATAACCCTTTTCAGTAAATCAGTTAAATTCCCTTCAGCATTAAACTTATACATGAGAGTAGTCAATTTCACCCTCTAGACAGTTTGAAAATGTTCATTGATATTTTTGTGAATTAGTTTGCAGGTTTCCTTTTTCCCTGTGATATTTTTCCTACACCATCTTGAGGTTTAGCAGTCTTTGGACATTGCTGTACATAGTGCTTCATGGCTGTTATTAGCATGGTGTATCTGCAGACGTGTTTTTTGTCAAAAAAAAGAAAAATGCTGCCCACTAGCAAAAATAATCAACTAATAATAAACTAATTGCAACTCATATAGATAGTTTAAAGCACGTGAGTTGAAAAATACATTATTTTTGCTATACCTCAGTGTCTTATTTTTTAGTGCTCTGCAGACAGCATTTTTCTTTTTCTTATGCAATTACTTCAGAAACCTGCAGCAGGAACTCTTTTTTTATTTAGTGCAACAGTTATTTTCTATAATTCAGTTTTTTATCTATAAATGTCTTGCCATCTGCTTCAGAAAGTTTTGGAATTGTGGATTATTCGCCAGTTATTGTTTTAGCTGGTTCTCAAAATTAATCAATGGTTTCCCAGTGATTCCGGTCACCTTCAAGAAAGAGCTGAAGAACCAGGAGTGTGAGGAGGAGAGCAGTGTTACTCTGCACTGTGAGCTCTCTAAACCTGGAGCCCCAGTGGAGTGGAGGAAGGGAACAGAGCTGCTAATGTCTGGAGAGAAATATAAGATGAAGCAGAAGGACTCTTCTGTAGAGCTGAAGATCTGCCATCTGACACCTGAAGATTCTGGAGACTACAGCTGTAACTGCGGAGACCACAAGACTACAGCCAGCGTCAGTGTGAAGGGTACGAACAGTCCGGTTTCTACTCTTTCATGTCAATCTACAGAAGAATCCCCATCACTCTGGTTTGGGAATCAATCACAGTAAATTGGTTAAATTCTGTCAATAGTATGAGGAAATTTAAGGAGTACGGTATTTATGTGAGGAAAACCAATACCAATGTAGACTATATAGTGTGAATCCATTTCCCCACTACTAATCAAAAACTTATGATTTAATCATAGTATATATATATTTTGGTAAAGGTTATTCCACTTGCTTATGCTTGTCATTCAATGTTTCTTTGTCAAAAAAAAAGAAAAATGCTGCTCACTAGCAAAAATAATCAACTAATAATAAACTATTTGCAACTCATGCGTAGATAGTTTAAAGCACATGAGTTGAAAAATACATTATTTTTGCTATACCTCTGTGTCTTATTTTTTAGTGCTCTGCAGACAGCATTTTTCTTTTTCTTATGCAATTACTTCAGAAACCTGCAGCAGGAACTCTTTTTTACGTAGTGCAACATTTATCTTTTTTAATTTTTAGGTTTTTTATCTATAAATGTCTTGCCATCTGCTTCAGAAAGTTTTGGAATTGTGGATTATTCGCCAGTTATTGTTTAAGCTGGTTCTCAAAATTAATCAATGGTTTCCCAGTGATTCCGGTCACCTTCAAGAAAGAGCTGAAGAACCAGGAGTGTGAGGAGGAGAGCAGTGTTACTCTGCACTGTGAGCTCTCTAAACCTGGAGCCCCAGTGGAGTGGAGGAAGGGAACAGAGCTGATAATGTCTGGAGAGAAATATAAGATGAAGCAGAAGGACTCTTCTGTAGAGCTGAAGATCTGCCATCTGACACCTGAAGATTCTGGAGACTACAGCTGCAACTGCGGAGACCACAAGACTACAGCCAGCGTCAGTGTGAAGGGTACGAACAGTCCGGTTTCTTCTCTGCCATCTGCATCAGTTCCACAGAATCCATAGAAGATGTCCCATCACTGTGGTTTCATAACCCTTCTCAGTAAATCAGTTAAATTCCCTTCAGCATTAAACGTATACATGAGAGTAGTCAATTGCTCCCTCTAGACAGTTTGATAATGTTCATTGATACTTTTGTGAATTTGTTTGCCGGTTTCCTTTTTCCATGTGATATTTTTCCTACACCATCTTGAGGTTCAGCAGTTCTTGGACATTGCTGTACATAGTGCTTCATGGCTGCTATTAGCATGGTGTATCTGCAGATGTGTTTTTTGTCCAAAAAAAAAGAAAAATGCTGCCCACTAGCAAAAATAATCAACTAATAATAAACTATTCGCAACTCATGCGTCGATAGTTTAAAGCACATGAGTTGAAAAATACATTATTTTTGCTATACCTCAGTGTCTTATTTTTTAGTGCTCTGCAGACAGCATTTTTCTTTTTCTTATGCAATTACTTCAGAAACCTGCAGCAGGAACTCTTTTTTTTTTTAGTGCAACAGTTATTTTCTATAATTCAGTTTTTTATCTATAAATGTCTTGCCATCTGCTTCAGAAAGTTTTGGAATTGTGGATTATTCGCCAGTTATTGTTTTAGCTGGTTCTCAAAATTAATCAATGGTTTCCCAGTGATTCCGGTCACCTTCAAGAAAGAGCTGAAGAACCAGGAGTGTGAGGAGGAGAGCAGTGTTACTCTGCACTGTGAGCTCTCTAAACCTGGAGCCCCAGTGGAGTGGAGGAAGGGAACAGAGCTGCTAATGTCTGGAGAGAAATATAAGATGAAGCAGAAGGACTCTTCTGTAGAGCTGAAGATCTGCCATCTGACACCTGAAGATTCTGGAGACTACAGCTGTAACTGCGGAGACCACAAGACTACAGCCAGCATCAGTGTGAAGGGTACGAACAGTCCGGTTTCTACTCTTTCATGTCAATCTACAGAAGAGTCCCCATCACTCTGGTTTGGGAATCAATCACAGTAAATTGGTTAAATTCTGTCAATAGTATGAGGAAATTTAAGGAGTACGGTATTTATGTGAGGAAAACCAATACCAATGTAGACTATATAGTGTGAATCCATTTCCCCACTACTAATCAAAAACTTATGATTTAATCATAGTATATATATATTTTGGTAAAGGTTATTCCACTTGCTTATGCTTGTCATTCAATGTTTCTTTGTCAAAAAAAAAGAAAAATGCTGCTCACTAGCAAAAATAATCAACTAATAATAAACTATTTGCAACTCATGCGTAGATAGTTTAAAGCACATGAGTTGAAAAATACATTATTTTTGCTATACCTCGGTGTCTTATTTTTTAGTGCTCTGCAGACAGCATTTTTCTTTTTCTTATGCAATTACTTCAGAAACCTGCAGCAGGAACTCTTTTTTACGTAGTGCAACATTTATCTTTTTTAATTTTTAGGTTTTTTATCTATAAATGTCTTGCCATCTGCTTCAGAAAGTTTTGGAATTGTGGATTATTCGCCAGTTATTGTTTAAGCTGGTTCTCAAAATTAATCAATGGTTTCCCAGTGATTCCGGTCACCTTCAAGAAAGAGCTGAAGAACCAGGAGTGTGAGGAGGAGAGCAGTGTTACTCTGCACTGTGAGCTCTCTAAACCTGGAGCCCCAGTGGAGTGGAGGAAGGGAACAGAGCTGATAATGTCTGGAGAGAAATATAAGATGAAGCAGAAGGACTCTTCTGTAGAGCTGAAGATCTGCCATCTGACACCTGAAGATTCTGGAGACTACAGCTGCAACTGCGGAGACCACAAGACTACAGCCAGCGTCAGTGTGAAGGGTACGAACAGTCCGGTTTCTTCTCTGCCATCTGCATCAGTTCCACAGAATCCATAGAAGATGTCCCATCACTGTGGTTTCATAACCCTTCTCAGTAAATCAGTTAAATTCCCTTCAGCATTAAACGTATACATGAGAGTAGTCAATTGCTCCCTCTAGACAGTTTGATAATGTTCATTGATACTTTTGTGAATTTGTTTGCCGGTTTCCTTTTTCCATGTGATATTTTTCCTACACCATCTTGAGGTTCAGCAGTTCTTGGACATTGCTGTACATAGTGCTTCATGGCTGCTATTAGCATGGTGTATCTGCAGATGTGTTTTTTGTCCAAAAAAAAAGAAAAATGCTGCCCACTAGCAAAAATAATCAACTAATAATAAACTATTCGCAACTCATGCGTCGATAGTTTAAAGCACATGAGTTGAAAAATACATTATTTTTGCTATACCTCAGTGTCTTATTTTTTAGTGCTCTGCAGACAGCATTTTTCTTTTTCTTATGCAATTACTTCAGAAACCTGCAGCAGGAACTCTTTTTTTTTTTAGTGCAACAGTTATTTTCTATAATTCAGTTTTTTATCTATAAATGTCTTGCCATCTGCTTCAGAAAGTTTTGGAACTGTGGATTATTCGCCAGTTATTGTTTTAGCTGGTTCTCAAAATTAATCAATGGTTTCCCAGTGATTCCGGTCACCTTCAAGAAAGAGCTGAAGAACCAGGAGTGTGAGGAGGAGAGCAGTGTTACTCTGCACTGTGAGCTCTCTAAACCTGGAGCCCCAGTGGAGTGGAGGAAGGGAACAGAGCTGCTAATGTCTGGAGAGAAATATAAGATGAAGCAGAAGGACTCTTCTGTAGAGCTGAAGATCTGCCATCTGACACCTGAAGATTCTGGAGACTACAGCTGTAACTGCGGAGACCACAAGACTACAGCCAGCATCAGTGTGAAGGGTACGAACAGTCCGGTTTCTACTCTTTCATGTCAATCTACAGAAGAGTCCCCATCACTCTGGTTTGGGAATCAATCACAGTAAATTGGTTAAATTCTGTCAATAGTATGAGGAAATTTAAGGAGTACGGTATTTATGTGAGGAAAACCAATACCAATGTAGACTATATAGTGTGAATCCATTTCCCCACTACTAATCAAAAACTTATGATTTAATCATAGTATATATATATTTTGGTAAAGGTTATTCCACTTGCTTATGCTTGTCATTCAATGTTTCTTTGTCAAAAAAAAAGAAAAATGCTGCTCACTAGCAAAAATAATCAACTAATAATAAACTATTTGCAACTCATGCGTAGATAGTTTAAAGCACATGAGTTGAAAAATACATTATTTTTGCTATACCTCTGTGTCTTATTTTTTAGTGCTCTGCAGACAGCATTTTTCTTTTTCTTATGCAATTACTTCAGAAACCTGCAGCAGGAACTCTTTTTTACGTAGTGCAACATTTATCTTTTTTAATTTTTAGGTTTTTTATCTATAAATGTCTTGCCATCTGCTTCAGAAAGTTTTGGAATTGTGGATTATTTGCCAGTTATTGTTTAAGCTGGTTCTCAAAATTAATCAATGGTTTCCCAGTGATTCCGGTCACCTTCAAGAAAGAGCTGAAGAACCAGGAGTGTGAGGAGGAGAGCAGTGTTACTCTGCACTGTGAGCTCTCTAAACCTGGAGCCCCAGTGGAGTGGAGGAAGGGAACAGAGCTGATAATGTCTGGAGAGAAATATAAGATGAAGCAGAAGGACTCTTCTGTAGAGCTGAAGATCTGCCATCTGACACCTGAAGATTCTGGAGACTACAGCTGCAACTGCGGAGACCACAAGACTACAGCCAGCGTCAGTGTGAAGGGTACGAACAGTCCGGTTTCTTCTCTGCCATCTGCATCAGTTCCACAGAATCCATAGAAGATGTCCCATCACTGTGGTTTCATAACCCTTCTCAGTAAATCAGTTAAATTCCCTTCAGCATTAAACGTATACATGAGAGTAGTCAATTGCTCCCTCTAGACAGTTTGATAATGTTCATTGATACTTTTGTGAATTCGTTTGCCGGTTTCCTTTTTCCATGTGATATTTTTCCTACACCATCTTGAGGTTCAGCAGTTCTTGGACATTGCTGTACATAGTGCTTCATGGCTGCTATTAGCATGGTGTATCTGCAGATATGTTTTTTGTCCAAAAAAAAAGAAAAATGCTGCCCACTAGCAAAAATAATCAACTAATAATAAACTATTTGCAACTCATGCGTCGATAGTTTAAAGCACATGAGTTGAAAAATACATTATTTTTGCTATACCTCAGTGTCTTATTTTTTAGTGCTCTGCAGACAGCATTTTTCTTTTTCTTATGCAATTACTTCAGAAACCTGCAGCAGGAACTCTTTTTTACGTAGTGCAACATTTATTTTTTATAATTGAGTTTTTTATCTATAAATGTCTTGCCATCTGCTTCAGAAAGTTTTGGAATTGTGGATTATTCGCCAGTTATTGTTTAAGCTGGTTCTCAAAATTAATCAATGGTTTCCCAGTGATTCCGGTCACCTTCAAGAAAGAGCTGAAGAACCAGGAGTGTGAGGAGGAGAGCAGTGTTACTCTGCACTGTGAGCTCTCTAAACCTGGAGCCCCAGTGGAGTGGAGGAAGGGAACAGAGCTGCTAATGTCTGGAGAGAAATATAAGATGAAGCAGAAGGACTCTTCTGTAGAGCTGAAGATCTGCCATCTGACACCTGAAGATTCTGGAGACTACAGCTGCAACTGCGGAGACCACAAGACTACAGCCAGCGTCAGTGTGAAGGGTACGAACAGTCCGGTTTCTACTCTTTCATGTCAATCTACAGAAGAATCCCCATCACTCTGGTTTGGGAATCAATCACAGTAAATTGGTTAAATTCTGTCAATAGTATAATTTAAGGAGTACGGTATTTATGTGAGGATGCGTAGATAGTTTAAAGCACATGAGTTGAAAAATACATTATTTTTGCTATACCTCGGTGTCTTATTTTTTAGTGCTCTGCAGACAGCATTTTTCTTTTTCTTATGCAATTACTTCAGAAACCTGCAGCAGGAACTCTTTTTTACGTAGTGCAACATTTATCTTTTTTAATTTTTAGGTTTTTTATCTATAAATGTCTTGCCATCTGCTTCAGCATGGAATTGTGGATTATTTGCCAGTTATTGTTTAAGGTGGTTCTCAAAATTAATCAATGGTTTCCCAGTGATTCCCATCACCTTCAAGAAAGAGCTGAAGAACCAGGAGTGTGAGGAGGAGAGCAGCGTTACTCTGCACTGTGAGCTCTCTAAACCTGGAGCCCCAGTGGAGTGGAGGAAGGGAACAGAGCTGCTGAAGTCTGGAGAGAAATATAAGATGAAGCAGAAGGACTCTTCTGTAGAGCTGAAGATCTGCCATCTGACACCTGAAGATTCTGGAGACTACAGCTGCAACTGCGGAGACCACAAGACTACAGCCAGCGTCAGTGTGAAGGGTACGAACAGTCCGGTTTCTTCTCTGCCATCTGCATCAGTTCCACAGAATCCATAGAAGATGTCCCATCGCTGTGGTTTCATACCCCTTCTCAGTAAATCAGTTAAATTCCCTTCAGCATTAAAATTATACATGAGAGTAGTCAATTGCTCCCTCTAGACAGTTTGATAATGTTCATTGATACTTTTGTGAATTCGTTTGCCGGTTTCCTTTTTCCATGTGATATTTTTCCTACACCATCTTGAGGTTCAGCAGTTCTTGGACATTGCTGTACATAGTGCTTCATGGCTGCTATTAGCATGGTGTATCTGCAGATGTGTTTTTTGTCCAAAAAAAAAGAAAAATGCTGCCCACTAGCAAAAATAATCAACTAATAATAAACTATTTGCAACTCATGCGTCGATAGTTTAAAGCACATGAGTTGAAAAATACATTATTTTTGCTATACCTCAGTGTCTTATTTTTTAGTGCTCTGCAGACAGCATTTTTCTTTTTCTTATGCAATTACTTCAGAAACCTGCAGCAGGAACTCTTTTTTACGTAGTGCAACATTTATCTTTTTTAATTTTGAGGTTTTTTATCTATAAATGTCTTGCCATCTGCTTCAGAAAGTTTTGGAATTGTGGATTATTCGCCAGTTATTGTTTAAGCTGGTTCTCAAAATCAATCAATGGTTTCCCAGTGGTTCCGGTCACCTTCAAGAAAGAGCTGAAGAACCAGGAGTGTGAGGAGGAGAGCAGTGTTACTCTGCACTGTGAGCTCTCTAAACCTGGAGCCCCAGTGGAGTGGAGGAAGGGAACAGAGCTGCTAATGTCTGGAGAGAAATATAAGATGAAGCAGAAGGACTCTTCTGTAGAGCTGAAGATCTGCCATCTGACACCTGAAGATTCTGGAGACTACAGCTGCAACTGCGGAGACCACAAGACTACAGCCAGCGTCAGTGTGAAGGGTACGAACAGTCCGGTTTCTACTCTTTCATGTCAATCTATAGAAGAATCCCCATCACTCTGGTTTGGGAATCAATCACAGTAAATTGCTTAAATTCATTTCAGTATTTTGCTTTTTGTCAGGATTGTCAATAATTTCACCTTCTAGAGTGCTCTGCATTTTCCGTTGATATTTTAATGATTAGTTGGCAGGTTTCCTTTTCCCATGTGATATTTAGCTTGCCTTGCAGATTCAGCAGTCCTTGGCATTTCTTGTATATTTTCGCTCATGGCTGCTATCAGCATGGTGTATCTGCAGACAGCCAGTTATTGTTTAAGGTGGTTTACCCATACATGTGGGTCCTTAGCAGTGGTTCCGGTCACCTTCAAGAAAGAGCTGAAGAACCAGGAGTGTGAGGAGGAGAGCAGTGTTACTCTGCACTGTGAGCTCTCTAAACCTGGAGCCCCAGTGGAGTGGAGGAAGGGAACAGAGCTGCTAATGTCTGGAGAGAAATATAAGATGAAGCAGAAGGACTCTTCTGTAGAGCTGAAGATCTGCCATCTGACACCTGAAGATTCTGGAGACTACAGCTGCAACTGCGGAGACCACAAGACTACAGCCAGCGTCAGTGTGAAGGGTACGAACAGTCCGGTTTCTACTCTTTCATGTCAATCTATAGAAGAATCCCCATCACTCTGGTTTGGGAATCAATCACAGTAAATTGGTTAAATTCATTTCAGTATTTTGCTTTTTGTCAGGATTGTCAATAATTTCACCTTCTAGAGTGCTCTGCATTTTCCGTTGATATTTTAATGATTACGTTGGCAGATTTCCTTTTCCCATGTGATATTTAGCTTGCCTTGCAGATTAGCGGGCCCTGGCTTTTCTTGTATATTTTCGCTCATGGCTGCTATCAGCATGGTGTATCTACACACAGCCTTTTATGTTTGGTGATTTACCCATACATGTGGGTCCTTAGCACTGCCCATCACATTCACACGAGAGCTGAAGAACCAGGAGTGTGAGGAGGAGAGCAGCGTTACTCTGCACTGTGAGCTCTCTAAACCTGGAGCCCCAGTGGAGTGGAGGAAGGGAACAGAGCTGCTAAAGTCTGGAGAGAAATATAAGATGAAGCAGAAGGACTCTTCTGTAGAGCTGAAGATCTGCCATCTGACATCTGAAGACTCTGGAGACTACAGCTGCAACTGTGGAGACCACAAGACTACAGCCAGCGTCAGTGTGAAGGGTACGAACAGTCCGGTTTCTTCTCTGCCATCTGCATCAGTTCCACAGAATCCACAGAAGATGTTTCATAACCCTTTTCAGTAAATCAGTTAAATTCCCTTCAGCATTAAACGTATACATGAGAGTAGTCAATTTCACCCTCTAGACAGTTTGATAATGTTCATTGATATTTTTGTGAATTCGTTTGCCGGTTTCCTTTTTCCCTGTGATATTTTTCCTACACCATCTTGAGGTTCAGCAGTCCTTGGACATTGCTGTACATAGTGCTTCATCGCTGCTATTAGCATGGTGTATCTGCAGATGTGTTTTTTGTCAAAAAAAAAGAAAAATGCTACCCACTAGCAAAAATAATCAACTAATAATAAACTATTTGCAACTCATGTGTAGATAGTTTAAAGCACATGAGTTGAAAAATACATTATTTTTGCTATACCTCAGTGTCTTATTTTTTAGTGCTCTGCAGACAGCATTTTTCTTTTTCTTGTGCAATTACTTCAGAAACCTGCAGCAGGAACTCTTTTTTTATTTAGTGCAACAGTTATTTTATAATTTTGAGGTTTTTTATCTATAAATGTCTTGCCATCTGCTTCAGAAAGTTTTGGAATTGTGGATTATTCGCCAGTTATTGTTTTAGCTGGTTCTCAAAATTAATCAATGGTTTCCCAGTGGTTCCGGTCACCTTCAAGAAAGAGCTGAAGAACCAGGAGTGTGAGGAGGAGAGCAGTGTTACCCTGCACTGTGAGCTCTCTAAACCTGGAGCCCCAGTGGAGTGGAGGAAGGGAACAGAGCTGCTGAAGTCTGGAGAGAAATATAAGATGAAGCAGAAGGACTCTTCTGTAGAGCTGAAGATCTGCCATCTGACACCTGAAGATTCTGGAGACTACAGCTGCAACTGCGGAGACCACAAGACTACAGCCAGCGTCAGTGTGAAGGGTACGAACAGTCCGGTTTCTACTCTTTCATGTCAATCTATAGAAGAATCCCCATCACTCTGGTTTGGGAATCAATCACAGTAAATTGGTTAAATTCATTTCAGTATTTTGCTTTTTGTCAGGATTGTCAATAATTTCACCTTCTAGAGTGCTCTGCATTTTCCGTTGATATTTTAATGATTACGTTGGCAGATTTCCTTTTCCCATGTGATATTTAGCTTGCCTTGCAGATTAGCGGGCCCTGGCTTTTCTTGTATATTTTCGCTCATGGCTGCTATCAGCATGGTGTATCTACACACAGCCTTTTATGTTTGGTGATTTACCCATACATGTGGGTCCTTAGCACTGCCCATCACATTCACACGAGAGCTGAAGAACCAGGAGTGTGAGGAGGAGAGCAGCGTTACTCTGCACTGTGAGCTCTCTAAACCTGGAGCCCCAGTGGAGTGGAGGAAGGGAACAGAGCTGCTAAAGTCTGGAGAGAAATATAAGATGAAGCAGAAGGACTCTTCTGTAGAGCTGAAGATCTGCCATCTGACACCTGAAGATTCTGGAGACTACAGCTGCAACTGTGGAGACCACAAGACTACAGCCAGCGTCAGTGTGAAGGGTACGAACAGTCCGGTTTCTTCTCTGCCATCTGCATCAGTTCCACAGAATCCACAGAAGATGTTTCATAACCCTTTTCAGTAAATCAGTTAAATTCCCTTCAGCATTAAACGTATACATGAGAGTAGTCAATTTCACCCTCTAGACAGTTTGATAATGTTCATTGATATTTTTGTGAATTCGTTTGCCGGTTTCCTTTTTCCCTGTGATATTTTGCCTACACCATCTTGAGGTTCAGCAGTCCTTGGACATTGCTGTACATAGTGCTTCATGGCTGTTATTAGCATGGTGTATCTGCAGATGTGTTTTTTGTCAAAAAAAATAGAAAAATGCTGTCCACTAGCAAAAATAATCAACTAATAATAAACTATTTGCAACTCATGTGTAGATAGTTTAAAGCACATGAGTTGAAAAATACATTATTTTTGCTATACCTCAGTGTCTTATTTTTTAGTGCTCTGCAGACAGCATTTTTCATTTTCTTATGCAATTACTTCAGAAACCTGCAGCAGGAACTCTTTTTTTACGTAGTGCAACATTTATCTTTTATAATTTTGAGTTTTTTTAACTATAAATGTCTTGCCATCTGCTTCAGAAAGTTTTGGAATTGTGGATTATTCGCCAGTTATTGTTTAAGCTGGTTCTCAAAATCAATCAATGGTTTCCCAGTGGTTCCGGTCACCTTCAAGAAAGAGCTGAAGAACCAGGAGTGTGAGGAGGAGAGCAGTGTTACCCTGCACTGTGAGCTCTCTAAACCTGGAGCCCCAGTGGAGTGGAGGAAGGGAACAGAGCTGCTAATGTCTGGAGAGAAATATAAGATGAAGCAGAAGGACTCTTCTGTAGAGCTGAAGATCTGCCATCTGACACCTGAAGATTCTGGAGACTACAGCTGCAACTGCGGAGACCACAAGACTACAGCCAGCGTCAGTGTGAAGGGTACGAACAGTCAGGTTTCTACTCTTTCATGTCAATCCACAGAAGAATCACCATCACATGGTTTGGGAATCCAGCACAGTAATTGGTTAAATTCACTTTAATAATTAGCTTTTTGTGAGGATTGTCAATGATTTTACCTTCTAGATCGCTTGGCGTTTCGTGTTGACATTTTAATGAATAAGTTGGCAGATTTCCTTTTCCCATGTGATATTTAGCTTGCCTTGCAGATTCGCGGGCCCTGGCTTTTCTTGTATATTTTCACTCATGGCTGCTATCAGCATGGTGTATCAAGTAGCCTGTTATGTTTGGTGATTTACCCATGCATGTGGTTCCTCAGCACTGCCCATAACATTCACACGGGAGCTGAAGAACCAGGAGTGTGAGGAGGAGAGCAGCGTTACTCTGCACTGTGAGCTCTCTAAACCTGGAGCCCCAGTGGAGTGGAGGAAGGGAACAGAGCTGCTGAAGTCTGGAGAGAAATATAAGATGAAGCAGAAGGACTCTTCTGTAGAGCTGAAGATCTGCCATCTGACACCTGAAGATTCTGGAGACTACAGCTGCAACTGCGGAGACCACAAGACTACAGCCAGCGTCAGTGTGAAGGGTACGAACAGTCCGGTTTCTTCTCTGCCATCTGCATCAGTTCCACAGAATCCACAGAAGATGTTTCATAACCCTTTTCAGTAAATCAGTTAAATTCCCTTCAGCATTAAACTTATACATGAGAGTAGTCAATTTCTCCCTCTAGACAGTTTGATAATGTTCATTGATATTTTTGTGAATTAGTTTGCAGGTTTCCTTTTTCCCTGTGATATTTTTCCTGCACCATCTTGAGGTTTAGCAGTCCTTGGACATTGCTGTACATAGTGCTTCATCGCTGCTATTAGCATGGTGTATCTGCAGATGTGTTTTTTGTAAAAAAGAAAAGAAAAATGCT
Organism: Ilyophis sp. 1 JC-2022; assembly: GCA_022702515.1. Lineage (NCBI taxonomy): Eukaryota > Metazoa > Chordata > Actinopteri > Anguilliformes > Synaphobranchidae > Ilyophis > Ilyophis sp. 1 JC-2022. The sequence goes on along the minus strand of CM040395.1, from coordinate 27,070,259 downwards.
GCCCACTAGCAAAAATAATCAACTAATAATAAACTATTTGCAACTCATGCGTAGATAGTTTAAAGCACATGAGTTGAAAAATACATTATTTTTGCTATACCTCAGTGTCTTATTTTTTAGTGCTCTGCAGACAGCATTTTTCTTTTTCTTATGCAATTACTTCAGAAACCTGCAGCAGGAACTCTTTTTTTTATTTAGTGCAACAGTTATTTTCTATAATTAATTTTTTTATCTATAAATGTCTTGCCATCTGCTTCAGAAAGTTTTGGAATTGTGGATTATTCGCCAGTTATTGTTTTAGCTGGTTCTCAAAATTAATCAATGGTTTCCCAGTGGTTCCGGTCACCTTCAAGAAAGAGCTGAAGAACCAGGAGTGTGAGGAGGGGAGCAGTGTTACTCTGCACTGTGAGCTCTCTAAACCTGGAGCCCCAGTGGAGTGGAGGAAGGGAACAGAGCTGCTAATGTCTGGAGAGAAATATAAGATGAAGCAGAAGGACTCTTCTGTAGAGCTGAAGATCTGCCATCTGACACCTGAAGATTCTGGAGACTACAGCTGCAACTGCGGAGACCACAAGACTACAGCCAGCGTCAGTGTGAAGGGTAAGAGGAGAGGGCCTAAAGGTCTTTTTTCCATTTGGAATAGCAGGGTGCGTTTGGCTGTATTTGTTGTTTTACAACCCTTGGGGAAAACTATATTTTACTGCACAACAAGCACATTTAATGTAGCTGTGCATCAGTGCAAAAAAAAAAGAAGGGTTGAGACAGTGGATAACTTCATTGTTTGTGTGTTTGTGTGTTTTGTGTGTTTTTCCGCTATTGGGTGCTCCCTTTGTTTAATGCTCAAACATAAAACCTGATGTCAAACTTAAATCTGTTCTGCCATGGTTACTGTGATGTTTAATTGGCTGTGGCATATGCATTCTTTCCGTTATGTCATTGTCAATGCTGCACAGTATTTGCCACGATGTACTGTATGTGTACCTTTGACAATCACAGCTTTTGCGCAGCCTAGTTCCTGTGCTGTCATGACATCCTGAATCAAGCTTGCAGCTCAGTCTGCTCGTTCAGTGTTATTTATCTGTTTCAGTCTACTACTACAATTGGGGACATTTAACCATCCTATTATGTTTGGGGTCAGTTTGATCACATTCAGTGCTTGGCGTCTCTTAAAAACCAGTTAACCTTATTTTTTCATCTTAATATTATGACTTTTCCTAATTTGGTGGAATTAAATAGTAAATGTACAATAAACATGATGCTATGTTTTTCAAAATGTCTGTACCAACTTCGTATACAAAGGTGTTGTGTGGGGTCATCTGTGGCATAGCTGTAAAAATTCCCTTCTGATTTTTTGCGGGTGATTCCGGTAGCACTTTGTTTGGCAAGAGAAGATATTCTGGACTTTTCTGAAGAACATTAGATACCATATTTCTTTTGTCTCCCAATTTGGAATACTCATATTTGTTGTCCTGCTCCATCGCTGGAACATTTTCCTTCAGTTTCAGAGAGTGGAGACTACCGTACACGTTCTTCGTGCAGGCAGCTGCTTATAGTTTGTATTTAGTTCAGTTTCTTTGCTTTCTTGAGATCTGCAGTCCCCTGGTTAACCTTTGAAATGTACCCATGAGCTGAGGAACTAGGAGTCTATAGAAGAGGGCAGCATCACCCTTTGCTGTGAACTAGACATGAAGCCCTGTGGGAGTGGGGGACTGTTGGCGGACTGTTTTAGTGTGCAATGAAGGATATTTTAGATACTTTCCAGAAAGTGAACACTTTGGCCTAAGTGTGCATGGGGGCATTGCTTTGCATCTTTTTGGCACATCTTCGTCTTGTCTTATTCTCCTCAGGTTTGTGCTGTTTGTCTGCAGTGTCTCACAGACGGTAGCAGTATTGTATTTCTTGTAGTATTTGCTATCAGTTAACAAAGGAAGACATAAGGGCACTGTGAACTGCAGTGGTTAAAGCCAGAAGACTGTGTGTTTGTATCTAAGGAGGGCTGTTTAATGTAAACGGCAATCAGAATTTGTGATTTACATTTACTCTTACGAGAAATTTTTTTGATTCTAATGAAAACACATTATTAGTCTCGTATGTATGTTTCTCCTCTTCAAGCAGCTGCAGAATGTCCTCGCTTGTCTTAGTTTTGTTCTCAGCCAAAGGCTTTATTGAACTTCCATCTTGCTTGTTTTCAGACAACCGTTGTTATTAACTTGAACTTTGCTATGCACTCTGTTCTCTGTGCGTAATATCATGGAATGTCTTGTGTTTTAGGTATTTTTAGCATTGCAATGAGAGAAATGCTCCCCCTATGTGAGCACTAAATGTAAATAAAGTAACATTGGTCTGTAGTGGTCATGTATTGAATTGTCACAGCATTGCAGGTAGGTACTGAAAGGGAGTAGTGGGTAACAGACTGAAAAGTAGAAATAGAATCTGTACAATGTGAATTTATACTTTGTCAGTCTTCTGGGCCCTGTTAGTTACGTAGAACTATTGCTACTGAATTAATTGCGCAATTGTACATTGCACAATTGCCTATATTGAACATTTACTAGCTACAATAATATAAAAAGATGCTTTCATAACTCATATGCATACAGCTGTATGTGTGATAGCTTTGATACGGGCCAGTCAGGGAAGCAATAAGGAAGAAGTTGATAGTAGAGGGAGAGGGCTGCACCTATAGTTGTTTGCACAAAACGTGTGTGCTGTTTTAAAGAATCGGCATGCACTGCATGTATTTTCTGTTGAAGACTTTGTCATCCTGTACAGGAAAATGTTTTGCACTATTCTTGGTTCATGTACTTTCACTTACCAGCTATCATTCCATTGTGATATATGCAATAGTAATGGCTTCAGCATTGTATTGTGTGGGTTTTGCACTCCAATTGAAGTAAGCCATAGGTATGTAAGTTTATTCCTCATGGCTTGTGTTGCGTTGCTGGGGTTTAGTGATGGTATCTTTAGAAGGTTAATGTTTAGACCAGTGGTGCCCAATCATGTGCCATGGAGGGCCATGAGTATGCAGGTTGTCATTCCAACGAATCAGCAGGTGCAGCGATTGGTTGGATTGAAAACCCGCATAATCTCAGCCCTCCATGGCACATGATTGATCACCACTGGTTTAGACTGATGATGTCAAGCTAGTCCTAAGCTAGTTCAAGCTAGTTGGACTCTTGATCATAGCCGCTGAGCCTGATTTTGCAGTCATTTCTGAACAAGGGGTCCTGAGTCGAGAGTCCAAAGAAGAAGGACATGCCAATGGTATCAAAGTGTGAACAACCTGCAGTGTTTACTGCACAAAACCTGTCTATGCCTGAACTGTGTGTTAAACAACCCTGAGGCAACAGGCACATAAATATACCGTTAATAATGTAACCTGATGCTTCTGGACTAAACCTCAAGACTTACTTGGATGGATGATAATCCTAGTGCTTATAGACTCATTTGTCTGACACCTACATTGTTCAAAACGGGAATTGTTATAACTGTTGTCATAGTTCTGTGTCTTTGAGTGTTGCGTCGTTCGTTTCTGTCGGGTTGAGTACGGGGAATGGGTTTGCGGTAATATTCTGTACTTGCTGGAGGCCCTGGGAATTTCTGTGGTGTATTTTCCTGTACAGTGGCCACCGCTCAATCAGTTTGTAATATGGATGACAGGGTGGCAGAGATGTTTGGCTTAAGTATAAGGAACATTGCTGTAGATGGCATAACCATGTTGGTTTAGGCCAGGGGCACACTACTCCTGTCCTGGAGGGCCAGTGTGCATGCTGGTTTTTGCTGTGTTTTAGCACTTAAGCGCATAATTGAACACTGATTGGCTAAAGAGTCCACACACCTGGTTTCCAAGCTCGAAACTGTCTGCCGATTGAAAGGACGACCACAAAAACCTGCAGGGCCATCCAGGACTGATTTACACCCTGGGTCCTTTCTGTCTTTGTGGTGACTGTGTTGATTTAGGCATAAGGATTTTTTCTGTCTTTGTGGTGACTGTGTTGATTTAGGCATAAGGATTTTTTCTGTCTTTGCGGTGACTGTGTTGATTTAGCTGTCAGGATCCTTGCTGCCTGTACTGTGGCTGTGTAGCATGATGGTGCCGTTGTCCGAGCTGAGAGGTCTTGGATGTTTGCTCGTAATTGCAGCGGTCCCAATTCTGCCAGTCACTTCCAAACAAGAACAGGAAGAGAAGGATACCACAGAGGGTGGAGATGCCCATGGTAGGACAGCATGTACAAATCTGTTTGTCCTGTTCACTACCTGCACTGTAGGCCCACTGCCCAATGGACCAAATCACTACAAGTGCGGTCACTATTGTGAGGTTGTTTTTCATCAACTGCATGCTTTGTCTTTTGCTCTTCTTATTGTACATTGTGGGATAATTATTTTGATCTATGACTTGCTACAGTGCTGTCAGACATATGGTCATATCGTTTTGTTGTGCTGTGTGGTTTAGCAGGCACGGTGTCTTAAGGTTAATTAAAGTTTTCAAGCTAGATGTTGCGCTCTTGATTGTAGCCATTGAGACAGCAGCCGTTCCAGTCACTTCTGAACAAGTGGTCCAACTGAGTCTGGAGACCAAAGATGATGGACAGGTTGATGGTACGGAAGTGTAAACAATCCTCTGTGTTTACTGCCTGAAACCTGGCTGTGCCAGCACTGTTCTTTAAAAGTACTATTAATAATGTTATGTTACTGGAACAAAGACAAGAATGTTCGCCATGGTTGCTTCTGTTATGTTTACAATAATTTTGCAGCCTCAAAAGTGGTCATCGCCAGCGGCGGCTGCTGAGCTGAAAATTTACCGGGCGGAAAACTTCCCCTTACACTGGTTATTGGTCTTGATCATTTTCCTTGATTAACAATACAGTGATTAAATCACAAAAAGCTCAATACCATCAGATATAGCCAGTTCTCCTCAATCAGGGGAGTAATAAGATTATTTTTATTTGCATCGCAAAATTGTGCACATTTTATGAACATTTGGCTATTTCAAATTGTGGATACATGTAGGCCTACTCTTCATTCTCCGCAATCACACTCAGAGAATATTCATGGCAAAGATCTGCCATGTGCAAATTTTGATCTTGAAGTGCAGGTTTTGTTAGACAGCAGGTTGTGCTGAAAGCTAATGTGGTAATGAACAAGTGTACTTTAAGTCATTAAAACAGATTTTTCAAAGTTGAATTTATTGTTTAATCTCCTTAAGAAGAAGCTGTGTGTTTGCTTGCCAATTCATTATTTAGATAATTGACATTCTTGTCAATCAAGGAAAATGAATGAAAACAGGTTGAAACCAGTTTAAAGGGAAATTTTACTTTCAGCTCACCGGTGGCCACTGGTCACTGGTCTGGTTTTACATAACATTAATGCCAGTGTGGCACAGATGTTTGGTTCTGGGACCTTTTCTGTCTTTGCAGTGACCTGTGACCATGTTGGCCGCGTAATGTCCTTGCTGTCGATGTTGGTTTTGACTTTAGGTTCCTTGCTGTCCTTACCATTACTGTGTTGCATGAGGGCGTCATCATGAGAGCTGTGCCCTGTTATTTATTTTTGTCTCCACGTGGATGTTTGGTCTTAATTCCAGAGGCCCCAGTTCTGCAAGTTATTTCCACACAAGAGCTGAAGCAGAAGGATACCACAGAGGTTGGAGATGCCTATGGTAGGACAGTGTGCGCAAACCAATTTGTCTTCCGTTCTTCCACACTTGCCTACGGCTAATAACAATGGCCTGCTGCTAAGTGGGCATAATGTAGCAATAGCTGTGGTATGAGTTATCTTTGGAGATGGATAATGTGTGTCTTGTGATTCAATTGCGCTCATAGCTATTGTGTAGTGTTGCTTGGTTTATCTTGAAGTGACACAAGAAGGTCAACGTTTAGACTGAAGGTATCAAGCTGGTTCTAAACATTGAAATCTTGATTGTAGCCACTGAGACACCAGTAGTTCCTGTCGCTTCTGAACAAGGGATCGAGAGTCTGGAATCTAAAGATGAAGGCCAGGTTGATGGTATGAAATTGTGAACAATCCGCAGTTTTTACTGCCTGTTTGATCTGTAAAATACTGTTAATGTATTGCTACTGGAATAAAAGACAGGACTTATTTTGATTGCAATTATAATGTTCTATGTCTCTGATCTGTCTGACATCAGTGTTCTCGCAAGGAAATAAGGTCAGTTTTTAGTCCAGCGACAGAGTGCCGATGTGTCCGACGACGTGCAATGGATGTTGCTTGTCGCAGCGGCATTTGGTTTATACTTCGGGCGACTGTCGTTCTGCGGTCAGTACAATGGTCTCTGAAGATGCTCGGACATAAAATGGAAAACTTTTAAATGCGAATGCATTAAATTTATTTGCTTTAACAGTAACTTAGACTTAAGCTCTTATATTATTAACAGTAGGCTAGCCTATGTGTTTGCCTGTGGTGCACAGACTTTGTGAAATAGCTAGCTATTTACATCTAGCCTAGCTATACCCTCCGTGTTAGCCTACTAACTAATGTTAAGAGCTACAGTAAGGAGTTGCATCAATTTTGAGGTTTTATTACAACCGTTTTATTATTTGCTAGCTCGTTCAAAACCCACAGACACATTTAGGCTACGAAAGACACATAGTGAATGATATTTCAAACAATATAGTGCCCTTGAAATTTATATTTATAAACTATATTTCAGTGGCTCCTGACAAAAAAGGAGGAATAAGCAGCTTTAGGCTAACACATCTCATAATGTCTGCTGCTTTAGCCTAGCTTAGGCTTTTTGTTTGAGCTTTTTTAGGAGTAAAGCAGCAGATATAATGAGATGTAGCCTATTAAAGTAGCTTCTTCCTCCATTGTCCCCTGAGTGTCCACTGTCGCTGGAGTGCGTTTATACTTTTTGCGAACGACAACGACCACAGTCTATGTAGGACGACAGTAGAATGTTCGTGAACATTCTGCGATTTCAGTCGAGTGACACTCTGTCGCTGGAGTATAAACTGGCCTATAGTTTCAACAGTTGTACCCTGGTGATACAATCTGAATATTTGCATTGGTTGCTTCTGTTTCTCTTTCTGTGTGTTGCTTACAATAGTTTTGCAGTCCGGGCCTTGTTGTCCTGTCTTTGCCTAAGCTCCTGAAAGTCACAGCTGTGTGTTCGGTCTGTGCACAGCTTTCCTCAAAAGTGGTCATTATTGTGTAATATTCTATGCAGTGTTGATGCCTGTGTGGCACAGGTGTTTGGTTTATGTGCATAAGGATCTTGTCTGTCTGTACAGTGACCACATTGATGTAGGAACTACAATTCTTCCTGTTGTTGCCATGGCTGTGACAATTGTGGTTTATGGATCCCGGCTGTCTTTACCGTGGCTGTGTTGCATGAGGGTGTCAATGTCTGAGCTGAGCTGAGCGGTTTTAATAATTCTTTGTCTCCACATGGATGTTTTGATCATAATTCCAGAGGTCCCAGTTATTCCAATTACTTCAAAACCAGAACTGGAGGAGAAGGATGCCACAAACGGTGGAGATGCCAATGGTAGGACAGTGTGCACAAAGCAGTTTGTCCTCCGTTCACTACCTGTACTATGTTGGGCCACTGTTCAATGGAGGAAATCATTGGATGTAATCGTAAAATGCGTTCTGACTATTTAAGGGCATATGCAATTCATTCAAACCAAAACAAATCTTCTTGGATGTATCCAACACTGTATCTCAAGATCTGCTTGTGGTATGAAAAGCATGCATGGTAGTGACTATGGGAGGCTCCTGCAAATGATAATTTGTTTTATTGAGTGATTGACTCCTAGAGTTGCAATAAATTGGTCAGACATAAAGGTATATGCCTTTTTGTACTGTGTATGTGTGGGTCGCATGGATGAAGGATGAGGATATTCCTCAGTTCACTGAATTATTTTGAAACCTTTTCCCTCCAATATTTTTAATTAATATAACATAATCGTAGAGTTTTTAAATATCATACATGGCATAATCAAACAGATTGTTTGCTCCTTAAAAACAGCTTTCGCCTCCACCCTGGACATCACATTTTTCAGTCCACATATTTTCCCGTTTCGTGGATTTTTCCGATTTTTCCGTCAGATTAACTTGAATAGTTTAGCTGAATCTGACAAAAACTTATGTCTGTTTTGATGGAATTGCACATGCCCCGTGTGCCCTTCTGACTATGTACATTTCAATGAATCTATAGGTCTTGAGATTTTTGATCATCTAGCTGGGTGGCTATTCCTGTTTGTCTGTTGACTTAGATATTATCTGCAAATTTGTGGCTAATACATTGCCTTATTTACATGTTGAGAATCTTTGACAATTGGCTACTGTTAAGTGGGTGTATTTTAGCAATTTTCATATAAGGATTTTACCAGGAGGTAACTTACAAGGGAATTGTGGGTATTGCATTCCAATTTAAGTAAGGCTGGTTTTAAATATTGGAATCCGTATCATAGCAGCTGAGACACCGGTTGTTCCAGTCACTTCTGCTTATACTGTATTGGCTGTGGTATATGTTACAGGTATTTAGATTTATTTGTCTGTGTCCTTCAGCATGGACTTTGTTTTGTTTGCCTTTTGAGAGGGGTGGTTCCACTTTTGTGGTGTGAAAAAGGATTCTTGGATGTGAATTGTGTTTTCTGTGTCACGCAACCTCGTTTTTGGTGGGTCACAAGGTTTTGGAGTTGAACTTCATGGTCTGCTTTTCCCCCCCCTTTCACATGCCTTTTGATCTCAGCCCCTGAGCCAGTTCTCCCAGAGCTTGAGACCAATGAGAAGGACCAACCTGATGGTAGGAGGAAGTGCCCTCTTTTGCCTGTTGGGCAAATTTGTCTCTTTGTCTGCACGATCTGTCACTGAGGAATTTTCCGGTTACCTAGAGCATACTATCAACTTGACAAAGGGTAAAATAATTAATTGTGCATCTGGACATTTTCTTTTGTGCCATATTACTTATCTTTTTTTGGGTTCTGTTTTTTCAAATGCTTGATCTCGATAACACCTCCTGATGGGGTTGGTTTAAATGTTTTAGTGAAGTATTATTGTACATTACACAGTATTTTTTATTTCCTTTCAAAATATATTATCCTTGCAAGTGGCACTTTACTGTGCATAACTTCAGTTCAAAATATAATCGTTGCAATTCTTAGTCAGTGCGTTATTTGATTTATTAAAAATACTTTTTAAAGTAGAAAATGATAGTACTGTTAATGAGCTTATTACAATAAGAACTCTAGTTACAGTATGGACAAGAATTAATTGTGAATTTAACACTGAAAGTACAAAACCAAATTCCAAAAAAGTTTGGGACAGTATGTAAAATGCACATAAAAGCATATGTACATAATCAACCTTATAGATTTTTGGAAATATATGCTAATTCCGAATTTTGATGCCTGCAACACAGTCCAAAAAAGTTGGGATTGGCAAAAAAAAGCCTGGGAAGTAAAAAAAACAAAAAACACCTGTTTGGAACATTCCACAGGTTAACAGGTGATGCTATCATGACTGGGTATAAAAAAAAAAAAAAAAAAAAATTGATATATCTTATTTTCAGGTACCCTTACAAGTGATACTATAACCTCTGCATTTGAATGGATCTCTCTGGGAATTGGGGGCTGGGACTAGATTGAGCTGTAAATTAAACAGGAATAGTATGGAACCAATGGTTGGCTAAGTGGCTCTAAGTCATCAAGGGTCTGATGTATTAAACAAGCTTTTAACCATCACTCTGCTGCCAGAAATGCAGTAGATACGGATGGATCACTTGAAGGGTTATTTCTCCTGACTGATTTTTTTTTATTGAACTCCATGGAAAAATAAGTCTGGAGAAACAACATTTTACATACTGTCCCAACTTTTTTAGAATTGGGGTTTGTAGATAAGTTAACTTCCTCAACAGATTATCCATGTTATGATTTTACCTGAAAGTAGTAAGCTTTACAAATCAGACTCTATCACTTTGAGAATGAGGTTGGATGGACCTCAGTCAGTAAATTAACTCTTATGAACTGTAACACTGGTCAGCACATAAACCAGTTTTACATGCAATATACAGAACAGATACTATTCTCAAATGCAGCAAATGCTTAATAGAGCATTCATATATGTTGCTGTACATTGCATAATCTCTTGGATCTTCCTTATATCACGAAATGTAGTACTATCCTATACTATCGATATTTACACTGTGAAAATACCATATTGTATCTTACTGTAGGCCTGGCCTGTATGTGTCATATTCCATTGAAGTTGCAGTTGTTGTCCTTTTCTGGTGTTCTTGGATCTTTGCAGATGGTCAAATTGCATACAAGCTACATGTTTGTCTGCATGTTCTCTAATATATCTTTTAAGTCCTTGTAAGTAGTGATTGTCCCCTGTGATCTTGCAAATTATCACAAATCCTGATTCTGTGTGCTCAGTCAGTGCGTACTGCGTAGGTCCTGATTGTCCTGATTCTGTGTGCTCAGTCAGTGCGTAGGCCCTGATTGTCCTGATTTTGTGTGCTCAGTCAGTGCATTGGTCCTGATTGTCCTGATTCTGTGTGCTCAGTCAGTGCGTAGGCCCTGATTGTCCTGATTTTGTGTGCTCAGTCAGTGCATTGGTCCTGATTGTCCTGATTCTGTGTGCTCAGTCAGTGCGTACTGCGTAGGTCCTGATTGTCCTGATTCTGTGTGCTCAGTCAGTGCGTACTGCGTAGGTCCTGATTGTCCTGATTCTGTGTGCTCAGTCAGAGCATAGGTCGTGATTGTCCTGATTGTGTGTGCTCAGTCAGTGCATAGGCCCTGATTGTCCTGATTCTGTGTGCTCAGTCAGTGCGTACTGCGTAGGCCCTGATTGTCCTGATTCTGTGTGCTCAGTCAGTGCGTAGGCCCAGATTTTTCTGATTCTGTGTGCTCAGTCAGTGCATAGGCCCTGATTGTCCTGATTCTGTGTGCTCAGTCAGTGCGTAGGCCCTGATTGTCCTGATTCTGTGTGCTCAGTCAGTGCGTAGGCCCTGATTGTCCTGATTCTGTGTGCTCAGTCAGTGCGTAGGCCCTGATTGTCCTGATTCTCCTGATTGTCCTGATTCTGTGTGCTAAGTCAGTACGTAGGCCCTGATTGTCCTGATTCTGTGTGCTCAGTCAGTGCGTAGGTCCTGATTGTCCTGATTCTGTGTGCTAAGTCAGAAGGTCCAGCACTTGTATGGTCTCTCATGGTTGGGTGTGGCGAAGAGTATAGCATGAAGCAGAATATTCTGTCATTCTAAAGATCTCCTGAAATGTGGAAGAAGTGAAGATTCCAGCCTTTAGTGTGTGCGCAAGAAGACCACAACCTCTCAAAGTGAACAGTGGGAGGAAGCCGCACTATTGCAATGACCATGTATCTGTTGGGTCTGAACTCATGTTTGGTCAGCATTCATGCAAGGAACCACAAAGCCACCAGAATACAGAATGTTCATCTGGGAAATACAGTATATGAGGAAATTTTACATTTTTATTTTAGGCTGAGGCTGCTAAAAGCGGATTTAGGTATTGTTACGGTGTCTATAATCCCATGAAAGCATTGTATATCATTAAAAATATTTATGTAATTATGTTGGTTTTTTATATTTAGTATTGTCTAGATTAATTGTCTTATTTATTGTCTAGAATAGATTTATTTACTATTTATGTTGTTTCAAAGTTTTTATTTCTCATCATAATTTTCTCTCTTTTAGTACTTTAAGATCACTGAGCAAAGTAAAATATATTCTTATATAATAATCTATGATCATTGCTTATGGTTATTTAGCTCTTCCTGTAACATTCACACGGGAGCTGAAGAACCAGGAGTGTGAGGAGGAGAGCAGTGTTACCCTGCACTGTGAGCTCTCTAAACCTGGAGCCCCAGTGGAGTGGAGGAAGGGAACAGAGCTGCTAATGTCTGGAGAGAAATATAAGATGAAGCAGAAGGACTCTTCTGTAGAGCTGAAGATCTGCCATCTGACACCTGAAGATTCTGGAGACTACAGCTGTATCACTGGAGACAAGCAGAGCTCTGCTCGTGTTAAAGTTAATGGTAGGACGCAAGTACACCCCCCCCCCTCCCCCCCAATTCATCTCATTCTGCACTTGTGGTTTTAGTTTTTGTCTCCTTGCACGGCGGTCTAATCCCTCTGCATCCTGTATTCTTTTCGGCACTTATTCTCAAATATCCTTCTCTTCAGAGAAGCACAGGAGGCATCACTCTGGCATGTGGAATCCTTTACATTCCAATATCCTTCAATCCATCTCTTTTTTTCATGTCAAACATGGATAATTCTCATTGTTGGATTGTGTTTACTACCTGCTTGTTTTTTGTTCCTCTAAAGATTTAGATTTAAAGATTTAAAGATTGGTTTTGATGAAGTCGCATTACAAAGGTATATTCCATATACTGCTCTTTTCATCTTTTTTCCCCACCTCAAAAATAATGAGGAATGAGGTCTGATATATTGTTAAATCATAATAAATTGATGTCAGCCAAAACATTATGGAAGTGTTTTTAAAAGGTAACATAAAAAAGGAGAAACTAATGAACTAATGAACAGAAAGTCATTTTCTGAAAAATCTTGTTCTTTCTTACCCAATTGCTGGCTGATTTTCAGCCCCATCTTTCCTCAGACATGGCTACTTAATCATATCCTTCGCCCAAGTCCTCTTAAATTATTTATTTTTATTAGTCGAGAGAAACGGCATTATAACAAACGAGCGTTGGATTTGGATCACTGGACAAGTGCTGAATGGGGTCAACTGCAGATCCTGTTTACTCTTTTTTCACTGAAAGATTATATCAGTTTGGGATCCAGACCATCTTCAAACACATCAATCTCCCATCAATGGGTCATTTGACATAGCCGTTACTCCATTCCTAATACTTTCTGCGTGCCATGTCTTTGAGGAAACGATACGTCAGAAAAGCTGCCTGGATGTTCTGTACTGTTAAAATGTTGATCATTCGGCTTAATTTTCGGCTTTGGTTCCCCAGCACTCCCATTGACTTTCATAAAAGAGCTGCAGGACCAGGAGTGTGAGGAAGGGGGCGACGTAACCCTGTGGGGTGAGCTCTCTAAACCTGCAGCTCTAGTGGAGTGGAGGAAGAGGGGCGTGGTCCTGCAGTCCGGAGGCAAATACCAAATGAGGCAGGAAGGAACGGTGGTGGAGCTGGTGGTCTGCGATCTGAAGATGGAAGATACGGGCAACTATATCTGTGACGCTGGGGAGATGACAAGCGTTGCGTCTCTGAAGGTCAACGGTAGGAAAGAGCCTGACCTCATCTGCCGATTTCACTTATCATTCCCACATTGTGAATCACTTCCATCGTGTTGGAGTTCTGCTACTTGCTTGGAAAAGCATCAGTCGATTTGATCTTCCAAACTTGAGTGGAGACGCACGCCCTCGTGCAGACCAACCTCATCCTTTCCTTCTCATCGTTCATACATTATCCATCTCGGGTTTTCTATTTGTCTTTGGAAAACAAGCCAGTGTCTAAGTGTCGAACCACGTTTACATTAACGATACAGGCTTCTTTTCCGTCTTGCCTGAAAATCATTGTATGCTTCCACGTATGGAATTCACTCATCCAAAAATGAAAGCATCCGAGTTGAACCTCATGCTTTCATTTTAGCATGGATTAATAATTTCTCAGTAATCACGTGTTCTTCCTTTGAAACGACAGCTCTCCCGGTCATGTTCAAACAAGAGCTGCGGGACCAAGAGGCTGAAGAAGGGGGCAGCATTGCCCTGTGCTGTGAGCTCTCTAAGCCCGAGGCCCCTGTAGAGTGGAGGAAGGGAGGCATGGACCTGTGTCCCTGCTCTAAGTACAAAATGAGCCGAGAGGGCTGCAGTGCCCAGTTAGTTATCCACAGTGTAGATGCAGAGGATTCTGGAGAGTACACCTGTGATGCTGGAGACCGGCAAAGCACTGCCCACCTGACCGTAAAGGGTAGGCTCAACCAAAACGCTTTAACAGTTACATTGCAAGTCACAATCCAATAAAACATATAGGTTAAGACGGTGTGCAGGTTATTATGTGTATTTATATTTATGTAATATTTATTTGCTCATGATATCATGTGGGTGGGCAGGTTGTATATATCCTAAGACCCGGCAATTAATTTATGTCCGCTGTGGGGGACATGGGTCTGGTCTTAATCTAAGGAACCATACATTATCTTATGCTGAAACCTACAATACAAGAGACATTCCATAAAAATAAATAATAGTTTAAAAAATATTTTCACTGCAACATGTTTTTGTCATCCAAGACGCTTGTATTATGTCGAGTGTCAGGTTTCACAAGGATATGTATGAATATTCCCAGGGCAAGCAGTAATCGGTTACAACATCCTTGTCCTTTTTGTGGGCTTTGTTTTTTTTCACGCTCATAGACAGCAGCATTCTAGCCCATAAATCGATGGTATCTGTGCAAATCGTAGTTCGCCGTAATCTTCTGCAAATTGCGCGGACCATAGTTTCCATCCAAACAGGTCACTCAGCCAGAGAACTAATTCGGAGAACTCTCTGCCTCCTCGCCCCGCCCTCGTCCCGCACAGCCCTGCCTGTATTTTTCAGGACTCAGTTGGAGAGCCTGGAGGTAGAGGCGGGGGGCACCGCCACCCTCCGTTGCGAGGTCACCAAATCCGGCGCCGTGGTGACTTGGAAGAAGGGCAAAAGGGTCGTGGAGTCCAGCGATAAGTACCAAGTGAAGCAGGAGGGCGCTATGGTGGAGCTGGTCATCTACAAACTGAGGGGTGCGGACTCGGGAGAGTACACCTGCGATACCGGACACCAGAAGAGCTCCGCTGTGCTCATCGTGCAGGGTAGGAGAGATGTCCATCGCACCATCCGAAGGCCTGCTCCCCAAAGCCACCCCATCCGCCTTCTCCCCACATTTCCCGAATCATCATCACCTCAGCAACTCCTCAGCAGCATGATTTTCACACTGGCTGTAGACAACACAAAGGCACTGCCAGCTAGTGGGTTTTCTAAAGGATTTTAGCACAACCTTAGTTATGAAGGCTTTTTAGAACAATTCTGAATACTGAGCGCTAATATTTAGTAACTTCATTAGCGGCACTTTATACCTGAATACTGCTTGTTCTGTTTTCTGTGTTGTTACCTCTTCTGTGTTCATTTTTATTTCTGAGTTATGTAGCATTTTTTTTCCAGGGCCTGGATTAAATTAAATCTCTGACCTGTTCTCTAATCAGTCTCTTTTTGGAGTGTGTAAGAAACCATAAACAGGACAAGATGTTGGATTCGATGATAGGCCAGTTTTAATTCAGGCCTGGTTTAGATTAACTCCGAGCGGTAACTTCAGCCCCCTCGTCGGCTTTTCTAAACAGAGCGGGAAGTGGTCATCATCAAGGGTCTGGAGAGCCTCGCGGTGCACGAAGAGGACGACGCGCTGTTCGAGTGCCACGTCTCTCACGACAACGCGCCTCTGGTCCAGTGGACGCTACAGGGCATCCCGCTTCAGAAAAACGAGATGAATGAGATCGGGGCGGAGGGCCGGGTGCACACCCTAATCCTCCGGAGCGTCACTCAGCAGGACTCTGGCACTGTGGCCTTCAGCGTCGGACCCCACACCTCATCCGCTCAGCTCACAGTGAGAGGTAAGGGTACCAAGGCCCTCACCAAACGCTACTGCGCACTCCAAGTGTCGGAGACCAAGAAAAACCATTCAGCCATCTTCATCCATTTCCCCACTCTCATCCATTCTTTTATGTGCAAAACAACCTCTGATAGGGTGTCTCGGTGGCATAGCCTGTAAGACCATCATCTCCATGCTCATTGGGAGCCGTGACATCTCATGTTTCTCTCTCTCTCTTTTGCGCTTACATTCTTCCTGTCTCTAGACACTGTGCTGAAAAGCCCTTAAAAAACAGCCTCTGGTAGGGTGTCTCGGTGGCGTAGCCTGTAAGACCATCATCTCCATGCTCATTGGGAGCCGTGACATCTCATGTTTCTCTCTCTCTCTTTTTGCTTTTTACATTCTTCTCTCTCTACACTGTGTGCTGAAAAGCCCTTAAAAAAAAAACTCCTCTGTAGTGTGTCTGTGGTGCGTAGCCTGTAAGACCATCATCATCTCTCTCATGGGAGCCGTGATCTCATCTCTCTCTTCTCTCTCTTCTCTCTTTCTTCTTTTCTTCTCTTCTTCTCTGCTGAAACAAAAAAAAAAAAAAAAAAAATGTGATGAGGAAGCATTCATCCAGCTTCATACTTGGAGTCCACCGTCCCCATTTGCTTCATTGGTTTGGTACAATAGTCCACGGATGTTCACTCCAGAGTATTTTTACGACTGACACTTCATATCCATCAACGCTCTCCAGCCGATCGCATCTGGATACGCCCTCTACCCCTGCCTCAAATGTTCTTGTGCAATGTCGCGTCTCTCTGCCGACGAGTTTCGCGATGTGGTGGAGAAGACTTTCCCCTCTGCTTCTCGTCCAGCTGCCGGCGTGCTCTTCACCAGCTGGGTCCAGAGCCAGGAGGCCGAGGAAGGCAGCAGCGTCACCCTGCGCTGCGAGCTCTCCGCGCCCGGAGCCGCAGTCGAGTGGACGAAGGGCGACGTCACCCTCGCGCCCGGGCCTAAGCATCAGATGAACGTGGAGGGCACAAAGGCCGAGCTGGTGATCAACAGCCTGACACTGTGGGACTCTGGAGACTACACCTGCGACACGGGAGACCAGCAAACCACTGCCTCTGTTGTGGTCAAAGGTTTGATTCATGGACTTGATGGGTTATCGGCGTCCTCCATTGCGGTCCTACAGGAAGATCCACGTTAGATTGTCGAAATTATAACGTTCTTATTGCTGCTGTTTATTAGCTGAAGTATATGTTGGATGTACAGTGTGTATTTTTTTGTCCATTTGATCTTGACCGATTCCGATTCATTCATCCGCCTTCTACGACATCCAAAGTAGAATTCCACAGTGTTGAAAGAAATATGAAGTAAGGTTATGTGGAGTTAGTTTTTGGGTCCTGGTTGATTGTGTGGCTGGTCTTTGCGAATATTGTGTCAGTTATGAAAGATGGACTCAACTGAAATGCCTTCACGACTTAGGGCCTGATTTACTAAGACCTTTAGCGTGTGCAAAACCTTTTAGCACACACAAAATCAATAACATGATCAATGATTGGCACCAATGTTTTGCACCAATCATTGATTGTGATTGATTGGGTTATTAGTTTTGCATGTGCTAAAAGGTTTTGCGAACGCTAAAGGTTTTAGTAAATCAGGCCCTTAATGCCTTGGATGAGTTAATTAAGGATCTCCAGCATAGGATGATATGGATTTAGTGAGTCAGATACATTGTTAAAGTAAAATAACTGTTTATTTCCTGTTGGACAAACAATGCAGTATGGGTATTATTGTGACTACAAAGACGCGCTGTCAAAATGTCCTCCACGTTCCTCTGTATTCTTCTGCGTCCGGTGCAGAGAGCGTTCAAGAAAGTGCCTCCCTGAATTGACAAGAGGTAACCCGCTGTCCTCTCACTCTGTCCCGGCAGCGGCCCCCGTGGTGTTCGAGAAGGACCTGGAGAGCCAGGAGGCCAGCGAAGGGGAGGATGCTTTCCTTCGCTGCACGACCTCCAGCGCCGCCGCCACCATCACCTGGAGGAAGGGCTCGGTAGTGCTCTCCCGGGGGGAGAAGTACTCCGTGCAGGAGAAAGGCGCCGAGCGCGTCCTGGTCATCCACAAGCTGACGCCGGAGGACGCCGGCGAGTACACCTGCGACACAGGGAAGAGCACGAGCACGGCCACCCTCACTGTGAAAGGTAAGCCAGCCGTTCGAGCGAGTTCACGCTGTCGTGGAAATTTCCCTTTCTTACCCACAGTGAAGCAAAGAATTCAACACAACACAGCACAGTGTTCAACAGAATCACAACAAACCCGTATATATAAGATATAAAATAATAATTAGTTTATTTGCAGATAAACCAAATGAGAGAGTGCTCACCAAAAAACTCTACTTGAACACCAGCCAAGTCAGATATATATACCCATCTTTACAGGCTATGTCACAGAGGGCGGATTTCTAAGCACAAGAGAAATACAGATAGATGAAAGACAAAATACAGATATACATTCTCTCCTCAGGGACATGTGTTAACCCTTGGCCTCGATGGCCCCCTCCTTGGTCAAGAAGGAGACAGCCATTGAAAGATGTTTCCTAAGCAAGGACATAACATTAGCTTCACCATCATGCATGACCTTCTATTGATGTGGGCCAGACACAGAGGAACCGGGGTTGCCCAGCTCATGTGCTGGCTAAACCCCTCTATCCCTTACCTTTGCATTACTGTTAGACTAAATGGATAATCATTAATAAGTGTTAAATGTTAATAATGTGATTGTCTTTTAATTAACATACATCTCTAAATTAACACACACAATGTAAATAAGAAAATTTCCATTACAACGCTCACATGCGTCTGCTGAGTGCTCAACAGGGTGACGATTTCTCGTTAAACAAGCTTATAAAAAAAACAGCCGTATGTCCAGGTGCTTATGATAGGTGAGGAAAAATGAGAATGAAATGGAGAACAACCTGTGACATTCAACAAAGATTAATAGTTTATAGTGCTGTGTGTCAAGTTCATAATAACAGTACTATGTTTTATCACAATACATGTATATCGGTACTGTGTCAGTGTAACTACAACACGTTATAGGAGTACTGTGTGTAACAACAGAACATTTATTAGTACTGTGTGTAATCACAGCAGGTTTATCACAGAACTGTGTGTACACTGAGTTTATCAGTGTACCCAGTGTAACTACTCAAAGAATAGGACAGAAATTGAACACTGGCTTATACTTAAACAGGGCATTTAAAAATTAGAGGTTGCTCCCTTTTATATGATATTATTTATTAATCTATGTTTAATTGAATAATATTAGATCTAAAAATTTCAGGCCCACAGCCTTTGCACATTTGCATGGAGAGGAATGTAATTGAGAATTGTAAAAAGTGCAAATACTAATGTGATACTAAATGTGAATAACTACAAAGATGTAGTAAATGAGGTTAACAAGTATTAACAATGAGTTAAAGCATTCTATTGAGTACTGTTTTGTGCACCAGGAGCTGCCGTTGCAAACCGTAGCATTGCGCCGCAGTCTTCTGGCTCGGCTCCGCTGTAGCCATTCCTGCCAACGGTGCTCTTAGTCTTTATGCTGATCACTGGAGTCCCTCTGAGGACCGTGCAGTCATGTGGGTAAGGCATCGCTCCGCCACCCCTTTCCCCTGCAGAGCACGTGCGGATCACGGTGGGGCTCCGAGACATGACCATCACGACCGGGGAGGACGCGTGCTTCGAGTGCAGCTTGTCCCACATGGGGGTGACGGAGGGGGAGTGGTGGCTGGACTCCAACCTCCTGCAGAATAACGACATGAACCAGATGAGCTGCGAGGGCCACCGGCAGCTCCTGGTGCTCAAGATGGTGACGCCCGACGAGTCGGGCGTAGTGGCCTACGTGGTGGACGGGGAGACCACCACCGCCAACCTGCTGGTGCTGGATAAGCAAGGTAGAGGCAGGATGGCGAAAGGTGGCGTTTGCTCACCTCTCTCCATCAGGGAGTGCTTGCTCGCCCTCCATCCGCTCAGGGGATGCTGCGTGCTGCCTGGCCTCAGCCTGGCCTGCAAAAAGCCCCCTTCCTCGCTCTGTGTCCACCACCCTCCCCAGACTCCACCCTATGTTCACCCCCAACCCCTGCCCGCTGCCCACTTCTCCCCAAAATCCTGTTTCCAGCCCTCATCTCCACCCTGTGTCCCCCATCCTTTGTCCAACCCCTCCCCCACCCCACCCCTATGCTGTGTCTGCCCTCCAGCTTCTATCATTTTACCCCATCCTCTCTTTCTTTACCCCAATGAGAGATGGACACACTTGCTCTTTTTTGTCTTCTGTCACATCACCATTGCTCATCATTGCTTTTCCGGCCACTTTTACCGAACAACAAAACAGGACAGCTACACGTGCGCATGTCAACGTTACACGTTGTGTGCTACGCATGTTTCTACTTTATTTTAGAGGTTAGAATGACATCTGTTTCAAGCTAGTAGCACCAACCAGTTAGCAAGGCTCTAATCAGGTGTAGATAGCTGTCTCAGGCTGGTTTGCCTCTGGGCACGGCCACCCCAGAGAGAGAGGGAGCAAGAAGGACAAACTCTCTTACATGACCGAAGACCCCAGCACTCCCATCGTCTAGAGCTGAAACTGCTAGCCGGAGAATTTCTGAGGTGCGTACCGAGGGCGAACGCCCCGAGCTCTTTAATCACAGTGGAAGAAGGAAGATGTGAGGGAAAATGCAGGGGCTCCACCAGGAGTGGAAAAACTCACGACGACCAAACGAGCTCAAACCCGACGAGACTAGTGTCGGCAACCACCCCGACACGGAAGACTGAAGCTGAAGATGAAAGCACATTTATCGTGAAGAGAAATCGTCCTCGACCCTTCCGTGTTCTACTCCGGGCGGGCCGGCTACCGTCTCCAGATGCTGACGTCATCGTCTCTCTCCGCCTGTTTTCCGCAGGGCACCCAACCTTCTTCCTGCAGGAGCTGGAAAACCAGGAGGCCGAGGAAGGGGACAGCATGACCCTGCGCTGTGAGGTGTCCAGGCCTGAAGTGCCAGTGGAGTGGAGGAAAGGAGGTGTGGTGCTGCAGCCCAGCAGGAAGTACGAGATGAGGCAGGAAAGCACCGTCCTGGAGCTGTGCATCCACGACCTGGAGCGCGAGGACAATGGATACTACACCTGCGATGTAGGGGAGCAGCTGACCACAGCCTCGGTGACAGTGCAAGGTAACCCTGGAGTAACAGCATCAGCCGAAGCCTCTTAAAACCCATTTTAGGGCTGATATGGAAGGTCTTATGACTTGTGCAGTGCTAGTGGGTGTAAGCTGCCACTGTTTACCTGTAAAACCAAGGAGCTCGTCAAGGAAAATAAGTTTATTCAACACAAGTAAACACTCAGGCACGGACGCACACGCACACACACACACGCACAAAAACACACACGCATGCGCACACACACACACACACACACACACACACACACACACACACACATAAATACCTCCTGATTGACTGGTAGGCACTTGGGGATTGTCTTATGCATTGACAAGATTTAAATTAATTAACATGGGGTGCAAAATAATAAAGCAGATCAGTGATAATTGATATCCTGAAAAGACCACCCTCAGATTTTCAAAATACACCTTGATAAACCTCTGGGGCCCGATCTTACACCCGGTGCTAAGCGGCGCTAACCCAAATGCAAGTTTCTTTGCTATTTTACACCCGGCAGAGGGTTCATTATAGTGCCTAGCGCTCACGTCGTTTAAATACCAAGTATTCTTGCGCCCATTGCAAGTGAACTGGGCGTGTTGGTCTTAAGATGAGGTGTGGCCAGGATAATTTTTGGCGTATTGCTATCTTGAACCAGCAGAAAGCGCTTGCGCTAAAACCACCACAGACCTGGTCTAAAGTAATTTCGCAGTTGTTTACATGTTATTTTAACGGCGCATATAAGTGCATCTACATAGGCGTGTGCACAAGGTGCGTACACCCTCCTGTTTGTTACACACAGGGGTGCACACAAGCATGACTAAAAATATCAAGATTACAATGTGAAATATTATTATTGTGTAGGCTATATCAAAAAATGCATAATAACAAAAGGGTCCATAGGTCAAAGACCACATAGCCTACCTGTTCCTCAGCGAAGGGGAATGCCGCATTAAATTGCTTTCAGCCCACTCCACAATTAATTCAAAATAAATTTTAATGCCATTCTCTGCATGTGCGCTTTAACTTCATGCAGGAGCAGGTGTGTTTTTCCTGCTGTAAATCTCACTTTTCACGGTTCCTGGGAATTTGGATTGTTTTAAAGCATTACGCTACTAGTATATATTGGTCATATTTCCATAAGCAGGACATTATAAAACAAGGGAAAATATGCATGAACCTATGGGTTGCCAACCTGACAGCTTTATTGTATTTAGTGTCATCATTAAGTCAAAATAACGGTATTTATGTTATTAATCAATATTAGAATGCAGGTAATGAACTTCGGATGAAGCTTGAACTTCGAGAACTCCATGAGAACATCCTCATGGAATTGATGATTGACAATGCTTCATTGCATAATCAAACGAAATTCGTTAAACAAGCAGGCTAATTTGGTGAGACGGAAGCCATTGGTACTAGCTTATTCTCAGATGTTGCAGGTGCTTTTAACAAAATGTAATCGCATATATTTTGTAAAATAACAGCAGCGTCGGGAAATACCGGGAAATCATAATGGTTAATCCGAATAATATTTGATCATATTATTGATCCATATAGCCTATTTCTTGATCGCATTAAACACGCACGAGCATGTCTGTTTCGCTATCATATAAGCAATCCGCCAAGGTGGAAAAGCAGGCTTTTAAAGGGAATGGGATAGGACATTTTGATTGGTTTATTGCATGTCACGCCCAAGACATACCTATAATTGAACAGACTAGGTTCAGCCCATTTGCACGTTGCGCCGTGCTAAGCGCTCAAAAAACACACCGTAAAACTAGCAAAAGACTTGGACACGCCCTAAATGCACTTTATGCCATTGATAAGACAAAGCGCTAAGATCGCCAAGATAGAGCCCCTAGAGAGTGTAAGTGTGCATGTGTATGTGTGTGTGTGTGTGTGTGTTTGTGAGGGAGTATTTAATCAGAATCAGTCTGACTGCGAAGCGTGTTGTCCTTAACTCTGAGTTACAAATGTAAATGGATGTTACTGGTTTATCCACACATTTTTGTTGGTATTGATTACCAGTAGTGATGTGAAATATATATTTTTAAATACATTTTGTGTAAAGGTGCAACTCAAAATTAAGGACAAGGCACATGCATTTGAATAGCATCTGCGATTGCTTTTCTTTGTGGAAATACTGTAGAATAGAAGATGATGACCTTTGGTTTAAGCATTTCAATTTCGAAACATCAGCTATTGTGCCAACGAGCAGTTAAATTGAATGCTGGAAGTTAGCCGAATCATACTTTTCGTATATAGAGCTGTACAGATTTCTTTGTAATTTAGTTTTTAGTTCTACTGGTTATTAGATTATTGTATCTGCCTTGGTTTGGAATGCAGTCTACCTTTTTACATTCATGGGATTTCATAGAACATTTTAAAGATGATCTCTGAATATTTTAACAGTCACAGATTGCAGACCCTTTTCTCCCTGATCCATTTTAAACCTATAGTGGCAGAGTGCTGTAGCAGCAGTTTGATGCAATCAATCACGCAGACAGACACACAGCCAAATCGAATTAAACACAGTGGCATAAAGCACCAAAGAGGGGAAAAAGATGGACACGTAAGGATAGGGAGGGGATTGGGGGAGGTGAAGCGGCCAGCTGGCCCCGGGTGGCTGAACCGCGGTCTCTGCATTGCCCCACAGAGCGAGAGGCGCATATAATGCGCGGGTTAATGAACACGGACGTCTTTGTCGGGGAGAGAGCCGAGTTCTCCTGCCAGCTGTCCCGCAGGGCCTCTAGGCGGCCGCAGTGGTGGCTGGATGGCAGCGTACTGCGGCAGAGCGCATTCAGTGATATTGCGGAGGGCCAGGGCAACGTGTACACGCTCGTCCTAAAGGACTTGGCCCCCAACGACTCGGGAACGGTCACGTTCAAAGCCGGGAGCCTGGTGTCCACCGCCAAGCTGTTAGTCAAAGGTACTGTGGAGAAACAGAGAGGAGAACAGCTCAGGTTAACCCATTTCCTTTGGGCCCTGCATTCAAATGCCATATGTAAGTTAGGTTTCAAAAAGGCATCATTCTTTGACATTCATTATTTTAATACATGGATTACCTGGGTGCTCAACTGCATCCAGTAAAGATGCAGGATTATAGGGTCATTGAAAGGTTAACCTAGTGAATGAGTGAACATCAGGAGCAATACATTTCATCTGTAGTTTTAGTTTTTTAGCCCTAAACTCAAAACATGGTTCGCGAGGAACGTGAACTGCTGGTTTTCCACCGCCCCTTTACCTGGGAGTCAGGTGTGAAGTCTGGCCAACGAGTAGCTCTAATTGGTCAGTTAATTACCTGGGATAAAATAAAACCAGGTCCATATTTGAGTATCCATGTCCTAAAGGATATGAATGTGACGTGCAGGTGTCCAGTCTGAAAAGGGTTAATGTGATTTGTGTAACGATTTGGACAGGCAATGATGTTCTGTGCCTCTACTGTTGCATGAACAGCTCTCTTGGTTACTCCATTTTAACCAAAAAACCACTCATAAGTGTTTCATGCTGTATGCTTCCATCTCCTTTGGATTCAAACATACAAGTACGAGCAACGCGATTAGGTGGTGCCTGACCATCAAAGATTAACGAAACCAACGTAAACCGGATTTTATGACAGGAAGTTAGCGATATAACATAGGTCAAAGACTGCTTCATCCATTTTGGCAAATGTCATTATAATAAATAATTGTGACATCATTCATGAAATATTACCTCTTTACATGCAAGGCTTCTATGAAGGGAAGGCACATCCGTTAAATATAGACGTAGGTATAGATGTTTGTGGAATCCTTTTGTTGCGATAAAATGTTTGTGGAATCTAAATAAAATGGTTAATCAGGAAGAACTCTCGGGTGCAGATGATAGAAGTCTCTGGTGCAGATATGTAATTGCGTGACATCGAACTTTGTACACATGACTGACGGATATATTCTCAGCACCAGCAAAATACAGGAAATTCCCAGCTTTATATGAAAAGATATACCATGATGCGATTCGTCTGTACCCCGATTTTTGACGTCCTCAGTGATTAAGGCTGGGTTTCTATCAGCATTTGTCCTTCACTTTGACAGTTTGGCATGTTGCACTAACTTACTAAACTGAATTTATGAAGAAAAACTGTGACATTTGCATTCGCTTGTCTGTCAAACTTAAGGACATATGTTGATTTAATATAGTCTTATCACATAATTCATATTCTGCAACTGAATAATAACATTATTTGTACATTATACTGTTCCTATTTTATTTTATAATCAATAAATACAGAATTATTTTTAAAAAAAAATTTGTTGTACGATAATTGAAGCAAAAAATATTATTGTAAGCTTGTAGATGTTGTTACTATAAAAAGAAGGTAACTAAGATCCTTTTTTTTTTTTAAATAAGCTCTTAATAGAAAGCCTTTTCGAAAACGAATCTGGTAAATGTATACTCAGATAATTGTAAAATAATAGCCAATTTATTTTGCAATATCAGAAATGTCAGAGTTTCCCTTCCATTAGAGTACCATAAAATGACAAGGATCCATAAATTAGATTTTGTTCCCAGATAATGGCATATGTCGACATGTGGCTCTCTTACATTCATGTGATTGAGGACATAATTTGGTATTTTTTTAATTTTCTCATTTGAGAGGGATTTCTTGGTACTTACCTCAATTAATGTAATTAATTAATGCATTTACCATATTGCATTGACTCAGACACTTCACAAAAAAATTCTATGGTGTTATTAGTAGTAAAACAAATGGTTGATGCAGTTAGTATATTGGTATTATATTCAGAATTCATATAATTCATATAAGTTTCCCATTAAGCCAAGATAATGATAAAAAACCATTTAAATAGGTTTTCGGTTTGTTTTATTAGCTACCGTGTGTTGACGACGAAGGCGTATTAAGCAGCGGTTCGATCGTAATGGTAAAAACAGCCTTGTAGTACTGAGGAAAGTTAATGTCTAAATGCGGCCGTCAGAAGGAAAGCCCGTGACGTGTTGCTCCTGCTCCACTCGGACTGGCCAGATCCACCACCATCGCTCACCCTCACCTCCCACCTGTCTCATTAGCACTAAAAACTGGCTGACTCCTCCACCCCTTGTGTGCACCCCCCACCCGCCCTGACCATTTCCCATTTTTGCTTATGGCACTTGTGGTGTGTGGGTGCTGTTGCAACCAGGTATCACTGGGGTCGCATTGCAGTGTTTTTTTTCTTTCTAATTCTGCTTGGGCTAATTCATTCATATTTGTGAAGATGGTATGCTCTGTCACATTTATTGGCTGACTGTCATCTGTCTACAAAATTAATGACTTCCTGAGGAGTTTCCTCAACAGAGAGATTTGATTGTTCGATTGCAAATGCCCCCCTCCCTTCTTTCCTCAGAATAATGTATGAAGTCAGCCAATATAGAGGACGTTTGGACAGAAAAAAAAAACTGCCCCAAAGTGTCACAGGTTTTTTGTAGCGAATACAGTCACCCTACTTGGGGGTGCATGTCCTGACCCCCGGTATGTGCCCCCACCCCAAAAAACCCCCCCTCAGATCCCACAATAGAAGTGGTCAGCGCCATGGAGGACCTGAGAGTGGTGGAGGACCAGCAGGCCGAGTTCATCTGCCAGTACTCGCGGCCGGTCAAGGCGGTGTGGAAGAGGGACGGGCTCCCGCTGGAGCCAGACGGCCAGCGGGTGGTGGTGGAACAGGACTGGAACGTGGCCCGGCTGCACATCAGCCGCGCGTCCGCGCAGGACAGGGGGACGTACTCCTGCGAGGCAGAGGGGACCTGTGTGGTGGCCCTCTTGGAGGTGCAAGGTGAGCGCCCACACGTGTCCCCCCCTCTTTGGACTCCTCCCTTTCCTGCGCGCAGTTTAGGGTACCCAGCTCGAGCTCCGTCACCTCGCCGTGTCAAGATGAACACTCTATGATCTTGTTTGCGTATACTTTTCGCCAGCAGTACGGGTGGGTGGGAGAACATAAAGTCAGCTCTGTACATACATAAAGATTGTTGGTGGATGTTTAAACGGAACAGTTCCGTATAATTACAATGGACCATATCTGCAGATGGGCTCTTTGAGCATACATGTGACAGAATCATTTGGTAGTGGTGTCATCTCTGATTGTGTGTGTGTACGCTTTCGCGCCTTTGCTCATTCGCGTATTTGTGCGTTAAGTGGCTGTGCTAGCTTAAAAATGTTTTCCCCTCTACGCTCTTTATTTTGGGCTTTTGGAAAGGGTGCATAAACAAGAAGCTATCACCTCAAGTGAAGATGGACTCCTGCAATGTCCTTATTTGCTTCTATGTTCAATTGAAGTTGACTTAACATACCATTCAGCGTTGTTTCACTTTCACAGCCAAGCCTATCGACATCGTCCAGGGTTTGGAGAACGTGGAGACCTTTGACGGCGGGGAGGCTCTGTTCGAGTGCTCGTTGTCCCGGCCAGAGATCCAGAACTGCCGCTGGCTCATCAATGACGAGCCAGTGAAGGAGTCCGCAAACTTGGAGATTGTGACCTTCGAGAGCGGCCGGCGCCACCTCCTGCTGCTCAAGGAACTGCATGCTGGAGACAGCTGCAGGGTCACCTTCCTGGCCGGCAATGCCGTCTCCTCTGGCTTCCTGACTGTCAAAGGTCTGTATAGGATTCAGAAATGATTATTAACTCAGATTGCAGTAATTATTTCAATGGTTTGATAAGAACTGGAACAGTGTGTTTTGTGAACACAAGACTATTATTGTAAGCAGTAAAATTAAGGGTGGAAAGGGAAATATTTTCTTGTGAAATGTAATTCAGTCAGAAAATTTAGAAGAACAATTTCAGAATTTTGATTGAAGGTTGAGCCTTCGCTGCGCATGTTCACCGTGCCGGTCTTGCAATGGTAGGCTGGCAGCTCAATATCGTGAAGCCCCTGGAGGATAAGGAGGCAGCCGTGGGAGAGCAGGTGGAGTTCAGCTGTGCGCTAAGCGAGGCGGTGCCAATCAAGGAGGTTGCCTGGTACGCCAATGGCGCGGAGCTCCGCCCAGACGACAGCTGGGCCATACAGACAGACGGCTGCATTTACCGCCTGATTATGAAGAAGGCCAGAGCCCAGCCCCCTCTGGAGATCACTTTTGCCGCCCGCGACGCCATCTCCATCGCCAAGCTCACGGTCATCGGTGAGCTGCCCCTGCCCAAGTCCTGTCCATATGTCCTATGTCTGTGGTAGTTACTTATCAGAGAGTAGTTGTTTAATTGGCAGTCCAGCATTTGGAAGATTAGTATCCACAATTCAGAGGCATCCGCAACTTAAAAGCAAAATGAAAGTAACCATTTCCACGTATTTATGTTTATAATACGCACTATATAGAGTACTCAAGTGACTACGTCACGCTGGCTTCGGAAGTAAATTCCCCATTCATTTAGAGCGTAGACATTAACTAAAGCTTACTTTTAAACCATTTCTAGTGATTATGTCTTACCTTCAATTTCCCGGATTGTTCAATATAACGCCCGTTCGCAAACTATGTCGTTTTTCTGGACCAGCTTTGAGTATATTTTACGTTTTAGTAGTTTTTTTGTGATCATACCAGCGCTGGCACTGTTTAAAAACTCCACATCCCATAACTCCCTCCGAACGAGCAGCCTTTTGCTACAGACGTTGTCATATAACGTTAGCCAGCAGTAGCACACAGCTCTGTTTTTAAACACTTTTTTCTAACGTTAGCTAGCTAGCTTGAAGAACTAAATGCTAGAATTGCTTTATGTGGTTAACCGTAGTGCAGTTTCTGACCTTGTCGGGCGGGCTTCTCTACTTAGCAAGCTAACGATAGCTCATCTTCAGCTGCAGTACTCCCATCTGCCCAAGAATGTCCAGACGAGATGATGGTATCTTATTAGTCGAGAAACACCCATGCGTTGCAGTACTGAATATATAGTCCGTTAAAGTGGACTACAAGTTGAACTACATTCAGTAATGTATTACTTTAAAATAAAAAATTGGAACATGCGATATATGGAATATATCCTTGTACCGCACGCACAAGCTAATCCAGGAACGTTTCAGCTCATTCTATAAATCAGATTTCAAGAAATAATCGATAGTCTCTGAAGCCCATTCTATCTTCCATAGGGAATTTACTTCCGAAACCAGACTCCGCCCACGACTGACATACTCACTTGAGTACTTTCTCCAGATTCTCTGAGCTATAATCTGAATTAGAAGTTAGGAAATAACACCAAGTAACTGAAAACAAACGTGTGAATGTGGAAATACTGACGGTATTTTCTATACACACAGTACAGTTTGTTATACAGGAAAATCGCAAAGCACACAGTACATGTTGTACATATTCATATTATGTACACAGCAAAACTCAATTAATAAAGTCTCACTACAGAATTGCACAATTTATATTACATTTAGATTAGATTAGATTTTATATTAGATTATTATTTTTTGCCCATAAGGATGAACAATTTCCATGGCTATTGTTTCTCCACTAATTCATGTTATTTCGTTGAAGGGATCATCTCATCTCATACTTGTATTTTAATTTCAGCATTAATAGTAAGAGATCGTTTGAAAGGGTTTAGAAGCCAAATCGGAATGGCATATGTCACAGCTGAAAGTAAAGGCAAAGCCAGTGATTAGGAAGCTTTTATTTATGATAAGAAATTACCTTTGTATTATAATTTGTATGACGATTTATGTTACTCATTCAGGATTATCTTATAATGCATATTTTTCACTATTCCCCAAATCTAAAATCTGGTCAGAAAAATGCACTGGTTTTCCCTCTGCCTTCTATGTTAGCACCACCTCATTCATGCTGACCTCAACTCCCCCCCACCCTTCGCCACCCCAACACCCCCATAGCTCTCCCTGACCCCCCTGAAGACCCTGAGGTGGTGAGTAAGAGCGAGCAATCTGTGACGCTGTCCTGGTACACGCCCCTGAACGATGGGGGCAGCCCCATTCTGGGCTACAGGGTGGAGATGCGGCTGGCCGACAGTGCTCTCTGGCTGCCGTGTCACACGGAGCCTGTCCGCAGCACCGAGTTTGTGGTGGACAACCTCATCCCTGGCACGGGGTACAGGTTCCGAATGGCGGCGCTGAACCAGGCCGGTATAGGGGAGCCCGTCCAACTGCCTGATACTGTGCAGCTAGGTGAGACGGGGCTCCCGTGGCTCCCTGGAAAAAAATGAAAAAGTGCCTGGTTTTTGAATGTGGAAGACTCAAGATTGTGAAAGTGCTTGGATTTTGCACTTTGGATTTTGGAGTGCTTGAAGGGGCTTGATCGGTTTATGCATTTTACAAAACTTTTTCCATAAACACACGCAGACTATACAACAAAAGCCTAAACTGCATACGATATCCCTATAAATAAAATGCAGTTTTCAATATTAACTGGGCTGCTGGGTGGCTCATTCAGTCAGGGCACCATGCTGTAGTGCAGGGATACACCGCATGCTCTCAAATTGAATTTGGACTGTGCCATTGCCGAATATGGCCGGTAGCTCCATAGGGCGATGCACAATTCGCGGTTGTGTCGCCAAGGGTATGGGAGGGTTTAGTTGGCTAGGCATCCGCATTTATCACTATCTAGCTACCTCTTGTGGTCAATTAGGTGTAGACTGCATGGTAAAGCCACATCTGAAAGGTGTTTCTTGAACTCCACTCTATGCAAGATTAGCTGTAGTCTGCAGTGCGACAAGAAGCAGTTGGCGAGGCCACATGTTTTGGAGGAGATCCGCGGTTGTCTACACTTGAATCGGCAGTGGCGTTTCACGCGTGAACACGGCTGTGGTTTCAGACAGTTGAGCATTTCAAATTAGGGCTGGAATTTGACATGCTCAGCCATAAAATGTTTAAAAAAGATATCTTAACTATTTTCAAGTCTGGGGCTCATGTCACGAAAGTTGTGACAAGCAAGCTGGGATCTGTGAGATGCGATAGATTTCTCCTGTTTCTTCTTTTTTTGGGGTTTTTCACATAGAAATAGCAATTGTGGTGGTGTCTCTTGTCATGACCTGTAAGAGCGATGTCCACATGCTCATTGCAAGCTGCGACTTTGCCATTGCCTGACAACCCTGAGAAAGCTGCCGGTTGTCACGAAGCACTGAGCTGTCAAGTTTTTTTAAATAAAAGTATGCCTTAAGTACACTTTTTCTGAACTAAATCTCTTTAAGTAGTGTACTTAGTGTAATTTCACTTTCCTTTCCGGAAGTAAACTTAGATATTGTGATGGATTTAGTAGCGGATAATCAAACGCGGAGGTAGGGGGATCAGAACAAGTCACTCACGTGAGGACCTACTATAAATACAAAGAAAGAAAAGACAGGAAAATAATTCCTGTAGCTAAACAGCCAAAAGAAAATCAACCCACGAAAATAGGGCGAACTTGAATATACGAGTGAGAAAACAAACTAAATCTCCCGAGCTCAATACTGGAGCCAAACCTGGAAACTTAGAAAAGAAAAGATCACCTTCGGCACGTAAGCTCAGAGTACCAGAAGAAGGTAAAACCAAAACAAAACCACTGCCTCAGTGAGAACAGCAAAGGAAAAAATAAATAGCACAGAAACGCTAACGGGAGGACACAAATCCTATACCTGAGAATAAAGCTATAAGCAAGTCCCTCGTGAACATAAAACAAAGTTTAATATCACGAGGTCGCTTGTACCTGGCTATACCTGGCTCATTGTAACATAGAAGCACCGGGGAAGCGGAAGTGAGGAACTTAAATACCCTGCAGATAGAAGCACAGGTGAAATGAATAACGAGCAAGGGGAAGCAAAACCCCGGAACAGAACGTGGAAAAAATCAGATAGATTCTCAATCAGATAAAAAGGATGAGAACCGCAGCGGAAAAGGAAAAAATAACCCACGAGCCATGACTGATATACTGTTTTATAATACATAATACCACTTTAGGATACAAAGTTTATAAGTAGGTATAGGTCTACCTAAAGTATAATTCCAGGATATACTTTAAGTATACTTAAAATGGACCAATTTAGTTTTATAAATGACTTAAAATTGATGTAGCTTACTTAAGTATAGATTTTTAAAAATCTTTATGTTTAACTTTTTTGTAAGGGAACACTTGTAGCGAGACTAGCCATGTTCCTGTTTCTGTTTGACGTAGGATGGTTGCATAAACGTAATATTTAATGCATGGCAATGTATATTTTTCGAGCAATTCATTATTGCTGTAGTTATCTAAAGGGTGGGCGCGATTACAGAAGATTTTTTTGGAGAAAACATTGTGTTTGAGTGGAAAGAATTGGACATACGAGAGGTGATTTGCAAACGTTGCATTTTGTGAAACTGGTTTTGACAAGATATTGCAATCTTTAAATGAAAATCCTTGCAAATCGCTTTTGTGAAATGAGGCCTTGTTCTGTGGTCATTCGTTTGCAAGTACAATTTGAACATCTTGAAATTGTCCTTGAAAGTCCAAGAAAAGTCCTTGAATCTTTGATTAGACATACTGTAGGAGCCTGGGGAAAAGTTCTGTGCATAGACTGTGCAATTTGCAGACTGTGGTACTGGTCCCCCTGCAGCTTATTTGCACTAAAGTTTTAGAAACTGCGCAGTGGAATTTCAGTTTCTTAAAGGCATACTATGCAGGATGTTTAGCTTTTCTGTGGTCCTGTGTTTACACTCTAATAGGTCGCCTCCTCTGTCCTCAACCCCTCCCAGAATTCGATATAAAAGGTACCCAACTACAGCCATCTAGCTACCTAACGTATTTAGCTAGAGGTAGCGTTACTTACAGGTCCAACAGAAAACATGCAAATTCCGGGTCGCTTTTCATCCCCTTGGCGAACCTCAGCTGTCACCATCATGCAAAAGCAATTCCACAGTTGACTCTTGTTTTTGAACGAGCCCAGTCGGCTTGTCATTTCGCTTCTCTGTACTTGTTGTGCTTCTTCACCTCCACCATTGCAGTAGCTAGCTTGCTAGCTACAAACGATCCGCTGAAACCTGATCCCACCTCACAGGCTCTGTAGCCACACCCACCCCTCCCCAAACAGAAAAGAGCGTCACACCCAGAAACTTCCGGAAAAACATTTTAGAAGAAGAAATACAGGCAGAGGAGCACGGGTTTGGCAAAAACAGAGATTGCCAGTGCATCATAGATATGACTGAGCATGGTTAAATTGTAATATTTTCAAGGTAAAAATCCTGCATTGTATGCCTTTAAGGAGTACATCCATATTCTGTTTGTACAATAAGAAGAAGCTCTATATTCATACTCACCTGATAAATACGTCATTAAGGATTGTAGAACATATTCAACCATCCATTACTCTCCCGATCTGAAATTCCCAGCATCGCTACATTGTGACCTTGCTTCATTGTGACCTTGCTTCATTGTGACCTTGCTTCATTGTAAATTTGCTTCATCGTGAATTTGCTTCGTCATCTGTTCCTTGCATACCTGCCTGAAATATTGATTAACTGCATTATTTCACTGTGCCTGTCAGCTTTGTTAAAATTACACTATTAGCACTTACCTTGTTCTTAATATTGCATGGGTTCATAGTAATCACATGGTACAGTCAAAAAATGTATGCTATGATTTCATATATATATTATATATATATATATAGTTCCTGTGTGTCTGGCACAGCATGAACTCATATTTATTCTTCGCAACAAGAAAGTCACTAACATGACGTAAAAATATATATATATTTAAAATAATGTATTGCAATAGTGCTAGTTGCCTCTCTTGAAACCTTGATTGCTCTGCAGAAGCCCCAGTGACAGTGACCGAGCAGCTGTCCAGTCCGCTGCTGGAAGCGGGCAAGCCAGCCCGCCTGGAGTGCCAGCTGTCCAAGGAGGGCAGCTCTGTCACCTGGCTTAAAGACAGCCACGAAGTGGACTTGGGGACGAAGTACGAGGCGCTCACAGAGGGCACGAAACAGGTGCTGCTCATCACGGAGTTCCAGTCCAGCGACCAGGGTGTTTACACATGTGTGGCCTCTGACGAGGCCGAGACCTCGGTCAACCTCTACATGGAAGGTACTGACCGCCTCTCCTTACAGGCGTCTGCGTCTACACCTCCCTTCATAGCTTTTCAGGCTGTGGAAGCAGACATGAATGCTGTTGCCAGCTTCTGTTTTTCAATAGGGTATTTGTACTGAAGTAATTCAGTTGACGTATAAGGCATAAGTTAATCAAGGGTAAAATGAGTGCATCCCACCTTGAAGACAGACCTGTAATTTTTCGGTTACAGGTTCAGTTATTTAACCATTATTCTGCACTGTCATCTCGAACACACCTCAGTACAAGAGCAATTTGTTTAGTAGAAAATTGTCAGCAGAACCACCACAAAAGTCACGCTTCATGCATTCATGCAATCGTCCCCTGAAGCTTGATTAAATTGTCCAGACTATGTGATTATGAGTTTAGTCTGCAGGTGGCTGTATGCTTTGAGTAAAACCAGCTTTGCGATGCAGGAGCAGAGGTTTGTCAGACAGACTTGGGACCGGACGAGGAAGGCGGTCAGCCCAGCTTGCCCCCGGAAGCTGCCATGGAGGGAGATTTGCACCTCCTCTGGGAGGCTACGAAGCGCCGCATGAGCCGCGAGCCCACGTTGGACTCCATTTCTGAGCTACCAGAGGAGGACGGCAAGGAGTCAAAGGAGGGAGAGAAGGTGGATAAGGAGCGACAGAAGCTGGAGGTGAAGGTGAAAGAAAAGCCTGCTGAGCCTCAGCCCAGGAAAGAGGTGGAGCCTAACTTGTACACCAGCTCGGATGAAGAGTCCCCCTCCCTGGTGTCCTACCTCAAGAAGAGCAATAAGTCTGCCACAACCGTCACTGCCAGCCAGATCCTGACTACCTCCACCGAAAAAAAGTTTTATCAGCTCTTCCATATGACAGAGGAAGTGCAGCAGGCCCCAGCTGAGCCCGCGGCAGAGCCTCCAGCTCAGGACGATGACACCGAGATGCTGGATGCAGCCATCAAGATCCAGGCGGCCTTCAAGGGGTACAAAGCCCGCAAGGACATGCGTCCCACCTTCAAGGACGTCTTCAAGGATCAGACCAAGGAACCCGGCGGCACCATCCACCTCGAATGCGTGGCGGTGGGGAAACCGGATAAGGTTCGCTGGCTCAAGGATGGCGAGGCCCTGGCGGACGGCAAGCACCACCACATCGACATCTACAACGATGGCACCTGCTCCCTGGTCATCACAGGCGTCACCACCAAGGACACGGGCGTCTACACCTGCGAGCTGACTAACAAGTTTGGCGTCGGCACGCACAGCGGAAAGGTGACGGTGGGCAGCATGAGGGAGTCGTCGGGACGCCGCCCGCTGCAGCTGCCCTACGGTTACAGTGCCGACAGCGAGCCAGAAAGCTCGTCCGGTAGCGAGATGGACGAGTCCCTGCGGCAGGCCAGCAAGCGTCTGCGGCGGCTGCTACGCAACCGCCTGCCGCCAGACGTGGAGGAAGAGCCCTTTGTGAGCGCCGACGAGGGCGACCTGCCGCCCCCAGACCCGCACTCGTACCGCGAGGACGACAACTACATCTACATCCGCTTTGACGTCCTGTCGGAGGCCCAAACGGCCTCACAGCGCTTCCAGGATATGTTCACCGCGCAGGGGGTCCCCATAGAGACCACCATCCTAGAGGGGGGCCCACGCAAGGTGGAGCTGCGCATCATGAAGATGGCCTACTCTCAGGACGGCACTCAGACCCCCACACAGGAGAAGCAGCTGCCCGCCATCATGACCGGAGAACCCGGTAAGCCTCCGCTAAACTAGTTGAATATTGTCTGTTCAGTCTTTGAAGCCAGTCCTGAAACAAATGAAATCAATAAATGTGCACCCATTTATCTAATTAAAAAGGTGTCTCTTAAACTGACCTGCTTCTATTGCCTTATGGTGGCAGCGTTACATGGACCACATTAATAGCAGTTGTAGGGAGATTATTCAAAATAAAGATTTTCATTCCTTCATATTGAAAAGTGCATTGACCGCATTGCTTTACATGTCCAATCAATGTTTCCAATTCCTGACCGTAAGCTATGTTTTGAGTGTCCATAAGAGTTGACAAAGCTGAAAAAGCAGGAAAGCAGGAAATTAATGCAAGAGCCCCACTGTTGTTTTACCTGACCTGGTCATGACAAAGTTAGCCTGTTACAGTTTGGTTTTTTTCACCTCCCTTTTCCTGTGCCTCAGCGGCGCCCGTCTTCCTGACCGAGCTGCACAGCCAGGACGTGCCCGACGGCTACCCGGTCAGCTTCGACTGCGTGGTCATCGCCAAGCCACCGCCCACCGTGCGCTGGTTCAAGGACGGCAAGCTGCTGGAGGAGAATGACCACTACATGATCAATGAGGACCAAGAGGGCTGCCACCAGCTCATCATCACGGCCGTGCTGCCCTCCGACATGGGCGTGTACCGCTGCATGGCCGAGAATAACAGCGGTATCGCCTCCACCAAGGCCGAGCTCAGGGTCGACTGTGAGTGCCCCCCCCCCCACCCCCGGAACTGTGACCATTAGGAATGCAAGTGCATTTATGGTGCATTTATTGTTTTACACATGGATGGAAAAATGTTGAAAATTAAAGCCAGGGTGAGTTTTGGTGATTCATTAATGAGCAACACAAAGCTGTGTAAGTCTAATGAATGAAAGATTATCCAAATATTTGTTGTATGAATATGAAATATTTTTCATCTCATGCACATCGTTGTAGTTTGTTTTTGCATTTCTTTTAGAGTCACTCTGTGTGGCGCTCACTGTGTTCTGCGGTACACCTTTGAAAATCTGTCCATTCTTCTTTCAGTGTCCTGCAGCTCTGACTATGATACTGCGGCTGATGCCACAGAGACCTCCTCTTATATCAGTGCCAAGGGCTACATATCCAGGTGAGAGCGTGGGGGCTCCATACTGCATTACTGCCATTTCTCTTTGGCTTTCATTCCTTGCTAAACCTGAAACGTGTCTGGCAAGTACATATACGTTTGAATAGATTTCAGTCGCCCCATGAAAGCACCGTTATCTTCCAGGAATACAAATGCATAGAGTTCGTACGTGCTGAGATCTAGTCGTGATCTCTGTTCACTTTACATTTTTCTGCAGTGCCGATTGAGAGTGAACTCTAAAGAGATTAAGTGGAGCCCGGTATAAAAAAAATGTACGGCTTTTCCTGTAGGGAAACGGAGGCTTTTGAGTCTGTGACGGAGGAGGAGCAGCTTCCACAGGTGGTAGACGAGCTGCATGACGTTCACGTCAGCCCCGGCGCCCCCATTGCCAAGATGCAGGTCAAGGTCAAAGGTTAGTCACGTGCCTGCTCATTGGACCGTTTTCATTAGTATGTGCCACTGTTGAGATGTATTTTGTCTTATTGAAATTTTATGATATCTCCCCTTTCTTGAGCTTGTGTGACAAATGAGTGAGTAGAGAGCTCCACTTTTGTCCGCCACCTTTCCTGTAAACACACTGGATGATGGATGCATTATTGCTTCCATGTGACACTGTTAGCATGATGTCAGATGCATGGTTCCGTGTGACACACTGGTTGGTGGATTCCCATAGGGTTCCCCCGGCCCAGGGTGTACTGGTTCAAGGACGCGCAGCCCCTTCAACCCTCGGACCGGATTCTAGTGTCGGAGGAGAAGGGCTTGCACAGCCTGGAGATTCTGGCGGTGAAGCGGGACGACACCGGGGAGTATTCCTCCTACATCAGCAATGCTGCCGGCTCCGCCTACTCCTCCGCTAGACTGATCGTACTGGGTATGTGCACTGAGGTCACCCCACCCCACTCCACCCCCCGTCACAACTTTGTCTGAGGGGAAACTAAATAGTGTACTTGACAGCTATGTCATACACCTGTCATTCCTACATTTGTTTTTGGTCTTGTTATTTATCACGGGCTTGATTCTCTGATCAGCTCGGTCGTGACATCATCTCAGCAGAGACCACGATGTGAAGGATTATTATGTTTTCATGTTAATCTTTGTTGCCCTTTTGAATACAGCCACAAATTATCATTTTTTCCCAATAAAAAAAATTAATGAATTCTGCCAAAATTCAATGGTATTTACAATCCAAGATGTTTGTTATCATGTTTCACTTTCTGATGATCAGTTTGGTTAACGTTGAAAAGGTGTTGTTTAAAAGCACTACAGGACACTAGCAGGGCATGCCTGAGGTAACATATATCTGGTTTCTTCAGGTCCGGGAGAGCGCATGCCAGACGACGCCGGGAAAGTCAAAGGTACATTTACTACCAGTGCTGGGCCAACGAAAGTGGTGGAAGTGGTGCTGTCACTCACACATCAGAATTATGAGAATGACATCATGTTAAGCTCAACCCCTTTCGGTTATAACATGATTTTCATGCTGGGGCTCGAGGGGCCGAAAGGATACCTTTTGTATACTTGCTGTAAGACTCTAAAAGTAGGTAGAATAGGGTACGAGGCAGGAACGGTAAATAAGTAGTGTTCTTTATTTTGCAGAAGGGGAGTCAATTCAGTCAACAAGATGTATGTTTAAAGTCCCACAGAGGGGCAGTTCCTCTGAACATTGATATCATTCATGTCACATCATTCGTGTTTACCTCCAGCGTTAGCAAATCATCACTTTTTACGTTTCACTGGTCTCCCAAATAAGGTTAGATTTATTACTGCTATTCTAGGCAGAAATCCTTCCCCACACCCAGGCCCTCTCCCATCTAAACTCCAACATTAGATATTAATTATAATTATGGATAATATTGATTAGTTGTGTTAGTCAATATAATATAATGCAATGTGGGGGCGGCTGTGGCTCAGGAGGTAGAGCGGGGCGTCCGCTGATCGCAGGGTTAGCGGTTCGATCCCTGGCTCCTCCTGTCCACATGTCGAAGTGTCCTTGGGCAAGACATTGAACCCCAAATTGCTCCCAATGAGCAGGCTAGCACAGCATGCAGGCAGCTGCCCCCGGTGTGTGTGTGTGTGTGTGTGGTGTGGTGAGAGAGAGGAGTGTAAAAAAAGCGCTTATAATAAAAATATAATAATAGTGTCAGTACCATTTTATTAATATAATATTAGTTATGTAAAATGTGTAAAAATACACACATGTATTAAAAAAATACAGTTCATCCATACATTTTAACCTCAACGATGCTAAAGGACCTTAAGATATTTTCTAAAGCAGAAGATTTACCCTTGACTATATTTTATCTGAAAGGAGCAAAGGAACTGCTGATCCCCCCACGCTTTCTGGAGAGATTCCCCAACAGGAAGGTGAAGAAGGGAGCCAGCATCACCTTGTCTGTCAAAGTCGAAGGTAACCACACCCCTGAAACCCTGCTCATGGTGATTCGAAAATGCGGTTTTATGAACCTCAAAATGGGTTATAGGGTTAGGCTATCAGGGACTTGCTAAATTGCTTCCGTCTTTAATTGCTTCATACCGTATTGGCCGTTATGGTAGCTCCACCCATAAGCGTTTATGTTCATAAGCGTCCCATGTTAATTCAGGGCGAATCACGAGTGTCCGTGTTTGACATAGCCAGGTGTATGCGGTGG
Organism: Ilyophis sp. 1 JC-2022; assembly: GCA_022702515.1. NCBI lineage: Eukaryota > Metazoa > Chordata > Actinopteri > Anguilliformes > Synaphobranchidae > Ilyophis > Ilyophis sp. 1 JC-2022. The sequence continues at coordinate 27,030,985 of CM040395.1, read as the reverse complement.
TTAGCGCAATAGGCACGCAGTCTGAGTGTCTGTGATATCCGCTTGAATGGGGGTTCCCTTAGGAAAACTCCAGCTGCAATTATAGTTAAGCTTTACAGTTGTACGGATTGGGTCATCCTTCCTCAGATCTCGGCTGCCCCCTGTGTTTACCCCAGGCTCCCCAGTGCCCCTAATCACCTGGCTGAAGGAGGAGTCGCCCGAGGACGTGCTGTGGATCAAGCCCGACACACCCGGCTACAAGGTGGCTGGCTCCGACCGCCAGCACAGCCTCATCCTTATGGACGTGGGCAAGCAGCACAATGGCACCTACACCTGCATCGCTACCAACCGGGCCGGCCAGTCCATCTGCACTGCCCACCTGGAGGTGGACGACGGTGAGAGCCAGGGAATGCCATAGAAACCTGTTGTCTCTTATGCTGACACATTAACCCAATACATTGATACAGAAATAATGTAGGTATGGCTGTCTCTCAATATGTATGAGCAATATGTAAGCTTTCCTTACTAGTTTAAATAGTAGACATACAATCAATTCATAACCTCTCTGGCAAATTTGTGGATGACCAAATGTATCCAGCCTTCTACATTTGAATGTAAGTATGTGGTGAATCACCCAGAACACCATTAATACCATTTGTGATGAATCATAGGAAATTTTGTGTGGTGATAATGAAAATGGTGATGTAGTTCAGTAGTGGTACATTCCAGCCTTCTATGGAGCCAAGTGGCAAGAGGTAAACCAAGTGGTACAGTTTAAGAGTTCTATATTTTAGACTGTAAGTTTTGTCAGTGGTTGAATAGTTCCATATCTATCAATGTATTTTACTTATTATAGTCTATGCAGTAAAAATTTTCTCTGTCTGTACTAATTTAGTCAAAGTGTGTCATTCATTCATACAATAGGAATGCCTTTTTGGCTCCTGTATAACAGAAACATGGCTGTACTGAAACCAGAGTTACACTTTGATTCTGTTTCAGTGGCTCAAGTGGAGATCCATGTAGAGGAACACAAGCCCAAAGCCCTACAGGAGTGAGTTACCGGGAAATGCAAAATAATTAATGCCTATAATATATAATAATAATACCAATAATCAAATATTGTATGTCATATATGACTGCTGATAGATGTAGGAGCTGGTTGTTTTGCTTGGATATATTGATATGTGTTTATGCATGCTGGGATTGTTTCTGCATTTGTTAGGGTTCTTGGGATCACTATCAGTCCTCCTGAGGATGAGGCCAGGGTTCAGGGTGAGTATGCATAATGCATAATAATTATGTTGTTCAGATCTGTCAGCATATTGGATATGCGTAATGGAATTGCCTCAGTATTTTATTGATATTCTAGCTGCCGTTGATTAGATTTGTGTCTGTCAAACCCAATGGACGTTTCGGGTATTGAGCTGTTTTTTTGTGTAGGTGAGGGCAGGTCACCGAGCGCCTTTTTAGGCCAAGTGGGTACAGAAGAGTTCCTCATGAAGCTCACCTCCCAGATCACAGAGATGGTATCTGCCAAGATTAGTCAAGGTGAGACTGGCCTTGGAATGTACCATTGAAAGCAGAATGTCAGCTCCTGGGACTTGGTAATACTATTAATTTATCATTCCCAGTTACCTTTAACGTGACTTGGTGTGTATACATTTAAAAACATGCATGGTTCCATTTCATTGGTCAACATGTAACTTTTACCAGTGCAATAAAATCAGTTGTCAGATTCATTACTTTTTGTATATTATATAATAATAGTTAAGCAGATAACATTGAACTAAACATCGAACAAAAAGTTTGGAAATTTGTATTTGGTAGATTATTTCTCTGTTGTAACAATGTTCTTGGCAATACATTTTATACCGTTGGAAAGCCTGTTTATTTCCCTTTTAAATGGTGCCCGATTTGTAAGGAACATGCATTTGTGGGATGAGCAGCACAGCTGAGTATGTGGGTTGCGCCCATGTAAAATTTGCCAAATCTTCTCTGCCAATGCCAAACAGCTTATTCTGCTGTTGCTAGTGACTCTTGTTTGGTGTTGTTTGGTGGATTGGATGATTGAAGTCTATCAGTAACAAGGAAGAAACAAGACATATTGGCAATTTTACAATTTATTAATTTAACAAACAGTCAGCAGCCTCAGTAGCGTGTGGACGAACCATACACAGCCACAACAGCCTGGCACCTCCTCCTCATGCTGGTCACACACTGCTGTGGGATGGCATTCCACTTCTCAACCAGGATTTGTCGCAAGTCAGCCAACGTGGTTGTGTTGGTCACTCTAGCACGAACAGCACGCCCAAGCTGATCCCACAAGTGTTCGATTGGGTTGAGGTCAGGACTGTTGGCAGGCCATTCCATTCTCTCTACTCCCAAATTCTGGAGGTAGATAAAATAAACCTGATAAACCCCGCTCTGTGGGGGCGAGCATTGTCATCTTGGAGGATGGAGTTCGGTCCCAGACTGTGGAGATATGGGATTTCCACTGGTTGCAGAATCTCATCTCGATATCTCTCTGCATTGAGATTGCCTCAAATGATGACAAGCCTCGTTTTTCCAGTGATGGAGATGCCGCCCCACACCATCACACTGCCTCCACCAAAAGGTGTTACTCTATCGGTGCAGCAATCAGCATAGCGTTCTCCCCATCTTCTCCACACTTTGACCCTACGATCCAACTTCCGTAGGCAGAATCTGGACTCATCACTGAACATAACGTTCCTCCACATGTTCAGGTTCCAGTGCAGGTGTAAGCTGTTTGGCATTGGCAGAGAAGATTTGGCAAATTTTACATGGGCGCAACCCACATACTCAGCTGTGCTGCTCATCCCACAAATGCATGTTCCTTACAAATGGGGCACCATTTAAAAGGGAAATAAACAGGCTTTCCAACGGTATAAAATGTATTGCCAAGAAGCATTGTTACAACAGAGAAATAATCTACCAAACACAAATTTCCGAACTTTTTGTTCGATGTTTATATATGACCTGCATCATCCAAGAGTATGTAACTGTATTGCTATTTTACAATATTTTAATCTTAAATATCAACAAAATGTGTTTCTAGATGTTGTCAACCTTGGAGTATATTAATAATTAACCCCTTCATGCAATCCTCGCCTAGTTAGGTACTATTCTATTTAAGGCTTTATAACTCCAAGTGTGAGCATCACAGAAACTTGGACAATGGCTTAAATGAAGCAAGACAGTTTTACCACTTACAATACTATTTAACTTAGATTTGTTTATTTTCATAATTTAGGTAAAAAATAAAGTGCAAAGAACACTTGGCAAAAATGCAAAAACAAAGTTATTTTTATTTAGGTTGCAATGAAATACTGAAAGATACAAATGTAAAACAGGTAACACTACAATATCTGGATTATACACTTCTTGTCCACAAGTGTACAAAAAAATTTTGTTCACTTTTTTTCTGTATTCTACAGTATGTAAGCTTTTGCTGCATGCCCTGGGATGACATTTCTCTGTAGTATGTTTCACAAATGTTGCTATTTATACATACTCAAAAGACAATTCTATATTCATCTAGCACATATCAGCACACAGTACATTTGAATTAGTATTTTCCATGCCCTCAGTGACAAGTATAGCCTGGGAAGATACTAATACACCATAATCTACATTATGTATGAATCGGTGCATCAATCATGAAATATGACTGAGCCAACTATGAATGCTTACTACAGTATGTGAAATTCACTCATTAGAGAATAGGACTCAATTTCGTATCAAACATATGGCACAAGACAGTGGTGGAGTGGAAAAACTAACATACATAATTTAAATATGACAACCAGTAATACTTCCATATCGAGGAGCAAATGTACATTGGTGTGTATATTGTAATTCAATGCACAAATTTGGAGCAACACAACTAAACTTCTGTTGCACTCGGTCATCTTTTTTGTCCGAAGCATCAAATGAGATAAGTAAAACACTGTTGGGAAGCTTATGATGTCCTCTATTGGATAAAAGAGTTGTCAATCATCCCAGAATTAACTGGAATGCGTGACAAAGGCTTGAACAGCATACGGGGTTTTACGCGTAGATGTTTCTAGCTTTATAAAGGCGTGTATATTTCTCAAATGGATTGTCCAAGACAATAAGAGCCAGATTCAGAGATGGCCAACAGTCATGCGCTTAAGTGCCTCTCCTGCGCGGATTTAACGTGGACTGAGATGTCGTATTCTAACCTACACTACGCGGGTACTGGTATATACCCTATCACAAAATCAAAAAAATTATTGCTGGACAGTGGTTGCACGCAATATTACTAAGTAAACAAATAAATCGTTGGATTTACTTTAAAAAACAATTTTTTAATAAAAATGAAAATGAACATAATAGCCTATATGCAACTTAATGAGTTGAAGTCACATATACTTAATAATAGCCCATTACTTGCAACCACTGTCCAAAGATTTATTTTTTGAGTGTCTGTCACATGCTGGAAGGATGTGGCCAGGAAGGAGAGAGATTTTAACCTGGAGCACTGGTAGATCTACACTGCGGGGAGTTACTTTGCGCTTCCTACTAATTTTGGAGCAGCTGTGCTCACACAAGCAGGCTACAAAATTGTCTCTCTCTCAAAGCGAATATGATCCAGACACTATCTATCAATTAATCCATCTAATATTGGTCTGGTATTATATGCCAGACGGTCAATCATAGCCTACTTTTACATATTTTTTTATTTTTATGACAGCTCCTTGATCATTTTAAGTAGGCTAGGCAAAGGAAAATAAGACCAATATTATTTTCAAAGAGCATACGCTCATTCTAATATCCATTTTTGTGAAAGGTGCAGTATTTTTCATAATCATCTATTGGCGGCGCTAGACATAAACCACCTTTTTTTCCGAACAAAAAATGATTAAGTGATAACTCTGAATATGCGTATCTTGCAGATACGCCTCATTTTCATCAAATTCCCACCCCACGCGCGTAATGCCGCGTATATACTGGAGAGACGCATAAAAATAGCTTAAGCTATGCAGAATTTTGCGAGTAAGTCCCATTTACACGTGCTTATCTCAACTCTGAATCTGGCCCAAAATGACCACTGAATCTTGAAAGGGACATCTCTATGCGTAAAACCAATGGTCGAATTGTATATTTATTTCATATTTAGTAGCAGATATTGATAGTAGAATGACGTGGTATAATTACACAATTTCGCTTGTTTATTTAGCTTTTGAGTGAGCAGCGTTTTTTTACCATTGTATTGACATATGTTCAGGCTATTGTTGGCTTTATCTTGTTGCTATGAAGGAATACAAATTTTTATTGTATTGTATTTTTGTCACGCATGGGTCAGTTGCAGGTGAGACTGGGTTGGTGTTGCTTGTTAAGTGGACCACCTATGCGACAATGGTGGAATTTAGAAACTCCGTATTAGGCATAGTTGTAATGTACCGTGTACTAATAAAGCTAAAACAGGGAGTTTGTTGTTTCCACTCATAATTTGGTTGCATAATGAATGTCTGAGTTGAGCAATTTCACGGCGGCCGGCAGCGTGGCCACTAGGGGGTCTGCGTGAAGGGGTTAAACATAATTGCATTTAATATATACTAGCTGAATTTTAATTCAGCGAGTATATTTTACTTTGAATATATACTAGCTGAATATATACTAGCTGAAATCTATCTCTAAAGATAATGAGGTATTTTATTTACTTTTTGATGCATTATAATGTCGGTATAAATGTGCAATATCTCATTGTCTTGAAGTGTTTTGAATCGGTATGCTTTTTAACATTTTCTTTAAGGCATGACAGATTGTATTGTCTTCTGACATGTTGGTCTTGTGTTTGCTTTGTATGTGAGCTACTGATCTTGTTATGTGTGCATTTGTGTGTGAAAGGCAACAGAGAGGGTTGAACTGCATGGACGGTGGGGAAACTGCCCTAAATGCTCTCAAGAAGCAGAGACAGAAGAGCACTTACATTGGCAGTTCAAACATTGTAAAGGGACTAGTTGTGAAAAGTTTTTGATAGTTTTGTGAACTTTCACCTCCATGCACATCCAATAGCCTTTCTGCCGGCTTTACTCTTGTTTGCTGTTTGAATGATAAAATTAAGAGTGCCCCTTTCTTAACACACTCTAATGTCTATCCTTGGGCCTGGTTCGACGGCACTGTACTCTTAACACACTCTAATGTCTATCCTTGGACCTGGTTCGACGGCACCGTACTCTTAACACATTCTAACGTCTATCCTTGGGCCTGGGTCGACGGCACCGTATCAGCTAGTGCCTCTAAGGCGCTGGGTGGATTCACGTTGCCCTCCTTCCGCCCCTCCCACTCATGTCATCGAATCTCTCAATCCCTCATTACTTCCATCTTTTCCTTCACCCATCTATCCACTCACATACTCACTCAACCATTTGTTATTCAGACAGCTTTCAGAACCATCAAGTGCTCCAGTGGATGAGGTCATGGCCCAAAGTATCCAGTATGTATCCGCTGTACATAAAAAAATATACTCTGACGGTGCCTGTACCTTGCTTCCATAAGGCCACACTGGCCGCCCTTCTGTTATACACACAATATTCCTAAATGTAAGAAATATGTACAGCGTTTCAAAATAAACTGAAGTATTTCTTTCACATACGCAGGTCCCATATGCATATTTTACTAAATATATTGCAGAGGTGACCATATTATAGTATTGAAATATGTTTGTACGGTATTAGCATTGGTAATATGAAAGGAGGACTTGTGTACATTTTAATTTATGAAGTGTATTTTGACAGTAGTTCTTTGCCAGTGATTTTTATATTTCAATTGTACTTTTATATTAGCATATTGGCACCATTTCATAATTATATTCTGAAGATCTACATCTATCCTTTCCTGTGGAGTGTCATAATGCTTGTATCCTTGGTTATATTCCTAAGATATAAAATCAGTTTTTTAAAAATAGATCTGGACTATAAAAGGACCCTTCTCAAAGGGTAGATTAATCAAACAAATAAAAATATGCAGTCGTGTGACATTCCTGGCTGTGCTGTTGAATCTCTCAACACAGTACAATGTGAGGACTTGTGGAAACAAAGTACAGCTATAAGACAGGTTTCACATGTTCCAGAGACTTGTTTGAGGGGTTTCAATCGCACTCAATCAGCAATAGGCACATTTGAGTCTGAGAGACTCAATTTCATTCACCCAGATCTTGGTTAAATGATGGTGGCCTCAGCTGTCATTAAATTATGTAATTGCTGTATTCATAATAATTGTATAATGTAAGCCCAAATATAATAACCACAAGTTAGTTGATACCTTGAATTAATTACATGTATTTTCTTTTTTATTTCATGCACTCTTAACAACTCTTATACTTGATGTGCTTTCATTGTTTGCTTAAAGTTTCGTTGCCTCAAGGTCTGGTCATGCTCTGTGTCCTGTATAAATGAAAATTAAGCATTTATACAATTTGAATAGAAACTCATATCAAGACATGAATGCAATTTCAGAACAAGTATATGGGATAAACATTTTTTTATTTCCCTTTGCATGTCACTAGAACACTAACTGCCTACAGTAGATCATTTGAACAGAACAGTAGTAATGACGATTTAAGTATTTTACAGGTTTTTCTTTGATCAGAAACACTCGTGGAAATAAAAATGTTCTCATCTTCTTGATGCCCAAACTTCTGGAATTAGTAGTCATGATTTTACTCTACAGTTCTTGTTTTCACTTAAAATTATATCTGACCTGCTCTGGTAATTAAGTGCATGTTGCCATATGGAAATCTAGCTACACATTTTTTTCCGGTTTATCTGGTTTAAATTGAGCTATTTTCAAAAGCATGTCATGAAACATTTAATCTTACAAAACACAATGGATCAAATGTTTATTTTACTCGAAAATGCCAAAAAGAGCTTGACATCCAGCTTTATTCAGGTCAGATTTTTTAGCTTTCAAAATGGTGTGCCTCTCTTTCCCATCTGTGAGACATAAAACAGATTAACCCAATATTTCCAGCAACACAATGATTTTAAAGGGGATTGTGGTATTGTGAGGGAACTTGACCTTTACAAAAATATAGGCCTTCTGGAAAATTTGCATCAAACCTTTGGCATTGTTGTCGCAGGTTTGCGGCAAGCTCATATTTTCACATGAAAATGAGCTTTTTGGGAACTGCCATTGTTGCAAGAAGTTCACCAGCATTTCACCAGTACTGGCAAAGTCTGCCAAACCTCTGGCAACATTGAAAATGTACTGCATATTAGCTGCAAGTTTGCAGCAAACTATCCAGTTTTGTAAGGGGAATAAAATTAATGTTTCAATAAATATGACCGAATGTAGAAGGCTATGTGTGCAAATGTATTGTATGGAGAGTGTGTAATTTCCCTAGAAGGATGCCATAATGTATATTAATGAATTTGGTATGACTATTCTTAGTCATTTTTTATGGGTAAGTGATGAAAATCTGGAACTTTTGAGCTTCCGAGTTCAATGGCTTACATATTCAGTTACACAACCTAAGGGCAAATACTTTAACATAGTATATAAATATGAATAAAATGCCAAGGTCTTTGAACCTATGTCATGCTTGCCAGAGCCGTTCACATATTTTTTCCCATTTTACACACAGGCCATAGTACCTGTGTAATTATACAGTAACTGCAGATGTTAACTACTGTATACATACAGTAGCTACACATTTTTTAATACTGTGAAAGCTGTATTTTAACATATGAACATTTACCTTTAAATATTTAGATACTGTGTAGAAAAAGGGAGAATAAATTGGTTGCCAACCACATGTTACTGCAAATCAAATTAGATAGAAAACAAATGGTTCAATATCAATATAAGCAGTTTTTACAAATTTAAGTATAAAGTAACAATGTTACATTGCACAGTATTTGCAGTATTTGAGTTGTTACAGTGTAATTACAGAGATATATGGTCCACATAATGCAATGTTCAGTGTTTGTGTGAACTGGAGATAACATATCCAGGCTGATGAAGTCAGTCATCTTCATATTTGAATAGCATTCAGCCAATTACAGGAAACCAGGCCATATTATGGCAGTCTTTCTCCCATGTGTCTACAGTTGTTGATGCCATGCTGCTGATCCTATATTTTACATTGTATTGCTTTCCATTTGTTCAACATGCAGCAACTCTATAGTTTGCAAAAAGATGGCCTCTCATTTTTTTTGCCCATTTTTCCCAATAGGCAATGGTGTTGGTGTTATTTCCCCTTAGAGTGCACAGCTTCCTGGTGCTAGCATTGATGCTCCACTCGCATCAATGTAGCTTTTTCCTTTACTCTCTGTGTGACCAGCAGAAATGTACTGAACAGTTTTGCTTTGATAGCTATGTATATATGTCAGCTCAGGTTTCTGTATGCCTCTTGAACCATTTAGCCTCTCTGCGTGTGCCGGGGGCTGACAGCGACGATGAGACAAAAACACCCTCCGCCTCGCCCCACCACGGCCGCTCCCGGCCCTCCTCCCTGATCGTGGACTCCTCGTCAGAGTCCGACGACGACGACGCCAGGGGAGAGGTAGGGTGTTAATCGCTGTCTTCAGTTTAGTGTCTCTTCACATTTTTATATTTATCCATCAATGTTAGTTATACATTTTCATTTATTTTCTTATGTTGATTATGTGCACTGGCATGAATGGGGGTAAAGTAGCCAGGTGTCTGATGTATGTTCCCTCTGCAGATGTTTGATATCTATGTAGCCACAGCGGATTATAACCCCACCGGAGCCAACCTGGAGACCATCGCTCTAAAGGAAGGCCAGTATGTGGAAGTGCTGGATTCCGCACAACCCCTCAAGTGGCTGGTCCGCACCAAGCCCACCAAAACCACGCCCTCTCGCCAGGGCTGGGTTTCCCCAGCGTACCTCGACAAGAAGCTAAAGGTGCCACGGTTATTTTCCACTAAGCCCAGATGTCACAGTGTCATTGTCATCATTAAAATCGTAGCAGCATTCCACACCGAGGGATGATGACATCATGATATTTTATATTCCACCACCTCACTGAACAGCCTCACTGACTCCTGCAAAACAACATATCATATTAGCTTTTTGTCGACAAAAATTGTAAGACTTTTCGTTAACTGATATTGATATAAAATCTTGTATAAAAGTTACTACTGTTATGTTACTTTCAACACATTTTGTGTCAATTTACACAATCTGTTAAAAAGGGAGACCTTTTCTGTTTTGAAACTGTATATTCAAGTAAGTTATGTCTGGATACAACAGCAAAAAGCTGAGGCAATGACTTCTATGTCAACATCTGTGTTGAAAGATTATGTATCTTTTACATTTTTCTAAAGGAACGCTTGTCGCCCTGCTCACGTGTTTGCGTGGTGTTACAGGTGTCCCCTGACAGTGGGGAGGCTTCAGAGCTCGGTGCGGAACAGGTGTCAGAGAGCGAGTACAAAAAGAGACTCTGGTATGTCTAAGATTCTCAAAACTGATGAGCACAGCATGCATGGCTATGAGATACTGAGGTACATGAGAAGTACGGACAGTCGCTTCTCCGCCTAACCCTGCACTATAATCAGAGAGGGGGGTAAAACTAAAGACAGATGAGGTTAATGAGATGAGGTTAATGGAAATGTGATAACTGTAAGTGATAACACTACTAATAATGTGATCTTATGAACAGTATTATTTGTATCAGTGATACCACGTTTTAATGATAAACTCTTCTTAGCCAACTGATCCAGGAGATGATCAGCAGCGAGGCGGAGTTTGTGAAGGAACTGGAGTTCTTTGTGTCCCACCATGTGAAGCATGTTGAGAGTAGCTCCGACGCCCCATCCTATGTCAGCAGCCAGAAAGAGGCCATCTTCCGAAACATCGAAGACATCAAGACCTTCCACAGCAGGTGAAGGCATCTTAGCTCTCTTTCTCATTGGTCCACTTCCTCCTTGTTCCTACTTCCTCCTTGTCTCTTGAACATCTTTGCCAGGCTTTTATCCTTTCAATATACTGCCAGGACAGTCTTTTCGGTTATAATTTTGGTTGTTAAGCAAGTTTAACGGACAGTTCTGACCAGAACCAATTCGGTTGTGTATGGACATTTACTCTATGAAATGTGAGTGTAGTCCACTGATCCATACCTGTCCTTGCCCTGTGCTCTCACAGTTCTTTACTGCCAAGTCTGGGCGAGTGTGATACCGACGACGACGTGGCCTTGCGCTTCCTCAGAAACGTTGAGGGCTTTGAAAAGTACCTCCAGTACCTGGTGGGACAACCACTGGCTGAAGCTACTATGGGGGACAAGGGCGTCCACCAGTACTTCAAGGTAAAAACGCCAACGTCACAGATGGTCCACCATCATGGCTCCTTGCTTTTTAATCTCGTCATTAACTGTCCTGATGCTTTGCAGGAACTAATGAGGTTCACTCTGGTCACTTATTAAAAACTTGTCAAAAAAGGACAGAATATGTGAAACCCATGATGTTTTACCTTGGGTCTCCCCTCATCTGTTTTTCTCTCACTTTAGGAATATACGGAGAAAGATTTGGCAAACGTTGCCCCCTCTGAGGGCCCTGTGTTGAGTGCCAATGCCTACTTACAGAAACCATTGGAGAGGATCCAGAGGTACAAAGCTTTGTTCAAGGTGAGAAATGACTGATTTTTTTCAGGACCTCATGTAAGTGTACACGAACCAGCCGGATCTGAATTCTTACGATCGCAAGTTCAAACTTCTTGTCCATGTCTGTTTTTCTGGACAATATTTTTTGTAAGATTGTGTTATTCATATTGTATTTGTTTTCAGATTGCACAATTTCCACAGTGTATTATCCAGATCAGATACAGATAACAGATCTGTGCCTGAGTTTGTGGTGCTGTCCGTATTAATTATCGACGCTGTAAAAAATGTCTGTGAATTAAAAAATTCTGTAAAATAGCAAAGGTATGAAATTGTAAAGGAATGAGATGTAAATAATGGCATTATTTAAGCTGAAGCACCATAATATAATTAGATATACAGCCTACTGTATATGTGCTTAACGTATTGTTACCATTATTTATACACCGTAAAAGTAAATTGAAAATTTTACAGTAAAATACTGGGGTTGCCAGAACGAACTTTACCTTTTGAATAACAGTAGCAGTATGTTAAGCATACGGTAGCAGCTTGTATGTCTAATGATATAACAGTGTTTCACCATAAACAATACAATTACAGCTTAATTTCAGCTGTTTACAATTTCATACCTTCGCTATTTTATACTGTTTTAATGGACATGTTGTACAGTAGCCAGATTTGCCAGATTTTACTGTAAAATTTAAAAAAATTATAATTACAATGCATATTCAAGTATTTGTTCAACCCAGGAATACTCTTTGGTCACTGGAAGCCAAGGTGGTATTTCACAAAGCAGGATTACTGAGTTAGCTGAATAACTGCACCGAGTAAAACCCGGAACCCTCCCATATCTGGAACATGGACTGAAGTAAAAAGAGCTGTTCCGGGTTTTACGTGTTTTTTTAGTGCAGTTATCCAGCTAACTCAGTAATCCTGCTCTGTGAAATACCCCCCCCCAAGAGTATTGATAAAAACATGATACATTTTCCAGATGTTTGAGAGGCCATTTGCCGCCAAACTCATTTTGACATTTCTTTCTGTGATGTCATCTAGGCATATTGAGCTATAACTGGTTACACTTTGTGCGAAAGCCCTGTCACTCAACCCGAGTGTGTTTATGTGCAGGAGCTGATCAGGAACAAGGCCAGGAATGGGCAGAACTGCTGCCTGCTGGAGGAGGCCTACTCCATCATCTCCTCGCTTCCGCAACGCTCAGACAACACGCACCACGTTTCTCTGATTGAGAACTATCCCGCCACGCTCGAGGTACTGGGAGAGCCTATCAGACAGGTGAGTCTCCGCCAGCAGTACCCCAGTGCAGTACTATCCGAGTGCAGTAACACACCCTGGAGGCTTCCAGTCATTATTATGGCTTTTTTTGTGAAGATCTGTGCAGTAAATGTAACTGGTAGAACACAAGCCATTTACTACACGGTCTATAATTCTTACAATATCCAACCACATTTTTGAAATTCATTCTGAAGATTTATTGCAAAATTTGGTCCAGTGGAATCTTTTTTGGGGCACTTTTTTGACATAAGCAGCTTCATTGACAGATACAGTAGTAATTGATGCTGTGGGACCACTGGTTTTTATCATACAGTTGTTTCTTAGACAGTGCAAACAGCCTGCACTTGCTTCTGCAAGTTTACAGTCAGGTGATGGTGGAGATGGATCCCACACAAGTACAGGAACCCAGCGGCAGAACTTGAAAGTAATGACATGCACTTCACTAGTTCTATAATGTAGTCTCATTGTCTCCATATCAAAAGGGCAGACTTAATTTCAATGAGAGTGTGTTTACAGGGACGTATTGGGTTCTATTTTCCAGAAAACGCATGGCATGCGGTGAGCCGTCATAGTCAATGGCGTAGCGCATGTCCCACTGGGCGTGGCGACTGCATTTCACTGGCGAGGAGCGCACAGCTCACAGCGTGCTGTGCAGGTTGAAAATGGGCTGGGTTATGATGAATATTTATCAATGGGTGTGCTTCAGCTGGATTCATCCAATCAAATTACCTCTTTTCAGTCCTTTTCATGCTGCCTTCAAGCACTGTCGGAATTATCGGAAATACGAGTTTTTGACATGTAAGTTGCACTTGAACGAACCTCCAAGTCGTAATTACAAGTGGGAAAGTTGGAGATAATTGCTACCCGAGTTCCCGAGTTGTGGCGTTTCACCACTGAGCTTGTATCTCTCTATCCTTCAAGTGCTCCTCGGAAGCTCCTATTTTCCAGTAGCCAAATCGAAATGGCAGAAGATGCGATAGATTCACGTATTACAATGCAACCAGGCAGCAGATTATCATATTGATGGTCACGCACACACAGCACACACCCATTTAGTAAAATATACTTGAATATATCATAAATGGCTCTCCTCATAGTACCTTTCTTTTCCTCTTCTTTTTCTGCAGAAAGTGATAGCAGCTCTCTGTGTGTTTTTTATTTCATAAAATGATCAAAAGAAACATTTACCCTATAGACTATGTTTGCTGGTAGTCTAAAACCTAGATTTGGCAACTGGGAAATAGGAGCTTTGGAGGAGCACTTGAAAAACAACAGCAGAACACGCCCATTCGGTCGTGGTCGGGAGGCCTCCCCCTTGCAGAACGAGTCCACCCAAAATAATGGTTAAATAATGTCTTCTGTCAGGGACCCTTCACCGTATGGGAGGGGGCACCCGGGATCAGGACGTCCTCCAGGGGGCACCATCGCCACGCCTTCCTCTTTAAGAACTACGTCATCATCTGCAAGCTCAAGAGAGAAACCAACACAGACTCCCAGGCCTACGTCTTCAAAAACATGATGAAGGTGAAGATAAGGAAGGAGTGCTGGGCTATCCTTCCCTCTGTCTTTCTCAGGAGGATTGGTTGACGTCAGCCACCACTTTCTCTGATAAATTAATGTTCCTCTTCCGCTCCTAGCTGACTAACATCGACGTTAACGAGGCCGTGGAGGGCGACGACCGGGCCTTCGAGATCTGGCACGAACGAGAGGACTCGGTTAGGAAGTACACGCTGCAAGCCCGGACGATCGTCATCAAGAACTCGTGGCTGAGGGAACTGAGGGACCTTCAGCAGCGCTACAGCCTGCCCGCCTGGAGTGAGTGACCACCCGTTACCTCCGACCCCTACACCCTCCAGGAGATCCCATTACGGTCACTAAACCTCATGCAAGAGTTACTGAAATGATGGAGCTTCGCTGTCCTTGTGTTTCAAAGACATTTTTTTGAAAACGTTTTTACTGATAAGACACCACGTGCCGTCGTTGCCAGGGCCACAGTTAAGACAATGACATAATTTACTGCACGTCCTCATTTTTCTTTTAACACGAGCACCTACTTTGACAAATTCTCTACTCCTCTAATCACATACCACGATAAAATATTCTCTTTAATTTAAGTGTGTTTATTATTTTCCATTTTACTACTATAAACGTGATCATCTATATGTTGCTTGAATGTGTATGAGCATTGGGGATATAAACCCAGGGTGAGTGTTTTGGGCCGTAGTCCAGCTGTAAGATGGAAACGCTCATGCGGTTCACGTGTCCGTTAGGCCCCCCTGACTTTGACGAGGTCCTGGCTGACTGCACGGCGGAGCTCGGACAGACGGTGAAGCTGGCGTGCAAGGTCACGGGAACGCCCAAACCCGTCGTGACCTGGTTCAAAGGTGAGAGGACAGAGCGAGCGCCGTTCAGCTGGTACCACCGATTAGTGGCGGATTCGTAACGACGGTCAGCAGCTGCGCTTTTACCGGCACTAATGCTGTTTCGTGTGCGGCCAGACGGACGCCCGGTGGTGGCGGACCCCCACCACATCATCATCGAGGACCCCGACGGCTCCTGCACGCTCATCCTGGACAACATGACAGCCGACGACTCTGGGCAGTACATGTGCTTCGCCACCAGCACCGCGGGAAACGCCAGTACGCTGGGCAAGATCACCGTGCAGGGTGAGTGTCCGGCCAGGCGCGGGTTCGACAGACTGCGTGTTGGCCCTCTGACAGGGGAACGGGTCAGCCAGGCTGGGCCAAAGGGGTACAGACAGGATCCTCGCCCCTGTTCATATCAGGTTCATAACACGAAAAATACAGCTCTGCTTTGGTGCATTTTATTGAATCTTAGTGATGTTGTGTTGCATGCTGGGATTTTCTATTTGCATTTTTGTTCTTCTCAGGTGGGGTGTAATTAGTTTCTGCTCTTTGTCATGTTCCTGGGTTTCTTCTCACCCACAGTGCCTCCTCGCTTTGTGAACAAGCTGCGGAACGCCGCCTTCATACCAGGCGAGGACGCCCAGTTCACCTGTACCATCCAGAGCGCCCCCAACCCCAAGATCAGGTGCCGGAACCAGGCCGTCTATCTCAGTGCCACACAGTGTGCCCTGCCTTTGAGTGAACTGAAAAAAACAAGATGACCTGCATTCAGATGTATATTTTTACAGCACAGGACACTTCGAGCTCAATCAGCTGTAGCGAAAGCGTTCTGTTTACGAGTTACCAAGGATACAGGGCTGAAGACTGAAAATTTCGTTTTTTAACCTGATATGCAGTCGTATGCAGACATACTTCACTGAGTGAAATTTTCAGTAAAAAAATCAGATTTAGCCTTTCGGCACTATATCAGTGAAAGGGTGTGGTTACATCTGAAATCATACAATCATGATTTTCCTTCTTTTCTTGTCTAAAGCAGAGCTCACATCTAGTCAGTACAGTAAATGTAACATCCACAGCTTCTTGTGCAGCGTAGTCCAGAATGCGTAATTCACATTGATGAATGTACAGTATTTCCTCAATGTGAATTATGACAAGAATATTAGTCACTGGTCAGACAGCTTTAGCCTTATCAGGTCAAATGAGCAATGTTTTGATAATTAACTGAAAATGAGTGCATGTATATGAACTGATTATTGCATATTGCATCTGAATAGATGGTTCAAAGAAGGTAAGCTGCTGACGGACCCGGAAAAGTACCAGATGTACAGCGAGTCACGCAGTGGAGTTGTGGTCCTCGTCATAAAGAATCCTGTAGAGAGGGATCTGGGACGTTATGAGTGTGAGGTACTACTCACAACCACCTCTCTGCTCACCTGAGTTACTACTCACAACCTCCTTTCTGCTCACCTGAGTTACTACTCACAACCTCCTCTCTGCTCACCTGAGTTACTACTCACAACCTCCTCTCTGCTCACCTGAGTTACTACTCACAACCTCCTCTCTACTCACCTGAGTTACTACTCACAACCTCCTCTCTGCTCACCTGAGTTACTACTCACAACCTCCTCTCTGCTCACCTGAGTTACTACTCACAACCTCCTCTCTGCTCACCTGAGTTACTACTCACAACCTCCTCTCTGCTCACCTGAGTTACTACTCACAACCTCCTCTCTGCTCACCTGAGTTACTACTCACAACCTCCTCTCTGCTCACCTGAGTTACTACTCACAACCTCCTCTCTGCTCACCTGAGTTACTACTCACAACCTCCTCTCTGCTCACCTGAGTTACTACTCACAACCTCCTCTCTGCTCACCTGAGTTACTGCTCTCTGCCACACACACCTGAGTTACTGCTCTCTGCCTCACACACCTGAGTTACTGCTCTCTGCCTCACACAACTGAGTTACTGCTCTCTGCCTCACACACCTGAGTTACTGCTCTCTGCCTCACACAACTGAGTTACTGCTCTCTGCCTCACACACCTGAGTTACTGCTCTCTGCCACACACACACCTGAGTTACTGCTCTCTGCCTCACACACCTGAGTTACTGCTCTCTGCCTCACACACCTGAGTTACTGCTCTCTGCCTCACACAACTGAGTTACTGCTCTCTGCCTCACACAACTGAGTTACTGCTCTCTGCCTCACACACCTGAGTTACTGCTCTCTGCCTCACACACCTGAGTTACTGCTCTCTGCCTCACACACCTGAGTTACTGCTCTCTGCCTCACACAACTGAGTTACTGCTCTCTGCCTCACACACCTGAGTTACTGCTCTCTGCCACACACACCTGAGTTACTGCTCTCTGCCTCACACACCTGAGTTACTGCTCTCTGCCTCACACAACTGAGTTACTGCTCTCTGCCTCACACATCTGAGTTACTGCTCACTGCCTCACATATAATGTATGCCATCCCAATATAATGTAATGGTCTCAAATACATTACAGTGCTATCATTTGATTTAATTTAAGTTCAACCTGTTTAGGTGCAAGGAGACACATTGTGCCCCTTCTCTGACCCGCCCCTTCACTTTCAGTTGTCCAACCGGCTGGGCAGCGCCAGGAGTGCGGCTGAGCTGTGTCCACAGTCTGCCATGGCAAAACCCAGGGAGCAGGCCATCACCATCGAAGGTAGGAGAACACGCAGGTCCCAGTGAAAGGGAGCTAAGCATAGGGAGCAGCTATTGCAGCTAAGCATTGGGAGCATGTCATGCAATAGCATGTCATGTGACTTATCCATCATCCAATGGTGTGGGAGAACACAGGCTCTCACCAAAATGCCCTAGAGCAATAGCAGCATCCCAGGGGCTGGTCAGCTTGGAACAGCAGTCAAATGTACATGTCCTATGAGTTGAATATTGGAGTCGTGTTGATTTCAAAGGAGGGGTGAATGTATTATTGTGTCTTTATTGTGAATTAAGCTTTCTCAATCTCTGCTGGTGATTTTCAGTCTGGATTTTGCTGATTTATGTGCTTGAAATGTCTTGTCAGTGACTGCTCTCTTACTTCCAGTCTAGAAACCTTCAGAGGGTTTTGTGAAAGCTTTGTGTGAATATCAAAGGCAGTACCCTTCCATGTGTATCCAGTATTTTTCTTGTTGTCTTCAAAATGTAAAAAATGTAAGCATAAGGCAACATTTTATGTTCATTTCGAACTCTCTCAAAACATTTAGACATTTAGAAATGGGTGTTTACTTGGAAATCCTTGAGTTTGCTTTTTAATGCAGCCCAGCGGCATTCATGTAAGAATCTTTAGCCACATTTAGCTGCATACCATCCTGGTTGACAGCATTGATCATGATGCTTTTTGCCTAACCACATGCAGCCATTTCATGCTTTATTAGATTAGGGCTTATTCAATGTTTTTCTTCCAGTAGGCATTTTGTTGAAACTAAGTAATGAAGCAGAATAGACATTATTTAATAGCATTAAAGTAGTGGTAGAATGTGTTCAATAAGTCTAAACTGAGTTGAAACATACAGGCAGAAAAGTAGAAGCGAGGATATTGGATATGAGTTTGAACCTCATTCATGAAACGTTCCTAAGTATGCGCGTACATTTACATGCGAAACAAGTCAGTATGAAAAATTTATGCTGGATTCATCAAACCGTGCGGGAAAAGTAGATTTGTTCATATTCCGTGCGTATGTTCATACATGCTGATTCATCGTAAATGACAAGCGTGTACACCTTGTTTTGCGATTAGCATAAATCCACACCCATGAATTGCCTTATATGGAAGTTGTCAATTCCATTTAAAGGTGCATACAAAGTCAAAATGGCCCTGAAAAAGCTAAAGAAATAATTATTCCGATACTGAAAACAGACTTCTATTAGCAGATATTCAATCAAGGGAAAAAAAATGTTTATTAGGCTATTGTCTGTTCCAGTGTCATAAAGTAGGAATGTAATAGTAAAGTAGCCTATATGGTAAAGTAAAAAGACCTGGCAGGATATAACATGTAGGAAATGCAGGATCTCCCGTCACACGAACTGTTAAAGTTCAAGCCTTTCTGCATTGGACGAGAGCATTGCCTTCATCTGCCAAGCACTACGGTCTTTCTCGCAGCCTGGAAATAAATAAAACAATTAATTTATTTATATCGTCATTTTGTTGGTGTTCTGTGCGTGTGAGAGTTGGTTTGAAATCTCCGATCGCCTCGTGATGGAAAGAGGTAGTTAGGAATCTATACTCTGACACAGTAAACAGCAATTTGACGTATACCAATAAAGCCAGCCGTCTCTCATCGCAGCGTTCTGCAAACAAGCGCCAACTTCCCAGCAAAATGAAGCTGTCGTGGGTCCCACCAGGCAACCGGGCCAGGATGTTGAGTAATACATTTCGCATAACGTATGAGCTGCACAGATATGATAGCCATTTCAATTAATATACGCAAACGTATCTTCGGATATAGCCTTGAGGCAACATTTGTGCAGTACAGTTACGGCACCAATAACATTGGGCAGGTTGGCAATTTCATAAAAATCCAAAAACGACTAACCAGCCATACATCACTCTCAGCCAACAAATAGCCTATGCGCGATCCTAAAGATGCGTTCTCTCCTAAGGAGCCAACTCCTCCAACAGCACAAGATCAGCCATTGTAACGCTGGCTATATAGACCTGTACGTCATTTTATAGCAAACTTTGTTTAATGGTTAAATGTGTGTTTTAATTTAAGCATATTTAATGTCATATAACATTTAAATTTAACCAATTCAGAAAAATAGTAGCCTACTGGGAGCATTAATTAAGTTATGGGTCTAATTAAATAATAATTTTAATCTAAAGTTTATGCTTTTTACAGTCGTAATTAGTATGTTTGCATTGTGCACTTCAAAGGCTACATTTAGTCTTGTGAATTTAACTGAAAATTAAAATAAATTCATAGGCCTATTCTAAAGGTACATTTAGCGGCATTTATAATTTATGGATGCAGTACGCATGGTCCTGAGCAGGTGTAAATTTTGTTCGTTCATATGAACAAATCTGAGATTCAAAAGATTTAATGAATGCCAAAATACGAACAATTGTGCCAAAATACGAACGATTTACATGCAATTTTGTTCTGCTCACGTTTCATGAATGAGGCCCATTGTGTCTTCCATAGCATATTTTATGTATTTGATATTTTATTTATTTCTGAAAAAGTGTGGCTCTGAAAATAATTCTGACTTAATTGGATATTTGTGTAAACGCTTGGATTTTAAACTGCTTCACTTCAGTTTCTCATCCAATAGGGAATACCTTGTATCTGACAACCTGCATGAAAGTAGGAGCTATTAAATATGCATTTCAGTTTCACTACTATTACTTTCCTTTACGTTTACTACTACACCATGTAAAGAAAAGTCACTCCCAAAGTGCGCTGCGCATTCAGCTCCCTCGGGTTGTACAGCTGCATTTAAATGACAGCCCTGCTTTTGGCTTCTTTGACTCTGGAAAATGAATGTCTTCTTCAATGAGTCTGGGAGGAAACTGAGCAGATATGATTGTGGAAAAAATTGTGTCTGAAAATCAATGGCATTACCTATGTATGTCAAGAACGTGTATGGAATTTAAAATTAAATTTAAAACAGTGTGCAATCTGTATGCAGCAGAATCTGGCTCTTGACATTTAAAAGTGATTGAGCTCTGAACGTCTCTGAAAATCCAGGTTATTCTCGGACAAATCAGCAGCCATCAAAAGTGCCATTCCTGGTTGTACTGGTTTAATCTAATCTCAACTATGAAAAACATGTGACCACTTTATTTGGAGCATTACGCCAAAGAGTTTTGGGTCAATACTTTTGTAAAAAAATAATAAAGATAATGGGCAGGGTGTGAGTCCATGGAAACATTTTTTATATCTTCTACAATCTCTGTAATAAATTGGAGTTTACATTAGAATCACTTTGCAGACACTTACAAAAAGTGAAGGACAGTATCACCAAGGCACAGAAAGCCCTTTCTTCATACAACTTTACCTACAACAGCACTATCCCAAAATTAAATCCAAAAATAGAAAGAGGAAAGCTAAAGATGGTCAGGGGACTGACTCATGGTGCAGTCTGAAGTGGTGGCTGGAAGACGAGTAGGGCTTCTGCTGTCCTGACTGCTGTGGGAAGCTCATTCCACCACCAGGGGGCCAGAACATGACCAGGAAGTGTTGGCACGCAGAGGGAGAGGCACTCAGAAGTTGCAGAATGGCCGGTGTGTAGGGTCACTAGGGTTTGCTGATCCTAGCGGAGCAGTCCCTTTAGCTTCCGCCAATAAGTTAGCACCAAGGTTTTAAATTGAATACAAGCCGGTATCAGTAGCCAGTGGAGGGAGATGAGAGTGACATAGCTGGGCCTGGCGAGGTTGTAGATCAGGTGAGCACTGTAGTGTTATTCTTTCCTTTTGAAACTATGTATGGTATGTACCCTGATCCAAGATATGACTGGTGATGATTTCTTATCTGTGATCACCATACATCATACTAGGTGCTATTCAGCAGAGAACTTTGGACGTCCAAATTCGAATGGCCATTGAGCGGTGCCTCTTTTACAGACGGCGGTCAGCCTTCGCTGGTTCATAGCAGGGGAACAGGCACGCCCTGCTTTCCACTCTGAAGTCTAACGCTGTGTGGCATGTCATCTGTCACCTCCTCACCCCCTCACCTCCTCACACCCTCATCCCATGCAGCCCTTCATATCACCCCTCACCCTCGGGAACCCTCTGCAGCCCCTCATTTTACCCCACCACCCCCTAAAAACCTGTATGCAAACCCTATTAATACGCACTCAGGGCAAGTCTGCCTCTCTTCCACTCACCAGGAATTTAATAATTAAGAATACAGAGAAAACTAAACTTTGGTTATGTAGACATGGGAGCAATTGAGCTTTAATTTGCGTAAATCTTTAGGTAAAGCTGAGACAGACTTTTTTGATGCTTGTGGCATGCCCTTAGGGAAAGGTTCAGATATAGTACTGCCAAAATTTGTGGGGACATTAGGAAATAATAAATATTAAATAAAATCCAAATAAAATATAAAAGTATTGTATGTAAATATACTGGTAATAAAAATACAGGGAAAATAGTAGATTAATAAGCAGTTCAAATAACAAGCACAGTCAGATTCTTTATCAAGAATGTGCTGATAGGGATTCCAAAGGGCACAGACGTATTAACAATTCAACTATTAATTTAATTCATATGTCACAGGTGAAGGAGTTATCACTAATTAATATGTATAAATCATGCAATTGCACAAATGTTGTCACAGGGAAATCGTGAATTAATGAACACTTGTGAGTAGATCTATAGGCCTAATTGTAAAAATAAAAAGACATGTAGAGCAAATAGGAAATATTGTACCTATATAATGAAAAACGTATTTAGTGGAATAAACATGGCAATCACATCAAAATAAATAAGTATCAAAAACGGCATACATAGGTGACAATAAGATATTTTGAATGGATTGAAGTAGGACAGGCTGATTCTTATTTTATGAACAAATACAGCACCAGTCAACATTATAGACCCTGGGTCTTATGTCTGCTGTGCCTATCGCACTGTGTCTCACATAACTCATCTTTCTCACATGAGCACATTCTAACTACAGTGCCAGAATGTCTCCACGGTCTCATGCCCTCCTTTCCCAAAATATCCTGAGTTAACATCTTAGTTAACACTCAACTTTCACATTGTTCGCATAATATTCACGCAGCACCGTCACTGCAACGTTGTAAGAATGTGCGTGACTCATCGGCTCGTGTGCGGTAGCGCTACATGGACGTGGACGTAGTGAAGTCATGCGTTGACCATTGAGGGTTGAACACAGGGTTGACAAGTGCGCGTCACTAGGCGTCAGGGAGGGACAGTCAGGCGCAAAGCTGGTCTCAAAACGTAGCCAGTCTGGTGCAAACGATGAAGTAAAAACGTAGCCTCGTCCTCACGCCGATCCTCGTAGTGCAGAGCCCATTCGCCCATTCGCCCAACAGGAGAAAAGACAGGCCTGGGATCAGTGTTCTCGAGGAGCCCTCTGCAGGTTGGTTAATCATTTCAAGCGCTTACATTATCTCTAACCCCATGCTTTCCATCCTGTCTTCCTTGTAGTCACAGAGCAGGAGACTAAAGTGCCAAAGAAAACCATCATCATGTAAGTGTCACCGATCTGTAAATGCATGGCTGTGTGTCCTCTCCTGTCTCACACGCGCATGCCTGGCTAACTCATCCACACCACCACAGAAGCGCTCATTTGCAGTGAATCAAGCGGCCCGTCCTATCCCGGTAGCCGAAAGACAATTCACATGCAGATGTACTGTACAATGAGAGACCACCTTCCAGAAGATTATGAAAGGGAAACAAAATGTGACTGTCATTATAATGTAGATGCACATTATGAATACTGAATTATGAATTCATTGGCTTTAATTCTGTTGAGAGAAATGATAAAACAAAACCTCTTCAGACATCGCTGGACTTGTACAGTTACATAGACATACTGGACATTAGTATGTGAGTCAGACATACTGGACATTAGTATGTGAGTCAGACATACTGGACATTAGTATGTGAGTCAGACATACTGGACATTAGTATGTGAGTCAGACATACTGGACATTAGTATGTGAGTCAGACATACTGGACATTAGTATGTGAGTCAGACATACTGGACATTAGTATGTGAGTCAGACATACTGGACATTAGTATGTGAGTCAGACATACTGGGAAGCGCACAGGACTTGATTCTCTACTCATGTGTCTTCTCCTCATTTATTGTGGATTTCCATATGATAGACGCTTCGGAGCTTTTTGCTTCAAAGCAGGCCTTAAACGACCGAACAAATGCAAATATTCTTCATGTTGCAATGAAAAGGCACTCACATAATTTCTCTCACACTTTCTGACTTGGTCTCCATCTCCGTAAACATATATATGTAAGGTATTCCTTCAGTTATCAAATAAAAATAATGAATTATCACTATAGTATTGAATTATAGTATTACTGGATTCCACCCGACACAATTCCACAACACAATAACAGATTTGCCACTAATACCAGTATTAACAATTGTTTTGGCGCCACCGAGCTTTGGCTTCAGAGGGGGAATTTTTATGGGTCATTGTTGAGAGTAAATTAACAAGACGACCGCGCTGACGCACACCTTTCTTTTATGCAACTAATCATGCAAATATATACAGCATTTGAGCTGATCACATAAGCGTTTTTTGTGTGGCTGTCCGGTCGGTCTGTTTGAAGATTTAGCGTCAATGAAGATTTTGGGGCGACTGCTCTGTGGAGTTAATGCTCGGCAGATTCTGTAAGATTTTACCACCCCAAAGAATCTACAGAAACAGCATCAAGATGAAATGGATCTGAAGGAGATTAAAACTGCACTGAATGCTCCGTTGTCTGACTGTGACAGAGACAACCTTCCGGCATGGCAATATGCACAGGCTGTTTTCTTTTTGTGTGAGCTTGGACTTCTCGCACACTAACACCCCACTCACCCGGTTTGGTGACGGCATGTCACGCAGCAGTGTGGAACCCCCCTGGGGTACCCCCCGTGTTGCCATATTCTCAAACCTTGTATGCTTTGTCCACCATCAGAGAAGAAACGATAACCACAGTGGTGAAGAACACGCGAATGAAGCACCGCATGCCCGCGGGGCTGTCCCCCTCGAGGACCCCCACCCCTGAGTCGGCGGGCGCCAGGCAAAGGCGCCCCGTCTCCCGCTCCTACCAGGAGGCGGCAAAGAAGCCCATCGTCCCCACGCTGTACGTGACAGAGTCAGCAGGGGCGACGAGCGCGACTGTCGGGCTCGGGGAGAAGAAACACAAGTGGGTGGAGGTGGAGGAAATAATCGAGTACAAGATCAACAAGTCTCCCAAGGTGCCCAGGAGGGGCGGAGTCTCGCCCAGAAGGACACGCCGGGACAACCCCAACACCAACAACTCCAACAACAAGCTGGTGGAGCAGGCTGACGCTGGAGCCTGCGCCCGGGGAGACGGCTTCAGCAACGTTCAACCTTTGTCTTGGGAAGACGAGCATGTGACCTTAGCGGAACCTGAGGGGACATTGGAGGATGCGGCGGAAATGGCAAACAGCGTCTACCTGAGAGAAGCTGTCTCATCCACGGCGGCTGCTGTCGGCCAGACTCTTGTCTTCAGCTTCCAAAGCCCAGAGTCTAGCGCCGGGTCACCGGAGCGAGTGGCCACCCCCGTGGACAGAGAAGAGCTGAGCTGGCCAGAAGAGGAGACGGTCATTATCGAAGAGCCTGATGATGATGACCTTGATCCTAGAGATCTGAAGATTTTGACGAGGGAAGGCCGAGCTCTGACCCTGGAGGACCTTGAGGACTACGTCCCGGGAGAAGGGGAGACGTACAGGTGCCCAGAGCGTGCTGGCCGGCCCTCGGCCGACAAGCCCTGCGAGATCGCTGTCCTGCAGAGGGAGATAAACGAGCCCACCGTCGGCAAGCCGGTGTTACTAAACCTGGGCCGGCCCGTGGCCCCTAAGCCCCGGCCCGGGTTTTTCAGCCGCTTCAAAGAGCACCTCTCTGGCAGCCTGTTCACGTCCTCTGCTTATCCCAGGGAGGAGCGAGAGGTCCCCATACGCGTGAGTGGAACGCACTCCCTCCGACGACCAGCAGGGGCCGCCACCACCGTGTCCTGCGAGAGCCAAGCCAAGCTTGAGGTCAAGCCTTCGTACAGCCAGGAGGTTCAGCGAAGCATAGATGGCGGGCAGCAGAGCTTCAAAACTGAAGTTTCGGCCCGCACCTTCAGCTACGCGCCAGTGGGAGAGTCAGTCACTCTTCAGATCAACAAGAAGGACAAGTACCAACTATCAAAGCCCTAAACAGCCAACTTGGAAAATAAAACTATCTACTGCCTTGTATGTCAAAAAAAATCCAACCTGAAAAAGACCTGAAATAGCCCTTTTAGTCTTAAATGGGAACATTTCTGTAAATTCTACTTAAATGTAAAGGCATGTGCAAAGCTTTCATTTACTGTAAATTGCGGATCATTCCATATCGATGCAAAGGTGGAGATTAGATTAAACCTTTTCCTCCTGTTCATTTACTTCTCTTCCTTTAAGTTATATCTCAAAAAATATATTTGTAACATCAGAAGTTTTGTGGAAAAAGGAATCAGTCATTCAGAGTTGCTCTGAAACCAATCAAGTCTACCCCAGTGCGCATCTGCCTCATTTTTGAGAGCACATGCATACACACTGTATTCTGTAAAATGCTGAAAAATACTGACGTTATATTTTCAAAACATTATCCGTTCTCTCAGTGAAGAGGTGACGGTTGTACCGTTGAATCTAAGAAAGTGTGAAAAAAGAAGGAAAAAGTTAAGTCGTGCTAAAAGATTTGTTTGTAAAGTAGA
This sequence comes from Ilyophis sp. 1 JC-2022, assembly GCA_022702515.1. Classification (NCBI taxonomy): domain Eukaryota; kingdom Metazoa; phylum Chordata; class Actinopteri; order Anguilliformes; family Synaphobranchidae; genus Ilyophis; species Ilyophis sp. 1 JC-2022. Next base: position 27,004,320 of record CM040395.1, on the reverse strand, counting down.
AGGTATTGTATATACAGTATCCTTCCAAATGAGGCTAAGCAAAGCGGATTGCAAACATATGTTTTTTCTTACATATGAATAAAAACCTTGTGTTGTGGGCACAAAGTTGTTCTAAATATGTAAGTTTGTTTTTGAAAATGTTGGCTAAGAATGTCAAGAATGATACTCTACAGTGTGGGCAATCAAAAATACTTTATCTAGATGGTGCAAAGACCAAACTGTTGAGGGTATTGCTCTACGTGAAAGAAAAGAATGTTTGAAACAATGGATTGTCAAAGGCGCTGTGTGTTGTTTCAGAGTATTGACTTTTGATACAAATATTGTATCAAACGCTGTTGCGTTGATTTAACTGAAGTGTAGCATATGAAGATCGACACAATACTATAAATGATATATAATTTAGTTATACGTTAACTGGATAAAATGTCTTTCTCCATGGAATCTCAGTGGAAAGTTTCTGAATCACCTCATGTGTACTACAAAAATGTTCTTATTACACCTAATTGGGCAAAGTTATTTTTTTGCCATTTCAGAACACTGATACCTCTCATTCTTTCACTTGTAGTATGGAGTGACTGAGCCCTTTGGCTTGAGACATGAAGCACCTGTGTTTACTTGAAGTTATTTAGCGACATCAATGACACCACGCCATGTTACCATTTATTCTTGCACTGATTAATTGATTCTGTAGACTGCCATCTTTTCTAGTTAGACCTTTAAACTTTTGAATTTCTACTGTTTGGGTAAAGTGGGTTCTTTCCCTCTGCTATTTTTACAGCAGATGTTTTTAGAAAGTAGTTAATACCATAAAACAAAGAAACAAGTGGAAGGACTACCAAGACAGAGACAGCATGATTTATAATTTATTTTTGGAAGCTGCTTGTGTATTTATCCTGTTGCATTTATTTCTATCAGAATGCAAGGCTTCTTACCCAGTGCAGTATTATCATGGTATATGTTTAAAGGGAACCTCCACTGGAAAAAAAAGAGATCTCTTCTTTGGTACTCTTTTCAAAATTTCTTACTTTCACGTTTGCATTTAAAAAGTTTGAGGCCTTTGTTTTCAAACAGAGTGGGGCACTATGGGATTGCTGACTCCCTGGATCCCTGGAAAGTCTTCTTCTTGAAAGGGTTTTGACTGCACTATGTATCCAGGGGTGTGGTTTTAATGATTGTTGATTTTCATTCATGTATTCACATTCAACTGCATGCTTTCCTTTCAGACAAAAAAAGAAAAAAGTTAAAATCGCATCCCTGAATCACAAGAAACAGTCAAAAAAAAAAAAAAGGCGAAACTTTGGAGCCACAGATTATCAGCAATCCCACAGTGCACTGCTTCATTATTTTTGTAATCAAAGTAATTTCTAAACTGGGAACCAAAAGAGAGGTATACTTAATTGACCATTTTCTGCATTTCAAGTTCTTTTTTATCTCTCAGTGGAGGCCTCTCTGAAGCACATGTTCTGGTTTTATACCAGTGTTGTTTCGGTATGCCATGTACAGTAAATGACTGAACCTGGTGGTGATTTAAAAAGGTTTAAAATGTATGCATACGCATCACAAAAGGCGTTGCGAATCTCCACTTAGCCTGAGATCTGTGTGAAGTATGGATTTATTAATATTATTTCATAATGAATGATGCAGAGGATTGTGAGTAATGTTAGCCTTTGTTTTATTGATAACGGATAATGTTATGATAAATGTTCTGTAAAAATAATGAAATGATTGATTAGGTGTTGGAGATCTAACACAAAAATGCACAATTGTGTTTGAAATCCCTGCTAATGTTTATATTTGAAATTATAGTTCGTAGCCATGTTTGAGGGATTCCAAGTGTGTGTCAAGTTTAAAGCTTTCGAAGTGGATTGAATAAATATCTTGCACCTGAAAGATCAAATGATTTTTCCTATTTTTTCTCCTCCAGAAAAGACGAGCATCAGTATTAAGATCCATTACAACAATATTTTCATACTGTATATTTTCTGTGCATTAAATTCCCGCTTTCCATATGTATATGCATTTTATCCTTTAAGATCTTTCTTTAGATCCCTCTTCAGCATTGTTCGATGTCTAGGGAACCCGATGATATTTGTAGCATGAGTGTGTATTGTAATACAGTGAGCACCATAATTAATTGTACAGTGACACATTTTTTGTTATGTTGGTTCTGGACATTAGCACTTTGAGTTTGAAAGGATACAATGAAAAAAAATATATATATATAATATTTTTTTTAAAGATATTTGGTGGGTGTGTAGTGGATACATCCCTCTGTGATATGTTGTGGTTATTTGAAGTTTTTAGAATCCCTTGACCATCACTAAGTTTTTTTCCAACAATGTATCAATTGTGGTGTGATGCGTTACAGTAAAAAGTTCCAGCGCTGTTGTACAGTCTCATAGTAGACCATGTCTCGATGGACAGGACATTTCAGGAAGTGGTTCAGACTGTCAGCTTTAATTTGAGGCTATGTTCATCCAGATTGGATGAACCGTTTAGAAATTGTATAACTTTTTGTACATAGTTCCCCCCATTTTCGAGCATCAAAAAAGATTGGACAGTTTAACATAATGTAGAATAAAGTAATAATTTTTTATATTTGGTTGCATATCCTTTGCATGCCATGACTTCCTGATGTCTGTGACCCAACAACATCAAAAGACTCTTTTTCTGGTACTCCTACAAGCGCGATACTATAATCTCTCAGCATTTGAATGGATCTCTGGGAATTTGTGTGTGGGACTAGATTTGGCTGTAAATTACACTGGAACAGGATGGAACACATAAATGGCTCTAAGTCATCAATGGTCTGATATATCAAACAAGCCTTAAACCCTCACTCTGCTGCCAGATATGCAGTAGATATGGATGGATAACTTGAAGAGTTTTTTTTCCTAACTTTTTTTCCATAGAGTTCAATAAGAAAAATTGTCAGGAGAAACAACCCTTAAAGTGATCCATCCATATTTACTGCATATCTGGCAGCAGAGTGATGGTTTGAGGCTTGTTTGATACCTCAGACCCTTGATGACTTACTGTTCCAGCATAATTGATGAAAATACCCTCAAATTAAAGCTGACAGTCTGCACTTCAACCTCATTGTCATTGTATCCTTTCAAACTCAAAAGGGGCTAGAGTATAGAATTAAAATAACAAAAAATGTGTCACTGTCCAATGAATTATGGTGCGCACTGTATATCTTCAGCTATGTTAGATTTCCAAAATAAAAGGATAGTGTAACATTATCCCTCGTAAGGAATCTCTTAGATTACATTTTCTTATAATTAATTTGTATACACATGCACACACACACACACACACACGCACGCACGCACGCACGCACGCACACACACACACACACACACACACACACACACACACACACACACACACATGCACACAGAGAGCTACATACCATGTGATATCATCTAATGATGCTGCAAGCGTTAAATCGTTGCTTTTAATGACAGTAATCATTAGTGAGCATTAAAGTAAACAACTAAATTGTTTAATTGATGTATTTTAACTGTAGGCAAATTTCATGTGGGGAGTTAATATATTATGCTTTATATTGTATATATTGTACATATGCTTTTATATTTGTGTCATTTTTTTTTATTAAATCCATTGCTGTATATGATATATGCTTCTCACATACGAATCTGACCTGTTGCTTGATCATTCCTACTTTTTGCTCTGCTCAAAATCTCTGAGGGAATGCCTCTCTTGGCGCACGCAGTTACAGTTACGGTGTCCATTCAGGACTACACAGAGGTTCCTGTTAAATAGTCCACAGTACTATATTCATCTCCATGGTTCTGTCATATGCACCTCACTACTCTTGGTGTATGTTGTGGTTTTGCCGCCCTGTTTTTGAAGTCTGTGCTATCCCTTTGAGGTCACCAGGAGACGGGTCCTCTGTGCTGTAAACTTGTGTGTCTGCAGGAGGCCCTGGGCCCAGAAAGGAGCCCACCAGGGAGAAGGAGCTGACCTCCGAAAGCCTTGAGGTTATCCCCACGGAGGAGCTGCTCACCCGCACCACCATGCCCACACAGGATATGGGCATCTCCAGCACCCCGGAGCATGGTGGGTAGCCATGTACATACAGTAAATGGTGCCGGTGATCTCAGTATTTCCCACGATGAGGTCTAATTGTGTACACAAATCTTCGTTAACCCTCATATTATGTTGACATTGTATGACGCCGTGACCCCAAAAGTTTAAACTGACACGAAACTATTGTAAAAGAAAGATTTTGATGCCTTCTGTGTCACCTCTTGTGTGTCTTCCAATTGACTAGTCGTTTATCCCTAAATATCAAAAACATTCATGATGAAAACATCAAATTTTACAGCCTGTGGTAAGTGAAAGTTTTAAGTTTAAAACCTGTATGGGAAAGTGCCACCAGAATCCCCCACAAAAACATAGAAGGTATATTTTTTTACATTTTATACAGCTACCGCACAAATGACCCCACACAACACCTTTGTATACAAAATGTATTCATTTAGTTGAATGCTTATTACTTATAAATATAAATATATAAATACGTCGGAGTAATTGAGGTTATTGAAAATGTGTATAAAAATGACTTACAGTTAAGACAACATTACAGTATGACTTACAGAAATACAACATTTCAACAAATTGTCGCAATTGTCTCTCAAATGTATCAAAGCTGGCCAGGGATTGTCTGGGGATCACCCGGAATGAGTTGGGAAAAGTCGCTGGGGAGAGGGATGTGTGAGCTACTCTGCTTGCCCTGTTGCCACCGCGACTCTGACTTGGATTAAGCGGTTATAAAATGGAAGGACGGATGGATGGATTAAACTCCAAACTACGTATGCATTATACAGATATAATGACCACTCATTGAACAATGGAGTATTCACCCAGACCATGGTATAAAGTGTTTTAGTTCCCTTCAGTTCTGGGCTTTTTTGCCCCTAGTTATAAACCTGCTATTGTCTACTTAACTCCCATGTGGCCTTTTGGAAATGCATGTGGCCTCTAAGAATCCTTTGTATTGGATCTTGCCGTTTCAGTTGAGTAAAACATTTTTATTACCAGCTTGTGATTTGGGATTATGGATGATTTTTGATTATGAGGATATTGTTTTGTGTTTATCATTGTGCTTGAAATAAACAGCCATTACAGCTGTCATTTTGAACTGCTGCTTCTATCGCTGCCCAATCCTGTTTCTGGAGATCTACCGTCCTGCAGGTTTTCACTCCAACCCTAACAAAGTACACCTCATTCAATAGCTAGAGATCTCGTTGAGCTGCTAATTAGCAGAATCACATGTGCCAAATTAGGGTTGAAATGAAAACCTACAGGACCGTAGATCTCCAGGAACCAGGTTGGGCAGCTCTGCTATATAAGAATTCCTCAGTGAGCTGACAGGACATGAACCCTGTGCATTCTGCCTGCAGATCTGGGCCCAGTGAGTGAGTCGAGTGTCCCACTCAGGAAGTGGTACCAGATTGACTTCAACCCCGCTGCTTTCTGCAAGAGGGTTTTCCAGTCCGTGTACTCCGAGCCCTCGACACGGTCAGTCTCGCAGAGTGAGCCACACTTTTGCAGTGTTTCATTGTTTTTGTTCAGATTTTAATGACGCTTGTAAATCACTGTATGAGATGTGGGTTGTAATAAAAGGCAGAATAATTACCTCAAGCACTTCTAATTCTGTAACCATCTAGCCATTGGAATGAGGGCTGTTTGATCCCTTTTCAGTGACTTCTCTTATAGATTTTATGCTTGTTTTTTTTGTTCATATATTCATATAACCCACTTGAATGTATTTTTTAGTGTTTCAAGTGGACTATAGGTGCTGCAAGGTGCTTGGCTGCATGATGATTTAATTTTCTATTGTGATTGTGCTGTCCTTCAAGATCTGACCCAAGTGCACAGAAAACAAATAACAGCGGCGGAAGGGACATGGACCCCAAAATCAAAAGTGAGGTTTTCAGCAACACCACTGAGGAATCTGTCATCACCGGTAGGCCTCTGTGTGTATATTTGCTTGAAAAGTGCTGTCAGTTTGCATGACCTCATTGATTGTTTGAGAATAGGCAGATGTCTTTATAATGCATAAATGGAAGTGAGGCTGTAAGTGCGCTGAGAGGGAGCTTATTGCTGATTGGTCCCTCTCTAGGCCCTCCCTCCATCCATAAGCCCATAGTGGACCTGAGGGTGCAGAAAGGAGAGGCGGCAGCCTTTGTCGCTCACATCATGGGGTTCCCTGCTCCAGACGTCTCCTGGCACAAGGTACACTCAGTGTGGTAGCTGAGTATTTGCTCGGTATACCGGCACTAATAGATTTTGTGTGTCAGTTGTTAATAAATATTTTTGAAAAGATACAAGTTTACACTTCATTTTATGATAAATTTTGGGTTATCCGTGATTTACTGTGGTATCGATTTGGTATCAATATCAAGGTGCCAAAGCTGTTATCGGTATCAAAGTCAAAATTTTGGTATCGGAAAACAACACTACTCACTGATGGAACAATACATTTTTCTATAACATGACTGGTTATAAACACACCATTTCTAAACACAGATGGCAGGCCTTAATTCATATAATGTATTCACCCAGTATAGTTGTTACAATTTTAATGAATAGATGCCAAGACCTGCATGTCTATTAAATTACATTTCTTGTTCTCTGGTTTTTTTTTTTGTACTTTGTACATTTTAATGTATTGCTATTTGCCCCTGCCCCTGAGTTGTTTGATTTTGTGGTTTGGTGTATTGTACTTGGAGGATGGGAAGCCGTTGTCAGCCAGCGAGCGTATAAAGCTGACAGAGAACAGTCCGCAGTTCTCCCTCACCCTCGTCAACACTGGGAGCGTAGACAATGGCGTCTACACCTGTACTGCCAGGAACGCCGGGGGAGAGGTCTCCTGCAGCGCCAAGCTCACCGTAGACAGAGGTCAGAACCAATCTGGCTTACATATTTTACATAGTGTTTTACTCCTCAGGTAATTCTGACTCACGGTATTATAAAGGGTGCGGAAATTAGGGACTATAGACATTATTTCTGAAAATAGGGTTCACAGGTTCTAACTGGCGCTTTTTATCTTTAATTTACAGGTAAGCTGTTTTTTTAGACTTGAAATTGTAACCAGTATATTGTATAGCTTGACTACTTATGGTATGCAGTCTTTGAAAAGTGCTTTAGAGTAGTAGTTCTAGTAGATGTAGCCATACTCATAGTTGTCATGGTTTTAGTTGGTATCAGAGTGGTACACAACCTTATCCAGGGTGATTTAGCAATAATATTGTATAACGATCGATGCATGGCAGTATGGGGAAAGTGTTGCTGTGAACAGACACTAATAGTGATCCCTGACTGACAGGCTTGGGGGAGTGGGCGGAGTACAGTACAGTGATGAAGAGGAAGAGGCGGAGCCTGCAGTCACTGTATGAGGTCCATGAGGAAATAGGGAGGTAACTGGCATCCCAATCGCTTAACATTGCACACTTAATTAACAGTGACATGCACTATGTATGTTGCTCTGGATAAGAGCGTCTGCTAAATGTCTATAATGTAATGTAAACATTGCAAAAATTGTAAGCCATATGAATATCCTTGCTCATTATCTGTCTCCATCATTTGTCATAGCAGACATTTGCAGGGTTACCTGGTTATTCAAGCGACAAAATACACGCTTGATGGAAATTGGAATCATGAGGAAGTGTGTTAACAAATTGACACATTAAGCATTTTAAATCAATGTGTTAAATTAATATGTAACCTTTGACAGCACTACTGCAAATGTAACACTTTCTATTAATCCATCACACTCTTTGTGTCACTGAGCCGAGTGCTCTGCAGCCCTGTTTTTTGGTTATTTCTTTTCCTTTTTTTCTGTTTTTGGTTATTTCTTTGAGTGATATTTCAACATACCTCAACCATTTCTAGCTATGGGAGACCGCACGCACTCTCTCCAGTTTGACGGACGTGTGGCTCCCTCCCATTGCCACCTAAAGAGGTGAAGTACTTGTGAAGTTTATCCACCCCCTAACCCAGAGCTCAGGTATCAGCCACACATAATCCCCTTCCCCCCTTTCTCCAAGGGGCTCGTTCGGGATCGTGAAGCGCGTGACGAGTCGAGAGAGCGACGAGAGCCTCGCGGCCAAGTTCCTTCCCCTGAGGAAAGGCAGCCGGAGAAGGGCCTTTGAAGAGAGGGACCTGCTCGCTCGAATCACCCACCCCAGGGTGGCCTGTTTGCTGGACAGCTTCAGTTCCCGGCAGACTCTGGTGCTGCTCACCGAGCTGTATCCTCCTTGTAGAACCAGGCCTGCTGGAAGCCACTCGATGTGTTTCTAATTCAGTTATACGACTGCCTAAAATAAAAGTTTATATAAACAGGGATTCTGCACTGCAAAAACCAAAAAATAAGTCAATTTTAACAACCATTTTAGTCTTATATTTAGGCTTAAAATTTTATTTATATACCTGTACATATTTTTTTTTGCTAAATAAGACAAAACGATTGACAATGAGGTGAGACAGTCTGACTCGTTTCAAGATTTGCCAATGCCAAAGATTTGCCAGGTAAGACAATTTCACTTCTCACGCAAAAAGTGACTTAAAACAAACTAGTGAGAGAACTACTAGGGAGAGAAACAACATTTTAAGTGTCATTTCGAGACTAAAATACTTTAGTGCGCAGACAGATACCAAAGCAGCACTTCACCTTGGATATACAGTGTCAGTGAGCACCATAATTTATTGGACAGTGACACATTTTTTGTTATTTTGGTTCTGAAGTGTTTCTTCTCCTGACTTATTTTTCCATAGAGTTCAATAGGAAAATGTGTCAGGTGAAACAACCCTTAAAGTGATCCATCCATATCTACTGCATATCTGGCAGCAGAGTGATGGTTTGAGGCTCGTTTGATACCTCAGACCCTTGATGACTTACAGCCATTTCGCCAACCATGTATTCCATACTGCTCCAGCATAATTTACAGCTAAATCAAGTCCCACCCCCCAATTCCCATAGAAATCCATTCAAATGCAGAGTATCGTATCGCTTGTAAGAGTACTAGAAAATAAAATATCAAGAGTCTTCTGATATTGTTTGGTTACAAACATCAGGAAGGCATGGCATGCAAGGATATGCGACCAATTATTAAAAATTATTTATTTATTCCACAGTATGTTAAAGTGCCCAATATGATTATTTTTTGATGCCCGAAAATGGGGGGGGGGGGGGGACTATGTACAAAGGGTTCTATAATCTCTAAACGGTTCATCCGATATGGATGAGAATACCCTCAAATTAAAGCTGACAGTCTGCACTTCAACTCATTGTATCCTTTCAAACTCAAAATGCTAGAGTACAGAACCAAAATAACAAGAAATGCAAGAATTAATAGTTTTGAGAGTTTTTGCATCTGATAGGGCTGCTTTCCTACACATGGTACTGAGGGCTGCAATGTCTGGAAGCATTCATACCTGCCAGGCCTGTAATAACCTTATTTAGATGAATCAATGTGCTGTAACCTCCTTCTCCAGGTCTGAGAGTAATAATTTATTTTGTCAGACTGCAACATTAAGTAAAATTGATTGGTAATAGTGAAACTAAACGTAAGACTGACAAAATAATAAAACAGCTGTACATGATCTACAGTCATCTATCTCAGCATCTGACATTCTAGCAGCATATTAATCATAATGAAAATTCACTCCATGCAGTAGGACTCTGAGGCTGATTGTGACCTGGAGGTTGGTCAAGTAATGTCATTTAAAGTGGTTTAAAGCTGCCAGACTATTGGCCTCCCAGGACCAGTTCTGTGTTGACTCAAAGAGCAGAAGACAACTGTGATAATTCACACTTTTCCTTAACAACGGCACTAGCTGCTCCAGCCACGGCCTGCTCGACCATTTATTATCCAAAGCCACTGTAAAAGAGAGAGAGGTGAGATGAGACGGGTCTTTCCACACACTTTTCTCAGTCAGGTTTGATTCATGTTGCTATTACAGGGTCTTTCTAGCAGAACCTTTTCTTTCCTCTTGGCAATTGAGTGTTATAATATTTTAAGGTAGGTAGGTACTTCTTTTCCAGGATGTTTATATGGTTTTATTGCAATACCCCCCCAAAAAAAAAAATCATAAAAATGAATATTATCGTGTTTTTGAGGAAAGACTGATTCTATAATGGCACATCTTCTGTTGTTTTGTTGTTGTCAGGTGGGAATGTATATTCAGCAAATCTTAGAGGGCATTGAGCATATTCACAGCCTGGACATTCTTCATCTGGATATTAATGTAAGGATATTCTCCGTTCTCTGCTTTGGGAATATTTGTGGGATTATTTCCCTCTACTAGCATCAGAAGGCTGTGTGGTCCAAGAATTAAATAAAGGGGAAGAAAACACAATCCATCAGGCTGTTTATATAGTGGTGCCACTGTTGTGAATTCTGGTCTTTTTTCAGTTATAGATATCTCAGTGCGGTTTCTGGAACCAAAGATCATTTCACTCCTTTTTTTTTTATCTTTGATAAATTCCAGCCTACTAATATCCTTATGACACTGGAGAAAGAAGGGGTGAAGATCTGTGATTTTGGGTTCTCCCAGAAGATAGACCCTTCAAGATGCCAATACAGTAAATTTGGAACTCCAGAGTTTGTGGCCCAAGAAATTGTGTGCCAGGCTCCAGTTACAAAGGGAACAGATATCTGGTAAATAGAATACACAAATGCAGACACACACAGTCACACACACAAACATGCTCATAGTCTGAATTTTTATTGATTAGATCTGAAATTGCATCACATCTTGTTCCCATTTCTGAAGGTTGCTATATTATTGATATTAATATGATTAATATTAAAAGTGCAAATACAAATAATAAAATTTTTAAGAACACAAAGGGGTTTTCTCTGTTGCCTTGACATAACCTGTAAGAAATTGTTTCTTTTTTCTTACATTGTCAGGTCTCTTGGTGTTTTGTCATATCTTTGGTGAGTCCTGCAGCTTGTATAAGTAATTTATTAATATAATGTGATGACTGATTTGGTTTCTTGGTGCGTAAATAGCAGTGCTTTTCTCTGACAGTCTGACTTGCCGCTGCCCGTTCTCTGGAGAGTGCGATCGTGCTACCCTCCTGAGCGTGCGTGAAGGAAAAGTGTCCTGGGACACGCCTGATATCACATCGAGGAGCCGCCCAGCTCGAGAGTTCTTGCACAGGGTTTTACAGCCAGTGCCTAAGTGAGTGTTCAATGGGGCATTCAGCTTGAAAAGCCTTTTGTGAGCGGACTGATTTGATTTAGTTGAATATTTTCAGTTATATATTAATGTTGTACTGTCAAGAAATGTATAATCTGGCTCCTGATATGTTGAAAGGCATTATTTTATCTTTATGCATGATTCATGATGATGATGCTCATGTTTTGTACACTTATTTATTTTTAAATGAGTTTTTACCCCCATCAATTTGGAATTGCTAGTCATACCTCTGTTGAGTCGCCACTGTAACTCATGTGCAGTCAACCTTGTGCCAGTAACACTACAGGCTACACAGTACTACAGGAGAGCTAGCGTCAAATGGAGAAGAGCTGTCACTGATGAGAACTGTGGATTCCTGGCATGCCATTGGGAGGAGTTCATTTATAGCAACAAAAAAAAGGAACCCTAACCAATTTAAACATATTTAAGCTTTTTGATGTAGCCAAGATGCCAACCTGCAATGTCCAGGTTGTAGGGACCAGCCCAGCCTGGGCTCATAGAAAGTGACTTTACTGGCTCAGTCTTTCACAAGCTTTATGCTAGTCATGTCACCTGAGAGACTACACATGCTTTGCTCCTTTCTGGTTTGGGAAGGATTGAGTTCTGAACTGAAATCTTCGTGATTTTTCCCCCCCCTCTTGTAAGTTTGCGACCAACTGCTGCTGAATGTTTGAGGCATGAATGGTTTCAGGTAAGGTTTAAAAAAATTTGTAATCACTTTTCCCTTTTTAAAAATAAATACAGTGAACACCATAATTCATTGGACAGTGACACATTTTGGTTCTGTACTCTAGAACTTTGAGTTTGAAAGGATACAACGACAATGAAGTTGAAGTGCAGACTGTCAGCTTTAATTTGAGGTTATTTTCATCCATATCGGATGAACCGTTTAGAAATTATAGAACCTTTTGTATATATTCCCCCTCATTTTCGGCATATTGGACAGTTTAACAATGTAGAATAAAGTAATTATTTTAAATATTTGGTCACATATCCTTTGAATGCCATGACTTCCTGATGTCTGTGTGTGACCCAACAATATCAAAAGACTCTTGATATTTATGGTACTCCTACAAGTGATACTATAACCTCTCTGCATTTGACTGGATCTCTATGGGAATTGGGGGGTGGGACTAGATATAGCTGTAAATTACACTGGAACAGTATGGAACCGGTGGCGTTTTTACATTAGGGGCAGGTGGAGCAGAGAACGTTGTGGCAAAATGTATTTTATATTTAATACAAAACAGTGATTAAATTGTAAAATTGGTGTGTATAAATATAATAAACTTGACTCACACTGCTTATAGTGTTGTTTTTGAGTAGTTTAAAAGTGCCACAAGCTCATGCAACAGCATAATTTAGGAAATTGTGGTAGGCCTCTCCATGTATCTCTCCTGCACTGGGTTGTAAGTGTGTGGGGTCCAAGTTGGGGCGTCTCAGTGTCTGTTTTAACCGTTAAAATGAGCACCTTGCTGAATTTGTTACACACTCATTATTATGTGAAAAGCTAAATACAGGAATATATTCAATAAACTTGAATCAGACAAATAACTGTGGTGTCTAGTGATTTTAATAGATAATAGATTATGTTCTATACGGTTTTTGGTGAATTTATACAGTTTTGCAGGCGTGAAAATAAGGGCAGCTCTCTCCAGAGGTTGACACCTATGTTTTACCTTTTTGAAGTTTCTTTAAGTTCAAGTTTGAACGATTTATTTATTTTTACGATGAGTAGGCTAAGCGGCATTTTTAAAAGCTTAGGCTAATTACTTGGTATCATTCACTTTAGCTATGTTAGGCATGTCTTAACATAACTAAAGCAATATCAAATTTTTGTATTAAATGTTTGCATATTTATTTGACATTTATCTGATAATTCTCGTTATTATAATATGCCATTGGCATGCTTTGCATTTTTTGTATTTTAGCCAGGCTATAATTGCATTAGTTCTGGATAAACTTGATCAAACTTGTTTTAACTTTCCTACAAGTTAACAACGTGTCATATGCTTGTATTTACGGTTTTGATGAAGCATGCAAGTTATTGAAGAAACGTATCTGTCTCATCCTATTACTTTGTTGCAGTATAGGCGACCTCAATGTAGAGTTCTGTGTTGTGCTGAAGCGATACATTGTATTCAGTTTTGAAATCTTTCTGCTCGCTGGCACTTAGGCGTACAGCGCAGCCCATAGCATAGGCCTACCGTAGACTAATTGGCTATCTTTATTTTTTTGATGGTGACGTCATACAAAACTGCCCCTCCAGAAATGTCATGCTAAAATCGCCACTGTATGCAACACATGGTTGGCTAAATGGCTTTAAGTGATCAAGGGTCTGATATATCAAACAAGCCTTAAACCATCACTCTGCTGCCAGATATGGATTAGAGATTATGGTGTATGGGTTCACTTGTTACTATAAGTATGTAACATTGGATTTCTCCTTGGTAAAATTGGCACTATATTGTTCATGATTTGTTTTTCGTCTAGGGGCTACATGCGGTCCAGGAATCAGCGGATATCGGTACAAAGAACTTGACATTTTTTATTTCAAGAAATAAACTACAGGTAAATGAACGTCATACAACAGGAGACAAGCAACCCGTGTTAGGTGCAACAAGTATGTCACATTTCTTGGCCTTGTTTCTTACCTACAGTTTTTATGCTCAAACTTTTTTTTTGCTCTTATTCTTTTTTCCATTTCAATCAATATTTATTCTCAGTGAGAATTTTGTGTCGGAACAGCAAGAGGATCTAAGGTTTTTAGTCTACCAGAGGTGTTGAGCACTGTGTCCATATAAGTTATTTCAAACTGCTAATAGTAGTACAGATCATACATTACATACATTACAATAAATTAATTTTGCTCAAGATAGAAACCCCTCTCAGTATTTTTTTAAAGCAAAAGTAGGCCTGATGTTATGTTTGATACATTTTCAGGTGAAATTATGGTATTGTTGATTAGTAATTGGGAGCCCTATATCCTGATTGGATATGGTCTACTATGCTCCTTGGATTGGCACTGGATTGAGATCCATTACAAAATAAATTTGGAGCACTGCTTTAAACTAAGGTGTTTGAGGGTTGATTTCTGCTGTACTCTGTGTCCCTGCAGCGATCTCATATCTGCTATGGTTCAGCAATGGTGCTGCGAACAATTGCAGACCTACTAGCAGCCTCACCCCAAGACACCTCACTGGCTGGCCCCCCAACCCAACAGAGCCAGGACAGCTCCTCCCTCAGCAGTGGCTCCTCTTCCGAATATGATGAGATAGATGATTGGGCCACACCCCTATTGATCTCTAATGAGGGCAGAGATAATAGGCATCTGGAAACTGAAGACCTAGATTCAGAGCCACCTGATGGAAGAATCGCTTTACATATACCTAGCATGGAAAGACAGACTGAAGTGGAGGTGACATGGAGGCAGGTCACATCAGAGCAGGACAGCCAGAGGGCGGTACTCACCCCGGAGTGGCCCACTGGTCAGCTGACACGAGGGGACAGCACCTCATCGCTGTGCTCAGAGGACGAGGGCTCCACTGGGGGGCGCGTCCCCAGAGAGAGTCTAATCAAGAGCACCTTCTACAGTAGCTCTGAGGAGCTCTCTCCGCTGTCCGCACGCCGGATCTTGCTTCGTCAGAAGAAGCGCACTAAGAGAATGGAGCGCAGCCGGGTGCGCCTCAGGTCCGGTTTCTTCAGCAGTCTCGGCGAGCCCCTTCTTGAGCACATGGAGGACAGTGCAGAGGAGGACGATGGCGGGAGCCAGAGAAGGGATTCATCCCAGCCTTCTGTGCCTCTGACTAAATCCTGCTCCTTTGACGGTCGCCAAATTGCCTGTTCTAATACACAAAGGCAGAGGAGGAGCAGGTCCCTGGATGAGTATTCAAGAAGGGCCACATCTGAGTTGAGGGAGTTGGCGGAAGATGAGGATGGATTGGATGCCTTTAGCTCTCAAGAGGTTCTGGGACAGGACAAAAAATGCAAAGTCCCAGATAAGTTCTCTGAGAGCATAGCACAGTCGGCTGATACTGTTACAGAAACTCAAGAGGTGCTTGAACTAAAAGACCCATCGTTTGAAAAAGCCAAAGGCTGCTCCTCTGAGTTTGCTACTGATCAGGTCGTAGAGGCAGAGGTGCCTCAGCCTACAGCAGGTGACAGTACTGAATCTGCTGTATTAGAGTGTGTTACAAATGATGCTCTTTGCCTCTCAGAAGACATTAAAGAAATGACTGCTTCTGCATGTTCTCCAGAGAGGGTTGATAGTGCGGTAAATACTGAATTGTGGAAAGACCATCAGGATATGAGCCGCATCCAGTCAGACACAAAAGACCACTCAATCTTGAAGCCCATATTTGTGGAATCCACAACGCCGGTTTCTGTTGTGCAGGACATCTCGGAGTTACTGGCTTCAAACTCTGACTTAGACTTGTTTGAGAGACCTAGAAGCGTGGATATATCCTTCAAGGCTTTAGAAACATTGGAGTTGGAGAATAGAGCTCACTTTCCAAAGATTCACAAAGTGAGGTCAGATGAAGTGATAAGTAAACCAAGTGATTTGGCTTTGCTTGTTCCAGAACCAGTAGAAAGGGCCCATAGTGCAGTATGTGGTATGTCTGCTTCAGCTGCTTTGGAGGACACCTGTGGCTTTAAATCCCACTCTTCCAAGGAGCTGGACACAGTGGAAACCCCTGCTGAAATTTCAATCAAACGGGCAGATTCATTCCAAGAGCTCTTTCTTTGTGCCCCTCAGGATGAAGAGCTTTGTGACTCTGTTGCAAAGTCTCAGAAACAGAGGTCAAACCTTCAGGTTCAGAAAAGGATTTTGTGATGGTGGACTCAGCAGAAGAGGTCTATCCAGGTCTTCTTGAAGACCAGGAATCACATGGTTATCGTGCTAGCTCACAGAGTTCTGTCACACATGTATATGACAGAGATTTAGAAGAGGCCTGTGGTGGGGCAGAAGCCCACCCTGGCATCATGATATACTCTGATGAAAGATTTGAGGGCCTTGACGAAACCATGTTTGAGAGTTCTTCTGGAAAACCATCGCCCTACATGATTATGGAGAGCTACGAGGACAAGGACTCTGATCTGGAGCTCAAGGACCTTTTGGAGGACACATGTGAGGACCACGGTCAGATGATGCCAACTGAAAAATCAGGATGGTCCGACAGCAGAATCCCTGTGGAGGGAGGTGAGCTCCTTGCTAGATCTGGTTCATTAAAAGTCCTTCACAGAGGCAGCATAGACATTGCGGAAGAGCTCCAGAGATATCCTTCGACACCATCACTTGAGATCAAAACCCTCCCTGGAAAATCTGAGAGAATTATGGGATTTTTCCGCCGGCAGTCGTGGACAAGCCAGTCGTCCTCACCACTGGAGAGAGTAGTAAAAAGACAGGCATCTGAAGGGGATTCCAGTGATTCACCACAGCAGCAACAAGAGCATCTAACGAATCCAGACATGTCCATCACCAAGAGGGTAAAGGCATCTGTCTCCAGCTTTTCCAAGGCTGTGTTGGGCAGGCAAACCAGTAAAGAGGACAAGAAAGAAAGTGAGCCTGTCCATGCCATGGGTAAGCGATGCGGAAATTACTTTATGATCTCAGCAGTATCAGTGGGTTTTACAAGGTTTCCTTTTTAAATTCAAGCTTAGTTTAGCTTAGCAAGAGTAGAGTCTCAGTTGAATAATATGCTGAATAGTTTCAATTTCAAGTTATGTCTTGACTATACCCAAATCTGCTCAGCAATGATATAGTTTTTCAACACATTAATGATTATATCCTTCTTCAGATACTTAAAAAATGAATGAATGATTTTCCTTGTTTCCCGAGCACAGGCATTGGAATGAAGAGTTCTCCGCCATTTGCCCGCTGTAAATCACCTGAGGAACGTGGAGGCTCACCCAAAAGGTCACCGGGACTTTTTTCCTTCAAACTTCCAGGGTTCAAGAGGAGTAAAGGCAAGACCATCACCTGAGTTGTGCTCTATTGAAGATGGATTAAACAGTAGAAGAAAATCTGAATCTCAAATCAGAACTATATACTGTTTTTGTTTTTCAGGCATCTGCCGATCATACACATTTTCATTTTAACATGTCTGTCAATTTAACATGTACAATATAGAAGACAATGTATCTTTTTTGTGACAACTGTTTGTCCTTATATACATCTATTTTCATCCATTTCAAATATAAATACAATATATACAGTATATATATATGGTCGGTGGTCAGTGGTCTTCAGTCTCCTGGCTTCTATGTCAGAACAGAGTTTAAAAAGACTTTACCCTAATATATATACATACAGTATGTATATATATATATATATATATATATATATATATATATATATATATATATATATATAGTATGTATATATATTAGGGTAAAGTGTTTTTAAACTTCCAAATTATTGTGTAGAACTTTGAATTGCTGTATACAATATGGTGCATTGAAATGTGAAATTTGAGAGCAGAAACAAGACCCTTGTGTACACCATGTGCACCCCTGTGAATACCCCTGTTCTGATGTTACAGGTCCAGTGTTCCTGCAGGAGCTGGCAGACCAGGCAGTGTCCTTGGGTCAGGAGGTTACGCTGTGGTGTCGACTCTCTGGACACCCTGCCCCAGACGTACAGTGGTATAAAGGTGATTGCAGCCAATGGGGAAGCAGCCCTTCAGTTTCAATAAAACAAAAATATGATTACAATACAGCAGGAAAATCCATTTAGCCATTTGTAGCCGCAAACATGGCAACAAACAAAAGAGTTTACACTGTACTCATACAATGGCTTCCTGGTGACTAATTCTGCCTCTGTTCTGACATAGAGGCCAGGAGACTGAAGACCACGGACCACATTAAGCTTGCTGTGATGGAAAGAGAGTACCTATCCCTGACTATCTACTCTGCCAAAGAGGAAGACCTGGGGAGTTACCGCTGCGTGGCCAGCAATGCCATGGGGCAGACCTCCACCTCCTGCACCCTGATTGTTTCTGGTACAGCCTGTAGCGACGCACTCTCTTCTGCTTAGGGTGTTCTTTGGACACAGCTTTGTGGCACCAATTTTTGAGGGCTCAGGTGTCCAGAAAACATTGCATAATGTTGGCCTTACAAGAGCAGTAACAGTACAGTTAGTACAACAATGTAATTGTACAATCTTAAAACATAATGTTAAGTACCACAGCAAATGTCAGTATACTCACTGCGACTTGAGGTTTGTTTCATGACGCTCCACGGCAGATGGATTAGCAACTCGTTATAAGTTTTGATATCACAATCATTGGGCTCTATCTTGATCTTAGCGCATGGTTTAAAATGCATGGCGCAAGTTCGTGTCCAACTCCACTTTTGATAGTTAGATGGCAGAACATTTGAGTGCAATGTAAGGCACAAGGCTCAAATGGGCTGAATTTAGTCTCTTCATTAATTATAGGTGTGTCTTTGGCGTAACACACAATAAACCAATCAGTGTAATTACCCATTCCCTTTAAAAGCCACCTGCATTTGCACCTTGGCGGATTGCTAATTGAAGCATGCATGCATATTTAGAGAATATATGACATAAAAAATTGTTTTGTTTCTAATTGTTGGAAATGTTCATTTTCCTTAATTAGACTTTTAGTTCTCTTTCAAATTGTTATGGAATAAAAGGTGAAATTAGCGGGGTTTTAATTGTTGAAAGTATGGAAACCTGGTTACTGTAATTAAAAAATAAAATAAAAATAGTGTTACAAAATACTGTTAGTAGTAAAGTAAAGTAATCCCTGTTTTTTTAACTGTATCGAGAAGTAAAAAAAAAAAAAAATCTCATAGGAAACCATAGGTTATTTGAAAAACATTCGTAAGTGATTTAAAAATTCTGAATAAATGCTATATTCGCTGGACAAAGTTTTGAACTTTTTTATAATTTATAATTACCGGTATTACAAAAAAGAAGACATGAAACCAGATGTTAAATTGAAATGACCAGTAAAGAGAGAGACATCGATAAGCCAGACCTTGCCAGAAGACTTCAGTTTCAAAAGAAAAGCCAGCTATAAAATGGCTTCATCCATTTCTGATTAAATATTTCTCTGCACTGCAACAAATGATGGTCCCTGTTTGCACTCTTTTCAGCTGCAAGAGATTCAGCAATGAGCAGCATATCAACGGTCGGAGAAGGAAGACGCGCATTTAAAAAAATAAAAATAAATGAAGGCGTGCATGTTGGTCGACTTGGTTCCGCTTCCTTTGCATTTAAATAAGTGAAAACAAATGGATGAAAATGTTCCTTTTCAAAAACTTTGTAAGCAAAGAGTAACGACACTGTTTTAGAAATGTAGGAAGTAGAAAGTACCGGTTTTTTATTTAAAATGTAGTGGGGCCTTTAACAAATTCGATGAGCCAATCTATGGTTTCTTCTTCAACAACCCAAAAAGGGTTAACAAGAATGCTCCAACATTGGCCTCGAGCAAGAGCAAAAAAAATATTTCAAGGTGGTTGTTGGGCTCACATAGCAGTTGCTGGCCAGTGTGGGCTGCTAACTGACTGCCATGTTTGGTCACATTAGGTGTATCCAACTGTGTGCCATAGCTGATAGATGACATCTGACTAAGTTAACCCAACCATGCCATGTTTACAGGGCGGTATTGGATTAATTCAGACTTAGAATAATAGAAGTGTTCTTCTTAAGCCTACCAGAAAAGGATACATTTCTGATTAGCAAGTCACGTTTTTTGGACTGACACGCGGGCTGGTTTGGAAAAAAACTGAGCCTCTTACCCCGAACCATCTGTATCGCTGTTTGTGTCCAGAGCTGCCCACCTATCCAACGGGACTCCAGGTATACCAGCTGCAGGGGGACGGAGTGCTTCTGGTGTGGAAGCCAGTAGAGTCCATCACAGAGCTCAGCTACTGCATTGAGTACAGCAGGAATGGTAAGAGCATAGAAACAGAATGTGTAGAATTTATCTGCTTAGTGAACCCCACTGTCAAATATAAGCAAGAGCATTATTAAAATAATTATCAATTATAAAATGTGCTTTGATACAGGAACAGTTATGCTCCCTGTGTGTGCATCCTTCCAGGACAGTGTTTTTTTACACAGATTAAATAGACAGTTTGACCAGTCTATACATTTTGGACTGCCCTCATTACCTCCCCATAGGCAATCTCGTTGGTTTATTCTGATCTATAAAGCTGTCAGTTAGGTTCCTTGTTAGACTGGAAACACACAAATTCATATGCACTGAGATCACAGGGTTAGATTTTGTTTAATGTTCCAATAGTACGTACTGCATTGGTGAAAAAGCTTTCTTCTATGCTGCTCCCTCAACATGGAAGAAGTTACAAGACAAAATGCTCTAATTTGATACCTTTAGAGGATTTTAAATTCATCAAGGGCACATTGGACACTGTATGCACTTGTTCTGCAGCCTAAAATTATATTGTCTATTGTCAGTTAGAATATTGTCTATGTTTCTCTGTAGTGTGCTGTGTTTGATTTGTTTTAGCCATTTTGGCCAAGATTGTAATTGATAGATGTTTGAGAAAGTAAGCACTGTTATGTGTCAGCTGTACTGCCTGTATACTGGTTTCCTACCTGCTTAACTCTGTTTCCTTTTGTATCTGGACTCTTTCAGGTAGCGAGTGGAGACTTCTGGCTGAGGGCGTGGCAGATAGCTGCTACACCGCTAGTAACCTGGCCAAACGGGCACAGTATGAGTTCAGGGTGGCCTGCCTCAACAGAGCTGGGAGAGGGTCTTCCAGTGAGCCCTCTGTCCCCACCACTGTCACAGTCGAGCAGCAAGGCAAGGGTTGACCATTTTCTGCTCTATTTTAGATAAAGTCTGGTGGTTGACATACATTGCTTAGCATGGTTGGTCCGAGGTATGCATAGCCAGTGATGGTACGTGGCCTATTTTAGCCCATTCGCCCAGTTATCATGCCAACATCTAACCACCAGGGGGGTATACTAAGAAGGAAGCTTAACATAGGCTGGGTTTCTTGGCGTTAGCTGGCTTGACAAAACCTAACCACCGCAATCTGGTATAACCGGTACTACGAAGGTGGTTAACAACTTGCTAATTGAACACGGGCTTTGTTCATCATGCTCTGTGTGTGTTCTCATGAAAGGGGCAGTGCAACAATGAGCCTATAGCGGTATAGCATGGTCTGTACTCGAGCAGTGCATTTTTCTCATGAGGAAAAGAGACTGCATTACGGATGGATATGAAGAACATCAAACAATGAGAATAGCAAAAAGCAACACCATTGCCTCCAACAAAGCCAGGGAGGAAATTTCTCATTGTGTAGGTTACATTCATTAGTTCATATCTTATTTACCTTACCACTCGTAACGACTAAATCTATACCCTCACTAGGCCTATATTGTCCTAGTTTATTTCTAAACTATAAAGTTGATACAGCATGTTTAAAATCTTGCTGAAGCCATCACACCAATGTTTATTCATAAACTCAAGATATTCATAAACCTGGGGAAAGGCAGCAGATTTTGTTGGTCTCTAAAGCCACAAATCCTTTCCGGAATTCAGTAATTTTGTTGCGGAACTCACTAAAAGTAAACCTTGCGAAGAGACCCCCTTACTATCCACACATATCTCTACGAGATCCTTTGGAATGAAGACGCCTTTTTCCAAAGTCAAGGAGTTGATTCGTCAAAGGTCAGTGCTTTTATATGTTTCAATTCGTTAGCCTGAACATAACCTGCCCCGGAGATTAGATTAGCCGTGCAGAGTAAGTTGCCAATTGCAGTATACCCCGATTAAAAGTGAGTAGGCTTCGTGATAAAGAAAACCCAGGGTTGAAGCCTAAATTAGCTCGCTGTCCCTTAATCTTGCTTCGTAGTACACCCCTCAGGAGTACCAAAAAATGAGAAATATAAAACAAATTAGTATAAGGCTATAAGGCTTGATTTGTTATTTGGTGAAATCCTTTTTTAACTATATGTATTCTTTAAAACAGAAATGACTGTATGTTGAATCATGTTCTCAAAACTGGGACATAACTCACTATAAAATCTTCACCTCACAGATTCTTATTCTCTCTCTCTCTCTCTCTCTCTCTCTCTCTCTCTCTTTCTCTTTCTGTCTCAGAACTCCTAGCTCCTCTCATCTACACAGAGTCTACTGGGCCTTTGGGGCTTACAGGACAGGCCCTGTTCTCCTTATCTAGCCAACACCAAACCTACAGTTTCCTCTCTGAGATCAACAGGTACAGAGCCCCAAGTAACACACAAACACACAGCTTCCGCTCACCCCTAATATACGTATATTTCCCAAGTGTTGGAAACCCGCAGACTATTCACGTCGTCATCTTCCTATACCTGAAACTACCGATTACTAAAACATCTATTTATTCTTTCCCTCATTCTTTCATTTAACCCTGGGATATGAAGTGGAAGCAATATGAATTGGGCAACGCCAGAGATTGTTAACAACTAAGAGGCTCATTGTGTGCATGTTTCATTCATTAGCTAGTTATTATCATTGTAAATTGAGTAAAACTATAGCTTTGTAGCTACCTATTTCAAAATAGAAATGAAAATGATGTTTATTATAGCTAGCTAGCTAGATGTAAAGTATTATCTTCAGTTGACGACATTGTGCTGATATCTCCCCCTGAATAATGTCTGTATTATCTTCCACAAGAGCATACTACAATATACATAAAATTAGCTATGTTTTATTTTCTTTTGTTGATGCAGACATTTGCTATCACCTTACTCGAGGCCAGGGCTGCGTTTGGATCCAACTTAACACATTCCCTACCCTTGCTCTTTTCCTTTGAGTGAGCTATCTTGTGACGTAATTTTCTAAGTGCAGCAAGCAAACTTAACAGGTGCTCTGCCAGGGAGGATAGATGAGAAACAAAATGGAACTGAATGGCCCTCGCAACCTATATAGGAATTCTACCACAGAGTTAAAGCGGGACTTCCCACTTGCGTGGAGTATTGCATTGTGAGCTAACTGAGGTAATATAAATAGCATACTAATTATATTTATATAATTACTCCCTCTCCTTAAATTGGAACCAAATCCCACTTGGTGTGGCTGCCATATTTCATCCTGGCATTTTCGGGATTCCGCCCTTGAAGCAAGGGAAGGGAACTACAGGAAGAAAGAATACATTTTGGATCTGAACGCAGCCCCGGTTTGTTTACTTATGGTAGTGTGCATTGATGCTGAAGATCTTAAAGCAAAGAAGGGGGGTAATGGTGACGCTCTGTTAGATAGACCAAGGAGCCATGTGAAACGGGTGCGACTCTCGTTCACAGTTGCTCACTACACAATGTTTGCTTGGTTTACATGTGTCTGTCATATCCCAGGGTCTATCCTTGAACTAGGGGAATGACGCATTATGACATGGGTCCCATACATTTGTTTATGTTTTATTATTTTAGATGCAACATTTTAAGTAAAGTACCTGCCCAATTAGCATTGTTTTTCACTTAGCCGACACTGAAAAACAATTCTAATTTAGGTATGGATTCCCTGATCGGTAGGCATTTAGGTATGTAAGGGTGTTTTCACAAATAGTTATTTTTAACAAACCAAACTTAGTTATTTTTAAGTGAACCAGCTGCAAATGAACTCAGTCCTAATTGTGTTCACATTGTAAGTGGACTTGAAAGAGTACTTAGCTCTCTTTCTGGCCCACTTAAAGCTGGAGTATGCAACTTTCTCAATGGTCCCATTTCTTGTCAAAACATTTCAAAGTCATAACACCTCTTGGCCCTGCCCACAGACAAAGAGAGACAACCCACCCTACTGCTTCCACAGACCTCGTTGTAAAAGTTTTCTAGATACGATTGCAGGATTACAGACTGGTATAGCTAACATTACAGTAAAAATGTAAAACAACTGAATCTTTTCCCCACACCTCTGTGTTCAGTGCAGTTATCTAGCTAACTCAGTAATCCTGCTTTGTATTATACCCACCCTAGCAAGGCTAGCTGGGCTCAGGCTACAAGATTGTCCTCATTGTCAGATTTGGTGATCAAAGCATCATAAAACTTGCCACATCTAGGACGACATACAGATCAAATCAAAAAATCAAATTAAAATGTATTTATGAAGCATATTTCACAATGAATTGTCACAATACGTTTTGCAGAAAACCCTGATGACACAGAGTTTGTGTAACGTTAGTCTGAACCAGGCATTATCTGGCTACAGCTGGCATTCATGGTTATAGCCGAGTAGCTAGTTCTAGCTAACACGATCTATACAACAGATAACGTTAGCAAACATTTACTTCTTACAAGAACTAGCCGCAGAATGAGGTAATGTTATCAATAATAGCAACCTTGCTACTATTCATTATAAGTAACTACAATTGGCTGGCAAGCAGAAAGTACAGGTAAATTAACGTTGAAACTTTTGACCTACCTGTTCAGTAGAAACAAATCAAGCTCCCCGTCGGTCTTCAAACCAATCCGCTTCCGAATATCTCACCAAATTATAAAATGACCACCTATGTTTACTCTAGTTTTTGAGTGAGCTTTTATCCAATTTTTTCTTTTTCTTTGCCTGAAACAGCTCCGGTGATGTCAACTTTGCATCGAGCTGCCCTTATGTGAACGCGCAAGGTTAATCTCATTGTTAATTATTTTTTGCGACGTGAACTGGCCTATCTCTTCGATTGGTTTACGTCACAAGCCACTTTGTCTTGAAAAAAACATTTGGGCCGAATCACTGGTTTTAGAATACAGAATTTGAGGGTATAAACACAGTGTATGGTGCTGGATTTCTTTCACAAGTTTTTTCTACCAACTAAGCATGACCGTTCCCCGATATTTTCTAAAGAAAAGTTTTGTACTCCAGCTTTAGGCATTGATGAGATCTCAGAGCACTTGTTGTTCAAGTTGGGCTGCTTTGTATTCACAATGCACAAATTAATCAGACCTCGAAAGAAACCACAAATGAACCGTACTGAGACCACCTCCTGAGGTGATCTGTGTTGGGTTCATTTCAGTTCATTTGGCGTGTTCACATATGCACAAAAAATGCTGAGTCATCGGTTTGAGACCACTTGAGAGGCTGAAATGAACCAAGTGTGAAAACACCCTAAAACACAGTCATGGCAGTTTGTGAAGTGTCTTATGATGCGAGTCTTTCCTTTGGTCTTTCACCAGGGGACGCTTCAGTGTGGTGAAGCAGTGCCGGGAAGACCAGAGCGGGCAGCTTTTGGCCGGCAAGATCACGCCCTTTAAGCCACAGTGGCGCCAGTGGGCCCTGAGGGAATACCAGCTGCTGAGGAGACTGAATCACACTCACCTGGTGCAGCTGCATGCCGCCTTCATAACACCCCGCTACCTGGTCCTGATCCTGGAGCTGTGCCAAGGCCAGGAATTGTTCTACCATTTAGCAGAGAGGCAAGCTTCTGCCTCTGTGAATTACTCACTCAATATGTAATGATATATGCTAAGCCTTCGATCAATATTGAATTGCCAACACTCATCTTAATATGAATTCTTATCTTAATAGTACTCTCATCCATATGCCATATTCTGTTTGTCTATCTGTAACTCAGCAGTGAATTTTGAAATAAGAATTTTGAAAGGATATTCATTTGGTGTACCTAATGTGTATTTTCACCAGAATATAACAGTGATTTGAGAATAGATATACATATACGTATACTTAATGTATTTCAATCAGGTAGGTTTGCAGCTCACCAAATCAGTTAGCTGGATGGCCAACAAATACCTTGTCACCATGGCCACTATCTCATTGCCCACTGTTGCTCCACAGAGACCTTTACGGTGAGATGCACGTGCAGGCTTTCCTGCAGCAGATCCTCAGCGTCGCAAACTACATGCACCGCAGAAGAATTGCGCACCTGGACCTCAAGTCCGGCAACATCCTGGTAACAGAGCACAGTGTGCTGAAGCTGGTGGACCTGGGCTCGGCGCACGTCTTCACCCCGGGCCAGCCCGTCTTCACTGAACGCCTGCTGGAACTTGCCGAGAGCAAAGGTGGAGGTCCTCCTCTTCCAGTATGACACTTCTCATTATAAATGCATTCAATTCATTTTCTGGCTTTTTAGGAGCCTCACACTACTTCTGCACTTCACTTGTCAGGAGAAACCTTCCCCAGCAAACGCCCCTCTTACTGTGCCCCTGAAGTATTTTAGAGCCATTGCTAGTTATCAGTATCCAGTCCTGTCCAGCATGTTTATACATTAGACGATGCATGCTGGGATATTATTTGCTTAATGGGTGAGCCGCACCTATCATATCTCACTCTCACCCAAGCGTAGTGGATGAATTGCAAATACTGCAGTATTAAACACAGCACGTGACTTTTGTGAAGACTGCTACAAGTATATTGTGCTCATCAGTGTTTACTGACATTCCCAAAGCTCCTGAAGTTCTGGAGGGACAAGGCGTGGGCCCAGAAACGGACATCTGGGCCATTGGAGTTTTGGCTTTTATAATGTGAGTAGGTTATATATAGATCCTGGGGTTAACCAGAGAAAATACATATTCAAAAATAAATCACAAACTGTGTGCAGTGCATTGTCTATGCCTCATGTATATTCGGCCTTAAGTTAGGAACACAGAGTGGCTCCATCAAAAAATAATTGCAAAAGAAAATTTTAAGCACAGACGGGGCCCTTTAGCCAAGACACCGTATTTAGACCATGAGCAGGGTGGCCGTAGGGGTGTTGAAAAGTGCATGGGTTTATCTTGTGATTCTTTCTTCACACACAGAGGGACGGTGGGAGAAAAAACTGAATTTTTAACTTTAAACCTTTAAAGCAAGGATACTCAAATCTGGCCCTTGGGGGCAGTTGTATCGCTGGTTTTCATTACTCTCCTCTTATCTGGGACTGATTTAAACCTGACGCACCAGGTGAGTGTAATCTCTGGCCAATCAGTGACGTTATTGGACTTTGGGCTATCAGGAAGTAGAATAAATCAGCGGTCGGCTACTACTGACCTTGACGGCCAGATTTACAAACCCCAATGCACAAAAAAAGCAGAAAGCAATGATTTGTAAATCCTCTTTTACATATATTTAATTGAAAACAGCACAAAGAAAAGATATTTAAATTTATTGATTTTTGTAAATATATGCTAATTCTGAATTTCATGCCTGCAACACATTCCAAAAAAGTTGGGACAGGAGCAAAAAAAAAAAAAAACGGAAATGATATCAAAATATTATTGATATGATTCAATGACGCTGTAATGCCGACATGTAGTCCAGCTGTCTCGTGTTTGTGTTTGTTAATTTGAATGTATTTTGTTGTGTCTGGCTTTTGTCTTCTGTTTTTTTCATGCGCTGTGTGTCTGTTGTGGTACTGGGAAGCGGATGGAGATTTTTCAGGGCACTCCTGCTGCTTGTTTTGATAATATTGACGAATTGTCTAGTCGGGATAATTTTGTTTGTGGTCGTCACCATGGAGACGCAGTAAGGGTTGTTCCTCCTGACAAATTTTCCTATTGAACTCTATGGAAAAATAAATCAGGAGAAACAACCCTTCGTGATCCATCCATGTCTACTGCATATCTGGCAGCAGAGTGATGGTTTGAGGCTCCTTTGATACCGCAGTCCCTTGATGACTTACAGCCATTTAGCCAACCATGGGTTCCATACTATTCCCGTGTGATTTACAGCTTAATCTAGTCCCACCCCCCAATTCCCAGAGAGATCCATTCAAATAGAGAGAGGCAATAGTATCGCTTGTAGGAGTACCTGAAAATAAGATATAAAGTCTTTTGATATCCTTTTATAACCAGTCATGACAGCATCAGCTGTTTACCTGTTGAATGTGGAACAAGTTTTATATATATTTTTTACACTCCCCCTTTTTTTTGCCCCCGCCCCAAATTTTTTGGAACGTGTTGCAGGCATCAAATTCGGAATTGGCGTATATTTACAAAAATCAATAAAATTCATAAGGTAAAACATTAAATATCTTTTCTTTGTACTATTTTCAATTAAATATATGTAAAAAAAATAATTCATAAATCACTGCTTACTGCTTTTATGTGCATTTTGCATACTGTTTACAAACTTTTTTTTGGAATTGGGGTTTAAGGCAAGAATCCCTGCCTTAAAGCCTCAAAGGAGCTCATGAACTTTTGTGGCGCTCCCATCAACAGGCTAAGCGCAGATGAGCCCTTCCTCACTGAGAGCCACTGTGAGAGGGAACGCAGTACGAAAAAGGGCAAACTGCACTTCGGGAGGTGCTATTCCAGCTTGTCTGAGGGAGCCCTCAACTTCATGAAGAGGGCACTGAACTCCAAACCGCAGTGAGTAGACGGGTCATGTCCTTTTATGACTAGCTCATTCTTTGGGCCATTTAGAAACACAATGCCACAGAATGAATATGACAACCCTTTGCTACCTGCTGATCTTGGGCAAAGGAGTAACCACATTCTGAAGACCTTGATTTCGCCCCTTGATTAACTGGGTTTGTGTACACCTAGATACACCATGGATTCAATGTTTGCGATATTGACAAAATGCATACAGCTTCAGAAAAGATTATCACCCTGCAGAAAATGTTGCAGTGGTCATCCTGTCCGGTTCTTTTGAATATAAAGTGTTTTTTTCACAAGCAACTGCCGTCAATGCATCGGCAGTGTCGGCAGGCAATGCGGATTTGCAGGCAAGCGGGCTTGAACGCAGCCTCAAGTTCGTAATGTTCAAATAATGAGATTCACGGTCATTCAAAACACGTTCAGTTGCCTTTTAATTAGTTACTGCTGCCTTTCCGACTGCAATGTCACACGTTTTGCCCATTACGAGCTTTTCCTCTATGAGAGTCATTCACGCCTGCATCCCGGCGATGAGCCAGTCAGGGTAAATCCTCTTGTGTTCGCAGATCAAGGCCCTCAGCTGTCGAGTGCCTCCAGATGCCATGGATACAAGGGGCGCGTCAGCCCTCCAAGCACCGGGACGCCATGGTGTGCTTCACCACGGACAAGCTGCGGGCCTACCTGCAGGAACGCGAGCCGCCGCAGCGGCACGCCCACGCCACACCGGAGGCACGCCTCTTCCATTGAGCCCACGGGGGCCAGGGTACACCCATCTGCAGACCGCAGCCATTTGGATTCCCACATTTTCTTTTTTTTTTTTTTTTTTTAAAAGAGGGCCAAGTTGTTATAATGATGCAAGATGAAGTCCCACTTATTTTCTTGCCACTGTCCTCAGATTAAAGGGACTTCACAGCTGCTCAACAAATAGCAATGAACTATGTTAACTATCAGTGCATTTCATCCAGATTCTCTTGCAGTTAAATCAGAAGTTCAAATAATTGCAGTGGTGTTCACAGTATTATGCAGGTTTATTTATTTATTTGAGAATGCAGTGAAAAGTCTATATAAAATTCAGCTAAAAAACTCAAACTTGACTCATTTTGTTTTTCATTGAGAAATTGTCAAGTGCATTTCATTTAGTTTCAACTGGGTATCAATGTTTAAGGTCATTACATGAAAATATTTGGGCTAAAGTCAAATGTGAGCATCTAGCTTGCTGCTTTAACACTGTACATCTCAGAAATGACTCACAAAAGGACAGCAAATGACAACGTGCTTACTCGGTGGTGTACGTTATGTTTTATTGTACTAGTACGACGATATACAAAAACATGTTACAATGACACTTATAACTCGGACTGGTTTGTTAAAGGACGGTTCACTTCCGCAATGAGACATAGAACCAAAGTGCACTTTCTATAGATACTTCATACGCTCATGCATTTTAAATACACGCCAAAATGTTAAAATAACGCTAACATGGCAATTATTAAGCAGTAGAAACCTTGTTATTCAATAAGTTATTTTCAAAAGAGCAAAGAAGATTATTCAAAGGAATGATATCAGACAGTTTGAGGAAATAATAATATTGCAAAGACTAGAACCTATTTTCAAATCTATCAAATTATTATGTCAGCATTTTGCTGGACTGCTTCTCATGTATAGTTGGCAAACTATGGCCTGAGATTACAGTCTGCAGTCCTATATACTCAGACTGTCAAGGTTGCTCTGCTTGTGATATTTAACATCCCATATTTCAAGTAGTGCAGATGTCTTGTGTGCTTGGCTCTAAGTTAATGTGGCCTTTACAAACTGGGGATTCTCTACCTGTCTATGTTCAACATGTGACCTTTGCCTTGTGAGAGGCCTCTGTTTATACATCTTTCCTCTGTATTGAAACCATTTCTTATCAGTGGAGAACAAGACCAAGGTTCAATATGTCCCTGGGGTGTACATTCTCAAAGATCAAACAACATTTTCTTTTAAGCCCATAAATAGTTACAAAAAATGAACAAATGTACAAAATAAAATGCCTATAAACGTACAACTGAAAAGACTACAAAAATCGACAGTTTGGCTGCCATAATATCTAAAGGTGTGAACAGAACACAAATGTACATTTGATATTTCACCGCAATTGATATGTAACCATAATTATCATTTGAACCATTTCAAGGGGATAGCATTGTTTAAAATACCTGTTACTTTCTATTATAACAATTATTACAATACGCTTTTTAATACTATGAATGTAATGGTATTTCTATAAAACACGAAGTTTAGGTCTTTCAAATGAACAGATAAACAGAAGAAAAAAATTACTTTTCAGCTATCCTTATAATTTTCAGTATCCATGCGAAGCAAGGTATGACAACATCTTTAAAACACTTATCTAGAAGAGCAAGAGTGTACAGAAATTAATATAAAGAAATAAAAATACATTTTCCTTAAAACACTGGAAAGGAGATGCTTGTAGCCGATGTCCTGTTCCTGAGCATAATCGGTTTTGTAGTCGTGTGTGCTTTCTCGTGTGAAACAAATTCAGCTGTGTTCCTGAAGATATCACCCATAGCTGCCGCACCTACACTAGTAAATATAGACTGATAAAGTAATTGTACACTACTGAAAATTCATTAATGAAAAAAAAACGTATTAACCTATGTCCAAACGGTGAGAAATTTATGGAAACCTTTCAGTTTTGTGTCTGCTTCTTCTGTCATTTTCAGTATTCTGAACGAGAGCGCGTTCAGAATAGGCTGTAGCCTAAGCTCCGCTTTGTTCGGAGAAAAGCCATGGTGTGTAGGCGGAGCTGAAGATGGGATTAACCCCTTGATCTGCACTGACTTCCAAAGGGTTACAAAAAAATTACACTTTTTTTTTGTAGCCATTACAAACATGCTTGGTGTGCCACGTAAACCAAGCACACGGGCCCAAGGTGTGAGCGTGCTCTGTAAACCTTTGATCTTCATACCGACAGACCAACATGATACACTACTCCTACACCAGGCTGTTTGGACTTTTCCATATGTGGCGGCGTTCCCTGTTTTTTTCAGCTAGTCTGAACAACCGTTAAATGCTTAGAAATTACAATGCGACAGGCAAGGGAGTGTGAAGACCGCACCTAGAAGTTGAACAGGAGTGTGACACTTGGCTATGCAGCATTATCATAAAACAAAAGCTCTGCTATTGGCCACCACCGTCTACCTGTAATGTATCTGGCGGAAACGGTACAACGTATGTACAGCGAGTGATAAATGCCAACCTGGACGTGAGACACGCGAGATACTCCTCTGAGCTCTTCCTGGAGGATGGAGTGGTAGGGTGAAGGCAGGGGGGCAGAATGTGAGCAGGAGATGGGATGTTAAGTGGACTTGTGGACCAGCAGTGTGACGGAATGTTGGGATTCTGGAATGGAGGGTGGGCAATCGCAATGTGAGGAGCGGCCAGAGAGAGGCGCTGCGCTGCAATCCGCCGCCTACGACTTGTTGGCTTCCTGGACTTTCGCAATTTCCTGTTTGTGAGGAAAGAAAACGGAAGTTAAGGCAATTGGCCACTGATAAAGCTGCATGCAAATGCACGCGTAATCTTGACTCAACACTGCCCAGCCTCCGAGTTGAAGGAGGTGGAAGCGTGTGTGCAGCTTGTAAGCTGTCGGGGGATTTGTCTGCTTGTTTGTAGAGGAAAATAAGGGCAGACCCCTGAAATGTCTCTCACACTCACCTCAATAAGAACTTCTTTCAACTTCCCATAGGCGTCTTCCAAGTTGTCATTGATGATCACAAGATCAAATATACCAGGTTCCTTGCCTAAAACATGAAAATAAAGACCATTGAAACAAATAGGCTGTTATGATGCCATAAACTTGTATTTGACAAATACCAAGGATGGCAGCCGATATAAGTTCACAACAAATCATTACAACAAAATGATTAATTAATATCTGCATGGAGATGACGTAGAAAGATGTTCGGCACCCTTACAATGGATCGTGGAAGAATATGGTGAAGCTAGGGCTGGGCGATATATAACATCGATAATTATCGAATGCAATAACTTTCTTTTCATCTTTTTTTCTTTAAGTATACCCGATATACAGCAGTAAACATCCAAACTTCAGAGGCCGCGTGAAATGCTTCCGGGAAAAACATCACCGCTGATATCTATTGAGTGTTGATAAGACAGCCAACCAGCAGCAAGGTCGTGCAGCTTCCACGTGATCATGTGATGTGTTTTTGTCAATCGCACGAAAGGTGCAACGCCTTTCGCCGATTGTCCGTCTTATCAACACGCAGTAGACAGTGATGACGTTTTTTCCCCAGAAGAATTTCACATGGGTTTTGAAGTTTAGATTACTACCGCATCAGGTATAATTAAAGAAAAAAAGATGAAAAGAAAGGCAATACCCCACATGGTGGCGACGGCCGTTATTGCAATCAATAATTATCGTTGCGATATATCGCCCCGCGCCCTAGGTGAAGCTGTATAGCCCATATCTTTTCCCCAGTAAAATAAACTTACTGAGCTCCATGTCTAGTTGCGCCGTTTCCAGACGCTTCTGTAGGCTCTCCTCCGTTTCAGTCTTTCTATCCCTCAAACGTTGTTCCTGACAACCAAAATAAAACGTGGAAATTAACAGTCCATTCCCACTGTCCAGATTGGCAAGTTCACTGTACTGCGTCCTGTGTACTAGCATACTGTCTACTTCTTAGTGACATGCAGTGTGCAAAAACTATCCTCAATACTATTATCAGCAAAAACCTGGAAACAAGCATATCATCCGGGGGTTTTAAGTACAGTATATTTAGACCATTTTCCTACTTAACTTTCTCATCCAGTCTACACAACAAGCACACTCAATAGTATGGAAGGGCACTGATTCGGACACAGCCCTGGTCCACTGAAACCCTTCCTTCTCTGCAAGGCTGCCGACAACAGTCAGCACTGGCAGAGTCCGGATTCAAAACCAGACCGTGGGGGCCTATCCATACACTATTAAAACACTGATAGTGATCTTCATTCCTGGTCCTGGAGGGACCAAGCTAAACGTTAACTCTCTTAACTCCAATATGTTGAGCACTTTTGAAATAATTAGTCATGAGCAGGTAGCATAACAGCAATGCTATTTTTCTGCATTAAAATCTGTACAACTTATTACCATGTTCCCATGCAGAAAACTGAAGCATACCTCAATTGTACAATGTTGGATCACAGTGAACTAAATTGATATGTACTTGAAAAGGGTTTGTAGTGCTTGACTTTAAAAACAGGTCTTCAGATGCTCAAATATGCAAGTATTTCACACAGGTCTGCAGCACACTCATATTCAGCAACAGTATTGAGGACGCAATTGGAATAATGGACACAGCAATAAACAAATGAATTATACATACTGTGTTTCCCATTGAAGTGAGAGCAATGGTCTCAAAGTAGCAATGCAAATGGCACAAACTCCTGGCCACACAAGGTATGTCTAAATCTGGGCTCGTGTAACGTGCCGTGTGACTTCATGTTCCAGTACGGCTGCAATGATATCCCGCACCTGACTTCCACACAGGTGTTGTCACCTTTTCAAGGTTAAGGTTACGCCTCTGACCAGCGGGTCAGCTCTTACCAGGGTCTCCATGGAGGGTGGCTGGATGGACACGTAGATGGGGTTGAGGTCGGTCTTCTTGATGTTCTTCACACCCTGTATGTCAACGTCCAGGATGCAGATCAGGTTCTTGGCCTGGACGTCCTCCACAGAGGCCTTACTGTGGACAGCGGGAGAGGTACACATCACAGAAAACATAATCTTTTCAACTGTATACTGTAATCTACATTATTATGGGCTACAGTGGCTCTGCGGAATGGCCAAGCGTGCCGTGCTGACTGAACCGGAATTTTCTCAGGGCATGTATAGAAGGTTCCCTCCCGTTAAAGAGCCTTCTGAGGTGTGATTAGTCGACCAGCGAGCGTGATATGAAAAAAAGAGGGGCTTGGTGGGTATGCACGTGAGCAGGTCATCAAATCCTCTTAGCTTTTCTCAGTGAGGTCACTAACCAGTTCTTCCTGGACAACTTTGAGGTTTGGCCATGACATTCTGTGCCTGACATTTTGACCCACAAAACGCTTTGACATAGTTCAGAGTTAAGGTGTTGCACTGGACCAGTTGCCTGGTTGGGCTGAAGGTAATCATTCCCTTCAAAATCCTCCGCTTATCCCTCATTCTCATTCTAATTGTCCAAAAAAACCTTGCCCTATTCACCTACATGCGCTAAAGTCCACGTTACCGATGCATATGCTATATCTATTGGAGACTTGAACCTCATTAAAAAGGTTAATATCAGTCCCACAGCAGTGGTATTAAGGCCAGAAAATGTTTATATCCTAGCTTCTACTTGTTTCTTGTCCTTGCTTCCTTCCTGTTGCTAGTATCAACAAGCATGCACAATTTGTCAGCAATTCGACTATCGAGACATTTACCTGGTGAGTAACACCTACACTGAGACAAAATCCAGGGTCATCTGTCAAATTTATACGGACACCGAATATATGTTCTGCAAGTAGGTAAAATGTACGCAACACTTGGGACCTCGGGAAATGCACCTGTAGGGTTTTCCTTATTCTAAAGTGATTATATTGTTGATAGATAGGAATTCCCATCCGTTGTTTTAATATACACGTACACAACCGGTCGTGGGAAGGAGTCTCAAGGAAAATCTTCAAAGCACAGTTCCTTTTACAATCTGCTTATGTAGTTTTTCCCAGAGACAAAGGACTGTGATTTTATCCTATAGGATCTATGTATTCTACATTCCCCCTTATATGGCTATCAGACACAAACCAGTGAGATTCTTGTGTGGGTCTACAAGGAGCTACAGACATGGCTGGTATGAGACCAGAGAAGGCTCTCTAACATCAGTAATTCAAGAAAGCTGTGGGCCTGATAAGAGGGCCTGTCAAGAGCCAGAGAGCAGAGGGAAGAAGTTATTTGCCTAACCTACTTCACATACCACGGATAGAGGAATGTAAGCAATTCTTAATATCTGCTTAATAATCGGAAAATATGTTCATCAATATTTAAATAGGGGCTTATATTACTGACTATACAAGTAAATATTTTCACTTCTTAACCTTAATCCATCACACCTGAAAACAAGTCAACGGGGACCTCTTTTGAAGCACGGCTGTCGGTACGCACCTTGTTCCGTACATGTTCCCAGAGAACTCCGCATTCTCAATGAAGTCCCCGTTGGAAATCCCCTCGCTCATCTTCTCCCTCGTCACATAATGGTAATCTGCGGGTTAGAAGTGGACGGTGGCAGGGCGCACCAGGTTCAAGGGCATTAGACGCAAGGATGATTCTACCACCTTGCAAATCCCATGGGTCACATTGTAACACCAGGAGATGAGCATGTGCACCTAATATCCTGGCCCTTGCTTGTGGGGAGGTGAGCAGCTTCACACGCCTTCTAGTGCCTACCAGTTAGCCTTATCGCTGAATTCTCCCCCTGGCAGACCAAACTCTAAAGGCCTTTGCACACCAAGTCCGTATTTTTCGTACGCGTTTTTTTAATCCGTCATCCGATAAAAATCGTTACGCACAGAAACCTTGCACAATGAGTCCAATGCGTTTTATTATTCTATTCACAATACGAGACAAAATGTCAAAGCCTGTTAGCAACTGAATTAATTAACCCTGTTTGGGACTAGCGCTATCGACTAGGCTGCATGAATAGCGCTAGTCTCAAACGGGGCTAATGAATGAATGACATTAGCAAGAAGCTATCGTTTAGCTGCCTAGAGCACAATCACTACTGTCTAATCTTTCGTACATCCTTTGTTTTGCGATCAGTAGCCTAGGTACCATCCCCGATTCCATGCCGTTCTGCAATCATCTGCCACAATCTATCTTTAATCTCTGCATCTGTGTATTCTTTACTTTGTTTTTGGTAAAGTGCTTTGTACTGGGCGACGAGGTGAATCAGCTTTTCAGATGCCATTCTGAATGATGACGTTTGCACGTAGAGTGTTCAAACAACTCTCAAAAGGCTTTTGACGGATGCGAAAACCGCAAAAAATCAAACCTGTTCCGAAAACTTTAATGACGGACGAAAGTTTTGGAGTCGGTGTGTAAACGTGATTGACAAAACGTGAGTTTGTATTTATTTTTAAACGTGCGACAATTTCGGACGAAAAATAGAGACTTGGTGTGCAAAAGCCTTAAGGGTATAGCCTTCTATACTGCTAGCCTTCTATTGACAGAGGCTTCGGAAAACACTTCCATCTCACTGGCATGCCTGTGTATTTCCACTAGGGCAGGGCGGTGTAATTTTTCACATACCCCAGTATGCTTTCTAAACAATACCCCGATATGCGGTATCACCTGCATTTTACATAAATAATATATTACACATGCCATGCATGTACGACAAGCTTCTTGGCTTAGCTGAAGAGGATTAAGAGGTCAGTTGTATCCAATTGTGTGCCTTTGCCTTCCACAGCCCTTAATACTAACTATTTATCTATTGAACTAAACACTCAAAATGTACATGACAAATGACAAACTTCTGAGGACCATTTTTCCATCCGCTGATGTACTTTAGAGTTGCGTAACTTTTTTGTATGCTGGAAGGTTCAGTGTGAAACTGAAGCTCTTTGGTCCCAAAGCCAAGCAGGATGTGTCATGGCTATGTCTTAGGTTATTTCAAGCCTAATTCAAGATGCTAGACCCCCTTGGAGTCACCGGCAACGTTCATCCTGGGAAATTTAAAATGAAAAATAAATAAAACTCAACACAAAGAAAAATAATTTTCAAATCTCAGCTTTTGTGAGTGCGAAACTGCTAGCCTACACTCATACGTGATCTTGTTTCTGTTACGTTTTTATCGTTGTGACATTTCTTCGTATAATCATATGCAGTACAGTCCAAGACCCCATCTGCGAGCATCGAGCCATTTTCACAGAGCTGATTAAAATTAATGGAATCCTACATAAACGCACTACAGGGTTACATATCATAGTCAAAAACGCCACAAAAAGCACAGGACAGGGCACAGCTAGTCACAACACAACTGTTTTTACTAAGGGGACTATTCATCATGTTGACATCTTCATTAGCAAGACAATCTTGTTTCAGTTATAATGCCTAATTATTTAACCTATAAGAATCATAAAGTGGAAATAAAATAATAACAAAAAGGATATAAGTCACAGGTCTCAAACCAAGAATACTTCATTTATTCAACTCCAGATATCCAAATTTAATAAATCCAACTGAAATATAACTTTCACACTGGATTTTGGTCAGATGTTGGAATATAACGTACCAGTGATTGGGACAAATCTAAATAAATATCTCGTTTTTCCCCCACAAATCTTCCTCGTTATTCCAAGTTGAAACAAATACTGTGTAACAAAAGTCATATTTATTTTAATGAGCTATTCAAAACGCACAGCTAAAGAAGGGAATGTTTTACACATCAATAATATTAGGGTTGGGCGATAATGACTATATACGATATCGTGGATGGAAACAGAGGAAGCAAAAACCTGCCTTTAAACGATTAATTGCTCAAGCGATTTTCGTTTTTTCCCCTTGATTAACAATCAAGCAAGTAATTATTTAGTGATCCGTTAATGTGATCCATGCAGATTCTATCGTTTAAATGCACAAATAGATTTCCTGAAGTTTGTTCGCTAGCCTTTATTTCTCTTTGCGCCAACAGGTGATTCGATACTCAGCCGAGTGATTTACCTCTGGTCAAAAGTGTATTTTTTGTAATGATGAATTGATTTAAATAAAGTAAATGCTTTCGTTGCATTCTCTAACTTGACGTTAGAGGAAGGGAATGCTAGAGTACTGCGTATTACTCAGATAACTGGAATGAAGTGAAATTAATGAAAACAGGTTTATTTATCAGCGAGCAATGGGCTAGCGAACAAAAGAAGAAAATCACCTTATTCGTAAGCATTGAGACGGTAGAATCTGTGCGGGTCATAGACTAGCAACTGATCTTAGCGTAGTCAATATTGCCCGAATGCGGGCATGGAGTAGGCTAAACTTATCCACAAGTTCAAACTATCTGTGGATATGGGGAAATGTTGCACATTTTTGTGATGTAAAGCAATAATGCTAGCACAAAATAAGAGGTAACTATAGATTATTCAGCCAATTAATTGCTTGATTGTTAATCCAAGGGGAAAAAATGGAGTTTGAGAACAATTATTGGGTCAAAGGCAGGTTTTGTGCCTCCTCGGTTTCCAACCTCGATATTGTATATAAACATATTCATAATCATTAACATTATTATAATAATTTTTTTAATATATATATTTTTTAAATTAATCCCTTTTGACGTAGAAAACAGATCTAGAATGGCAGTATGTTAGAAGAAGAGATTTCAAACTCGATCCTGGGGACCCATTGTGTATGCAGTTTTTTCTTACTACCATAACTGCAACTTCGGAATTATGTGGAGCTGTTAATTGCTCTAATCTAGACACTTAATGTCAATGAAAGGATGATCTAGCCTGCATTATATTCGCATCCCAAAGTCTCAGTCAGATCATATCATTCTCTAATTTTCTGCAATGTGGTCTCAATGGGCACTGTGACCTCACTACAAGAAGGTCCTGGCTTCGAATCCCGGCCGAGGGCCCCCTTCTGTGTGCATGTTCTCCCATGTCCATGTGAGTTTCCTCCCACAGTCCAAAGACATGCAGGTTAGGCTAATTGAAGACTCTAAATTGCCCATATGTACGAGCGTGTGAGTGAATGGTGTGTGTGTCCCGTGACGGATTGCGACCTGTCCAATTGACTGCCTCTCGCCCAATGCATGCTGGGATAGGCTCCACACCCTAACCTATGGTTACTGAGCTGCCCTGGGTGTAGTGCATATTAATTTGATGGCGGCTCATCACTTTGGTTCTGCTCTGAAAGGCTGTTGTATTACTGTATTGATCCTACCTGTAGCCTGCTGGTTGTGATGCTTCTATTAATCAACAAAATAAGGCTAACAAGTTGTAATGCTAATGCAAAGCATTAATGTACTGCATATTCTAATCTATAGGGAACACATAGAATAAGCAAGGCTTATTCCTGGGTCTAATGATTCGTTC
This sequence comes from Ilyophis sp. 1 JC-2022, assembly GCA_022702515.1. NCBI lineage: Eukaryota > Metazoa > Chordata > Actinopteri > Anguilliformes > Synaphobranchidae > Ilyophis > Ilyophis sp. 1 JC-2022. Next base: position 26,964,701 of record CM040395.1, on the reverse strand, counting down.
ATGGCCATCGGGGGGCTATTTTCAAAAGCTTTTTACTCCGTAAAGCGCAGCTTAATAGTGCTTATTTCCACAAGGATAAAAAAATAAATAAAAAACAGCTATACAGATTTCAACTCGGTAATAATACAAATTATTTCTCGAACATTGTTAGTAGTCTCTTCGCTTGGACTGGAAAATGTCTGGTTTCAGAAAGTAACCCCCAGAGGTTAACGTTTTCATCAGAACTTGCACCCTAGACAAAGGAGCACATGGAAGTTAGAGTGAGGACCTTCTGCACCGTCGGACGACACGGATGACACGGACGACAGGACATCTGCTACAGGCAATAATGCTGCCCCGAGAAACATAGGGAGGCAACTCAGGCCTATGGAGAGAACAACAACACAAGAGACTCCAGAGTGAGAAATAAATCCAGCAAGGGAAAGTCAACAATCCCAGGGTAGTCTTTGATGCAGCAAGAAGCACTAAACACAAAATCAACCGGACAAGGCTAAATTATTGCAATGGCTGAGGCGGGAATGTGCGCGGGAGCTGGCGCGCAAAGCGCCAAACGGCAAATACTGAACAACGGCTACGTTCGCCAGGTGTGTCGCTTCAAATCACCTTGGTGACAATTACCCTTGTGTGCAAACACTTCCACAGCAAGGCAACAAGGAAGAGCCTGGGCATGTGGCCAACACTTCCAAATGCCCAAAAGCGGCAGTAAGACTCACATTTAAGAAGTTTTTTTTGCGTATTTGAGAGAAATGCACAGGCGAGTTTCTTTGTGCCGTATTAAAAAAAAAAGTTGGCCCGTGACAGGAACAACAGCTGGGAAACACACATCTAAAGTAAACTGACTTTGACTGAGGCAGACATCAAAGGTTTATACAGAAGTGTTATTCCTTGAACATCTTATTCCTTGTGCTTTCGCAGTGTAGCCTACCTCCACCACAGGATAGCCACCAGTACTGAAAAAGTGTGATGTTCCCCATGATTATCAATTACCACTAAGAGTAAGGTTTTTCATCCGTTTAGAAAACAAAACAAAAGGAATTCTGAAAAGAACCAGATTGGAACCTGAAGCCACGTTTCCGTAACTAAAAGCAAGCTGAAAGGCAAGGCCTCTCATTGTAATGTAGTTATTTATAGAAGTGTCGTTGTCACTCACCACTTGCAAAACCCCTTCAAACATTTGTATATCAGCCCTTGTGGATTTACCACTTTGTGGAAACTTCTAAACCATCTCAAGTGTGTCAAACCAAACCACGTGTCATCCTTCATAGCGGTTAAAAGACTCTAACCCCCCCCTCATAAATTATGCTCCTGATAAACATATGAAGGATGAAACCTAACTGGCCAGAAACCACGTCCTGTCTGTGTCTTCAGAATCAACATTCAAATCATCTTACAAAAAGCCACAAAATTAATCAAACGCCTTCAACCGAGAGTCACAGAGGAACGCAGGTCAGGCCAGAATGGGTTACAGGAAAGTTACAGAAACCATTGAAACGTTTGACTAGTGGAGACTTGAGACATTTACACTTTCCTACCTTTGCCATTTTCCTCTCCAGGTCGGGGGTCCCTGGTCGTATCTGCAGTGAAAGGACAGTCGGTACATTACACCTATAACTGTACAAAACCCAGTACACCTGTACACAGCCATCAGCACTCACATAAAAGGGCATCTATCTTCAGTAAGTAAAGACTATATGAAACGGTATGTCAAACAGAATCTGGACAAAGTGACCCTGAAATGCACAGGCGGTTTAAAACGGTTCATGTTGAAAACCATGATAAAGAGAAACAACACGTGAATTGGTTATTTTCAATGTAGTCGTCATATCTGCACTCAATGGACACCTCAGATAAAACCAGCTGGCATGAAATGTAAGAATGTCAGCACTGTTCCACTTCATATTTCTGAAAGGTGACAATTCCCATCAAAACAGGGATGCACACATCCCAAACCGGTTTGGTTCAGCCAGACGTATGGCCAAAACCAGAAGGGGCTGTTTGAGCACAAAGCATTTTTTGAAAACCCCCGCCAATGACCGATAGGGGCTCAGGTCAAGCGCTTAGCTTGGTGGGAACCTTTTTCTGTATTGTGCGGTCAATCCCATTTCCTGGTAATCCGCGAACGGAACAGGGTGCGCACGTGACGCTCTGGGCCTGAAGGAGACCGGCGGGGGGTTTGTTGCGAGGGAAGTCGGCTGACCTGATTCTCGGGTTGGGGGTTGGTGGAGATCGAGGTGTACTCACGCGACACGCTGAAGCCGAAAACGCCCTCGTACTCCTTCATCAGCATCTTCAGGAGTGTGCTTTTTCCAGCACCGGACGGTCCAGTCAGCACCACAGGCCTTGGTCCTGCCATCGCTGGGAGCGGGAGAGAGGGAGGAGAAAAATAGAAAGGGATGATAGGGGGGCAGGAGGGCACGGGGAATTAATAAATTAGTTCCATGCCATGTATTCTACAATCGCTCAATCCCACAAAACACTCTCAAAGACAACAGTCTTAATCAGACCTCTCTGCTCGCGCTACAACACCGTCGGTGCATAAGACCAGCCTGCTGGCTTTCCGGGGCGGCCCATTATGTTCTCGTGCGTGGACGGGCCCCACAGTCTGCTCTCAAACCTGGACCGTGCCGGTGGGAGGGTTTCAGTTGACCGGGTTAACAGCGCCTGCTCGTCGATTTGGCTCATCCAAGCCTGCCTGTTGAGCCGCGTGTGAATCGTCTTCCTCTGACTCACGTCCGCGCTAGCCCGACTTGCGAACTGCGGCGTGAAAGGAAGCGGGGCTCGGAGGGAAGCGCGCTGCCGAATCGATAGCGGAGGTCACGGCAATGAGCTCCAGTGAGTACTACCGTACATCATTCCTGTGAGACAGTGGAACTTCGCCTAGCAGACCCGGGGCCAGCGGCCGCCTGCTAATAAAACAGAGTCTGAAGTCGCGATGTACACATCCGTTACAGCTAGGGACAAAAAATTGCCCGTCCAAGACTGGATGCCCTTTGTCCCATACACAGCGATTCGGCGAGTAATCTAATTCCTGTAAGGTGACCATGCACTGAAAATTTTATTAATTTACTAAATAACCAGAGTTCAGGCTGAAATGATAATGCTTGCCTGGGCCAAGTAACAGTTCAGGGCTAAGTCGCAATTTAGTTTGTTCAAATCTCCGTTTGGGGCTGCTAAGCTAGTGCAGACGCCGAGTTGCGTGAGAGGAAAAAAAAGGTTACGAGGTGGGGGGGTCACGTCGGTTATTCAGATCACAGGCTAATCGTTTGAATTGGAACGTTAGGTCAGTAGACCCTTGACTGGGCCACACGATAGTTTGCACGGCATCTCATAAGGACGAGGCTAAACTAATAGCGTAGTCATATTTGTCACTGTAAATTCAATATAATTCTAATCTAAGGTAGATTTTCAGATAATAAATAGTATGTTAGCCTAAATGTCATTATGGAGACTTTGTCAGTTTTTTTAATGCACTTCATGTCACTTACTTTCATAACCAGTTAAGTATACATTGGGCTAGTAGATTTTTAATTTAAAACATTTTTTTTTTACCAACTTGCCAAGTGTGCAAAAACCCTGCAAAGTTAAAGAGTATCAGATGAATAACTTGACACACAATATACCAATCAATATTTTCCATCAGCACCACATACTCGCCCCGCTCCAACAATTTTGGGCTAGGTCATCTTAGAGTGCATTGCGTCCCCTATTTGGGCGAGGAAATGTCAACCACAGCTTACAAGTCCTCAACTGCCATGGAACTGCACTGTTTTTTTGTCTTTAACTTGTGTCTAGTGCGACCATTTATCAACGAATTAGATGATGCAGCTTTCAATTGGTCACAAATCCAAACTGGGTATCCTTTCTGTCAAAAGGTCTTCTGTAAATTAGTGGTCTGTAGCACTCTACTGGTGGCTCTGCCCTGCACTGTACATTGTGGTGAATGTCTTCCACATACATAGAGGAGCATGAAGCACTCACTCATGAAGCGGGAGAAACTTTGCACTTACAAAGGTAAGCTGTGAAGTTCTAAAGCTATATGAGCATAAAGGTATTCAAAACCTGTGTCCAGGACTGAATCCCTTTCGCTATAACACATTCACAAAGTAAAAACTACTGGAGGCATTATTACAATGAAGGTTCAACTTCAGCCAAAATATTTTGCAAACAGAAAACTAATCAAAGGTGTTTTGATCCCCTGTGAGTGGTTGAGGGCTTGTTGATTTATTTTTGTGCACAAAGTGCCTACCCTCCATGTTCTGACAAGCCTGCCTGTACCACTCAACACAGGTCATTAGGCCTGGCTGTCTGATTAGAGCACCAGAGTAATCCTTTAACTGGCCACCTGCCTTCTCCCCTGACATCCAATTTAAACAGGCACAGCATCACGCTTCTGTAAAACCCTGCGTCTGCTTGACCTCTTCAGGGTCAACATGCACCATTAGCGTGCCTGACAGAACCTCCCAAACACGCGTGTCTAGTGTTTCATACGGACGTTACAGCAGCAAATACTTTAATTGCAATTGCTTTATGAGGTAAAAAATAAATAAATAAAACTGCACAACATACAGAAACAAGTATTGCTTTTTTACGTTAATGACATGCGGACCGGAAAATATCACTATATCTACCATGCAATAAAGACAGAATGCGGATTCCTCATTTCCAAAAATAGCACAGCGGTTGACTGTTTTAAATCAGAATCTGCCCTCTTGCACTGTTTGCTGTTCATTGTTGACTATTAAATAGCAAATTAGAGGTAGATGAGACAAAATTTTAAAAGTTCAGGACGTTTATATTGTGCTGGGTATTTTCCACATTAACCAAATGAGAGGTTTTCACTGATGTTTAGAAAGTCACCCTCCATTGCATGAGTGACACCGAACATGCAGTGTTGCCGATTTAGCACGCAAAAATGTACCGTGTAGAACGTGTAGAATGTTCTGAGCTTCCTCAAAACAACCATTAGTTTACCCCACATTTGTTCTCTTTTTTTCTTTCACCTCAGATAATCTCTATGCATATTGGTTTTTAAAGTATTTGGCTACTGTAAAATGTAAATACTGTTGTCAATACTGCTGATACAGCACCGCACTTGATTGTTCTAAAGAGTTAAATTACAAATTGAACAATAGATATTCTCTATTCATACATATTACTATTAAAAATAATCACTGTAAATAAATTGCATACACACGTTTGCCCTGTAACACTTTGCAAATGGGCAAGTCAGCATTTATAAACTGTGCCAGTTCTACAGTGCCAGATATCGAAAGTAAAAGCAAAAAAGTAAAATGTCAAGACTTAAAAGCAATTAAAATGACTTCATGTCATTGTACTTAAACAAGATGTATTTGATTCTAAGTTTGCAAAGGTGCAGTCAGTACATTCGGCGGTTGAGATTTTAAAAAAATATGGAAATAGCATATAATCATCTACAGACTTAGTAGTAGGATCTTAAGCTCAGCGGTTTCTTCAACACACATGCGCAAAATTAAAACCCTTATTTGTTCCAACCAAAGAGAGTATCTTGTTACAGAAGGTATTAAAAGCAGTACTACAGAAGTTCTCTTGCTTACCTTGACTCTGTTAAAGCAAGAGCGAGTTGTTTGCTTGAAGCGATTGCAAATGAACGAGGAGGCAGCGCCAGGGTGTGTATGTGCGTGTCAGGGAGGCGGATACAGTGACAGCAATTGGCCCGACCCCAATAATCTCTTCCTGAAATCTCTTCAGCCAATGAATATCTTGGCTGCCGCCCTCATTTCATAATGTAGCGCAACATATCTTGGCTGTGGGCTGTCTGTCTGTCTGTCAGATAGTGCACGCAAAACAGGACCAAGTAACTGGGGCCTTGTAGCTTGTGTAGTTTGATTTTGCGGATGTTGTGTACTGAAAGCAGAGGGAACAATTCCTTCCTTAGTAGAACACTCCACCACCACCACCACCACCACCACGCTGCGTCAAAGCAGAATCACTTCACAAAAACGGAACAGAAATGGCAATGCCATGTCACTTTCGGTCCAAACCTAGGTTGAGCCAACATAAATCGGGGCTGGCAGAAGTAAATCACAGTTAGAGAAACAAACCAAACCAAAACGTCAGACTCCGAGCGCCATCTTTAAGCAGTTTATTGAAGGTTTTGCCGTCGGAAAGCGACCCCGCCCTTCATTTGAGGCGTTTCTGCTTCAGCGCTGGAACCATTATGCTCGGTTATAACATAATGTTCCTTTGCAGATCTCTTTCCCAGTACGCTCAATGCGTGTACAGCGCGAGGCGCATTCCTCCCTGAGCACCTAAGGCGTGCGTCCGCTTTCTGCCTCAATCCAAACGCAAGCCTTTAAAAGGATAAAGCCGAGCAGTTTATCTTCGAAAGGCCCTTAGAGGCCAACAGCCGGAGGCCGCTAAGGAGAACGCTCGACTGCAGCTGACAAAGGGTGTTGTTAAGGAGACGAGCATGCGTCTCAAATGTTCCTTCCTCTGTAAAATATGGGTTTTCTGATATTATGACTGGCGAACTATAACGGGAAATAAGGCCCCTGCTTTATAGTCCCAAACATGGTGGGAGGCATCACAAGGGGAGCACAGGGCTAGAGAATTGATAACGTCTGTGGCCGGAGGTCAGGTCAGTGCACAGGTGGCCATTATCGCCCTGGGAGGAGTGTTTCGGTCAGAACGGCAACCACCTCCGGTGGAGCCCGTTCGATCAATGCAGAGTGGAAAAAGCAGGGGCTGGCCGGTTTGAGCGCATTTCAGAAGAGGGCTGCATCGACGTGCCCCTGCTGTTCCCAAAACTTTCCATTGAGCATCCCAAACTTGGGACAAAGAAGTGAAATGCTGGGCAAAAAAATGATTTTCTTTACACCCCGTATGCAGCGTCTCTCTATGACAAGTAAATTCTACATGAACTGAAGACATAATCTCGTAGAGATATTATTATCATTATTACTTTTATATGCAATTTCACAAGAGCGCTTATCCAGAAGTTATACAACATGCGTTGTTTTACACACAATGCATTTATACAGCTGGGTATTTAGGAGATTTGCAGAAGCAATACAGGTTAAAACTGGAGAACGCAACTGTTTTTTTTAATTTTTTTTATTTTTATTATATCGGGGAACGTTCATGCTTAGTTGGTAGCAATCATAGAAAGAACTGTTGTGAGAGAAATCCAGCACCATACCCTGTATTTATACCCTCAAATTCTGCATTCTAAAACCAGCGATTCGGCCTGAATTTTGTGTTCAAAACAAAGTGGCTTATGACAAACCAAATCGAAGAGATAGGCCTTTTCCTTTCTTTGACTTGAAACCTAGTCATTCCTAACTCTGCTAACAATACAGGTGGACGTTGTTTTTTTAAGGTCAGGTTTCCCACTGCAATTAACCCATGGCCAAAACGTACATGTGAATTCCCTCCAAGAGGTTAGTATTCCTCTGTTTTCAGATCGCAACCAACGCGGTGCAAGCAGATTTAGCCTGGATGTTGATGATTTTACGCTACTTCCTTTTCCCCAGATAACAAGGACTGTATTTACATACGAAACTGTATTTAATCACGTTTGGCGTATTTCGAGTATTTGGCAATTAGAGGATTAGTTCAGTTATCAAACAAACTACTATGTTAACTGGCACGGCCCCATTTTTGTCGATCTTATGCATTAATCAATTTTCGCTTATAACTTACACTACAATATGTGGCCTCTCACAACATATAAAACACCTCTGAAGTCAATCCAATGAACATGATTCAGCTTCACAAATGAGTGTACAATTATAATTTGCTGGCACATTCACTAAAAAGAGTATTGGAAGCGATTTGTAATTCCGAGAATAATATTTGCATTTTGGGAATTGGCACCACGTAAGCATCTGTACTGGTACAGTGTCAGCGAAACGCTGACGGTCTTTCACACTTTTTTTTTGCGCCAAAACCACATCCGATTGCTTATTTTGTGTCGACGACTGCTTTCTGGGACAAAGGCTCACCTCAGGTGTTGAGGGCCCAAGGGCTCAGCATTGCCCTACCGGCGTCGCCGCTGCCCAGCTAAATCCAAAAGTGGCCAGATTGCTAAGGGACAATATGAAGGCAGCAGGGCTACTCCACAGCTAGCCACCGTGTCCTCGACTGAGACGGCACCCAGACACACACCCTTAAGCAATATCCTATTTGCCTATGAAATGGGATGACCTCAGAACTCAGTCAAGGTAAAATTTGAATCCGTTATATACCACTAAACCAACAAATTAAGTAGCCTAAATAATGATGTGGAGGCATGTACACTTTATGGATAGATACGTAGATCAAATAAAGGTTATAAGGAAAACATGAATTAAAAAAATACCGGCACACAGTCTTAAACCCTCCCAGACACGTTTAGGCTAATGGTACCAGTGACATTTCGACCGGCAAGGTTCTTCCCAGGTATGGCTATCAAGTCAACCACAAAGTAGGACTGTGTATTGGGTCACACGAAGAAAAGGTGCCATTATAGACACGATCTTATTTAACAGTCCATTTTTACGCCATTTTTCTAACCATGTCTAATTTCGTTCAACACCTTTCCAGGTTGAAACGTTGCCGCACAACATTTAATACGGTTGCCCAATCTTTTTCATGCACCTAGAACTTAAAAAACATTAAATGTGTGGACACTATGTTTCTCTTTACTGCTCAAAAGCAGTGTTTAAAATGATTAGACTGCAATGCATATGTTACATAGATGTTAACACTTCACATAGTATTAGGTGTCTTGTACTGTATAGCTTCTAAAGGCAAAATGCAACAAAACCACAACTTGTGCCCACTTTTCGTGAAAAGACACATTTGTGAAGATCTCTCTCCAGTCCATGTTGACAGCCGCTCGGCTAATTGCTTTGGAAGGAGGTGGAGCGTGGGATTAAGGGGCTCGCTGGCCCAGTGGAGTAAAATAGCTCACAAAGGCGATTACGTTTACACGTAGGCATAGCCTAATGCTCATCAGATAGTCTGGAGTCAAGTGTCGGATGCGCTACGGCTAATTGAGCGGGACAACCGATTAAGCGGGCCGGGCATGGCACGTGAATACACAAAAATTTGGCCTCGAAGGTGTGCTGAAATTTTCACGTGTCGCGTTGAACAAAGCAGCAGCCCACGACGTGGCTCACGTTATTTCTTGTGGATCTGGTCTCATCTTACCCAGCCAAAATCTTACCCAACAGCATTAGAGTAACAATGCATCATTGACTCTGAGGCTGCAGCTAAGGGCACAAACTACCGACTTATGGTGAGCTGTAAATGAATAAACCGTGGACCAGCTGCTGATGCGACAGGCCTATGAAGCATTAATAACTGAAGTGTACAATATGATGAAAATGTAACAGTCAATTTGAGGAAAAGATGTAGAGTATAAAGTGGTACATTTTATCCTAAATATATTGGAGTAAAAGTATTGCCATTTAAAATTCCAGAAGCCCCTACTCAAGTACAGTCATGAGAATACTATCTAGTAATCTATTACTTTACTCTTCTGAACAAGAGGTTCCAGCAAAGTAATCATTGCAATGGCTCATAATTCAGAGTATTTATGATACGGAGCTGCTGCTTTTGAATTAATTTACATCTGTGTTGTATAATTATCACATTAGACCCTTTTGCGTTCTCCTGCTCACTCATTGTAATCAAAAGTATGATGAATTGTAAAAGACAGTTATGAGTTAAGAGTAAATAGGCTTGAATACGATAACTATGCCAATTTTAACAGATTAACTGTACAGGCATTCAAATCAGTGCTGCTCAAGTCCATGCACTGATCACACACTTACATTTTGTTTAAGGTGAACTCTTTCAAGAAAGAAAACCTCATCACAAATGTATACGTTTTATATTAGCATTTTTAATCTTCATTACCACCTGGAGTAACAGTTTTGGAATGTAACAGAGCCAACAGCTAAACGGTGACTAAAATGTTAAGTAGGAGCACAAGTCTCCATCTGTCACTGTTTCAAAGCCATCTTTGTACTGTTGCTCTCTACTGCCATCTTGTGTCAACCCAAAAATAAAGTTGATCTCAATTTTTTCCTTGCCTCCATGGTTTGGTGTTATTGTGTTCAGCTTCAGCATAAAAAAGATAGAGGAACTTGACTTATGAAATCATCAGATCATCTGTTCCATATCCAGCTGCCACACATCAAATGACACAAAGAACAAAAATACCACTTTAAATATTTACACATGGACTTTTTTTGTTTGTTTCTCACTGAAACAACTTATTTTAGTTGATATTTATGTATTTGGCCACACCAAAATGCTAGTGATTGACTGTAGTCCCAATCTCGAACGTTCAATACAAAGGTTGATGTTTCTCATTTTGCAATGAAAATTACCAGAATCCTGCCCTCTATGGGTTGAACAATATAAGAAAAATATGTGACGGGTCAATGGGAGTCACGCCTCTCTGGTACTTCGTTTCGTCATCATTTGGTAACGCCCTTTTATCAGGGCACATAAAAGGAGAGAAGACGCCGTAAATCAAGACGCCGTAAATAGTGATGGGCGGTTCGGATCTTTGCACAGTACGAGTGATCTTGTTCTGAGACATCTTAATTGTATTGAACCTTTCGAACTTTTTGAGTTTTGATTAAAACATTTTTTTTAAATGGCTTCAGTTTGATCCGTGATAGCCTACTCAGTAGTAGTATTAGTAGCTAGCCTACATACACATTCAACAGTGCTGCCTGTGCTCGCCACACTAAACTTGCATTTACCAATAACAATATCAGTTACTTGATTTTATACATTAATCCTGCATTCAACTTGTAGGCTAGGCGATGTAAGCTCAATGTGTGACCTTACAGACCGACTGCTGCGATTTTTCGTTCTTTTTGACCGCAGTAGCAGACGTTCGATCTCGTTCAGTTTAGCCGGCTACTCTGTCCCGTTTCATTTGTTGTCCCACTTCAGTGATGCTAGATGGGAAATATACAATTATCGTAGGCCTACGGGGGTCTTAAAATTGTTTTTTTTTAAAGAAAATTGTTGTGCATAGACAAACGGAGACATTATAGGTGCAAGTATGTGCTATTTTTAAAAAACACTGTTTGTTCAATTATAACAATCGTATTATATGGGAAATCCCAACATAGCAATAATTAACGGGTCCTCCCTCCATGACAAAACTAGGAATGGGGAAATAAAATTAGAAAAGGAGGACAATTTATACGTCAAATATTTAATCTGATTGGTTATCACGCCACGTTCTCCATCTCTTCTGGTCACTTTGCCTGCTTGCCGGCCTCGCATCGCCATCCAAAAATGCCTTGGGAAGGGAGGGGGATACACTTTTTCGTGAGGGGCGAGGGCAGCATATGGGAAGAGGCGTGGTAGCCAGCCATAGTCCAGCCCCCTTTTTTTGTCGCTGGATGCGTTTTTTGAAATAACGAAAGAGGCGTGGTCTAGCTAAAACTCGGGGCTTGGTTACCCTTTAACAACAATTGTACAGGAAATTTCTCACAAACCGGGCGTACAGCAACAAACCCACAGCTTACAAATTGAAAGCAAAAGTCTCACAGCAAGTGTATTATACAGTGTTTGGCAGGCATTCATAGACAGTATTATAATAAAACTCCGTAACTTGCTGTGCTTGCAAGACACAGTGTTGTGGAGTTCATGGTTTTATTATTGGCTTTTGAGTGTCTCCAGCACCTGTGGTCTACATAGTCAGGTGTGCAATCCTTTATTCTTAGACAGCATTGAGTGCGTTTCCATTCCCTCTGAACGCTGAAAGATCCCGTTGTGCTGTGGTCTGTCGCACTTGCCTGAATGCAAGCCATAGTTGAGAGTGTTAAAATGCAAACAAAAATAAAGCCCTGTGTGCCGGAAAAGGGCCGGTCAACCTGCAGCAAATTGCCTGAGCAGGGACACTGTGAGCAGGCCTGCGGGCAGCTGCAGGTGACAGAAACATTCTCTGTGCATGCCTCAAGTGTTTCAGGTGGAAAAATTAACCGCTCCTGTCAAAACCAGAGCTAGGGCTACCGCTAACGTGCCTTACGTGAGACTGGGGTAGAATTATTACTAAGTATGATTCCACCACAGCTGCCATCATCCACACAGGCATACAAATAGGTTGTGTGAATATGCCTCTTAGAACACTGCTTATTACCAAGTAACGACCGTCTTCACGTTATTCTAGAGGTGTGCGTTCTATCAACTATTTGTCACAGTTAGCACGAGCAAAGAAATCGGTCAACCTTTAAAACTGCTACATTTGCGACAGCGCTGACTCTGATCTGAGCCTGGCTTACAGGATGGTGTGCGTTCCCATTAATATGCGAATTAATCAAGACGTCATATAAACAAATGTGCCTGGCTGTGGTTGCTAGGTTTCACGTTGTACTTTTCTGCAGCCGAAGTAACTAGTTATCATGGCGGGAAGGGCTTCCGGTAATATTTATATGGTGAGTCCATACACATGAGCCTGAGGAGCCTGATCAACCACAAGGTAATGTTGCCAAGAAAGATGCCTTGCCGCGTTCAGCACAACAATTTCGGCGAACGGTTGGTTTAATTTGCCTGGCAAAGTGTGAGTTCCTGCTTGTGTTGTTGCATCATGGTACACAGCAAGACAAAACCACGTCAAGCCAACGTATCTAGCTATACTTTTCCGCCTTCCAGCAAATCACAAAACAACCTTAAAAGCTCCCACTGGGAAGGTTTTGAAGCTATTCATTTTCAAAATGCAAGGAAATCAAGAATTCCTCATTCCAGCAGGATTTGAAAATAATTTAGCAGGCCGTTTGTAGAGATTCTGGCCCAAGCCCTAGATCAGTTACCATTATTTTACATAATCAGGTTGGATTTAGGATGCGATTTATTTAATCTGATGCTAGATCCGTTTGGGGGGAGAATACCCATGTTTTTTTGGGGGAATATGACCAGGACATAGCTACCAGTCGTTGTCTTCCATCATGTGGTAAGGATCTCAATTATAGTAACAGAAAGAGTAGTTCCACATGCAGGGAAACAATGAATTGCATGTGATCAATATTTCTCTTTATCATGTGACATAAGTCAAGTCTCTTATTAGATTTAAGTGCAGTGCTGCCTGAAAACTCAGGCTATCTTTACATCACGTGTCGCAATGTAAAGATAGCCTGTTCAGGAAATAGGGGGGGGGGGTAGTGTTTTAATTTAACTCATGTTGTCACATGAGTACAGTCAGCTGACTCCAGTTTTAACACAAGCAGTAATATTCAATACTGGTCAAATTCTCTTTTCACACATGATCTCAATTTCTGATCTGTGCGTTTGAACCTATATCTGGGAGCAATTGTGATTTGAATCCAGGTCGGTAAATTATTATAAAAGTAATAATTAAAAAGACTGAATTAACTCTCCATTTTACAGGCTTAAATGTTTCACTATCCATGTTGACGAGGAAACATTGCCTCTATGAGCATGTAATGAAAATTATTTTAAGTTAAGCACATGTTATCAATGTGTCATTTTCAAGGACAATTATCTGACTTTATATAAGAGAAATACCAATCATATGTACTACAACATCAATAATGGACCATGCGCGAATGAATAACGTTAACGTTACTTAATTTAATATCGTTAGTGTTTAACAAAAAATGTAATGACTACATCTATACAACTGCCTGAAGAGCGAGTCAATCAAATTAGCACTCAATCTCATTTCCTAAAAAAACATGCTGCAATATTATTTCGAGTACTACTTAAGACCTTGCATCGTCCATTTAACGTAACCATAACGATAGCTGGTTAATGTTAGCCAATATAGCAAGCTAACAACTAACATCACTGGTTCATGGATCCAACATTAAAAATAGCTAAACAATAATGCAAACATGATAGCTACTGAGAGATTGTGACATGAGATAATTACATCTGTGCCAGATCAGCATTTATATTTGTAAAACATACCTGAAAAAAGTCTGGAGAAAAGCCTTAAATACATCTGGAAAGAAATGTGTGCAGAATCTCAATACTTTCTCCACCACCTCCTTCTCTCCGTCTTGAAAGAACTATCTTCCGCGTGAGAGCCATTAGGTACTGCCCCGACGTCATCACAGTGCGACGAATAAAATGTAATACCATGGTAACTCCACGGATAAAAAAACAAAAAACAAGCAATTTCACTATTTTTGTTTTTTTCCATTTAAGTTCAACATTACATAATAATGACACGGTTTCAATGTGTAATCAAGCTGGGAGGCAACACGTTGGTTTGAATGACAGCTACTAACGTTAAATAGATTTAATACAACGTTAGCTATGTTGCAATCCGGCGAAATGCTCCAATTTCTGTAGCTAGCTAGCACGAGAGCAGTCAGAATGTAACGTTAACGTAGCCAATTTAACTTATTAATATGGGAGCCCGAGCCATTCAAATATCCACGACTCCACTAAAATTAGTCACCACACGTCATCGCCGAAGACTTCCATAAATCACTGGCAACAAGTTTAATTTCAACTTTCCCCAAATGAAGACGGATGCATGCGGAATTGCGGATGTGTGTTTCAGCGCGCCACGCTCTTTCTTCACTAGCCTTAGCCTAGCTAGCCTGGTTAACTAACGCTAGCTAGCTGACAAGCAGGTCACTAGGGCGGAAATAGCCGGCTAACGCTGGCTAGTAAATCGTCTAGTTGTTGTTGCTAACAAATAAGCAAAAATAAATAAAGCGAGTACTTTAACATTTGTGAACTTTTAATCATTTCCACCCTGCTAGCTTGTTGTATTGAACGAGAACCAAGTACGACGTCCTCCTACTACGAAGAGCTTTTTAGGAAACTCCCCGGATGGACACAGATTGAAGGCCGCCAAGCGGGAAAAGCGTGTTAGACAAAGCTAACGTTAATGTTGTCCAAGCAGCTTAATAACATTACATCAAATTCATATTTCTATCGGCACAATTTCGCAGTTATTTCCCCGCAAATATGTTTGGTGCGTCGAGATCTGGAGGTGTGAGGGGAGGACAAGATCAGTTCAACTGGGACGATGTGAAAGGCGATAAACACAGGGAAAACTACTTGGGTAAGACAACTCTTCAAGTCGAGTTCTGTGACATATTAAAATATATTGCTACTATAATAATAACAATAACGTGCCTGTCGACGTTCAAGCATGATTTAACATTGATGGTTAGCTAACGTTACCTAGTTTGGCAAGGATGCCACTATGTTCCTTAACGTTAGATAAAATACTCTGGAAACTTGTTGAAGTTAACGTAATTATCTAACTTAACGTTAACTTATAGCTGACAGTTAGGTCGGTTAACGTTACCTTTAACCAGTTCCTGTGTATACGTGTGGCGGCAAATCGCTGTTTCACACTTCAAAATGTTAATAATTTTAAGTTTAGTTCATTGGATCGCGTAGAAAAGCTAACGTTATTTACCTAGGACTGTTGTACCGTGATAATATTCCGGATGCAGCTAATCATTAGCCAACCAACCGTTAGCTGGCTGAGCTAACCTAACGTTACGCGGGGAGCGGCTGATATCGATAGCTAGCTATGTCTTGGCATAACGTGTCGAAGAACTGCAACAAGTCACATTGCGTTAGCATGCTTCTTACCTTTCTCTTTTGCGTAGTCCCTCATTACATTCCCTGTCAGGGAATCTACGTTCAAATGAAAACGACACTTGTTCCGTCGGCGTGGCTCTAGCGTGGATGTCTGACTCGTTCGTTAGCCGGTGCTAGCTTGCTAGGTACATCGAACTGAATCCACTTTTCGCGCAGACCCGAGATGCCAATCCACCCTGCCAGTATTTCAAGTTGTATGCGCACCAGTTTCAGTGCTACAGAAATATTCACAGTATCAAAATCGCCGGTGAAATACTTTGAATAACTAACCCCAAAAGATACATGGCAAAATATTGTCTTCCCAACATAATCTAGAAGCTAATGTCAGGTAAAATGCGATAATCTAGAAGCTAAGTTTTCTAAATTTACTGCCGTTGAAAAGTGAAAGCGGACTACTCATGCATAGGTTAACCTGTTAAGTCAGCGAATGTACTCATTAACTAGCTAATGAAGTAAGTTATTGATTCTGGTAATTCGTCAAAAATGGGGTTACAAAAGTACTTAATGATTCGATATTGCTTGTTGTGTGTTCATGTAACCGATCTTCTCCACTAGATAAAGAAAAAGGTACTAAAACAATTTCTCCTCCATTTATGCATTATTCTTTAGACTCTGTATCGTCCTTTTATGTAACGTTGCCTTGCAAGATGAGGAAACGTTAAACGTAAACGTTTGTTTGCATTGTGGCATGCATATTAAATCAGCATAGCAATGCAAATTTATAAGCAGACAACGACTACATCAGGATCACCATGCATGCCACCGATCCACCACAAAGCAAATGTGTCCAAAACTTACACAAAATGTTTTTTTATTATTATTTTTAAAGTATTATTTTCTAGCGTTGTTGAATCATGTGAAATTTATGGATATATCTTGCTTTGCTTTTTTCCCCAGGCAACTCTCTCATGGCCCCAGTGGGCCGATGGCAGAAGGGTCGCGACCTAACTTGGTACACCAAAGACGGCAAAGACCAGCAGGGCAGAGCATCAGTATCAAGAGAGGAGGAGCTTGCTGCTGTGCGGGAGGCGGAACAAGAGGCCTTGATGGCTGCCTTGTAAGTTGCCTACCGTTTCTGCATGGGGCACAGCACAGGAATGGTAACAGCATTTGCAAAATGGTTTATTCTTGTAAAAGAAGCCCCCCAACACTGACTGACTAACTTTTCTGTTCACAGAGGTCACAAGAATTTGAAAAGACAACCAACTGGTCTGACCAAAGAGGTTTGTCATTAAAAGCATGAAAGCATCAGTGTTTTTGTCCTGTTTGTGGCTCATACAATAGATGGTTTAAAACAGACAAAGCCCATTGTAGAATACTGCAGTAAATGACATTAATATATGCTGAGCTGGCTGTAGCATATCAATGGAAGTTATTTATTGGACACCCTTACATGCTGAATAAGACTCCCAACATAGGCTGAATTGGGACTGAGAGCTTAGTTCTATAATAGTCTTTATTTTGTTATTATGGTTTTTGCAGACTCGAGGCCGAAACAAGCCTAATTTGAATCACTACTTTATCTCAGTGAAGGCTTACATGTGTTGTAAATATGTGGCAGGAGTTAAAATGTAGTGGAAATCCAAATTCCAATTCCTGGATCAATCAGGCCTGTTCTACCAAACTACTCTTCTGTTATATACTTATGTTATGTGCTTGTTCATTCATACATCGCAACAGTGGTTTCCATTATGCATGTGAGCCGCTTACTTTGTTAAGAGGCATTTCCAACTTGGACCGTGCGTTGCCTTTCAGGATTTGGCGGACGTGTGCAGGAGGGAGGGGGCAACGGAGGGCGACGACAGAGATGTGGACCGCGTCTCTGGTCTCGGCAGCTCGGGGTGACTCAATCGGTCTTGTCGTTGGCCATTTATTGATTGACAGAAAATAAGCCCAATCACGACGTACATCGAGTTGCGCAACAGCGATGGCAGATGGTCTTTCAAAGGCGTACTTGTGACTGCTTCATTGTTGGGCCTGTTCATTCGTGTAACTAATCGCAAACCTTTTACTGCATTTTCGATTTGCTTAGCCTTTCCAGGGAGACATGCGTAGCGTACACATTTGTAAATTATGTTTGTTCACGCACAGTCCAATTATTTGTAATGGTGGATTGGGGTGCATTTATGGTTGGGGCACAATTATGGTTAGTACTGAACCGGTGAAATGTTTGTTTCAGGAGGTATTACACTGCTGTATTATGGCGCACACAATGCCATAATATTAAGTGTATGCGGTTGCAATGGAAGCTTATGATAGGGGATGCTGGACTAAGTGGACCCACGAGACGCTGGATTTTAATTTGAGATGATCACTGCATGTTAAGGGCCGACTGATTAAAACTAATTGAGTGCATAACTGCAGATTAAGTGGTTTGATTGGTGTTGTGAACACAGTCGACGATGATGCAAATGGCTCGTGATTTCTGCTTCACAACGACTTCAACTGCCATTGCGTGCCAGTTTACTCTGAGGCCCTTTCTGAAGTACAGTCTATTTTTATAGCCAAGTTAAATCAGATATGCTCTGTTAATGTTTGAGAGTTCCGTAGATTGGCTTATGGGTTTCACGGTTACCTTCTAAAACATTCTATCAATGTCAATGTAAATGGGATATCTGTCTGGAACTGACCAGTTTTCTCTGTAAATTAGTTTGGGATCAAGAAGGGTGATTCTGTCCAAGCAGGAGAAGGAAGCAGCAAAAATGGGCTTGTCAGTCTTCACAGTAAGTGTGGCGTTTGCTTTATCTGTAATTTACCAGTCGAAGGCCCTGCCCGAGAACCAGGGCCTATTAAGTGTATAGAGTCGATTCAAAATCAGTCCTGTGATCATTTTCAAAATCGCTTTACAGCATCATAAAGCTGAAGGCCATCAGGAAGCTTCCAGCATCAAGACTTCAGACAGCAAGAGCAAAGAAACCGAGGAACTAAGGTACTGTTGTCACACAAACCACTAAATTATGTATCTAAAGCTTTTTATTTTATGCAGCATAGTGCGCTATAATATTATTATTATTCAAGGTCACTGTAAAGAGAATGTCAACAAGAAAATTAGATTAAAAGAAGAGTGGGTGCTGTAGTCAAAATGTGTTGGAATTTTTCTAGAGACCATATTAAACCCATTTGAGACAGGTCAGGCTAAAATGACGGGTTATGAATTGGTGTCAGGGTTGTTGGCGTTCCAGACATGCTGCTGGCGGTCAGAGTGACCCCACTCGCCGACAGCAAAAGCGTCTCGCCTCTTTTCTCCGCCAGACACGACAGCAGAAAGAAGAGCAAGAAGGAAAAGAAGAGTAAGAAGGAGAAAAAGAAGAAGAAAGAGAAGAAGCTTAAGAAGCAGTCCTCTTCCTCACAGTCGGAATCGGAGGACGATCGGAAAAGGTGATTTGTTCTGTCGCCTCTTTACAGAAGCTGGTGCACTGCTATTAGCTCCAACAGTGCTTGCCATTGAAGTGACAAACATGTTTACAACCGAGAATAGGCCTACACCACTGTTAAATATTTATCATGTTTACAGCACTACTACAGTCTTAATCTCAGCTTTCAGGCACTTTTATGTAAAATGGGCATAAGCAAATGCGGTGAAAGTTTAGTAGAAGAGAGGGTCTAATGTACTATTATTGCGCTGGACTTCAGACACAAACATTACAGCTGTCTGCGCTGAAAATAGGTCAGGGACATTATATCTTGATAATACATGAAAAGAGAATTTGGGTCAAAATCTGTATTCAATCTCTCCGTGGTGCTCCCTCCGCGGTTACTAACGTGGCTTTGTTGGACAAGCTTTATCGGACAAACGAAATTGGGAAGACGTCGCACAAAGCCAGATTTTGATATTGCTGAATTCTGGGTAATGTTCCAGGTTTTGAGAAAAATATGACAATGCGAGTAAGTTTTCTTAGTCCTTTTTTTCCTTTCCCTCCCAATTTGGATGGGCCACTGTTATAATAATGTTATTGCTGCAACATCGTCCTTCAGAGAGCACAGGCTGTTACACAGATCCTACTAGCTTCTACTCGCATTAAAGCTCATCTGTGAGATAGGCGATTGCTGGCGCAAGACTGAGCGAGACTCCCTCGCATTTGCTGAGGCAGGGCGCTCCCTGCCAACTGAGTAGCCGAGCACATGTCTCTGCAGGACTCTTCGCCACAGTCACATGGTCAGGTTTTCCCGGTCAGACTGCACTGAGAGCCTCACTTAGATACAGCACCCAGAACATAGTCAACAAATGAAACAAGCTGGAAATTAAGATGGTGCTCGCAAGCCAAGTAGCCAGTTCTGATTCATTTAGCCTCTGTCCACCAAGCCAACAGTCTTTCTTATTTCAGAAAGTAATGGTGAATGTGAGCCTGAATATTTGCTTATGCCTTCCCTGCCACAGCATTTACTTTCTCATTGCCCAGAGGATCGTCAGGTTGAAACCTGCTGCACTCTGAATGGCTGAGCTGATAACATGTCTTGCCAACAGCCAATCAAGATTGTACACTTGTGTTTAAAATTATGTTATCGCATAGCTAGCTAGATAACAGCTTTACTGGTTCTTTTTTAAGTGACGGTAGTTTGTTCAGGCTGGAATTAATGTTTTCTAGATGCGGCCATTTTCTGGTCAGAGCATTAAAAACGTCAAAATATGCTTCGTAAGTCCTTTCAGCTTTTTTATTGGCAGTCGCCCAATTACACATTAGCATTTGAGTTCAGTATTTCACAACGGCCAACTTGGGGACGGGGTATTGCAGTGACCTCTGTATTCTGTTGTTCTGCACGTGCCATTCAAGTGCGTTCAGGTTACATTGAGTGAAGGTCGGTAATATAGGTAACGACTCATTTAGATCGTCGACAGAAAAGAGCCAATTACATATACACAGTTTAATTTTTTTTAACCACGCTTTAAAGCACCATCACATGGCTGCTAATATTATCAACGCTCAGTTTTGTCAGCATTTTCTGGTGAAATCTGCAGTACTCCACTCCCCCCACAAGAGGGAGCAAGAGTACTGTTTTGTCGAAGAATGATTTTATTGTCCTTTGAGCTTGAGGCTCTGCTTTTCTGGACAGTCATCAAGATCTATGCAGCAAGAGAGAGATGGAGATTGATTTGATTATCAGACGTGCAGAGCAGGGATCTTGGGGGGGTCAGGTCATGGGTAAATACATTTTTAGAGTGGATCTCATGGGGATTGGTTGATGGTCTAAAAGGGCAGACTAATTGCACTGTATTAGTACGCGCTTGTGAGGACCTGAATGTTGGAATGTGATCATCTCAATCGAATGTAAATGGTGTCCTTTTCCACTGGCCCTTCTATCTCTTGGCGCGGAGTTCAGGTTCGAAGGGGTTTGTGCATCCACGCATCCCTCCTTCCCTGGCCCACCGCCCCTCCCCTGCCACTCATTCATTCAGTTCCACTGCCATTCATTCATTTGCGTGCGCTTGATCTTCTCAGGAGGAGAAAGGATGACGACCGCCACCACCGCCATCATCATCAGGATCGTCATCCATCATCGAGCCGGCAGACTGGAGCCAGGCCCCTTGACAGCCATTCACCGGGCGGGGCAAAGGCCGAGCCCCGCCCCCGTACCCACTGCTCGCGCTCCCCCTCCCCCTCCCGGTGGCGGCCGCGACGGCAGCGCCATGACACGGACTCTTCCTCAGACAGGGGGTCCCCCGCCCCCCGGCACAGCGCCGGCCGACGGGCCGCCCCGTCGCCCCCGGCGCGCAGCCACAAGCGGCGCCACGACACCGACTCTGACCGCTGACCGGGCCCCGCCCACTGCAGGGAGGAGCACCGGGGCGGGCGTGGATTAACGAGGCTCCCTCCACATCAGTCTGTCGTCCTTAAAGCACGAGCGCGCGTGAATGAGTTCGACCCGCAGTCCGTATCACAGCGTGTCGATCGGGCTTCAGCAGCCGGTGTTCAGGAAGAGACTGTCCACAGGGAGGCGGAATGACTCGTCGCTCTGGGTACATCGTGTCACCCAGTCACTGATTCAGGATCAGCAAACTCAAACCTTATTCTGCCTGATTCCTTTTGTGTAAAAAGCCTAAACTGACCCAGAGTCACTGCTTGGGTAAATTAATTATTAACAAAGATACATAATGATATGTGAACGCCCAAGACAAGTGAATTGTCTTGGGCCATTATGTGTCTACGAAGGACTTGACATCGCGGTGGAAGTGCTATTTTCCATCTTAGTTTAGATCTTTTTCTTTTTTACGACAGTCATTAGGCATTAGCGATTTGTTATTTCTTTTTAGAAGTCTATGGCCTCCAAACTTTGGGTGTTTCATCTATGGGTGTGGGGATTTTTAATCTTTTTAAAGAAAAGCCGTGAATAAGCAGCATCCAGTGTGGTCGTCATTTCACCATTCACCGCATTGGTATTGCGCCCCTAAAATAAACAGACAAGCTAAAGCGAACGGATCAATGCTGCATTGATTTAAAGTTTAGAAAATCAAGAGGCTTCAGGGCCTGTGTAATTAACATCAAGGTTGGGACTTAAATCTTGTCTTGGATTAAATATGTTCTCTTTCATGGGTTGTAAGCATAACAACACCAATGGTAGACATGGAAAACCCGCAGGAGTCAATATTGTTGTCATGTCACAATTCCCAGTTCATTGTCTTTGTGGCTATTTTTCATATTAAATACCAAATGCTGAAAACTATGACTCCATTTGATTGTCACGACACGTCGAGATTAATCTGGCCCGGCAATGGGAACCGGCCTCATGGAACTGCTGCTTGTACGGTCTGAGTCTGGTTTTAGCGCAAACCGAATGTCCTAGCCGTTGAATACGTGTGATAGAATGGAGCCGGCAGTCTTTGGGTTGACGGTGTGTTCTCGCACTCCCTCTCGCTGTGTCAGTTGAAGAGCTAATCATCTCAGTGCACCCCCCCCCTCCTCCTCTTTCCCTGTCTTTATTTCCTCAATCAATGAGCACTGCTTTGTCCCCCCCCCCCCTCCCCCCTCCTCGTCCCTAGTTCAGCTCCCTGGCTGGCCAGATCCCATTGGAATGCACTCCAGCGGCCATAATAGAGTGTAGTGTTTGCGTTTGCATAGAGCGGGGCTGAAAGGGGGCGTTCTATTGGCGGGCACCTGGGGGGGCGCGGTAAAAGAGCAGGACGTCGACAAAGGAGAGTGCAGAAAACCACACCGGTCCTTTGTGCCGCCCAGCGCCGGAGGCCCGCCACCATCGCCGCCACACACAAACCGAGCTGTCGGACCAGCGGGGGTCCGCGGGCGGGAGTGGAAACGGAGAAAACAAAACCTCCCCGAAAAGAGCCCCCCCCCCACCCCCCACCCGCCGGCTCAGCCTGCGTCTTATTGGCACGGCCACGTTACCCCTAGCGGCTCAGTCAACCTGAAAGAACGGCGTCCCGCACGGCTCCGTCCCCCTGCCCCTCCGCGCCCGTACGACCCCTCCTGACCGCACAGACCTGCCAATTTCCATTTGTCACTTATTACAGAGCCGCTCGGGAGGGCGCCTTTGCCTCTGGCTCCGCCCCTCCCCCCACATCCCCCGCCGGCGTCACCATGGGGCCGGATGCCGCCGCTGCAGTTGCTAAGCAGGACAGGGGCGAGAGAGTCTGTATGCGGGTGGGGCATTTGGGGGGGGGTGACCAGAACAGGCCTAGGACCTGTTGATGAAGTCAGGTTGGAGCAAAGGCTTATGGGATAGAGATACGCTTTTTAAAATGAATCAATTGGAAAACTTGCTATTCTTGCAAATCAGCCATGAAAATGCACACAATAAAACCAAGTATTCCCAGTGGCCTAAGAATTCAAAAATCTTCACATGATAACTGGTGACTAATATCTTTATCAAATAGAGTATTAATGTTTCTAATGACTTGCCTTATTTTTAATTCTTCAACATTGTAACTAATAACCTAACTGACTGCATGTAAATGGAGTTACTGACACGCTTCAGGGATTTAATTTTTCTTTTGGTGACAGGGAACTTACAGGCACGAGCAGCTGACTGGGAAAACACGGGAATGCTTCCTTAAGCATCGAGACACAACCCACCCCCATTGGTGTACTGTGAGTTATGAGCCCCCACCCCCATCCTTAGGTCTAAGAGCAGCAGCGGTGGGAGGGGTCCCATGCCCTCACATCTATTTGTCTGTAATAAGGCTGTCATTGCTGGAACATTAGGCAGAGGTGCGTAGAGTCTCCCGGAGGCCTGCGGGCCGGGATGCAGTAATTACAGGACGTCACGTAGACGGACTGCAAGCCCCCGGCCAGGGGAAGATCCCTGCTCTCTCCTATCACTCCTGCCATCAGGGAATCCAGCGTTAAAGTCTACTTGGTCATTTCAGCTCTGAAAGGGGAAGTATAGGCGTGGGCCACATAATTTTAGGGTAGAAACGGACGTATGGCCAATTTTGAAATCAATTCCCTCTCATGGTTCCTGATTGGAGGTCTTCATATACATTGCAGTCTCAGTATTTTGACAATGACACAATTTTTGTGTGGACCCTGTACTCCAGCACATTGGATTTGAAATGGAACAGTGACTATGAGGTTAAAGTGACTTTCAGCTTTAATTTGAGGGGTTTTACATCCATATCGGGTAAACCGTGTAGTTCGGGTTTCGCCGTTGGTATGTGAGTGTGTGAATGAGAGGCGTTAATTATAAATCGCTTTGTGTGGCCGTAGTTGCTGGAAAAAGCACTATATAAATACAGTCCAATTACCATTTACCTGAACCAGAGAAATGGTTCACATGAGGTGAACTTGTGAGTAGCTCAGCAGGCTAATTGTGGCATGAAGAGGCACACCAGTGAACCCTTTAATGGAGGGTGTGTTCATCTGCATTCCCCCAAACGGACAAAGGACATTTCGGTGATGAGACGGACCTGTGAATACAACTGGGCGTACAGAATTGGGATAAGAAAAAAACCTGAGTTGAATTAATAAAATCAAAAAAAATTTTAACGGAATTGGCGACAATAAGAATGTACTTGAAATGACCAAAAGAAGGCATTTCAGATATTTACATTCTTGATCTAAAAAGGTGATCCTTGATGCACGACACCACACAATCTAAACGAAACTTGGAGCAAATTTTGGCTCTCTTGTTTGAAAAACCTGCCCCTATCACGGTCTCGGATGTAGCCTACAGCCTTTCCCAACTTGCAGATTGTGCAGGTCAGGATGAGAGGCAATCCATTACCCATGGCATCTAGGTGTGATTGGATAGGTCAAAGAGGGAAAGGATCCGGGAACGAAAAGGTTTATAGCGGGTGAAATCGGTGCATATGAATAGGAGCCAGGACACGCCCCCAACAAGTGTTCTGGAGGGCAGATAATTGTGCTCCATCAAAACAATGCCGTTGCTCAAACTTCCAAGTGCTTCAAATGATGTGTTGTGCAGTATGCAACATGAAATTAATCATTCAGGATAGTGTTGCCCTGGGGAAAAGAGGTACAAAAAGCAAGAGGCAAGTGAGCCCATGCATAATTTAAATGCTACATTTAAACTCAGACTTCAGCAAACAGAAGTAAACTCATAATCAGACTCTTGAGGGTATGTGTTGATTGTTGTCAATATGATCCACTGGCTGATGACTTAAAACCTCAGAGACGTTTTGGAGTTTGGACACATTGGCTGTGTCTCAAACCTCATACTCCCGTGCTCCGCACTACCGTACGTTGGACTCGCATGGATGCGTGCTCATTATGCGTGCTCGGAGCGTGGAAGTATGCACTTTGAGACACAGCCAATTGTGTACTTATCTACAGGATAAACCTCAGCTCTGTATACTTCCGTTTTGACACGCTGGCCCCGAATTGATCACAGCCAGTAGAGTGGGCTCACCGTCTTTCCCAGACTACACCAAGAGCTCGGTGGCCCATTCCGACAGACCGCCCCGTTGTGATCGCTCCCTATTCAAAGGGGTGTTGTGTGTTTGATGGATGGCATGGCGTTCAGTTTGTGTGAAGTGTGGTGAAAAGCCCAAGCGGAGACACACTGGCTCCTTGCCTTTGACAGGACTGTTGGGACTATTATTGCCTGACCCCATGATAGAGACTTTGAAGACCACACCACAAGGCCACAAAGACTATAGAGCTAGACTGAGGGAGCTACCTACAATGTCACGGTGCATAAAAGCACTCAGTGACATGATCATTACTGCAACTGTCAACCCCTTAAATGACCTTATAGTGACATGTCATTAAATCAAATCCCAATTGAAATCAAATCTGTACAACCCCTTACAACATGAAATCATTTGAGGTGAATTTATTTTATCATTGTCAAAATTTGACCTCATTGCATACATGCCAATACAAAATATATTTGTTTCTCTATATTTCTTAAAACTGTAAATAAGTAAACACATATTTTAAGGTTGTTTTGTAACCAGAACAGATTCAAATAAAATAAAAGAAATGAATTTTATTCATTAAAACTGGATCCTGTAGTCCAGATATTATCTGACTTTCGATTAATCCTTGATACAAGGATCTCAAACTCCGGTTCTGGACTGCTGCAGTGTCTGCAGGTTTTTGTGGTTTCCTTTAAATCAGCAGCCAATTTGAGCCTTGTAAAAGATGTTTGTAGGACTCTTTAGGCTATAAAAGACTTAAATTAAGCACTTCGTTGTTGAAACACACCAAAAACAAGCACTGCGGCCCTGCAGGTATGGAGTTTGAGATCCCTGGCTGGCTTATATGTTAAATATGTGATTGCTGAAGGCATAGAAGGGAGGAATGCATCTATGCCATTTATTTATCTTTTGTCAGTCAAATACTAGTCTCTGAATTATTCTGATTGGATTATCTGGCGATACTGATTTTGTATTTTAACTGCACAGATGAAAGTCATCGCCTGAACTAATCACAGTTGTCTGGAACACAGTAATTGCTTTCACCCACACAAACACTGATTTGAAGCTTTTGCATTCCTCTCCTAAAAGATCACCCTCTTGTGGCCAGAAGTGGACAAGGTTACCAGTTGCATGGGTATCTTACGCCAACAGAAATGTACGTGTCAACTGGTTGGAATTCTGGGAGACAATAAAAGAAAAAAATAACATTTTCACCTATTCATTTTGGTAGTTTTACTTATAAGGGACCAAATAAATATATGTATATTAAAGTAGACATCATGTGTAAGTGTAGATATTATAGATCATTGATATTATTCTGTAGATTATATTGGGCTAACTGGCTAGACTAGGTTCAGCTTCAAACCAGGAATCATACAAAACGATATGACTTCCGTTATTGGTCATGGATTACTTTAAACTTGAAACATACACACATTAGTGTGTTCCTACCAGGCGTCTGTCGAATGAGTCGAATGGATGGCCTGTTTTAAAACATGAAAATTCTGAATGTTTAGTTACAGCAATACATGACAGAAACCTACTCTTGGGTGGGTAAACTCAGTTAGTCACAGGTTGAAGTAAGGGAAATTACTCATCAGTTTGTGGGCATTGTACCTCACAACATTTCTGCCTTTACGCAAGGGACAAAGGCCATCTCACAACACTCCAAAATTAACACGTTGATATGTGCAGTCACACTAAGATTCAAGAGGAGAGCTTTGTTTCATCCAATCCAATGATTTTTTTTATTCAGCTAATAGTCATTTTAATAGGCGGCTAACCAAAGTATATCAGTTCAATCCACTTTGGTCAGAGTAGTCTTGTTTGTTTGTACCCATCCGATTATTGTAGATTTGTCGCTGAACTGTATTACCGTAATGTTCAGAAAGTTTCTGATAAAAGGCAGGCGTACAGCGGCTGCTGATCAAAACCGACAGCTTGCTTGTCTGACGCCATTCCTGCAAGATGCCCAATGCCCAAATAACACAAAGCTGTGATAGGACCTATCTTACAACCTATCAGAATGCAGAATTATAAAAATCACCCCTCCCCTTCACAGTAGTCTGGTCTCCGCCACTCATGACACATAAGCCATCCCATGCAATTACATTTTCTGACTAATGTGTATTTCTTAGGTGGTATTTCATGCATTGGCATGCATGTTAATGTCCAAATATGGGTGGTATTTCTGAATAGCTGTTCAAGGCAAACCAGGGTCACGTCTGCCTTTTCTGCATTGCCATGGACAGCTGTGCAAGGTGCCACTGGCTAAATCAGGGGATGTTAGGCGGGGTGTGGTGGAAATCCCCCGTCTGAACAGTGGGAGACTGGTTCACAGAGAGAGGGCGGAGCCTGTGGCCTGAGCTTGCCTAGTTTGGGGCGGGGTTGGAGGGGGGGATTCCTTCTGGCGCTGACATCAAGGACTGCCTGTTTGCACAGCGGAGCCAATTCCCAGGACTTTTGCCTCTCATTTTCCCAGGCACAGCCTAACAGTCAGGTAGCATCCAGTCCCCATCGCCACAGATGACTTTGTAAACCCAACTTGGCTCTCTGCCACACACTGCTCAAAGAAATTAAGGGAACACTTAATCAACACAGTATAACACCAATCAATTAAACTTCTGGGATATCGATCGGTCCAGTTAGGAAGCGTAAACGATTGTGAATAAATTTCACCTGCTTTGGTGCAAATGAAAGTGACAACAGATGGACAGGAGAGGCAACAGCAAGACAACCCCCAAAAAGTAAATGGTTTTGCAGGTGGTGGCCACAGACCATTTCTTTCTCCTTATCCTTCTTGACTGATTTTTCTCTAGTTTTGCATTTTGCTAGTGCCCTTGTCACTACTGGTAGCATGAGGCGGTACCTGCAGCCCATTCAGGTTTCACAGGTAGTCCAGCTCCTCCAGAATGGCACATCCATACATTTGCTGTCTCCCCCAGCAGTCTCAAGAGCGTGGAGGAGATACCGGGAGACGGGCCATTACACGAGGAGAGCTGGACAGGGCCGTAGAAGGGCAACAACCCAGCGACAGGACCGGTATCTGCTCCTTTGTGCGAGGAGGAACAGGAGGAGCACTGCCGGAGCACTGCCAGAGCCCTACAAAATGACCTCCAGCGGGCTAATCGTGTGCATGTTTCTGACCAAACTGTCAGAAACAGACTCCATGAGGGTGGCATGAGGGCCCGACGTCCTGTAGTGGGACCTGTGCTCACAGCCCAGCACCGTGCAGCTCGATTGGCATTTGCCACAGAACACCAGAATTAGCAGGTTCGCCATTGGCGCCCCGTTGTCTTCACAGATGAGAGCAGGTTCACACTGAGCACGTGACAGACGTGAAAGAGTCTGGAGACGCCGTGGCGAATGTTATGCTGCCTGCAACATCATCCAGCATGACCGGTTTGGTTTAATTGACTTGGTGTTATACTGTGATGATTAAGTGTTCCCTTAATTATTTTGAGCAGTGTATTTCATCGTACAATGCAGGTGAAGTTCTGCAAAAGGTTTTCTATATTAACCACTTGGCCGGCTCCACATTCTTAAAACTGAACGCGTTGTCTGCAGTATTGCTGAATCTCAAACCATCAGTCTTATTTGCTGATCCGTTATGAACATTCATGATGTGCCATGGCTAAACGCTGGAAAGCCAGAAGCTAGCATAGTGACACACCTGAATTGCCTGCTGCCAAACAAAAGCTTCAAGAATAAGGATGGCCAGACGTTGGACTGAACGCAGAACCGGATCATCTGGTTTGTGTATATAACGTGGTTACATTCTGCAGCTAAGTCAGGACTAACTCACAACCGCAAATGTAAAATGCAAAGTTCTGAAAATTGACGGAACAGAATGTGCAGAATTCATATGTGCATGCCCTGGAAAGCTTCCCAGCACACACACCCCACTACCCTAAAGCAACAGTGCCATCCATACATCTAGGTTTGTCATACCACCAGAATTCTTTCGACACATTTTTTAACTGGGAGTGCAGAAAAAGGCGCAACACTCGCTCTTAGTAAGAATAGATCATTTAATTCCTTAAAACATGACATGTCGGTTATTCATATTTTAGGGAATAACACTTTCTGTTCTTCCTAAGAGCAAGTGCTGCGCCTCCTTCTGTCCTAATTTTTTTGGTAGCACCTCGTCTTTAGTTACTTGAGCTCAGATCTTGAACTCTTACGTATTTTTAACCCCCATTTTACCCTTTTCTCCGAATTGAAGTCTCAGTCAGTTGTATTACCGTCCCATCGCTACAGTATACCTGCATGCAATTCACAGGCTATTGTACACCCTCAGCATCAAAGTCCATGCTGTGGATTTTCACGCTCTGAAGTCATTGTGCTGCAGGCCTGTACTACATATCGAAGGCTGCCGCAGGTAGCATGGAATCCCCTGCATTATGCCACGGTGTCTGGCGTCTGGCCTAAAAGCAAGTGAACGCTGGAAATCGAAATAAACGACACGAAAAACCTCTTTATTCTAATAGCTTTAATTACAGTGCTTTTCTGTCGAAATGAAATAAATTGAAATAACATTATAAAACAATCAGTTAAAGAATCTGACTTTGAGACCCAACTCACCCGAGAGACTCACATAATGCATTTTGTCCCAGACTCCATCATTATCGATAAAAACGAGAAGAGGCAATTGTGCCTGACTCCTGCGGATGGACAAACGGCAAATCTGCGATTGTGGCATCGGAGGTTTCTTGCATCGCCCGTGTTCGCGGGCTCGCCAGTGTTTCGTGTGTGTAATACTAGCATGGAATGACTCGCCAACATGCTTTAAACATTCCTTTTGACAAGAAAACAAAAGGCTTTGAACAGCATGTTTTCTATGTCTGGAGGACAGTATTAGTATCTACTGCAGAGCGCAGCTAAAATCGAGGTGAGCTGCTTGTGGGTTAAAGCAATATTGCATTGCTGGGTCTGTGTACAACATGAAGCTCGTACAGATTCCAAATACTAACACCATGCCACAGTCCAATCAGACATTACTTTTTAAATTTATTTATCATTTATTATTATCACTAGAAAAGGCATTAAAAGGAAAAACGTGTCCCTTTTGTCAGACTAAGGGACTTAAACGAGGACTTGTGTCAAAGTTCCAGACAAAGCCTGCTACAACTCCATGCGTGGTACCTGTACCAGATACTTTTGTTGATGGTTGAGAATACACACATCTATCCCAAAAAATGACTAAATGTAGCTGAAAGGGGGCCAAGCACAACAAGGTCCTTGAAAGCA
The DNA here is from genome assembly GCA_022702515.1 of Ilyophis sp. 1 JC-2022. NCBI lineage: Eukaryota > Metazoa > Chordata > Actinopteri > Anguilliformes > Synaphobranchidae > Ilyophis > Ilyophis sp. 1 JC-2022. Next base: position 26,934,034 of record CM040395.1, on the reverse strand, counting down.
CAACATGTGACCTATAGGAAGTGTTTTGGAGATGTGCTGTGCACTACATATGTACCAAGTTCTGTACCAATATTCCCAATCGCTTTCACTTTGTTTACGTATTATGGGCACATAGTGCAAGTCGATTGGTTTACTGGAGCACCATTCTAAAATCCAAATCAGTACAAACAATTCAGACCTGTAATTTAAGCATTTAAAAATAAATTTAAAAAATTGGAATCTCACGTTGGTGAGAAAATCCACTGGTGGACTCTCAACATTCCCAACAACTTATGGAGTTGAGTGTTTTTCACTTGTGAACAGGCACAATGTACCAGTTTTCAGTTTGTGTTTGTTGCAGTACAACCATCTGATAAATTGGCAACACATTGATATGGCTTGTACTTACTACAATCCTTGATAAACATGCCATATTTGGTTAGTTTTTGATAGACTGCAGGTATTAAATCAATTCAAAGTGCAAAGCGGCAGGGGGGAAATGTAGCACTTGGCCAAGGACATTAAGGGGCCAAGAATGTTTAGCCACGTTGCACTTGATCAGGTGTTCGTAACTGGCTCTTTAATAGGCTACAGCGACGACTAAATGAACCGAACCAAGGTGATCCAGTCTGTAAGCTTGTTGAAGCCTCGCCCTCTAATTTTCTGACCGTACCAAAGCAGAGTAAGGCAGTCCGATGAACCAAGAGCCGTCGGCAAGCCAGAGTGAAGCAACAAAGCTGGACCAAAGGCCACAGTCAATGAAATGTGGCTTTGCACCTGCAGCTTGCTAGGCACAGCAACCGACTTGATTGAACGAGGGATCTAACAGATGAACCACATGTTGCTTCACACACTTTGAGCTTTCCTTGTGAGCTGACCAATCACCTTTGAGGTGAAAGCTGCAGTGTCTACTTCATTGTATAGTAGCAGCACGCTAGGCGTTGCCAGGTCTTACAACAACAAAAATAAAAAATAAAACAATTCTTGAAATGTAACCAGCAACCCAGATTCCGTTGCGCTCAACGTGACCGTGATTGTTGCGAGTCGTGGTTCTGAGGTTTGTGCTGATGCCCATCTCTTTAACAGTGTTTGATCAATTGAAACAATGTATACAAGTTCAAAACCTACATCCAAGGAAAAGGAGCCAGCTTCTCCCTGCAGACACTAGGGAGGAAACTGGGGAAACCTCAGGGCTTCGCGCATCCCTTTCCCAGTAATGCGTACTGCGCACATACGTCTGTCAACTTGTACAAAAGAAAAATACAAACAGGAGAAAGGCAGAGTAAATATTGCATAAGAGTGCCAGAAGCTGCCTCATTCCAAAAACAAAATACTATTTACATTAAATAAGAAAAACGGTCAGTGTTCCAAGGCTTGCTTAACCCCACAACTAGGAAAGTGTGGCTCATAATATATATATATATATCATATAGTAATGAGGGATGAAATGAGGGCAGCTTCCAGCACTATTTACCACAAAGTAGCAGAGTTTTGCAACAGAGGAGTCAAGCAGGAGTAAATAGGAGGCAGGGGTGGAGGAGTGACGGGAGGCGACGGGTCGAGGGGAGTTATTTCTGGTTTCGAAGCTGACTGGACAGCCAGTCCAGTCCTTCGTAGAGGCCGTCTCCGCTGGTGGCACATGTGGCCTGGATGTACCACAGTCTTTGTCGGAGCGAGTGTAGTCCCAGCTTGTCGGTGATTTCGGCAGCGTTCATCGCGTTCGGGAGGTCCTGCGGCACGGAGAAAGTTGTGGTGAGCTTGCAACCTTCCGGCACTTTTAGCGCTCGGCTCTATACACAACCCCAGAACTTTATCGCTGAAATGGTCCTTTTCCATATCCTTGACCAATGGCTGGCTTAAACCATTACAGTACAATACACATTGGATGTAGGAATGCCCATTATGTAATCGTTCCTATAAAATTTATTCTTGTAAGAATGAGTTCAGCTCATTCAAAACATGACATTCATAGAATGCACAATTACACATTATGTTGCATTTAAGATTCCAAATAAATTGTTATTTGGCATTCGTTTCAAATCTGAGTAACATGACTGCTGCCAGATTGCAAAATAACATGAGCAAAACAGTTAATTTATGTTTCAAAGGTTAAGCTGGTAGCAGCAGCACTTTTGACCACACATTTAAAGTAATAACTTCAAAAAGGTCAAAATAAGTTAATTTCATGAGTTAAGTTGAGTTAACCGAGCCTCCGCGTGCACCAGTTCACTTAATCGGAAGTTCAGATACATCATCGCAATGTGGCTGGGATTCAATCAACATTTGTCCTCAACTTTCATTGACAATTAAAAGCTTTTTCTACACAAACACAGTTCCACTAAAACGGTCCCATATCACTAAATAACCCATCAAACTCAATTCATGAAGGAAAAGTAACCCTTGCATTTACTTGTAATTCAATGAGTTAATGACAAATGTTACTTGTTTTCATGTGCTAGACATTCTCGTTCCAATAAAACCGATGCAAGTAATATTTTTTTTCGTTCAGTACTGCAACTGCTCAAGTTCAAATCAGTGTTTAAAAACAAGCGCAGCTTTGTTCATAGTATGTTAAAACATGACTCATCTGTAAATACAAATTCCATTCATTTGAACATGCATGCAATTCTTTCAAGCGGGTTGCACAACCTTCCATTCCATATTGCCAGTCATAGATTTACATAGTATTGTGTATGTCATTTTACGTTTATACCTGTTCTTCTAAATACGCTGTACTACAACCCAAAACGATTATTAGCCCGTTTAAAAAACGAAAACATGGGCCAGTTGGAAGGTTTTTGTGTCAATTCCTTTCAGCCACCTTTGCTTTACAATACCAAATCAGAGGGCCAGTTTTGACAAGCACAGCGGAACTGCAAAAACTTTCAATTTAAAGCTTATGAAAACTCATCAAGCTATTGTATATTTTGTTCAAACCCCAATTCCAAAAAAGTTGACAGTATGTAAAATGCACGTAAAAGCAGAAAGCAGTGATTTGTAAATTATCTTTTACATATATTTAATTGAAAACAGTACAAAGAAAAGATATTTAACGTTTTACCTTATCAACTTCATAGATTTTTGTAAATATACGCTAATTCTGAATTTGATTACGACAAGATTAGTAACAACAAATACGTTTAATGAAACAAAGCACACTACCGGCCAAATGTTATAGTACACAATTGTCACGCAATCAGAGAAAAAAATAACTTAAAAGATAGCGAAAAAAATAAGAGTCATATCTTAGACTCATCTAAATAGCCGCCTTGTTCAGTAATAACTGCTGAGCATATTTGTGCCATGTTCTTCTACAAAGGCAGTCATATGGTTCTGACAGTTCACACCAACACTACTGTAGAAGTTCCCACAGACGTACTTGCACTTGTGGGATGCTCCTCCTTTACCTTTCTGTCCAATTTGTCCCAAACTAGCATGATTTTACTTGGACAATTAGTTCACTTTTTACCTTGTTCCATTTGAGGTTATTTACAAGTTAAACTGCTTAAATTACACTAAAAATACACTAAAATACAAGTAAAGTATACTAAAACGTTTGACCTGTAGTGTACGTGTTCCTTTGACTGTTTGAAAGACTGAGACACCTCAATGCACTGAAGGACTTGTTTGGATAGTGTCACCCCGCGGCGCGGACGCACCTGTTTGTTTGCGAACACTAGTAAAACGGCATCTCGGAGCTCGTCTTCCGCCAGCATTCTCATCAGCTCTTCCCGGGCTTCGTTCACTCGCTCTCTGTCGTTGCTGTCCACGACAAAGATGAGCCCTGAAAGAAAGAGAGACACCTTAATGACAACCGTCATTCAACTGATAATACTTTCAAAATCAATGTGCAAACAAATGCAGTGGCAGCTGAGGGGAATTTGAGCTTCATCAGCTGTACACAGTGGCGGTAACTACCAAACGAACGGCACGTGCCACCCACATTCAGACAGCCGCTCTGTGCATTTGTCATTCTGCCATGTTTCACAATTAACAGGTTTGGACAGATTAACTTTGAGAACATGTAGCAAGCTTACCTGGCTGGTCTGTTCTTACTACTGGCAAGGTAGTGAGAACAGGTGGGTGGGTATTAGTTGACCTACAGTAGTCGAGAGATAATTTGCTTGGTAGTTAAAAATCTGAAAGCATGTTTGAATGTGTCCTTTCAAAAAGCAACGGATAAAAATGATGTCCGATTTCACTCGCAACAAAGAATTTCACAAGCCCTGTTAAAATTTAGGCAAAAGCAGTTTTCCCCAATTATTGTTTGCTTCAGAAAACGTGTGCGTGTGTGTGGTATAGTGGTATAAGCCCCACTAACCCGTATGAAAATATGCCTCATCAGGATGGTTATCAGCCCTGGGCTGTGCCTAGGGCAGCTTCAAGCTCCACCAGTCATGGTTTATTTTCATACAACAGCCCCGGCTATTGTGGTTAATTCCTTATATGTAGTCTCAATACTGAAAACATGTACCTAGCTTTGTTAAAAGTACTGACTGACCCAAGTACATATACTGTGTAGGGTTGGGCGATGTCTATTCAAATGTGACATGACGATGTGCACATCCGATGGACGATGAGCGACCTATTGTGGTTTGTTTTAATTAATTATTATAAAATACTCATTTTCATTATTTTATAGGCCTATTATTTATATCAGGTAGGCTATTAATTTAACTTGTGTTTTATCTATTCTAAACTAAATTACAAATAAATATTTGTGATGAAAAGGTAACAAAATCACACCTAATAATTAGGCTATATTATTGTACCAGCGCAGTAATTATTTTGCAGTAATCACAGTAAGTTTGATTAAATCGTTGGAAGTCGAATCCGAAGGCATAAGTAAGGGCTGCTCATATTGAATGCACTACGCACGGGCTGTTGAACTTCATTCAAAAGAGATAATGTTCGCTTAGCTGTAGGTAAATTCTAATCTGCAGTTTTATGACACATAGCCAAGCAACTCAAAATGTGTTAATCATTTACATGAGTGTTTTATTAAGCAATAACTTTTTTAGCTAATAATAGACTTCGGTTTTAGGGCGCATGCAGTTTATCTCGCTCCAGTTTGCCAACGTGAATTCTTTACGAATCCTTTTTTTTTCTTCTTCTTTTAATAAGGGACACAATATGGGAAACAACTGTGACAGGGACTAATTCATTACATAATTTTACATACAAATATAATACCAACTGTTCATTTCGAAAGCCTACATGTTTAAAAATTTTAAAAAACATCACGATGTCAACCAGGTCTCAACCATCATCGCTGGCTAAAAATCACGTCATCCATCGAGCCAACCCTAATACTGTGAGCACCATAATTCATTGGACAGTGACACGTTTGTTATTTTGGTTCTGTACTCTAGCACTTAGAGTCTGAAAGGATATAATGACAATGAGATTCATTCATATCGGATGAACCATTAAGAAATTAAAGAACCTTTTGTACATAGTCCCCCCGCCCCCCATTTTCAGGCATCAGAAAATATTGGACAGTTTAACAATGTAGAATAAAGTAATCCATTTTAATATTTGGTTGCATATCCTTTGCATGCCATGACTTCCTGATGTCTGTGTCAAAAAAAACCTTGATATCTTATTTTCTGGTGCTCCTGCAAGCGATACTATAACCACTCTGCATTTGAATGGATCTCTATGGGAATTGGGGGGTGGTACTAGATTTAGCTGTAATTTACACTAGAACAGTATGGAACACATGGTTGGCTAAATGGCTATAAGTCATCAAGAGTCTGACGTATCAAACAAGCCTTAAACCATCACTCTGCTGCCAGATATGCAGTAGATATGGATGGATAACTTGAAGGGTTTCTTCTCCTGACTTACTTTTCCATAGAGTTTAATAGGAAAATTTGTCAGGAGAAACAATTAGAAGCACGCCAACATCCAAACCACATAAAATCCCATTCAGGACAGACCTTCACTTGCGCAATCAGCAGACATGAATTGGTGACATCAAAATATAAAGTTATTAATTACACTTTTCCTGCCCATTGAAGCCGTAAACATTCACTGTCTTGAGGGATCGTTACACAAGAGCATGTGCTACTGTCAATCTCACACATGGCAAACTGTGAAACAAGGTCCTCTGATTTCAAAACACCAGCTTCAAAATAAGATGTTTACCTCTGTACGTTTGTGCAACAGGTCAATGTTTAATGCCGTGTTACTCCATTTTACTCCAAAGCACAGAAATGTTCAAACTTCAGTACTTTTTTTAATGCAAGCATGATCCGGGGGAAGCAACCAGTATGAAATTAGAATGTGTTGATAATATTAATAGACTAAAGTTTTAGCGATTCACCATGCACTCCACACAGAACGCATTATATAAACTTAAAACATTTGAACAACTCAACATATGGGCCAGGTCAAGGGGAGGTGAACAGTAGGGGTAAAATGTCATCTTTACCAATGGGCCTATCTTTTTATTTAAAAAGATTTTTTTTTTTTTAAATGTAGGTTTAACCACTGACTGTAAAAAAAAAACTCAAACTGAACTATATTAATAATATTGGGGGAATGAGTGTGCAGGGGCTGCCTTATACACAAGAGTGTGTCCCCGTTACCCCGGAACCCGAACCGGAAAAAAAAAAAAAAAAAAAATTTAAAATTGGACCCCCTTAATTAATGGCATGTATGTGGATAGATAGATATATAATAGATAGATCAGAAAAAGAAAAATAAAATAAAATACAATTGCTGGAACCATTGGATTGTTGAAAAAAAAAAAAAAAAAAAAAAAAAATTTTGTTTTTTTTTCCGTTACCGTTTTTTTTTTTTTTTTTTAAAAACCCATGAAAAAAAAAAAATGAAAAAAAAAATTTTTTTTATTTTTTTTAAGTAAAGTACTCCTCAAGTCTTTCAAGCCCTCTTCTCTTCATAGCCAACTAGCCTAGGCCTAGGCCCAGCAGCCAGCGCGCAAGCAAATTTGTCCTTACCTCCATATGGGCTAGCTTCCCCTTTGGCGATCCCTCTGGTCAGATGCACGGAGAGCCAAAAACAGATTCTAAAATAACCCCAATTTCTATTCCATATTAAAATATGAGCTTTCTCCAAATATTGTTCATTTCTGGGCAAGCTCAAGCTATCATTTTAAAAGCGGGGACTACACATTCAGGGTCTTTGGAGGTCAGACTTAATTGTTTACCCTTGAAACTTACCCTGTGTGTTCTGAAAATAATGGCGCCATAGAGGTCGGATTTTATCCTGACCGCCCACATCCCACACTGTAAAACTGATGTTCTTGTACTCCACTGTTTCAACATTAAAACCTGGAGGAGGAGGAAAGAAACTATTTCAAACAAGTGCCTGGGTTCTATCCAACCTTAACACCCAAGGACCAACAACACACACATTAACGATTTACTAAAATGAAATGCTAATTATGCCAGTTTTATATCACTTATTTACATACTTTTGGACACAATCAGAAAAGGAGGTGAGATTGTTTAGGGACTGCAATTTGCCTTAGAAGAGCTGATGTTGCATAAATAAGTCAGTGGTCTAATGTAACCAGAGTAAATTAAGTCAAAGGTCCTGGGCCATCTGTCAAGAAAAAAATAAAAATAAAAATAGGGTACAATGGCAACCTAAACAGGGAGACTGATGGAAGTACAGAATTTTTAACAGCAAAGGGAGGTCTGCTAAATTAGCAATACATGCAAAATTATAAAGCTCACTCTAACACAAACGGAATATACATTGTGAATATGTGGACTTTTGTGCAGCACAATAAACGTATTTCACAGCAGCATTACATTGTGTTAATGTATTTTGTTTCAATATAAATTTTAGCATTTTCCATTTCTATAAGAGTATAATGGCCCTCTTAATTTAAAAAATGTTTTGTTTTTTATCGATATAACCACTGACTTATACAGCTGTGACTATGGATTCAACGACATACACTTATCGACAAGGCCTGAATAAGTTTTAAGTTTTAAGTACCATAGTTTAGCGCAGAGAAAGAGAAACGTGACTCGTCAGCCATGCTATCTCACTGAACACTGCACATCACTTTGTAGCTGCGGCCTACCTATAGTTGGAATGGTGGTGACAATTTCTCCAAGCTTCAGTTTGTATAAGATGGTAGTTTTTCCGGCAGCATCAAGACCCACCATGAGAATTCTCATTTCTTTTTTGCCAAAAAAGCCTTTAAAGATATTTGCAAAAATATTCCCCATGACTGAAATGTGGCACAGGAAAAATCTGGAAAATAAAAAAAGAAGTTGTTAAAATAATAGCTATTCAATGGGCTCCCACAGCACAAACTACAATCTACTAGACTGGACCTCTGTGTCGGATGCCTCAGTCCCCTTGTCACTGGCTGATGTGGCATACTCTATAGATCCGATGACTACCACCATTGTAAACAAAATGACACATTAAGAAACAACAAATGTATTGTACTTGATTATAAACTAAGCAATCAATGTCAAGTTATTCTCTTCACTGTGCTGGAAAGATGTGATAACCCACAACGTATCGCACCATGGCCAAACTAACGGAACTGATCAGAAACATCAAAGTCCATCACTGGGTGAAGGAAATTCACTATTTCAGGATTTCATCATGAGGCAAAAGTGAAACTGCAATGTTGTTGTCACATGCCAAACAACCATCTATCACTCATTTTCAAAAAGGTTGGGCTGATTCATTTCCAAATCACCAAAGAGACGCAAGCCTTGCTCTGATAACTGTGCTGGTTGTAAAACTATTTAAATAATAATTCCCCAAATTAACAAATGAGCACAAATAAGACCTGCCTTATCGTAACATAAAGCTCAACAAGCAACTTGCTGTGTTAACCTGACAGAAAATGTTGCACTAAAAGTTGATGCCTACCCTTTATCTTGCCATAGGATAGAGGGAATGCCTTTTTGAGCAATTAGCATGCTTTAAAAAAGTCAAGGAAGTGCAGATAAATGCAAAGGTCATGTGGTTATTCAGGATAGACCAGACCAAAGCTTCCTCATTACAATGCGGGAGGGCCAGAATCTCAAAAAAGGGGGTTTAAAAAAAAAAGCATTGTGAGGGAATTTTTTTTATTGGTTTTATATTATTACATGAACTTTTAACAGTCTTCATAAACATTTAAATGCAGACAAGTTGGTTGTTGATTCCCCCACTGACCTAGGGAAATAAATAGATAAATAATACTAAATTATTAAGGAATAAATCATTGGACAGTGACATTTTTTGTTATATTGGTTCTGTACTCTAGCACTGAGTTTGAAAGGATACAATGACAATGAGGTTGAAGCGCAGACTGTCACCTTAAATTTGAGGGTATTTTCATCCATATCGGATTGTATCCTTTCAAACTCAACGTGCTAGAGTACAGAACCAAAATAATAAAAAATGTGTCACTGTCCAATGATTTATACTGCTCACTGTATATGCCATACATAAACATACATGCTTTGTACATAAGCCTGTAATTAGAACCAGTGAGCATCAACTGCGAGAACGTACTCAAAGAAGGACATTTTTTTAATACCATGTTGTTGACAAGTCATATTTAGCCTTTCGAGAAGGGTAAACAAATAACATTTACACACTATGCTCACTTCAGTGAACTTTATATGAGTGCTGCATTACAAAGAATCATGCAACACAGATTTAAACCAATAGCTTCCTCCTGCAATTCAGTCTCACATATTTGCATCATCTGTGAACGAGAGACTATTGGCTTGGTGTCGTCTTGGAAATTAACGTTAAAGTGTTTCCAGAACTCAATTTAGTAAGCTAACGTTACACATTTTATTCAAACTCTCAAGCCAGCTAACGTATCGTTTCCCCCCCCAATATCATAACGTTTCAACAAATCAGTAAACTAGCTAACAATTAAAATGTATTTCCCGTGGGGTTCAGCAATAGTTAAGTCATCGAACTTCGACAGTCATGTCATCTTTCGGCTAACGAGCGTTAGCTTAAGTTACGGGCAACATTAACGTCAGTTATGGTCAATACCGGATAATGGTATAAGTTACTTGAACGTGAACGAATGTTAATCAACGATGTTTAATACCTAAATTAACTTCGACGCGTAACTGTTAGTATCCCGCCACTGACCATTTATCAATCTTCCATTATTTCACACCTACGCAGTTAGCTAGCACTGAGAGCAGCCCAAATGAAACCGTTTCCTGGCTACACAATATAGCTAACGTTACTTGTATTAGCGAACATTAGTTGGGCTACTTATCTCCTTGGCGAAATGCATGGCACCGGCACACCATAGCAGGATAACTTATATCCACTCCAGTGTCGACTGTGTCACGTTAGCTACGGTCTAGCCTAGCGCATAGCTAACGTTCACTCACTTTGACCACAGTTAGTTTGGCTAGCGTAAGTTAACTAGCTAATTAAACTTTACATACAACGTTCTCTTGCTCGCTGCAAAGTCGATAGCGTTACGTTACAGGCATGAAGCTATAACTTATACCGTCGTCCAGCGGTTATATCATTTAGCTAACGTTGGCTGCTGTAAGGTAACGTTAGCTAGCCAATGAATGTTAGCTAGCTAGCGGTCTTCACAGGACAACAAAAGTTTGAAAGTAGCTGACGTTAGCACTAGCGCTGGATAACGAGTGAGTTCTCATTTCTAGCAATCCAACTAACGACATTACTGCTGGGTCTGGCACTGTAGCCAGGCCGTGACATTTCGCTACAAAACAGCTAACAAGCGCTAATGTTAGCTAACAAAGGGATGTTCCTGGTCGGCTAGCACTTAGCCAGCCAAACAGCTAACCAGTAACGTTACAGCTAAATTAAGTCTCTAGCTAAGACAACTATATTGTTGAGGTTCTACGACAAATTAACTTTAGCGTGGCAACTCATTCATGCAGTTTCATTACTGATATGTACTCGTTCTTCGTTGACCTTTAGGCGCAGGAATGTTTAGAGCAATGAGTTGAAAACGCCTAAGTTAGTGCTAACGTTAGTGTCGGCCGCTCTTTTCACTCGGGTCTTTCCATTCGTATCTGCTAATGTTGGCATAGCGACCATCTACCCAACTTGATAGTTACCTTGTGAGAATGGAGCCCCGCGATCGACCACGCTTTTATGGCAGACTTGTGAGTAAAATATGTTATTTTCTACGACTGTGTTTCTGTTGTATATGTCCCCTTTTTCTTAAAAACGATTTGGAAAATGTCGGCTTCTTCCTCACTAGGGGCTTCCGTTCTTCTGGCTTCCTCCTTTAGGCGTAACGTTGTACACAAGATGGCGGTTAACGGGCCACGTCCACTGATCTCAAAGGAGCTAGTTTAGTGGGAGGGATCTTATGTTGCAGAAACAAGGTAAGGTGAAGAGTGCCTGGTTGGCTATTCTGTAACTTACCTTGCTACAATTAAGAAACTTATATTTTAGGCCAAACCGTGCGCGCGCACACACAACAATAATTATAGGAAACACTTTGTATTCCTTGACAATAGAGTCGACTCGACCCAAAGAGCGACATAAGCAGCTTCTTTAGGGCCCCACAACCGTCAGGACACACACACACACACACCCCGTAATTGTTCTAAAATATATATTATTGATAGGCTAATGTTGGGTTGGGGAGGCCCCCAAATCAAATCCTGCTTAGGAACCAAAAAAGGCAAAGGCACTGCTTGACACAGTATAAACTATCGACCAGATGCTTTACTCTTTATTGGCTCTGGCAATTAAATTTTATTGGTCAAATTAATTTGTGTTTCTGTCTGCTAGAATTATAACACCATATGGTGAGCAAAGTCATATTTTGTATATAAAAGACCAATTATCTTTTGGTCCGCATGACTAAATGTGTGTGAATGTAGCATAGTTCAGAGATATCAGTTATGCAGGTGAACATTTGGACTAACTTTTGTGCTTCAGAACCCTCAGCAGACCTACCCCTGTTACAGTGATATTAGTGACTCAGATAAAACCTGATAGGTAGGTGATACCTATCAGGCAGGTGAGCTTGCTGTGGGAGTTTAGAGATGCGTGTACATCGAGATCTTCAGTAGCTTAGTTTGCCAAGCACCCAATCAGTCTGACACTTGCAGACAAGAAGTCTGACACTTGCAGACAAGAAGTCACACTACTAAACTCTCTCACATTACCAAACCAGACAATACCATACCAACTACTTGCTCATCCATAGATTCTGTGGTTGGGGTATTGGAATGGCTTGCTAATTTCTTCTTGAACAATTTGGCGCCTTTCCACCTGCATTCTTCTAATTTCCATGTAGTTACAATCACATAACCTGCTGACCCGTTTCTCTCATATATCTTGCCACTTAGCAACTTGGAAGCCGAGAATCTTGTTTGGTGACTTTAATACAACTTTGACAGCAGTACTCTGTCCACAGACCTTCTCACCCCACTTCACTCCTAAAGTACATATATTTCAGTATCCTCCTCCTACACACAAGGGTGGTGGGCAGTTTATCCATGTGTTCCAAGGAAATGCAGCACTTATAAAAAATAATGACTAATATTCATTTTAAGAATGAAGGAAACCAAAAACAAAAATAATCAAATTTTATTGTAGTGGATAGTTTGAATAATAGCCCTGTTAAAGCAACACAAGCTCCTATTAATTCAATAACTTTTGATAGTGTCTCTGATGTATAGTGTAATATGGATAAATTAACAAGACTAGGTCAACCTAGTGCATGGAGGTCTTGCCCCGGCGATGGCTTTCTCACCCTAGTGCAATAAGTAGGCTATTCTGTTAGTGGTGCCTGGGTGGGAAGTGCTTGTGTGGAAATATTGGGATGGCAGGTATGCCATCCGCCAAGTGACGGCTTGGTGGGGCATGCCCCATACCTATACAGCACAGATAGTTTGGCACTTTTCAGGGTTTCCTACAGAAATAACCACAATGACCACTGACTCTCAGCCCTTAAAAACATGAACTTCTGCACATTTTGACCTCATGTAACCACACAGAATTCAGGTAGAACTTCACACATCCACACAATACGTAATTAAATTAAACGCAATCACAGACCGCTTTGCAGGTCAATAAATACAATCACGAGGATTTATTTGAATTGTGTCACGTTCTGTGCGCCATGCTATGCTGGCAAAGCTAAATGCAAAGGGCTCGTTTGCATTTCAATTTTGGCACGAAAATCGCGCAGCTGGCGTTGAAAAATAATACACCCCGTATTTTATTTCAGTAAGAGTGTTTTTAGAGAACATGCAATGCAATCGGCATTTTGTTTTTAATTATGGCATGATCAATGCACATCTTTATGTAAAAGCAAACGCAGATATGTATTACATTTCACAATGTGTCGCTAAAGCGATTGCATTTAATGAATTCACTAAAAATCTTCCATAGTTAGTGGCTCCGGTGTTGACCATCTGTCCGCTGTTAACCCCCCCAAAACTGCAAGCCGGCGGCACCTCCGCCCCAAAGCGTGCATGATAAAAACAAATTCCGTGTGTATTCGGGCGCCGTGTGGCTGTGGCAGGCTGTATGGTGTGCTGATGTGCTGTATTTTTTAACATAAGGGCTAATGGACATGGCTACCTGTCCAGCAATTGTGCTTTTTTGAGATGCTGATTGGTATTAGTCTGCAACCTGAGCTAATTCCCTGTAATCCTTAACAGGTGTGTTGGCTAGTGCAGTGCGCACATCTTCCGGTAATTGTTGCAAAAAAAGTTCTCTGAATAAGAAGCATGGTTTGTGCTCACCCAATAGCGCCAGCATATGATCCATTAGCTCGGATGGGCATGTATTGCTGAGCCCGGGTAGCGATAGCAAGAGGCAGGCTCTCTCAGTCTCTGACAGACCAAAGGTTTTTAAGAGATAAGTCTTCAAAGTGATGTACTTGAGCTGGGGGGTCTTCCAGTATGCTGAACGCTCGGGTTGCTGTGGAGCTGTTGAGGGCGGGAACAACGTAGTAGTACTTAGTCTTGTCGACAGAGATGTCCCGTAAGGCGAATTGGGCCCTACACCAGTAAGGCCCAGCCTGGGGGTACCATTAATGACTGAGCCACCTAGGAGACCCTGTGTTGAGTATACTTCCATACACCTGCTCTCACTTCTCAATGCTACAGCAAAACAAGTCTAGTGTTGAGTAGGGAATATCTGCCTGAATTTACAGCGCAATACATTTGAACTATGCAGTTTGTTGTTATGTCACTCTATACATACATTTAGTACATTTAGCTTTCTTGCTTACAGCTGTTATAACATAACACATAACAATCAAAACTGCATATTGAAAGAGAAACATACACTTTCTGTTCATAGCTCACAAGCAAAGCCTTACTCTCTCAGGGCTCAGAGTCTAATCGGAGAAGGCCACACCTTTATTGTTGCCTCCATTAAAAAAAAAGAAAAAAACTGTCTGTCCACCATTTTTTCCACAAAGACTTCAAGTCCACATCAAACAGGACTTTCCCTAAATCTCTTCTTTCAAGAGTGGTCGCTCCCTCAGGACAAAGCCTTGAACATCTCACCCGGCAAGCCGTTTAACATTTAGCATGTGATCCCGCTGCTTAACTGGGTGATATCAGAATGGGGCAGAACCCCACCCGCAGCTCTAACGGATCACTGCATGCCCAAGTCGCCACATCAGACAGTTTCCACAAAATCCTTAAATCCGATTGATCACCTCTGTTCTCCACCAATGTATTTGTACAGAGCCTTGCTACCACATGCCTATAGTGTGAGCTCTTGGAGAAATCTGAGAATGCACAGCACCTAAGACATCAAAAGATGCCTTATAGATTGTATGAAATGTCTTGAAAAATGGGTATGAACCACCTTATAAGCTGAGAGGGCACCTTTGAGGCTTCACGAGGTGGTCTCAAATGCAGGAGTCCAGTCAACTTCTCTCAGTTTCTGAAAAGTACCACCAGACTTCAGTCTCTTCCCTTTGCTTTGGACCAACCATACTCAGTCTGCGGTTGTCCTCTTATCTTTCATGTTGTAGTTATTTACAGGACTTTAACTAGCCCAGGTCCATTCAGAAAAAACACTAGATAATTTCAGTTCATAAAGTTATTCTGAATAATATAATATGGTGCAGAATCAGGTGAATCTGAAGTGTAAAAAAAAAAAAAAAGGGATTATTAGAAATTACATATCATGGGCTATGGGAATTTACTCCAAAGTCTGATGGCAGTGCTTGAAAATATGTGAAGTGAAGTATTATACAGTGCACTCCAAAAGTGTTAGGACAGTTACACTTTTTGTTGTTCCAGCACATTGGATAGAACAGTGACTAGGAGGTTAAAGTGCAGACTTTCAACTTTAATTTGAGGGTTTTTACATACATATCGGATGAACCGTGTATAAATTGTAGCATAATTTTTACACATAGGCCCCCCCCCCCATTTTAGGGCACCAAAAGTAATTGGACAAATTAACATAAACTTAAAATAAAACCATCACATTTAATATTTGGTTGCATATTCTTTGCATACCATGACTTGCTAATGTCTGTGACCCAACAGCATCAAAAGACTCTTGGGGGTCTGAGGTATCAAACAAGCCTCAAACAATCACTCTGCTGCCAGCTATGCAGTAGATATGGATGGATCACTTTCATGACTTATTTTTCCATGTAGTTCAATAGGAAGAAACAACCCTTAAAGTATTCCATCCATATCTACTGCATATCTGGCAGCAGAGTGATGGTTTCAGGCTCATTCGCTACCTCAGACCCTTGGTGACTTACAGCCATTTAGCCAACCTAATAGTCACCATTCAATTTCAAATCCAATGTGCTGGATTCCAGAGGCAAAACAACAAAAATGGGTCACTGTATATTTTGGATTGTTTTTTTTATCTCATGGAAAGTACTTTGCACAGTGCACTACACTTTACAAGTTCTGGTTCGGACTTCAAATGTATAGCTTTCTGAGAAAAACATCAGTCAGCACTTGAATACGGTATCACTTTAAACTTTAAACTAATTAAATTAGTATACTTAAGCCCACCACACCAATTCCTAGCTTTAAACACTATCTCAATTCTGATGTTTGACACATTTTGGGACATTTTGGTGAATTTCAAGCCCCCTCTTTCAATGTTCAATTGCCCATAGGCAACATGTTTCTGTGATCTGTGCCTATAGTTTCATAGCCGTTTTCCATGTTTACTTTGGTATGACCCATCATCCATTCATCTTGCTGTCCAAACTCAGACTGTGAGTGAGGCTCCTCCACTTCTTACAAACCTCGCATTGCTCCTATTCTGCTGCGGGTTAAAGTTCTGTTGCCGGCAGACTACAGACTGACACTGGCTAAGGAATTTGATTGGTTAATGCCGGGATGAGTCAGCTGACTATGATGAAGGCCATATTACAGTTTTATGATAGAGACAACATTTAGATTTAGGTAGCAGTATAATTCCACATGGCCTTGTTATGCCCTTAATAACTAGTTCTCAATAATGCTTACTATTAAATTGGAGAAGAATGCAAAAGAATATAAATATGCAAGTACAATGCTACCTCAAGTTACACCTAAATAAACATTCTGTGGACAAGTGTCCTTAAAAATAATTTAATAGTATTGTTTTGACTGTAAAATTAACATTAAGAGTAGGACGTGGATGGCGCTGAAAGCAGACAGCCATTGCAGTGTTCAATTGTTTAGATTTCTCATCTTTTGGGACATTGGTATGCAAGCCTTTCTTGAATGCACTAATTTCTGACTTAAAACCATCAGAATTCTGACTGACAGGCAAGGCAACATTTTTGTCAAACACATGCCCATTCCTGCCTTATAACTTAAAAGTCCCAAAGTATTAGTCAATGGTTTCATTTAGACATTTCTGGCTCCAATAATGTAACACTGGCCTCTATTTGTACTTAGTTTAGGTGTCATCAAACAACACTAAATGCTTCTGACATAATTTACATAGCAACTGGGTGGACAGATTATTTGGAATCATGGGCAGTGGTCAAGTGGCACATCTGTTAATTCCGTAAATATAAAAATTTTAAAGATATAATTCAACTCTATGCTGGGACTGTTGCTTTTTTTCAAAAGTGTGAGAGAAATGTTCAGTGCCGCTGGCCAAAATGCAATGGTTTCACATTTGAATATTTGATTGAAATAGTAATATTAAAGATCTCTTTTGTTGGGGAAATAAAGCTTCTATTAGCTTGTGCTAACTATGGGTTCTGCCCAACGTAGAACTGCTATTAATAAAGGCTGCTAACAAGCTCATTAGTCGTCATTGTGATTTTGACTTATACTGAAGAAAAAATGGATTGAACTTTTTTATTTTGTTTATTTTGTGAGAAGTGTACTGTCTTTTCAAAAGCTCCATTGTGTTGTCTCTACCATTATTACCATTATTGCTGGAAATTATTACTTTGATTTATTTTAATATTACTATTTTAATACCTCTTAATGAGGACCTACTGTACTGTCACCCATCCTGGGAAACAGAGATATCCTTGATGCTCATACAATCAAATTAGATGGGTTCTTTGGGGAAACATAAGTGAAAACATTCAGGAGTATTTTCTTCCCTTATTTTGGACGTATAAAGTATTTTCATCTTGAAATCTGAAAAGATGTCGTCTTGACTGTATTATAACTGCAGTCTAACTCTGTTATAATGAATATGTGTTACAATCTCAAAAAAAACAAGAACATACACTAAAGGATAACTCACACAAGAGGGTGCTAGTGAGTCTGCTGTGAGTTGATTTATATATATATATATTTTAAAAATACTGAAAGAGGAACAAAATTTATTTGAATCCAACTTCAAAACCTTGATGTTCGATGTAGATTTTTCTTGTGTGTGATGGTAACCCAGAGCTTTATGGATCTAGAGGCACTTTTCAATTAGCCCAATCTGCCCCAGTAATTGGCTTGAGTGGAAGTCAGTGCAGGGCAGGTGAAGTTACACAATAGATGTCTTCATCTACATCATGAACATGCATCAAGTGACTCAACCAGGTTATGGGAGAGCTTGAGGACATGCACATAAAAATGACAGCTCACTCCATATAATACGATTATCATTGGCATCCACTTGTTCCGTGAACTTGCAGTTGTTTCCTACATATGTAAAAAATGAAATGAAATCATATGGCCAGCACTTTAGAGCAACTTTTTATGTCTATAAACATTTCATTGAGCTGCATAGAAAAACTACTCTTTAGTTTCATGGGCTGCATCAGTGTCTCGTTCACTCCTGGGGCCACATGTATAAAACTCTGATTGAAAGAATGCTCAGGGAGAAAGCCGGAAATCTGCTTACGCAAAGTTTAACAATTTCTCCCTCTGCCTTTTGATCATGGTGTCGCCATATCACACTGACTCCAAACACTGCGTATGTATGGTGTGCACCAAGCGTGCGCAATGTTTGGAGTCAGTGTGATATGGCGACACCGTGATAGAAACTTTGCGTAAGCAGATTTCCCACTTTCTCCCTGAGCATTCTTTTACGCATTCTTTTACTCAGAGTTTTATACATGTGGCCCCTGGTGTACATGATGCCATTGACTGTCGAATTCTCTGGCTTTAATACCGCTGCTTAGATAGACTGTGCAAAAAAGGCAATTTTAAGCTCAGGCATTCAGGCATACTTCCTCAGGCATTAATCCTCTGTCTCATATGTGAAGCTCAGAGGGGACATGCATTTTGGTTGAGCTTTACCACAGATATCTATGTTAACTAGATGGCCAGCTCCATCTTATTAACATTGGAAGTTCTGTATCTGGTATGGTTGGTCAAAGTTTTCTGATTTGCTGGCTCATTAAGAATATTCTTGAGGAGGTGAGGCAAAGGTGGAACATTCATTGTTACAGCGAGTGAGAGTTCAGGAGGGAGGCACGATGGTGCAGTGGATAGCACTGTCACCTAACAGCAAGAAGGCTGTGGGTCAGGCCAGGGGCCTTTCTGTGTGGAGTTTGCATATTCTCCCTGTGTCTGTGTGGGTCCCCTCCGGGTACTCCGGTTCCTGCCCACAGCCCAAAGACATGCAGGTTAGGCTAATTGGAGACACTAAATTGCCCATAGGCATGATGAGTGAATGGTGTGCCCTGCGATGGATTGGCGACTTGGCCAGGGTATATTTGAATGGAGAGTTCAGGAACCTCATAAAATAAAAGTTATTAATTTAAATTAAATAAAGAAAAAAATAATAGCATTTTATTATTGCAGTTAATGAACATTTAGTGGCTTTCTGAAAACAACTGAAACAATGTCAAAATTCCATTATCTGACACTGTGGGAGTATCTACCAATCTCTTTATTTTGACTGATTTTGTAATGTGAAGACTGGATCTTGCGTGATTGCGTCTGTTGAAGCTGGTGACAACACATGTAGCAGCACCCTACAGAAACTCAAATGGAATGAAAGCTGAGGATCTGATGTATAAATTCCTTAGGAGCTCTCAAT
Organism: Ilyophis sp. 1 JC-2022; assembly: GCA_022702515.1. Classification (NCBI taxonomy): domain Eukaryota; kingdom Metazoa; phylum Chordata; class Actinopteri; order Anguilliformes; family Synaphobranchidae; genus Ilyophis; species Ilyophis sp. 1 JC-2022. The sequence continues at coordinate 26,914,663 of CM040395.1, read as the reverse complement.
GGTGGAAAATGTAATATATTTCAACGTAGATTACAGCCAGTTTGCTATTTAGCCTTGAGCCCCCACCCCTCCTGAAAGATACACCGATAGTGACCACGATGATGGACAGATAGGTCACATTCACTAATGAAGAAAGCGATAATGGAGCCACCAAGCTCTATATTAGAGAATCGTCTGTCAACCTACCGACATGTGACCTAGTCAATCAACTACATTTATTAAGCTTATGGGGATCCAGACACAAATAATACCCATGTTACTACAGCCTGACTAGCAGATAACCCACAATTGGTTGGAAGAAACACATTTGAAAAGTACTAAGTGCACACTTGAAAATGGCAGGTGCATATAGGAGACACACAAATTGAAGTGAATGAATAGGATTCCTGCACACTGTGAGATACTTGCAAAAAGACATTTAATGAGTGCAACGTTACGGTTACTTGCCTGACAAAGGTCTATGTGACCGTAACGTTGCAATTGTCTTTTTGCAAGTATCTTGCAGTGTGCTGGAGTTCTTTTCATTCACTGGAAGAAATAAATGCTGGGAATGGTTTCAAGCCTAACCTTATTGACAAACCTATACATGCTTACGTATTACTGTAATGCAAATTTATGTACATTTGAAAATAACATAATATTGGGATGGCAGGTATGCCATCCGCCAAGTTACGGCTTGGCGGGGCATGCCCCATACCTATACAGCACTGAGAGTTTGGCACTTTTCAGGGTTTCCTACAGAAGTAACCACAATGACCACAGACGCTCAGTCCTTAAAAACATTAACTTCTGTACGTTCTGACCTCATGTAACCACACAGCATTCAGATACAACTTCACGCATCCACACAATAAAGCCCCAAACTTGGGTTATTTTGTGGTTTTTCTCCTTCCTCTTCTGCTTCTTCTTCTTCTCATTCTTTTTCTTCCCATTTTTCCTGCCTACCCAGAGAGCCTCACTACCTGCCTGCCTCCGTACCCTCAAAGAATAATTCTCCCCATTGGATAACAACATCGCATACCTGCTCTCCCATGCTTATCGCCCAATAAAAACTCTTGTGTACACATCACAGACCAAACCGCTATATGGCTTGATGATTTCCATGAAGCTACTGTGGCCTACTGGTTAGAGTTGCTGCCTCTCACACAGAGGATTGGGGGTTCGAGCCCAACAGGGTACAAGTTCATTTTCGACAGAAAAATTTGCAACTGTTAAATACTTTTAATTTATTAGACTGTTATTTTCACATTAACAAACGCATTTTTATTGCAAAAGATGTTTTCAATATTAACTGTTCAATGTTTCACTTGTACTACAGCAAAATGGTGAAAGTCAGACGACACCACTTCAAGTAACATTATGCAGTATGGAAACAAACACCTTTGGTGTAGAGGTTAGCGTCCAGCCTTACCAAAGACAAGTTTACAATATCAACTGTTCACTTGTAGCCTGTTACGTAAACAATTCAGTCACTGGATACCATGGCAGTTATGCAATAGCTAACGTTATGGGAACAGGTAAGTGCATCAGGTACTGTATATAGTAGCTACAGTCAGCAAGAGAAAACGGCAAATGCTTATTTGTACTACAACGTGCTTTACTAATATTATTGTTTCTCTACGTGAACATGATTTTCTTAGCATGTATAAACGGTGCATTTTACAGTCTGTGGCTGTGGCGAGAGGATCAAACTTTACAGGATTTTCTTAAAGCTGCAGTTCTTAATTTTAGACTAACATGAATACTGTAATTGAGACGGATACATCTCAACCACTAGGGGCAAAGTTTATACAGTTCAAATAGGCTACGTACCGTCATGCAGTTAATTTAGTTGTAGTTCATGGTAGGCTAAAGCACAGAACTCACGCCTATGTCTTTCTTTGAGCTACAATGCATGCGTGTGTCTGCATGTATTCTGTATGCATTTCACTCTTGCTGTCATTATCTTCATGCATTATCATCATTAGTTAGCTACCAAACACATTATTGAGGATTTACAGACAGTGCTTTGTAGGCTATGCGTGGGTAACTTGGCATTTTATAACGTTGAAAACATATTTTTTGGTGATATATTCTATGCTGCACAACAATTATTTTATAAATGTATTTTATTTTATAAAATTTTTTATATATATTATTTTTAATGATAATATATTCCATATATCTATAGGCAAAAAATAACTTAATAAATATTTGAATCCACTTAAATCACTGCTGCCACTTCAAAGAAACATGTCGTGTCACCACTTAGCTCCAACCCAATGGTATTTAATCATGTTTGATGATAACAAATTTACACGCAACTATCACAAATCAGGAAATGGCAGCGCCGGGTGGGCGTGTCAAAAGAGAACAAATCACCAGGATATAGTTCTACATATAGCAGCAAGTCATGCTGGATGATGTTGCAGGCAGCATAACATTCGCCACGGCGTCTCCAGACTCTTTCACGTCTGTCACATGCGCTCAGTGTGAACCTGCTCTCATCTGTGAAGAGAACGGGGCGCCAATGGTGAACCTGCCAATTCTGGTGTTCTCTGGCAAATGCCAATCGAGCTGCACTGTGCTGGGCTGTGAGCACAGGTCCCACTACAGGACGTCGGGTCCTCATGCCACCCTCATGGAGTCTGTTTCTGACAGTTTGGTCAGAAACATGCACACGAGTAGCCCGCTGGAGGTCATTTTGTATGGCTCTGGCAGTGCTCCTCCTGTTCCTCCTCGCACAAAGGAGCAGATACCGGTCCTGCCGCTGGGTTGTTGCCCTTCTACGGCCCTGTCCAGCTCTCCTCGTGTAATGGCCCATCTCCCGGTATCTCCTCCACACTCTTGAGACCGTGCTGTGAGACACAGCAAACCTTCTTGCGACGGCACGTATGGATGTGCCATCCTGGAGGAGCTGGACTACCTGTGCAACCTGAATGGGCTGCAGGTACCACCTCATGCTACCAGTAGTGACAAGGGCACTAGCAAAATGCAAAACTAGAGAAAAATCAGTCAGGAAGGATAAAGAGAAAGAAATGGTCTATGGCCACCACCTGCAAAACCTTTTTGGGGGTTGTCTTTCTGTTGCCTCTCCTGTCACTTTAATTTGCACCAAAGCTGGTGAAATTGATTCACGAGCGTTTACGCTTCCTAACTAGAGAGATCGATATCCCAGAAGTTTAACTGACTTGGTGTTATACTGTGTTGATTAGGTGTTCCCTTAATTTCTTTGAGCAGGGTATATATCTCGAAGGTGGCAAGTGAGATGTCTAAAGAAGCATTGGTATTTACGTTCACTGCAGCACATGCCTACTACACACTTTCTTTCACTCCACGTAGATTAAGGAGAGCAGAAACAGTCCACATGGAAACTGTGTCAGAGATATTTTCAAGTTGCGTCAAAACCTTTTAGTTTTCCACTGAATTTGTCTCACGCCCTCAGACATTTGGAATCGGTCTGGTTTTCATTTCAACAAATGTTTTTTACTGCAGAAAGTGATTGTACCTCATAGACAATCACTATGAAACTGGGCACATTCCATAAACAGAGAAATATAATCAAATATTGTTTCTTGCCAGTTTATACAGGTTTACTAAGACAAATACCTTTCTTTGGGTGTCTCTGTACTTCAAATTCAGCACTTCTGTAATGTGTAGCCAAGTTTTTTATTTGTATGTTCTTATGCTTATTTATTTATTTTTTAATTTTCTTTTTGTATTTTCTTATGCTGGTTTCCAATTGAAAGAGTACATATATATATATGATTTTGAACATAAGTGTCCAAAGCTATTGATCAAAATCAAAATTCCATATGCTCAGTTTTGGTTTCTGGTCAAATGCCTACAATTATGTGATTTAATTATTTTTATTATTGTAAAGTAACAAAACATCTCTTTTCATTGTCCTCCTTCCAGATTTGGAATTTATGATATTAGTATTAAATTCCATAGACAAATATTTACCAAAAATAAGATTTAAAAAAAAATTAGGGGATTACATTCACAAGGAAATAATTTTTTTTTGTTTTGTCAAAACCGTTTGAGCCATATTCTCTGAAATTACTTCCATTGGTTGCTGACATATTATTTTTCAAAGTCGTTGAAGGCTAAAAATCAACCTGAAGACATTATTCTTAAAAGCAAGCAATCAGAAAGGGTTGAGAGTGAAAAGCGAGCGCTATTGGAAAGGGTTCATTCATATTTGTCATGGTTTACAAAGCTCAGTGACTTGGGGGCATGGAGCCTGGGTCAGAGCCAAAACATGCCGTGTGGAGCATCACAAACACTGTGACACACCCCTGCCGTGCACCGCTCAGACTTTTCGCTGATACAACCGGTATCAGGTTGCATGGTGGGACGTGGATCGGCTGCCGCCTTTCGCCGTGTCGGTAGCAACGTTTCCCGAAAAAATGCGGGCGGGACGAGGGCTTTAGAAAAATGTCAAATGTTAACAGAACAACTGAATGTCATGAACGCAATAGCTTCTGGCTTATGATTCAATGCTTACAACTCAGAACAGGCATGGATCGGCCCAACCTGTTCAGCAAAACAGATTTTACAACAATTAACTTGCAGGTTACACAACGCAGGGCCGCTCGTTTAAATTGAAGGCAGGCCGATGTAAGAAGGCAACGGTTTTTTGCCTGCGCATCGTCTGCTTTGCCAAATTTTTCTGTTCACTGAGCACAGATGTATGAAAGATTAAATAATTTTTCCATTAAAGTCACCTCCAGTGTACCCTTAAGAAACTTCAGTTTATCTTAAGATTGTGTTACAACAGGTAGGCTGGTAGGTTGTTCTTTAGATGCTCAATGTAGCGTTCTTGTGATGCTAAACCTGCAAAACTGCCATAGTATGATTCACAAAGTCAGCCACCTGAATTTGCTGTCTGTCACCAAAGGAAAAACAATAAAAATAAACAATAAAAATACAAAGTTTCTGATTTACTAGTCATTAATGTGATGCATAGAAGCCGTTGCGGTGTCAATCAAACCTCTCAGCTGAGCGTGTCTGGACTTAAGCAAGGGAAGGACATCATGCAGAGAATTGACACATTTTCCAGCCTATCAAAATAGCGTGACTGTGCATTGCCGTCCCTTGCTTACAACCCGTCCTCCTGTCAGAACGACGGGTTGACAGATTGTCTGAGATACGCATCTCCGGCAGCGAGATGCCGGGTTGCCATTTTCGTCTGATGAGCGGTAGATTTCTTGGACTGGCAGGCGATATGAAAGCTGCCCATCTTCAGAGTGTGGTGATTATAGTTGTGTGGGTGGGGGGTGGGGGTTGGGGGGGGGCTGTCGCTACAAACCCTCCTTGTCTCTATCTGCATGTCACGTCTTGCCGCCCAGGTGTTCCAAGTGGCGCGGCGGACCTCCTGTGCCCTCCGATATTGCTCTCCCCGCACGCACAATGGCACATATTCATGTGGGCAAATATGCGTTGCCATTCAGCCAAATTGGGGGCAGTTACGGCAGGTCCCTGCAAACAGTTGGCTTTTCATTGGCCTTCTCACGGTCCCGGGACAGCTGCTTGTATCACAGGGGCGGAGGCCAGAGACACGGGTCCCGAATCTCGCCGCCCCAACATTAAAATGTCACCCCTGCGCTTTATGACAACATGTCACTCAGAACGGGACAATGTCTCCTATGTGGCGAGCAGACAGGTGTCTATTGTTAGGATTTAATATGAGAGGCCATTTTTTGAAGATCCAAAAGATATGAAAGTGCAATGAAGAGGGTCTGTAATTCAGGTAATTTGCGGTTTAATGGGCCCCATCCTTATTTTCACTATTTGATAGGACCCATTTACAAATGTCAGGTCACCTCTTTTAGCCAGGTAGTGCTTTTTCTCTCTCGCTCTCTCTCAAAAAAAAAAAAAAGATATATATATATATAATTATTTTTGTGTCTGTTCGTCCTTCCATCCATCCATCATCTGTGTTAATATAGAGAATTATAGATATTGTTGTGTGTGTGCGTGCATGTGTGTGTGTGTGTGTGTGTGTGTGTGTGTCTTGCTGGGTGTGTTCCTGTATACTATTTTGGGAGGTAATTGGCTGTGTAGATAACGCAGGGATCCAATATCCCATTAAGTGATGTTAATTCCTTAATCCTCTGGGAGGAGTGGATCAAACCTGAAACTTATACAGGTAGGTACATGAGTGGCAGGCACGTTGCAAACCCAGTGACTCAAACCTGCAGGGAATCAAAAGGAGTCAGGGACTTTCTCAGAAGACTGCGAGAGAGCCCTCCATGATAAATGTTTAAAGTGGTGATGTTTGATGTTGACAGTCTAATTAATTCTAATGGGTTCACTAATAGTTTGTCAGCACAGGTATGTTCCCAGTCCCTCTCGGTACAATTCACAGTGAAGTATTTTGTCTGACTGCCTCTTCACTGCCCTCTGTGGGCTTTTTTAAAAGACCCATAATTCTTTAATACACTTCCGAAATGGGAACAGCCAAAATATGCGATTCGTTAAAGGAACGTATAACATATATGAAATGATAAATGTTGAAATTTGAAACACGGATTGCATGTTCACACTTGCCATTTTTGCGAGGACAATCCAAGGTCAAATGCTGCAGCCGTTTTGAAGGGCACATCAGTAAACCCCGTGACGGCCCTTTCAGCTGCATCCGTAGTTTTAAACATTTGCTTCTTTGAAGAAAAAAAAAAAAAGGGGGGGAGGGGGTGAAATTGTTCATCTTGTGGTGTAACTAAAAAAAACCTATTAGGTGGTGACTTAATCACAGGTCACAGTATTTACATTTCCACACAGTGTGAGTTAACTTCCATAACATAAGCGTTCTGAGATGTCAAATATTTGATTTACCTGCCAGTTTGATTCCTCAATTTATGACCAGCAGGTGGCGCCCTAAAGGGCATCGAGAGATGGTTTTGACTCTGTAGTGTCTGGCATTAGAGAATCCCAGATAGGTAGCACACTGATCCGGGATCAGTTACCCGAACCTTGACCACAACCCAGAACAATTTGTGGCGAAAAGCTTAAAGTGATCCGGGATCAGCACTTTGGCGGCGGGTTCCCCTTTGCGACGACCAGGGGAGCTCATACAGCTGCGGTGGGCGCAGGACCACACAGAGGAGTCTCATAATGGCTTCCCACCACGGCACCTTAATTTGTGGTTTTACGCTGCCAAAAGCCTGGGGAAAAGCTTTCAGCATATTTTCTTAGCAACTGTTGTCTTCACTTGCAGGGAACACTGTGTTTTCTGTGTGCACTGGGGTTTTTCTCTGGATGGCAGCGCTTTCATCGAGTAATTACGTCGCCCGTGCCAATCTCCCTCTCCGTTTCTTCTTCTCTTTTTCCGTCTCCTCTCTTTATCCCTCTTACATAATGGTATTGTACTTTTGACGTCTAATGTCAGGGTTTAATAGCAGCCATTTCAGGATGCTGACATTGGCTTTCACCTTTACCCTTTCATTATTTCACTTTTTTTTCACGGTATATTATTAATTACCTGCTTTCTTTATTTTAACGGGTCCCTAATTTGGAAACGTGAAGTTACCTTTTGAGGGAGACTGATGTCCTTCTTTGTACGCGAGCCTATTTACAATTTTAGATACTGTGTTACTGTGCCGGCTCGTTCTGGCACCAGAAATATAAACAGAATACAACAGTGCAGGAGTCAGGCATTCATCCTTGGTTTGACTCTGCATTTGTTTTGTGGAGAGAGACAAACATTTGGATGGATGATAGGGAAGCATATAGTTGGGCGTGATAAGGGAAGCTCGTCTATAAAACGTAAAGTTATTTGAGCAGAAGTAAAAATTCCAGTGCTGGGTTAGAGGTAATTAGTTGTAAGTAGGAGTCTTTTTATACCATCCAAAATGAAAGGATAATATTGACCTAATTTCAATCATTACTTTAAAATCTTAATACTTCTCCTAAAAAGAAAAAAAACATTGGATTTGGTGTTAATTTTTCTGCATTAATTTCAAGCAAAACCCAATAACTCTTCCTTATAAAGACAGATTGGGATGAGCAAGGAAATCCTGGACCAAATGAGGACGCGCGGTACCCGGATCAGTTCATTTTGCCTAGGGTGAGATCAGAAGCTAATTATCGATTATAATCTGCGTCATGGGTACTTAAAACAGACTTTCAAAAAATGTTAATTCAGTTCTCTTACTCGTCCCCTTAAGCAGTCATATTGTGAAAATACTTGCAGATTTAAATACCCACCCGGACCCCCAAATACAGAACAAAAAAATATTTAAGATAAGAGATCTAGTGCTTTAATTTGCACTAGACAGTAGAAAACCCTTCCATGATTTTTCCTTCAGCACTGTTAAAAAGGCAGATTATTTAATAGCTATATTGAGAGCCAAGCCAGAACCCCAGCGTGCAATGTGGTCCCGCCAAGGGCAATCTAAGCACACCCAAATCTCAGAGTCAACAACACGTTGCTTTCGTGCAGAGTGCTATTACAGGTCCCTCATCATTAAGGGAGCAATATGTCCTAATAACAGGGCCCGAGATCGTTTTCCTTCAGCGTGACCCTGCCGCCCGTCGTGGGATCCACAGGTGTACGGAGCGACCCATAAATCTCACCGTCCTCTTTGTTGCCACGGGCTCAGCTCCATTGAGATGGATGGACAGAATCCGTACGCTTTGAAGATCCAATTGTGCGCTGTTTATTTGCGGGCTAAGTGCTGGTTTCTGACATGAAAGGGCGAACTGAGGGACATCTCTTTCTTTTGAGTTTGAGACTTAGTTTCATCAGGGAGGATAAAGAGGACTGCTCATAATTAACCTGTAAATAGGCTCTGTCAGGCTTTATACCATCCAGAGTAGGAGGATGCAGCCCCAGCTGAAACACTAGCGACGGTTTGCAGGGTTTTCCTTCCCGGAAAGTTACTCTTACTGAAAGCACCGCTCCAAAGTACAACAGCAAAGGACATTATGATATACCTTAAGGCTTATCTGATGTCTACAATAGATGACAGAGCGATTAAATCGACGACAGTCGAGAAGAATGGAGGGGTACTCAGTGCCTCGCAGTCGAGGAATTCCACACTTGGCATTTCATTTAAACACGTGCATTTCCTCCACCCCCCCCCCCCCCCCTTTTTTTTAATGGAAACGATAGAAAAGATATTAATTGTTGTCAAGTTTAATTTGTTTTCCACTGTATAGTTTGAACAGGGGGGGAAATGAGCTTGTTCGAGCTTGAATGCAATGTCTGTTCCGTCCGTCAATGTCATAACAGGGAATGCCGAAAAAACAGGCAGCGAAAACAAACAAAGGCAGACTCTGTCGGTAGTTCGAAGGTGAGTCTAATTATAGAGCATCAGACATACGAGAAATCTGGAGGGAGAAGCCAATATTAGCCTGCCTTCTTACCAGAAGTGCCCATTTCCACTGCCAAGAACTGCAGTGATTTTCAGAAGCAATAGCGAACGAATTGTACAGTGTTCAATTCTGACGCCGACAGCATGGAAGGGCACGCATACAAAGCTGCCGGGCGTCCGACAAAACATATCCCAATATCTCTGAGCCTCAAATATTCCACACCAATACTGTATGCTTGCCATGAACATACTCTGATCTGTGCTGATATCTATTTGGTCTATAAGAAACCCTAATTGTCTTTGCACTGATCGTCAGCATCCAGTAACGAGGTGGTCATACAGTTAAATGAATGAGGGGGCATGCCTGTGCATAAATATGGGATCAATAGTGAACATAGTTTCTTTTAACTTTTGGAATTGCTTTTCTCTTTGGAAAGTCTTCAAAGCAACAATCAGCAACACAGAATCTGTATTTCATGATACAAATTATGATTAAAAAAGATACAGGAGTTACATGACGTGCTGCGGTTAAAATTTTCTACGGGAACGACACTCTCTTGTAACGCTTGATTTGAGGGCATGCACACGTGCTCAAATTTATTGGCACCCCTGGTAAAGATGAGTAAAAAGGGTTATAAAAAATTCACTGTTTGGTGAAATAGCTTAATCTCACACTGAAAAATCCATCCTTTAATTGATGTTAATTTATTATGAGAAAAAAAAATCCCTCATCAAGAAATAATTATTTTTAACAAAACCACGTTGGCCACAATTATTGGCACCCCTGCATTTATATATAGAATAAAGTATTAATTTTTAATATTTGGTCACATATCCTTTGCATGCCATGACTTCCTGATGTCTGTGACCCAACAACATCAAAAGACTCTTAATATCTTATTTTCTGGTTCTCTTACAAGTGATACTAAATGTATGTGTGATACAATGAATTATCGTAATCATAATTCAATACAGTTCACGCAGAAATAAGTGTCGCAATAACTTCAATGACCATAATCCATTGCGCATACAAGCCTGCAAGTAATGGACGTCACTGAAACGTTGCTGTGAATGCCGCGCCACGTTTCAGGGGAATCATTCAGATTTTTCCCATAGAAAACAACAGTATAAACATGTCTGATCCGACACCTCTAAAGAAGAGCCATGTTATTTCTTACGCTACATTGCAATTTTGAGAAGTGTAAAACAGATCGAACTTACGTGCTAGTTTTCATTTCGCCTCTATGGGGTTTTCCAGTTGCTAGCATTAAGCTAATCGGTAGTTGAACAGCAATTAAGCTAACTGTATTCCTGTGTTGTTTGATTCCTCAAGAAATAGCAGGCTATTGGTGAGAGCAGGTGGAAGGAAAACTATGGGATCTTGCATCTCCACATATGTCTGCGGAAAGCACGTACTAACAGGTAAATAAACCTCATAAAGAATATGAATAATTGGAACTACTGGGTTCAACAATAACGGTGGCCCAAAACTTGAACTGTTCCGATCTGTAAGCCAGAGCGCTTAATCTACCTTCATTAAATGTAACGTTAGCAAGAAATAGCTAGGCAGATGGCTAAAGAAGCATACAGAGGCCGACAGTAAATTTTACATGTTTACTGATGATCACTGGCACACAAAACAATGCCAGCTATTTCTCTGAGGAATCAAACAACACAGAAATACAGTTAGCTTAATTGCTGTTCAACTACCGATTAGCTTAATGCTAACAACTGGAAAACCCCATAGAGGCGAAATGAAAACTAGCACGTAAGTTCGATCTGTTTTACACTTCTCAAAATTGCAATGTAGCTTAAGAAATAACTTGAAACTTGGAAGACTGAAAGGACATGTCACCAGACTAATTAAGTCAAATTTAACATTGTATGTTGCCCCACTCGATGCTGGGTAGTGATGTAATCTAATCGGATGTCAAAAAAATTAAGTTTTATATATATATTATATATATTACAAAACATATCTTTTGTTGTTTGACTTTTTAAAATTATATGATATAAAAGATTTAGCTCTACAGTTTAACATTTCAATTGAAGTTATTCAAAAATAATTGTCATTATTTCATGATATTCATGTTTTTAAAAAAATAATAATCTAAAACTTATACATTACATTACATTATAGGCATTTAGCAGACGCTCTTATCCAGAGCGACTTACACAGCATTTTTTTTTTTATTTATATATAGAAATCCCATTGATACAGGATATATATACTGAAATGCAGGGTGGTTAGTACCTTGCTCAAACACACACGCAGTGTCGATGAGAAATCGAACCGGCAACCTTTCGGTTACAAACCCAGTTCCTTATATATCCTATATCTCTCTTGGCTGCATGTCTCTTGTTGTATGATGAACACATTGTAAGTCTGAAACTTCACTTTGTTTGCAAAAAGGAAGAGTGATGTGGTTCTTATCCAAAAGCAGGTAAGATTTGTGTTTTTATTTGTTTCATGACAGTTGGCAGTGATTTAATCAACTGACCATGTCCTACTGCAAAAAGACCAATAGTACTTCTTGAAGCATGAAATTACAGTTTTGGTCATTTCCACCTCTTTGAATAGAAACCCGTGCAACTGTGAACTGAGAGGTACATTGAATAGGAAAACTATGCAATCTGGCTACTCCTTACATTGTAAAGACTCAAAAAGGAACTTTATAATTACACCCGTGCGCGTAGCACAAGCAGGGGGTATTGTTTTCGCCCCTGTCTGTGTGTGTCCGTCTGTCTGTGTTTGTGTCCCTATCATCCATAACTCTAACAATTCTACTCAGATTGTGATGAAACTTTGTGGAAATGTTGACAGTTCGGCAATGACCTGAATCGTCAATGCCCGCCTTCACAGTGCAATATCAAAAGCGTCATGCGTCATGACTGTTTAGCGTTATGCATATTACGTTCAGGGTTGAGATTAGCGCACGCACGGGTGTGCCATTCTAGTTATATCTGTTACTTTCATTTAAGCTTCAACATTAAAAGGTATATTATTGGTAAAGACGAAGGGAAACCTTTAATATTGCTTGAATTATAAACATAGCTTTACAGCTACATTCAATTTGACACACCACATAAGTGAAATTCATTCTTGGGGTTCTTTGAAGCTCCCAGTTCCAGCCACCATTTCATGCATTTTTCTTTTTCTTTTTGCAACGTAACACATTTGCAATGCTGGATTAAAGAGGCTTAAAGCGTTATCTTTTGGTTAAACGGTAGCTGTGGAGCAGGTTCCTAAGACATCACCAAACGAGTCTGTCTCCCAAACTGGACTTGGCATTTGGCTTCTCTCTAAGCCATTCTATCTGACATTGAATTAAATGAAAGAGACTTCTAGAATTCCTTAAGATCTATCTGTAAAGGTCTAATCTAACAGGCTCCTTCCAAATTTGAGGTCTCTTGGAATCATCAAAGGCGTTGGGATCAGCTAATTTAAAAGCATTGTATAAATGTGGTTTTCTCTCGCATAGCTCTCCGCCTATCCACCACCCATCACCTCCGCAAAAATGTCAGGTATCTAAACATCTGAATAAAGGGAACCCATCATGTTTATTCAAAGCCATGTAATTGCTGAGGTGAGTCTCAAAAGAACCCTAATACACAAATAAAGCACAAGGACTTTTGAAAAAAGAAGACTGTGTTTTGGGACATGGCCTCTTCACACTACGTAATTTGTATCTTTTGTCAAATTTGGTGGTGAGTGGCACTATCCTTGTAAGCTCGAAGATCAGGGGGGCATTTCGCAAAGCAGGATTACTGAGTTAGTTGGCTAACTGCACTGAGTAAAATCCGGAACCCTCCAAAATCTGGAACATGGACTGAAGTAAAAAGAGCTGTTCCGGCTTTTACCAAGTGCAGTTATCCAGCTAACTCAGTAATCCTGCTTTGTGAAATACCCCCCAGGTGCAAAGTGTGGAGAAATTGCACGTCATCATCCCGGGAACAAAGGTCTTGATCCCATGGGTTTTAGAGATGCTCCCTCCAGGGGCTAACTACCACTGGCAACAACAAGTCACCCAAGGTCCCACCCAATCAGAGGCTACAATTAAAGGCCAGAATTCTTAATGATGAAAATCAAAGACACATTGGTTCTGCTTTGGAAAGCTGTAAAGATGCGCTTGTAGCTTTCTGGCTGTTTCACACAATGGTAGTAAGAAGGAAGAAGGTATGCAGAGCCTGTCATGTAATCCTACAAGGTACCTAATCCCAGATGTTTGCTCATGATTGTCTGGCCCACTTCCTGTTGCATAGGTATGCGCACAAGCGTATTTGTAATCCAAAGAAAGAGTCCCGTTCTCCACCTGACACCCCACGCCCTCCGTGCCATTGTCTCGCTCCTTCTTGACCTCCACAGCAGAATAATGTTCCAATTATGACAGTTTATGTGATGTAGTGCAAACCCAACCGATGGAAGAACATACATTTCCATTCATGGACGATTGGTGCAATAGGTCTGCTGTCACATTCCTGTATTTGGCTGTGGCAAGCTGAGGTCAGCTCAGAGAGGATATGACTTGTGTGTTCCTGTTGTGAGGATTATGTTGTTACAACTGTCCATAAGGCATCCTACAGACACACAAGAAGAGGGAATAAGCATTTTACAAAGGGCATCTCTCCTCTTACACAGAAATATACAAAACCTTCTTACTTCTAAAATGCTGGTATGATGATCAATAGTAAAAAAAAATGCACCTTCAACAAACACTATTTTGAATAGCTTTTTGTGTCTATGTTTCTCGGAAATGTTGACAGTTCGGAGCATGATAAAAAACATGATTGTGGCAAATGAGTACCATTAATAAAAAATGGAAGCCATCCAACACATAATATTTCTTCAAGAGGGTGCTCTTCCTATGACCTAGGCTGTGTCCGAATCAGAGCCATATCTACTGCGTCGTGTACTAGCAGACTGTACTGTTTACTAGTTTAGTACGTGGCATGCAGTATGCAAAAAAATATCTAATATTTTCCAACTGAACTGTGGAAGTTTCTTAAGACATCCTGTCCTTGCGCGGCAGATGCTCACGTGTTGTTGTTGTATTTGAAGGAAAACGTCAATGAAGTTGCGCCTCATTTTAAAGCGAAGCTGTGCGTCATATTTATGGGACCAAAACTATTTTTTTACTTTCTGAAAAGTATCTCCCAAATATATTCAGTGAAACCCCGGAAATTAGTATATCTTCTATTTTAGTACTCTACAGTTATAGAAAATGTCACCTACTTAACAACTTTCTCATCCGGTGTACTCAACAAGCATTGTCAATAGTATGGAAGGGCGCACACACTCACAAACCTGTTCAGTGCGAGCAAGAAAACAAACAAAACACAAGCTTGAGTCAACTATGCTGTATTAGTTTTGTAATGGATGGCTGCAACTGTTATTTTTGCAACATCTATCAAGCAGCAGACCAAAATACCTGCCAATGCCAATGCCAATTTTACAAAGATGCCTATCAAGGACTCCTCATACCGCTGTCGAGTGCAATAACACTGATTCACCTCGTCTTATCCTGCATGCTTATTATATTACACAAATGTTCTTTAACCGTGTTTACCATCGCAGCTTCTGGAATACCCCCTCTTTCTGTTTGATCAGACTACTGTTAAGCTTTCGGTTACTAGACCTTAATTCTTCAATCCTTTTCTAAAATATGATGGTTCCAAATGTAGGTATTTGGGATTTGAAAAGGTGTTGAATGAATTGTAAAACCAGTTTGAGGAATAAGAACAACAACAGAAAAACAAATGAACTTTGGAGGGCACAGGTATACATGCAATATATGAGATTAGACCAAGTCATACCCAAGGCTGTAAAGAGAAGTAACTGATATACATCTTATCGCTGACAAGTCAAATCCACAAAGCATTATAAAGCTTGTTACAAACCTTGTTATAATATTTATTTTTCTGTGTAGAAAATACATATTAAATATTCATTTGAATGTGTGGAGTGGATTGTTGGCAGCAGAAGTCTTCCCCTAATATTTGCCTCCGTGTAATAGTTATCGTTGAATAGAGACTCTGCAAAAATAAGTAATAAATCAATTTTCTTTAAGTGATGAGAAGGCAATGATAAAAGTACTTTCAAAATTTCAGTTCAATAAATTTAAATATTTCAGTTCAGTAGTTCTGAAAATAAGGAGAATCAGATGCCACTTATATACCAAAGTAAATGTGCAGACAAAGTTTGGTCATTACTGGAAATAAACCAAAAAATGACCATTAACACAGATGAATTGGCGAATAACAATAGTATTTAACATGTAAATAGGACTGACTGCTGCTCTTTCAACAAGGCGCTTAAACTGAACTGCTTCGGTAAATATCCAGCTTATAACTGTATATGAAAATTTGAACCACGCAATTTACTCTGAATGAAGGTGTCTGCTAAGCAAATTATCTGTGCAATAAAAGACTGGGTGAAAAGTATTTGCGGAGTGATTTAAAATAAAGAAGAAGCGAGGCTCTACAAAATACAGTGCTTCTTTTGTTCCTGGAACACGGAGCCTGGCAGGTGGAAAAAAAAACACAGGGAGAAAAGAACAATCTTGTAATGCCACCGTGTCTGATGTGTGGTCCAATAAAGGTGGCAAGTTTGTGCCTGATTAGAAAAACAGCACAGAAGTGCTTCAACAATGCTTGCTCTGTGCCTCCTGGTTCTCCATTGTGGGCGAGTCCCTCAGTCCCAACGCAAGCCCCAGGGCCGCGTTATTAAACGCAGCCGAACAAGAACAAGCGGAGCAGATCCAGCAGCCAAGCTTTGTTTGCCGTCGAAACGATGCGTTTCCAATGGAACGACTGACAACGGGCCCCTCCGTGATCCAGTGACTAAGATCTCAGGTGTGGGTGCTGCAATTTGACAGTTCTTGTTTTTAGGGAGAAACACCTGCACGGAACTGAAGTTCAAATGCACGTATTGACTTATTTATTTATTGAATTTTATTAATTTTTTATTTCTCGCTCAACCCAATAAGCTGGTTTAGCACAAGGAACGCCAATGGACAGAGGAGAGCAATTTAGACCAAAGTGAAATTTTGCATAGTTTGAAGTTGAAGGGACATTAAAGGAGTCAAAACATTACATTTATGAAAAGGAAAAGGCTGAGCCTGTCAACATTCCTCATTATAAAGAGAATACACAGACATTTGAGATATTTCTTGCCTTTGAGGGCACTGTCAGAGGCTGTTTCCGATCGTTGGCTGCTTTGAGCTGCAAAAACTGCCCATAGCTTTTGGGAAAACAAAGTGCAGAGTATATAAAGAGAATCTGTTTTGCAGTCATATATCAAGAAATGATAGTAAGTACACCTTCCTTGCCAGCAACATTTTCCCCCGACAGTAGCTTTGTCTCGTGTTGTCATACAAAAAATCATATAATGCATGCAGAGCTTTTCAAAAATTTCATACATTTTAATGGTTTTTATTGACATGGGGTAGCATTTCCAAATCCACTTTACATATAAAATTTCCATTTAAAATTTCTCTTGGTGGAGTGAGTTGTAGCATCTTTCTACCAGCAAGCACATGCAGTAGAAACAAGTGGAAAACACTTTGGAGTCATATCAAAGTTATTTTATGACCTTTGCTGTGTATCAAGCAATGATACTCACTCCTTAACTTTGTAAGGACCGACAATTGAAAAATGCTAAGGGTTACATTGTCCTAGTCTTGGCCTTTGGGATGCACTTTGTATGCTGTTTTAGTTCAAACTCCTCTTTATTACTGGGATTTGAATAAGCGGTTAATCTTGTAATGGGCTGGATGCGTCATCTCTTGACAGCTAGCTGCTCTCAAGTCCCTTAACCAAAAGTGTTGCTTGATATGTGTTCAGGCTAGTCAAAAAAACTTGGTCTAATCTCAGTTTCTGGTTTGTTAGAGTAGCTCAAACCTAATTAACTGGGCACAGCTGAAACAAAAGCCAGCGAGTGTGGTAGGTCACCACACCCTCATTGGGAAATGAACGCAGGGCTAGTGTGGAGTAGCGGTCAGGGCACTGTACCAGTGACCCAGAAAGCTATGGTGTCAAGTCTTCAATGGAGAATTCAGGTAGTCTCCCTCAGAAAAAAAACATTACTTTTGTTCAAAACAGCTGGTAGACTGCAATGCTGGCAATCCTACATAAAAAAGGTTTGAGCATTAAACTCTTTATCACTCCACTGAATTTACTGTAGTAAAATATGTTCTTATTTCTGCAGTATGTCACCATAAGTGCATGTAGGGATACACTTTAAGGTAAAACATATGCTAAATTCACAATAAACACACAGTACATTTAACACATTTCTAGGCTGAGGATTTGAGAGATGTATATTTTCACTGCTGAATGACACCCCAGTCATGCCATTTGGGGTAGCAGTTATTCATTTACAACACATCTTGCAATGCTGGTTAATTCCCAAGTGAGCCGTGAACTCTACAATGCTGAAGCGAGCTCTTCAACAGCACAAATCTACTGATCTGCACACTTTCCACTAGAGTCATTCAAATTCACCATACAGAAAAAAGCCAATCCTGACCTGAGAAAAAAGCAATAGACAGCTTTTGTGCCTGAATTGTAGTTTTAAACATTGTCACGACTGAAGAACCAGTAGAAAATGCACGATTCATAATGACAACTGAAAGCAGATTATTAAATTTTTTTTACTGTCATAAAAACCCTGGAACGAACAGCGCGTGCAACACTGCTGAACGTAAACGTTTACATGTCTGAATGGTCGGCGTTGATACTGTTTGCTTTGGCAGATCACAGACAAAAACGAGACAAATGTAGAAAAACAAACAGAAGTGACAAAATGCATTTTTGAATAAACTCATTGCAGCAGCTGCAGCCAAAGCCTGTTTATAAGTCTATCAGTGAATTACCATCAGCAGACAGATCCGAAACATACCATGGCCTTGGGAACAGGAAGGAAGATCCCGCAGATAGAGCAGTGTTAACCCTGTCCTTCTCCAGCCCGATTCCCGACGGACGCGTCCCGCCACAACCCCTTCTACTTCCTCTGTGCCTTGTGACTGTCCCAGGAGCGACATCCCTGATGTCTAAACAACAGGTTACAACTGGGACAGTAGGGGGCGTATGTCTCAAACACCCCCCCCCCCCCCCCCCCCCCCGACGTCCCCAACGCACACCCACATCCCCCTTTCTCGCCCACCTTTCCAGCCCAAATGCCCCTACAGGCTCAAAGGCCCTCTGACCTGTGCCCGTCTGCACGTGGCAGCCACCACCGGACCGGACATCGGGCCACTGACAATCGCAATATTGGGAAAATAACGAAAACAGAAAAAATGAAGTCGTTGCACCCGATCTTGGATTATGAATCCTGGAAGCGTTATTCATTTTCAGGGCCTTTCAAACACAAATGGACGCAAATCCTATTAGATTTTTTTGGGGACCAGGCAGGGGAGTGAGCCTGGCGATCGAGTTTGAATGGAAGAGGACCGCCAAGGAACAAAACAGGCTGCACTGTAGGAAGTGAAGCTTGCAGCTCAGTAGGGGGCAGCCGCACTCCCCTCTGAGACGAGGCCTGGAGAGAATAAAATGGCCCAGCGAGGGGTTCAAGGACAACGGGTGTGTGTGAGAGAGAGAGAGTCTGGAGGGGGATTTGTCATCATGGCGGATGTATAGCCTTCATAAGAAGTGTACGTAGCGACGACCTATTTTTTTTGCGGGTTTTGTGAATCCTTCTTCGGGGGGGGGGGTGTCAAATCAACATAATCATAATGATAACAGTGACAATAGAGACCAAAGTAACCCGTCCATTTCACGTGGCCAATGGAGTTCTGAGCCATACAACGGGGAGCGACACGGGAACACAGGCAGACAGGCGTGGCCACCTCCCTCTGCGCCCGATGTGGTGGGATACCGCTGGGGCCAAAATCCGGAGGGCGCAGGAAACAAACAGGACATTATTCCAAAGGCCCCCGCCGTTGCCATGCGAGGGCCCCGGCTGGCTCTACCCACTGGCAATGAGTTCCACTGGGCACCCTACCCCACGCCTCTCACAGTAGGGGGCAGTGTGGAGCGAGACAAGCCGGGGCAAGAGACCAATGGACCCCATGGTGTCGGCTGCCAATCAGCTTTGTTTTCCGATTGTCGGCCTTCTGAAAAGGTCGTTAAGGGGATTTACATAACATTTTGCACTCGTCCCCGGTCGTAGAACGAAATGTACGCATCACTTCCCCAGGGCGCTCCGTGTGAAGTTTGTCCTCGAATGTTCCACGGAAGGACCCTGTGGTGACGTGTTTGTAATGTGTTCAGCCAAAATAAAACCCTGTGAAGAGTGGTAAATGGCTGTTGAGTTAAAATTACATTTGTGGGCGGGGCTTAATTGATTACTGGCAGATGCGAACAAAAGTTAAGAGAAATTATTTTTTTTGACTGACAAGCCCTGATAGACATTATTCTGTTTTATGGGACAGACTATAGGCCTTTTATGCCAGTTTTTTTAAAATATGTGTTTCTCCTTGAAACACGTACCTGACTTGTTACTTTTGAAAGGATGCTGAAGGACAGGGCCATTTTTTTGAAATTCTATTAAGCACCCAGAGATTGTTTGAATTGATAATGCCAGGTTGAGGGCACCCCCAGTAAAGACTTATCTCTGACTAAAGACTTATTTCCCAATAAAGACCTATCTCCAACAAAAACTTGGCTCCCAACAAACTTGGCGCCCAATGAACACTTGATATTCAGGCCTTGTGTAGGTGTAAGGGTGCTCATCTGCACCTCGCAACAGGAACAGGAAACATCCCTATACCCTGTCCTCACATAACTGCACCAAGCCTTCTCGTAGGCAACCAAATAATACAAATTCCATGGTCTACATGGTGCTGTAAATAAGACAAAATCGTAAAAAAGGGTTATGATATTATTTAGGATTTTGTTTTATGGAACACAAACGGTAAGTCACAAAATGAATTCCATTAATTTAAGCATTTAACACAGTTGGTGAGTAATTATAAAATATTTACTCCTGAAAATATAAATGTAAACTGATATTCCATCTTAGGTCTGATAAAAGGGTCACTTATGAGGCAAACAATTTAAACATATCCATGTATTAATCCTTGAAGTAAACATTAATTACTGTTTAATGTTAGAATTACCTGTATCGCAAACATGAAAACATGATTGAAAGCAGCACTGAGACTTGCTAGGCAACAAGAAAATCAGTTGGAACTATGCTTACTATAATTGATCTGCTGAGGTGCAATTTAACCCCATTAACTGCCTTTATTTGACACTCGTTCTCTAGCCATGCCAAAGCTGAACCAAGTTGTTTCATCTAAGCTATGAGCCCTGAAAAATCCAGATGAAAATCAATGGTGATGAGCCAGACATAGCAGTGACAACAAAGCCCACCTATATGGTTTTATCGGACTGACGGTACACTCCCTGGACTGAAGATTCTGCAACAGAAAAACTTT
Source organism: Ilyophis sp. 1 JC-2022 (assembly GCA_022702515.1). Lineage (NCBI taxonomy): Eukaryota > Metazoa > Chordata > Actinopteri > Anguilliformes > Synaphobranchidae > Ilyophis > Ilyophis sp. 1 JC-2022. The sequence goes on along the minus strand of CM040395.1, from coordinate 26,893,926 downwards.
AGGCTGACATTTACATTCATATCTAATCATTTAGCAGACACCAACATACCCACAGCGGTGTATGGATTTGTGCAAGTAACATGCCTAAATGAACATCCGTACAGACAGATCCAATAACCATCTGTGATGCTATTGAAACACAGTGCCATTGTTTAATTGATTAAATCTATTCTCTCGTATTCCAATGAAGTTAGCAATGCGGCTTAAAAGTTTGTGCATCTGTTGAAAAGCTTACTGCCAGCATTTCCTCAGACACCTGTCTCAGAGCAGCCATTTTACTTTAGGGCATTCATTAGTATTCATTAAATACACTAAGTAAACAGCTACATCAAAAAGGGGATTTCCTTCTCTAACTACCATCATCTTAAATTGAAAGTTTTCTTAGGGGTTTTATGCCATCGTTGCAGTTTTATCTTCAAGTAAGTGTTGTACAGTGAAGGCCACTAAATTTCAGCACCCATACCTGAATGTTTTTTTTTTTCTATTTTAATATAGTTCTTTTAATATCTTGATTAACTTACAATGGTACAAATATCAGATTTGAATCCTTGTAATTGTTGTATCCAAAGTCATGATGCCGTATGAGGAAGGAATCTAACTGACATTAACTCGCAGGTGTTAGCTTCTGATTTGTAAGCCTATCTGACTATCGATTACAGAATACATTTGATGTAAAACATAAGATGCAGGACCACACGCTACCAATATAGCACCAGTGGTTGTTGCTGCATGTTGAATATCAAGAGAGTGTCTGATATGCCTTGATATTGATGATGAGTCATCAGTTGAGGTTCAGGGCTTTATGACAGAGGGCTTCTGCTTGTATCTCTGCTCAACCTATCGATCGGGTCATGACAGACGACCGCGTCTACCAAACCGCACAATAATTTATGGAACTCATCAAAGAGTAGCACCATGGAAGAAGTTAATTAGATTTTAAAGAGGCTCTGGATTGTGAAACTGTACATAAACAATGACTTCTTTGTTAGCCCCACCTTGGGTAATTCCTTAATTTAGTCAAACCACCAAATTAAATAAATACAGTGCGAAGTGAAGGTGGGAACTGGGTCACAGGTTTTGGATAGTCCGCGCACATTCTGAGGACACCTAGCCCAAACCGACACCCCCCTAACCTGGCTAACGCGGTGACGTGGTCAGGGTCCAGGGTAACACCTGCGCTCCCCCCTCACCAATGAAACCGATCCCATGAAAGGGGACCTCTGCCTGGCACAAAGTCCTCCGGTGGTTTGTTATCCCCTCCAATCTTTCTACGGTATGTCTGAGTTTTTTTAAACAGCCCAGTGGACTGACAGACGCTCCCTGAATTCCCCTCCCAAGGGCTGGAGGGAGTTAAACTGCGGTGAAGCCGATCCAAAAATATGACATGCTTCCGAACGGGACTTCTAGGTGGTCTGGGTGTGGATCTTTGTTGCCGTTAACTCCGTTCCAGTGGACGTAATCGCTCCGCATGCGAGCCCCCGCGCTTTCAAAGCCCGGCGCTCTGCCGGGGGCCCAACCTGGATGCGTCGCACAACCGGGGGTTCTTTTCCTTTTCTTTCCCCTCGTGCTTTTTTTGAACAATGAATCGGCAGAAATGCCATCTCAGAGTTGGGGCAGTTAGCACTTCACCTCCCCGCCTCCTTGGATCCGGGGCAGTTAATGCGTCACTCCACTCACCTGCCACCTCCGAACCGGAGCACCGTCTCGGAAATGGCTCCAACCCGACCCTTTCAGACCGGAGTGATGGTGGCTGAAAAGCTCCAGTGGATTGCCAGCATGTCTAAGGACTACGGACTCCATCTTTGTTACCCTTTGAGTTTAGGCAGGTACGACAATGCCTGAAGGCACATCTAGGCTGCTATGAAAAGTCTATGACAAATGAAGATATGCATCAGAGCAAAATAAATTGGAGAAAATTGGGGCCGTAAACACAAAATTGGGGCCTTTAAGAACAATAATGAGAAGGGAAATATGCTGGTTAGTTGGTATTTGTTCATCCAACTGAACACAAATAATGTTTGTGTGCATTAAAAACAAAGGAAATGCAGCCTAAATGGCTAATATTCATCATACTCATATAGTGTACAGCCTCTTTAGCAGACTTGTAATGATCAACATTAGATTTGTCCTTTGATCACAAAAGCGTTGTGTTGGGGTGACCTAAAAATAAAACTTAGTTGAAACAGTGTTTTGTTTTTTTCACTAAAACTTATATGGAAAAGGTGCATTCAGAGGAACTTCTGGATGCAATGACATTAGTCTGAAACTTAATTTTAATTAAGGATGTATACAATTCTATTTCATCAATCTTGATTTACCAACCAGACAGAATTTCAGGTTTGTACTTAATCTATGCTCATTTGCATATATTCACTGTTCTGTGCAAACTTGAATTGAGGTTTTAATGATTGATTGATATTGGGTATGCATCAATTATTGTTTAAGCCAGCAGGTCCTTATTAGACAATAAACAAGATGGTGAAACTGCAGTACATACCTTTGTGTTTGAGATTACATCTGAGAATCGTCCCAGTCTAATATTTCAATAATGTGAAAGGTTTACAGCACGAGCCAAGGGACTTGCAATGAGAACATAATCTGTATTTTCAACTCATTGTGCCAATATACTTGGGCCAGGAAGAAAAAACAAAAACACGTTGTAATATCACTGTAGTTTACTCGGCTTTTTGTATGCTTTATTCAGCCATTTTTATGTTCCAATTGCCAGGCACCTGAGGTGAGAATAACCTGGTGTCTTTTCAGGTGACAAACCTGTTTGAAGGCCACCAGCGCTTTCCTTTTGTGTCATTAGGTGGTTGGCCAAAATCCTGCAGAAGCTTGGCAACTTTGGGCGCTTGTCAGTGAAGTCAAAAGTGGCATGTGGATCTGTCAGCCTTGATTTATTAAAGCTAGAGCGTTGCTTTTCACCGCTCCTTTAATGTTAGCCTTTCTGAGGTGTGGTGCCAACATTGATTAATCGGAAATGCTGCTTTGTTTATGTGTGTTAAAATTGCAAAAGCAGATTTCCGAATGGGAAGCATATGTGAAATTCAGGGCCTTTTGAGGAACGTTGGCAAGGTTATAATGTTTTTAATAAGCGATGAGGTCAACTATGAGGGTCTGTAAGGAAACCAGAGCCTAAAACCTCTCCGGTCATTGTCATCTTCAAAAGACCACCATTTGTATTTGTTTATATTAAATAATGTAATATATGCTCATGCAATATAAACATGTAAAGTAAAAATGTAGTTATATCCAGGAGCTTACTTATGCAACACTGACAGGCTATTAATTTGACATGGCCTGATTGTGTAACAGGTGTAGAGCGTATGGAGAAGTAACCTTGCTGCCAAACCTTGGGAGATACAGTCAAGCCGGAAAGTCTGCCCACCCCTTTCACTTTCTCCACGTTTTATTACATTACAGACATATTCTACAATAGATTGAGTTCATTTTTTTCCTCACAATTCTACACAAAATAGCCCATAATGACAAAGTGAAAACATGTTTTTAGAAATTTTTGCAAATGTATAAAAAATTGAAAACTGAATTCTCTCATTTACATAAGTATTCATACCCTTTGCTTTAACATATTTTTGAGCCTCAAACCATCACTCTGTTGCCAGATATGGAATATCTGATAGATAGATCCCTTTAAGAGTTGTTTCTCCTGACTTTTTTCCCCATAGAGTTCTATAGGAAAATGAACCCTTGCAGTGATCTACTCCATATCTAGCGAAAGAGTGATGGTTTTGGGCTCATTCGATAGCTCAGACCCTTGATGACGTACAGCAATTTCGCCAGTCATGTGTTCCATACTGTACCAGCGTAATTTACAGCTGAATCTAGTCTCACCCCCCAATTCCCATAGAGATCCATTCAAATGCAGAGAGCTTATAGTATCGCTTGTAACAGTACCTGAAAATAAGATATCGAGAGTCTTTTGATGTTGATGGGTCACAGACTTCAGGAAGTAACAGCATGCAAAGGATATGCGACCAAATATTAAATATGATACTTTAAAAATGTGTTAAAGCAAAGGGTATGAATACTTATGTAAATGAGAGATTTTAGTTTTCGATTTTTAATACATTTGCAAAAATTTCTAAAAACATGTTTTCACTTTGTCATTATGGGATATTTTGTGTAGAATTGAGACAAAAAATGAACTCAATCTATTGTAGAATATGTCTGTAATGTAATAAAACGTGGAGAAGGTGAAAGGGGTGTTCAGACTTTCCGGCTTGACTGTATGCCCAGGAAAAGCAGTTTTTTTTATTCTCAACACTTTGGTAACAGAATAGAAGTTCTCTTGGTAGAAAGAAAGACTGAGGTGTGATTCTAAAATCAGTGAAAAGATTAAATGAATTGAAAAGAAATCAAACATGCAAATGGAAGGCGGTGGGTGCTAAAACAAAAAGGAAAACCTTGAGAATAGACCAGCTGGAGACATCAACAATTTTATCATCAGTGCAAGCAGTGACAGGAAGACTATGCCAAAGTTGACACAAACTTTAGTTAATCTACTTCAGTTATGGCAATGATTGCTAAATGGGAGCTAGACACATGGATTACTGCAATAAACCCTATAGCAAACAAAAGAAAAAAAAAAGGAAAAACAGAGGTTGCCAACCAAAAGAGAAAAGTGGGCTAAGGGTTGCTTGGAGGGGGAGATATAGGCTCTTCACCAATATGGGGTTATCCGTGTGTACAAATTACTCAACACTAGTGCAACGTCTTGCTATAAACGGCAATCAGGTGCAAAACAGGTGAGCCTTCATGTGCAAATTAACATTAGCAGGTATGCAATACAGTGAGAGAGAGCAGCAGCACACTCTCCACTAGGGCTGCACACACAAAAAAAGCAGATTGTAACAAACAAATAATTTCCCCAAAACAGAAATTAAAGTAATAGCTTCAATGACGCAGCACCCAACCTTTTCTGTCGAAATGCACGGGTTTAAACACGAGGTGACGTACAATAAAACCTGCTTGTCACAATGTAGGTGTGGGCGTATTAACAGAAAGTGACGACTCGGCTCATAGAATAAATCAACAGATGACTTGGAGAAAAACGTTTAAAAAAGGCGAAACAGCAGCCAGCAATGCACCTGAAATGTAAAATCATTATTATTAAAAATCGTAATGGGAGTACATCCTAGGGATACTGAATGCTTTTACCTGAAGCTGATGCAGAAAGCGCAGTTTGTGAGGAGCACCGGCCTACCAATACCCGCACTGGCAATGGAAGAAGAAAGTGGTATTAATGATGGCTAACCTGATGGGTATCGTGGCACCGAACCCAAAAACATACCTCCTAGTGCCAATCACGGCTGCCGATACCTCAGTCAGACGGAAATTTTTGTGTGTGTGAACCTAGAACAGTCATTGGTAAATTATAAAATTCACAGAGAAAATACAAAGTACTAAAACTTACAAAGCTGGAGAAACACTACGTACATACCTGACCAAAACAAGTTATCATATGGAGCTCAGCAAGGCTGACAAGAGGGCAAAGGGATCAATAACTTGACTGGTTAAGTAAGGAATAATCCACAACCACCGCTCATTGACCTATCAGAATCGAGTATTCACCCAGACCGTGGAATAACACTAAAATAGAACCTACCTAATTGGTTGATGGTCACACTTCTTAGCACCCCAAGACAACCCAGCGTAGGCATCTCATTTCACAGCATCAGCAGTTTGGGAACATTGACCTTTTACCCTTCGCCTGTGAGGATATTGGAATTATGGCTCTTTCTTTTTGGCTGCTTAGCCTGTTTTTTGGTCTCCTTCTGGACTTTGGACTAGTTTCAAGTTTTATCTCAATTTCCAAAATGAAGTTCAAGTCTATTAGAAAACACCAATGCCATGAACCTTTGCTGTCAAGTCCAGCCCTTTAACAGACTGCCGTTCCACAATGCTTTGTATGCAATTAATAACCTGGTGCTGGCAGGTGTGGACCAAAGCTTTGGTGCATTCCAAAAAAAAAGTATATAGACACTAAACTGACAAGGTCAACAGGAATGGCTTTACTAATAAAAGCAGATCTGTCCACAAGCTTACCCATTTATTATTGATTTCATTTGAAAATAATTGAGCAGTGCTGTATGTGTGGAACAAAAACACAAAGCAGTCTGGTTGTGTGAATGATGTATTCAATCAAGTCTCACATATTAATTCATTGTGACCCTGTAAGCTAGTAAAGCATTGTTATAATACGCTTCCAATACACCTACTAAAACCAGTACAAGAAAAATACCACTGGTGCTGCTGCCGCTACTACTAGTAGTATAAGAGCGTCTGCTAAATGTCTATAATGTAATGTAATGTAGTCATTTCACCGTATCCCCATAATCATATAGTTCAGCAGAGTCCAATGACTATTTTCTGTTAGAAAATAAGAATAAAATCATGAAAAAAGTTATTTAATAATAGAATGTGAAGCAAAAGAAATGACATATATTGACCATATTAAGAAATGAATACGCTTAAGATAAAACTAATAAAAATATTTATATTCTCAGTGGAAATCGTGCATAAATAATTGAGCGTTACTTTGTATCATCCCCCCGGTATTTCGAAGTCACTGTTCGCACCATCAGACTGAACAGCACGCAGTCCCCGCTGCTCGGCCTAATGGTGCACAACATCAGTCGGAAGAGAGCATATAAGATCGTACGTCGTGGAATGGGACGCGTTTCCGTCGAGTCGCCTTTACGGGCCGCTTTTCCGCTTTTTCAGGTTCCCTCCGAAAGCCCGTGTTCGGAGGGAACCTGAACGTAGCTGCGCTGGAGCGTGTGGACACGTCGTGAAGACAACAGCAGCTTCATCTTACTGCTCTCGAACCGTATGGGCCTCAGGTCCATTCCACTGAGCTACAAGAGAGCTACAGTGAGCACCATAATTCATTGGACAGTGACACATTTTTTGTTATTTTGGTGCTGTACTCTAGTACTTTGAGTTTGAAAGGATACAATGACAATGCAGAGAAGTTATAGTTTCGCTTGTAAGAGTACCAGAAAATAAGATATCAAGATATATTTTGATATTGTTGGGTCACAGGAAGTCATGGCATGCAAAGGATATGTGACCAAATGTTAAAAATGATTCTACATTATGTTAAACTGTCCATTTTTTATTATTTATATTTTTTGATGCCCGAAAATGGGGGGGACTATGTACAAAAGGTTCTACAATTTCTAAACGGTTCATCCGATATGGATGAAAATACCCTCAAATTAAAGCTGACAGTCTGCACTTCAATCGCATTGTCATTGTATCATTTTAAACTCACAGTGCTATAGAGTACAAAACCAAAATAACAAGAAATGTGTCACTGTCCAATGAATTATACTCACTGTAAATGGTAGACTGTATATAAGCTGGTATATGGGCAATAAGCTGAAAAGGCAGGTTTAGCAACGGAGATATTAAATATTAAGAGAAGAAATAAATAATTATGAGTTGCTTTGGAAATGATAGCCTTTTCCCCCTTCATATGGTCATTAATAAATTTTATCTCCAAGGATGGAGTTATGGACTAGTCCAGAGGTATTTACTGGTAATTGAAATGAACACTCGTCTATATCTGAAACTGCTGGTACCTCCTACCATCATCTATCTCCCTTGTACATCAAGCAAAACTGGTATTTTATTATTTTTTGTTAGCCTGTAAGATAGCCTTCAGCAGGAAGTGGAAGCTCCTTGTTTCTCGCAAGCAAGGCAAACAGGCCACAGAGATCCTGGTCACGCCCTGTGACAGATCCTGAACATAAATATCACTGAAACACAGCTTCAGGGCCTCCAGAGCAATTTGTGTCACTCTTTGATTGGACAGTTGAAGTTTGTAGAACTGAGGCATCTCATTTATTCAAATCAGGTACCTATCATTTTAAAATGTGATAATGCTGGGATTTTTTCTAACGAAGTACTGGAAACAATTATGTGTTTTATGAATAAATTTAGCAAAAAATCTCGTTTTTTAAAAAAATTTTCTAAGACAATTCTTTGCACCATAACACTTAAACATGGCAGTTCCTTCAGTAAAAGGTCTCTCTCACACACACACACACACACACACACACATACACACGCTGATGGAGGACAGAGGAATGTCCTGTCTCTTTAAGTCAGTCCTTTGAGGTAATGCCTCTCCGCTCCAACACCTGTGCTCTGAGGGTGAGAGCCTCTGATGCATTTTTTTTTTCCTGCTGTTGTTCTTCAACGCACCTGTCTACCTCAGGGCTAAAGAAATACTTCAGTAGCTGCCAGGCAGGAGACTCTTGTTGCTGGCTGGAGCTCTTGCGCTAATATGTCAGAGGACTTGTCATTTCGCTTTATTGAATCCCACTGAAAACCCATTTGACAGCCACGACAGGGTCAGAGGTGGCAGTGCGTTGGGGGTGAAAGAGGGAAGTATGGATCACGGCGAAGATGAATCGGGTTGCCCTGCGTAGTAATTACGCTGGGGTGGGGGTGGGGGGGGTGCCGATGTGTGGCGGTTGCCATTCTTTTAGGTTCATCGATCGCTGGGTCTCGTGCCGACGCGCCGAATGGGGTGCTGCACGAGAACGCTTGATCCGCACTTCTGCTACTGTTGCGCGAAAACGGCAGTTGTGGGAATTCAAGGTATCCCCTCGTTTTTTGGCCGAATTGCCAAACTCGTTCCCATGTCAGGACAAGAAAACCCTTTCAGGGAAGGGGGGCAAGGGGGGTGGTCGATGGCCACCGGCGCTGCACACCAGTAACAGAAAAATAATGTTTCTATGTTTGTTTCTACACTTATCTCCTTAAGGCAAGTATCAATTGACCAATCATGAACAGATTCCAGATACTATAAGGAGGGTTCTTGGGGGGTGTGTGTGTGTGTGTGTGTATGCATGTCTGTGTATTGGGGGGGGGGTACAAACACTCAGAACAATTCTCAAGCATTGGCCTTGGACGAAAACAACGGCACAAAGCAGACTAAAGTCTCAAATCCTTGTTAAGACCCTCCATCTTTCAAACTAAACTGGATCACACCAAGAATCTCTTATCCCCTTATCCTCTGTTTAGATCCTCTAATCCGGCAGCCATTTTCCTTCCTTTCTCTCTTTCTTTTTTCAAACAGCAACTGTTTGGTTGTCCGGCATTGGAACGTCGAGAATTTGAGCTCCCTGTGAAAAGAAAGTAACTATATTTAAGAAAAGATGAACAGCTTGACAGAGGCAGGAATGCGACCAGATTTCCTTAAATCCTATAATGAGATGTTTTCCCTGGGCCGGGTTTGCATGGATATGGAGAGCAATGATTTGCACTAAATAGAACATCGAAGAATAATGTATTGGGGGTGGGAAAGAGAACTTGTCCCAGCTTTGGCTGTTGAGTCATTTAAATAACCTCACTAGGCCGCAAAATAAACACGTGCACCGCAGAAGCATATTTCCAATTGAGGCAGAGGCATTAGGGGGATTATTGTCCGGTAACCTTGGCATTTTTGGACAGGCCAGTCTCATCATATCTTAACAGATTTAGACTTCTTCACACTGGGCTTTGACACAAAGCCCTCCATGGCAGAAATTTTCCCACTGGCATCAGTTTCGTCAGATTAGAACCCATGGGGGCATTTTCACCATTATCCCCCGGCGCCGACCTATCAAACGTTTAAAAAAAAAAAGGAAAACCAAAGCAATGGGTCGCCTATAATTGCTTGTTTGTGACTCGCGAAGGGTGGCGTCGGCATTACTGCGAGCAGCTATTTGGATGGATATTTGGGATTCAGATTTCTTTTAAATAAAAAGGCTCATATAATGACCTCTCGTAAAACACTTGGGATGGATTTCAGTCCTCCCACTGTGTGGTTTAGCCCTAGGTCCACATTCAATCTAACTGCTACGCACTTTGCTCAAGGAAGTGCTCTACTTTCTACGCTTGCTTGCCAATGGGAATTCAGTGATCACTGAAAGAACCATAAATATTTTGAAAGAAATATATTGTTATATGAATAAATATTTTCAAAATGCATGTGAAATTGGATTGTGGACTGTATACAGGCCTTCTGGGCCATTTTGTATTTCACTCTTAAGTCCCTTACTGTTTTTTAGCTATGAATAACAGAATTCCATTATTGAGTGGCAGATTTCATAAAATATGTCAGTCTCACAGATACATGCATATGCATAAAGTATATATCATGAATGTATATGTCAAGTGACATACACATATTTCACATACATACGTACATGCATATATGCCGCGTGCACAGGTTTATCGTATTATTTTATTATATATAAATATATTACTTCTTTATCGTTATGCATAAAGAGTATAAGTATTGACACAAATTATTCAGTCTTCTCGTGAGAAAGTATTATTCCTTACTTTCCCAATATCGTTAATTCCGCAGCCACACGAGGATCTCACAAAACTGACGGGTACAACTGTTGACTTGCGTTACAGACCGCACAATAGAAAAGATTTTACTGCGCTTTTTTAACAGCCCATGTCTATTTGAATATGAAGAAGAGGGAGCAGAACAATCGGATGAGAAAACAAAAAATTCACACTTAATAGCTCAAGTGCATCCTTTATTATATTTACCTTTACAACTGGGCTGTAGGTGAAATGTGCCTGTCACTTTGTGCCAGCTTGTCCAATAATCACATTAGGTGCGGCAGATAAGATAAGGCTTTGGCAGACAATGGAGTGACTGTGAGTTCCTGTCCTTCTAAATTAAATTTCGGAGCCCCGCGTGGAGAGGTTTCATAACCTGTCTGGGGCAGCCGATCTGCCTTTGGGGAACCCCCGCATCTAAGAAATATATATGTTTCGTGTTCTGCTGAATGCCGTGCAATAAAATAGGTATATGAAAGCGATTTGATTTAAATTTCATTCCAGAGCTGAATTCGTGAAATTGTTTGCGCGAGAGTAATAGCAACGGGAACCCCTTTGCGCAAATGTTTGGCTGAGAAAAGATGGCCGTGACATGGCTGTCCATAAGTGACTGGGAAGGAAGGGGGACGGACACCCTGGGGTTGGGCTTGCTGCACGTGATCCCAGTAAGCACAGCCTGGCCGAAGCCAGCCTAGGTTTATAAACCCCGGAGCCCCCAGACTCCAGACTGCTCTAATTCATTTTTAATGTGAACGACTGCTTTGTTCAATGAAGGTGACATGACTCAGACAAGATTTTTCTAATCAGTGCTGACACTGTGGCAATTCCTATTCTGCCGTAATGGGATGTCCTTGGCGTGTCCCCCGGCACCTTAATAGGGCACATTAAATTGTGATGAAGAGGGAGGAATGCCTCCTGCTGGTACAACATTTCCACTTTTGGCCTGGATCTGTTTCCCACCAGATAGCTTCATGGCCCAGGCTTGGCCTTCAGTATATGAGCAGGGAACAGATTACCACAGTAGTAGTTTTTTTACCCCCCTTTTAGTAAGGACTGTCAAAGAAAGTGTTGCTTTTCTGTTTTCTATAAAACACAAGATCAGTATTGGTACGGATACTGATATAAACAAAAATACTGAGAATTGAACATTTAAACATTCTCAATTGAAACTCAACAGACAACAACAATGTCATCCATAGTGTGCAGTACACAGTTTATTTTGCAATAAAAAAAAAGTACTGAAATTTTGGGTTGACTTTATTACAACAAGAACATGAGGGAGAAGAATGAATGAACATGATATTAGTCTTATAGTCTGTTACCAGCGACAGTTAACTATTAGGCTTTATTTGATGCTGATGAATGCACGGCTAATGTAGTCCCTATCATATTAGAAAGTGTGACTGTGCCTTGATCTGTGTATCCCATCAAGGTGATCCTATTTACTCAGAGGGTTTCAACCAGAACCTATATTAAATAAATTAGTCTTCGACTTACCTGACATGACTTCATGAAAGCCTCACCAGTGAAGACTGGTTAGCTGTGAGATAAATTCCATGTGTGTTTGTGTGTGTGTGTGTGTGTGTGTACGTACACGGACAAACAATCATAATTTAACTGGAAAAAGGTTCATATATTTTTGTAGATGAACAGAGATTACTTGCACAAAAATGTTCCCGTTCCCAGTGTGTAAATGAATAATGCTTCTTTTTTTCCTTTTTGAGCTTTTTTTCCCTAAAGTACCCTGAGTACTTGAAGGTAGGAAAGGGGGCTGGGCAGGGCGACATCAATAAAAAAGGCACTAAAATGCAATTACAGTGCCGTGAAGAATGGGACAGCTTAGTAATTAGCCGGGTAAAGCCACGGAGATTGCAGGTCTGGGGCCGTTTGGAATTCTGAGCCTGCAGTGCAGTGTGGGAAAAACAGTGGGAAGGCGAACACCACCCTTTGTGAGGTAATTACTGGAACTACCAGAGGCCAGCTCCAGCCCCTACTAATGATAACCCCCCCTCTCCTCCCCTCTCCCCGAGCTAGTCACCTTGTTATTGATACACCCCCCCCTCCCACCCACACCCACACACACACAGCCACACACAAGCGGCCAAGCCAGCCCCCATGTAACCCCCTCCCTCTACTCTCTACTTCATGCTGAACCCAGTTCTGTTCTGCTCCTACTGGCAGGGAGTGTGTACTACATTTGCTGTTCCCACCAAGGCTTTATAAACTCAGAAATAACATGAATAAATACAAATGTAATTTCTGCAGAGCTTGTGCATTGTGCATTCAGAGTTTAGCCACAGAGATATTTGTATATTCATGGCTTGTTTCTGACATGGTCAGAGAAGCATGTCCATGAACCAAAGAAAAAAGGAGAATCCTAACTTCCATGCAAGTATATAGTCTCGTAAAAATTGAAAGAGTATGCATATTAAAAAATAAAAATGTGAATTCATTTCATAGATATGTTCTTCTGACAACATAGGAGGTCAGAAATGTCAAGCAGGGGCGAGGCCTTAAAGGCTAAAAGCTGGAACATTTACAGGGTCAAACTTAGGTTGCAGGTTGAAGGAAGGTGAACCAACTTAACTGTACCTTTCCAGAACAGCACAATTCAGATAAAGCTAGAAGATAAATTAGGCTCTGAAACCAATGTGAAGTGTGAACGTTAGAATGTAAACTGTACTTAAATGAAAGTTACTTCAACCACCGTGTACTACTACCATCTATTTGTTAATCGTTACTTATTGCTATGTCTTTTGGTATGTCCTAGTTAACTAGTGCTATGGGAAAGCAACATTATACCGACAGTACACTGTCACATTATCGGTGTTGATTTAATTACTAAAGTTGATTCAATTATTATTCACCCCTAAAATTAATCACATTTATTGAGTTAATCTAACAGAATTACATAACTATATCTGACACTATACACTATATATATACATTATATCTGAACTGATTTAGAACTGAAAATATGTAATATACAGTATATCAATGAACGGTGACTTAAATAGACTAACTGTGGCTTTCCTCAAAGAGCAGTAAAACACAAACAAAATAAATGTGCTCATGATCAGGCTTCAGAGAAACAATTGTGATATGTTCTGAGCGGTGTCTCTTTCCCTCACACGCACTCAACAATGCACAGGTGTGTGGAATGGAGGTAATCTGTGCCTCTAAAAATTTCAGAACATTGAAGGTAGTATGAAAATACATAATTGTAAGAATTTTCATTCTTTATTGATTGAACCTTATATAGTTACTGCAGCATTGTTTTTTATAGACTCTAATTTTGTATTTTCTAATCTTAGTTTAGGTAAATAGTAACATAACTGTCAGTGCTAAGGATCTCGTAATACCATTCCTTAAATCTTTTGTCAGTTTCCCAAATTATACATTTTTGACCGATTTCATGAATTGTTTGATTTTGTTTGCGCCCTTCTTTATATTAAACAGTGTTGTTTCCCACAAATTAATAAAAAAATATCAATAATATCTGCTCTTTGTTCAATTCTGTCCAATAATTTTCCATGAAACTCTTGTTTCTGTTTAATGCTTTCATTTTCCCTTTCAGTGATCAAAAGTATCTTGACGAGGCATAATTCCATACGCTATTTCCAGGTTAGACAATAAATATATGTACGTACATATAAAGCTGTGTCGCATGTCATGTCTAACATGTCACTATAGGTGCACAATGGAGAATCACATGTAAAACTCGGTTAATAACAGTTAAAACTCCATGCTCACAACAACACAGAACAAACCTCAGATGAAACACCAATGAAAACACAGGAAAGCCGGTGAGATGATAACGCCCGAGCCCGAATGCCCAGGTGCCAGAGTTCACAAATCTCATCTGTCCCTCACCTCAAAGAACCTCTGTGCTCAGCTCACATTTCCCTGATGCAAGATTTACAGCCAGTAATTGTACTCTGCGCTCTTAACTAAGGCTGAGCATGTGCTTACGGATAACAGTGTGGATTATCATGCACATATCGAGCAGTTAAGAACACATTGTCTCATTGATGAGTGTTTTGTGGTAATTATTGCTAATGAATAGGTTTACTCCTATGATTGTTTGGAAATCAAAGATAACGTTGTACAATATAGGGTTGTCTTACCTGTCAAGTAAAGGAAAGACACATTTCAAAGTGTCCCCAAGACAAACCATTCTTTCAGGAGGAAAACTCGGGTGTCCTTAGGTCAGTTGACTTGGCTACTATCTGAAACTATAAACAGGTTGTCAGCTGAATCACAGTTCTCCGTTGTTTTATACGCTTGCGAGAGTAAACGCTTATGTCAGGGATGCCACAACCTGATGTAGTCATTGACATCTGTGATGTTAATACACACTGCCTTGTGGTGCCCCTGTTCTGACTTCTGACTGATACTTCTGGGGCCACATGTTTAAAACTCTGAGTAAAAGAATGCGTAAAAGAACGCTGAGGGTGAAAGTCGGAAATCTGCTTAAAAAAAAGTTCTGCCTTTCTGTCACGGTGTCACCATATCACATGGACTCCAAGCATTGCGTACGTATGGTGTCCATCGCGTGCAGAGGTACGCAGATTCTCACAGCACTCAGTGTTATATTATACATCTGAATGTCTGCGTGGAAACTCTCTTACGCGGCTTGCTGAGGGCATTTTTCTGCTCAGCACTGTTTATACATGTGGCATCTGGTGTGGAATTGTTGCTTATGTGATGTGAGCTCTGTGTAGGAAACAAGTTACCAAACGTATTTAGCTAGTCTCTGGCTCATTTTCATGCCTGTCAGACACATAGCTAGCTGGCCAAATGAAGGCGGCAATAGAGTCTGCTTGAATTGATGTTTTTCCACACTTGGAGTTTGTCAACATAGTCATTGTGGCCAGTAGCAACAGCATATTAACCAAACGTCTGTGTCTCGATTTCAACAACAACTAAAAGCAAGTGTAACCCACAAAATGTATTTAAATGATGAATTAACACTAAGGGCTTGCAGTACGTTATTGTATACAATCCAACAAGTATACGTTACATGTCAAAATGGTTTTGCCTTACACAGTCTGACGTCAAAATCCAAAGCAGGTTCACGCACAGACAAAAGGTACTTTTGCGATAACTCAGAAACCCCTTTTCACAGCTCAGATTTCAGAGTGTCACTTAACTCCCACACCAAGCACAGGTGCATGGGCTTGTTTTATCTGGCAGCGTCTGATGAGCCAAATCACTCAGGTGTGCTTGATCGGTCAGCTCTTGTGTCAGGCAGAAGAGGGCGGAGCCAACATTGTGGGGAGTAACGCCCACCTACTACGCCTCACCACGTCACATTATACAAATGTAAAGTACATCTGTCAGTCAATGTAAATCAAGTCTAAAGGCCTGTCCGCACCAGGAACGATAACTATAACGATAACGATGTGAGCATCCACACTGATGAACAATAACGCTCTGTAAACAGTGGCACCAAGCACACGCTGCGCTGCGTGCTCCAGCTGTGTCGGCAGCTTATCAATGAACAATGACGCCCTGTAAATTTTGATGGATTTTGATTGGCTGTCAGTGTTTCTATCGTTCATCGAATTGCTCTGAAAGTGATCCCAACGATATCGTTCGTCACTGTCGTTGTCGTTATGGTTTTGGCGTGGACTCCGCCATCCACTTGAGTTAGAACGATTTTTAAAACTATATATTTATAGTTAACGTTACAGTTATCGTTCTTGGTGTGGACGGGCCTTTATTCCAAGCCATGGCATCACTGCATATTGCTACATACCTGTATTTTTAAGACTCTGAGCAGACACTTACCTACATCTGGACCAATTGCTCAACTTGAAGTCTGTCTGGAAAATGTTTGTCCTGCTTAAATCCTCATGTTTCAAAGAACATCAGTGGACCAGACCATGGAAATGCAAGAGACAATGTGGGTTCCTTAAGCACAGTTGAAGCTGAGCAGGTACAGTGAGGCTAATGGGGACAGTATATAAGGGAAAGAGAATGTTAGCGTGTATGTTTAGCACACCTCCTCTGGTTATAAACACAAGCAGTCTCTGGCTCAGCTCCGTCTTCTCAGTGCTGTCATCGTCCGTCTCATTGACGTAGTCATTGCTGTTGTTGCTGCTGTTTGAGGTATTTTGTCTCTCTATGAGATTACTGGCGGAGACACTGCAAACCTGCGAATCCCACACATACACAAAAATATGTGCGCACACATACCCATACAAACACGCATATACACATACACATACACATGCATGCACATACATAGACACGTGCGCACACACATTTACACAACCAGCATCAACATGGACATGCACACAAACACATACCATAGGCCCGCACACATACACAAACCTACACACAAACATGCATATGCATATACACACACTGTTTTTTCAATTATCTTGATAATTGCAAACCAAGGAAAGCTGTTTATGAAGACTTACAGTTAATTGTAAAAAGTTTCAGACATACAGTATATTTACCAAATTCAGATCAATGTCTTTGCATATAATATTTTCATGCCATGAAACGCTGACAAATTATTACTTTTCAGTTTTTACGTAACATTCAGTTGGTTCACATGTCATTTCTTACAGTTTCTCAGTCATAATTGCCAACTATATAGGATTGGGTCTGAAAGCCAGAGTCGTGTTTAATAATCTCTTTTTAAAGCTTGTTCAATTCATTAGTTATGTCTTGTCAAATCACATTATATGTTATTTTACTATTTTATTTGTTTTCTTTTCTACACATCTTGTACCATTTCAATGTCGATATTTTGTAAATACTTAATTTAGTATAGTATAACTCACTTTTTTAGTTAAGCGTTTTACAAGGATTAGTTTGTACTTAGCTGTACTTACTCATCTGCAATATTTATTTTCGTTTTGAATCGGTGGAGCAGCAATATTTTTTGTATGAATATGAATTTTAGTGTTTAACTTTTTTCCATTGATTTCAGCTGCTGCCAAACTCATTATTTATAGGAAAAAAAACTATTTGCTTTAAATTGGTTACTCATATTACCTATAAGACTTACATTTGCTTAAGTTTGTTATTCACCATTGCGGGTAGAACATGTTGCAGTTAGCTTGAATAGACGCCTAATATTAATATATCCCTCATGATGCGGAACATATTTAAGCAAATTTAAGCATTCAACCAAATTTGACGGCCACATTTAAGCAAATGCCATTTTTTTGTGGGAGAGAGGGTGTCACACTTTCTTCATGCTTTTCCAAGAGAAGAAAACAACGTGTTCAGGAGACCACGGAGGAGAGAAGTCTCTACCTGTCTTGTTTGCCTGGAAAAATGAACTTGTCGGACTAGACTAAAACACAGGGAGCTAGTCTTTCAGATTCGCCTCCTGGCCACGAGATGGGAACTGCAGATATAATTGGTCTGCTTACAAATAATCCTCAGTGCAAAGGCAGCCCTGGTGGGACGGCCATTACCTTTATTCCTGGATTCCAGACGATGGTCACTGACAGCTCGCCTCTTCGTCGATGATGGACAGGGACAAATCGTTGACCCTCAGGGATAAACAGTCTCGTGAAGTCAATAAACGAGTGGGAAAGAAAGTCACCTGAGCGCTGATGTCTACCGTTCCAATGCATATTGTGTAAAGACCGACTGCTGTCTTTAGACGGGAGTAAAACTGGATTTTATAAGGTCATTCTCACAGTGTTTATAGGACAGTACATGTGCTTAGTAATGTGCTTAGTAATACCAAAGCATATACAAAGTATGTGTGCACAGTTGCGTCACAAAATATTCAGCGAGTTCCTTTCCTGTGGCTTCTGTCACATTAGTGTTTAGCACTACACCTTTGTCAAAATAAATAATTTACCAAAAGCAAGATGATTTAATGCCCAGAGCTTGAAGTGATGCAACATTGAAACCCGAAATACAAGCACAACATTATTTACTGCTCAATTTCCACATCCGTTGGTTGACAAAATGTTTGCAAGAACACACACGCATGTTTGCTCGGCTTATTCATACGCTACTGAGAAAAGGTCAGACTGCAGCCATTCCTGAATCTCACCGGAGACACCTCATCTGCAGTGTTGTGTATGACTGTGTGGTACGGCTGCGCAGGCGACCTCATTACTGAACATTATTGTAAAACATTATTGACTTAGAAAATTGTCAAGGGAAGTCCTCAGACATTTAATCAATGTGATCCGGCTATCAGAAAGGCTTGGCCAGACATTCTCTTCCCAAAATGAGCTGGAGGGCAATGGAAGCATTCCATTATCATAGCCTGGCTTGTATGGGATTTGGGAGGGGTGAAAAGGTGACTGATCATGTCTGAGCTCCCCTGAACACTCCCATCAGCACCACCCCCTACTCTTCTCTGTCCCCGCCCCCCAGAAGAACCTCAACCCCCCAGCCCATCTGCATTGGACAAGCACTGCTCACCTGGAAGCGCGTCTGCTCTCTGCGAGTGTTCCCTCGCTCTTATTTTCCCATAATCCCAGGGATCAGTCAGGCGATAGGCGCTGCCACGCCCTGCAGGTCGCAGCGGAGGAGCCGGGCCTCAGAACTAACCCAGTGCTCTTTGAGGGGTTTCCCTTGATGTCTATCACTGACACCTGACACTTTCTGTCGTGATTTAACTTTGACCGAAATGAGGCCGGGGCTTCACAGACACCAAGACCAAATCATCATCTGTTGCCATCGATCCTCGTCCCTGTTGGCTTGCATCGCATTTAAAGTTCAGAGAATATCTAACCGTCTTAGGTAAAGTGCTCTGCTCAGTGGTACAGCCGACGTATCTTGCACAGGATCTCAATCCTGAACCTTGACTGTGAGATGTGCTACGGTACAGTCTGCAAGTTAAACTGTACCTGCAAATGATGCCACTTTTTAATCTGATGACAATTATCTAATAATGATAATAACTTACGACGTATCTACTGTACGGTATATAAAGAATAACCTTGGGAGAATCTGCTCATTTACCCGCTGCCAATTCAGAAGGCCCCAGTTTGATGTCTGTGACTGAAGTCATCCTGAGGCTTTGTATGCCCCTCCTGTCGAAGCTCCTCCAGAATTGCACTCATAAGATGATCCTACCCTGGCCACACAGCAACGATCGTGGCTAAGCATGAACTGGGAATCGGGAGACATATTAATTCGATAATTTTGGGCGAACTTTGGTTAGCCAAAGTTTAAAGCTGAACAAGTTTGAAACTTGGGGATGTGGCTGCTGTTATCCACTGACTTGCCCGTTTGGTTTTGCCGGCTACTGCCAAAAAAAATATGTAAGCAGTTAATGTTGCTGATGTTTTGAAGAGATACCATTTGTTTATTGATTCTGGATTTCATTGCAAAAGGTGTGTAACTGAAGAAGCTTAATATGTCCTGACAGAGCTGTGGAGTGAGGAACTGAACATGCAAATAAAGAATAGATAAACTCTTTAGTTTATTGGTTCCTCTGGCCCAGGCACGTGCAGAGGATGTTAGAGGGGCAGGGGCCCAAATTCATAAAAGGGCACACGGGCGATTTTTGCAAATAATTAAATAAATATGTGCCTGGAATTCTTACTTTTGCGACACTGTTAAAGGGATATTATCATGTTTGTATTCAGGGTTCTTCCTGGCAGAGAAATTGGTTTTGACCAGTACGTAGCCTATGCGAGCACACGTACCAATTTTTTGTTGTATTAATTTTACCGTAAATACAGTTTTTGGAGCACAAAGGGCCCATGTAGGCTTTGTTTGTAAAGTACCAGTAGGGTTGTGTTTAGGGGTTAGGGTTCAGAAATCAAAGGTCCTTGAAGCTTTTTGGTTTCATTAACATATTTATAGCTATAAGAAATTTTGGAGAAAAAAAAAAAGAGGTGTCTTATAAACCGAAAGTGCATCAGGTAGCCAGTAGCCTACAGTAGGCTAAGCAACGGAAAATGCTGAAGGCTTAGGTATATTTGTACAACGTTTAAAAAAAATATTGTTTCTAGCTATATCTGAACATGATTTTTTTGTAAACGGTGCAGTTTATAGTCTGTGGCTGTAGCAAGACGAGAGTCGTAAGCGCTTTGGGCTACTAATAGTACCCTTTTCTTAAAACTGTAGCCTAGTTTATAGTTTAAGACAAACATGAATACTGTAATTGGGACCAATACGTCTACCACTATAGTATGGGGCGCCAACGTGGATCGGGTTAAAGCTTTTACCTTTTCAGAAGTTAGGGCTTCAAAGGTAGCCTAATTCAAAATTGGAGCGTGTTCCATCCAACTTGCTGCGCATGCTATGTCTTTCTACCGAGTCGCCCAAAAAATTTAGGTTGCACTCTGCCACAGAATAGCTGAGCCACATTTCTATACAGTCTATGGTTCTATGCTTCTTCTACTCGTACTGACACTAGTACTGACATCTTGAAGGCGACTACTACAATATATATCGCCATCCGCTAGCTGAAATTTTGCACCTAAAAAATTTTATTAAATTAATTCGGATATGATTTTATTTGCTGTTTTCTCAATTATTGTCATTTTGGCGGTCGCGATTTCCATTTGGCGGTCCGTGAAATAATTTTGGCGGCAGCCAAATAATTTGCTATGTAGTAAAAACCCTGGTATTGACCCATGACTGAGGTTGGTTCAAACACAGATAACAGTTAAGTAATGATACATGTGTATTTCAGTAAATTCTCCTCACATGTTATGTATTACATTAGCTAACTAGCTATCGAGACAATAAGACAACATTAAAACTGCTATGGTGCGATGGGACCGTTTTTTTAAGTTCAGTGGATGGGACACAATTACTCAACCATATTCCACTGATTCCCACATTACTAGCAAAAGGTACCAATGCTAACGATAGCTATTAGCACATTTTGAGCTGCTAAATAGTTCAAGCATAGATAGACCCTACTTGCCAAATAGTGTCAAGAAATTCCTAAAGCACATCAATATCAGTATAAAACGAAAATAGTATATTTATACTTTGTTTGGCCACATATCTGATGTCTGCCTCAAGGTAACTCATCACACTGACTGACTCACGACTGTCAAGTGCCTATGCATGCGTATGCATGCAATTTTGCGTGCGTGCGTTCTTTCTTTCACCATAGAAAGGATCGGTGCACACCACACAACTATATAAGAACTCTGTGGTGCCCACACAGTGCTCGCCGCTGCGGCGGAAACCAGGAGGGAATGGGGGGATAGAGGGCATCCCCCGGGAGAACCAACCTGATATTTTGATTCAATCAATATATCTGTTCGGCAGGGCAGGCTGTGCGCAAACAGGAATTTATTTATTTATTTAAAAAAATAAATTAATTAAATTTAAAAAACAGAAAAAGGGCACTTCTCTATAGGAGGCCAAACGGCAAGTGCTCAAGCACCCTTTGAGGTCTATCTATGCACATGCATGCTCTGGTCCACACATCCACATGCATCCCCACTTCCCAAAGCATCAAAAAGCTGAATGGGGGGTTCCTTTCTCTGGTGTTCTGGGGGTGAGTTCCATCTTTCAGCTTCCGTGGGTGTTGCTTATAAGCAGACCATTGTGCTCCTAATTGGGTATGAAGACAAGCTGAGCCTTATCATTGGTCAGTTTAGCACCAATGGTGAGGATCAAGGGCTGGGACAGACAGGCTCAGGCCTCTGGGCCACAACCCTGCTGTGACCTCTCACCTTATTAAAAGGATTATGGGAGTTTGATTTCCCTGCTCTTGTATACAACAAGGTTTAATGAGAAAGCAGTGGGCAGGCATTGTTCAGAAGCACTTCTCAACAGCTTGACCAATCCGCTGAAGTGATTTATCATCTTGCGTCACAAACGTCTATTTTTGTTCACTGTGCGTCTTTTTGATATGTTTTTTCACCTCATCTGTGGGTGTTTGGTGTCAGTGACACTGACAGAGCAGAACAGAACAGATAAAAGGCGTATCGATTGCAACACGTCAGTATTACAGATATGGTTGCCAGAGCTCATCTTACATGACAGACAAACTGTGCTTGCTTGCTTTCATCGCCATATTTACCAAAACATTGCTGATTACTTCATTAATTGCATAGTAGCAACTAACATAACAGAATTAACAGACTATGGAATGGTGACATTGTAATTCACACTGTAGATTAATACATAGGTAAGTGGTAAAGTATCTTAATGCACTTTTTCTGTGGTTCTTCAGCTTTGCTGAAATTGAACATAGTGGGTGACGTTCTTCATGGGCCAGATCCAGAACTATAGAAAAAGTCCATTCATATTTACTGAAATGCATTATTCTAAAGTTATGGACTGCTTTGCCAATTGGTGTAATAAGAATGTTGGACATAAAGATGTCAAATCAACAGCGGGAGATTCAGTTGCGTGGAGGTTCCCCTGTCCGCTTGAAGGCGTGGTTGTGTTATGAGCAAAATTATGCTTACCTGCCTATTTTCTTCTATACAAATATTAAAGGATGAAATCTTAAAAGGATATCAATTTGTTAAAAATTTATAAAATGTTATGCAGACAGTGCAGAATGCAGAACTAATCACAAGCAGGAGCTCCAATTGACACCAGCAGAAGTCCTTCAGAAGTCCTTTTACATTATCAGTTTACACCTGTGAAGCTCTGTATATGGTGGGGTCAAGAAAACTGACTCCCCCTTAAACCTGTCCCACCATCCAACGACACCCCATCCCCCTTCACCTCCCCCAGCCATTGTAGTCCATGCAACACATTCCAATTTTAGCAACACCTCAGCACAATAGGCAACGTAAAGAATCTCATCCCTCTCACGAAGACCTCTCCTTTCATAAGCGGGTGACGTCGTCTCGGCCCCTCCTGTTTATGTCACCGGCAGACTGAGCTCAGCCGTTAGGTATGATCTCAGCTGCGGAAAACAAAAGCCCCGCTTCTTCCTCTGCTTCTTCCCCTCCCTCCCTCGGCGTAGATTGACATCCCGTGCAGAGCTCTCTCTCCTTTTTTCTTTTTTCCTCCTCCTTGTTTTTGATGTGGTTGGAGTGTCCCGCCTCCCCCCCACCCCACCCGTAACATTAAAAGCATGCCTCTGAGCTGCAGTCACAGACTCCTCTATTGGCCCCTGTTACTCTAGTCATTGGTATTGCAGTGTTGCTGGCTGCCCCTGGGTGGGAGATCAACCCAGTGCCCCCTGCTCCCAATCCCCCCCCCAATGCCCTGCTCACACATACCCTCCACCCACACCCACATGCCCCTGCCCCCCCCCCCCCCCTTAAAAAATGTACCCTTATAAGTACAGAGATGCCAAAATCCCTTTGTTCCCCCCAACAATGCAAACAAGCACATCAAACAAAGTAAAAGTACTTCATGGGGGGGCGCTGTAGTTATGATGATGCGTCTCATCTGTGGTAGCCCACAAGCCAACGCAATTTCTGGGCCTCAATGCCCACTTGAAGCAGCTGAAATGCTCTGCACGCCCCCCTGGTCTCTCACAGAAAGGACGGGTTTGTTTTCAGCTGAGATTTGGACCGCCATGGCTTTGCACCTGTGGTCTATGGCCTTGTTGTTCCCCACTTTCATCACCCAGGCACAGTAAACCTGAATTGAGTTTTGTACCCTGGGAAAGCAATGCTAAGATTCTTCAAAGGTAGATCCAGTCAATTCAAAAATAGGAACTCTCAGCTAGATCATTGCTACTGCTACTACATTTCCCATGAATCCCTCTCAGTGGGATTTTTTGTGACTTCTATTGGCAGGCTAAAATGGGAAATGAGGTTATTTATCAGAATTTTCATTATAGAATCAGATTCTAAATGACAGAACAGTTCTTTCAACCCCTTCGCACAGATCCCCTAGTGGCCATGGTGCCGGTGCCAAGATTTTGCTCAAGATATACATTTTTCTTTGCCATTTATTGTCTGGGACAATACGTTTGAAAAATACACAACACTTTAGAAGGTTATTACACTATCTGAAACGTTGATGCGTAATACCTCCCATGCTCTGCAAACGTATCATTTGTTCCAGTTCATTCTGGTTTTATTGCTGGCTCTTTTATCCAATATAGAACATTATAACCTTAGCAACAATGTTTGCAATGTCTTATTGGTTGCTTTGAACAATAAATGACAGTTGGGCGTAACAGCATTTCTAGTTTTATCAGTTTAGTTTTACGCAAACAACGTACATTCGCTCGCCAAGACATAATAGTTTTTACTAATTTACTAACTCATCAGCAAAGCATGAGAAAATCCTCGCCTGCTTACATGGATTTTGGGAGTTGGTCAGAGGTACATACCATATTTACCAAGATACCATAGCATTGATCTTGTTGGAGAATATGCCTAAGGCATATGCACAAGGGACATCCCCTCCTTGAAATGTAAGTATTAATGTTATTGCTTGTGATATTTCAAATATGTACGTTAGTTTTTCCACTCCGTCACAGTGTTGTGTCATATGTTCGGTATTGTTATTTTCACATTTTGAGTGCAATTCACATACTGTAGTGTAAGCGTTCATATGTGGCTCAGTTATGTTTTACGTTTCATTTTCCCTGAAGCCAACATTTTTGCCTTTTTTTTTTGGGAATAATATTTTATTATTTATTTATTTTATCGTACATCATATATACACTATATTTATTATTATATCCTCCATATTGGGCAATATAGATTAGAAAATACTCATTCAAATTGACTGTGCATATGTGCTAGATGAATGTAAAATTTCTCTTGGAGAGAGTATGAATGTGTATATGCTTTATAATGGACAAAAAATATTTTATTAATTTTATGACAGGTATTGGATAGGTCTTTAGACCCATATATATTTATACTTATGCAAATATAATAATTCCCACTTGAAAATTATGCAAAAGTGAGTTTTATGAACCAAAACAGTTTATTTGTAGTTAAATATATCATTATTTTATGATTTACAGCAGTGCACTATTTAACCATTTTGGATACATTTGGAGACAATAAGGGACAGCAGGGTACACTGCCTATATTTTGCATCATAGATCGGTAGTAGGTCTGCATATCACCCTCTAAATTTTGTTGATTGTTGTATCATTTTGGCTAACACCAGACATTTTGCTTCAAAGCACTTGTAATTCACATCTTGGTGAATTTGCATGGAGGCAGATAATGTGAGCGTCAGCACCTCCTGTCTCATCCAGTTAGTAGTTAGTACCTCCTGGTGTCAAGGTTCGTGCCTTAGAGTGAGCATTCCAGCAGCTCCATTGGTGAAGCACTGGGGGTCACAGGTTCTGTGCAGCTTTGAATTTCTGACTGAGCAGAGTCCTCCCAACTCAAGAAGTGCTCACACATACAAGTTTCGGTTCTGTGGCTGGGTCAAAATAAATGCTCATATTTGGATAGCACTTGCATAGGCCTTCTGTGTTGAGTTTATGTTGCATATAAAGGTCCCCTCAGAATGCAATTTTAGTTCAATACATTTTCATTTTCTGATGTACTTCCATTCCATGTACGCACAGTCATCCACATTTTTACTTTTCATCCTTTTATGGCTAAATATTGAAGGAATTCAGGGGGCGTAACTTTCTTGAGCACTCCTCAGTAGTGTCCCAGTTTTTTTTAGTCAAAGCAGATTTAAGCCTGTCTACTTCCTTAAGCACAAGACTGCACAGATTGCCCAGGGCAATTCTAGTTCCTCCCAAGTAGTCAATCTAAATTGTGGGATCATCCCTTACAATTTAGGCCTGTGAGTAAATCTTAACAATTTAGGAACCATGGGTGAATCCCCCAGCCTGAGTGTAGTTGGTGCAGCTGTGTCATAATCCATATAGCAGACCGCGGAAAGATGTACTTCAGAGAGCTGGGCAGAGAGATGAAAACGGTCGGCCGTCCATCAAGAGATGGCTTGCCGAGACACCCAGAACTCAATTTGTAGGTTCTCACAACGCTGCTGCAATGCCGCAGGAACGTTGCCGGGAATGCAGTACAGAGGTGGGAAAAGCTACTGGGATGGATCCCACTCATCAGAGGGTCGCCTCGCCCCGTTATCTTTTGGCATGAGAGTGGCAAGCCCTTCAGGTTGTCACCAGTTGCTCTATGGCTGGAAATGCTGATGACTTGACTGTAAAAACAGTGGTAAGCTGGAGCACTTCTCCCTGCATGGGGGCCCTTTTAGACTTTGTTTTTGCTGCCATGTATCATAATTTAATGCACAAATGTCATTACTTAAGGACGTCTGGCAGGGGGGGAACGGCAATCAAACCAAGGGACGTCAAAAGACAGACGACCAAACCCATCCTTTCCTTGATGAGCTGTGGGCTGCTTGGGTCAGGTGGAGGGCCAGACCTGAAGCGGTACCTCACGACTTCATAAAGCACTCAGTAATTACCCTCTCGCTCATCGCTGTTTGGAGGGCTTAACACTGCTACCTGGATTGTTTTTAAATGTGGCTTGGAAAAGGTAAACACTGCTCACTTGATGGCATTAGAGTCTGTTGTAAGAATCCATTAATCCCTGGTTGAATCAGAACTACAAAAGGACTAAAGCCTACTTAAAGGCCTTAAGCTTTTAGGTGCATCCACACAGATTTTGATGCACCCCAAAATAGAATTTTAACATGCAAAGGTAGCTCTGTGATCTTTTTCACCACTTTGCCAAAGGACTTAGTCACCCTTTGAGTATACCCATATGAAAAATAATATGTCAATACATGATAAAATATAGTCCTAAAACACAAGGGCTATATTTAAGTACACCTAAATGCATGCCATGTTATGCAATAGATTATCACCAGCATATTGCATGCAGCTACCGTCATATTGTAGAATATTGTAGAATATGCAAGCTCTCTTTATTCTACAATATATTCATACTTATTCCAAACAGAATCTGTTTAAACACATGAGACTGCAGTCAATTGTAGACTTTTGTCACTGTCTGATCTTGCAGTACAAAAGCAGAGGATATACAGTCAAGCAACTCTTCTTGAGAAAATGTCACATTCCAAATTCAACTAAATCATAGGCTTCTGAAATCATAGGTTGTCCAATACAATGCCCCCCCACCACGAACGCCACACACACACACACACACACACACACACACACACGTGCACACACACCGTCATTTACACCCCTTGCTTTTGACAGTTTAAGGAATTTATCAAAAAATAGCACTATGCTAATGGCCCTGTGAATATGGTCTTAATGGTTTTAGGATCCTCCAAACATCAAAAGGGGCCTGAGAGAAGTGAAACAGGAGAGACAGTTTGAGTAGAAGTGTGACTTCTCCGTGTTTTGTTGTGCTGAAACCAATAGGGTAGGCTTACAGACCAACCATTTGTATGAAGACACCCCCCCCCCCAACCCCCATCAGAAAGCTTTATTGAAATGCACAGGACCTCCTCTTTGAAAGACCGTGTAAGTCTTCTCCTTCTCCAGCGGCAGCAAATTCAAAACACAAAGAGAGGTGCAGGGGACTGATTGCAATTAAGGCTATTGTCTCCCATTTATATGGTCACTGGGTGGTGCCAGCTGGGCCTGACGGTGTCAAAGTTCTCACACATAGGATGCCATCTCCTCGCCCGGAGTCAGCCTTGCCTCCTCTGGCAACTACCCGCTAACAACGTGGGTGTCACTTTGGTGGCGGTCCGGTTATTGGCCCCTGGTCGGGACACAGGGGGACCATTTCCTTCAGCTGGGAATGGCGGGGGAAAGCGGCTCGATTCCTCCGCATCCTGTTATGTGTTTCTTGTTTTGTCCTACTTGCCGCCCACCCCACGCCCACCCCCCACCCCCCACCTCTTTATTTTTTCAGAGTCATGAAAGGAGGGCGAGAGGGTATTGTGAGATGTTGTACAGTATACGCAAGGTAGAGAAACCAGAGACTAAGTGCTCTCACCCCCACCCCCCCACCCCCCCCCCACCACCCACATCCACACCCCACGGTTCTCTCGGCTCCAACCCTCATATTCAGATGCGTGGAAGATCACTCTCTCTCTGTCAGCTCACCATGGAGTGACAGGTTCAAATACAGGGCACCCTCTCAAAGACCTTGTTCTAAAGTAATGTAGTTTCTTTAATCAGCTGAAGAATATAGATAAAATCGGACAAGAGAGCTGTGCATATGGACTGCTGCATACCCAGCTAGATAGCTTATTCTAAAGACAGATGATTTTGATGGCATTTTTATACATAAAATAGAGTTCTGTTTTCTGTTTTGTTGATAGTTCTATTGGTTAAATGTTTATGGGGGAAAAGGGGCAGTGTCTTATTTGAGGACCATTTTGGAATCCACCTGAGGTGACTGATACAAATGGAAATTAAGTATGGAAGTAGCTAAAATATGTTAGTCATATGAAAAAGATTATAAGGTTTCAAGAATTTAAGACACCTTTTATACCTTATGAATATAAATACATATCGAACGTTAATTGTGCTTAAAATAACCATGCTGAATACAATTTTAAAATATCTAAAAAAAGATATGTCATGAAATTTGTCATGAGACTTCCTCTTGGAAATTGGAAATATGAACCATTACGTAGTTTTGGTGAGCACCATCTGAGCCACCCAGGACTTGTACCAATTATGTTACATTGACGACGTGGGGCTTCACGACCATCCATTAACTCTTAACTGTGTGCGATGACCGGCGGCGTTGAAGGAGAACTAAATGCAGAGGAATGAAACTGCAATGAATGGCAGCCAAATCAAAACATTTGTTTGTGAATTCCACGCAGAAGGGGATGTGTATCAATCTGTCTGTGATAATGGCGTAATTTAGGGCTGAGGCCTGGCCTCTGGTGGTGACATTGTGCTGGGTATGAATGAGTATCGGGGGTGGAGGCTGAGCCCTCGCGCTAGGCCTCGCCTGGCTCTATTCAGGGCAGGCCTAATCTGCCCCAGATCAGCTCTCCCTCCAGCGCTTGCTCATGGCTCCTTTCCTTCCCTGAGAATTTTTTTTTGTTATTGTCACTTAAGAGCTCAGCTGGCTTCTGGAGCCCTGAAAAGAATCAAATTATTATTAAAGATTTTGTGGAAAATCCGGTGAGAATGGACCATCGTACAAGAATGATAGCATTGTCCTTCCTGTGGACTAGTCCAGGCTTCTATTTGCAGTGAGGACTGACAAGCCTTTGTTTTTCTTGCCCTTTCTATGGAAGGAAAAAATATATACGATCCGTCCCCACACACGGATACCTCCATTTTCTCCACTTTAATCTTTGCATTTGTTCTTTTATTGCACAACTATGTTTTGTGTGCTTTACTTCAGAAGAGAGCATGCTCGCCCATACCATTCCCAGCCAGCAGGGGTGGACCATGCTGACCACTACAATAATGACCTCCATGCAGACAAAAGAGCAGCAAAGGGATTATGCCTTTTCAGCGTGAGTGCAACTTTCGCCAGTTTGATGTGAGAGTGAAGGCCCAGCACGCTGCATCCCCACAGTGTTGCCAACTTCACGCTCTTGTCGTTAAGTCCAGCAACTTTTTTTAGAACCTGTCAGCACCTTATTTTGTGAAAGTACCCGGTGACACGTCTAGCTATTTTCAAAGTCAGCACTCCGTTTAGAAATGTTAAATGTCATTAAATAAACTGAACATGTTTTCCCCCTCCTCGCACCACATCCGTACTGATCAGTTGCGGTTTGCATTGCTGGCGATCATTGCGGTCTTTGCATTGTTTCTCAGTTGTCAAGTCGTCAAGTCATCATTTACTAGCTATATTAAATGACTGACAGCTTGTTTATACACAACTCACACTCAACTTTCACCTCTGGGCATTGGAAAGAGGTGGATAGAGAGGGAAGGGAGGTGGTGGGATTCACTGGCAGAGTTATGAACACCAGATTTAAGGTAACAAAACGACCAAATTACATGTTGAAATGTACACAATTTTGTGAGTCTTCTAAATGAAGTCTAATATCCTCACTGCTTTCTAGGTTGCATGCATAAGTAGCCATTTCTCTGCAAGGCCATATTGGGGGGGGGGGGGGGGGATGCTAATTTGAAGGTGAAATTCTTGTAATGGCAGAATCCTTGTGAGGGCATGTTCTTGAGTATCAAGCATGTAATGTATGTACAAGAACATCAGCAATGCCAGCAGTGACAGGGAGCTCTTTGCTATCGCTCTCTTCTAAATGCAGAAAGACAGAGGTGGAGGAGAGATATATAGAGAGAGTACGAGAGAGAGAAAGATAGAGAGAGAGAAGAAAGGGGGGGGGGGGGACCACCAGGGAACCCTGCTTGAAAGGCTTGAGTGGGAGGGTGAAGAAGGCCTTGTGGCATGAAGTCACATATTCTGCTGCCAGTGCCTTACAGTCACTCTTTCACCCTCATAAGAATGGGTGTTGCTGTTCTTAAACTGATATTTCCCTTTCTCAAGTTCTTTTGATGTTCTTTCAGTTTCAGTGTATGTTTCCAATCGGCCCGAACACTTGTTTTGTGCAGTGAAGGATATTTTGCATGTTCACAGAAGCTTCTGAAGAAAATAAACTGTCTAGTAACTCCTACGCATATTAGACAGCAACGTCGTGCCTCCAGAGAGTGCGCGTGTGTATATAACTTGATTATTCTTAAAAATAATGTGTAATCTAATTTTTGGATTGGAACTATTTCCTATGGTGCATGTAACCACAGGCTGCTGCACTCAAGGAAATTGTGGTGCGGCTTCTTATATCAACATTACTGCGTGGGTACTTGGGAGTGAAGCGCTTGTGCTACAGAACTGATAATGTAAGAAGCACTGTATATTAAAAATATTTGTGTATAAAATCTTTTCATTTGTACAACCTCTAGAAGAATGATGTTGCTATAGAAGCTGCTTTTGGAGTTACTTGAAATGTCCGAATGCCCTCTTACTTGCCATTGTAATGCCAGCAGGTTGTCAGAAACTTATGTGAGCCGGGTTCGAATTAAGGGGGAGCCGAGGGGAGCTCAGATACAAGAGTAACTAGTATTTGAATCAAACAAGCAGTACAACGTCTACATAGCGAATCACAAGCAAAATCAAAACTTTATAAAAATAAAACCCAGGATCAAATGGAAATGTGCTTTTATGTGACACTTACGGCATGAGTAGGCTTAGTGCTATTAAGCATAGTCATGATCATTTCAGTCTTGACAAACATCTGTAACTCCCGGCAGAAACTAAGAGACATCCAGAGACAGTTCGTAATAAACCGCCAGCTCGTTCAGCGTAACAGTAGTCCACTGTAAAAAAGATACCATTAAAATGGCAACATTGCTGCCAGTCTTTTCACCGTTTTCTTACAGTAACCATTCCAAACACACAAAATTTCTCATTTAAACATGGCTGTTTGCACCTGGAGTAATTTACATAATGACTCACATAATGTTTTATATAATGTTGATCACCTGCAAAGTGTGAATTGATAACGCCTGCAAATACTTTGGATGCGCCTGCAAAATAACACCCCTTATTTGGGATCTTAGTAAATCCTAGCTTAATCTAGTCCCTCTCCTCAATGCGGTTATAGAAGCACTTGTAAGAGTACCTGAAAATAAGATATCAAGAGTATTTTGATGTTTTTGGGTCACAGACATCAGGAAGTCATGACATGCAAAGGATATGTAACCAAATATGACACATAATGACTTTATTTAAGTTTATGTTCATTTGTACAATTACTTTTGGTCCCCAAAATGGGGGTCACTTTTCATTGATCTATTTTTAAGTATCAGTGGATATTGGCCTAATTATGCCCAGCATTGTTTGTAGTTTTTCTCTATACATGTAATATACCCTTGTTTTGACCAGGCTGTTCCAGGCTGTGCAGTAACCCCTCTGCAGTTTCTGACAGCTGAACGAGGTGTGCAAGAATTTAATTTGTATATCATAAAGTTTTAGATCAGGGACTGGTGAGTGGTCTAGTATACAGTAGTTGCCAATTTGTTTATATAGATGATATTAAAGCTGGAAACACCTGGCCCCAGAGATAAGAATTCAGTTTTTTCCCCCAAACCTGATTCCAATCAAAGATTAGGACTGGAACATCAATTGGGGCCAGGTGTATATGGTTAGTATCTGAAGTAGGATGCTTATGTTGAAAAAAATGTCATACCTATGGGGAAATATAGTGGTGGGTGTATGTTGCTACGTCTCCAGGTCTTGGGGCTCTTGGTAAGGTCAATGTAATCATGAACTGCAGCAACTATAAAGACACCTTGGTCAAAAAACCAAACAATCTTCCCACCAGGAAGCTCAAACGTGGCTGCGTAAAATTACTATTGTGCAATGGGCAGACTTGAACCCCAATAAAAATGTGTGGCTTGAATTGAACACAAGTGCGGCCCAGTAGTGTATGATGATGACTCAGTAGTGTAATCCTTGAAAATGGACTGTTCACAAAGTACCAAAAAACAGGGGTTTCAACAATGTTGACATCTATCTTTTCAGGAAATAAAGTGATGAATGTTCTGCTCTGAGCAATGTTCTGATTTTTTGGCCATAAGGTTACAGCTCCTTTCCAGTTTTACTTCACGCTGCCTTTTCTGTCGACCTTTATCAGAGGCGGCAACAACTTTGGAGGGCGCTGTACATGGAAATCTGGACGTGATGTGAGAACTAAAGTACAAAATGAACCAAATATATAATTAAAATAGACCAATTGACATAGGTCTGTGAATGACCATACTGAGATGTATGTGTATTCCTTAAAGCTCACTTTTCATTTATAAATATGTAATATGTACAATGTAAGCACAGACGTGTAGCTCTCATAACTTGCTCTAAGGTGTCATTGTGCATAGAAATGGCTTCAAACACGTGGCTGTTTTTTTAAATTTATTTTCTTTTAATTTTGTTATCATAAAGTTAACATC
The DNA here is from genome assembly GCA_022702515.1 of Ilyophis sp. 1 JC-2022. Classification (NCBI taxonomy): domain Eukaryota; kingdom Metazoa; phylum Chordata; class Actinopteri; order Anguilliformes; family Synaphobranchidae; genus Ilyophis; species Ilyophis sp. 1 JC-2022. The sequence goes on along the minus strand of CM040395.1, from coordinate 26,860,805 downwards.
TATCAGCCTAGTACAGACAGTGGGGGCACACAGGATGACCCTGTGCACGGTCAGTGAAAAACAGACGTTGAGGTAAAAGCTGTTACAGCGTTACAGAGTGACAACACTGTCCAGTCAAGTTATTCATTCTGCAAATATATACTCTTACTTACTAATATATACATTTATGGTAAAAAATAAATAATCATACAAAAACATCAGACTTTAGAAATTCAAGAAAGCCACAAAACTAGTTTATACAAAACTTTGGATTTTAAGACTTTAAGAACATAGGCAGAATGTTTTTTTCCCCAAAGTAAACAAAGAAAAAAAGCATAAACAAACAAAACAACTGCAGTACAGTAGATTTTCAAATTAAAAGTATTCCTCAGTAGTTTATCAGAGTGAATTAATAATTGTACGCAATAATGGCTGGGGTGGGCTTGCAATTTGAAATGCAATAAAAGTGGAGCCCCAAGCACATAGTGACAAAACCCCTGAAGAAGAAATCCTTGCACATATCAATGGAACTGATGCCAGTCATGAGACCATCCATTTTTTTTTCCAGTTTTGCCTTCATAAAAAACATATTCTTTTAATTTTGTAAATTACCTGAAATTTTCTACAATAATAATTATTATTTTTAAAAAAAACATTATTAATACTTTTGGGCCACATCATGACATAATAACGAGTAACTTTAGCATGATTTTCAAATGCACTTTACGTGAAAAGAGATACAAGTTTGTTTTTATTATTTTGGGGGGTCTTACACAAAGGTGAATGTGAAATTTCTATTTCAAAAATATTTTTAATGTGAAAGGTGGCAGAAAAGGAACACTAGACAAAGAGCATTCCAAGAAATGAATCTGAAACAGTCAGTAGCTCTTACGAGCAGAGGCTAATAGCCTCCGTGTCCTCATTGGAACGATGTATACTACCCCAACCATCTAAAATATTACTGAGGCAATACTTTTAAATTAGACCTATATGGTTAACGTATACAAGTTATATATGAAAACTGAATTAGTACAAAACTTCACATCATTGATTTTCGTTCAAAACTATGTCTACACAGTCTTTCATAGAAAGAAGAAAATACAAATACATATTATATATATAGTCTTTAATAGTGTATAGCTATGGTTGGATAGCAGCATTCAAAGAGGGACGAGTGATTTGTTTCTGGTCATGCTGCTGTGAGGGGAAGCTCCATGAACCCCACGTCGTTTATCCGCACATCTGATCAGGCATGAGTATGCCCGATACCTATAGGAGTGGCGTTTGTGCAGAATGTCAGATCTGCTGAGCTGGGAAAAAATCAATTCAAAGACCATTTTTGGCGGATGTTACTCATTTCTGTGAGTACACCTGGTCAAATTCCAAAGTGATACATAGACCTAGATACATAGTATTTTTTGCAGTAACTTAGCAAAAATACTCAAGAATACTTCAAAGCTGTGACTTTTTTCATGGTCAGGATACAATGTCACTTTCCCATCTGATGTATTGTTCTTGGGACTAGAGGTGGATTATACAGTATAGGACGTCAAAGCACCGACGGTATCAATGTACAAAAGATTTAAAAGTGCTGTAAGTTGTCAGGAATTTGGTCAAGAAAGCTCTGAGCAGCCATTTGAAACTCCATTAACCTGAAAAAGCACTGATTTTTATGTACTGTTGGTCTGAAATACCACCCTACTCTGGTTTTGTCAGCAAAGAGTCACTATTTAAACTCAAACTGACTGGGTGTGACACTGGACTATTCCCTAGACCACTGCTGCCAGCACGACTGGGATGCCATTAAACGAAGATGCACTGAAGTTTTCTCTCTGTCCACAATACTGAAGTGCCCGATTGTTTTAACGTATTTTAGTTTTCCCTCGATCTTCTCTTCAGTTTGGGTTACAATTAATTAGTCTTTGGGAAATTAATGTTTCCAGCAACATCTTACAGTGGCCAACAAAACAAGCAACTTTTACAACAAGCCAAAAGGTGAACCTACAACAACCTATAATTGTAGAATTTGAACTCCCTGTTTGGTTCTCATACATACCGCCAGATTTTCAAGTGAAACTGAGGGGAAAATGTGTACAGAACTCACTCTTGAGTCGGCCAAAATAAGGGCAAAATTTCAAAGAATGAAAAATGAAAACAAAAAAAAGACACAATACATTCACACAGGTGCAAGTGCATTCTTACCAAAACGTTAGTAACTGGGTTAACACTATGTTTAATATAAAAACAACCACTCATTCAATTACCATGCTTGATAACACTTTAAATGTCTGACGTGTGCTTTTGAATGTGTGAGAGCAAGATGTTGTGAACACATTTAATCGTGAATTTACCAGTGGTCAAAGGGGAATGCTGATCATCATTAATCATTTGTGTGCGCATCATATCTATGGATGTGTAAAAAGTCAAAAAGATGTATTATTTTACGTCCTGAATGCAAATCCAAATCTGCTACTTTGCATTAAAATCAAAAGTCACTGTCAAAGTTTCAATATTTTACTAATAAAGTAACAACTTTGAGTGCTAGGTTAGATGATGTCGATATTTTTAGACTCAGCATTTATATTACGTTTTTTGCTATAACTATACTGCGTAAAAATATTAGAGGAATATGAAACCACTGATTCCATGCAAATTATTTTCTAATAAGGTGAGCTCTCATCTACAGTACAGAATATGCATTTGATTTTGTGTCAGTCGGCTGATGCTGAAGGTTGGTCTACAATGTCTTTACCTCTGAGGAGCATTTAAGGTCTGAATATATGGATATGCCCCCACCAAAAAGTGCTGTGGTCAACGTTGTTACTTGGTCAGTGAAACAGCACTACGTCTAAACCAGATTTCTTCCTGGCACACAGATACGCCTTTATACGTGTCCATGTACATCATGGCACGTCAAATCATCGAGTTCCCCTTTTGAAGAAAAAGAAAAACCGCATTCTGAGAGGGGCGGGTTTGAAGAGTAGTCGGAATGCGACTGAAACACACTGGAAGCGGCGACAATGCACCTCAAGATTTATGGGGTTCGGACAGTGTAGCTCCCTGCTTTCTGGAGACGATGACCCGGGGAGCTCCCTGAGGCAGTGCCCCCACTGGAATTCACAACGCCACGTGTCACGCACAAACAAAACAAAACAAAACAAAACACTTTAAACGGTTTCTCATTTTTTCCTGTGTGTGTGACAATTGTTTGAGATCTCAGCGGCCTGAGACCCCCACACTCGTAGTCCCATTCATCCTATTCAGCACTTCCCCCCCCCCCCCTCCGAAAAAAAAAAAAACCCTCTTCAAAAAACTGAGTCCTTGATTCCTGTTGTGGAGCGAGTGGTTGCCTCAGTGCTCTCTGTTCAAGCTGGAGCCTCAGTCAGTCCTCCACAGAGGTTACCCACGTGCAGCTTTCTCAACCTGGCAACAAGGGAGGGCGGGGGGTGGGGGCGGGGGGATTACCTAGAACCAAGGCTAAATATCTACGCGCACTGTGACAAACAAGCGGCCACCGCCTGTACCGATGATGTCCGTGGATCTGACCGCTCTGAGCGGTCTGCTCAGTTCTGAACAGTTGTTTTTTTTCTCCCAGTTAGAGCGTGTAAAAGAGCCGCGAGAAAAGGCTGCGTCTCCTCCTCACTCGAGACGAGTGTCAGCAAAAGGGTCTCGAGCCTTTCCGGCTCTTTTCCGCTGCCTTCGTCTCTCAGTTGAAATGGTTTGATCGGAGGAGGGGATGGGAAAGGTGGGAGGGCGCGGGGGTCCCTACTTGCAGGTGTGGACGTCGTAGACGCGCATGCACTCCTGGCAGCTGACGTAGCAGCACCAGTGGAAGATGCAGTGGCACTTCTCCTTGCGCCTCTCCGTCCGCGTGTTGTGGCCCCGGCCGCAGCAGAGGAGGTCGCAGCCGTCGATGCCGTGGGACGTGAGATTGCAGGCTCGGTCCCGCGTGCCGAACGAGCCCGTCTCGGGGTTGGGCTCGCAGAAGTTGGGCGAGTTCTCGTAGTAGACCAGGTCGCGCTCGGTGGGCGGCTTGAAGAAGGTGTACTTGGGCCTCAGGGTTTCCACCCAACCCCGGGACTCCCGGTGCTTCTCCACCACCATCTCCGAGGCGCTGTCGTACTTGTCCTTCAGGTAATCGCCGATCACCCGGAAGTCGGGCTGGGACCACCAGCAGGTCTTCACTTCGCAGCTCCCGGACAAGCCGTGGCACTTACACTTCAGGTGCATGTGGTCATTAATAGACTGAGGGACACAAAGAGGGGACTCTTAAAAAATTACATAAAATTACCCTATATTTAATTCATCTTCATGATCAACTGATAAATGTAATAAAATCACAAACCTGGTGCATAACCAGTTTTATTATTAGCTTCGGTGTTGGCTACAATCTTTTATTGTAATGTTACTCATAATGTTATGGATATTTGCTTAAAACCCTCCCAGAAAAGGCTATTACAGCTGCTTCAGAAACATTTATAAATGGCAGTACATGTAGTGTTTTGGTAAAAATTATGAGTTAGGGAAGTCGGAACTGTAATCAAAGTGATCAAATGAAAGACTCAATGGTGTTTTTGCCATTTCAGTCATGGGTTCATTCAGTACAAAATTGTGAAACTTGAACACTCTACTGTGGAATGGTTATATTTAATATGTCACATCCAATAATGATAATTGACTTCAGATAATTGGCTAATTTATCAATTTGTATTTCATCATAAAAATCTAAACACATATTATGGTGCCAAATACTGAATAACATTCTGAAAAAAATTGATCTTCCATTGACATGCAAAATATAACATTTTGAAAGGCATATTTTGTGTACCTCTAGAAGTAAAAAAACAATAATTTCTGGGGAATTAAAAAACGAAAGGGATTGATTGAGGGCTATCCCCCAGGTCTTACAGTGTATGTATAAATGATTATGAGGATCAATATTTTATGTTTAATTCTGTCAGAGGTGTAAAGTCCAGGGGTCAGACAGCAAAAGTCATGCCATGTCCTTCCACCCATGAACTCAGCCAGCTGATTTCACTAATTAGTTCTACCTCCTGGCTGAAGAATTGTGCTAATTAGCAAATCCAGGTGACTGGAACAAAACACTGGGGTGGACTTTTACTTTCTGAACCTGGATTTTAAACCTCTGAATTCTGTCTTGAGTAGGTGTCACTTACTGTGCGTCCGGCCTCGTTGTTGTGTCGGTTCATGGCGGAGCGCGCGTCGGGCCGGTTTTCCCTGGCGTCGGCGAACTCTCGCGACACCATGCTGCCGAACTCCACGTCCTCGCTGCATCCGCCCCACTTCCAGCCCTCCCCGGGGGGGCCCTTGTGCCGCGTGTCACAGCCGCAGATGGTGGCCGAGCCCTCGGCGCAGGACCGCGTCACGGCGAAAGCTACCCCGGCCGAGGCGATGGCGTGCACGAACGCCGACTCTCTCGTGGCTGCGGGAACAAGATGGAGGACAGAGTTTCGCTCAGCTTGCGTGGGAGTGAAGAGGACCAGTTTTAATACCAGAGTAAAGGTTTATGTGCAGGAACATCTGGCTTAACCATGAATCTTTACAAGGACTTTTAATATTACTTATTCCCTGCCCTTACCAAGGGTAACTTATTCATCTTATTTTAACATACTATACATGCCGTTGATTTGCAAAGCTGGATACTGATGCAATTCTTTGCTCGAAGGTACAACAGCACTGCCTTCTCCTGGAGTTGAACCTGGAGCCTTCTCCAGGAAATTTTTTGTTTTTAATGTAGCGTGCCTAACTATAGGAGGAGGGACGTACACTAACTGAGCTTTCCTTGCGCAACAAGATCGCAAGTGCAACCAGCTGAGAACTTTAATCTCCACCTGCAGTCCTGTGGGGGTGTAGTTTTTTTTACGCTTGCCAATCTACACCCTTACTTACCTTACACCAGGGGTGGCCAATTCCAGGCCTCGCGGGCCGGTGTGTATGCAGGTTTTTACTGCCACCAGTTACCACGGTTCAATCAGCTAATTAGTCATACACACAATCACCGATTCACTTGTAAATTACAGAACGATAAAATGCTACAATACACGCATTGACGCATACCGGCACAAGAACATTCATCAGCTGCTTTTCATATCGCGGATATGTAGATTAAAATATCAGATCGTGTAAACGATTGGGCTAATTAAATCATTGTTAACTGGCGGCAGCAAAAACCTGCATACACACCGGCCCGCGAGGCCTGGAATTGGCCACCCCTGCCTTACACCCTTACCCTTATCTGCAGCTACTGTACGCCTCCCAGACTTTCCCTCTGTATGTTGTGGTTCCTGCTTGTCCTTTTCTATCACAAAAAAACAACCTACCTACCGCTAACAGAGATTTACCATTTATTTACTAGCCCACTGATAATCTGCAGGCCTCTAACCACAATAATCTTAACCATAAACTATTACTTGACTCAATTTCCAGATTCGAGTCCTGTCTGCGCAGGCAATGAAAAGTCAGGAAGCATCGGTCGAGTCCGATTGGGGAGCCGAGTGTTTCAGGAGGCACAGTGGGAGAGCCAGCTAATTCCACAGGGAGAGGGCGTTGCGAGGATTTCACACTAACTGACACACACAAAAAAAGTGATTGGTAGGATGAGGGCAATGCAGCATTGTTTTTACGCCGTCAGCCGGTGAGTCACTGCAGATCAGGAACATCCGCACGTTGACGGTAAAAGACCGCTGCCAGAGCTGTAATTAATGGGTTCAATTAAGCTTTTGAAAGGTTATGCAATAGACAGTCTTTCTAGACATGTCTGGCAAACAAAGGCTGCATTCACACACCGAACTGCAGTTGGCTTGACGGTTGTATTTACAAACAGTGCCGGTTACGGTCGTCTGTAGCACACACAAATTTAGCTAATTCCATAATTCCAATGCTTTGTGCCTACTGGTGGACTGCCTCTGACGATAGCAACAAGCTCCTCGAATGCACGTTCTTGTGATCTTTCAGATCAGCTCTTGCTGTCTGTTATTGACTACAAGTAATACAGTGTGTTTGAGGTTTTGTCGAAGCTTATGTTCTCATGTTCCCGCACACGCAAACACATGCACGTATGCACAAATGTACTCGCAGGCAAATTCAGGCTCACTGCAAATGTGGACAAAGAGAAACCAATGAATTGTTTGACCTGTGGCCTGATATGTCTTCATGTGAGCAACTATTGGAGGTTTATTCGCATTTGTATGCATGCGCGATCTAATGTTAGAGTGGAGACAATTGACGATGACCTATATATCAATAAGAAATTGCCAACTCATGACTTAGTCAAAACACATAGGCCACCTTTAAAACGCTTGACTAGAGAACAAAACCCACTCACTGTGCTCCCTTTTTCACCATTTAGCCTACTATTCCTCTCAAATAAGCGTGTGGTAGCATAGTGAAGTTTTTTCCTGGGCCTCCTTCAATCTAAGACCTACAGATTGATGTGCATACATTTCCTCGGTTTGAAACATTTAAAATGTCGCCAATAAAACATAAAACTAAATTTCTAAGTAAACAAGTCTATATCATTTAATACAGTGAGGGGGGCATAAACAGTTGAAAACAGGCTTTTAGGATATCCATGGATTCTCGTGATGTTCCGAGCTTCCTGCTTCTCATTTTTGAACTTTCAGATGCGCACTTCCTCGGAACACGGTTCCTGGATCTTGTACGGTCTTGCAGCGAAGATGGCGCGAGCGAGAAGCTAGCGGGAATTCAACAGTCTCCTGCTCTGCTGCGGGTTTCAACCAGCAGAGATATTAGGGGCATTGAGAGTGGTGATGCAATAAATGCCCCTGGCATTTGCCCCCACGTACTCTGCAGCGTCTGGCGAGGCTCTGCAGCCGTGGCAGCGAGGCCCGGTGTCTCGGCACGCTCGATTGTCTCGCGTCGGAATGACTTCAATTCAGTCTCTTTTTTTTTGTTTTGTTAACGGTATTCCCTGAAGCAGAATAAAAAATAAAAAAACCTCAGCTGGCATCCCCTTCTCTGCCTCTGAAAGGAAGGCGTAACCCTCATTGCAATTTAAGAAATGAATAAAAATCAATTATTCTTATAACCCCCCCTAAAAAATAACTTCCCCACCTGCAAAACTGGGCCGTGATAATCCTGTATTTCCCATTGCTGGCTGATTTGGTGGAGCGGAATGGCTTTTTACGCTCTCCCAGCCGAGACGCGGGGTGGCCAGAGGTGTGAATAGTCGGGGCGTGAAAGACTCCCATTCAATTTCCATTTAAAACCGTGGAGTCGCCCACTTTTTATTATCAGGAAGCCAATAAAGTGAGGGGCTAGCTCCGCCTGCTTGGTGACAATGATGCTGCAAAGACGGAGGAGCCGAAAAAAAAGGGAGGGGGGGGGGGGAACTAGCCGGGAACGGATGAGGAGAGTCAGAGAGAAAGAGAGAGAGAGAGAAATGTACAGACGCGGAGAAGGCGGGGATTCGGCCCACCTGAGAAAGGAATGCGCCATTGGGCCTAAGTGGACTGATCGCTTGTGACAGCACACAGCTACCCCCCTCCCCTCCGCCACCGTCGCCACCACCTCCCCCCCCCCCACCCCCTCCCAACACACTTTGCCGGACCCCGGTATGGCAAGTGGTCCATATTACCTGCTGGGGGCCTGAATCCCCCATTGTGCTACCACTGTCACGCCCTGTTAGGTCCACAATGGCCCCAGATATTTTATATGAAATTTGCCCTCGCCAGTGATTAGTGGGGACCAAGTTAAGTCATAGCAACAGAGAACTATGCATTGGCCGGACCCCGCTTGTCGGCAGACGGGGAAATCCCTATTCAAACGGTTTAATAAAACAATCTAGAGGGCGTGTGAATGGTGAAAAGCGCTTTCTCTCCGGCTTAATCTCATGGTTGCGGAGATATTGTGCTCCAAGCCGGGCCCAGCGGGGAGCGGGCTAAGGTTCCCCCATCAACTCCATTTACTGCGCCCCTCCTTTATTTCTTGCAGAGAGTTAATGATATACCGGTGAGCTACCCTCCCCCCAGCATGGAAAAACATGCATTTTATGAAAAGGAGGGACCTCCTATCACATCCTAAATGGTAACAGTTTCTCAACTAAAGGTCAGAGGTCACAACCTGAATTCCCTGACCTTTTCATGGGGCTGGTTAAGTTGGGCATTACCACTGAGGAGCATGTTAAGTGCAGTTTCTCCTCTTATCATTAATTAAAGAGGCTATTACGGCAGATATTTAAAAATTTGCAGGCACGGGTAATCGCATCGGTCTAGACTGACGGTAAACAATACTTACGGTATAATTTACATATGAGCAATATTATTCAAATTATAGGTTCGTTTTAAAAATGCATTTCAGATCTCTGCGAACTAAACAACAATTAAATTACTCATTAGTGCGCTTCATTTAAAGGGACAGTTCACTTTATGGTGGCTTCTGATGTTATTTCAGTTTTGGTGTGTTTTCGATCGGCCCAGACAGTTTTGCACGTGATGAAGGCTATTTTCGATATTTACAAAAGTTTCCGATGACCTACCCATTTAGAACGGCTGATATTATGGTTATCAAAAGTTTGTTTAAAGTAATATACTTCACGTATCTTCAAAGCAGCTTTTACACTGATGTTATACCTACAGAGGTTGTACTTGTGTATATTGCCTAAATATTAATAATTACGTTTAAACTTATATTTTGTTGGAACTATTTCCTACGATGCAGGCGGCCTGAGACTGCGGCACTCGATGAAAAGAGCGGCATGGCTTCCTATGTCAACAGTACTGCATGTGGAGAGAAGCAAATTACAGCGCCAGCGAGCGAGGACCTCAAAGCAACAACAAATCATCAGCGCGGAAAACGGTTTGTTCCTTTGCAATTCCATACTTGCGGGGGGAGAAAAAAAAACCATCAAATCGTTTTCATGTCACTTTCACCAACTACCTTTAAATAAGTAAGATCTATTGAAAGGGGGCTAGCTGTCCTCCAATGGGATGTCAGCGAGCCAATTTACCTTCCGTGTTTGACCTCGAAGCCTCCGTCAGCAGCAACTCGTAAATTCATCTTTAAATTTGGGCTTGAAGAAATAGGATTTGGCCACTTCGCTGAGACTGACTTTTACAGTCAAACATAATCATAGCTTAAATTTCAATGTGTAAGTCGCTTGCTTAACATTAGTAGCTTGGTTAACCCATACGATTGGGAGTTAAGAGCTTGCACCACTTTTGAACTTAGAAAGAAAGAAGTACTGACACAATATAGAAACTGATTTGTATTCTTTATAATTGTGAATTGACACTATAAAATGAATCTGCTCATATGTGTAGCTTCTGCAGGCATAGTTCCACTATACAAGTTGCTTTTGAGTAACTAGAATCATATTTATTTTGCTTTAACCCCAAAAAAACTGTGATTACATTCTAAAGCTGGCAGGTGTTCAGAGACTGTGTCCATCATCACCCATAAAAAAACATATTAAAACTGAAATAATATATATTTTTTAAAAAGTTAACTCGCCCTTTAACTAAACACAGTCATTATGATAAACTAAAATACATATTGGAATCCGAATACAGTCAAATAAATAACAAGGTTGCACATACCATTAACCCAAAAACACAAAATCAGTATGAGATGAACCCGTTTATACTGACAAATGAAATGCCCCAAACCTGAGAACATGGTTTAAAACAACTATATTGCAGCCCACCGCAGAAAAAAACTACTGTTCATTTAAAAGTTGTTTTTTTCTGCGGTGGGCTGCAACACAGTTATGAGGGTCTGAGCCTGCTTGTGTGTAAATGAGCTATATATATGTCTTTGTGTGAATCTGAGCGCTAGCATGTTTGTGTCGGTGTGTATGCATAGCGCATATGTGTTTGCCAGCTTCAATGTGGTGTGTGCATATGTCTTTCCAATATGTATGCAAGCCAAGTGAGTGTGTTTACATGAGTTTGTGTGGACATGTGAGCGATCTCTCAGGTGGACTAAAACGCAGGCGAGCGGGCTTTCCCGGTGTTCCGTGCGTGCTCAGTTGGGGGGGGGGGGGTTAGGGGGGCAGGGGCACGGGCACGGGCACGGGCACGACGGACTGCGCAGAGCACATGTGCAAATTCTCTCCTTTCAACAGGGGCGGATTCCTCCCCTGCGTGTTTTGACACTTGGGTTAATGTAAATGAATGATTGCTGACGCAGACATGTCCCCGGGGGCAGGGGCCCTGGGAAGCGGGCAGACGGGGGGGGGGGGGGCGGGGCTCGGAACCGCACCTGAAGGAGGGCTGACTACACCGCCGCGCTCGTCGCCGATGCCCGGCCCTCCCACTCAGAGAGGCTAGCGCAGCTCAAAAAACGCGCTCTCCGAGGCGCCGGCGATCTGCAAACGTCGATGAACGCCTCTAATGGCAGAGCGCCTGCCTTCAGAATTATGTGTCAATGATACAGATGTGTTGGGATCTGTAGTCAGAAGCGATGCACCATGGATGAAAAGCTGCCAGCCAAGCACAGATAAATGGTGGATGGGTGAATATAAAAAAAAGTGCAAATATGTAGCAAAAATATTTTTTAAAGACGTGTTTTGCATGCCTAACCAAAGCCCTTTTTAGTGAAATTAAAGAGACTGAGCGGAGAGACAGAGACAGAGGGAGAGCGAGAGACAGAGAGAGAGAGAGAATGGGTTTGTACAAAGAGAGTGAACTTCACAACCTGCCGTTGCCAAAACCTGAGACGAAATCTGAATTAATACTCAGTCATGTTTTCACGGGGCATAGTTTCCAGGCGACGTTTCTACATACTCCGCACCGTAATTACACAGTGGGAGTGTATTCACTTTTCAGCTTCATTTTCGGCTTGACAGCCACTGAAAGCCGACTGCATTTGCTCTGATGCCAGAGAGTCTGACAGACCTAATACCGGGCTGACCTTGAACACACGCGAGGACTCTTGCCTTGGGTTTAACGGCGGGTTTCTTGGGACGCGCGGGCATTTCCTTTTACGCTTTCACGCGTTGGAACGGGCATTTGCTATATGCGACGTATTCCTGCAAATATATAACCGTGTAATCCGGTTGTGATTATATCCGGACCGATCGTTCACCGACAACCACCGGTTATAACTGGCTGCGCCCCACGCTTCCAGTCTACCGTCCCCACCGGTATCGTCCCAAATTCCCCCAGTATAGTAAAAGAATGTACATTCATTACAAAAACAGATTTCTATTTAAATAAAATGTTATATCATGTCTGCCCACATGTTTACTGTCAGAGAAATTTCAACCAAATGGTTCAAGAGGTGGGTCTTCTCACAAATACCATTGTATTGAGCGGTCATGTGACAAAACTTGACCAAACAATCAGACGCAAATCAACCATTGGACATCAATGATCTGTGAGGCATTCGACCCCGGGCTTGAGCGTGAGCGTTTTACATTCAGCTTGGGATACCTGCTCTGTGCCAATGCCCAAAGAAACTGATAATGACGTTCGCATGCCACAACCTCTTGGTATCCACCATTCGTACTGTAGTTTAAAATACTCCAGTTTAAAATAACTGTTCAGCTTTGTTTGATGGTCTGATTCTGCTCATCCTCTGGGGAAAACATCTTTTCACAAGATTTAAGAAAGTTGAGAGATCGCTTTGTTTTTTAACACTACATTTTGTGTCAGTCTCAGTGACCACCATGTTCCTGACGTACATGGTAATGAAACAGGCCACTTAAATCTGTTCATCAAAGGTTAAGAAAGTGAGGGTTTCATTGCATTTTGCCTCCGTTCTTTGTTGACGTGGGGGTCTGGTACCAGTTCTGGCGAGACGCGCTCACATTCGCATTTGCCAAAATGTGCATTGGGGCAGATTGGCAGTAACGGGCTAACATAGGGATGCAAAGCCCTTGGGGCTGAGTGATCCTTTGAGCCTCACCCACACACACACACACACACACAAAAAAGCATGAGAAGACAAACACACGCCCGTCTTCATGGCAGACAAACAGACAAGCCGGAACAATGCGGACGCACGGACGCATACAAGCATCAATCAAACGAAACGGAATGAAAAAGTGCTACTACTAAGCCCCGTCAAAAGGCCGTGAGCCAGACTCATCCCTCCTCTGACAAAGGGCTTAATCCGGGGGCTTTGACCTTTCACATTATCAGGGGCCACGGTGACCTTAATCCAATCAAAATGATGAACTAAAGCTGGGACCCAAAAAAGCTGACACCCCCCCCCCCCCAACAACCACCACCACCAACCCCCTCCCCACTCCTCCTCAAGCCTCAGCTATTTAGGGTTGGGGGGGGGGGTCACAGTGTATTTACAAGACAATGGAACTGGTCTGTGAACCCATATCATTACTGGCCCTACTTGAGTTCAAGCCTTCTCCATCATAGTAACAATCGCTCAAGAGTTTATTAAAAGCTATTGCCACCCCCCCCCCCCACCAACCCCACCTCCTACTGCAGTAAACATTAGTCTTTTTTCAGGCCCGGTTGACAGGTTTAGAAATGACCCCCACATCCCCGATCCCTTCCCCCCTCGTCTTCAGGCCCTATCCGACCCCTCTCTCTCTGTCTGGTGACTTATTTGGGGATAACAGCCATCCTGAGTCTACCATGCTTAAAAGATTCAGTGCCATTTATACCATCTTGACGTTGTTTTATTTGTTTTCCCTGTTTCGACCAATGAAATTGATACACTGGGGGCCAGTTTGATGCAGGCTAATTTTACTCTCTGTCCCAGGTTTATGACTTGCATTTAATCATGTTTATTATAGGTGTTTTAATGATGTATTACAATGAATGATGACCTACATTTTCAGTTGTCATATTTCAAGCCTGTCCTTTTCATTTCATGATATTTTTGAAGATGTCAGATCACCTGGATATTATGTTATTTGATTATTTGAGAACAGACTAACTTGCTCTAATTTATCACTTGCAGTTGAATTCTGCTTTGTCTCAGATTTGTTACATCAGAGCATTGGTTTCACAACTGTTCTAATCCCTCAAACTGTCCCTCAAACGGTCATAAAATTACATACGGACAAGTGATACGGGGTGAACATATTGCTTAATTCTCTAATTGTGTCTTTCAGAGTCTGTGAAATGCCTCTTATCAACTATAACACCAGTGAGCAATTAAAATCATTTTAGCAGAAAAAAAAAAAAAAACTATGATCAACTTAGAAATAAACATACACAATATCCGACATCACTGTACGCGGTGGATAAAATTGGTCTCTGAATAGCCTCCAGGGTTTACCTTTTTAAAAATAAATAAATAAATAAATAAGTAAAACTAATTTAATTAACTAATTGATTAATGATTCATTTTAGGTTTTCTGAAAAATGTTTCAACTTAACCTTACCCCTATGGTCCCACCAAACACAACCAAACATATGGGCCCTTCGAGACTAATATGTAAATGCTTGGTATATCCAACCAAAAACATTACCTTCGTTCTGTTTACTCATGAAAGACCACAAGCAAACATAGCTTGTCTCATAGCGACATGATCTCTGTTCCCTCTCCCTGTCCCATAGGGAACATGAAATGCATGGGGTGAGAGTGATTTCAGAAGCACGGTGACCACAGTGTGTGTAACCTGAAAAGCCCTGTGGTCAGAGCGAGAAACCGCAGGGCAGCACACCGCGGTTATCAGGGCTTTGATCGCGGGTTTGAGTCCGCCGGTGACGCCTCATCTCACGCAGAGCGGAGGCTGGCCTACTCCAGAACCTGTCACTCTCGTCTTCTGTGAACAGAGTGCTTTTCTCTCACCTTTCCTGACTAAGAAGTGAGGGAAGGGACTTTCTATTTTATTTTTTTAGTTCATACCAATTGTGAGGTCAGAACGACACTTAAAATCAGTTTTTAACTTGACTTTCAATTCCTCATTTAAGTCAGCATTACTTAATTTTCCGTTTAAATAATCACCCTCTAGCTTGGGGTCGAATGCCTGGCAGATACTTGATGTCCAATGATTGATTTGCATCTGACTGTTTGGCCAAGTCAAGAAGAGCGACAAAAATGAGAATTCATAAAACCGCTGATTTTATCACTGTGCCCTGCTCAATACAATGGTGTTTGTTTGATGACCGACCTCCTTGTCATTTTTATGATGAGGAAATGATCTGATAACGCAAATATTTACGTGTATATTTTACACTGTTTAAAATGGCACATTCTGAAATGCTACTGATGCGTCATATTGCTAATACGCTGTCTGATGCGTATACGACAGACCATCCTAAGACTGCTTAAGCGTATGCAGTTGAAAAATAAACAAACATGCAAACATAGCTTTAAATCTCCTGTTACTGAGAAAAGCTGGCATCAGAAGAGTCTAGCACATTTTGCCAGAGGAACAGAAAAGCTCAAAATATGACTCCTCTGCATAAAAACCAAGGGCTGCGGTTTGCGTTCCCTTCCAAAAACGTTAATAGAAGATGATTTGGATTGTGTGTGACAGACCTGCGTGTGTGTTCTGAAATGTTTAGCTTGGTTTTGACACCGCCACCACCACTCACTGAATGAGGCTGATTAATATATCAAATAACGACTGTCCTCTCTCGAACCCTCATCTGACTGCGGATTTAAAACTGTGGGATGTGCGTTTATCGCTACACTTATATAAATAACTTCTGAGGGAAGGGGGAGTTCCTGCAGGGAATTCCCTCCGAGAAACGAAGCACACCCAACCAAGCGCGCACACATACATCACTCCGCCTATCAAAACATCTCCACAGCCGAGTGGCTGAAACTGACTGGTGTATTTAAAGTAGGATTTAGAATTCCATAAGAAATTAAACGTAGAAATAATATAACAATATTTAGAATGGTAAAAGTAAGCTCGCTGAAAGTTCTGAAGAAGGATGTGCACCATTGATAATCAAAAGGCAACTCCGCTGGATGGGACAGAAAAAGAAGGTGTTGAAAACTGATGAGTGCACTGAGTTTACTCAGTACTTAAATTAATATACTTAGACTATTTAGTCAATTCAATCAAAGGAGCATTTTTCAGTAGCAAATTAATAATAATAATCATCGATCAAAAGGGGACTTTTAAATCTAAACATTTACAGTTTACTCTATTTTGCAAAAAATATGCGAAGCAGAAGTTAAACCGAGAACAAAATGACTGGAAACACATTTTCAATAAATAAGAAAGCCACTGTTTAATATTCCTTTTAATGAGCTCTCCAGCTGTTCTGTCCATCTCAATCTATTGTTATTATTATTATTTAATTATTATAATTGTATTACCATTTTAAAAACAATATTAGCTTTAAAAAAGATGAGAGAAAATAATATATCATATATATATAATATTAAAGTTACCGTTAAAATGCTTGAAAACTGTTTAACTGTTAGAACTCTTTCAAAAAAGGAAAACTCTTCAGTTGAACTTTTTTTTTTTGTTGTTGTTGAGGGGTGACTGTCTCTCACCAGTCTTTGTGACTGTGTGATGTGGCTGTCGGGCATGGCCATGCAGAATGAATGAAGCTCAGGAATTCTCCTGCTGTTTTCTGCAGCCTCTGTTACTCTCTCCTCTGACCGGACACCATAAAGCAATGCTCTAGAGTTCTTTAAGGCTGCTGGTAGGGGAGGTCAGATTGGGTCTGTCAGCACAACAATTTGTGCAGTGACGGGAATCTGATCGGCAAACCCCTGCTGTCCCTAATGCTATGATGAGTTTTCGGCACCGCTCCCCCCCAGCAAACTAATGCGCTGCTCTGAGTGTTCGCGCAGCTTTATAAAGCGGCTCTTAAGTGACGATCGCTCAGTCTGATTTATGCCGCCACTTCTAATGAGGTGATCAGCGTTTAATGAGCTTTACGCGCCATAACTAATGTGGTTTTCTGCGCGGCGATCGGATCTGTAATATGTTTCCGCATGTCGACCGGGGGGGTTGTTTGACGCTATAAGCTGTTCTTAATGAGTTGATCACGTCTATAAGCCGTCGCTCATGCAGGGCGGCTTCTCGATGGCCCTCCCAGAGAGCCTGAGGTGCGGACCGCAGGTGAGGAGGTGACACCTGACCCCCAGACCATCTGCCCAAAAGGTGAGCAGTCTAGAGGGTGAGTCACGATGACAGTGTGACTCACAGCCCAGAGAGGAGGAGGACTAGGAATTGCATTAGAGAGTGGCGGGAAATGGCGGGCTTCGCTTGCACGCTGGGTCAACTATCCGCTGATCAAGAAGCCCCTTTTGAAAGCATAACCGATTCTTCCTTACCTTAAGATAATTCTACTACTGTGATCTGAAAAATCTTTGATTGTGTTTTAATTAGCCACACTTTAATATACCTCTTCCACGATAACTGACCCCCTGAAAACTTGCAGATTTGGATAATTCTGCCTGTGAAGTCTACCATGATGCCTTATTATTGAAGAGTGGGTGTGACCTAACTAATGTAATCAAGCACCGAATTACATCTGCCCGCAGATCTTAGCAAATAGCGAAAATGCCATCTCGGACTCTCAAAAAACGAAAACGGCGAGTCTAAAAACGTCACAAGGAAGGAAAGTGTTTGTGTCCATTCCGGAGAAAACGAAAGCCATTGACTGACAATAGCACAAGGCGAAAGCACACACAGGACATTCCGAGTTTAAGGCTAGCTAGCGACGGGTGTCATAATGTCATTAACAGGACATCAGCAAGAGGACAAAGAAAGAAGAGCAGCAGTCAGCTGAAGACCAGACCGTTTCTTTATACCCAACCCAGCTTCAATGAACCCATAGGTAAAAAAACAACCCAAAGAACAAACAAACAAAAAAAAAACATAAATATGGGTTTTATTGTATCTGACTCTATGAGTAGGTACTATTGTTTTGTTTGTTTGCTTTCATTATGACGCCAATAGTTTCCAGCACAGGAATTAAGCAACATGTACATCCACTTGGAACTAGACATGACTTTTTGGAAGTGAAAAGTGTGTGAAAACTAACCTCCTTGCGAAAGCAGTGAGTTACACATGCCAAATACACACTTAGTGAATAGCTCTTAGATGGCTGATTTATGAATACTACTAATACTTGATATTTTCCCTGGGTTTTGGTTTTTTGTTAAACTGTCAGCTGCACCTTTTTTTTGCTGCTGTAAAAAATCAACTACTGTCAATAAAAAAAGAAAGAAAGCAATGCAAGCTAAACCCAAGAGGGCCCGAAACAGAACGCAAAGGGGATCACTTTGATGCCTGTGCATGCTTTGTTTCGCATTGAACATAAAACATTCCAGTAAATGAACGGACGCATTTACACGTTGTACATGCATGGCTCTTTAGAATGGGCGTCGGCAGCCAGGCTGCTGTAAGGGTTAAACGTTGCATCACTGCACACCATGCATTGCTAGACCTGACAGCCAAGAAATGATTATAGCTTTTCTCCAAGAGCTGGCTTCACTTAAAAACAAAGAAACGTGTGAGGACAAAAAAGACGAAACACCTGTGTTGTTAAAAGCAAACAGTAAACAAAGCCAACACTAATGTTGCCTCTAATACACACTTTCTGGAGACTTCCAGACACGCTGTTTTCACTTCTGGTCTTGTTAGCGTAAGTTTAGACAAGCCGACTGGATACATTTTGACATTCGAACACCTGACTGCAGTCGTGTAAATGTTTCAAAAAGGAACGGGAAAAGGACAGCCCAAAACCTCAATGGCCGTATAAAAGCGTCACCTGTTTTGTTTAGAAAAGGGAATACCGTTTATCTTAACACCAGGCTGTTAATGTAGCCAGACTCTGACATCAACTACTCCCGCACTTGAGACATGATATCAGTCAGGACGCTGGGCAGGCTGTTTCTGGATGGAGTAAAATTTTACTCTCAGTGAGTAAAATATTCCGTACAGTCATAGTCTGGGGGCAGGTGGGGTGATGGGAATGGAGGGTCTGAGCCACACGTGAAACCTTACAACGTGTAGCTGAATGCAGAGTGATAGATTCAGCAGAAAAACCCTCACCTGCACGCACGTTCATTCGAGATGTCGTGATGGACGGTTTGCGAATGGGATCGGAAATCTCACGACCCGTTAATTGAACACGTGTGGCGCGCGTCGCTCGCCCTTACCTTTGTCCAGCACGGGTCCGAAGATGGCCAGGTTGTCGTTGACGGTGGTGCAGTTCCAGCGCCGGCCGCGGAACTGGTGCTGGCACTCCTGTATGCCGATCTTGACGCCCTCGGCCACGCTGGGCATGATCTCCACGTAGTTCCGGCAGAAGCGCAGCTGCTTGGGCACGAGGCCGGGGATGGAGCCGCATAGGATGGGCTGGGTGCCCAGCGAGGAGTACTGGTGGCCGACCGCGAGAGACCTGGGGGGAGGGGGGTGGAAGAGGGGAGGGGACAGACAGACACGTGCGTCAGGTGCTGCAATCAAAGCGAACGTCTACCTTTTCCAGGGACCGTCTGGCCTGTGAGGTGGGATTTAACACGCAAGCCCCACTCTGGAGCTGAAAAGCTGGGGTTGGCTTCGAGATGAAAGTCTCTGGTGAGCCTAGGGCCATTCATAGACCTGCCTTCACACCTTGGACCCCATTCCTTGTAATTACAGGATGCTGCCGGGCCCTTTAATGTCCACATGCTAAACAGGTCTTTGGCTCGCCAAGATGCGGTGGCACTGCAAGGCCGCGGCTTTGGCTTCACAGAACTCTGGAGTTTTATGACCCTTCCAACCTACAGTAGCTGACGTGCTAGAACTCCTCCTGGGATTGGGGAGGGGGGGGCAGGTAAGCCTGCTGAAATGTTCATTTGTGTGGTCCTGTCTTAATTTTGCTGTGGCTTTCAATTGTTTGACTAGAACAAACACGCACGCAGTGCTGCTGAAGAGCTTTATTGCAGTGTTTCTGAGGCCACTTCAAAAACTAGAGACGGGGAGTCCCATAGAGTGGCAGTTTCTTCAGCGCAACCTAGAGATTTGTTTGAATTGTTCCACCTTGACGTTGGCTCACGATACGAAGAGGCTTTTACGGTCTGTTCGTCATTCTCTTAAGATCCACCTCTTCTCCACAGCAGGACGTCATGGGGGAATTCTACCAATGCACATTTTGGCTCGTTCACTAAGGACACCTGGGTACAATTTCATTATATCCATAACATAATTATACGTTTATATATCCCAGAAAATCCCAACAAAAAACAGTGCTAAAAACCAAAAGCTCATAGACAAGGCTTCACTCCTTCTCTATCCATTTCAAAGCATCCCTGCACACCCACTCCTTCATAGAAAATATGCATGAATGATTCTTTAAGATTCAAAAGATCTGCAGCTTGTTCAATACATCCAAATGAAAATGACTCCTGCATCAAACGCATAACTTCTCCATGTTATTTTTTTAACAGTGACGTGTTATACAGCCAGTCACATCACTGCTTGACCAAGTTGACCTGTCTCAAGTTTCCTATGCTGTGAGGTTTCCATAAGGAATCAGTGCTTGTCATGATTATTCACAGATAAAACATTGAATTATTTGTTAGGAATATTTTTGTGCATCAATAGGCAGAGCTGTGAATACCTTAGCCTTGGCAAGTAAGTAATAAATAATTTACAGTATAACTAATTAATTAAGAAAAAAAACAAAAACTAAGGTGTTCCATTTATTTTTAAAAAGTGGCATTCCTGATATTGATTACATCGTTACATTACCTGGTTACCTACAGCAGTGATTTTCAACCACTGTGCCGCGGCACACTAGTGTGAGATCGTCAGGTGTGCCGTGGGAAATGATCAAACTTCACTTAATTAGTAACACTTTTGGTTGGTGGTGTGACTCAGGATTATTTTAATGTAAAAAATGTGCCTTGGCTCAAAAAAGGTTGAAAAACACTGACCTACAGTGTTGTTTTCCATTTAATTCAAAGATTCAAGAGTCTGACGCTGAAATCTAATTGGTCAGCAACACATTTATGAGCTATATTCACATATATGCAAGCTGCGACCTAAACATTAACAAAAGCAATTCAGATTTTAAGATGAGAGACACATTTTTTGTTGTTTGAATCTTATAAGTACACATTATGTAATGGGAATGAATGGAAATGGAGTTGATATCATCCACTTAAACACTCTGTCAACACTGGAGTGTGCTCACATGCACGTCAACTGGTTTGCTCACTTCAGCCAGTGTTCAAAGTTCAAAGGTCTTAAGTTCAAAGGTCATGTGAGCATGTGCATGGACATAGGCACCAGCCTGTCCGTAAAAAACTTTGACCAAATTAATATTCATTAACTTCAATGAAGCCAAGCTTTTCCATGCACTTTCTTTTTTTTTCAGAGAACAAAGACACTTTAGCTTTAGAAGTAAATATTTACAAATAAATATGCTGGTTATTATTGTTATTTCTTTACCACAGTATTCAGGTGTGACACCGTGTGAGTGTTGCAGGTTGAGCGAAGCAACATCGTTGACATGTCTGACATGTTTGTGCAGTAAGCTCCATTGTATGGTAGTTTGCTGCACACACACAAAGACTTACGAATACTATAACTCCTGTCATCAAGTACTTTTGTGTATGTTCGCATACACAAAAAGTATATTTAGCACTAAACTGTCTCGGGCAATATTAATAAAAAGCAATACTCTGGGTATTGTCAGGTGAAAGCAGTTAAACCCATTTTATCAATACAATATATTTACTGGCCTACTGTACAGTGACACTCTGCTTGCCTTTTAGAAATCTTTTAGAAATCTTAACAAAAACACGTATTTATATAGCACGTATTTATCCTATGCTGAAATATTATATTTTATGTGTCTGTTGTTGGTAAAATCATGAGGTTACTTAGAGGAGGTGATTTTTGGACGAAGGCCATTAGTTATAGTGTCAGGGTTTGGAGCGTTGATTATGTGAATAGTGCTGATACAGACCTGCTGGTGCGTATGGTGCAGTGCACCACATTCCACACCTGTGACCACCGTCAAATGATGGCCTTCAGAGCGAGAACAATTTGAATCATTACAGGATGGGACCCTTATGAAAAAGTAATATTTGATATATGAAAGTCAACACAATGGTTTCCTAATATCTGTATATAAGACATACATTACGACGCAGATTACTGTTAAACTAAAATATATATGATTATAATATATATTTTTTATAATATAATATATATTTACTAAATGTGTATACTAGTATGCAGTTGCCTCTGTTGAGGCAGAGATTGTATAGTATGGGCAAGAAATGTGCAAAAAATGTCAAGCGAAGATAAAATGAAAATAATAAAGATAAACATTTTTGTAACAAGCATTGTTCTATATGGGTGGTAACAGTAATTGGGCAGTGTTATAACGATTAAATGAACACTTTTGAAATTGTCCTCAGCTCCCCAGTGTTGACCCCTGCTTGATAATGTATGCATTTATATACTCTAAGCTACATCGCTTTAGATAAAGCGTCTGCTGAAAAGCATGTATCTGGCTCATCGTTACTGCCATCTCCGACAAACGCAGTTGTAATTGGGGATTCTATGTTTGCAACGTTGCCAGTGGTTTCAAGGATTTTAATGTGGAGCCGACCATTTTTCATGTGAGAGTGGATTTCATAGGCCACAACATCAAGCTTCCGCGATCATTAAAAAACACTCTGAAATTACACCAGGTTGAGAAAATCAGAAGTTTTAAATTACGATTTTATTTCATTATAGGCCTATAACTGTATCAAACCTATTTGCAAGCTTGTGATCTCTGGACTGCTTCCTGTTTTAAACCGTGGCAGTGAGAAATTCAGCCAGCTCAGTGCCCTAAATGTCTGGCTGAAAATTCTTCTGAACGTTAATCCAGTACTGGGATGTAAAGACGGAATCATGTGTGGAATAAGTAGCCTAAAATTAGCAGACCATATTTTGCCTATCATACACTGCCTGGCCAAAAAAAAAGTTGCCTTTGCACCCGTCATGCATAATGCCCACTGTACAAGCCTCTGGAGGCAGTATTATGATCTGGGGTTGCTTCAGTTAGTCAGGTCTAGGCTCAGAAACGTTATGCAGCAATAAAATTAAGTCAGCTGAGTACCTGAATATACTGAATGACCAGGTTATTCCATCAATGGGCATATTCCAGGATGACAATGACAAGATTCATCAGGCTCAAATTGTGAAAGAGTGGTTCAGGGAGCATGAGGAATCATTTTCATACATGAATTGGCCACCAGAGTCCTGACCTTAACCCCATTGAAAGTCTTTGGGATGTGCTGGAGAAGACTTCACAGAGTGGTTTGACTCTCCCGTCGTCAATACAAGATCTCGGCCAAAAACAATGCCATGATGAATGTGCGCCGTAATCAAAGCTAAAGTCGGTCCAACAAAATATTAGAGTGTGTGATTTTTTCTTTGGCCAGGCAGTGTAGCTAGCTAATACAATTGTAAAGTAAATTACTTTTTCATAACGATATTTGTATACAAATATTAGGCTATTTATTTTCTTAAATACAACGTAATATTACATTGTTATATTAATTTGATTGAAAAGGTAATGTTACCCAACTTCAGCCACCTAGTTATCTAATGTAGCTTGTTGCGGTAACATAGCCTCCTTACGTGTCCAACAGAAAACACTAACCGTGTCACTTTTCATTCCCGTGCTAAACTTGAGCTGTCGCCATTGAGGAAAAGAAAATTTTAGGTTGACTCCGCTTCTTGAACATGCCCTGCAGGCTTGTTGCTTCGCTGTACCTCCTCTTCTTCACCTTCACCATTGCAGTAGCTAGCCCTCCCCACACAGAAAAGAGCGTCACACCCGGAAACGTCCCGAACACATCTTAGAATAAGGTTTCTGCCATTTTTTTTTTCCAACTGAGATTGCTAGTGCATCACAAATATGACTGAGCATGGTTATTTTATAATATCCTGCATAGTGCACCTTTAAGACATTATGCTGCTAGTATTCGAGGGGTTAAGGGTATATGCCATAGATGAATAACAGTTCTTAATTAACTTGAATATTGTATGCACAGATTGATGATTAGAGCACACTCCCTCTCTTATTGTAAGTGACTGGAAGTACTTCAATACATTATCACATCAAAGAAGATAGCTCATATAAGCCTAACACTGGTTAAATTCCTTATGCTTATTCTCATAGACACTAATATGAAATGTGGTTTGCTGTATCGTGATCCACACAAAACGCAAAATATGTCATGCTTGTTCACGTAGTCATGTTTGTTTAAGCTCAGATACTGTGTCTAAGTTAGACGTTCTACTGGAAAATGAGTCCAGAACACAAAGACACTGTAGTGAGAACCAAGAAGCATCGCTGACTCAATGTAACTGAAGCACAACTGATTTCAAATTAATTATATGTTCTTAAGAGTTGGCTGAAGTTCTTCACTAAAGGTGTCCACGGGTTAAGTGTTATGTTAAGACCAATAAACCCGTCGCTGAATGAATGTCTTTGGGTGTTTTGGCTGATGTTTTCTTTTTTAACATGATCTCATCTTTACGTTGGCCCTAATCACCACCCATATAATTCCATTGGGCACATTAAGACCTTCACCATTTTGGCAGATCCTTCCAAGCAACTAGGCCAAAAATAAAGGAACGACTGCCCCTGCCTTGTCTGCATTGTCAGTCTTATACAATCACGACTGAGATTTCAAAGCATTTTTTCATTTTGTTTCTCGGAGCCCAATACGGTGCCCGATTCTGCACACAGTCCTGCTCTCAGTGTCTGCCCTTTCTTCTGTGGGACTCCGTCAGCACCTAGTTCACGCAGCCGTCACAAAGAATGATAAAAACAAATAAATGATAGTGACTGGTTCAGTATTAGCCTGCCTAATATCAAGTCATTCATTGTATAGCCACAGTTCTGGGCTTGTGACTTTTAGCAGCTCGCAAGCATATCAATAATGTAAGGAATGGAATTTCATATTGCCAGTGTAATTTTCAACATGCCCCTACTGAGCACTGGTTAACTTTGATATACTTCAGTCGACTTCAGTTTAGGTAAATTGTGTAGAGTTTTCCGCAAAGTGTCCCAGAGAAAGTTATTCTCTTATCACTGAGTTGGCATTTCTGATTGCCTGCTCCTGAACCGCCGAGCGATTCCCGACTAGGGACGAAATCAAGAAAAGGATGGGGGGAGGGAAATTACAACAACCAGTCTGCGGTAGACTTCATTCATAATGGTGCCAGAACAGGGTCTAAATTACAGGATGTGCCTCAAAGTCTTCTGGGGATTCCGTGAATTGTCTGTGTACAAATTATGCTGAAAATGTCCATGGGAAAATAAATCTGAAGCAATGAGTGCCGCTCGCAGAGCACTGAGACTGCTTTTAGACTGTATGCCAGCTAGTACAAATATTACCTTATTTATAACCTTAGATAACATATACAGTGTATGTACGTGAGTTTAAACACTTAAGAACCTCACAATATGGACAATAGAATGACTGTTTATATTCCCAGGTACTGAGTATGACATACTACCTCTCTGTATTGATGACTGTAGAGCTGACTTGCAATGCAATGCAATGACAATGTAGCTGTTGACAAGGGAGCTCAGTGTAACCACAAAATAACTGCGGTTAACTTTTGATTCAAAACCACAACGTACTGTATATCCAGTACGTAATCTATCTTTTCAGCACATCAGCCCATATTTGTTTTTCTAACCCAAGAAATAAATATTGGAACAATTATTGAATTATTGGACGTAAATGTAAGTAATTTCATTCAATAGCATGGTAAACCCTGTTCTTTCAAACAGCAATAAGCAATACCGGAATGTTTCTTGATGGGAAGAATCAAATATACAAGTGTTACTTCACCATGTGAAACAAGCCTTTCTCTATCGTGAGACAGTATATACCCACACTAGTCAGAAAATGTATTGATTATTAATGAATTGCTTAATTTCCCTAATTACAATTCGTATGAGTGAACACCACTGCATTGTTTTGTTCAATGGTAAACACAAAATTGTGTGAAAGACTCACTATTGGGTATTGTACATGTGTATTCAAACCAGAAACAAACAAAAAACCCTGCAAACAAGTGACATGGAACAAGCAAAGCACAGGCAATGGGTCAAAGGCACAGTCAACAAATCAGTCTTTTGTCAATTAAACTGTGTACCTGTATGAAATGTCAGTTTCTATATGCAATGGATTTCTGGAATATTTGCACAAAAAGAAGGAGGAGGTTTTTTCTCAACAATGTGCCAGACACCCATAGACAGCGAGAAATATGGCTGTCCTCATATCAGCGCTAGCTCTCCTGTAGTACAGTGTGCAAAACAGTCACTGGACTGTGAGTGAATGCACTTTGGGGACTACACATGATTCAGCTACAGGGCTCCTTACAGAAGCTGCCATTAATTCAGTTCAGAGCCTTCTGAAACCTGTGACCAGTGAAGCACATAATGTTTGTCCTACAGTGGGTTATGTCACTGAGGTAAAAGCCCACTTCACTTAGTTTGAATTTTAATATTTAGAATTAGGGCTCCCCAGTCCGAGGATCTGCCCCCCCATACCTCCAAAAGCTCATCAGACCCTACACACCTGCCAGATCTCTGCGTTCCCTCTCCTCCTCGACTGGTACCCCCCCCCCCCCTCCCTACCCCCCCCCCGTCTCTCTCTCTCCTGTCCTGGCCCACGGTGGGTGGTGTGGGCCCCCCTGGGTGGAGAGAGTCAGAGAAAAAGTCGAAAGTCTGACAAGCTTTCAATTGAAGAACTCACTCCTCTCTCCTCACCTCTCTCTCTCTCTCTCCACCTCTCTTGTCCTTGTTGTTATCCCCCCCCCCCCCCCCCCCCCCAACAAACGAATAAAAAAAAAATAAAAAAAAAAAAAATAAAAAAAAAAAAATAAAAAAATAAATAATAATTATAAATAGATTCGCCTAGCCTGTTTTTTTTTTTTTTTTTATTTTTTTGTTAACTTTTTTGTTTTTGCACTATGTTTTGTTGTTTGGAAATGTACTAAGCTAAATGTCTTGTATGTAATAAAAAATGTAATGTAATGTAATATACAAACTTCAAGTTCACACCAGTTGAACGAGGCCTTAAATATTACACTGCCTGGCCAAAAAAAAAAAATTGCCGTTGCACCCGTCATGCATAGTGCCCACTGTACAAGCCTCTGGAGGCAGTGTTATGATCTGGGGTTGCTTCAATTGGTCAGGTCGAGGCTCAGCAATGTTATGCAGCAATAAAATGAAGTCAGCTGAGTGCCTGAATGTACTGAATGACCAGGTTATCCCATCAATGGGCATATTCCTGGACGACAATGCCAAGATTCATCGGGCTCAAATTGTGAAAGAGTGGTTCAGGAAGCATGAGGAATCATTTTCACACATGAATTGGCCACCAAAGTCTTTGGGATGTGCTGGAGAAGACTGTACGGAGTGGTTCAACTCTCCCGTCGTCAATACAAGATCTCGGCCTAGGCTTAAAACCAGGAAAATGTGTGACAGAGAAAACACTCAACCTGTTGCCTCAACAAATATGTGTGTGTGATTTTGTAAGCCCATTTACCACAACTTGGAAGCAGACCGCCTCCTTGAAGCACGCTGACAGCTCCGACACTGAATACTAGAGAGCTGCCGAGCAACTTCCGTTCCTTGGTGTCGGAGTATGTCAGTGAACAGATACAGCGTGTGTACACAGTCTACACCTATCATCCGTTTAGTTCTCCAATACGTTAACACCCTTTTTGTCATCGACAGCCGCTATGAAAACAAATTGTGGTAGGAATGTGTGGCGGCATTTGCCTCTGTGCCTTGTCCCTGATCAGTTGGAGAGCAGCGATGAGCCCTGTGTTTGACTTGGGACATAAACGGTTAACAGTTCAAAAAGCTGTGCGATAATGAGCCGCGATGATGTAATTGCTTCGGTCCCAATTTTGAATGACGTGGCAGTCGTGAGAGAGTGAGGCTTGCGCGGCTAGAAAGACGTGCTAATCCTTTGGTATTTTACCTGACCGGTAGTGGAGGTCTCATGTTTTAGCCCTGAAGTTTAAGTGCTGCTAAATCTGACTGTAAATTTTGGGCCTGCTCAAGAGTGATCTGAGCGCCAGGTGACAGGACTATGGGAACACTTTTTTTTTTCCATGTGCAATGAGACTGGCTTTGACAAATGTACTGAACACAAGAGCCAGAACAGGTATGAGCAGTCTTGCGCAAAATCAATTAGCATGCTGGCTCTTGACCTCTGCAGCTATGTTAAGCGATAATCACAGCTGACTACAAGCAATGCTTGGGGGTGACCTTTGGCACCATTTAATTGCATCTAGAGGCGTTTCCAAGCACTGAGACTACACTCCAACCTGAGTTTCCTCCTTCAGCCCAGAGAGGTACTAATCCTTCGTGGCCAAAACACAACAAGACCGAAACAAAGACCTTTTGAACTTCTGTCTGAAAGACCAAGCCACTGGGGTCAACAGAACCACGGTTTTCTGAATTCAAGCTTCGGAATCGAGGGAACCTTTGTGGAGTGACTATAAAGGCAAAGAATAGTCATGATTTATTATAAACTTGAGTCACACCAAGACTCTCAACGTACCGAAATACCAGAGCCCTCAATCTTCTGTGATGCAAGCCTCAACCAGCTTCTAGGCTTCTTTACTTAATATATGGTCTACTAATCACATGAATCAAAACTGTTTACAAGCTCATGGCACAAAATGTCAGAAAAAATTGTTATAATGGATGTGCATTTGTCTTTACCTCATTCTCACTGCCTTTGATCCACAAGAGTTGTTTGTATCATACATATTTGCCTTTTCGTTATTGTGGCTGAAGTAGCAAAATTATATAAAGCGACATCACGCAATAAATTAATTATTCAGAAACAACCTATAATACAGTTCTCTAAACTGAGAATGTCAGTGAAAATTCTTGTTTGGCATCTATACATTTTTGTCGGCCATTAGTAGGCCATCTTGGGATTTGTACATTGATCCATTCTGTGATATTTACTGGCAATTGTTTTTATTTTAGCAAGTAAATAAATAGCCAGGTTTCTTTTAAATAGTTTCCACATTTTTGTCCGCAAGAATTGCTTTCCTAAATTGGCTTCGCATAGGAAATACTGAACAAGATGGGACAGGAATGAGAGCCGCAATGAGATAATCATTCCTGTCTGTGATTTCTCACAAGAAAAAAAGGAAGATTTGTAAACGAGCTAACTCCTGTTATAGAATGACCTCCCTTTGGGTCTGGTCACCCCATAGCCCAAGGCAGAAAATGCCGTGGTACCCCTAACATCAATGGAAAGCGATTACAACACACTCTCACATCTAACAGTATTAACATGGTGAGTGTCCAGAAATCAATGTTAAACTGACCATGTTAAAGTTGTATTTTTGGCTGCAAACTGTTTTATTTCAACCCAGGCAATGGCAAGCTGGTGAAAGACATGGCATGACTTAAACCTGATTACCTGTGGATGGCAGCCAAGATAAATGTGATAATTAATTGGCAGAGTGACATGTGGAATGGTCAGTGCGTATGCCTAAACGCGGAAACAGCTAACACCTGATGAAAGCCTCAACCAGTGGGTGCGTTGAGTGAAATGAGCAGGTGCACTAACACTACAGTTGTGTTGTGCTGCAGACAAGGATACATTTCATCATTTATCTGCCTCATTTAGGGCCTGATTTACTAAGACCTAACGTGTGCAAAACCTTTTAGAACGCGCAAAACTAATAACACAACCAATGATTGGTGCAAAAAAAATACCATGGCCAATCATTGGGCATGTTATTGGTTTTGCGTGTGCTAAAAGGATTTGCACATGCTAAAGGTCTCAGTAAATCAAGCCCTTGTTGATTAATTCCAGAATAAAATACACTCATGTAACTGGAATCTGGTTGGACACAAAAGTATTAATATATCAGCCATATACTTAGTGTGTAATTGGTATTGTCAACTCAGCACTGTCTGTTTCATCCTTTTCTCCAGAAAACTGGAAATAAATTTCAAACTTCAATTACACTGATCTATTAGAGTTCAACTTGATAGAAGACTTCCTGTACATTTTCTTTTAAAACTGTATGCGCTCTTTAACTTTACTTCAAAGAAAAAAATATTTTTGAATACTAGTGAAATTCACAGCTTACTGAATCAATGTTTTGAAGGCCCTGAAAATAGATCAAAGAATGTACTGTAAAAAAACTATAAAATATACCACAGCCATGATGAATACTGGAAATGGCGGTAATTGAAAGTCATGGTTGAACTTCAATTTTAAGACAGTGCAGTGGTTCAGGACACCACACTCATTAATGCTAAGGGGATTCTCATTGCTCGTCTATTGTGTCAAACACCACAGAAAAAGAAGCTTGACATTTGTCAAGCACCAGACTCCCACAGTCTTCATACCAGTGTGTGACTCATTGCGGGCTGAACTGAACAAGTGTGTGCACTACTTAGTTCACCTTGACACACTGGAGCTAAAGTGCAGTCGCTCGGAATAGCGTTGACGCTGAGCGCGCCCATTTCCCCGGCTCGCACCGACTCTGCTTCTGCTAACGCCACTTGGCTTTTGATCCTTTGTAATTAGAAAAAAAAAAGGGAGAGGATTCAGCTCTGATGCCACGCTCAGATATTCTTTCCCCCCCTTTTGATTTAAAGTGGATCCAGCCCAGGTTTAATGCATACTTCAGCAAGCCCATGCAGAGGACCTCAGAATTACCACTTTACTTGTGGGCCCTCGGGCCATGTGGCTGACTTTGACATCAAGAGAGCATGTTTGGGAGAAGGAATGCGCGGCAAGCTTTCACCTCCAGGTATTTGTCTTGCACAAGGTAAGGGGGGGTGGTGCCGAAAAGAAAAGAAGAAAAAAAACAGCCAACTGCCTCTCTTTGTACACACGTGTTGAGCCGTAGGAGACCTGGCGAATGTCTGCGAATGTGGCCTGCCGTCGGTCCGCGTCCCGGGCGCCCTTCCCGTGATTTCGGCCGCGCCCCGCGGCCTGACCTCGCGGCCGGAGCCCCGCGCCTTTTTCCGGCCGACGCTCCGAGCGCGTACGACTCGCGCTTCCTAGGCCGGGGAGCCCTTCCGTCACCGACCTCCTCAGCAGCACCGCTCCCATTAATACCTGACGGGTACTGAAAGGATTGACATCTCGCTCGCTGCAACAAAGATCTTATGAAGACGGCTTGATTAAAAAGGAGCGGGCTTAACGGGAAGCGCTTGCTAATCCCAGTTGAACTCGATTCAGCTGGCACGGGTCTCAGCTCTCTCTTTTTTTCTGGTACATTACCTCCCTATACTTTCCATATCAGGTTTATTAAGTTGGAGTTAGCCGCTGTTGTGCATTGAGCGGAGACCTTTCTGAGGTGCTAATTACTAAGCACGGGCACTCCTGCATTCTCTGACAGCACTTTTGCATTGAGGAAAGTGATGGTAATGGAACACACCGAGCTGGTGTCTCTTTCACTGTGTTGGTCTAGCTGCTGCTCCCTCTGCAGCCCTGCAGACCAGATTAGATCAGCGCAGTAGTGACCCACCCGCGTATCGCAAATCATAAACACAGAGCTTGATGGCTTTATTCCATCGCCAGAGGGTGGTTGCTTTGACCAGATGGAATCCTTCCATCCAGCTTGTCTCAGCCATTGCTGGTGGGTAGGTGGAGGTCTTGATTTAATCTGTATCTCTCAAATGAGACAAGATCTCATTGTAAAAAAAACAACAACAAAAAATGGAAGAAACGAGCACTGTTGAATAGGACCATCATTATCTGCACAAAAAGAAACAAAACATGTTTGCATCTACATTAAAACGTGCCAGTAATTCAGGATCAAATGGTTGATGATACCTGCCACCCCAGAAGATTTTCTATCTAAACATAAGCTGTGCTGGACAGTTCCAAAAATATGTTTTATTTTCCTACAGTTCCTTCAGCTGTTATGGTCACCTAGTCCCAGTTCAAGAAGGGCTGCAGAATCTGCTGTTGCCAGTCAAAATAATCTCAAAATTGTAATGTAAACTCCTTAGCCTCTGATCATGAAAGAATCAAAGGTGGGCTTCCTCATTTTGGCCGTCCCTGATATTGGGTTGTGTTGGTTTGGGCTGTCCACTAAGGAGTTTCTCAGGAAGTAGTAGTAGTTCATAGACTGTTTTCATGTTTTCTCTTCCCTTACGCGCATATTTCACACAGCTGAGAGAAGAATGGCAGTACCTAGATTTATCTTCACATTTTTAGCGGCCTGCCTGCCCAATTCCACCGCCGTGCGCCCCTCCCACTAGTGACGGGCGCCACAGAGTCGTTTCCTGTTGTGCGTCAGAAGGAGCACGCGGGAGCCGATGTTACTGATTTCATGGGAACAGTCAACGCGACCACCTCACAAGTGCTTGCGGTGATCCGATGTTGACCAATGACCGTGACAGAGAAGACCGGCCCTGCTGGGCCCTGCGGTCCAAAAGGAGAATGAGACCTCACTCCGAATGACTGGGACCACCTGAAAGGTTTGTGGGGCTATCGCGTGTGAAAATACTGAAGGATCCGTGTCCCGATGACAGTTTATCAAAGGATTGTAGCCAAGTCTGTTTAGTTAAAAGACAAGCTTGCTACGTGATGAACCATGGCGTGTTGATAGGCGCTGAAGACACAATATTAATTATCTTTTCAACTCCTGAAACGGAGATACCTTTTCACTTTGGCAAGCCTGTGGGCCTTTCTCTCCACTTGAATCTGCCAAATACGCCACACGACGCAGTGTGAATGTAGCGTTCTCACCCAACTCCCCAGCTACATGCACCATTACATGCATTTTCTGCTCCGATAAAAAGGTATTTGTGCAAATCACAACAAGCAAACACATCGCCAAGAAACAGACCCATATCAAATATTATAATCCCAGGGGGAAATGAAATGGAGACTGACATTACACATTCTTGACTGTACATCAAGCGTCAATATGTTTTACGTTGTTTATTTAATAAGCCTGTGCCTTTATCCAAGGCAATTAACATTTCTATAGCCTGAATTTAAACACCTACTCGGGTTGCTGAATTTGTAGTGTAGAAATTGGCTAGTGTAGACATGGCTAGAACGTTGCAATAGGAGTATGCCACCCAGGGATTTAACCTGCAGTCCTGAGACCCACATTTCAACACTGCATATTTAACACCTGTTTTTTTTCCCAGAGGAAGCTGGCATTGTGCTGCAACTTGAAATATACGCAATGACAAATTGGTGCAGCTTTAACTGTGCCACTTCAGTTAAACCATTGAGCATCTGGATACACTGGATATTCAAATATACCAGCAGACCAATGATGACAAAATGAATACAGGGTAGTTCTTTTTTAGCAATTTAGTAAATGGGCTGTTTCTGTGGGCTAGTGTAACCTCAGTTCCTGACACATAGACTGTGCTGCAGATCATGAAACACAAGGACTAGTCAAAACACAGATGAGCTCCAAGAAGCAGCAACTGGGGCTGCTATGGCTTATTCATGAAGCATTCAGTCTATCATAAATCAACGCAGAAACACTACTTTCGACTAACTCTATTTTATCTACAACAACTTCACATTATCGCCCTACATTCAGGAATATTAAGCGCCGTGAAGGGCTATAGCAAGGTCCATTTCTATTTAAAACATTACCACGTAGAAATCACTGAATAGGTAGAACACATACTTTTAAAGCATGTGGCAAATTGATAATTTGTTGGCTGATTATTTGTTGACAGACACTCTATCAGTACTCTTCAGATAGAAATGTATAGAGCTGAAGAAATTTGAGGCAAGTTCCTTGCTTGAGGGTACCATGGAAAAGCCCCACCTTATGGACCATAATTTCAGTTCACTATAGTATGCGCTCGTGTATTATGTGGTGTCCCTTTAGAAATTCACACAGATTCTAATACAGAGACTCTGGATTGGGCTTCAGTGAGGACCAGAGATGCAGTTGTTTTGATTAGTACAGGCAAACTGAACTACTATTCTAACTGCACAAAGGCTCCATTTTGTTTTGTTAATTCAGAATGCGCAGGCATATTTTAGCCTTGATTTTGTACTGAATGCTGCTCATCAGCTGTGCTTGTGAAGCACCTCACTCCTGTGTATCTAGATCCCACTATCCCCATTTCAACATCAGCAAAGATAATAACTGAAGCAAACCATCTGTCTATTACAAGAGGGGAAATGTTCAGCACAGTGACCAGGGAAATTATCTCTGGTGCAGGTCGCTTGTTACCTGAAAATTCAGGTGAGGCAGTGCGGCTATACCAATGAATGAAGTATCTGGGCAGTCAACTTTACAATAACTTTACAATAACTTTACAATAACTGGAATGTCACATGTACAATAATTCAAGTAAGTTTCCCTGGATAAAGATCAGTACTAATTACAAAATGGTTTTGATAATTACCATCACAAGTGGAATATCGTTAAACCTGCAGCCATTATGAACAGGAACTGAATAGCACTTCTGTGTGGACACTGTTTACATATACCATTACGTACATGGTCATAGCTGCTAGAGGTAAGTAAAGCTTCAGGCTCTGAACCCATGGCCATGAACATCTGCTTTAGTACACCGGAGTTCCTGCAACAGTGAATGGCTAAATTAAATTATACAATGCCTTTGAGCTGCCATAGTCAACTGCAGGTCTATGTGACTAAAAGCGACCCTAAGAGTCATTTAAGGAACCAACAGAGATTGATTATATTAAGGTAATGTCCCAGGAATACACATTTAGCCTGATAAAATTTAAAAAAAACTCCAATTGTACTTATTGTTCTACTTCCCCAGTCATGAAAAGCTATTACGGATCAATACAAAGCACCAATATATACGATAGACAGACAGACAGACAATACAATGTGTGCGTGTGTGAAAGAGACTGCATAACTATACACGCAGAGGTGTAAAGTCCAGGGATCAGAAAGTAAAGGTGCTGTCATGTGTTTCTTACACCCATGAACTCAGCCAGATGATTTCACTAATTAGTTCTGGAACAAAATACTGGAGAGGACTTTTACTTTCTGAACCTAAATTTTACACCTCTGTATACATGTAAATATGTTTCATGCTTATTAAGTATTTTAAATGACTTGAACTTTACTGAAATGAACTGAGAAATCACTGAAATTATGTTTTTTTGTTGTCTCGATCAGTTCTCACAGATTCCCCTGTGCTTGAGGTAGAAATAGAAATAGAAATCTTAGGTAGAAATACTAGTGTCTTGGGGACCCTAGGGTGAGTGACTGCTATTCCAGTTTTCCTGTACCTACTAATCTTCCATTTCTATCTGGTTGTTTATTTATTGGGGGCGGGTTCCCATTCGTCGCAATGAATATTCTGCATATTTTACGTATATCTCCAGCTTTTTCGGGGGGTGGGGCTCAAACCCAAAACCCCCCACCTTGGATACATCTCTGGGTGTAACTATTAGTGGCTCGAGGGATGGGCAGGCTAATTGCTCTCACCTTGCTTTTCCACATCTGTCCAGGTTATTGTGATTGAGTAGGGTACTGCCTTTGTTTGCGTTGGTAACAGCAATTGTGGGGTTACGTGAGAGTGTCAGGGTGATGTCCCCATCTGGAGTTTGTGATGAGTGCTTCGTAAGTCTCCCTTGTGAGGGACCTGGGATTCTGTGTCATGGGCTAACATGTAACGTTTTGTGTTGTGGGTTTCTGGAATGGTCTCAAGGCTATGGAAAGCCGATGGTGCCAAAACCTCTTACAAAATTAATCTCATCACTGTTATTTTTTACCTATTGATAAGGCAAATATTGTCCTGTCAACAGGGCATTACTGCTTGCAGAAAAACCTCAGACAATAGCAATACAGGAATTGTGTGTAGATTAGCATATAACATCAAGGCATGTCACAGCTGCTATATTTCCTGTTGATATGTTCCGTTATATTTATGACATTGCGATGTGCCCCTTAACATAAGCTTCCAGAGCATGTTGACATATTTTGCTATATTCCTGAGATTGTGACGTGCCCCTTAGAGTAAGCTTCCGGAAAATGTTGATATGCTCTGCTATATTCATGAGATTGTGATATGCCCCTTTACGTAAGCTATGCTTGGCTTTCATCAGTGTGACATGATGGAAAAAATGGCTGGTCTGTAGCATGACAGCTTGACATGCCATTTTGACAATGAACTGAGGACATGAGACCAAGGAAATTTTAATCTGCACTGATTCTAGTTCAGCTCTTATGACTGTCCAGTTATTTGTGTCCTGCTCTAGCCAAGAAATAAAATAGTAGGTGCCTTGGCAAAGCACTGCAGGCATTAAAGAAGAGGATATTGATGTCAACATTAGACTCTGTAAAACAGGGAAAGGGGATCATTTGGAGAAAAGCATTACAGAAAATGTAGAGAGCGAGAGAGAATTTACGAACAGCTGGATTAAAGAATCTGACATTGAAAGGAATGCTGGCGTATGGAAGTAGCGGTTCAGGATCCAGATACTTGTTTCACTTCTTAATGAATGTGGTACTTGATCGTAATTAGAGAAAAGTTCATGACAGTCAAGAAACTGAAGATGGCGGTAATGTACCATTAAGAATTACAACCGCCAATAAACTCCACAGAAGAAGAAGTAGAAGAGATCGCAGCTAATTTTGACACGTTCATTTTTAACTCGTTGACATGAACATCTTTATCGTGTTTATTTTTTACCGCGATGACACGTTCATTTTAATCACGTCAACATGGCCAATTTTAACGCGTCAAAAATCGCATCAACAAGTAGCTTACATTTTTGAACCCATTTTTAACGGGTTCAATATACGTCGAAAGACGTGCAGTCTTCCCCTGTTAACATGCCAATTTCTGCCTTGTCAATAGGTAAAAAATAACCGTGATGAGATTCATTTTTAAAGAGGTTTTGGCACCGTCGCCTTATACGAGTTTAGAAACGTTACGAGCTTAGAAAATGTGTTCAAATGCATGTGTTGGTTGATTATCATGTGACTTATTTATTAAGTTTAACTCAGCCTGCAACCCACAGAACTCACACTTCATGAAATCCTGCACAAGGGCCTGCGTGTTACAACAGTCCCTTTTATCGAGACAAGCATGTCTGTTTGCAAAACTGTCACAGAACAGGGACTATACATGTAGGCCTAGCTATGGAAATGGCAGGATGTCCCTATTAAATAGCCTACCGTTGCTATACACGCTGACAATTGAGTCCACAATTAGAAATGTGCAAAACAAACCAAAATGATGTGACTTAAAATTGAGATGCAATAAACAGGGGGTTTGTGAAATTTCTATTTGGAATTTTTTGTTAGTTGATTAAATCTGGAAATGGACCATAATAATGAGATATTTAATGCAGTATAGAATTCCTATCTCTCATGGGGGAGAGCATTCCACAAAGTAACAATTTCAGTGATAAATACATGATTGAACAGAGATATTTTGATGGGCAGGTGCTCAATCTGAGAAAAGGACACACCAACCTAGAAAAACTGTTTTACGACACCAAGTTATTTTAACAAAATTAATATGAACGATAGCAACAATAATAATAATACAAGTTTTTTTTTTTTTTAAATGAAATCCAAGGGCCACATGGGGGCAAAATGGACAGAGCACCCCCCCAACACAATTAACACTGTGAATTTTTCTGTTAAGTTCTTCCAGAAGTAGAGCAAAATAATGATCGATATTACAGAACTGTATCTTCACTATGAAGGCTCATGATGTTTTGAATCTGTTGCAAATATTAAACATTGTTGAAGATGGTTGAACAACTAAGTTATTTTTCAAATTAAATCTATAGAATCCTGATAATAATCCCTCCTCTGGAAACAATGGTCACAAGCAATTGACGACGATACCATTCAACAATCCAACCGAATAGGCTATATTGTAAATTTGGCTAAATTAATATAGTAAATATATTAACAATGGTTATTGCCAGGAAAGCATTGCCAAATTTTGCCTTGGCAAATTTGATGCAACTAATTAACACCTTCAATAATATAGTTTTTAGTATATTTAATATATAGTTGCAATTTAAATCTGTTGTGACATATCAGATCAAATGCTTTTTATATATTGTAGGCTACACAATTCACGGTATAAACTTCAACAATGTTTTTTGTTTAACGATGGAAATGCAGGTGTGACAGTCAGCTTGGAATTTTTTTTCAGCCAAATATATTATCAAATGCTTTGCACAGTGCGTCTTTTTTATGTCGGCTCAGTAAAAGCATAAACGTTTTAATTTCCCCAGATTCTCGCCCCTTATAGACGGAATTAAGTTTGTGAGTAAAACAGCCAATGGCCGTGCCAAGGAGTTCTTAAATTACTTGCTTGTGCAAGGTGGAGGTTGCCTGAGCGAGGCGTCTAACCCCGTGACTAACACCCCTCCAAAGGTGGAGTGGGTGCAGGTCATTAAACCGCCCAAAATGGCACGTCGTGATACGTGGTAGGATATAGAAGCACGGCGCAAGTTTTTTTGCTAATCTGGGAATGAGAATCCAATAAAATGTACAATTATTCAGAAAAATAATTCCAACAATCCATATTCATTATTACCATTTCTAACGAGACAATTAAGAAATGCTGAAATAAAATAAAGCAATAACGCCATTAGGCTATTCTTATCATTCTTTTTTTCATTATTATTATTGTGGTATGATATATGTATAAGTCTATGGTTCAACCAGTTATTTTACATATCGTAAATAAATGAATTGATTGTATGCAACAATACAAATCATTCTTATTGTTTTTATGATTGTTTGATATTCATTTTCATAATTCTAAGATTATAATATTGCAACCATTTCATTAAGTTGTGACGTCGAGGAACCATATTATTTCCGTATAAGTGTTAAAACATTCTGACAAATATTGGGTCGTGAGAAAAAGGTGAAACTGTAGGGTGTATAGGTTAAAACTGTAGCCTGCTCCTCTTGTATGACAAGTAGGAATATGTCGATCAATGAAATAATGAGTTGTATTTTACCTTTGTTAAAACTTGTGGTATCTTTAAAAAGCCTTAACCCATCATGTAACTTTAAATAATATTTTATAAAATGCATTCCGTGTTTAATAGAAAGCCAAAGCACAACCTTGTAACTGGAGCCGATAAACTGAATTGTAGTGCTCTGAATTGTAAGCGTAAATCTCTCAACATATCGCATGCAGTGCTTCAATAGGTAACACATTTTATTTATTGAGGAAGATTAATGGAAAATATGTAAAGAGGTGACAGATGACGATGGCAAACGCCATTTTATTGTACCAAGTAAATTAGGCCCATATTGCCAGGAAGCTTATTCACAATTTACCGCCTGCATGTCAAGATAGAGGAAATCTTAATTTGTCTGCTTGGCGATATTTCAGTTAATATAGTTGACAGCATTTGTATTTAAGCGAAATCCGTTCCTTGTTTGCGATTAATATAATTTCGTACGCATATTAAATGCACCTTCCGACAAGCAGGTGCATTTTTTCCTCCTCATATTAAAAATGTGTGTGACTGCACACAAGGCAATGCATTGCAATTTCGTAAAAATACACAATAAAAGCCCATTAAATATGATTCTGGCCTTGTCATGGACTATGAGATAAACCACCAAGGGACTGAAAAACAACCTCGATAAACATGACAACAAAGAAATACTGTGAACTTCGAATTTAAATTATACAGTGTATACCATTGTGCAGTATCATTAGTAGTTACCAATGTTCTTTTTATTTTTCGAAATATTAAACCCACATTTTTTGTATTTTAAAATGAATCATTGCAAGTGGGCTACCGTGCAATCTGGCGCTGAAATCATCTTAAGTCGTGTAGTGATCATTTCAATAGAAATACTGTATTTGGCTCTGGGGTCGATTAAATAAGACTCAAAAGAAAGGAGAATTGTTGCGGCAACAAGATTAATAGGCCTACATTGAAACAAAATGTATTATACCCCCTACCAATAAATCCACTAAATCCAATAACTACAATATTTATTAGCTTTTGCAACGCTGAATTTAATTTAGTTTTGTGACAATATCATTCTAAATAAGAAACAGATCTATGATATATAACAAAGAAAGAAAAAACGAAAATATGTTTTTAAATAAATCTACTTTACATATTTGAAGCAATCCTCCGAAGAAAAATGCGTTATTTCTTAAATAGTAACCACTGAGTTCACTTTTTAAATTTATATTTATGAGCCCAAGTAGGCTAAGCAAACTACACACCTGTTTGTACAAAAAAAAGAACCCAAAGAAAAACCATATCCAAACGGCGCGTTTTAATGAATTTGAAATACACGAATCCACAAAAATCTTTTTCAGTCAATGCATACTGTCTG
The DNA here is from genome assembly GCA_022702515.1 of Ilyophis sp. 1 JC-2022. NCBI lineage: Eukaryota > Metazoa > Chordata > Actinopteri > Anguilliformes > Synaphobranchidae > Ilyophis > Ilyophis sp. 1 JC-2022. The sequence goes on along the minus strand of CM040395.1, from coordinate 26,820,625 downwards.
TGTTTACACATTCTGTGTGTCGTATAATAATAATAATAATAATAATAATAAGTATTATTATTATTATTATATTTTAAAATACATATTAATTTTACTTTTGCATAACCAGTCTAGGTTGTTCAGACGAGTCTCGTCTCTCAAGTGCTTTGAAAAATATCGTCCCATTAGCTGACTTGCTGTTTTAGTCCTTACATTTCGCTTCACTAGCCCAATAATCACCTTCAAGTGCTCATCTCAACTTGCACTATTATGTAGGCTACTAAATTCAGCTAATGTTTTCAAACAGGATCAAAGCAACGTGTTTCTGCTATCTGATACCCTCTTAATGTACATCGGTACTGTATCGGATATCACTTTTAAAGCGTGCACTGTTGGTGCTAACTGAATTAAGAAGGATAGTCAACTAATCAAACTGAGCTCGGAAAAATCGAGAACATTGTGTTAGGTAAAACAAGAGTGCCGTTAAATTCAAAATAAATCTAGCCTTGTAATGAAAAGGAAAATAAAACTTACCACCAAATAGGATAACTTGCCATGACATGCGTAAGCCCACAAAGAAACAGGAAACATCCATGGTAGATCATCCTTAAAAAAGTTTCGGAAAACATTTTTTCCCCTCAGACACACGCACGCACACAGACTCGCGCGCACACACACGTTTGCAATGAAAAAAAATCTCACTGGAGACCAAATCTCTTCCCTTGTCTGATAGTTGCTTCAGAGACACAGCCCTTCGCGACCAGTCAAGGCAGAACACGGGAGGCAAATATTAAAAGTTTTAAAGCAGCTCGCTTTTGGGACCCAATCAGCATGTATTGCCAAAGGGGGAATTCTGACGATACAGTTCTCTCGCGCTCTCTTTCTCCGTGTCAGTCAGCCTGAACACACACACAGGAATGAGCTAATTGCAAGAAGATAGTGTTTTAGTACTCATTAGGACTTGTGGGCATCAGCACGCCGTGTGTGATATATAATGTTGTTTAAAGAGAGAAGGGGGGTCAGTGGGGTTTAAATAGACACGGAACCCCTGTGGATTGGGTAGCTATAACAACCTGTCCGGATTTCACTCCCTGGTTTCAAGATGCTAAAATGATAGAAATATATATGTGTGAATTGCTTTTGGCCTTCTTTTATATGGCGTCCGTGCCGGTTTTTTGTTCTTTTTCTGCATGCTGAAAGCATCGTTGTAGATGTTATTCCCAGTGGAGGTAAATAATGGAGACTACTGCTGCTGACTGTATTGTGCCAGTGATTTATGAATTTTTCCATAGATCTACTAATGAACGTGGGCATTATTTCAAGAAATATTTGAGAAGATGGTATGCTATCTAAATTCGAATAAAACTGCACTCTCGACCATAGGCTACAATATAACGTCCCATACAAAGCAACGCATAGTATTTACACATATTTAGGCCTACATTTTATTTTCGCTTAAACTTAACTATCTAGTTTTAGTATTTTTAATTTTACACACCTAATTTTGTGGCCAAATCCCACGATTTAAAGGAGCAGTCTTTTACAAGAGAGAGAAACTGCTGCACGAAAAATGGTTCTCAGTCTTCAGATGATGTTTCCTCCGGGTAGTGAGTGACGCGCACCCCTTTCATTTCAGTTAATTGACATCGCGCAAGAAGACTTTAATTGAGCGCATTCTGTAGGTTACGTCAAGGCACCCAACGCACTATCCACGGTCAAGGGTGAACTTAGAGTATTTGCCTATACTTTTTGCAGGAAAACTTTCAAAGTAGGCTATGATGTAGCCTAACTAATGGGAATTAGAAAAATACTTATAACGACCTTATTTTTACATTAAACTATTCTCGAATGTATACTCTCGGTATGCTACGCATAACGTATAGTTACGTAACACGTGCATGTTGTACTACGCTAATTCAGTGGGGGAGGTACAATTTATTTTGCACGTTTAATTTGTCTTATATTAAGCCGCTAAAAGACAATGATCCATTGATTTCCTTAAACATTAACGATAAGCCTACTTCATCTTCCTGGAAATGTACAGTTCTTAATTAGGCTAAATAAGACGCAAGCACAACTATTTAAACAACCAGTGTGGGTTACCAGTGTAGACGCGCCTGTGTTATTCAAGAAATGTGTTGCACGCGTACAACTGAGGAGCTGGCAGATTCAGAATTGCGTCCACTCTTCCTGATCCACGGGTTTTCCAATGACCCGGCGGCGCAAGTTGCTGCCTCTTTTGGCAACAACTGATGTTGCACTCGATCACCTGGTGGAATTTCAAAGGAAATGCGCCCTTTTAAGATCTACCGTTATGTTTATTTAAAGACACACAGTGTTTTCTTATGCCTTTTAAATGTCAAGTGGCCGTTGATGTTCAGAGAAGTGGACTGTTGCCTTCTAATGATGTGCAGGCTATTCGTTAACATTTAGATATATTATCAAAAACATCGGTTGCGCGAGAAGTTTTTTTGTTTGTTAAATACATTTAAATGGTCATACTAAATTACACAGCCTGGCGTTTGGAATGAATACAAATACATGTAGCCTAAACTTCAAAGCGAATAGACGGGCGAGTTAAGTTAATTCACAATTCAGATTTGACCTTTTATGGCATAGAAAACGCCTTATATAATGACAACATAGCGGTGATATTGTGATTAAAAAACACCAAAATCGTTGAATGGAAAAAACTTTTGCAAAAACTGACCTATTTTAAATCCGTATTGGCCTAGCCTACATTAATCATACAACTCAAATATCCATGAACAGGCTATGTGCTCATATAATCAGCTGGTGGGCATTTTATATGAAATCTATGGGGGAAAATTGTTATGAATGTATGTATAATCTGTATGTGTAATAAGCGAACACACAAAACGTGAATAGCTCATTTCCAATGTTGGACGCTGAGTTTATCATTTTACATGCCCCTACATACTAGTAGGCTACATGATCGTAGCAAGGTGACCGACTTTCTCACCAAAGGTTAAGAGGAACAGTAATCGGATGTTTAGTATCTAACATTAACAAAGCAATCTCAGCAACCAAATTTTTACCACGCATAACAATTATGTACCTTCACAGGCCATAGCCGAATGCTACGCCTACGCAGCACAATCCCTCTGTGGGGAAAATACCCTCAAGTCAGCGTGCTGTAACACCAAGTACACGAAGGCAACGTTATTGGAGTCACAAGTGGAATATATACCATGCGCACAGCCATGGCGACGAGACGCGTTGTTACCGCGTGACAACGTTGGGTCATGTTTGAAATAAAAAGACCACGTTGGCTAGTCATAGATATGTGAGCCCCAGTCGCGAAAAAAGTAAATCATAAGGCAAAAAAAGTTCAGGCATATTTAAAAAGATTTAGTCAGCTGTGTACTCAAATGTTTGTGCGTAGACGTTCAACATAGACGTCGTTCAGTGAAATATTAAATAAGTTTAACAAATAAGTTTAATTGAAGGTCAAGACTCAGCAGGAGGGTATTTCACCGTAAATGGCACGAAGCTGACACCCGAAGTGCCCCTTTAACATCTGAAAGCGTAAACACAATTATTTACTGTACTTTGTCATTCAATATTATACAGTTATTTTATTTATTTATTAATTTATTTATTAACCTTTATTCATAGGCTACGGGCACAGCGATACACTGCAGGTCTCTTAACAAAAAATAAAATAGGTGTTATAATAGTCAAAATCTAAGGTTACAAATAAATAGGAACATAAAAATGTATTTTAATAATAAATAAAATATTAATAAAATAATAGATCAATTAAATTAATCCAAAACGTCAACATTCAAAGGAAATAAGGTTCTTAATCAGTTTCCCGAATTGGCCCATAGTAATCAAAGAGTTTATCTTTGTGAACTGAAACTCATTCCAGATATGAGGAGCACTAAATCTAAATGCCGTTTTACCCAATTCAGAGTAGACACTTGGAGAGTCATCCACAATACTATTTCATTTATATCACTGCTATTTCACATAAGCATTAGCCTTGTCATCTGCTAGCCTACTTGATTCGTATTTTACACGTTGAGAGCAAACTTTGAACACTGCAATGTGAATTTCGAAAAGTGAACGACAAGCCCAACTATGGAAAACGGACAAGCTTCTGTTTTTGGCAGACTCTCGCCATCTAGTGGCATCAAGTCAGATAGAAATATTGAGCAACGCGTAATTTATTCTAAAATCTTATTCACTGATTAGAGGTGTGGCTGAAGAAATCCATAGTGTACGTACATTGTATTACATTACAGGCATTTAGCAGACATACTACTGGACTGTGTGCAGGAAACATTCTGCTGCCCTATACGCCAATTCCCAAGAACAGTAATGAGCCAAAGTCTGGGCATATTGATGTTTAAAAATAGAAATCAAGTAATTTGTTTTGAGGTTATTCCTTAGCAAGCAATGTAGGTGAAATATCACTGTGGCTATAAAACAAACAAACAAATGAATAAACAATTTTAGCTGTAGTTCTCACAAAAAGCTCAATTAGCTGACCATTTACAAATGGCACCACACTCACAAAGGATTTACAGTGCCCTCCACTATTATTGGCACCCCTGTTAAAGATGAGTAAAAAGGGTTATAAAAAATTCACCGTTTGGTGAATTAGCTTAATCTCACACTGAAAAAAAAAAAAATCCAACCTTTAATTGAAGTGAATTTATTATGAGAAAAGAAAATGCAGCATCAAGAAATAATTATTTTTAACAAAACCATGTGTGCCACAATTATTGGCACCCCTGCATTTATATATAAAATAAAGTAATCAATATTTGGTCACATATCTTTTGCATGCCATGACTTCCTGATGTCTGTGACCCAACAATATCAAAAGACTCTTGATATCTTATTTTCTGGTACTCTTACAAGCGATACTATAATGTCTCTGCATTTGAATGGATATCTGTGGGAATTGGGGGGTGGGACTAGATTTAGCTGTAGATTATGCTGGCACAGTATGAAATACATGGTTGGCAAAATGGCTGTCATTAAGGGTCTGAGGTATCAAACTAGCCTCAAACCATCACTTTGCTGCCAGATATGCAGTAGATATGGATGGATCACTTAAAGGGTTGTTTCTCTTGACAATTTTTTTCTCTATGAAAAAATAAGTCAATTCAAGTTATCCATCCATACCTACTGTATTTCTGGCAGCAGAGTGATGGTTTGAGGCTTGTTTGATACGTCAGACCCTTGATGACTTAGAGCCATTTAGCCAACCATGTGTTCCTTACACTGTTCCAGTGTAATTTACAGCTAAATCTAGTCCCACCCCCAAATTCCCACAGAGATCCATTCAAATGCAGAGATGTTATAGTATCGCTGGCAAGAGTACCAGAAAATAAGATATCAAGAGTCTTTTGATGCTGTTGGGTCACAGACATCAGGAAGTCATGGCATGCAAAGGATATGTGACCAAATATAAAAAATGATTACTTTATTCTATATATAAATGCAGGGATACCAATAATTGTGGCGGCACACGTGGTTTTGTTAAAAATAATTATTTCTTGATGAGAATTTTTTTTTTCTCATAATAAATTTACTTCAATTAAAGGTTGGATTTAAAAAAAATTATATTATATTTTCCTGCTAATAAAGTAAAAGAGCGACTTCTCCCTGTGAGAAAGTGTGTTCCCACACTTCTTATGGAGCAGGCGAACACGTACTGCTCTGTCAATCAAAGCATGCCCTCTCATTTAAACTAAAGGACACTCCGGTGGGTGGATTTACGAGTTGGAGGCTATGCATTGTAAGAGGGGCAAGGCTTGAGAGAGTGCCGTCCTGAGAGCCTATAAGGTGACTGGGTTGCTGCGGTTGGGCCTCTTCCTAACAATCTCTCATTGAAATGTGGTGCTATACAGTCCAGGCACTGTGGTAAAAAAAACCCAGAGCTTGTGAGCCAAGCCCAGCCAAGTTCAAGCATGACCTGGCTCAGCATGGTCCCATCAGTGTAAATTGATAAGGAAGTATTGCCTTTTTCCATTGTGAACACATATTTCATCAGACAGTATTCAAATGTGAAATAAAGTGGCACCAGCTTAATTAATTAATTAATGTTTTAATCATGTAAGTTTTGCTTTATTAAACCTTATAGTTTATTTTATTCCATTTAGTGTTTTTGTATAAGGCTTCTTAGAATAAGGTAAAGATAACGTGTGTCTCAGTACAGATCCAGTGATCAATAAAGTCCATGAGCACCATGATTTGGAATGCTGCCCCTGGATCACTTCTTGTGTTCAGCTCTTTAGTAGTTGGTTTGGATAAGACCATCTACTAAATACTTAAATGTTACACATACACACGCACACACACACACAGCATCACTAGATGGCGCCAAAACACCAATGTTTCAGTTTATATACTCCTGTGGCAGTGAGATCAAGGAACTTGAGGAAGGGCCAGGGGTGTAAATATATACAGTGCAGGCAGTGCGGTTGCACTGGGGCCCGTGGGGTGTGGGGCCCATAGTTGAGACCAGGCCCTCCAACAATGTGTTGGGCAGAGAACGGGCCCTTGCGAGTGATTCGGATTACCACCTCGGAAGTACACCTGTGTTAAAAAACAAACTCACATAAAATAAAAAATGGTGCCATTTGCTATATATGCCCTTGAAAAGGCAAACCTATCTCCATCATGGTTTTCATTTTTTTTGGTAAAATAGTCTGTATCAATCTATAACAAAATGATATGCTTATTCAACATAAACTATAAAAAACTAAACTAAATTAATAATTTCTTATTTTCTTTGGTATTTTTGTCATATATAGATATGCAATGATGATTGCTGGGTAATATGTATGTTGTTGTCTAATGTCAAGTCTCTATTTGATCATGTGACGAGACGATACGATATAGCTAGTTTAGGGGCAAAATCAGACTCTTTCCAACAGAGATAATTCAAAACCACAACGCAGGCTCCATCGTCACTTTGGACGTGACCATTGCGTTATAAAGAAAGTGTGTCAGGTGCAAGTTGTAGCCTAATGTTATTGTGGTACAGAAGCCAGATGCAGATGTTTCCCCTACAGGTGTTGGCCTGAGCCCGGCCTCTTTTCAGTTGGTACCGCCACGAGCGTTGGAAGAAACGCGGCACGAACAAGCGAAGAGAAATATGAACCATTTGCGTTTTTTCCCCTAGCACCTGTCATTATTGGCACCTGAAAGAGAGAACGCCGGAGTGTTTAAACAGTGATGACAACACGGGCGGTCTGTTTTGCTTGCAATAAAAACGCATACGAATGGCGACCCATAAATTTCAACTGCAAGGAGGTGCTAATAGTGCGTTCTGTGACTTTAAAACAACAGCCACATGGGTTTGACAGATATCTGGCCAACACAGGTGGCGATCTGTCACAAAAATAGCTAAAATATGTTCATCATGTTTAAAATGTGACATTTACCAACTGCAGAATATATGTACTGTATATACATGTATTGCATCAAATATTTAAGCTGGAGATCTTCAATGTTTTACAAAGAAAAAACGAATTGACCAGGGGCCTGTTCCAGAAAGCAGGAGTTAGCTGGATAAAGTAAAACCCGGAACAACTCTTTTTACTTCAGTCAATGTTTGGGAGGGTTCCGGGTTTTACTCATCAGTGCAGTTATCCAGCTAACGCAGTAATCATGCTTTCTGGAACAGGCCCCTGATCAATCAAAAAAGCAAATATTTCACAATGTGTCTTTATGATATAGAATGATTTCATTTCAGCAGAAGAGATGTAACCAGGCTTGGCTTGTTTCACATGGATAATTAAGAATTCCACTAACTGCTGTTGCATGTTACCTACATTGGAGTTACTCAGTAATAACCTATTGTTACCAAATGAGTTACTATTTAACAACACGGGTATAAGTGCAACTTAATGTAAAGTGCTACCCAAATATGAATATGCCTGTTTTCAGTACCTTGTGAACACTCCCTTCTATAGTGTTTTATGAGACTGGTGCACATATTCGGAGGGATCGCTGTCCATTCATTCCTACTTGAATTTTTTAACAGCATTTAGATCCTTTGGTCTGTGCTTGTGGACTGCCATCTTTACTTTAGACCACAGCTTTTTAATGGGGTTTGAAACAATCATTCTTTGTTCAATTGTTTTTATTGATTAGGATGCACAGGATCAATGTCTTGCTGCAAGGACTATTTGCTGGTCTTGCTGAAGTTCCGGGTTCCATAGACTTTAAAGCTAGAGTACGCGACTTTTCCCAACGGTTGCATTTGTTGTCAAAACATGTCATGTCATAACATCCCATGGCCCTGCCCACAGAAAAAGAGACACCCCCCCCACCCACTGCTTCCACAGACCTCGTTGTGAACGTGCAAGTCTTCTAGATATTATTGCAGGATTACAGACTGGTATAGCTAACATTACAGTAAAAATTTTATCTAAAAGTCCAGGTAAAACAATGGAATCTTTTCTGTTGTTTCAGAGTTGTGTTATGTTCTGAGATCTATCTGTCTGTTCTGTATTTTTATTTTTCTTATTATTCAGGTTATTTATTATTTTCCATATTTATTACGTTCCCGGTTAATCTTTGCATCCCCCTCTGTTCATGGGTTGTCTCATCTGTGCGTTTGTTTACCCAGTCTAGTGCATGCACTATACGGGTGACTTCGGGATGTTCTGTGGGTTAACGTTGTATTTCCGAAGTCTCGTTTTCTGCTACTTCCTGTTTTCGTTTCTGTGTATAATTGTATATATTACTAACTCGCGCTAACAATCACTCGGGTGCTTTATTAGTTACGTGCACTTTACTAAACTTAGTAACATAAATGTGTACTAACAAACTAATTGTCTGTCTTGTAGTTAGATACTAACATTTAACCAGCTTCCCGCTTTATCTTTTCTGCATTACTAAGCTGTACTTGAGATACCTGTTAACTTGTTTCAGCTTCATATTCTTAGAGACCACGCCTCCCCTTATTACTGTGCACACTCCGCTCCTACTCGAGCCCGTTGTCTGTCATGCATGTTTTCCAAGTCCATTCTTCCCTCATTATTGTTCCTTGTTAACCCTCATTGTTCTCACCTGTGAGCTATCTCCCCTCCTTGCCTCTGCACACCTGATTCCCATTATGTCTCTCTCCCTCTGTGTATTTAACCCAGTCATTTCAGTCCTTCTTCATGAGTTCCTCACCGTTTGTTATTCTAGCTTTTGCTATAATCTTCAGAGTTGTCCGTTAGTGTTATTCTGAGTTGTCCGTTAGTGTTATTCTGAGTTGTCCGTTAGTGTTATTATGTTTCTGTTCCTGAGTATTTTTGTTGTCCCTCGTCTTTTTCCCTGTTGGTTTTTTGTTGCTGTCTTTTTGTTTTCTCTTGTTTCCCGTTACGCCTCCCTGGTTTCGACTCCTGCCTGTGTTCTCGCGACCCTGATTTTGTACTCTGCTGTGCCTTCCTGGGTTCCGACCCCTGCCTGTTCTGTGACCACTCTTTGGACTCTGTTTTTGTACTGTTGCCCTGTCCCTCAAACTTGTTTATTGTACTCCCTGCCTGCTACTGGGTCTCTGTTTCCAGCACACCTTACAGAACAAACTCGCCAGTTGGGACCCAGCAGGTAGTTTTTTGGAGACCCCTGGTTCAACTACTACTATGAGGAATACCTCATGGCTATCTGGGGGCAGAATCCTGAGTTTGCTCGCCGGTATGCCGACCATCACCCATCACCCCGGATTCTTGATCAACCCACCTCCCACTCCGTTAGGCTCAGAGTTATAACTCTTCAGCTGGCCAGCCCTGAGCCTATTACCCAACCCCAACCGTCACCCTTCGAAGGGACCCGTCTAGTCCTGTGTCCGGGTAACTATGGGCCCAGGAAAAAACGAGGAGGTCCTGGTTCCCGGCTACCCGTCGACGGAGGACCCATTTTCCACCCGTCCGTGTTCGCCAATACCCCGCCGGTTCCCCAGTCAGGCACCTTCGCCGACGCCCCGCCACATTCCAGCCCTCCTGTCCCACCCTGTTCCCGTCCTCCAGTCGCGTCCCTCCAGACGGGACCTCCAGACGGTCCTTCCTGCACCGCCGCCACCGCCCTCCAGAGCGGTCCCTCCTGCGCTTGGTGATCTGGCAAGGTCAATCTCACTGTTGATTGGTTCACGATGTGAACTGGCCTATCTCTTCGATTGGTTCTACGGTCTATAGTCATAAGCCATGTTTTGAAAACAAAATTCGGGCTGAATCGCTCATTTTAGAATGCAGAATTTGAGGGTATAAACATACTGGATTTTTCTCAGAACAGTTTGTTCTATGATTGCTACCAACTAAACATGACTGTTCCCCGATATTTTTCTAAAAAACGTTGCTTAGTCCAGCTTTAATAATTCCCCCATGACCAGTAGATGCAAAACAATGCTATAACATCAAAAACCCATAATCATCTTTCAGTAGGTATGACGTCCTTTTCAACATTACTCTTCTGATGCCAATCTCACCGTTTGTGTGTTTGTTGCCAAAAAAACTTAACCATGGTTTCATCTGACCCTGACACCCATTTCCGATCAAAGTTTTAATGCTACTTAGCAAACTTCAGACAAGAGGTTGACCAGTACATTAGCTTAGCCAGTCAATTGGGCCAATTTTGGACCTTGCAGGTATGGAGGCTGACACAGATTTATGACAGAAGCATGCCCTCTAGTGTTGAAATAGTTCTCCCTCCACATTGCTTTTGATCTCAATGGTAAACCTGTTAAATATGAGCGCATTTGTTGAAATTAGTTTAATTTGAAGGGACACACTATGCAAAACTGCGCATTGTGTTCTAAAGCACGAAATGTAATGACGCAATCAGCCAACGTGCACTAAGTGTCCCCAACTGGTGAAAATCTGCCCGATTCTAGCAGAGTGAAGCTAATACATGTCAAAGTGACTGCCTGCTACAACCGATGCAAAGCCCTCAAAACAGCATAACATCCAACAGTCATTCATTCGGGGTACAAGCACTGCAGGTGCTAGAACCCACTTGTTTTTTGTGAGGAGTATTTATTTATTCATTCATTCATTCATTGTTTCTCCTCTTTGCACTGTCAGAGCTTTTATCTGGTAAGAGCCAGGTTTAAATTGTACCATAACTGTAGTTCCTAACATGACAAGATGGACTAGTATTTGTCATATAATGGCTCTTTATAAATGGATGTGATATAAATAGCTCTCAGCAGGTTTTGTACACTCAACAGATATTTTAGCCTCTAACAGCATTTTCTTTGCCAAGGAAAAAAAAAACATTTGCATACAGAATATTAAATGTAATTAAAGTCCAATGAAGCCTGCCATGGTAGAGGAGACTGAAACTTAATACGGTGCTGAGCAAATATGTCCTGACACATTTAATTTTTTCTATTAGGATAGAATAGAATGAGCTCATGGTTGTAAACTAGCTTTTTTTAGAAACTTGCTTACACATTTGCTCGCTTACCAGAAGCAAATCCACAAGCAAATATAATAATTTAGGCAAGGAAATCCATGTGTTGCTGTGATCTATGCCTACATTACATTACATTATAGGCATTTAGCAGACGCTCTTATCCAGAGCGACTTACACAGCATTTTTTTTTTTGCATTTATACATAGTATCCATTAATACAGCTGGATATATACTGAAGCAATGCAGGTGAAGTACCTTGCTCAAGGGTACAACGGCAGTGTCCGACCCAGGAATCGAACCTGCAACCTTTCGGTTACAAACCCAGTTCCTTAACCATTATACCACACTGCCGCCTAATCCCCCAAAGGTAATCTAAATGGGTAAGATTTTTCTATTGAAGATAGAAGGCATTTACACAAATATGTGCAAAAGCTTTTACTGCTTCATCTCAGATTGTGTCACTCCACCATTTAGGCATATGGTGGTCCATTTTTAAACACACAGATATTAGTGGGAATATATTACATTTGCTGTGGTCACAGTTCCCTCCTCAACATGGCTTTTGGCTTTACCTGAAGAGGGAATGGCAGCTACTGTGTCCCATCCTTGATTTGCTGTCACTCAAGCCTTTGGGTATACCTGTGTTTCCTCCTGGGTGTGATGGAGTGAAGAGCCAATAATAAATGTTAAACTGGCATTTTCATATGCATGTAAATACATTTGTATTTTTTGCAATTCACCAGTTCTCTAAACCAGTTGACTAAATGGATGTAATTCTTGGTAACATGCTTCAAATTATACAGCAATATACTTACCAGTATGGTGTTTAAATTTCTTTCTCTAGAACTGTTTACCTAGAACACCTAGAATTTTGTCAAGTTCGCTGTTACCTTGGCTTTGGACTCAGACATTAAACACAGGGAAACATTTTTGTCAGTATTTTTTACACACTGTAAATGGCATAGTGCTAAAAGATTCTGAATCAAAGGCGCTATATAATTACAAGTCATTACTGTTATTTCCTCAAAATCAGTGCTCAAAAGCCCGTAAACCAAAACCATGCGCAAGACTATTCGTGGATGAAACCAGAAGCTCAGGGTTAGTGGACTGATGAGAAGGCATTACTCTCTGAGCTGAACTTTTAAAGTGTTGACTATAGCTATAGGCTGTGCTGATTACAGTCGAGGAGGAAATGGTTGGAAGCGTCTGGCAATATGAAGCATTCTGTTTACTGGTTTTATTTTCCAGGGCTTTTAAATCTCCGCAGATTTCCGTTTTGGTCTTCCAGCAGGAACAGAAGAACCTTGTGCATGCCGTTACGGTGCTCTAGCTTGCCGAGAATGACCTCACCAGTGTCGCATAATCCAAAGGCAGAATCGGGGGCCAAATCCAGTGCACTTGGCCAAACTCCTCCACCACCAACAGACACCCACACACACATGCAGACAATGTCCTCTTTTCTCTACCATACACTGATACACAGCGTGTACGATACCTTGCAAAAAGTGTTCACCATTTTTATGGTTATTATGTCCCACAGAATATAAATATACTTTTTTTTTTTAAAGTGCATATTTTATTTAAAACTTGAATGTAAACAATGAACATGTTTAAGGGTGAAAGCAGATAAATGTCAGCCAAAGCTGCTAAGAAAGGTTCCCATTGACTTTGGACATCTTTGAAAATAAATTGGGAGTTTTCTAAAATCTTATGTCTTTGTCAAAGCCATGTATTTTGGAACGACCAATTGTTGCACAAATTGGCAATTTTGAAAACCATCTAGCTAGGTTGGTATTGGAAACTTTTTTTCAGCATTAATGGACAACACAGTGCAGAGAGACAGGAAGAATGAGGAGTGAGAGAGAGAGAGGGACAGACACGCGACATGCGAGGCCGGAATCAAACCGCCAACGTCGCGGCTCGCAATGAGCTTGTGGACGGTGCTCTACAGGCTAGGCCACTGAGACACCCCTGGTATCGGTAACTTAATGTTAGCATCCACCTTATGCATGATGTTTGACCTTTACTGGAATCATTACGTGCATCTTGTGGCAAAACCTCCGATCAGATTTGGTTAACGCAAGATAGCTAACAGGAATCCATTCTTGGAAAACTAGAAATCTGATCAGATTGGATGGAACATCTATCCCACATCCTCATAAGACGCAGGACTGAGAAGATTACATATAGTCAAAAATAATGTATCAGAACATTTTCAATTACTCTGTGTGATTAACTCTATGTTGAAGCTATGCCTATACACAACTACAAAAGCACCAGTGCAGTGTAAACTATCTTGTAAACTAGCTGTCAAAATGTTATGGATGTACGGAGTCTGTATTTAGAATTTGTACTTTGGTTCGCATAGTTAACTTGCTTTAGTGTACTTTGGTTCTCGGTTAGCATAGTTAACTTGCTTTAGTGTACTTTGGTTCTCGGTTAGCATAGTTAACTTGCTTTAGTGTACTTTGGTTCTCGGTTAGCATAGTTAACTTGCTTTAGTGTACTTTGGTTCTCGGTTCGCATAGTTAACTTGCTTTCGTGTACTTTGGTTCTCGGTTAGCATAGTTAACTTGCTTTAGTGTACTTTGGTTCTCGGTTCGCATAGTTAACTTGCTTTAGTGTACTTTGGTTCTCGGTTAGCATAGTTAACTTGCTTTAGTGTACTTTGGTTCTCGGTTAGCATAGTTTACTTGCTTTAGTGTACTTTGGTTCTCGGTTAGCATAGTTTACTTGCTTTAGTGTACTTTGGTTCTCGGTTTGCATAGTTAACTTGCTTTTGTGTACTTTGGTTCTCGGTTAGCATAGTTAAGTTGCAGGAGTGGCTTACTGATGTTGTATCTTTACTCACAGGTCTGGAAATGTTGTTAGACTGTTCCCAGTGAATTTTTTTTTCAGTGAAAAGTCTATGAAACGCTGCCTAGGCGTTCAGGTGAAATCCGGGCTACATTTGGCTGAGAAGTGAGTTTTCTAGCCGACTATGACGTAGCCAGGCTACATTCGGGTAAGAGCTATGTTGGGGTTAACCTAGTCCGTTTATGTCAAAACCTCTGTCAACCTAGATTTCCACACCTCCAGACGTCTAGATTCCGGCTTTTGCTCACTGGAGTCTGGCACTGCTGCTCATATTAATTGGAGGAATGCACTTATATTTGCCTTAATGTGCATGACTAGAGGCAAGAAATTAAATTTTCAAGTTGTCCCACCAATAAAAATGTTTCTAAAGCCTCTGAAGCCAGGTAATGGGGCTGGGCAGCCCACAGGTTAAAATAAAAATATGCGATTGAGGATAAGGTAAGTTAAAGAAAAGGGAGAGGAATATGAAAAAACAAGCATTTCAGTTGCACTAGCCTGTACATTGCCTGGTGCCATTGTAACGCAGGCAGGTTGTCAGAAGCTAGACCACGGCGTGATAAGAAGTAGCCTAGCAGCTGACATCATGTGTGTCAGAAGAGGGCACTTTGCCTGTCTGCACTCTCCTGAATCAACAGTGATAACCCGAACTGCGGCTGGCTCAGATCAGACTAATCGATAACAAATGGATGCTCAGAGAGAATACAATTGAGGTCCAATTGCTAATGCCCAAGGCTTTTATAATGTTACAAAAGATTAAAATACATTAATTTGAATGAGGCTAGGTAAATATAGGTTAGATGTAATGTAATAGTAATTTGGAATTCTGAAATGGAACAATTTGGCAGTCATTTTACCTGGGTACAGCCAGCTTTATAGCTTTAATAGGAACCTATGGCAAAGTGTCATGCACTTTCTAGCCCACTGTGATGTCATAATCGGGTCTCAGAAACCAGATAGCGGATGATTGGCTCATAGATATAGAATAAAATAGAATAGAATGACTTTTATTTCCCGCTAGGGAACTTCAGATGTAGCCCCAGCAACAACAAAAAAGACATAGACAGTGGAGCAGACCCACAACACACAAACAAACATATCAAACAAAGACATCCAACAGAATCATTACATCAATCAAGTGAATTAAGTGAATTAAAGTGCAATACAGCCATGATTAAAAATAGCCCCCGCTGTCCCGAGATATCTAGTGTCACCAAGCAGTCCAACACACAAACTTTGCCTCCACGACTCTCCTCCATACACGCAGCGCCGCGGTCTCTGTACGCCGCCAAAACGGAGCACCGAACTGCGTCAATCTTCCCAGTCATCTCCTCACTCCTCCCCCGCATTATGTTCTTCCCTGGTTGCCTTTTGAAGATTGCCTGCACTCCCGGATCAGTCCCGACATCTTCAACTCTGGTGAAGAGCGATGGTAACTTTGTTGCTGCAGTCTGCAGATCCAATGAGACAAATTTCCCGAGCATATGTTGCGAATGCGCCTCCATGCTGTCGACCACAAACACAATTATATCAACTAGACAATTCGTCAATATGATCAAAATGAGCAGCAGGAGTGCCCTGAAAAATCTCCAGCCCACTTTCCCATCCCACTACAGACACACAGCACATGAAAAAAACAAAGACAAAAGTCAGACACAAAAAAACACATTAAAATTAACAAACACGCACACTAGAGACAGACTACATGTGCCATTACAGCGCCACGTGACGTCATCCATGGTTACTCTCACCATCTGGGTATGATCTCAAAAAATGTGTAATAACTATGACATCTGTTACATCTATGGTTCTATATCTATGAGCGAGACAACCAGCCAGTGCATTATGTCCTACTTAGGCGGTACATCGCTAGCGATAGCATGGCATAAGAAGGAAGGGTTTCAGCTGGCAGAGATTTCCCCACTTCTTTGAGGAATAGAGACTCCTGTAGATATCTGGTAACTTGCAGCCTGCCTGTATCAGGTCCCAGATTGATGGATGGAGTAACGCAGTCAGTCAAACCTTTCGCACATTTGTGAAAAGAACGGTAAAAAAACAGCAGACTCAAGTTTGTTGAATAAAGAGACAGACACACCGTGAAAGCTGCTGCTGAAGACAGCTGGGTGGCCAGAGAGAAATGACTAAGCACAGGGATCTGGGGCCTGTGAGAATTTGGCGGGTCCGTGCCCATCCGGTTAGACAGAGTGTCATATCCTGTCTGAGATCACACACGCACACATACACACTCCTGGAAACTGCCCATCATCCTCTTTTACGAGGAAGGACTCGCAGTTCACCACTCCTCAGGTTGCATAATTAACACTTTTATTGGGGTTGGAACATCTGCCTCACTGAGTGCAAAAGCCCATTGGATCCACTCCCACCCAGGAGCTGAATAGCTCAGAGGCCAAGTTGACATAAGAGGTTGATGTTTCTTTCGCTCTCTCTTTCTCTCTCTCTCTCTCTCTCTCTCTCTCTCTGTTTTAATATCGATGTTTATTTGTTAGGTTTTTGTGGCAAATTAAAAGCTTATAGTCGTATACTTTATAGCTTCCTGTACACCGTTTAAACTGAAGGACTGGATGAAACAAAGACAGAGGTTATTTTAGTTAGTCCACACACTTTGTTTCCAAGGTTTAAATTCGCCACTGATTAACAAAATCCTGCAGACACTGTGGCCCTCCACGACTTCATTTTGATACCCCACTTTAGACTGTTCTCATGAAAATGTGTGTATTTTGAATAATTATCACATGAAACCACCAGGGAGCAGTATGGCATAAAGTAATTCTAAAAAACACAAAAGTGTTTTAAGTTTATTTTGCCTGTGCTCAGTGTGATATAGTAATGAGGAGATAGTTGTGCTTTTCACTGCGTTGCCCTTCGTTAACCCATGGCTGATATGCATATGAGTACATAAAGTCCTATTGTAAAAAAAATAAAAAATAAAAAAGGAAATTGAATGGCAAAAGTATTAATTATTTCTTAGCCTGTGCAGATCTTGAAACGAGTTAAACTATTTCACCCCACTGGCAGATAGTTTGTCTTATTTAGTAAAAGGTAACAGAAATAAGATTAAAATGCTTGTTAAGATTTGTTTTTTGAAGTGTGTCTGGACACTTGAGTTTGTGGCATTCTCTGGCAGGCAAGAGACAGACTTTTTAGTGTTCAGTGTTTAATTGAGATTTGAGTAGAATTGTAATTATAATGCATATTCTTACATATTTATACTTATTTGCATGGCCTTGGGTTCATAGTAGGGTTCCTATGCAAGCCACTTACTCATTCTGCCTTTAAGCAAACTGCCCTTGGGCTGGTTTCCTGAAGCAAGCTTGACCAATCATGGTGGAGGATTGAGCACTAGTTGTTTGCCCCTGTACATCTGTTAAGGCCTGTCGTGAGGAACAAGAGGGTGGAGGGGCTGCTTCAAATCAGACAGGAATTTCAGGCGCCTTCCCACAAACCCGCACATGAAACAGAGACGCCCGTGCCTCCCGTCTACCGGGTTCAAATCCCGTCTAAAACAGAACATCCCAAAGATGTTAAAAGAAAAATATGCTTAAAGACCTCTCTTCCAGCCTGCTGGTTTGGTTGTGTGTGAACTATATCTATTTGCACAGGTAGACCAGGCCTGGGTCAAGTCTGTATATAAAATACTCAAACTATGTAGATGCTGACACAGTTGTAGAGTAACAACACAAACTAAAATGTGACCATATGAAACAAGAATTTTCTTCTGAATATTGGTGAAAATAGATTTTCCTTTTCAAAATGGTTCATAATCGGCAATATTTATTATGTTGTCTAAAGGGTGAAGGTTTGGTACAGCCTAGAATCCCCCTGAGGTTTAAACCTTGACAGCAATATTGGTCACACTTTAAACAAAGTCACCATATAAAGGGTGTATATAGCATATATAAAGCCTTCATAAAGGTGTCATAATGGCTTCATAAATCATACATAAACATATGTCATGCTTCATAAAGGGTGACATAACAACTTATTATGCGACATGTTATGCCAACTGCATTGCAGTTAGCCTAGCATCCTACATTAGCACGTTTTATGTCATCTTGTATAATATTTAGCCATTAACCAGGTGACATTGTTGGTTATGTCACGTTTGGCATAACATGTTGCATAAGAAGGTGATATGTCACTCTTTATGTAGCATGACATTTGCTTATGTATGATTTATGAATCCATTATGTCACATATATGAAGGCTTTATATATGCTATATAATGCATTTATATGGGAACTTTGTTTAAAGTGTGACCGGAATATCTATCTCCCTCACAGATTAGAAAAAACAGCTTACTGTGGACCTTGCTCCCCTAAATAAGTATTAGATAACACACAGATTCTGCCAGGATTCTACAAGGGCATTGAAATCCCCTTTTAATTTCAAGTTTATATTTTTCTATCACGTGCATCACTGCTATTAGGCCAGCCACTACAATTCAGAATTGAAAAGGCCAGTCCATGGAAGTGGTTGTTGCCAAAAACCAGCCATAATGATGGCCTATGCTTCTTCCAACACTGGAAAAACATGTTGAAGCAAGTGCGGTACATTATGTCTGAAGTGCTCACAAAGATGTTTATGAGTATGTTGCCAAGGTAAGCAGCAAAATGCAAGGGTACAGTAGGCCTGATTGACCATACAAGCAAGCATGCTTACAGCCTGCAACAAAAGGAAGGCTGAGCTAAAGACTTCAAGTTGAAATTCAGTGGCAAATAACCATTATTGTGTGCACAGGGGTGCATATTTACATATTTCTGGGGTACATACATACAAGCATCTGAATGGCTATGAATCAAAGCCAAGGTTTGGCGAAGGTTTGGTTTCGGAAAAGCGAATTACTGGCAATTTGCATACGGTTTGTGAGATTCTACTCACAAAGTGATTGTGTATCCTTGTCACCGAGCATCCCTAGGCTTTAGTCCAGACTATCTATCAGCAGGATGGAGATGAAGTCAGGATGGGCGGAGCGGCCTGTGAATACTCAACCCGCCCAGTGCCGGGTTCTAGACATTAGTCCACCCTTTGATCAAGCAGCCATCCCTGGGTTGTGTTGAGAGTGTCAGCAGCATGACGGGAACACGTGGAGTGTTGGAGAGAAGCAGTCCGAAACGGGGGGGCAGGGGGGGGGGGAGCACTCCTCTCGGTGTGGACACTAGTGGAGTGTTTTTTTCAATACAGCAGGACAGGGTTGGGGCATCCATTTTAAAGGCACCAGAGGCTCATCACTGAAAAACAAAGAAACATTTAGTTTACCCTGTACTGTATGTCCAACAAGTACTGTATCTAAATCGATCTTTAAACTAATTTAAAGACAATACATTTTAGCTAATCATTCCTAACATTTTCTATGTGAGGAATGTTTTAATCCTATTAGTTTTAATAGCTTGCTTGCTCCTTTTCCGTTTCATTTTTTCACCTGAATCTTACACAAACACATTAACATACATTTAAACTTACTCTATTTTTATTTTTGAGAAACTGATCCAGGTGCAATTCTTAAGGGAAGAATTGATCTAGACATTTTCTCATTTGAGTTCCACTACTTTGCTGCACTGAAGCATCAGATGCTGGTTTACCAGTTCCTATTCTGCTGAATCTGCTCTGTCCCCTCAAGCCCTGTCTCTTGTCCCTTCCATTCTAGCATACACTACATGGACAAACATATCCAGACAGCCCTTGGTCTGGGGCTGTTTTTTATATGGTTCTGGCTAGGCCCTGTGTCAGCAAATCTTAACTGTATAGCATACAATGATATTCTAGATGATTCTGTGCTTCCAACTTTTTGGCAACAGTTTGGGGAAGGCCCTTTGCTGTTACAGCATAACAATCTGTCTGAATGGAAGCAAATCCCTGCAGCGACGTTCCAGCAAAGCCTTCCCAGGAAAGTGGAGGCTGTTATAGCAGCAAAGGGGGGACTACCTCCATATTAATGGCCATGATTTTGGAATGAGATGTTGGATGAGCAGGTGTCCGTACACTTTTGGCCACGTAGTGCAGCTTTTGGTGCAAAGTTGAGCAATTGCATGGGCAAAAACTTTGCTGAAAATGGTTATGCACCTTAATGAAAACTTACTTCTCTTACTTACTCTTTCATGAAAATCCATGCATCGTTTATAAAGGTTTTAGCTAGTTGGACTATTGCCCAGTAGACACCTGTTTGATATTTCATATTCTCAAACATGAAATTTTCACCTCACACAAACAACCGAACCTTGAAATGTTTGAAATAACAGCATGGGTTAAGAAGAGACTGGAATGGTCTTAACATTTGTATGGCATCATGGAGGTGTTAAATAATAAAAATTAGAAGACAACATTGCAAGGTTAGCGTTTTTTTTTTGGATCAATGAGTTTGTGTGTTGGACTGCTTGATGACATTGGAAAAATAAAAGTTATTCTATTCTATTCTTTCAACCTATAAAATATAAAGTAACATGTTCCAGCTTTGTCCTCAAAGGGCTCCGTAAATAGCGCTAATCTCTCTATCTCGCATGTCCAAGTCGCACAACCAAGAAACAGAGAAATGGCCCATTGATGAGAATGGGAAAACACGGCGTTGGATCGGGTATGGCAAATACCGTTAATGTTCTGCTCTCAGTGCCGTTTATGCGTCACAGAAAATGCCTGCAATAGGCTAATCCCAAAGTTATGGGCACTGAAACTGGAAGCTGTAAAAGATTGTATAAAGTCGAAGTGTCATAGGCTATTCGCTGCATGTCAATTTCATCTTTGAGTGGATGTGCAAGTAAGTTTATGTTAACGACCACACACAAACACTCCAGTATTGATAGCTTTTAATGAACGTTAACGTTATCTGGTTGGCTAACGTTACCTATCTGTTATCTGCCCAGCAAACCCGGCTGGTTAACTTAGTTAACGTAGGCTACTGGTATGCCCATTCCTTCTTTATGTAGGCTAATGTCTGTCTGTATAGCTAGGCCTACACAGTTTACGTTAACAATATAGTTAACTAACAACGTAATTCACGTTTTAAAATCACCTTTCTTTTAATAGCGTTAATATTTACTGTTTTCACCAAGATGAATATTAGTTGGTTTCTGTAGATTGGATGAGAATAATTAGTTGATAGAAAACTTTGTAGGCTTCTGTACTCTTTGTTCTAATAGCCTACTCTTCATGCAGTTTTGTTCTCTACTATTTATGCACTTTGTAGGCTACTATTTTCACTCCCGTAGGCTATGCCATGTAGGCTATCTTTGTTGCAGTGAACATTTAATATCAATACAATTTTTTTGAACATTTTTTCTCAAACCACTGTTTTTATTCACCACCATAAAGGCTGTATGCGTAAATTTTTTAGCTGGTAAAATAAATGTTTGGCGGGTAGATTTTTTAATCTACCAGACATTTGGCCGGTGAGCTAAAAAGTAAATTTTGGACCCTGGACGCCAAACATACTGCTAAAGAAACCAATTAGTTTTTCCGGGCCAAAAAGTGGAAGGTCCTTGACTGGCTAAGTCAATCACCCATCCTGAATCCAATTGAACATGCATTTCTCTTGCTAAAGACAAGACTGTAGGCAAAACGCCCCAGAAACAAACAGGAACTGAAGACGGATGCAGTACAGGCCTGACAGAGCATTACCAGGGAACATACCCAGCATCTATGGGTCGCAAACTTCAGGCAGTCATCGAATGCAAAGGATTTGCAACCAAGTACTAAATATGACAACTTTATTTCAGATTACAAAGCCCAGGTGAAAAAGTTATATACTTAGTGTAATAAAAATAGAATGTAAGTATACAAAGGTTATTACAAGTATACTTTTCCTTTTTGTACTTAATTTGAAGTATGTTTAAAATGTACTTTTAAAAAGTGTACTTCAAGTATAGTCTCAAACACACCGTAATACTTTTAAAGTTTGTTTCAAACGCACTGGTGACATAATGAAATTGTACTGTAAGTACTGCAACAAATCCTACTTTTTGTTAGTGCGTTTAAATATACTTAAGTCCCAATAAAAATAGTCCCATTTTAACATACACACTGCACTTGAAGTACACTTAAGTACGACTTAAGTTCTACTTTTGAACAACTTTAGTGCACTTAGTATACTTATAGCGCTGCCAATTTAGCAAAAACTACTAAAAGTATATTTAAAGTATAATCTTTTTTCACCTGGGAGATCACCCAATATGGATGTAAATGCCAAAATACTCAAATTAAAGCTGGCAGTCTTTAACCTAATTTTCATTGTTTTTTTTCCGCATCCGATGTGCTGACGTGCAGAGCCAAAACAACAAATATTGTGTCACTGTCCGAATACTTTTGCATTTAACTGTAAGTGTGAATTGTGTCTAACATTTGTGAATCGCAATCTATTCCCATTGAACTGTGCTCTATCGACTTGCAAAATTCTGTCGGCAATCTAACTCATAACCATCCTATGTCAAATGAGCACATAGATAAGTTCAACACAGCAAGTGGAGCACAGGTGATGTCTTTAAATACAGATGTTTGAATGAGACGCTATCCTCTTCATCCACTGTTTGGTTTTAGGGACACAGAGTACTAAAGTTGCCACCAGATGAAACTAAGCCCTGAAATTCGGTTGCCAGAAAGAGGACATTCCATCATGTCCTCATGACACTTCCACCACTGTTTTATTTACTTAGCGACAGTGGATGCACAGTGTTGGTCACAGGGCTCATTTTACCTTCATAGGACGCAGGGGAGTCAATAAGAACGTGGTGGGTATCCAAAAACAACAGCACCTCACCAAACCCAGGGAGCCACCGACCACTGGAGCTGCAATCGATGTGACCGACGCCTGAAACGGCACTGCAGATGCACAGTCAGCCTCCAGACCCCAAGCCGCAAATTATGTCTGGGTTATGGAAAATATCATGCGGCCCAAGTTGGTGGGAGGGGATAGAAGAGTTGCATTAGGTGGATGTGAATTACATTCTTCCCAGAGGATGTGATACGAAGGCAAGCACGTTCGAGCCTGGCTCCGAAATGCGAAGGGTCAGTCTGGGCTGCACCATGCACGTCAGTGACACATCTCTCTCCAGACGCTTCAAACTGAAACCGTCGGAATTTCGCTCAACGTTGGCATGGTTTTAGACCTCAGGCATTTGATACGGAACATCAAACGAAATGGGAATGAAAAGCGCTGGAGTCAGCATTTGGAGCTTGCAGTGTAAAATGCAAATGGACATGAAAAAAGGACTCCCAGGGATGTCTACGAAGAGTTGAAATGAACGGACGGATGTGGCTGCTTTGAGAAACGACGGTTCCTTCTCGGCAGACACACCTGGAATGAATACAGATCTCGCCACGCAGAATGTTTTTGATCTTTTGTGTCTCTTCGACTGTGCTTTTTACCACCCCAGGCACCTCCAAATGTCTGCTTTATGTCTTCTTCTCATCCGCCTAATTGCCCTCACGGCGGAGACGGCGACAACAGCAACAACAGAAAAAAGTCAAATCAGTGCACGTGTTTTACTGTGTGGTTCGTGCTATTGTTCATTTGTCAGAGTGGACCGTTCGCAGCATAATTTGAATTTTGACATTGCTTAGGGAAATACCTCGGGCTGAGAGCTCAGTCAACATCCTGTGCCACATTCCACTGCATCTGAGAAGTCTGCTCAGAAACACTCCTAAACCTCAATGCCTAAGGGAGCCTCTGAGCAATTTGCGAAGAAAAGTAAGGCCGCATGCTAACTCTGCTAATCCTCTCCGATTATTCTCGTCACACTATCAGTTGAAAACAAGGGAAACTTCTGGAAAACATGGAAGGAGTGGCCATGCTTCTGCTACGCCCAAAATCTGAATTTAAATAAGTACTGTTTTACTTTCTATGAAATGTATTCAGCAAGAACAAATTCTAGCATTTGTAACGATGCAGTGCTCTTACTGTAGACTGTAGTCATAGTCAAAGCTCCTCTGGGAGGTGGAGTCTAGATGAATGTAGTCCACAACCTCTTGCTTTCGACTTCTAGTCCCATCAGCCCTTCGGCACAATCTCAGATAAACTTAAGTTCTTACACACTTCCTGCTGTTCAACAGAATTACTTTGGTCTTGATCTCAAATAAGATATGCACAAAAGTAAGAGTTTGATTGTAAGTGATAGTACACTTATGAGTGACATTTTTCCCCATTGCAAATTAATGCTATCAAGTAAAACCAAATGCACAGTCTTTTTTTTAGCAGGGGGCAACTATGAAAAGTTCTAGCTTTGAAGCTACATGTTATATGGATATTATTTTTGATTAATTGTTTTACCAAGCTGCGTGAATTATTCACAATTGGCCCTTCAAACTCACTTACGCCTTGACCCACAAACTTGTATTCTTCAATATAATATGCATCAGAATATTATAATCAAATGAGGACATATAACATGCATGAGGAAATACAACGACTCCATATACAATCTAATCTCCAATACAATGTACTGGAATAACACAGTTTCTGGAGGCTATTGGCTTTTTACCTAGCTAGCAAGCCAGTTATACAGCACTTCATACAAATCTTCTCAGATTAGCTTCAATTGTGAATAAAAACTATTTTCAGGGATTGATTATGTTAATTATCTAAAATTGTGGTAAAACTTTACATTAAGTTGCACCTATACATGTGTAGTTAAAATAACTAATTTGGTAACAAGAGGTTATTACTGAGTAACTCCAACGTAGGTAACATGGAACAACAGTTAGCGGTATTCTTAATTACACATGTGAATATTTTTAAATATTTTATTTATTCATAGGCCACATCTTTATGATACACCATAAGGTTATGAAACCTTGCCTGTTCATTTCACAACGTGTCTTTATGATATGGTATGATTTCATTTCAGCAGGAGAGATCTAACAGGGCTGGCCT
This sequence comes from Ilyophis sp. 1 JC-2022, assembly GCA_022702515.1. Lineage (NCBI taxonomy): Eukaryota > Metazoa > Chordata > Actinopteri > Anguilliformes > Synaphobranchidae > Ilyophis > Ilyophis sp. 1 JC-2022. The sequence goes on along the minus strand of CM040395.1, from coordinate 26,795,529 downwards.
TGTTTCACATGTGTAATTAAGAATGCCACTAACTGTTGTTCCATGTTAACTACATTGGAGTTACTCAGTAATAACCTCTTGTTACCAAATTAGTTACAATTTAACTACACAGGTATAGGTGCAACTTAATGTAAAGTGTCACCAAAATGGTCTATTAAAACCAACCTTTTATTGTTGTTGTAGGGCATCCATGGTTATGTTTTATATGTGTTAGGACTCAACGTGCCTAAAATCCTGTTTACCTGGTAAACCAACAAATTTATTTATTGCAGAAACAAATTACATTTCTGCAGAAGAACATTTTATCACAATTCATTTTTATTTCCACCATGTACAAAATAAATGAATAATGAATTGGCTTTTTGTGACATATGTACACAAAATGTACATATGGCACAAAGAAAACGTAACCATTTTATTCATACATTGTATTTATTTGATATATGCATTGAATCATACATGTAGAAGTGGCAGTAGCCTACTGTGTGTGCGATAACCTGCTTTATAATATATACAGTATATTTTAATTTTTATGAATGATTGATTCATAAAAATTATTTTTTTTGCAAGATAATTTTTTATGAATGTCTAATGGCTAATTGATTAAGCTAATGGCCAATTGATGAATTGAGGCCTTGCGTTTATAGGCTTATTTCCCCTGGCCCTCGTGTAAATACAAAACTTATGTAAATACGGCCCGAACAGTACCGGGCTCTTCTTATTGATTAGCTGGGCCTGGAACGAAGATTAATGTAACTGAGCTGTGTGATTTATTGGAGTATTCAGGGCTCGCTTTCCTGACCAAGGTCTTTGAGTGGTCACCGTGGTGCGTCGAGGCGTCACGTCAAAGCTGCATTGTGAAAAAAGGTAAATAAAGCTTTCCTGGCTATCTGCGCGGGAGGGAAAAGGTAATGTCTGGGAGTTACAGTTTAGTTGCCGACCCAAACAGGCAGCGTTAAGTGCAAACTCATACATTACCAAAGTGCTTTCTCAACATCAGTTTTCCTTGCCTCGGGTTCAAATGTGTTTCCCCTGTTTTCACTGGTGTCTTTCGGCGGCTGACGTTTCCATTGTTTGGCCGTTCAGGGTTTCGCAGTGTGTAGCAATTTGGCTAACCGCCGTCAGTTGCGCTTATTAAATATTTACTACGTTATTTTTGTAAAACGGAAAAGGTATTGAAGTAACTGAACGAGGCGACTTGGCAACATGGGAAACCTGCTTCACCTGCAGTCGCTCCGTTGGGCCCGCCGTGACTTAATTTGCCCTTAAATGTCTTGAGGCACACTGCACATCGCTCGTTTCCCATTGTTCGAAGAGGTTGTTAAATCCAAAAAAATTTTACAATCTCAGCCTTAACACCAGCCTATGACATTCAAACGAAACAGTCTCAGATTTGCGCCAAACGGTTCCAAGATACGCTGGAGCCGGAATGGCGACATGCATTTTCGGCAAGAAGTGAAATCTCCAAATATTTCCATTTTGAATAGCTGTATCTCCTATTTGCAAAAACAAGCCATATCGTATAGCTGCTTCCCATTTAAGGAAAGCAAACTTTATAAATATTATATATTCGAATTTACCATGGCAAGATATGTTAGAACATCAAAATCAAATTCATGAGGGTGAACTGGTTTTATGCAAAAGCCACCCTAATGATGTAATCTTATGTGAATATGATCCATTCCATGTTTTGTGCAGTATGATATTCCAAGCAATTCTACTTTTTTTATCACAATGTGGCTGTTGGATCACGGATGGAAATGAGCGTCATTTCATATTTTCAGGTTTCAGCATAATTCCGAGTAATTGGAATATCATCATGAGAGGTTGGCATGGAACAGCTACGGGTCTGATCCAAGCCCTGTCAGAGCTGGGATTAGGGTATATTAAACTAATTTAAGCTACCACCTCTGTGCGGCTGGCTTTCACTCTAGCTTTCATAAGAGGTCCTTTATTTCAGAACTTTATCTGCCTTCTTGTGTGGAGTGCCATGTTCCCTGGGACACAGGCAAAGACAGGTTTTTTCTCGACTGCTTGGTATAGTGAATGCAGAGAGTGAAAGTTTATGAAGGGTGTGGGAATCAATTACCCAACCTCCCCAGCATGAGAGACCGGTGGGTATTGGCACTCAAATAGGATTAGGCCCCTTTATGTTTTGAGCACCGGCAAACCTTCCAGCCGACCTCTTCGAAAGCATGTGCTCTGCAAGCGTTTTAATGTTGTTGTTTTTTTTTGAGGCCAGAGCTGTCACTCACTATCTCATAATGATAAATTGGTAAGTGCATAACCCACGGGAATTATATCACTATGGTTTCTGATGGCCATTTGTAATTGGCCGTCTGTAGCGTGGTAATTAAGGTGCGTGCCAAAAGGTTGTACGTGGACAGTCAAAGCGCACGCTCACACATTATCTCATTCCTGAACTGTGGCATCCGTTCACAGGGGTGGGCGGGTGTTCATTTAAATGGCACCCAGCCACCCACCTCATTTTTTGAAGGGGTGTGTCTCAGAGAATGTGGAGTAACCAGGGGTATGTTCACTATGTCTTTTGGGATTGTTTCACCTCCTTTTGAAGGCTGCTCTGAAAAAAGAATTGCGTAAAAAAAAAAACATCAGCGTGCCTCCACAGGTAAATATCGGGTATGCGAAGTGGTCTTGCTCCAATCATCACTGACACACCTCACCACGTCCCTCTCGTCGCCGCTAACGACGCAAGGGGCGTGGTCTGTTGCCACCCACGCGAAAAACACGACTGCGCATTGGATCTGTACGACTCCGGAATAGGGGGGGTAATTCGTCAAAACAAAACATGCTTTCACAACCACTGCTGTTTCACCACTGATCCAAAAGCAGCTAGAAGGAATTACTTGCTTGAAAGGAAATTAAGTGATCACCGAATGCTCAATTATCATACATGCACAAGACCGTGCATACAACATCATTTGTTCAGTATCTGTTAGATCCTCCTTAAGCTCCAGGGTGGCATCACACCTCATTAGCATGGTGCCGAGCAAGGTCTAGAGGCATTCCTATGGGAGCGCACCCCACGCAATGTTTACAGAAGTCCAGAAATCTCACAGGTTCCCAGAGCTCTGCTCGTACCCTTGGCTTACAATTTTGTCCCACCGGTATTTAAGTTCAGTGATTGTGATAGTCGACTCACAACATTAATTACTACCTCCTTGGACCTCCTCTTCACACTTACGCCGTTAAACTGTCATTCCGGGGGCTCCCAAATATTCTGCTGACAGTGATATCAGGCAAAGCTTCAAATCACCTGCATGGTTCACGTAAAAAAAACTGACTGCTAGTCTACAATTCGCTAAATTTCCTGCGACAACTGTTTTTACGAAACGGCACGGTACTAAACATTATTTTATTTAATCATATCCAACAAATATCGGGGAATGGGAGAGGGGAGGGGAAACTGCTATTTGTGAGAGTAATTACCAGCGTTTTTTTGAATAAAGCGAATCCATTTGAACCGCAGCTCCTTCGGAAGCGCGTAGAGTTCTGTCGGAGCATTCTGTCAGGATGTCCGTTGCGGTCGAAGTCAGCGAGAGGATGTGCGTCTGAAACCTCGGGTGTGTTCGCGCAGACGTCGCCGACGCTGAGGGAACGGCGCCGTCGAGCGCGTCGAGCGCGGCGGACGCTTCATGTGGTTCAGGGCCATATCTGTGAATCTCTCGGGAGAATGAAGTGCTCCTGGATGTAAATATAAAACTCCGCTCCGACAAAGCCCGCGCTCATTTATCTTCGCCTCCTCGTTGAAGGTGTACTGTGTAGGACCCGAACTCTGCAAACAGAAACTTGGCTCGGGGCTTTGTGCGGCCCACCTGTTGACGCCGTTGTGATTCCTGTGAATAGGAATACATTGTTTGATTTAGAGGATGAATGGGCTTCGGCCAAGATCCTGGCAGTAACTCTCTCCAGGTGTATCAGGAATAATACTGGATCATTCCCAAAATGCCACCGGCTGGGGGCCAGCCGATCCCTGTCTATTGACAGAAAGGTAAGGTGTGCACGCACATTGAGGGGGTGATGGCTGCGTGGATAATTGATGCTGCTGGAGTGAATGTAAAACGAAATGGCAAAATACTGCAAAAACAGTGTCTGTCTGTGCTGACCGTCAATACAGTTCAAAAGATGTATGAACCTTTGTTCCCTGTAAAATCCCAATTTGCTTTTCCAGAGTTTTTTTCTCGACCCAAAAACAGGAAGGGATCATGCATATTAAATATGCATATACAATTTTTGTGGTACTTTACACGTTTGAATAAATGTAACCATGGATATTTTATGGATCTAACTATAGATATGATTAATTACAACTATACAATACATTTTAAACAAATCTTAAAAAGCCTGTTAATTATGTGATACAACATCCTGTGTGTCTATATGGCTCATGATTTTTAAGGACATTTTGAGACATTCAAAATGCTCAAACAAGACTAGACAACCTTGAGTCTTGAGTATGTTTGCCAAAAAAAGCATCAAATAGATTTATTGCTCACAATGTGATATTTTACTTTGTGATTAAAATGATTTGCCTCCAGGTGTTGCTAAATTATACTTTAAATAAAAAAAAACCCTTTACAAACATTTGAGAACTATAAATGTTCCCTTGGCTTCTGATTCTGAACCGAAAATGTACAAACAGCAATATCTACGCTGAGAGCCACCTCATTTCTATGAGATGTAGACAATATAGCTACGTCTTACACAAACGGACAGCCACTGAGCCAGACCATCTGAAGAAATATTTGTTAAAAAAAAAAGAACGTGTCTGAAAATGTCTCTTAAAATGTCAATGCTGTTTGGTCAAAGCTGATGTATGCTTTGAGGAAAAATGCCAACACTTGGAAAAAACACTGGCATCTTGAAAAGCGCAAAGTGTGTACAGTCCGGGCAGAGGATGAAGCACCCCTAAGTCAGATAAAAGTTCACTGTGTGGAACAAAATCCACCTTTGTGGAGTGGCCAAGACTAAAAATGCATGATATATGTATCTTCCATATATTATCTCCAATAGCTAGTGGATGGAAGTGGATTACTTTACAGCGCCCCTCCACTGAGGCCCACTAGTCTGCCCATGTGTTCACCCTTCTAATGGCTTACTTTTTGTGGGAGTGCATGCCTGTGTCTATGCTTGTCCAGGAATGAACTGTAATATACTCTAGGTATACAATGGAGGGATCCCCCCCCCCCCCCTAAACATTCCAAGCGGACGCTGTGTTTCAGCTGGCTGGAGTTTGTATGCTCAGTGGGTGTCTGGGTGTCACCCGGAGGACAGAGCCTGGTCGTTCACATCCTGTCCGATGCTGAAAAGATTGGGATGGGGGCCTCACTGTAAACATTTTGTCTTAAATGAAGCCTTATCCAGGCAAGCTAATGCTAAGCGTTCTGTCAGTGTGACTGCATTCTGGTGGCAAGGTTGAGTCGAATGTAATAACATCATAGCCAGGCAGATAACTCCAGGTCAAGGGCGCACAACTGACGAACACCACAAGGCTGCTTTAAATATGACCAGGTTCCTAATGCAAACATTAGTTGTCCACTACAGCCTATGCAGAAATGCATCCAGCAAGGGGGGGAAAAACGAAATTGTGAAGCTCATTTCTTATAATTCTTTTGGAAGAAGGTTCAGCGGGAGAATACGGTACAGAACACTTTAGCGCAGAAGCAGGGACATGCAACGGAACATAGTTTCACAATGGGTTGCCTAAAAGTTGCAGCGGTGTTGCCCGAACGTTCCGTATCCAGCAGGCTCGCGTCATTCCCGCGCTGACGAGTGTGATAGTTCAAGGCTACGCGGCCAGGCATCGCGGTATGCATTGCGCGACTGCCGCCATTCCAGTCAATTAACTCATTACACCTGAACACCTGAGCGCGTTGATGCTCATTTACAAGCGTGCCTATCAACACTCAGGCTGCGCTCAACAGCTGGCCAGCTCCGAAGAGGGGCGGAGCCGCTCGTCACAAAGACGGGGCCTTCTGGCACAACCTCCTCAAACATGTCAATCTCCGTCTAGCCTTCCAGAAACGCTCCGCTAAAATTCCCGGATCAATAAATCCCGTAGGTGCGAGCGAGATGGATTCCATATTTTACGTTTAGCGCAGCTGCCTCTGCGCATTCCATGTTCTAATGTGTAATTAATGTGCGCAGGTCAGACACAGGCAACCCAGGTGCGCAGGGTAGTGGAATGCGCTGGATCAGTGCGAGGCTATTAGATAAGCAGTCAATCGAGAACGCAAACGAGCAAATGAAAACAAGGGAAGATGAGCGAAGTGCATCCGCGGTGCAGTCAAGGTTCGGGTGAAAAATGCCGGGCCGTTCTAGGCATGAAGACCTGCATCTCTTTGCCATGCGGGAAACATATATCGTGCCTGACTGGAAACATAAGAGCGATGTCCGGGGAGTCAAGGTCCTCCCATCTCGCGAACTTTATTTTCACATTTTGCATGAATGTTTCTGTTGATATTTTAGCCAAAGCAGCAAATCATGTTCCATAGAGCCTTGGGTGCAATATTTTTTCCTGTCTTTCGATGACACTATTCAATACAATGACACATGTCCCTGAGGTGTGACACGCTTATAATAACAAGCACAATAACAATATTGGCATAATCTGACTCATTAACAAAGAGTCCCATTTACAAAGAGTCATAATTGGACATTTATTAAATAATGACTTCCTCTTGAACTCTTTATTTGGAAGTGGAAGGTTGTAGCACAATGATGAATATAAGCCACGTACAGAGAAAATAATACACTGGGAATGGTTTGAAATCAATTATATCCTTGTGTGGTTCCATCTCTGATGTGCCAACACAAAATACAGAACAATAAAACTGAGTAATGTTTTGCAAAATTAAAAATTGTTTGCGGTGAGATACATTTCTTTTTTTGCTTAAGTCTCTATGTCGTAAAATATTGAGTGTCTCAGTACATAATTATATAATTTATTACCTCGCGATATTAAACACAATTGAGGGCCTGCTTGTTGTTTTTTTCTGCTAGTGGGATGACTCAAGGCTTTTTCCTGATGAACAGGGCTGGCTAGGATGCAGCTTCACCCGCAGAGCTCAGACAGACCCGAAACGTTTCCGATGGCCCTTCAGACCAGGGCTGTCCTTTCCAACACCGCTGATCCCCGGGGAAACTACGGCTTTTCCCTCGGGAATTTCTCTATAGCGGAAACATGCCTTTTGATGAACTGCAGGTGAGCAATAGCCTTGAACTCTGACTGGGCACAGTATCCTATAGCTGACAAAACAGTCATGAGACAACATTAGAATCCATCAGCACATGTATAACATTGACCGAGTCGTGAAGCAACACAGCTGAGTATATTTAATTGGTGCAACATAATGGACCAGCTGGACGCAATGTAAAATACATAAATGATAAATAAACAATCCTTTTCATAATTGTCAATATAGACAGAAAGAGAGGCCTTGGTCAGCTCACAGAAAGGAGCAGTCCATGTGTACTCCAAATTGCTTTGTATTTTATATTCAGTACAAGAACATTGATATATTCAGCAGAACTGAATAATGTACAGTTGTGCCAGATGCTTACTTATAACCAATGCATTGTTCTACACACAAATGAAGATAAAAGCATATAATTTGCTGAACACAACTCAATATGAACTAATATAAAAATTTAGTTTACACATTGAGGGAAGATCTTGTCTGTATTATTTTCTGCTGAATCTGAGATGTACTGAGATGAGTTAATTGTGGTTGGAAGGCTCCAAGTAAAATTATTTGGATTTGGGGAACTAAAATGAATAGAGTGCTTCCTTATGCGGGAATACAAATGAATAGCAGAGAGGCTAAAGACAGATACTTTAATCTGTACTGAGAGATTTAAAAACTCCCAGAAAATTCCTTCGCTGGTTTATTTGTAAAAGGCGTACTATAGTATGTGATCCCATGATCTGTAAGGACTTGCAAAGAGAAAATTAATTTTTCCGATGAAAACCGTCTGAAAAGAAATGTTGACGTCTGTCCAGTAGATTCCATGACTGACACACTGGAGCGTGGTCCGACTTCCTACCATGCGTATAACTGTTAGGATACTATTTCCACCTCTCTCTCTCTCTCTCTGTCTCTCTCTCTCTCTCTCTCTCTCTCTCTCTCTCTCTCTCTCTCTCTCTCTCCCTCCCGCTCGTGCTCTCTGTTCATGGGAGGAGCGCGCACACACTCAGTATAAGAAGTGCCGATCGTACAACTAGGAACTTTACACAGCAACTCAGGAGAAACGAAATGATCTGCCCTGGAGCCGCAGCAAAATGCTGGATGGACACCTACTCCTGGGATGGTTATCGTTCACGGTCATAGTCCTCCTTATCGGCTTGCCTGGACCAACCACTGCTTATTTCGGGTAGGTCCACTTATGTTTTCTGTAGCCAAATGTCAACGTTGAATGAGATACGAAGCACTTAAAAATAACATTTTATTTTGTATTACTGGGAGAAACAATTAGACCGAACATATTATTATTATTATTGACAGTAGTAGTAACTTAGCGTGATGGTATATATTGTCGTTTCCTCTGATCAACGCTAATATTAGGCTACGTGACGTCAAATATATCACCCTTCTTGTGATTTGGACTTATAATATATAATAATAATAATAATAGAGAAATAATAATAATAATAATAATAATACTTTGGATTTAGCTATTTGAGGTGTTGTTGCATAGCATTATACGATCTGCGGAGAATAGCGCAGGTGGCAGCCGGCGTACAGACCGCGATGAGAGGGTGTTTGTGTCGTCTTCAGCCGGTGTGAGCGCAGAAGGCTTTGGAGCGCTAATGTTACACGTATGTTTTTGGGTTGTCAGACCTAGTGCTAAGGAATTTCTACAACTGTAGGCTACGGTTCGTGCGATTAGGGTGGATTTCGAAAATTGAACCGGCAAGCTAAGAGACAGCCACCCTCACAAGCTATAATCTAAAATACATAAACGTGTATTTTATTCCCCAAGCCCACCTGGGGCGCTTGGTGCTGTCACTAATAATATAGTATTAGGCTAATACAGTAGGTGGGTGTTCCTCCAACAACTTTTGCTGCAACTTCAAACAGGTAGCCGTAGTCTCGTTAACTTTTTACCGTAACTAGCCTAGTTTTGGCAGCATGTGATTTCCAAAATATTTAAACGCAGAAATTAATGTAATTATTAATGGCTTCCTTGGGATTAAACCATTGACAATTTGAATGATAGTGCACAAAATAAAAGATGCATAAATCAAGAGGCGTAAAAAAACTGCCCCAATAGCAGCTGGTAGCAATAAATTGAAGTAGCCCACCGAACCGGTGGCCGAAACGTCTGCTCAGCGCACACAGAAGATCTCCACTCCAGCATAACAGCGAACGGAGAATTCTTCCATCTGTTATGTGCTCCCACTAAATTTAATCACAGTTTAAACCAGGGTTGCACAATAAGGTCCGATCCATTGAAGGATTTTGCGACAACTTCTGTTCTTAATTAGCTCAATCACATCATAGCCCGAGCGGGGTTGTTCACCCCTGGTTTAAACAGAAGTGAAAGAATGTGTCTTAAATGTATAGCTTCCGCGTCGCCTATACAAATGCATTGAATTGCACTCATTTTAAATTAAGTCAGTGAGTTTTGGGGGATTTCAACGACGGCATGAAGAAACGCCTATGAATTCAACAATTACAAAAAATATATTTTACATAAATTTTAAATTAAACTGCCATTTGTGGAGTCATTTTGGTGATGCACGGTAGAAATCAAGTTACAAGTATTGTCACCCATATTACCTTGAACCGCGCGCATTACGTCTCTGACAGTAATGTGCAACGCCCCTTCCCGTTTTAACTGGTGAAAAACTCAGCCACAACGAAACACAGATAGAAGGGAATTCAGTGGGATGCCAGCCCAAGCTACTTGTTATCCACTCAAAAAAAGACACGAGAGGCACTGCTTTGATTCCAGTTTTTGGCAGGATGTCTGTGAAAGAGGGAAACCGTATTCTGTGACAAACCCTGCACGAATCACCATTAAGATATGAGGTACGGTCGTTCTCAAGGTGCAGCTGGCACGCGTCTGCTGCTGCACGCAGGTGGTTGTCTAGAAAGGAACTTTGCCTCACTCTGTTGGCCTCCTTCAAGTTTCCTTCCTACTTCTGACATAAGTCTGAAAAGCAGCAGGGAGCTTGGCTCTGGCAAAGTAGCCCATACTATTTCCCCCATTGCTGTAGTGTGATAGGTAATTGACAACATTGCAAATGCTTTGCAACAGTGTTGCGCGGAAAAAATACGTGTCTGCTGTGGTAGGTGAAATTCTAGGGGTACAACTTTCAGAAGTATTTCCCTGATATTATGATATAAGACTCTGAGCTCTTAGGTTTTTTTGCTCAATGTTTGTAGGTTCAGGCTTTGTTGCACCCTTATGACCTGGCAAAATACCCTCAACTTTGGGCCGTGTAAATATGCTTGGAACATCAAAGCGAGGAAAGGATTATGATTTGAAGATGGAGATCAAAGCTTGTGCAGTTGATTGTCTTTTTGGTGGAAGTGAACTTGTCAGGAACAGGGCGTGTAATGTTATCTCTAGGTGGACCTTTATGTCATGGTAAAAGTTCAACGCATACATTTTCATTATCTGATTGGGAGAGACAATGGCTCACTTAAACTGGGTGCAAATGAAACTGGGAAGAAAAACTTGAGATTCATGAATGGATATATAATTGAACAGGAACCCTAATGAGCTTAGAGTGAAATGTATCAAAAACAGACTGTTGTCTGTAGTATGTAGCAGGTGACCATCATGCAAGCTTCTATCTTCTTCCTCCGTCTATATGTCCGGCTCATGTTCCCGTTGACATGTCATCAGTGCTCAGCTGTTATTGTATACTAAGACATTGCATGAGAGGACTAGGAATAATCGATTTGATGTTACAGATTCATACCTGGCTACTTTTTTCCTTTTATCAAGGTGAGACTAGACTAGAATAGGCTGAAGTTGAAAGCTGTACATCTAGACTAGGACTAAGTGAGCTTTAAAAAAAGGTGTGTATTCAAGCAACAGCTGATAGAAATTTTTTTTTTCTTGCTTAAGCAGCACCTGTTTTTAATCCCCTCCATCTATAGATTGTGTAACTTATAGCCAGTCTCACAAGTGCCAAAGGAACGTATCGGTAGGATCTTCAAAGCCGTCGGGCACCCTGTTTTTGAAGTGAATATGAAAGAAGGTCCGACACCTGGTTCTGCTTTACACTGAGCACGAGATACAATCGAACTGGAAAAAAAAGACAAAGAAAAGAAAGAATAGAAAGTCATAACACCGACGGATGTATTTGAACTCCCCCTCAGCCCAGAGCACATGACCTGAAAGGGTACGCCATCTGAAAAAAAAAAAAAAAAAGTCCGACGTGTTGCGGAACAACTGAGATGTACGCAGTCCTGTTCTAGTAAATACCCTCCGCGCGTTAGGCACCGGAGGAATTCTTGGGTACTGATTTACTCAAAATAGATGGTGAATGCTTGCATACCCAATTTCCCCTGTGCGGCGGAGCGTGAGTGTAGCGTAAACACAGGCTCCGTGCGTGCAGTGAAGGGCGAGGTGGGATTCCTTGTGGAGCAGAGCGGGCGCTCAAATTGTCATCCTTGGCCACAAGAATGTAAATGCTCCCTTTTCCTTCTCTGGCCGGTTGTGGCAGGTGCTCGTCTCTGAGGAAACGACGGCTCGTTAGTGCTCGTCTCTGAGGAAACGAAGGCTCGTTAGCGCTGCTTCTCTCTAGCACAGTCCAGCCCAGTGTGGAGGTGAAAGAACACTTTTCAGATACAGTGTCCGTTTCAAATAATATTATAGTTATTTTATGATGAAGCAATGTGAGACATGTTTGTGGTGACAGAAAGGGTGTAGTGTCCCACAAAAAAATGAACACAAGCTTTGCTGCAGCTTTAAATGCGAAACCCAGGGGTGCTGCACTGCTGGAATGTTCTGGTACTTCATTCCCACTGCATCTTTCCCAGCCTTTGACCCCGTGTAACAGTCAGCTCGCTTGTGGCCCCCGGACCGCATGTACAGCGAAGTAGCCCTAACAATGGGGCGTTGTTTCGACACGCCGGTGACATCATGTGCCGCACACTTCAGTGCCCTATCAGGTAGATCTCCCTTCCTCAAAACCTAATAGTTTATTATTTCCTCTCTTTGTGATGGGTGTAACAACTTAAGTGCCATTCATTTTCCCTTCATTGGATGATATTTGGTAACACAGCGTAGTTCGCATGAGCGTATGCTCGTGCGTTTGGGTGTACGAGCATGCTCCTGCATCTTTAGCCTATGTTCAAGCGTCAACGGCGTCATTGTTGACCTGGCAACCGTAGAGAACACTGTTCACGTTTAAAATAAAGCTGAATAATTCTGTTGTATTAAAATTTTTCTTCCGCTTCGTTGTTACTGAAACAGATAAACAGCCAGGTGAGGTTTTCAGGCCTTGCCGTAACTTACCCTAATTATACTGAATCCCACCGTAATTACAGTGTGTCGCACCTAGCGCGTATTGTGGATTTTTCATGGCATCATAAGCTTTGCGTGTTTATGAAACATTCCGTGTGACGCCTGTGTCTGCGAGATCGTCCGTTGCCCCAGGGAGCCTCGCAAAAGTAGTTTCGCAGACTGGAGCTCGTCCGTGGGAGCTTTTCACCATTCCGGCACCTGGTTTCCGTGCGCGTGCCAGAGTCGGTGGGAAATGGGACGCTGGGTAATTACCGCTCATTAAGGATTAGAGGTCTGGTGAGGGGTGCGGTGTCGCCGAGAAGACAGTCGTGTTGAGCCCTCATTATGGGGTCTTAAGGCACGATAGCTCTGACGCACGCACGGCGGTAGAGGCGAGGGTGGGGGGGGTGGGATGGGGGGGGGCGTGGGGGGTGGCGCTGGAACCCACAGGCTCTCAGCCGTTGGCCAGGAAGGCTCCCAGAAGGGTATTGCTTACCGTTCCACACGGGTGAGGGTCCTCCCAGTCCTGGCAGGAAGGAAGTAGCCCCCAAGCACAAACGGGCAGCCCCAGGCGTGTATATCCACAATCCCGCGTCTTTCGTCAGCTCAGCAGCCATCCCCTTCTACCTTTCGCCAGACGGGAACCTGTCCCCTTTAGCAAACATTGCCTCATATTTGCCATTCAATTCCTCAGGAGAGCCGTGTTCCTGATATTGTGTAGTGAGGAGAGTGACCTTGGCTGGCCTGGGGGGCACATTATGGAGCGCCTACAGTTCACACAGAATCCACTAGGTGGAGCAGCCACTGTGACTGGGTCAGCTCCTCTCAGCACTTTGTAGCTGTTCTAATGTGTAACCTAAGGAGAGTGGGAAATGAAATGCAAAAACAGCCGTATCAAAAGGCACAGGACCCTGTATAAATAAATTGCAGGGCAAAAATGAGTTTCCAGTTACCTTAGCTGTGGTCGGATGCGTTTTGAGAAGGAAATGCTTTTGATCCATGCTGCAATGTGCAGTCAGTTTTTATGCCCTTCAGCCTCCATAGGAAAAAGGACTCTCCTTTGCAGACTGCAGAGGTTTTTCTTATCCCTTCTTTAAAGCGTGAGTCACATGATTGTTCTCCAAACTGTGGCCAAACTTAGGCACAGAGCACAATTTTGGGAAAATATCAGTGGATTAGTAGGCACTTTCACACTACCACAAAACTGGCTTAAGCCCATTAGTGCAAAAAGACTCAGCATTCCTCTGAGAAATATGTTATGAAAGAGAAATGCCCCATTTAGGAGACAACGTAAACACTAACCCCCACCATCCCTCTCCTCAACTTAATGTAAAGAGTGCTAATGGGTATCTGGGATTGCTCCCTTGACATCAACCAAGCCCCAACCTTCACTGTAAAATATGTAGGTCTATTTAATTCCCATTCAAAGAAAATATGTGCTATAGAGTCCCTCAACAATCAATCCTCGGCATTCTGTGTCTTTCACATACAAGCAAAGGGAATACTGTTGCAAAATTTTTTTATCATATAATGTAGATTTGTTTTTTTCCAGAAGACCACATCATGCAGCAAAGAAAAATGGCAATTGAACATGTTAAGACACAGTGCAGCTGTAGACGTGCACCCGTAGCATAACCACTAAGTGGACATGTTTTGTGACTGTCAGTGAAGCTGGATTATTGGAAAAATTTTGTCTTGGATCAGCTCCATGTTGTTGATGCATTGTGTTTTCCTGGTTACAGATACAATGTGCTGCCCTTTCTCTGGCCCTCAGGCTGGCCCCTGGGACCTGTTGCCACAAAACGCCACGCCTTGACACCTACAGTGGCTGGTGTTTGACAAATGCACTCTGCAAAACATTTCTATGTAAAATTTGGATCTGCTTTTTAATACCAGTGAGCCAACCTCAGATGTGCAAATATAAGAATATCATGCTTTGAGAAAGCAGTAAAAAAAACACCTGACATTGTACCTCTGTCTTTGCATTGCTTCTGGAAGCTGGCACCCTGTCTCTGGTGGAACACCAGCCTCATAAAGCAGACTGTCTTTGCTGGGCGACATTTTGAATCACCTTTCGCAACATAACGTTTGAGCTCCTTTCACAGCACACACGAATCATTTCAAACATCATCAAGGCGAACCCAAGCCAGCGCTGGCAATCCGCTTAATGTTTTTTTATTATGATTTTATTTCTTTCTTCTTTTTTTTTTCTGGACAAACCTCAGAGTGTGCTCTAGTGCCAGATTGCTGCATGTAACCCACTGCAATTGCACAGTATTGGGAATGTCATTAAAATGATCTTGGCCCACTTGCGTCGGAAGGCTTTATCATTTCGGCACGGTTGGGCTGCCACGGAGACCACAGTTTTGAAATACTGGCTTTTTAAAAATGCTGTATGGTTCCAATACTGTGTCAGTCATCAGGTGAATTGGGTGGGTGAATTGTCCTCATGTACTCAAGGGAGAAGCTCTTTTGTGAGAAGGGAAACAGCGATGTTCATTACAGGTGGGCCCAAGGACAGGGGGTGAATTTGAAAGCAAGTACACAGCGCAGGTGTTGTTGCTAATGTATGGCTCATGAAATTGAGCCGATACTAATGAGTGAGGCTGCATGGCATTTCCTGAGTTTATCAAACCGGAGCCCAGTTTCTCTCTATCTTCTCTCATGGGAATGTCAGAAGGGAGCGTGCGGCCTGTCCAAGATTAGCTGATTGACGTAGCCACACGTATCTCAGGTTTGTGTTCGTCACCTGCTGCCATTATGTGTTACAGCATTTGTCACTGTCAAGGGGTGAGATTCTGTCCTGTTTCTGTGCTACTGCATCTACCATTTGACGGCGGCCATATTGTTTCTATATAATG
The DNA here is from genome assembly GCA_022702515.1 of Ilyophis sp. 1 JC-2022. Taxonomy (NCBI): domain Eukaryota; kingdom Metazoa; phylum Chordata; class Actinopteri; order Anguilliformes; family Synaphobranchidae; genus Ilyophis; species Ilyophis sp. 1 JC-2022. The sequence goes on along the minus strand of CM040395.1, from coordinate 26,780,182 downwards.
GGAAGGATACCGCACCTCTTGGTGAATGTGCTGTCGCTGAGCATAACTATACATTTTTCCGTGGGATTGTGATGCACGCTCAGTTTTATGTTTTATGTTCACATATTGTATGTCTATTGGTTAGTTTTGCAAAGCCGCAATTCTGTTTTTGAATCTTGGATCCACAGGGAATTTCTGTACGAAGAAATTTAACCGATTTAAATTACCTTGCCATTACCTTAACCCTCATATAATGTTCCGGGTGAATTTCACCACATTCAATGTTTGACGTCTCTTAAAAACCAGTTAAGCTTATTTTTTATCTTGGCACTGTATGATTTGTCCTAATTTGTTGGGGTTAAATAGTAAACAAGTCAGAACATAGTATACAAATGTGTTGTGTGGGGTTATTTGTTGGGTAGCAGTATAAAATGTAAAAAAATATACAACATTTTTCTGATTTTTAAATTCTGGTGGCACTTTCCCATATAGATTTTAAACTTCACAAACTTTCACTTACCTCATGCTCTAAAATTATTTTTTATATTTAGGGATATAAGGCCAGTTAAAAGGCTAATTGGGAGACACACAAAATGTGACACAGAAAGTGTCAAAACTTTCCCATTACAATAGTTTTGTGTGAGTTTACACTTTTGGGATGAAATTGACCCCAAACATAAAAGGCGTGATAAAACATGAACATAATATGAGGGTTAAACAATAAGAACGATCCCTTTTCTGTCTGGGTGTTACTACCATAAAAAATGCAGGCCTAACATATCCAACCTGCTGCACCTTGTTCAGAATCCCATGCACACAGTTCTCCATTCTGGGTAGAATCGCATGTGTGCTGCCAGGCTTCCTTTCCCCACCGGATGACATTTTAAACACCCAAAGAATCCAGGTCTTTCCTTTAGTCAGCCTCTGGCCCCGGTCCAAATACACCTGCCTAGCTGCCCGACCGCACTGAGAAAACACGGGAGAGAAAGGCCGAGCGAGAGTAAGAGAGAGCGAGAGAGAACAGACAAAGGACCTCAAAGTCCAGTTTGCAGACACACACGCGAGGTATTTTACTTTTTACACACCAGCTCACCTCCTCCGTATCCCACACGTAGCTACGAAATGTGCCCTCGCGTTCGACAAACGGATTCAAAACTCGAACCCCGAGCAGGAAGGCGGCTCCGATGAGATTTGAGAGGAAGTTAGCGATAGACTTTATTTTGCGTCGCTATTAAAGCGGCTGTCGGTCCGGGTGAGCGGCAGCCTCACCTGTCATTGATAAACAGGAGCACTAGAGGAGGGAGGGAGGGAGGGTGGGGGAGATAAAGAGAGAGAGAGAAAGAGAGGGTGGACCACATTTTCGGGAGGCCCATGTGTCCCACCCTGGCAGTCCCACCCATGTGCGTGATACACCAGCAGAGAGCTCTGTCTGGAGCCACACTCTCTAACTATGCAAAGGGACGGCTTTGCTGACCGCCATGAGGATCTGCATTGCATGGCCACAACCGCATTTTCAAAAGTAGTATCCTGTCACAAATGACAGGGTGAAAAGGATCCTGTCACAAGTAGCAACGCTGTTTCAGGGATCCGTTTCTGTATGAAGCTGAACAGATCCGCAACACCGCTGCCTTTGATACACTCCATCGCTGCCGATTGAGAAATTCCACATGAGGTTACGACACGCACTGTTGCTATGTTATATGTGTTTTCATCCAAACAATACATAGTATGGTTACATTCAGTGCATATCGTTTTGGGTTTTGTGGAACTGGGTTTTCATCCGGGTGCCCTAATAACATATTTACAAACATGTAACAATGCGCAGTACTTATCAGCAATGCATTTCATTCATCATGTGTAATGCAGTTATTAATAATGTATAGACCATTAGCACTGAACCATGCTATAAATATTATTGTGTGAGGCCAGAATTGTTGGTGCTCTAAGTGGAATCTTCACATCACAAATACGAATGGCTGCTTTATGTCTAGCAAGAGACATCCTAACTCAAATGTTTCACTGGCATTGAGCTGACTATAGTGCTTGAGTGCTGTCAGTGACCTGTTGCTATATTGCGCTCAGAAGACAAATAAATGGCCCTGATGCTTCCAACCAGGGTTCTAAATGCTGTCTTATGTGCTGCGGCAACTCTGGGACATTATTACACTTGAAGAGACGTGACCTTGACGTGGCCTTTTCGTACAAATTTTGAGAACTTTGCGTCCAGTTGAAGAAAAGTTTGAACTTTTGTACATTCGTATGGCTTTAAGTATAGATCCCCACTGCTGCCCGGATTTTCAGCCCGGCCGTTTGAAGTCTCACGAGCCCGGTGGAAAATAAACCTCACAAATCTTACAGCAGCAATAAATAACCATAAATAATATGACGCAACTTAGACGCTCACGTTTCTCCTTGCATGGTTGACAACATGGTTGGCTACTGTTCTCTGATAATGTCCTTGCTCTCGGTGTACGACCTAAGCTCTGTATGTCTGAGGAGCCTGCTGCAACAATATTGTAAAATAACCTGCCACAATGCTCTCGTAATGCATACATGCGTGTATCTCGCTGGACAAATAGACAGTATATACAATTACAAGTCAGCGGCTTAGTCAGTGTTTTTATGGGCATCTGCTGAATAAATATTCTATAAGTTCTGATTATTATTACTATTTGTCTTCTGTTTATTATGCATTTGCTTTGTAGACACCCTTGTCCAGACTGATTTAAATTGTTTTGATTTGGCACATTATCCATTTATACAGGTGGGCATTAACTGAGGCAGTTCAGACTAAGTACCTTACTCAGTAGGACAACATAATGAAATTCTCTGTGTTCATTTGGACTCTAACAGAGTTTATGTAAGTCCAAGAGGGATCAAATGTACTCTATCAGAGTTGATTTAACACTGACGATGTTACTGTGCCGCTATGCTCCATCTGGGAATTAAACCTACTGCCATATAAGGTAACAAGCTTGGCTTTAGGATAAGTTTTTGCTCAGACTGGTGTGAATATATACAAAAATATATATTATATTCAAAAATATATGTTGCCTAGTGTGAAAGTGAGTAGACTGTGTAAAGTCTGTGTGCATTTCTGAATAGTGTGTATGAGTAAAATTGAGATAAAGTGTGTGTATACAGCCAGTGTCCACACAGTTTATATTGTCTGTGCATGCTGTGTAGGTTTGTGCACTAGTGTGTATGTACAGTGAGTGAGGGTGTGTGTGTGCATATACAGTTAGGTCCATAAGTATTTGGACAGTGACACAATTTGTGTTGTTTTGGCTGTGTACTCCAGCACATTGCATTTTAAATGGAACAGTAACTAAGTGCAGACTTTCAGCTTTAACTTTAAGGTTTTTACGTCCATATTGGATGAATGGTGTAGCAATTGTAGCGATTTTTATACATAGTCCCCCCTATTTTAGGGGACCAAAAGTAATTGGACAAATGAACATAAACTTTAATAATTTTATCATATTTTATATTTGGTTGCATATCCTTTGCATGTCATGACCTCCTGATGTCTGTGACACAACAATATCAAAATACTCTTGATATCTTATTTTAAGGTACTCTTACAAGCGATACTATAATCTTTCTGCATTTGACTGTATCTCTTTGGGAATTGGGGGGTGGGACTAGATTAAAATGTAAATTACATGGGAATAGTATGGAACACATAGGTTAAATGGCTGTAAGTCATCAATGGTCTGAGGTATCAAACGAGTCTCAAACCATCACTCTGCTGGATGGACCTAACTGTATGTGCCTAGTGTGTATGCGCTTGACCGTGTGTGTACAGCGTGTTTGTGTGCATGCAAGTATGCTTTTGTGTGTTTGTGGTGTGACTGCATGTGTATATGAGTGTGTGTATGAGCCTGCAAGTGTCCATGTTACTTTTTTATGTGGACATATACAAAGTATTCAAATGTGAGCCCACCTGCATATGTGAACATTGAGTGTGCAGTGAGTATACGTGTGTAGTGAGTGCACGTGTGCAGTGAGTATATGTGTGCGCGCGCGGTGGGGACCACAACGTGCTGTGCCACGGTGTGAGAGTCATGTGGTCACTGTCACTGCACTGCATCCAACCAGTGCCAGTCACACACTGACTGCCTCCGGGCCGCTGACCCCACAGAGCGGCTAAACCTCTTACCGCGCCTCGCTCCCGTTTACTCCCCATGGTTCCGGCGGCTCCACCCCCTCCGCACTCCAGCCCCAACAGCACAAAGTTTCTCCCTGCAGTTTATCACCGTCCAATGATCTTATTTTACCCAATCTAGGACAGCTTGTACTACTTACATACTTGCATTGCGTACTACTTTTTTGCTGGGGTAAGGGCCTTGTTCAAAAGTTCAATTCCGGATATGAATCTCGAAGCCTCTGGACAAAAATGGCCGCAGGGTTGGGGGTGACACTAGTGTGGGTCACGTCCTGTGCGTGTCATTCCGAGAATAAATTTTACCCCTCGCGGGACCGCCCAACCCCTCCTCTTCCCCCGCCCCCCCAGGCCACATGGGTGCTGTGAATGACCTTATCTGTAACAAGCTGTGCCTCACCACTCTTTCGTCCTGGGAGAGTTTGCCTTTGCTTAAATGACGGAGGTTTCGAGGAAATCTGAGTCATGGGAATCAAATGCATGGATAATAAAGTGGACTCAGTGCTGAGAATTTGTGTGTGGAAAAACAAAGGGCCACCTAACTGCGCCTTTAAGTTAGCCTTTTAAGCGTCAAGGCATGGCCTACCTCTCTATTGCGTTAGCTGGCAAGGACTTGTGCGACTGGTAAAAAGGTACCAGGATGTAACGAGTTCCTCCATTTTCTCAAAACAAACATCACCCCACCTGGACATCACCTAATAATTTTTTTTTACCCTTTTTGATAGTCAATGGTGGCTACAGCACGTCCAACAAACAGTACTGTGGATGCCCGATGACTATATTACAGTGTGTGGTACCTCTACTGTGTGGACACTTTCAGTTTTCAAAATGCTCCCTATACTGAACAGGGTTTTATGTACTTATTGACTATGGATTTTGAAGCAAGGTGCTGCAGTATCACTGGACCCAAGGTAAAACATTTTGTGACAAGGCAGAGGCCTCGTCTGCTGGTATGGCCTCGCCTGCTGGCTTTTGAAGGGAATCTTGTGTTTTTGATGCCAGAGCAAAAGGGTAGCGGGCGTGCCTCCCGGACCAAACCCGAGGGAGCTGACCGCACTCCCCTCCGCTCCTGGCAGGGGCTGCACCCTGTGAGAATTAATACTCTGGACTGGACCTGGGCGGAGCTTTCTGAAGTGCCTCCAAACCTTAGAGGACCATACTTATTTTTTTTCTTCCTAAGGGGACTATTCTGACCGCTCAGATAAGGGGGGTGGTAGGGAATCTAACTGGAGCCAGGCCTGCAGCGAAAGGCAGGCTGTAGCCGCTCTTCTGCTCCTCCGGCTTACAGGCGGTTTTACTTGTTCTCCTATTTCGGTCAGAGCCATCTTCCAAATGGGTTAAGGAGAAAAGGAGAATGCAGCTCGACCACTGCCACTGTGGGCATATAAAGTACTGCAGATTCTCTCGGTCTTAAAATGTCTTTTTACAATGACTTCTAAGCTCGGTGATAATGACATTCTGCCAAGAATGTCCCAAATCCGACATAAGTGAGGTTTTGCCATGGCTGGTGTGACCTTTTATGGACAGGCTAAAAGAGAGCATTCACCTATCATACTCTAACAAGCCACCTTTGCTTTTGTTCGGCCTTTTGACTAATTCGCTCTGTTTGACACATCTCCCCTTGTTTTGGGCTTGCTCGTTGTGGCAGGGTGGCTATGTCTGAGAAAAGGCTTAGTTTTGGGTGAACAGCTGGAGGGAATGACTGCTATTCGCTTGGAGTAATTGCCCCGTTTGGGGCCCAGACCTGGCGGGTCCCAGACCACACAATCTGCGGGTTGAGACTGAACGAAGGGTTGCTGTGTCTCATTTTCAGTTTGAGCAGGTTCAGCTGGGTCATCGACTGTTAGATGTGTTGACTCCCGGGCACCACACACACACACACACACGCGCGAGTACACATACACACGCACCTCCACGCACATATACACAGGCAACACCTGTTGTCTGAGGGGTAGAGGAAGTTATGGCTGGTCTTGCTGCACTTGCTTGCTGTTGTTGCTGCAGGCATTTACTAATTCCATCCACTAGGGGTGCAGTTATTCCTAATTCTAACAAGGGAAATTCTTGTATGTAGACACAGAATTTTGATTAATATAGCTTGTTGAAAGTTGAAAAAGCTATATAATAAGTTACATGGCTGAATTGGTGCACTGGATATGCAAATAAGTGTTCTTGGGTAATTGAGGAGGACCTAGCTTGATATATAGCACAGATACACAAGTGAAAGAGTCGTCTCAGATTTGTGACCGTATGGATTTTTTAAACATGCATCTAAAGACATATTGAACGTATATTCTGGTGAAGAGTCTTTTGGACGCACATTTTATTGTTCGGGACATTAATAGTTTGTACAGCTGGAATGAATACTGCTCCTGGACCTGTGTTCCTCAGTTGAATTTTTGGATGTGAGTCGTCAAATACCATGTTAATGGTAGGATTTGTTTTCTGGTTTTATTGAACGATTTGTTGGCCTTGGAACTGAACACTATGACAGCTCCCCTCTTATTAAGTTTCAATATTTGAACACAATATAATATCACATAGGCATGGACTTCTCAGCTTGATAATATGTTCCATACTCAGGGAACCCTTAAAAAAAGTAGAACGGGGAAGGGGGAAGGGGTCCTTGTTATCACCTCAATGTATTTCTCAGGTGGCCTGCAACAGATGACATTTTTAGTGCTAGTCTTCAAAATCCACAAGTGGCCTCCTGAATCACAATGTCTTGATGTCCATATTGGTTGAAAGCAGCTGTGCACCAGGATTTCATTGAAGGACACTGTGACTTATTCTGAATTTGAGGAAGATACAGTCACAGGGACACAGTCTTATTTTCCTGGCTCAGAGCTATCAACCTGAAATCTTGAGTTTAGTCTCAATGTCCATACATTTGTGTGGTCTTAGTCTTAACCAAACCATAAAGTCACTTTGTCGGTGTGTCTGTATAAACACCTCAGGTAACATTGGATATTAGCGTGATCCTCAAACTTGATATCAGCCCTTGTCTTAGACATGACTGAGAATCAGAAAATTATGTCAGGAAAAGTATGAACAGCAGTCATAAAACAGCAGGTATAAAGGGAAAAAGGCCCGAACCTCCATTGAAGTGTAAAAATACAAAAAAGAAAAACAAGGATCACTTCTGTATTAAATTGCTAAGACAATTGCTAATAATTGCTAATGAGATAAAAAGGACTGAGCAGAGATTTTTTTGAGGGACTTTAGGGGAGTCACCACCATAGCTGCTGTCCTCAAGACCCCTGGACTGTAAAACAATCCCAGCATGCCTAAGGAAAGAGAGGACAAGGTGGTGCTGACTCAGTACGACAGCTGTGCATTTCCAACTTGCCAAGTCACATGACAGGTGCAGGCAGGCCTTGCCAGTGTCTCCATCGGATCAAGAGCGGGAACCAGGCATGGCCGTGTCCCAGCTCATCAGGAGTTGGCGAGGCAAGGGTCACAGGGCGTGGTTGGTATGATGGGGCCAGAAAACCTGCTTCGAACCCGTGGCACCACCAGGATCCCTGCATGCTGTCTTTCAGCAATAGTGTCCCTACACTCAGTCTGAAGAAAATGTGTCTGTTCCAACCCCCCTGACAAGCACAGGGTAATATCAGTGCCTGCTTCAAATGGCATGTTCGGTGGACTTAAAAACATCTCCTTTGCTGATAAGCATCAACATTTTAACTTAATATATTAGCACATACATCCAGCCAGAGCCAGGAATTTATTTGAAGCCGTCTTGGATAAAAAAAAAAGGGGGAATGCGTGGGCTGAATGAAAAGTAGTCCCTCCGAGCCACGCGCCAAGCAGTTAGTTCTTGGTACGGTCAAACAAACCATTAAGGCCGAACATTTTCAAATATTTTTTCAGCTAACAACTGGACGCGTCGCACGGGGGGCATTCGCCGCAGAGGCGACGGCTGAATGGGTGTTCCCCGGGAACGGGTAGAGAAATGCCTCCTTTCCCTCCAACGGCAAGTGTTAAACACACATGGAGAAGGAGGAGTGAATAGACGTTATCAGCACGACCGAGGGAGAGAGCATTCTGAAAGTGGAGGCCCGAGATTAGATCAAATCCGAATCGGGCGGGGGGCGGGGGGTAGGTGGCCGGTGTGCAGGGGAGTTTTCGCTTTTACACATCTGCGGATCTCGTCTGGGTAGCTTATTATTTCTGAAGATATAGCGGCTATTTATTGCCAGGACGAGCGAGCCCTTTGCCATGGACCCTCGGTCACATCTGTTGCTTATTAATCCCCTGTTACTCCGCATAGCTCTGAGCCAGTTTCGCCCTGGCCTGTGCGACGACAGTGTGTGGGAAGATGCGTGCGTGGTTGTTTTTCTGCTTGTCCATTTTCCCCTTCCTCCTTTTCTCACAAAATTTTGACAAAAAATCTACTTTTTTGGCTGTGGGGAAATGATTCATCATCTGTGACCGAGGCCTAGAAGTCCCCCCCCCACCTCCAAACAGTTTTTTTTTAAATAATAATTTTTCATTAATGAAAATGCTGTTTGGATCTTGGCGAGGCGGAGTGCCTGTAATTGCTAGGGTCCATGTTGTCGCTAGCAATTTGAAATAATGAGGTTTGGGGAGGGACAAGGGGCTGAGAAAGGTTCAGGACTGCCAGGAATACGTGTTTGTGGTGTCGTTGCGTGAGAGTATTGCCGTTTCGGAACCCTACTCATAATGCCTCTGTGTTTGGGTTTGGTTTCTCGGACACAAAAAATGTCTCCAGAGGCAGGGACAGATATCACACTCCAAGCCCAATAAAGGAAACCTCGCTGGTCAAAACCATAAAAACGTCAAACGGCACTGGATTGTCAATCATAACCGAAGGTTAACAAACAGTACTATTTGCGGTGTATCCTAAATGTTTATGAGTGTTTTTTTTTTCAAACGAGAGGTCACGTCTGTGTGCGCACGCCGTGTATGTTTGCGTAGGTGCGTGTGTGCGTCTTTACCAATCAGTTACATTCCTCCTTGTTATTGGACGGCTCTTGTTTCATGTCCACGATATGATTTGTGGCAGGCTTTGTTTCACAGAGCTGACCTCTCAGAGAGAGAGAGCATGTAAAGGCAAGCCATCTACCCCCCAAGCAGAGGTGAACGGCGTCTGTTTAAAGACCTGTGCCTCTCAGTGCCGTGCCTTCGACTCATTCCACACTAGCAGCTGAGAACTCCCCCACCAACCCCTGTGCTTTGCATGTCAAGCCACCGGCAAGTTTTTTAGCTTGATCCTCTTAAGAGATTACATTTTATGGAGTTTTTGGTACCAATAAATTCCCTCAGGTTCTGTCTCGAGTAAAGCTACCGCACAAGGAAGGAAGTCCATTTGTTTCTTCGTCTGTCTCAGCATGTTTTCGCGCAGTTAGATTGATGTAATGGGCAGCAGCGGATCTGCCTCTGCAGCCAACCATGACGAAGACATCGGGTACATTTACTCGCACGTGTCGCCGATGGACAAGTCGAGTTCCCTTCTCTAGAAATGATTGACCAATCAGAATCAATCACAGTTTTTTTGTGCAGTGAAATATTTTGAACCGACTCCAGTTAATCGGTCAGTTATTGATGGCGCACAACAGCTCAGCCAAGTATGCCACACTGAGCTCTGTGGCGCCCCCCTGCTGATCAGACCAGTGTCTGAAAGCCTGAGTCTGGATCCTTCGTATAAAGCTATACCATTACATTGAGGCGTTTGCTACCGCGTCAACTGCAATTGTGATGAGTGAATTGGGATGTGTGGTTGTTGTGCTTGGGTCCGAGCACACCTAGTACACACGCTCACAACAGCTGCCGGTGATGGCTCTGGGTCATGGTGTTTCCGAATGCGTAATTGTGTTCCTCTTTGTTTGTAATTTAACTCTGGCTACCTGAAGGCCAGTAGTGTCCTGAGGGTCAGAGAGAGACCGCCCGCATGCCTAATACCGCCACTCAGCCCTGTGACTGAACCGAGCTAGCCTCTCCGTCACTGCCCCTAGAGCCCACGCCGGTCAGAGATCAGCAGGCAGTGCGGTCCCTCGGGAGCGACCCCCCCACAGGGGAAGCGCGCTGTCCCTAAGCAGCGCCGACCACCACGGCCGTACAACGCCATTACAATGCGATAAGACCGCCGTTGAGCTTGGGTAATCGCCGGCGGAGCCGCGGTTGTCACGTTTGTTCACGTCCATCATTTCTGTGGCAGGCAGTGCGGCGCTCTCAACGAGGGCGTCCCATTCTCCATTCTCCCTCCTGCCCCCGCCGGTCACACCCCCCGCCCCCTCCAAAAAAAAGCACAGCAGTCTGTCTCTCCTCATTAATATCACTGCCAATCACTCCTAATCCAGTTCTGAGCAGCTGCAGAGGAGAACACAAAGAATTACACCTCTTTGCTTTCGAACACATGGTGCACCAATCAGGGGTCACTTTTGAGTGACGTGGAATTTTGAGTTATAATTTTTTTTGTCGTTGCATTAAATGGTTCTTTATAATTTCTCTTTGTTCTGTTGCTGCAGCAGTGGGACCTTTGCCTCGGTCTAAGCGTATTAAAGTTGCAATCAATCTTTCTTAACAACCTTCAGTTTTATACATCAAATCCATAACTGCAAAACAGCTGAGGCCCTGCCCCTCCCTTCTCCCCCCATACCCTGCCGGCCACCCACGACCCCCCGTCCAACTCCCTCCGAGCCTGTCCGCTGCAGAGCGCACAAACCGCAATCCTCGCAGAACCTTTTTGCTGACATCAACTGTTTTTTGGGGCACATCGTAAATTGTGAGGTGCGTTAACTCAAAGCGAGCCGTCTGTTGACCTCACGCAAATTCTTCATTTTTCTTTCAAGTTCTTGAGTACAGCCTCAAGAAAACAGAGAGAGAGACTTTCATTCATTCTTTGTTCTTCTCTCACTCTCCATTTCCTCTCCCCTTTCTTTCCCGAAAAGACCTGAACATTATAAGCTAAGTTTGACCTTTGAGAACCAGACTGACAGGGGTTAACCTGCAGGGACAGCACCCTGTGAGTGTGGAGTTCAACCTCTGTAATGGGGGGGGGGGGGGGATATATATATATAGAGAAAGAGAGAGATAGATGCAAAGGGAACAACATGGGCAATAAGGTGTTGACATTAATTTGTGATAAAACAGGCGTTAAACAATCTCCCACGTTATGTGATGAAAGACAGAGGGATAAGGAAATGAACACGATTAGCTTGCTGCCAGCTAAATGAGGCTGAGCAGGGCGGCATGGAAAAGGAGATGCTAAACAAACAACAAAAACAGAATCATAACTGGCTTAAAGACCTCAGGGGATTTTATAATTCCACCGCACCTGCTGGCATCCTATTCCACATGTGTCTCCCTGCCAACTTTGCAAACACAGGCATACAAGCAAAACAAACAGGGCGGCGTTATCGCATGCACTGCTCAGACGCATTCCACTGCTCAGAGACTACTTTGAGCTAACAGCTTTCATACGCTCCAGTCTCAGAGACTACTTTGAGCTAACAGCTTTCGTACGCTCCAGTCTCAGAGACTACTTTGAGCTAACAGCTTTCATACGCTCCAGTCTCAGAGACTACTTTGAGCTAACGGCTTTCATACGCTCCAGTCTCAGAGACTACTTTGAGCTAACGGCTTTCATACGCTCCAGTCTCAGAGACTACTTTGAGCTAACGGCTTTAATACACTCCAGTCTCAGAGACTACTTTGAGCTAACGGCTTTCATACGCTCCAGTCTCAGAGACTACTTTGAGCTAACGGCTTTCATACGCTCCAGTCTCAGAGACTACTTTGAGCTAACGGCTTTCATACGCTCCAGTCTCAGAGACTACTTTGAGCTAACGGCTTTCATACGCTCCAGTCTCAGAGACTACTTTGAGCTAACGGCTTTCGTACGCTCCAGTCTCAGAGACTACTTTGAGCTAACAGCTTTCATACGCTCCAGTCTCAGAGACTACTTTGAGCTAACGGCTTTCATACGCTCCAGTCTCAGAGACTACTTTGAGCTAACGGCTTTCATACGCTCCAGTCTCAGAGACTACTTTGAGCTAACGGCTTTAATACACTCCAGTCTCAGAGACTACTTTGAGCTAACGGCTTTCATACGCTCCAGTCTCAGAGACTACTTTGAGCTAACGGCTTTCATACGCTCCAGTCTCAGAGACTACTTTGAGCTAACGGCTTTCATACGCTCTAGTCTCAGAGACTACTTTGAGCTAACGGCTTTCATACGCTCCAGTCTCAGAGACTACTTTGAGCTAACGGCTTTCGTACGCTCCAGTCTCAGAGACTACTTTGAGCTAACAGCTTTCATACGCTCCAGTCTCAGAGACTACTTTGAGCTAACGGCTTTCATACGCTCCAGTCTCAGAGACTACTTTGAGCTAACGGCTTTCATACGCTCCAGTCTCAGAGACTACTTTGAGCTAACGGCTTTCATGCGCTCCAGTCTCAGAGACTACTTTGAGCTAACAGCTTTCATACGCTCCAGTCTCAGAGACTACTTTGAGCTAACGGCTTTCATACGCTCCAGTCTCAGAGACTACTTTGAGCTAACGGCTTTCATACGCTCCAGTCTCAGAGACTACTTTGAGCTAACGGCTTTCATACGCTCCAGTCTCAGAGACTACTTTGAGCTAACGGCTTTCATGCGCTCCAGTCTCAGAGACTACTTTGTGCTAACGGCTTTCATACGCTCCAGTCTCAGAGACTACTTTGAGCTAACGGCTTTCATGCGCTCCAGTCTCAGAGACTACTTTGAGCTAACGGCTTTCATACGATCCAGTCTCAGAGACTACTTTGAGCTAACGGCTTTCATACGCTCCAGTCTCAGAGACTACTTTGAGGTAACAGCTTTCATACGCTCCAGTCTCAGAGACTACTTTGAGCTAACGGCTTTGAACAAACGCTCCAGTCTCAGAGATTACTGTGGTGCTGGTTTGACTTTTAAAAATGTGTTTAACTTTATGCACGTTTAGTCTCTGCATATGTGTGCGCATGTATATATGCATGTACTGTGTCCGTGTGCACGTGAATGTGTAGTGTGCATGCATACTGTGTGTGTGCATGTGTGTGTGTGTGTATGTCAGTGTGTGTGTGTGCACATATGTATAGCATTTATATGAAAATGTGTGTCGTGTGATGACTGAGTAGGCATGTGAAGGGTGTGTAATGGACGTTTTCAAGGTGTAACAGACCATGCCAAAATATATTCCTGGGGAGGTAAAGGAATGTATTAGGAAGTGAAAAGGCAGCATGTGGAAAACATTCCCCTGCATGTGACTGGAAGGCTGCTATGTGGGGAAAAGTTATTCCTCAAGAATAAATAATGTTTTTAGGTCGCGGGCAGAGCACGCTTCCCCTTGTGTTTTAATGACCCATTCAGACAACTGGGAGTACTGCAAAAGTACATAGCAGCTCGGGCACAAAGTGATTTTTGGAGATAGCCTGGCCTCTACCACCCCCCCGCCCTCCCCACCCCGTTCTAGGTTAGCTAGTTTCAAGGTCCCCCAGCAAGCAGCAGTTCCAGGAGTATGAATTTTGATATATGGCCGGCCAAGTCAGCTGATGCCGACCGGTATTGTTTTCTTCCAGAATGGAAATGACATTTCTGAGGGCGGATCCCGGCGCCGCCGGGATAATCCTGCGTTTCGGCTGTCCCGGGGAGAGCTGCCGTGCCGCGTCTCGAGGGGCTGCGCTTGTACGCGATCGTCACCTTCCTGCGCTCGCTCGCCGTCCCGTTATCTCATCCCGTATGGCTCCGTGCGGCTCTGGCTACCTTGACTGAAAATCTAAAAATACCCGTGGCGCGCCACTCAATACCTGCGCCACCCGGCCCGATGACATGCGGGCCTTACTGGCCGCTGCGTCGATCGTCATTGTTGCAGTGAATGTTTCACCGGGCAAGACGTGTCCTCCGCTTTGTTTACGAGATGCGTGATAGCTCGCTATATTTAGTGGCTGGTATAAGTTACTTGATCGTATTAACCTTTGTTGTTCTGTAAACGATCTCCAACTTTCTACAGTTTTTTGGGAGCACAGTAGACTGTATTTAACCTATGGAGAACCTGGAGGACAGACAGACTGTATATTTGACATAACTGTAGACGTATGGCACAGTTCTGAATATATGTGACACAGTGCAATAACCTCTGGGGAGTCATTTTGGGTGTGTGTGTGTGTGTGTGTGTGTGTGTGTGTGTGTGTGTGTGTCTGTGCGTGTGTGTGTGTGTGTGTGTGTGTGTGTCTGTGCGTGTTTGTGTGTGTGTGTGTTTATCTTTGCCCTCTTTACACTTGCCGAATTGCTTTCCAAGTTGCTCTGATTTGGACAGGAATGCAGCTATAATAAAGTAATGCTTACAACCTGTACAAACACAGAATGTTCAACATTGAGTAAACACACTAGGAGAGGCGCAAACCATGTGGAAGACACGCGAGCACATTTGTGTGTAAAAGAGCATGACAGAAAACGCTTGGCCCATTTCTCTCCTGTCTCATATATTACTCTGTCCCTCATTTTCTCCCTCTCTGTCACTTTTTGTCTCACACCCTCTCCCTCTCTGTCACCCCGCATCACACTCTTCCTCCCCCTGTCCCCGTCCCTCTGTCCGTCTCTCTCGTCCCCTGTCAATTTTCCTGAGGGGGAAAAAAAGAGTAAATTTGTTTTCAAACGCAACTTTGTTGTGCCTGATGTACGTTTCCTTTCTGGTCTTTAAGGCGCTGCAATGGGAGAAACCTGATCCTGTCTGCTTCCCTCCCAGTAGACCGTTTATACCCACTTACTTTAGCTCTCACAGCTCCTCACATGGCTTCCCTTTGAGAGCACTGCGGCACGCTATATCCCCCCTGCTCCCCACAACAGGTCCACCTGTGTCGCTGCTGGACCGTTCCCCCGAATGACTGTAACACCCCTCCCCCCCCCCACCTCCGCCCCCGGCTGGTTCACCCCTCACCCTACATGACCCGTTTCGCTGTCCTCGTCCACCTTCAGGTTCACATTCACCCATTTTTCCTTGATTTTTACTTTTCCCATACGGTCCCGGGGCTCCATAGCAGTGTGTTATTCCCTCTTGAGTCGTGACTTTAATTCAGAGCATTCTTTTACTCGCTTGTATTGTTGCTGAAGGATCAGAAAGAGCTGCTGCTGCCTCTGCTTGTTACAGATGAGTGCCATTTTGTGTGCGGGGGGGGATTAGCTGCTATTTTTTCTGTAAAACCCACCTACTGATACACACGCAACATGGGAAATGCGAGGTTGTTTTTCGGGTACCGAAAGCGGCGTAGCCACTGGCAGCGAGTGGTGTGTAAAGCCATGGGAGGCCTCTTGCTCTTTGTGTGGCAGCGCACTGATCCAGGATCAGAAAACCCCAACCTTATTCCTAATCCCGATCATTTTGCACAAAAATTTGAAACTGATTCAGGAAGAGGTTTTGGCTGTACTGAGTTTTTGGCGATAGAGAGATTGTGGAAAGTGGAAAATGTATTGGAGACTGAGCTGTCTGATAACAAATTGAGCGTGGATGCAGCTCTCAAATGACAAATTGCCTGAAACCTGGAAAACTACCCAAGAACAATCTTAATCGCAATATAGAACAAGCTTGCTTTTTTCCAGAATCCGAGACCAAATACATTCCTGTATTCACAACACAAGTTGCAAAGAGCTTGTCAAACAGCCACAAGCGAAATGGGTTGTTTAGCCGCCAGGAAGGTCTGCATAGTAGGTGGGAAACAGGAAGTGACACGGACTTCCTGTGCATAGGAGGATTATTTGTACAGACTGTTCATATAGTTAGTGTAGCCCAGGTGCACTGTAGCCTCAGAGGTCTGAAAGTGCTCCTAGAATCCACGCTACACCATCGCTAATGACTGACCCATGACAACTGGAGATTTGTGCATAGTCAATCCACACGCATGTAGAAGGAAGCAAAAAGCAGCGTGCCCACATAGCACTGAGGCATTGATTGGCTGGTTTGCGACCGTGGTCGACTCCCAGCTGCCTTTAAGCCGCTCTGTCGTCGTACGCTCTTGTCTATATATGTAACCCCCCCGGACCGCAAAGCTTGGGGCATTTTTTAAAAGCGTAAAGATTCTGTGAAAAGACTGCAGCCGGTCTGGGATCCAGAGAGTGGGGCAACGCCTTAAATGTGAAGAGCAGAGCTGAGGGTGAGCCTGTTGCTCCCTCCAAAACGAGAGACTTGGAGACATTTCACTGCGACCGCGGCGAGCGACGCCTTTCTTGCGCTTATGAAGAAGGTGTTATTGATTCTGCTGTGTTATTGATTCTCCTATTTGGTGCCTTTATTATACTGCTGGGAGCTGGTTGTTGCTTATAGGTGGCACTGAAAGCAACGGGTCCTGTTGATTTCTCCCTAAGCATGCAGCCCCAGATCGGGAGTCTGCTACCGCAATACATGTGGGTAACACTGCCCTTTTGGATTTTGTGTCACCCAATCTCTACTTGTCACTCAATCAATCAGTCAATCAATCCATATGTTTATTCAACTGCATTTTCATAAAATGCTGAATCTTTTCCAGGAAGATTCATAAAATCTTTTACAGTGGAAAATTGTGGCAATACAAAACGTAGCGCAACAAACACAAATGAAGGCTTGTGATATTGGGATATTTACCATTCTCAGGCTATGCATATAGACTGATATATGTTTATGAGCCTATTTGCTAGCTGAAGCGATGTCCATCAGAGCGATACGGTGGGCTCCTGGTCTTAATTCAAGCAAAAGAATGTGTGTTCTTGGTGGCTGTCACAAATGATCGTGACTGTACATGAATACTTGGCTCTGGCTGCAATATGACCAGCGATCTAAACGGCTCCCTAATCTCCTCAGAATCGCTGATCTCTGAACAGCACTGAGCACGTGTGTGCTTTGCGTGACATTAAATGGTTGTTTGCTTAGCCCTGACCTGGGATCAGTGTTGAAAGAGTCTGGAATGGAGCGGAATGCAGCCGTCGCCTCATGAAACGGAGCGATGTTGAAACATCATCTCATTTTTGAATTAGGAAAATGAGTTCAACATTTAGCCTCTCGCATCTGCCCAGCCTTTAAAAAACGGTCCAGGGCTCAGAGACGTGGGGAACCTGGATGCCATTGCTGACCGCTGTCAAATGCATGCGAATGAAGTCCAGGGCTGCCTCTGTTTGGCCAGAGAGCCACCATTTAAATAGCACATCCTTGAACAGCAAATCCTTGCGATTATTATCGCGTAACGGTATACCAGTAATGACTTTTCTGGCCGGCTCATGTCTGAGAGTCATTGAACGGTGTTATGCAAAGTGCTATAACTATTACTGACCAGTTCCCTTCTGAAATATAGACCATCTGCATTTAATAAGGCTATGGACATCTACTAAATGACTGAGTAACATAGTGATAATACTACTAATTCTAAATAATCACTTCCCTTTGCAATAGTGTCAGAAGGAGAAGATGACTAAATCTCAGAAATGAGGTAAAAGATATCTTGTGAGGTTGTGCTGGATGTTTTCTAATTGATGCCATCTTTATTCATTAGGCATTGAGAAACTAGTCATGTGACTTTGGTTCTAAACATGCAAGCGAGTGATGCAAGACCTAGGCTTTCATCAGAAACAAAGTTCCTGTTGCCACTGAAAGGAGACTCATCAGGGCATCAGTATCAATATTAATAACATGACCTTCACTGACATCACCAAACCCTCATCCTTCTTCCTACACATCAGGGCTGCCCAACCCTATTCCTGGAGTTCTACCGTCCTGAAGGTTTTCACTCTAACCCTAACAAAGCACACCTCATTTAACAGCTAGAGATCTAGTTGAGCTGCTAATTAGTAGAATCAGGTGTTCCAAATTAGGGTTGAAATGAAAACCTACAGGATCTCCAGGAACAGGGTTGGGCAGCCCTGCTATAGGTTGTTCCTTGTTACATGTATGGTACAGTTATCCTTTGCCCTGCTGGTCTCATACCTAGCATACAGTCAGTATGCAGTCTGTAGCAGTCCGGGGGGAGGCCAAAACCAACAGACAAGACATGTCTGGAGCTCCTGGGTCCCTGTTGGTGGGGAACAGCCCAGCTGCAGTTAATCAGCTAAATAAGCACAAACAAATGTGCCCATAAACTGAGTTGGCTGAGTAGCATCTCCCTGCTCTGTAGTCTTGAAATGAAGTGAAGTTCCTTAGCTTCGTTAAGGCGCATAAACATGCACCTCAGTGTTAAGACAGGAGGGAGTGAACATCAAAGCTCACCTGGTCCTGGATTTGCTCAGTGAGGCTGGAAATTAATCCACAAAACAGGTTGTGGGCACCCTGAATTGGAATCAACCAGTCATTAAAAATTCGAAAAAATGTTTGCTGTGTCAATGAATGCTCATCTCTTATTCCGGACATCTGTCCATGTGGACATATATAATATAATGTATATAAACATAATGATGGGGGGGATCTCTTGATGAGAAGTCGATTTTAAGTTTTCAAAACGCATTGGGAGATTAAAAAATTTGATTACTATTTGATTATTCAGGGAACTATATGTGATATATAATGTGCGAAATGTAGAAATTGCTCATTGAAATGGCTGAAAGAGTATAACTAGTGTACTCTTCTTCGAAGTACATTTCATAAATGCCATTCCTCTGAAATGCATTTCTGTTACTGAGTTGAAGCCCATTGGCACTCTTAGCACATTTTGGGTTGTTTCTAGTAGTCCTCCAACAAAGCTATATGATTACCCTGAAACACACACACCACATTTGATACTTTTGAATATGAAAGCCAAGAATTTTGCGGGAGGTAACGTGCATGTTCCAAGTTGGTGAATCAAAATAAACACTGAATAGATTAAAGCTTCAAAATGTACGGAGCTAACATTCATTTCAAGCTACATTTAGACGAGCGGGTTTGGGGAATGGCGGGATTAAGTCGTCTAGGGTTTCTCAGGTTTCTGTTGCGTTATTTCTCCCAATGATGAACCTGTTGGCCACAGGCTACTGGTCCCTGTCAATGAGGGACGTGCCTCTCTTGTGATTGGCACGAGCTTTCCTGTAGTATTGTGTGGAAAATATTCACTGGCTCATGGGTGAATGCATTGGAGGAATGCACATTCTTTAGTGGCAGTGCAGGTGTGGGAGACAGTTTAAACAGTGACTTGATCGGCACAACTGGCGATTCCAAACTGGGACAGAAAAGTAGTATGCGTTCAAATATGACACTTAACCTTCCTATTACGTTCGGGGTCAGTTTGACCCCATTCAGTGTTGGAAGTCTCTTAAAAACCAGTTAACCTTATTTGTTTCCATCTTGTATGACTTTTTCTAATTTGGTGCGATTAAATCGTAAACATGCAATAAACATAATGCTGTTTTCAAAAGTCCTGTACCAACTGTGTATACAGAGGTGCTGCATGGGGTCATTTTGACCCCAGGCTTTGTATAATTGTATAATTTATATTACTTTTGAATTTGAATTTGTTATGTTTTTGTTGTGGGTGATTCTGGGTACTTTCCCAAACAGTTTTTAAACTTCACACACGTTCACTTACCTCCGGCTCTAAAGTGAGAAGTTTATCATTGATTTTTAACATTTAGGCTGGGAGTCAATTGGGAGACATTAAGAAGGTGACACACAAAGTGTCAAAATTGTTCTATTACAATAACTAATTTGACCCCAAACATAAAAGGTGCCATAAAATATCAACATAACAGGAGGGTTAAAACAGATACTGATATATGTTTTTTGTCTCTAAATCACAACTTGAGGTACCCTTAATCATTTTATTTTCCCTATTGTCATACTATACTCGGTGCCTACCAAATTAAAGGAAAGACAGATAGGCAGAGAGTGCAACGGTGGTCAATCTCTTTCCTGTCTGGGTTGTTCCGGTCCTGTCCAATCACCTTTAAGAGTTCCCAAAAGGCCCTCCAGCCTCTCGGGCACTGACTAAAAATATTGCTCTGTGTGTAAGCCATACCCAGCGGCCCGAGGATTAGCGCCGTGACTCGTCTTTGGCCTGTCTCCAGAGCCACAATGTCCTTTTTGTTTTTGGGGCGGACGGAAGTGGCGCAGACTGCTGCGCCAGCGAGCAACGGCGTTTTCTTTCCGCGCCGTTGTTTTTTGGTGTCACCGTGGGTGTCTGACCCCTCGGCTTTCTTTCTTTATGCTTTCTCGAGGAAATTCTCCTCCTTCACGGTGAACACATGTTCTCCCAGTAGAGGGCATGTTAGTGTGAAAGGAATTGGGAGCATTGGGCCTCTTCCATTCCCTCTTCTCCTGACCTGTTGAGTATTACCTCAGTATACAGTATATTAATGCATCATATCAGGGGTTGCCAGTTCAGATCCTGAAGGGCCTCAGTCTCTTAGTTTTTCTTTAAACAGTCTAAGCAGTACAAGACGATAGGTGATCAGGGGTCTGGATAAGTGGTTCAGTTAAATTAGTTATTTTAATAAAAAAAAAATAAAAAAACATATTGTCATATTATGTTGGACTGCACAAGGTTTTGGAATTTGTCTCTTCTCATATTATCTTCCCTCTATGTTAAGAAAGTCATCTTCAAGGGCCTTCATCTGAATGTACAAAAGCACTTGTCCACTTCTGCTTCTTGCCAAAAACGTAGACTTCTCAGTTGTCAATGACGTGCGAAACGGTGAAACGCACTCCAGTTTAGCCGGTTAAATAACTAGCATGCTATTTTATCACTTAGCCTCAAAATCGTTTGCAGTTCCTGCCTCTCTTCTGCGCTCTTCGCCGTTTCCCCTGCCAGACTGCTGCACACTAATGCCTCTGTAATTCCCATAGTCTGCCACGCTAATACAAAGCTTCAGTGTTTTTATTCAACGGCATTTTGTCAATGGACATTCAGAGAATTTTCGGTCATGTTCAGGCGTGATATATTAGGTCTAGTGAGACGTACTCGTTTCTTTCACACACACTACATAGTATACAGATGCATTAAGAAGTGAACATTAAGAGCTTGGGGTGGAGGCCACTCTTGGACTCCAGTGCTAGGGAAGATCTCAGAAGTTCCAGCGGGTTCACGGGTGAAAGTACAGTGGAAGCACACTCCTGAACAGGACCCCCTAGTCGAACCGCCGACCGATTATCTCCGCCTGCCTCTGTGAGCCTCCGTGTGCCAAGCTGAGAACAAATAGCTGCCATGTTTAAAGGCCTGGTTTGACTGTGGACAGGCAAAAACACAGAAATGACCAGCCTCTGAGCTGCCCCTCTGACCACAATGCCCCTGAACCGGCATACCTGGTACCTCAGAGGGAGCCGCCGCGGTAATAACTCCGTTTGAAGCCGTCCGTCCTTCATCACACCCATTTCCTGTAATTCCGATGGTACATCAGCACCAGTCTGTCCATGGCCTCTAGGTATCCAAATACAGCTCGCACACCATTCAGTTCAGTTCTCATAGCTGCGCAGGCACGGCAAATATGTCTCACCGCAGCCTATTGTACAGGTTTGTATAAATGAATGTAGACGTCATTAAAAGCATAATAAAAATGATACTCTTCCACACCTGTTTCTCCTGCTGCGCTATCCTCACTTTTCTCGATAGGGTACATTTAATGTTATTCATGCACTAAGGGGACATTTATTTAATTTTGTTCACATGAACTCACTGGCCTTTCATTGTGGTCACGTTCATACTTTGAAATACAATTTCCCAGCATGCAAGGTATTCGACTTTTGATTCAGGAATGTGCCACAACAAACCTCTGTTCCTTTTCTTTCCCATGAAGACTGCGAAAGATGTATTTTCCAACAGGGTCAGCTCAGTATATTTCCTGGGGCAATTATTAATTTGCTTAGCAGATATCATTATGTGCGGATGATACTTTACGAATTAGATATAAGCAACATATTCCTGCACGCATTTTGAAAAATCTGCTCTTATCAAGTCAATATTTTGGTCCAAATACTTTTGTCAAGACATTTTACAGAAAGATCTTACAAATTATAGCTTATATTTATGCAAATGGATATTTAATTAAGAAACATTAGTGGCACGTGATCCCTCAGTTTTCCAGCAAAATTTCTCATTTACTTTGAGAAAAACTTGTGTCAGTTGCATTTAATTTAAAAATTGTCTTAAGACAACCTTGACGAAAAACTGGACGTTTATGATTCAATTATTTTTATTTAAAATGAAACTATACTTTTTATGCTGTACTATAAACACATTATGCGGTAGAGTACATGCATGCCGTAGTCTGTATCTATACATGATGGAGGGTGTGTTGGACGAGAAAGTTGAGCACTATATATGAGTATAATTACAGTTAAGGTAGCATGAAGCCCCTTCTAGGTACCTGTACAAAGTTGCATATTGTCATTTCTTGGCAGAGTGCAGGGGATCAAGCACAATGCTGAAGTGTGACTAATATACTTACATTTACAGTACAGCAGCTTGATGGGTGCCCAAAGAGGTACAGGAAATGTAAGCTGTCAAATGCAGGAAATTATGTACATTCAGAAATTTAAGGTATGGTATGCAGTTACTCTTCAGGAAATGTATAACACCGCATAGCATTTCTCTGTCTTTCCTGTCAGAGGGAGGGGTCTGGTCAGTAGTCAATAAAGTATCCATGGCTCAAAACCTCAAATTGCACTTTCAAAAGGCATTCAGGAGAAAGATTACAGGATCGATTTGTGTTTTTTTTTTTTTTTAAACAAAGCACGTCTGGCAAACATGGCTGTCCTCGAGGCGCGGCTTGCCACTGACTGAAAACTCGGCAGAGTGCTTCGACAAAAATGAGGGAAGGAAAAGACATTGACAAATAAAGAAGCTTTCTGGCCTGGGCAGGAATTCTGAATCCCAGTCCCTGAGGCACACATTCTTTTTCATTTGTTACGCAGAACTTCAGTAATTTTTCTTTTCTGCAAAATGACAGTGCACAAATGACACCTTTTAAAATGTAGGCTATGAAAAACATACCATGGGAATTTCCTGTAGGCCATTATATAAGTTGTTGTATTATTTTAATTCCATGGGGTAAAACATTAGTACAATACAACATGCTTGTTCCTGTGGAAGAAACCAAGAAGCATTGGTTCATTTTCAGCTAAAATTGTCTAAAATTGCTCAACACCATTATGGAGCAATAAGACATTTCTCATTGTCACCAGTCCTATCCAGCTCAATCAAGCCAAGGCTAGAACATTCCAGCTCAATCCAGTTCAGGCTGGTCCAGTTTAGCCAGTTCCAGTAAAGGCCAGTTCCTTACCTTAAATGCATGATTTGGATGCTTTCTATACCAGAAGCCAGTGGCATGTTCCTCAGAGCATAGCTTCTAGTGGTTATATTCATTTCAGCCCTGGTTAAAATAGGATAGAACAAGGAAAAACACAACCAGATGTTTTCAATTACTGTTTTTGCACACAGTTCAGGCTAGAATTATCCTGTTTTGCACTGATTTTTATGGGAGCAGTAAAAATCGCAGTTGTGAAGCGAATATATCTTTTGCCGGTTTACTTAAGCTTACAACTTGTTTGAGAGTTAACAAATGGATTGGTCATTTGAAATCCACAGTATTAAATCTATGAAACCAGAAGCAGTTTGCAGTTACTTTATCTTTATCAAGCTCTTTAGCATCACTGATGCAAGAAGGCGAGCATGAAATTGAAATGGGTCACACGTATCACTAATAAAACAAGACCTTTCAAGTCTTAACACTATTGTTAAAAAATGCCATGCACCAAAATGATTGGTCTTTAAAGGCCATAGATATACAAACCCAATTCCAAGTTGGCACAGTATGTAAGATGCACATAAAAGCAGAAAGTGATTTGTAAATTCCACTTTACATTTCATTGAAAACAGTACAAAGAAAAGATATTTAATGTTTTAACTTATCAACTTTATAGGTTTTTGTAAATATACGCTAATTCTGAATTTGATGCCTGCAACATGCTCCAAAAAAGTTGGGACAGAGGCAAAAAAAGGCTGTGAAGTTCAAAAAAAACATTCCACAGGTAAACAGGTGATGCTATCATGACTGGGAATAAATATATCAATAAATATTGACTGGGAATAAATAACTAAAGACTCTTGATATCTTATTTTCAGGTACTCTTACAAACGATACTTTAAGCTCTCTGCATTTGAATGGATCTCTATGGGAATTGGGCTGTGGGACTAGATTAAGCTGTAAATTACACAGGAATAGTATGGAACCCATGGTTAGCTAAATGGCTGTAAGTCATCCAGGGTCTAAGGTTTCAAACGAGCCTCCAACCATCACTCTGCTGCCAGATATGCAGTAGATATGGATGGATCACTTTAAAGGCTGTTTCTCCTGACTCATTTTCCCATTGAACTCTATGGAAAAATAAATCAGGAGAAACAACCTTTCAAGTGATCCATCCATATCTACTGCATATCTGGCAGCAGAGTGATGGTAATGCAAAATGCTCTTTTCAGTCATGCTGTAATAAATTACGGCCCAAACTCCAGCTTATAAAGGAAGGAAATATCTAACGTTATATCATATATCTCATAGTTTGCTTCTGATCATGTATTTGATAGTTTGCTTGCTAGCTAATGTGTTAGCTTACCGGTCGAGAAGAAAAGTGGCCATCTCCGCGTCGCCTCTCAAGCATTGTGATTCTTTCAACGCCCTCCAACGACCAAATGCCAAACCAATGTCTTACTCCGGTTCTTGTTATTAAGGACTTGGGACGGGTACAGGGGTTTCTTGGGTCTACCATTACTGCTGGTTGAGGGCTCCGGCGGTGGAGCCGGGCGCTTGCTATCAAATTCAGCCATCGCCGTCGGACAAGCTAAAGGCTCAGGAGCTTCGATAGAGTTGGGAACCAAACTCTGACATCTTAGACAGAAATAGACACCACACTCTTATGGCCCATAAAAAAATCTTTGGAATGATAAATTCATAATCAATAGTTTTTTTTTTGGAAAAAGCAATACTTTTATTTTGCATCTTTCAGCAAGCTCTGTGGATGTATTATTATAATTTTATTCTTTGCCTACTTAAGAATGTTATATCTATAGCCTTAAAGTAAACATTTCAATCAATAAGGGACTTAAGTTCTTTAAACTGGAGTAGCCTTTTGCCACTTGCAAACTAATAACCACTTGTACTAATGTCTTACCCCATGGAATTAAAATAATACAACAACTTATATATGGCATACAGGAAATTCCCATGGTATGTTTTTCATAGCCTACATTTTAAAAGGTGTCATTTGTGCACTGTCATTTTGCAGAAAAGAAAAATTACTGAAGTTCTGCATAACAAATGAAAAAGAATGTGTGCCTCAGGGACTGGGATTCAGAATTCCTGCCCAGGCCAGAAAGCTTCTTTATTTGTCAATGTCTTTTCCTTCCCTCATTTTTGTCGAAGCACGCTGCCGAGTTTTCAGTCAGTGGCAAGCCGCGCCTTGAGGACAGCCATGTTTGCCAGACGTGCTTTGTTTAAAAAAAAAAAAACAAGACTAATTGATTCTGTAATCTTTCTCCTGAATGCCTTTTGAAAGTGCAATTTGAGGTTTCGAGTCATGGATACTTTATTGACTTCTGACCAGACCCCTCCCTCTGACAGGAAAGACAGAGAAATGCTATGCGGTGTTATACAGTTCCTGAAGAATTATCTTAATCAGAGGAAATTATAATTATGTGATGGCTAAATATAGAAGCTAACAGTGGACCATTAACAAAGGTTTGTTTGTGTTATGGATTAATGGCACGCTAAACTAGCTATATTTTGTGGTTAGCTTGTTTTATCAGTCTTATACATATAAGGTTTTAACAGTGTAAAACTACAAGGTCAGGGAAATTGACTATTCCCGACCGAAACGCGCATAGCAAAACAAAATACAAACAACAGTAGGAACCAGCAGTAAAATTACCTCAACTGGGTATTACAGGTTTTATGCTAGCCTATCAATTGATGACATTGCTAAATAAAATGTGTTTCAATACTTAACGGTAACAAAGGGAGGGTCAGTCCCGATTCCGTAAGTGATGTCAGCTCGTCAGCTGGTCCCGGCAGGTGCGTGGACTCCTGGAGACTTCTTCACTGAAGTCGGGTTGCGACGGGGTTCCAGTCAGGTCGACGTGGACGTGCACAGATCTCCACTTGGGTCCGGCCGCAAGGAAGATATTAAAGGAACAGTTTGAAGAAACGTGTCCTCTAAACAGCTGTTGAAAATAAACCAACTTGATTTATTTCGTGGATGGTGGCAGGGCCAACTCTCGGTGATCAGGCGAGATGCGGGCTGGGAAACGCAGAAGTCTCTCAGGGTTTCAGTGGTGCGTCTGGTAGGCGTAAGACAGCGTCTTTACCATCAGAGCAAAGTTGGTAAAGTTGCATGGGTTTTTATGCTCAAAAGTCACTGACACGACCAAACCCGTTCCTTTCATCCCAATTGGTAGATGGCTTTAGGACACCCATGCAATTTATTGGCTCATTTTCTTGGAACCATCAATAAATACAGATGGATCAGCCATTTCCAATCACCTCAGGTCTGCGTGTGTTTGTTAAATTGGGGCCCCCCCTCTCCTTCTCAAAAAAGGGGGGGAGTTCCTGCCTAACCCAGTACCTGATCAATCAAGCAGTCTGTGTTCATCTCAGAGTCACATAAAGAAGGGGACAGACACTTCATTGTGCCTCAGTTGATCAGGAGTGTTAATTGTGAATGACCCTGCAGGGAGCCCAGTCTCATGATCAGAAAGCCAGAGTCCCAAAATGTCCCCGTGTATCCATTAACTACAACATGTTCTAGTTTTCGGCATGGAGAACAAAGAGTAAGTCTATTTACATGACTACTGTTGAGGGGTGGTTCAGGGAAGGAATGATTCTCTTCATAGCCTGGAGTAGGCAGGGCACTGACAGCCTTTTATCTCTCCTTGGTCCTCCCCCTGGTTGCAGTATGTAGGCCACTGAACACAAGACATGCCCAACAGATTTGATGACGGCCACATCATAAGGTCTGGCTTCCTCTAAAACCTTCCCTTTCACCAGATAAATTTTTTTTGACCGATGGGTATTCTGAGTTGAATCGACAATTATGACCTAAACCAGAAAAGTCTCCCATACAACTTGGTGTCAGCTTGTGATACGATTGTCTGATTGCGGCATGGTGTCGAACTACCATGTGTCGAAAAAAGGTCAGACCGGCTCGGACATTATGCAGACTCGCTGCTTTTGCCAGCAAATGTATTAAAAGCTGAATTCATGAAGGTCACACTCTTTCAGAAGGCACAACTTTTGCCGACTGACGGCACAGTTGAATACGAGTGTGATTCTGCATCCTCTCAGGTTTTGAGTTGGGGAGGAATTCTTAAGCTATCAAGTAAACATCAGCTTTTCATATTAAAAAAAGTTCTGGGAAGCAGAACTCTGTAAATCCCGAATACTGAACCCCAAATTGCAGGGAATTTGCCGGAAAAGGCTAACTAAATTCCCATACTGATATTGATAGGTAATCCCAGCCTGCTCCTCTGCAGGAAGATTATGCAAAAATGACCAGGAAAACTTTGTTCAGGTTCCCTATCGGTTTCAGGGAAGCTGGGAATCCTCAAGTGTTTGCTGCACTCTACTTCTTTTGGTTGTGAAAAAAAAGAAAGTGCACCATTTTTTCTTTTTAATGTTTTTTTAATAGACTGACAAGTGATGACACGTGTCTGCATTTGTGGAGGATGTCGCGTTTAAAAAAGAAACCCGATTCCCATAATAACATGTGTTCACTCGATGTCGTGGTTAGGAGGATGAATCTGTTTTTTTGGATTCATTTAAAAATGGAAGAAACAGACCCAGAAAAGCGACGTAATGATCCACTATCTTGCCAATACTGTCAGTTAGTGGGACTAAACTGGACACAAATCAACAGTCAAGTCTTCTGTTTGTGTGTTTGCTAATGTATTGCGAGGCTTTCCTCTTTGGGACCTCAGTATGTTAGTCAAACTGTCATGCATATCGTTACCAACACTGGCATCTCTGGATAAATAAATCAAGAAATAAATATGTCCTACTGCATTTGGTTCAACAAAACATGTCAGTGGACAGTAAAGACATCTATGCTTACTGTTTTATTTTAAGTGCATATGAGCCTGAATGTAAGGCCTATATTAGATCATTGGTAATTGTAGTCATTCTAGCATTTTGTACTCATAACTTTCATTTGACTTAAATTTTATGAGCATATTTTGTACAAAGCTAAAATAATTTACACCTTAAGTTCATTATTCAAAGCATACATATTGTGTGAATCTGCTGTGTCCTTGTAAACCAGTGTGTGAGTTGTGTGTACCTGCTATGCCCCTGTAAACCAGTGTGTGGGTTGTGTGTACCTGCTATGCCCCTGTAAACCAGTGTGTGGGTTGTGTGTACCTGCTATGCCCCTGTAAACCAGTGGGTGGGTTGTGTGTACCTGCTGGGTCACTCTGAACCTATTTATTGAGTGTGTGTGCCTTTGTCCCTGTAAACCAGTCTGTGGGTTGTGTGTACCTGCTGGGTTCCTGTAAACCTGTGTCCTCGTGAACTTGTGGGCACGGTATATGTGCTTGTGCCGTGTCCCCGCGAAGCTTGAGTAACAAATGTGTCTGCTTATCTTGTCTAGACTGACGGGTAATGAGCCCCTGTCCATCCTGCCGCTGAGCACGCAGCCTGAGGAGGGCACAGCCAAAGCGCACTACAAGCTCTGCGACCGGCTCAAGCTGGAGAAGAAACAGCGCAGGATGTGCCGACGGGATCCCGGCGTGGCAGAGACCCTGATGGAGGCCATCAGCATGAGCGCCCTGGAGTGCCAGTACCAGTTCCGCTTCGAGAGGTGGAACTGCACCCTGGAGGGGCGCTACCGAGCCAACCTGCTGAAGAGAGGTACGTACCATCAGACAAACGGCACCGTTATCAGGGGGAAATGTTGCCCTGTTAAATTTGCTGATTAACTTCCAAGTGAAATTTGTCTTCTGGCCATATACATTTGGAGCGTTTTCATAATGTCGTGCCAACATCACTACGTAATGTTCAGGCGCATCAGTGAATGACACAACTAAACAACTTTGTACGGCGCCAGCACCAGGCCACAATTTCAGTTCACGGAAGTGTCATTTGGAGATGAATATACATGTAAATGGAAAAAATGTGTTTTAACCAGGGTGGCGACGTAGTTGGTCTAACCTCCGATGATGTTTTTTCTCCCACGATTGTCAGGTTTCAAGGAAACGGCATTCCTGTATGCCATATCCTCAGCAGGCCTGACCCACGCCATGGCCAAGGCCTGTAGCGCGGGGCGGATGGAGCGCTGCACCTGCGACGAGGCTCCCGACCTGGAGAACCGCAAGGCCTGGCAGTGGGGCGGGTGCGGAGACAACCTTAAGTACAGCAACAAGTTTGTCAAGGAGTTCCTGGGCAAGAGGTCCAACAAGGACCTACGCGCACGTGTGGACATGCACAACACGAATGTGGGAATGAAGGTGGGTACGGCGATATTTGGCTATAATAATAACAGCACTATAGTGCTCCCATTGCCTGATAAGGCTGCCCTTAGCAGTGGTGCTTGTCTGTACAAGTCTCCCATAGAAGACAGTTATGTTTTATCTTACAATATCAATAAGCAAATAGTAATGCCGAATGTTGCGTGTACATTTTTGCAAGTGCTTTTTTTCCATCATTCTCGCTTATTGCCATCCTTTTCCAATGAATTATTGGAGATGGTTATAATCATAATTTTAATAATAATTACAACCATTAAAATATATTTTTTTAGCAGTCTGCAGTTTCAGATTAAACATTAGGATTGTCTGCGCTTTAGAAGTGAAGTCAGGGAAGTCCCAGGCCAAGTTTGTGGGAATTCCAGTCTCAATGTTTCATCTGCGATTCTATGGGAGAAAAAGTGGATCGGTGTCCATATCTGCTGTCCCTTCCTACTCAAACAATGGCAGGAAATCTTTAACCCCGGAGTGACTCTGTGGGACTGTCCCGGCCAGCCGGGCCGAGCTGCTGACAGGTTAACTCATCCAGGGTGAGCCCTTCCCCTCCCACCGCGCTGTCTGGTTCCCCCAGCAACCGGGCCGCCGCTTGGAAACGGGCAATGGGAACCATATGTTTCAAAGTGCTTGGTGTGAGTTTTACGATTGCTGTAACTACCTTCAGATTAACGCTTAATGGCCTTGACAGAGGATGCCTCGGCCTTGCGCTAAATAGACGGGAGAGACGTGGGGCTCGTTTTCTGGCTGCAGGGCCACTTGGGGGAAGACTGGTTTTGACATCTATAAAAACACACTCAACGGAGGCACATGCGCAGCTGTGTCCGCTTCTGATTTAGTCTTTCTGAAAGTCAGCTGTTTTGGTGGTGTCAGTTGTATGGCCACAGGGCCCAAATTCCTTCATCTTGTGACATATGGATTTCATTTACGATCTCTGTACGTGCACATATTATCTTGGAGCCAAAATGTTGAAAAAATGATTCACTCAGTTTTTTGTCTCTTCTATATCAAACGGGGCAGTTTAAATTTAAATTCTTAGTACTCTACAGTGTGTATACAGGATGTAACTCTACAAAAGTATTATACTACAGTAGTAGCTACTGTAGCTGACTACTTGAATATTTGTTCAGCAATACAGGTAAATAACTGCACTGTAATCCACACTGTAGATGTGTTTTGGTTATTGCCAATATAGAATCAATAACATGTATTATCAATTGTTTTTAAAATACAGCGCCAAAGTTACCGAAAAATTTGCATAATAAAATTCAGATCTGTGACAGATTTTTATCAACTCTTGGGTGCTGTAAGGAATTGTCATCTCTGTTGGATACAATTCTACATCGACAGTAGTTGTGATTACACTGTAAATAAGGGGACATTTTGTTTTTGTATTTTGTTGGACCAGTCTTTTCAATTAACTACTGTATATATACAGTATAAATATATATATATATCATTGGGAAGATTCTTGTTCTGGGTATCAAAACAAATTATGACATAATACCTGTTTAACTCTCACGTTTTAGAGGTAGAATTGACTGTGAAATTGGTAATAATTTTTTTAATCTCCCTTTGAAAAGCGAACAGGGCTCATTTCATTCTGGGTGTAGCTTTGCGATTGTGTGAGCTGGAGGGGGAGGGGTGAGGTGTAGCTTGAAAGTGTTTTTAAAAGTAATTCCTCGCATCAATAGCCAAAAAACTACAGGTCTGGCACTGAACACCTTTAGTCATATTTTCTTAGATTGTTGGCATTTTCATTTCAGTATGAATATGAATTACGGCGCAAAGCATATGTCAAATTGTACGTTGCCAGACAGAGACTGCTCCTACTGGGCCAACAGCACATGTCCGTTCTTTCTTCTCTTTCATTCATCTCCAAAGGTATTTTATTTGTAATAAAGTTGATAGCGCTATTTATTTTTTTGGTATTTGCATGTGTAGGAGTATAAGGTTCAGGGCAAAATCCCATATGGAGGGCCGACCCAGGAATGTGCTGGTCTCTGCATCCCCCTCCACTCCACAGCTGACTCCACATTTCGGCTCTGTATTTTGGCCACAAGCGAGACGCACGTGCACTTTTTTTTTTTTTTGCCTCGCCCGTCCGGTTATGATGTGGACTCAATAAGGAATAGCACTTAATGCAGCCCGGTGACTTTTTCCGCTCGTGAGGGATTTCGCTGTGGGAACGTGCGATCTGACAGGATCCCTAGCAGGCATTAAGACAGACGTCTTTTGGGACAAAGAGGATCCCTCGGGAGATTGCTTTTTGGATCCAAAGTATGGGATTTTTGGCGTGTGAAATGATTACGGGTGTGGCCGCTATTACTGTGCGGTCGCTAAATGTGTCGAGATTAGCAATGAGAGTGGAAGTACAATTTTAATTTCTCATTTTTAACACTACGCCTGGCTTTACCCTTAACCGTACCCTTCACTTAAACCTATGCTGAATTACTTAGAAGTCACTGAAACTGTTTGGCTTAACGTTAGAGACGGTTCCTCGACTCCCTTCCTAACACATGGCTTCAATCACAGGCCACAAACAGTGGGTAAGGCATGGGCCTCCTGTCTACTTAACATCTCTCTCTCTCTCTCTCGCACCCCTTTTTTTTTTTTTTTTCAAGGGATATCTCAATGGGCCTTTTATTCAGAAGGCACTGTTGGGTAATATTGTTCCTCTTATTGCGAACAGCTAGGGTTGGGTTTAATCAAACTGGATTACACTTGATAATCATAACAGCACCAGTGACCCCCCTGCCCGTCAGCATCGTACCTTTCAACTCAGGACTCCCCTGCGTTTAATGTTTTGCGGCCCGTTAATTAAAGGATGCCGTACTGCACAGCCTCCTGGGAGTTCTGCCCTGATGGAGTAGGCGACTGTTTAATGGCCTCGCTTAATTAAATCCACCGCGTTTGCGGGAGACACTGCTGACATGGCTTGCTGGAATAGACCGCCTTTTGTTTGAAGCCCGTTTTCAAAGTTTGGGGGAATATTTTTAATCAGTATTTTGGGGTTCGCCATTCAAGCGTCTCACACCCACCTTCAAAGTTATAATAGAAACAGTACTTATCATAGGGTATAACCTGGGATTAAAATGGCATGTTTTTGGCAATTATCTTTTTAATGCACAGATTTTTTTTACATGTCTTTTTTATTGTGCTCTGAAATTATACCCCAGAGAATTTAAATCATATGGAGATCGTAACAAATCGTGCCTGACAGATTATACACTGGTTATGACCGGCATGTTAATTGCCTCTGCCTCAAAAAGCAGTCACCCTCAAAAGGTTATTGCGTCCGTTAATGAAGATAGCAGAGTTTATTTGTGATGCCACGGTGTCGCTTTGACATGGTGCCGCGTACTGATCGCGTGTCCGACTACTCTTTGTCTCCCAGGTGATCAAGGCCGGGGTGGAGACCACCTGCAAGTGCCATGGGGTGTCAGGATCCTGCACGGTCCAGACCTGCTGGCGGCAGCTGTCGCCGTTCCACGAGATCGGCAAGCAGCTCAAGCTCCGCTACGAGACGTCCCTCAAGGTGGGCAGCTCCACCAACGAGGCCACGGGGGAGGGGGACATCTCGCAGGCCCGGGCCCAGCAGCAGCAGCAGCAGCAGCTCCCGCCGCCGGGCCCCAGCGACCCGATCCCCCGCACCACGGACCTCCTCCACATCGAGGACTCACCCAGCTTCTGTCGGCCCAGCAAGTACTCCCCGGGCACCTCGGCCCGCAAGTGCTACAAGGACAAGAACTGCGACGCCATCTGCTGCGGCCGAGGCCACAACACCCAGAGCAGGGTGGTGACCCGGCCCTGCCAGTGCCAAGTGCGCTGGTGCTGCTACGTGGAATGCAAGCAGTGCACACAGAGAGAGGAGGTCTATACCTGTAAGGGGTAGCCGCCGCCCCTCCCCCGAAAACAAAGGAAAAACCGCTCCCTCTCACGACCCTCGTCACCTTGCGGACCGGACTGAGAACGGGGGATGGGGGGGGTCAGGCCGTATTGCCCCGGGGAGGTTCGTGGGGGAGTGGAAGAGGTCGGCAAGCAGCCGGCCAGCGCGAAGACGGAAAGCACTTTCTCGAGGCCGCCGGCGACGTCCGTTCACCTTTTGTGCCTCGAGGGCCGAGAGCGTCCTCCGTCAAGCGCAAGGGGCGGGTTTGTTGGTTGGCGGGGGAGCTCTGTGTCACCCCATCACCACCCATTACCTGCAGCGACCGCGAGGAAAATCGGTCGTGGGCGGCCGTATACCCTCAAGTGTGCGAGTGAATAGGGAAATTTAAATTCCAAAAGACTGATGTTTGGACTTTTTTTTTTTTATCAAAACCAACCCTGGCTATAAAGAGCAGGGGGATAACGAGTCATGCAACAAATCAGAGGCGATCTTGTGTATTTGAGAGAAGCAGAGACAGGGTGTAATATATATTCTACACGCACATATACACACTCACACACACAAACACATCTGTGTGTATGCATACGTATGTAAATATATTTAATTATATAATATTTCTATTATATTTACCACTTATCTAAACATCTAGAACAACCACTACCCACACAAATGTTTGGAGTTTTTTTGTGTGCCTTTTCTTCCTTTTTATCATAATTCACTTTGACAAGGCCCTTTGGAAAGCAGTAAATTTGTTTCCTCTTTTGCTCTTCGTGGATATAATTTATGGACCGAAGGTGTACGTGCTTTATGTGTGTTGGCTTCTTTGGTCATGAGACAAGCTACTTTTGTGACTACTCCTGTCCAAGGCAAGGAGTCACAACGCAAAAAAAAAGAAACAAAACAAAACAAAAAACCTTCGTTGGACTTCCCTTCAAATTTTGAAGGTGTAGGAGGATACTAAGTCCTTTTTTTTCCGTCTTGCCGGTCAATTTTTAAGGCCGTTTTTATTTTTGGCCTGAAAACAAACAGGACAGACTAATTGATCAGGGAAAGATTAACCACTACGTTCATTTGGACTCCAAGCTAACCTAAGCTACGGCAAGGCTGGGAAGGGATCAGAGATAAGGAGAAGCAATGACCTAGTTTCTCTTAGTTTTCTGGACTGCAAAAGCGGCAATAACAAGCTGTATAAAATAAGAGGATAATTTTTCAGATACCATCTCCACTGGATTGCCAGCCGTACTGAATGCATGCACTGTCTCTTACCCTTTCCTTTGACGGCAATCCCTGTCACACGAGAATAAGCATGTTCTGCTTGATTTAGCACACAAGTGGTATCAGTACACACACCTTGTCCTCCTTCCGTAAGACAGGCATGACAGGCGGTTTATTTGAACAAAATTACATAAAGCTCCGTCCCCATATTATTGTTTTCACATATTATGTCACAATGGCTATAAGGATACCAGAGAATACAACACTTTGAGTCCTCGATCTGCCAAGGCTTAGCTGCAGCCCAAATATAAACCAGGATATTGTCATTTTCTGTGAAGTTCTGAAAATGGATTTACATCAAACATTATGGAAATGTTGTTATTAACATGTACTAAGGCGTTAGCTGGGGTAAGAGAAAGTGAGTGTTTTTTTGGGGTTGGGGAATTACGTGTGTGCATGCAGTAGGCCCATGTTTATACAGAGAATGGGGTGTTTGCCTGGTTAACTCTTTAAATGAACAGTAATGTACATTTCCAAGCTTTTCATAGCAGAGTAATTGCAATGCAACTTATATAATTCGTTTTGGGCTGTTTTCTGCAAATTTTCATTTGGAAAATTGCCTGTCAGAAAGTCATTTCTTTTTTTATTTAGAAGAATACCCAATCATTTTCAAATGGCAAAAAAGTCAAGAAGAAATTCCTGTGCCTTAATTTTCTGCCTCAGAAGATGGCTTTAAAAATGCCTTTATTGTACACTCTGATTTACTAAGACCTTTAGCGTGTGCAAAACTTTTTAGCGCACGCAAAACTAATTGACACAACCAATGATTGGTGCAAAACAAATACCTTGACCAATCATTGGTTATGTTATTGGTTTTGCGGGTGCTTACAGGTTTTGCACACGCTAAAGATTTTCGTAAACGAGGCCCTCTGTCCCTAAGTACTACAAAAACATTATTTTCAGGATGCGGGCAATGACAAAATGGCCTCAATTGAATGTGTTGCCTGTAAAAGCGGAATATCAAAAACCAAGCGATGCATCTGAACAAGTAGCCATGTGGTCAGGATAGTAGATTAAAAAATCTCTTTTGTTCTTTTTCAAAAATAATGGTTTGACTCGGCTTTGCTGCCTGCATTCGAGTAGCATAAAGACGCCGTACACTGACTTGTTAGGAACAGCAGGCGATTTCTTTGGAGAGATCAAATGCAACGTCAGAGGTGCCAAAGTAAGCGCAAACAAATTGTTTTTTCTTGTCACTTCAGTGGTGAGCAGTCATCGCAAGTCCACCGTAAGTGACGCTCTTGGAGGGAGCCCGTTTGACAATTGTCCTTACCAGTACGTGACGCACGACCTGTTGACCCAGAGTATCAGCACATTTCAATATTCTTTGTATTCAAAACTGAGTATATGACTACAAACAGAAATATAAAAAGTGTATATATTACCATATGACAAAAAATATATATGTAAACTTATAAATTTATATACATGAACTTTTTAATAGGCAAGTGTGAATGAACTACTGAGTGAGAGACCATATATTGTAATATAGCACCATTCACACACTGAAGCCTGGAAGCTTTCTCTTTAAAAGTATTTAAAGAAAATTATATATATATATATATATATATATATATATATATATATATATATATATATATGCAGTATATATAATGTGGATGTATTTCCCTTGGTGCATTGTAAATAGTTAAGGTCT
The DNA here is from genome assembly GCA_022702515.1 of Ilyophis sp. 1 JC-2022. NCBI lineage: Eukaryota > Metazoa > Chordata > Actinopteri > Anguilliformes > Synaphobranchidae > Ilyophis > Ilyophis sp. 1 JC-2022. The sequence goes on along the minus strand of CM040395.1, from coordinate 26,743,807 downwards.
ATTCTCCTGTGGTAAAGAGACAAGGGTGAGGCATATGCTTTCAACTCACAGGCAATTTTGGAGGAAATTGGGGTGGGCGTTAGGTTTGACGTTGACATTGGCTGAAAGGTTTGTGGTAGGTCACTGCTGTAAAACCTCTGATTGCGAGAGATTCCAGTAACCGACATCTAAAATTCCATATGCCAGCTTCCGTAAATCACGCTTAATGGAAAAAACTAATCAGACGGCAAGAAATATGCAACCGTAGCCTTATCGGACAGACAACGTAAACTCATATTCGAAACATCTGGAACGAATGTGACCTTTTGCGCGTGCTCGTTTGGTTCCGCGCACTGCGACATGCACACAAAAGTATTTCCCCACTCAAATCGGAGCTGGCTTTTGGTCGTCGGTGCCCCTGTGAGCCGAATTCCAAACATTTCGAGATGGCAAGGCAAACCAATTAAGGAACAGTTGAAAATATATACATAGAACTTTGCACGCTACATGGAAACCATAATGGCTATGCACATCGCCTCAAAAAGAAATGCCTCCACACCACAGCACACAGGGGCAAGAGTCTTGTGAGCTGTCTGCTGTGTAGACTTCTAACTGAGCCATGCCTCAAGCTACGATGTTCTCAATCCCTGCAGTGCTAATTCATTAAACAAATACAAACATTAAAGACTGTATGTATATATACTATACACACATATATTCGGTGTGCGTGTGTGTGTGCATATAAAACACACACACAATAGTACACACATACGCAGTTTATCATTTTAAATGTGTGTGAACGCTCAGAAAGCTGCAAGACTCCTTTCTTTAAGATGTGAGATGGTCCGTTCAAAAACATCTGTTTACTTAGCACACCTTTGACCGCATACAGTGTCATCTGTCCTCATTTTGGTTATTTCTTGTGGTCCAGAGTCAATCTAACTGCAGTGTGCTTTAGCCTTAACAGTATCACTTAGAGCAGCGGTGTCAAACTCATTCCATCGAGGGCCGAGTGTATGCAAGTTTTTGTTCTAACCATGCTCTACACCAGCTGATTCCACTAATTAGTGCACCTCCTTGATTGAAGAGCTGAGCTAATTAGTGAAATCAGCTGGTGTAGGGCACAGTTGGAACAAAAACCTGCATACACTCGGTGGAATGAGTTTGACATCCCTGACTTAGAGTAACTATTTTAAGCAAGTGTTTTCCACGGCATTGTCAGCTAAATCAACTGAAATCAACAAATGTTAACCTGCAAATTAATTAGATGAATGACACTTTCTTCATTCCATTTCTAAGATTAACAGGAAAGCACACTGGGATTTCATTGAAGCTGGCCCTTTCTGGTTTAACCCTCGTGTTATACAGCTAGTGAGACCATTGAACTGAAAGATGGATGTTTTTGTCAGTCATACCTTGTTGAAAAGTATGTCTCTGGATCATGTTTGATATGTTTATTTTGTAGGGACAAAGGAAAACAGAAAAGAGAGTTAAATTATTTTTTTTAAATATTATGAGCATGTGTTCAATGTAAATACTGTAAAGTCAAGACCGTTGATATAGCCTTTATTTTTTACTCTGGCTTACTTTAGGCCTTAGGGGGAATTAGATTCTTTGGTGGACATTTTGGCAGAGGCAGTATAGGCTTATTATTAAAAACAATTATTGCACCTCTTTTTTAGACTCTTGTTTCCAAAAAACTTTGTTTTCTGTCACTTGAGCACAAAACAAATCCTAACACATTCAGTCACTCATTGTTAGTTGGATTATTTGCACAATGTCTTCATGTTTAATTTCAGTTTTCAATTTAAGATAACCCCACTGATTTCACCAGAATGCATCCGAGTGTAGCACATTCAATAAGAAATGTTGTTATTCTGGTTAAACCTCACAGAAAACATGGCTGAGAACATCACACAGGGCATTGTGTGTCGATGTTTTTCAATCCAACAATTGCCATTCAAAATGCCAGGGATTGCCACAATTCCAATTTTACACCACTCCACTCAGCTGTCCAGTGCTTAAATAGCACTTATTTCTTCATATTTTCCAAACAGGAATAAGAAGCAATTTTATACATGACATAGAAATCTAATTAATAAAAGGGGAAATGACACACAAATAATGCTGATTGATTGCTGTTTGTTCTCAAGAAAGCATTTTTGAAAGAAAAAAAAAACCCTAGAGAGTGCCTAGAATCTGAAAAATAATTCCTACTGGACTTCATAGAACAAGACTGGTCACTCTATAAGAGGCCTTTTAATAAAATCTACTGCTGCATTTTTGCAACCAATAAGGAATAACCCGTCAGTAATGCATTGACTTTACATGTGTCTCAGACTCTGTTTCGCGCAGGCGACCCTGTAAATCGCTAAATCATTGCGGATAGCCATTTTAATGTAAAATGGTAAGCGACATTAATTAGTTACCATAGATCTTAAAGCTCACGACAGGTGTTTTTTTTAATAAAAACACAATACAGTTAGAAGAATGTGACATTATTTGGGGTGACCTTAACCAAGGTCACCGGTTTTAGGGTTTGTGTTGTGCTGCCTTTGTTTAAATAAACTTCCATCATCCTTTGATGGGGATGTAATACTAACAACAGAGGTTGGCTTCTTCCTCTTTTTCATGTCTTATGGGAACCTAAGTTATTTTCTTCTACCTCATGTGTATAGCTTGTAGGTATAAACTGATTCTGAATGACTGGTAAGAATGTATTTAAGTTATTTAACATCTTTGTATAACAAAGGCAAGAAAATCTGGAAATAATAAATGAATTTTTAAATTATTTATGCCTCTGGCTATATTTTTTTATGAACGTCTGGATTTTGGTCCTCGGAAATGCGCCTACAGATGTATCCAGATCAATTTTAAAGGATCAAGATAATTAGAATCCTTTAAAATGATCAATATTTCTACACACTGCATACACCATTCTGTTCTGAATTTTTATGGCATACAGGTGCGCATTACTACAGGTGTGCCAGCCTAGGTTGGTCCAGCCCATGCAGTGATGGGAGTAAAGCGTCATAAAACCAAAAAGGGGCGGAGCTACCATGTTATCAGTCACTCGCTGATTTGAAGAAATCATTGTGGTTTTCTGTGGAGAGTAAAATATTTTGATTGGTTCTATCAACTCAGTGATTGGCAGCTTACTGTAGCCCCACCCATTATGGGATTCATGAAACTTCACTCACCCATTAGTAGTAATGTAATATCATACTATCAGTAACGTTGCAAATTTTTTAATCACAATGAACAATACACGATCGCAATTTTTATTTGCATTTTACACAGAAAAGAAAAAAAAGCATTGATTCGAATCCCGCACTGTATTACATCAACATGCATGTTCCTCTTGCCACAGAAGTAAAAATACAAGGAGAAATGTATTTTTTGTGCTTTGGGGGGTTTTCCAGTCTTGAGTAAATGCAAAAAAAAAAGAATGGCTGAATTCCCAATCGAGAAAGAAATCCTTACACTCATGCTGGTAAAAAAAGAGAGAACTCCACATCTGATTGTGAAAACAAAACACAATTTGGAGCACATCTGTTTTAATACCTAAGACATTACGGCGAAACCCCACAATATCCCCTACACGTGTTGCAGAATTACCCGTATTAAAACAGAAGCCCTCCGTGTTATCCCCCCCCCGCCCCCCGCCCACCGCCTCAAGTCACGCTCGCCGTGCCCTCAGCAACTCCGGAGTGGCCCGAAAGTTCCCAGCGCGCCTCACCCTTCCTAACTTCCTGCCCTGTGCCAGGCTCTAATACGAGCCGTAACTTTGCGGTGTGCTGTAATCCGGCAGCGTTTTGACAGCTGTTACCATAGAGGAAGTGGGTGCAACTGGAGCACGGACTTGTAAAAAACACAGGCCCTCGTCCCTCCCTCGGTCTACGTCTTAGGCCTCGCCGCGCCGTACAATAGGCCTAGGCGGCGGAGCGCAGGGAAAGCGTGAGACAATTTGTGCGCCGGAGCCGAGAACTGCTGAAAGCAGCACAAAAAAAAGAACAGGCGAAGTTCTATGCCGCCGCCGCCGCCACCTGCCCTCTCTCCCCCTCCCCCCACCGCAGGAGTAGAGGATGTTATTGCTTATTCTTTGCAGAGGTTTTGCTGCTGAAACATTTCGGCTTGAACATTCCTGGCCGGGGGGGTTCGTTCGGTGGGAGCTCTTGAGTTGAAGGGGCTCCAAGAGAAGAGCCGGTCTTGAGTTTGTGAAAAGGTGCATCTGCAGTCGAGTTGGTTTGGTTCCATTCAACAGGCCTGCGGGCACATGTGGCAGAACACTATCTCTTCCACGCCCACAGAACGTTCTAGACACATTCCTGAGGGGCGGACCACTCAGTCACATTTAAGCTGCGATTAATAAATGCCATTCTCTGGGTGGAGTTGGGGACTGTATGACTCTGTGACTCACAAATGAAACCAGTGGGGGTGGATTTCATGGCTACTCATCCTCTTAACCTTCCCCGCTTTACTCAAGATCTCATCGGCCACTGAACTGAATGATACAAATTTCTCAACCGACTTTTTCAGGAGCGAACCATTCAAAGTAGGGCTGCACAATATATCGTTTCAGCATCAACATCGCAATGTGCGCATGTGCAATAGTGACATCGTGAAGGACGCAATGTTTTCTTTTTGCGTGTGAAGGACGCGCAATGTCAATTTATCGCAATGTCAATTTTATCGTGCAACCCTAATTCAAAGCCATTCATTGTCAACCATAGCTCTTCATAAGTTCATCAGGGCCAAATACAATTGAATAGGAGATGGGTGCAATGAGATGCCCTTTACACACTGTAATATCAGCAGGATGGATATTATTATGACTTTATGTCACAATTATATCTCCCCTTCTGAAATAACATACACACATGGACATCCCATCTTCCTTGTATTCAGCCCCAGTCAATAAAGCCAACCCAAGCTGTCCCATTCCTATCCCTTTCCCACGTACCATACGCTTTACAGCTTATTTAACACAGGGTCAACATTTACAAGTTCGCACAGAACCGGTAAAAATACAAAGCCGCAGAGCAGGTTTTCGGTTGGATTGAAGGTTTCATTTTTCGCGGCTGAGTCCAGGCCACTGGCCACCAGGGGCCAGTCATCTTATTTACAGTTGTCCGTCTTCTCCAAAGTCTCATGTGAGGTCATATATTATCCCTCACAGGGAAGGAAAGCTGGAAACATGTTGGGAAGGGGGGGAGTGGGGGCGAGTTTCCGTTTTCTGGCTTTCTCAGTCGGGCAGGCAGGGTTCACAGCTTGTCCATCTCACGGGTCCAGACAGCGGTCAGTGCGCTTAGCAGATGTGGCTCTGGAGAGCATGTGCCGCTCCGATGGGATCTCATGAAGGGTCCTTTTGTCAAAGACATTTTTGTCATGAGAAACCATCAGTGAGGAATCACAAATCAAGGTTTTAAGGTTATCACAATGGAGATTCAATGGAGAAGTATATTATTGAACACCTTGCCTACCTCATAGATATGGTAACCCAGCATTGTGAGCCTAGCACACTCCCTGTACCTTCTGCACTATGCAGGTGGTGTTACCCTGATTCATTTATATACTATACTTCACATGCAATAAATAAACCCTGGGTTAGTCTGTTGATAAGTTAATCAGCGATACTCTATGGTGAATTATTTGCAAGGAATCATAGCCACTGCAGGGTATTTCCATACAATTTCTAAAATAGAATGAAATTCAGGGGAATATAACATAATATAGTTCTACTATATTGTTCTCTCCATTTAATACCATAAATTATACTTTCTGGGTGTGACACGCACATATATGTATGTGTGTGTGTGTGTGTGTGTGTCCATTATGGCATAATGACATTAACGATAGAAAACACTTGCCAACTGACAAATGTTGGTCTTTCCTTTCAAATGTCACACATGAAGAAATACAGGGATTGACAAATGTCTGGACCTGAGAAAAGGGCCCTACAGGCAGGAGGGTCTACGCAAAGAAAGATATATTTTCCATTGACTTATATTTTCTGGACTAGTGCCAACGTTCCAGCGCAGCCATTCGACCGGGCGGCGGATCGCATAGCTTTCTATTGCAGGTTTCTTCCCAAAAGGAAATGTTTGCGGTGCGCTGTCACAACACAAAGAGGAACTCAAACAAAACACAAATCTAGTGCTCACTGTGCAAACAAGTTCCCTCGCAGCCCTACGCCACCTGTATATCTTTCCTCCCCGGAAGAGAGAACTGTCTGTCATTCGAATTTTCGGCAAGTTCCTCTCGGAAAGTGTGAGAGCCGCTACGTCCTGCATGCACTCTGCTCCACCCACCTAAACCCCCCCCCCCCACACCACACTCACACCCTTCCCACTCACTTGCACTGTTTACCTCTGTTTTTGATTGTTGTTAAGTACCTGTCATGGTTCCCGGTTGCTCCCTGTGCCTGGAAAAACATGTGAGCTCAGAATATCTCAAGGCGAGAATAAAATAAAATCGGCCAGGTGGTCGAAAAATTCTTAGGTGTTCCGAAAATATCAGAGGTGTACACAAGGATCACTCTATGTGCCTGTTTAAGTTTGTCTATTCAAAATATATGATGGAAAGTGGACTCGTCTATTGTTTGGGTGTTAGATTTGAGGAGAAGTTTTGAAAAGTGAATACTCATCTTAAGTCTACAGGCACCATGTCTACCAGGTAGTAATGGGCTTACATTCCTGAGAGGAAATTAAAGTGACCATAACCAGAGGGGGAAAATGAGCGTTCTGAAAACAGGGGGGTATTTCATAAAGCAGGATTACTGAGTTAGCTGGATAACTGCACTGAGCAAAGACCGGAACCCTCCCAAATCTGGAACACAGACTGAAGTAAAAAAAGCTGTTCACGATTTTACTACAGTGCAGTTATCAAGCTAACTCATTACTCCTGCTTCATGAAATACCCCCCAGAATGTTCTCTGATGGACGTTGTGACATTACCACTGTGGAGGCTGCTAAGATGCAAACCAATCATCACTTTTTTTCCCTGGTTAGTTTTCTAACATTTGAGTCACTGTAGAAAAATTACCAATAGGAATAAGTGCAATAATGACCAATCATTATGTGTTTTGATGCTAGTACATGTTTTTCTCTGTTAAGACTGCTAAATTCATAACATCCAAGTGACTAAAAGAAGTAACACTTTTTTAAATTCAGTGCTAATAATTAAGGGTAAAAAGCATTTCCCCAGGCTGAGGAGCCCTACGTTTTCTTCATTTAAAACATGCTCAGTTTGAATCGATGACGTCCGCTTCATTGAGCGCATAAAAGTGGGTTTGAATGCTCGCAGGCGGCCATTGATGAAGCCTTCATTTTCCATCCAAAAAGGCTTCACGGTGGGTGACAAATCCCAGAACGTTCCTAGTGCCAAAGTCAACGTTTTCCTTCACGACAAAATGTAATCATAACAGGTAAACAAATGAATCTATAAATAATAATGTAGTATGTGCTTTTTCATTCACATACATACTTGTGTGCGGAGGATAGCCCTGGAGATCACATAGCCAGGTTCATTCAGAAATGGAATAAACATCGATGCGGAGGTGAGCTGAAGCCGCAGATTTTGGCAGAGCCTCGAGTTCTCGCATTTGCACCAGGGGGACAGGTGCACTTGCCAGGAGAGGCGCAGGGTTCGCAACATTTTATTTTAAAAAGGAAATACCTTCCGTTACTCCATTATTCATTAAGACCCTGGGGGAACGGACTGCACTAAAGACTATAGCAGAAAGACAGATTGTAATGAGTCCTTGAGGTCCTTATTCACTGGTCATCTGAGCTGAGGTCCTTAGACAGTTAGTAATCATGCATGAACATACACATTTATATAATATGAAATGCTGACCTTGCTATTTGCAGTTTTAATGATACTTAGTGATATATATACACCAAACTGGCTATGAACCTGGAAGTAGCTCTTTTTTAAGGCAATTTTTAAGGTACTTCTAATGCAAAACAGATATGTTTTTTTTTAAAACTTGAAAACCACCATTAAGTAACCGGATTCTTGGTCCATCTAATATCACTGAGTTTGGGGCGAGTTCCTGAGAGAGCGGCATAATGGGTGAAAAAAAAAGAACTCTTGTGAAACCCGTGTTCTTTAATGGGTTGCTTGATTCGTAGATGACGGATTTTATTAAAACAGTGATACAAGCAGCTTGACATGTAGATGACTGATTTTATTAACACAGTGATACAAGCACTTTTGCTTGAGCTGCATATAATACCACATTCTCATTGAGAGATTCCCTCTGCAATGTTCCCGCACTGATGCTGCGTCTTTTATGATATGGCTTGAATCACGCCTCATTGCTTTCAGCTCACAGTCCATTCAATATGAGCTGTCTTTGTATCAAGTTCATTTCATGGTAAATAGTTTACATTCTTTAGGGCCTTTAAACCTTACAGTTTGTAATTTTTTCGTTTTTGATAATGGCCCCAGAATGTTAAATTAGTGGCTTGGATTGAAGAGGGCACAGACCAGAATACAGACGAAAGGATTAAAAAAATCTACTATGGTGGAATGGTCAAAGACCCCCCCCAATATTATTATTATTCTGATCATAATAATAATAATAATAATATGCTATTGATTGCATAACAGACAACTGGAAAAGACAGTGAGAGTAAAGGCAGAGAGTATGTGGTACATCACAAGAAAATGAGTGTATTATGCTATTATAACTGCTCATTTAAAGGGGATCCTGATTACCCAGGGCACCGCTACACTTTCCTTCATGTATGCTTGCCTTTGGTTCTATACATGCTTAATATTTTCCAACTGTCTTTGCTTAGTTAAAATATGGTCCAGAGACTAAAGCCAAGCGATCAACATCAATAATTTAAATGTTACGTTGTCTGGTTCAGAGTGGCCTGCATTTATTGCGGCTCATGTACTGTAGCCAGAGGAAACTAATTTACGCTCTGCTTGTGTGGTCGAGCCTGATTCCACTGCAAGGTAAGGAGACAGCAATGCCCACATCTCAGACATGGTTGAGACAAGTTTTGACATTCACATTCACATACACATACACACACACACACAAAACACACACGTGCGCACACACACACACACACACACGCACACACACACACACACACACACACACACACACACACACACACACATAAAACACAACAGAGGGCATAATGCATTTTCATTTATACAAGTTAAGCTTGAAAATGTCATCTGAGGGGAATACCAACAGTAACACTAACACTAAATCTGTATGTCTCCTGTAGCCCTTTGCCTGTCTTTCTGAGTTAGACTTTCACCAAAGCTCATCATGAGACAACACAGCAGAGTGGGGTTCATACATACAAAAAATATGCACGCAATTACATTGTACATATTATATTACAAATATTATTCACGCACTGTATGTACAGACAATCATCCCACACATCAATATTGAATTGCCTACATCTGGTAAGTGTTGTGCAGTTATGACATGGATCAAATGGCTCTTTGGGAAACATAAGTAAGTTTAGGAAAAAAAAAAGCTCTTTGGCACAGCACACTAATTAACTCAGAATTAACATGGCAGGGTTCAACTGCCAGCTTCCTGTGTGTTTGCTATTTCTCATATACCCGCGATGAAAGCAAACCCCAGTTTATTCTGGTTCTATTTTTAAATTTGGCTGTTAAGGTAACTCTTGGAATACAGAAAGACCAGTCCGTGTACACAGGTGGCCAATATACACACCTTGTTTTATATTGCAACATTAAATGTTCAGGGCAGAAAAATGCACTCTTTATAGACGCGGTCTTTGTACAGGTAAAGAGGCAGACGTTAACACATTTAACCGTGCATTTTAGTGATGAAATGAATGCCTATACAGAGGCAGGCCATGGGAAAAAAGGACTAAAGCTCTCACTATCCTCTATTCTAATTTAGTACAGGCCTGTTCCCAGCATTACGATTATTACTGGACCAATATGTATCAAATAGACATTTGCAGTTTGGGGAAAGACTGGGGAGGTGAACAAAGAAATAACCAGCATTTTGTTAAGCCTTCATACTAGCCACAGTACCCTATTAAATGGATGACTGCTCACATTTAGAAAAAAAAAAGAAGATAATTACAGACTGCAGCTAATGCTCTGGATTTATAAAAATGAAATACATAAAGCAGTTCTCTTGAAAGTGCCTTATGCACTTTTCCTACTTAAAAGACAGGCAAAACTGAAATCAGCCCATTGCTGATGGTTGACGTCGGAGGTCTAATGACCATGTGGTCTTTGTCAGGTTGATTAATTATCCTCCGGACTTAGTCCTGAAGTCATACCATATACTCCTATAACAAATGTGATTACATGACGTTTATACACGTTATTAATTGTGACTTATTCATTGAATTTGAGCGGGATTTATTTAATAATGTTTGCAGAGAAAAGTTCAACAGTAATTGATCATTGTCAAAAACGCTTGATTAGAACCTCCTGAGTTGCTCAGTCTATAAAGACACTTTATGCACTCGGCATGCAAACAAAACTACAGACACTGCAAGTTAGAGTATGGCTATGTCTTTAGCTGACAATGACTGGGTGCCGACGGTGGCAGGACACAACTGGCTTCATTTCGCCTGGCTTTTATCTACTCCATATCTGGCCGCAGAGTGATGGTTTGGAGCTTGTTTGATACCTTAGACCCTTGATGACGTACAGCCATTTCGCCAGTCATGTGTTCCATACTGTACCAGCGTAATTTACAGCTGAATCTAGTCTCACCTCCCAATTCTCATAGAGATCCATTCAAATGCAGAGAGCTTATAGTATCGCTTGTAACAGTACCTGGAAATAAGATATCGAGAGTCTTTTGATGTTGATGGGTCACAGATGTCAGGAAGTAACAGCATGCAAAGGATATGCGACCAAATATTAAATATGATACTTCAAAAATATGTTAAAGCAAAGGGTATGAATACTTATGTAAATAAGAGATTTCAGTTTTCAATTTTTAATACATTTGCAAAAATTTCTAAAAACATGTTTTCACTTTGTCATTATGGGCTATTTTGTGTAGAATTTTGAGACAAAAAAATTTACTCCATCTATTGTAGAATATGTATGTAACCTAATAAAATGTGGAGAAGGTGAAAGGGGTGTTCAGACTTTCCGGCTTGACTGTATACACATAAGCTGGTTTTTAAAATGTTTCCAATTAGAAAATATGTTATGTTGTATGCTTTTTTGCAAGCATGCAACCTAACAAACGTAGTCATAGCCCATACATGAGATAACCTCAACTTTCCCTGGTATCACTCTGCAGAGCGAAATGGACTGCTGAAGAGCAGGCTTTGGCCCCTATAGTGATGTCATCCTCTGATGACTTCCTGTGCATTTGTGTTTGGCTGGGAAGCTGCATCACGGCTGACCCGTGAGCTGGGCGTCAGTCCATCTGTCGGTTGGGAAAGAAAGACTTTTTTTCCTACACCATCTTGAAACAACAGCGTGTCGCTTGTAAATCAGCGTGGACTTGCTCTTCAAGTCTCTAGTGTTCAGAGGAACTTCCTTCCTGCCCAGGAAGGTGTAGGACTCGGTTCGGTAATGTTACACCAGCGTTCCCAGGGAAACTGAGATGTGCTGCAGAGAACTTTGTCGAGGCGATGCGGTTTTACAGGGAAAATTTATTTTTCTGTGGAAAAAAAAAACCCCATAGTTCAGAAGTTACATTCATGTTTTGCCTTCATAAATAATCAACTATTGTGTAATTTAGTCAAGAAGGTTTCCATCAAACTCACTTTGGCTGGGATTCAACACTTGTCTTCACATTCACTAACCGTTAAAAGCAAACATATATATTTTCTTCAGAAATGCCATTTTGCTAGTTTATAAATCACTATATGAATACCAACTCAGCAAACTGTTTGTCATGAAAATGTGTAATGCTTGAATTAAATTTAATGCTTGCATTTATTTCGACAACATTTCTTAGACTGTTTAAGAGCATATTCGATTCAATAAAAAGCTCTGAATTAATCCAGCGGGATATGTCAATGAAAACTACTTTGCTCCTGTTATCTCAATATGGCAGCAGGAAGTTAGAGGCTCATGCAACTGACATTGGACATCATTTATAAAACTTGAGCTGAACGAATTTGTGCATAAATCGTTCGTTTTATCAATTTTGTTCGTAATTTACTTTTCATCGGAGACTAGTTTGTACGTATGAACAAACTGTACACCTGCTCAGGACCACATGTACCGTGTTCGTAAATTAAAACGCCACTAAATGTAACTCTGAATGTCAACTGAATATTCATTTATTTATTTATTTTTCTGTCAATTTAACAGAGCCTTTGAAATGCACAATGCAAATGTAATAAATTACGATTGAAAAAGTGAACACTATGGATTACGCCCTGTTAACTCGATCCATATTCGCCCCCTAGTGCTATACGTATCCATCCCAATTACAGTATTCATGTTTGTCTGACAAAACTACAGCTTTAAGAAAGCCCAATTTTGGCGCAGGATTGTTTAAAATGGTAGCCGCTGGCGAAAACGTCAGCCTCTCAAGTTGCACTGCAAGGAAATAAAATAGGAGGGTGCTATTAATAGCCCAAAGCGCTTACGACCCGCTTACGTCTCGCTACAGACTGTAAAATGCATAAAATGCACCGTTTATACATGCTAAAAAAAAATAGATATAGAAACAATAATATTTTTTAAAACATTGTACAAATAAGCATTCAGCATTTTCCCTTTCTTACGGTTTCAACTGTTTTCTGATGAACTTTGAAGAGGTTACATTTCGCCAAAGTCCTGTACAATCGACATTTCCACACCTATCACACTTAGGGCTGAAATACGTTGTTGTTGTTATTATTTAAAAACTTATTTAAATGCATTAGGCTACTTATTTTATGCGTATTCTGTATATATTGTATGTGAGTATTCTGAAATTATGTATTCTGTTGCAAATTTCCGAATGATACAGCCACTTCTTCATTTGAACTTTAAATCACAACAAGCCGAAAAATAAAAGTTACTCTAAGCATTACTGCAACAAAGTAACAGAAGCTCAAACACAGTGGAAGAGTCTTTTTTTTTTCTCACCTAAAAGATAATTTTTTTTTGCCGAGATTATGATACCGACTTTACCGTTATTCATGTCGTCTGTGGATGTCCATAGAACACATAGAATGTATGGATTTGTCATTTTGATTGAGTCTGCTTTGTGTCATGTTACAAAATAAGGAACCATTGTCGCTATAACAATGGGATCATAAAATAGTTTATAGAGGTATGATCATGAGTTTTAACATTCAAATGGTATTTTGTGTGGCCAGATTATTAAAAAATGCGGCCGTAAAAAAAAGGAAATTAACTAAACCATTCAGGCCGGTGCTGGTTAAAGGGTTAACCAATTGACAAAACTTGCTTTAAAATGGCTTAAATGTCTGTAGCCAGCATTGAAATGGCTGATCTTGTTCTTTGGAGAGAATGCATCGTTAACCCTTTAATGGCCAGCTCAACCACCTAGTATTGCACACCCCGAGTCCCGATATCCTGCCGAAAAACATACCGGACCCAACCCCACCTGATTGAGCCATCTCTACCATTTGGTTTATGAGTCAAGTCCAACACACTCCCCAACAAGACACCAAGACTCAAAACGTGCTCCACCACGGTTGAGGGCCATTAAAGGGTTAAGGATTGTGCAGATTTGTTGGCTGAGAGTGATGCATGGCTGGTTAGTTGGTATCAGTGGTCTGGTGGGACCCAGTACACCTTCATTCTGCAGGGCAATTCAGTTGGCACTCATTTGCGATTGGTGCTGTGAGAGATGGCTGGCTTATTGATAAGAATATTTTCGCCAAATTGCTCATCCTTGGCACCCTCCTGTAGCTGTGGTGCTTTTGTGCGCAGCTTTTCATTCGCTTGCTAAACTTCAGCTGTCACCATTGAGGTGGTTGACTTTGCTTCTTCTCTTTGCTGTATCTCCTCTTCTTCACCTCTGCCATTGCAGTAGCTAGCTGGCAAAGGCAATGAAGGCCTGATCCCACACCACAGGCTCTGTAGCCACACCCACCCCTCCCCACACAGAAAAGAGCGCCACACCCAAAATGTCCCAAACACATCTTATAATAATAAATACAGGCAGAGAAGCTTTCGGCAATTTCTTTTCTCAACAGAAATTGCTAGTGCATCATAGATATGACTGAGCATGGCTATTTTATAAAAATTTTAAGTGAAAAATCCTGCACAGTGCAAAGCAATTATTTTTTTTGTCCAAAGTAAAATATCAAACAATATGCAGGCATTTATTTGTGATATGCATTCAAGGTCTGATTCATAGGCTATAGCCTAACCACCACAATTCCCATATTCAATCTCACAGATGGCAATTTGCACGTAAACTGTAAACTTCCGAACAGGCAATTCAAAATAAATAAAGATCATCTGGAGAAACAATATAATATAAATCAATATATATATATAAGTCAATCCAAGTCAGTACATTCGCAATAATAGATACCACAGGGTACACTGCCTATATTTTGCATCATATGTCTTAATATATATGTATTTCTGCATATCACCCTCAGATTTTGCACAATTGTGGACACGGAGTTTATGATCCAATACATTTATAGTTTTACCTGTTGCACATATGTAGCTGTCAGTATTTCATTGCAAACTAAAGAAAAACTCACTTTTTTTTTGCATTTGTCCAAAGTGTTTTTGTATTTGTGGCACTTTATTTTAAATGATAAAAATAAACTAATCTAAGTTAGTATTGTAAACGGTACAAATGTCATGTTTAATTTAAGCTATTTTCCAAGTTTCTGTGATGCTCACACCTGGAGTTATAAATACTTAAATAGAACACCCCCTAAATAGGTGAGAATTGACCAAATTTGGCATCTGCGCGAAGGGGATAAAGTTCCAGGCTTTTAGGCTGACTACCGGCTACTACGAAATTGGTGTCACTTAGCTTAACAGTGATTAACAGGATACCACTTCTGGAAAACTTGTGATGCCACATAGCAGGAACACAGCGCTCTCACTCGACAGGTACACCCGAAAAAACTCGAACAAGGGCAGCACAGGCAATAAGCAGCCCAGGAGAGGTCTGACTCTCACTTTTAAAAAGGGTGTGTGCATGTGATTGGTTGAGTATGAGAACATGTGTTTGTTGAGGCTGACCATTGGTCGGCTCCAGCAAGAGTTTCCTGACAGAATTTTGCTTTGCGCACTTTATGCACAAAGCATAATTTTGATAATGAAAGATCTACAGTGCCCTCCGCTATTATTGGCACCCCTGGTAAAGATGAGTAAAAAGGGCGATAAAAAATTCACGTTCAGTGAATTAGCTTAATCTCACACTGAACAAATGAAAAAAATCCAACCTTTAATTGAAGTAAATCCCTCATCAAGAAATTATTATTTTTAACAAAACCATGTGTGCCACAATTATTGGCACCCCTGTATTTATATATAGAATAAAGTAATCATTTTAATATTTGGTCGCATATCCTTTGCATGCCATGACTTCCTGATGTCTGTGACCAAACAACATCAAAAGACTCTTGATATCTTATTTTCTGGCACTCTTACAAGCGATACTATAACGTCTCTGCATTTGAATGGATCTCTATGGGAATTTGGGGGTGGGACTAGATTTAGCTGTAAATTATGCTGGAACAGTATGAAATACATGGTTGGTAAAATGGCTGTAAGTCATCAAGGGTCTGAGGTATCAAGCGAGCCTCAAACCATCACTTTGCTGCCAGATATGCAGTAGATATGGTTGGATAACTTTAAGGGTTGTTTCTCCTGACACATTTTTCTATTTAACTCTATAGAAAAATAAGTCAGGAGAAGAAACCCTTCAAGTTATCCATCCATATCTACCGTATTTCTGGCAGCAGAGTGATGGTTTAAGGCTTGTTTGATACGTCAGACCCTTGATGACTTACAGCCATTTAGCTAACCATGTGTTCCCTACTGTTCCAGTGTAATTTACAGATAACGGCTGCCCGATTAACCTTAATTTATTAAGGTATCGCGAACGCTCAGGTTCAGGCAAGGTAGCAAAATCATTACTAGACATGTCTATAAAACAAAGCAGGTTTTTGTTTAACACGAAATTCATACAAAATTGTCAAAATGCTCAGCTAAACACAAGTCAAATTGCATTCATCATTTCTATCCCGCAAAAAGTACCCATATCTGCCGTTCCGGTCTATAGTACATACAGTATATCTAGGCTATGAGGTCTGTTAAATTGTTCAACTCATTAATCGCCACACAACACATTCGATTCGATAATCCATATGCCGTTAAACTGGTTTCTTTTTGTATAAATCTTTTCAATGCAGAAGTGACTAGTGCCTATAATATGTCCACCTTCTGGAGAAGCAGGGCATATGAGACATGCTGAGGGAGATTTCATTCATTCTGAATGCTGCTTTGTGTCTCCAAATAAAGATTAATACCTTGAAAATGATGTCGCTCCTGCTATGGTGTGTTTTACCGCCATAGAATTCAGTCATGACTATTTCACATTGGTCAGCATTTACGAAATAGCAGCGTATGTATCTAAGAATCAAGCCATCTGGCACCCTGTTAACTTGTGTGTGTTGGAAAATAGCTCTGTTGGGGATTGTGGATATATACCTTAACCCAAGGTTTTCTGCACTGGCCAAATATTTATATTCACTAAATTCCTTGAAATGTCCTAACCATCATACATCTGACATGGTGTAATTATTGCAGTCAGTGTTTTACTAAGTGCAACAGCAATAATAAAGACAGGAAACATCACACAATATATAGCTATGCGTAAGCCGTTATTGTACTTGCATTTGAATGCTCTAGAATATTATGACCTCGGGGTCGGTGCGCATAGCAGATTGTTTTATATGTTTAGGCGCCGTTTTCTGCAGTTCTGATGTTGGGCATGACATTATTTGTGGTGAAACAGCAGCTGGAGCCGATACGGGGGGCACTTGTGAATTCAGGCTGTGACAGGAGAAAACGCGGAATGCAAAACACGATCTGTGTCGCTAGGGGCGACAGACGTATACACAGGCTTGCACAAATGCAAACATATGTATGCCCAGCTCACCGCCCATGTACAGGGGCTAGAGGCTGACACAATGCAATCTCTCTCCAACAGGGAAATAATAAAAAATGCTTCTTTATGCATCCAGATGCCTGAAGAGAACAATATTACCATTTGTTCAATATTAGCAAAAGTCTGTATGCAAACAACATTTATCATTAACTATGGATGAAAGTAAGTTCTGTGAAAAAAATTGTTTATTTTTTCCATTGTGAGAATTGTGAAGAAAACCGGGGGGGTTGGGGACACACATGCACGCACACACATGTACACGCATACAACAGGTGCACACGCACGTGTCTTTACCTGAATATGCAGGACTTTTTATTGACAATCGTTTGCAAACTTTTGCCTATAAAGTGCAGGAATCATCTTTATTTATATCTATAGCATTTAGATGCAGCTTTCCTGAATTTGGCGATGGTAGAATCTACAAAAAAGTTTGCAAGCAAAATTATGAGGATTGAAGCCTGTGCTACCTATTCTCCTGTAAAATAATGTTAAATGCAAGCAGCATAGTACCTCTTTAATTTCCTCGTGGTCATTTTCTCATAGCTGTCCTGATGCTATGAATAGCATCACACAGTTTGTTGAATAAAGCTTTGTAGGCTAGCGAGCTAGTTAGAAGGCTACTATAGATTCCTGACCTTGGGCTACTAGCTAGCCGCTGCAGGTTTGATTCTGGGGTGAGACTGTAGTTGCTTAATTAAGACATAGTTAAGAACAAACTAGTGCTAACAATAAATGGGAAGAATAGCATTGAAAAAGCAAACGTCTAAAATGTTATTAAAATAGCGTAGCAATAGGATGGCAGGGAAATCCCCATAAATTCGCACGCTGCTTTTTTCAACACAAACACAATTTTCTTGAATTATTTGAATCATTGCTAAATTTGCACACACAAAAAAATAGGCATTGTTTACAAAGAAAAAAGTAACACTTGAATTGAAATGTGTATAAAATTTAAGAACAGCATTTTTCTGACGCCAGGTATATCCAAATATCCAAATCTGAAGAAAGAAGTTGAAGAGTGAGCACACCGAACTAGCAGAAAATCCTTTTCTGACCAGATTTAAAAAATAATTCACTGTTTGACACACTCCATGGTGACACAGCTTCGATCTTAGGCACAGTGTATTATATGTTCAATTGTAACACAAGGTGAATAATCTCATCGAAGGCAACACCCACAACAAGCTTCACAATGTGTCCTTTAGCACTTTAGCAATAAAAATGGTCATATTGGGGATGCTCTCGCAAAAGTGAGCCTTGGCTCTCTGTCTGACTGATGGTTTTCATCAAGGCTAACCTGCAAACAGTCAAGAACCTGGGTGTTAGCTATAGCCTGGAGGAACAGTATGACTGGGAGATAGGTGACTGGGGTTAGACAGAAGTGAAAATAACCATATGGGGCAGAATCTTGAAGGAATAATTACTGAATTGACTGGAAGGCGTAGAAAACCTCACGGGATATTTCACAAGAACAGGCCTCAAGAAGATCAGTCCCACAACTGCCAGATGTTGCACACCAACTCGGGTGGGAAAATACCCAAGGCCCATCTGGAAAAAGCAAAACAGATTTATATGGGGATAGCCAGGATGAATATTATCTGTTTTTAAGCATCACGTAACGCTCAAATTTTTCACTTTCAAAATCACTTCCAGGCATATATTAACGTGACTATTAACCAAATCAAATGCTGTTAATTAGTATGTTAAAAGCAGTTGGTTTTGTTCATAGTCAATTTAATTATTCCCTCACAGTGCTACTCGCTTGTCTGACGACAATTTTCTTTTGTTCATGGCTAAAATGAAAACACATTCTCAAAAAAAGAAGAAAAAAAGAAGAGGCAAAGCAACATCGTTTGAAAGAATAATGTTGCATTTATTGTTGGAAAGAATTGTGCTCAATTACGTTTCGGTCTCTGTGTGACTAAACAATTTATTACCTTGTTTTTAAATCCCTGTTCCCCTGGCTCAATAAGGGTTTCGAAAAACAAAAAGTCCTGGAGGAAACATTAGTCCCAAATGTTTTCCGAGCAGGTCCGTTTGCGGAGAATTTGTACGTTGGATCATCACACGCATTTAATAGAACATGTCTTCTCTCGTGCTCCCTGTGCGCTTTCTTTTTACCAATCGATACAAGAATACATCATCGTAACGCCATTGACAGACACAATGTAACACAGTTTTGACCATTTGATTGGTAGATTGTTTATTATATATCAGGTGGCCTACGTTTACGTAATATTATGTTACCTCTTTATAGTTGCGGCATGGACATTTAGAGGAACAGCTGCGGACCCGTTTCACATCCAAGAACACGACAATTGTGTTCCATTACAGCTGGGCGATGCCCGATTGGCCATGATGCAGAGAGGGTGGGTTCCAGAGGGCAGTAGTATTCCTCACTCTATTGGGTAGTTCCTATCTGCCTACGCTAGCAGCAGCTTCATGCAGTTATTCAGTGCAGTAAATACATGCTCAGCTATTGTGGAGGTTGATTGCATGTGTTATGGAGAACAAGCATGCATATGAACCCTCCTAAACTGTAATTGCATTGTAGCAGTGGTATGAGTTTACAATGGACAATTAGTCATCCCAAATTGGAGAGGAAAATGGCCAGCAATGTTCAGAAATATAAACCAAAAGTTGGCCTGTGATTGAAAAAGTTTCTTTTCTGGTGGTCTATTAACTTTAATTTCTATGGCATATTCTCTCCTATTTTTAGAGGAATATTTTCAAATCCACATCTCTTGTTATAAGATTATCTCCGGCATAACAAAAAGAGCCGGATAAGGCACAGGGTATGATTGATGACAGTCAACAAGGCATCGGACATTGTCAAACACAATGCCGTATTTCAAAATGGGCGACTGAATGAGAAATATTCTTGCGCAGTGAAGTGCTGCGCAGACGTGATCGTATCTTCCTTTGCTCTTGCGCGCGTCCGTGCCCCTGCGTGTAACTATCGTGCTTCGGTTTATTTACAATGATCCTTGGCCTTTCTCTCAAACCCGTCCTGGTGACGTTTTCTGTTCTCGCGTCTCACTGCCAGGTTTCAGCTTTATTCTTCACCTAATACCTTTGCCTGAAGATGAACCTGAGGCAGGTGAGCGAACGCGAACTGTACTTTAACTGAATAAAACAAAAGCCATCTTCCCATGCCTTCCCAAGCACAACTCGCTATCTGGAGATACGCCACGCCCACTGTAGGTAACCCAGCTTGTCCCTGTGGAGGTTTTTGAGTTGTCAGGTTGTTTGTCCTGACCAGACTCCTTCCACTCCCTCCACAAATTTGTATCCAGTCTGTAGGCCCCGATTGCATGTTCGGCAGGGGCTGCCTGTCAATACTTGACAGATTTGCAGGTTAGTGTCGTCCTACAGGCCCCCTTAGAAGTGGGGTTACTATGACAGACCCACACACAAGCTAATGTCCTGAAATCAGTGAATCTGTTGAATTACAGTTTTTGGCTTATTGATTATTTCAAAACCAGAAGTAAGTGAAAACAAGTCAGCATTGCCTGATGCTGTATGTAGCCTGCTGACTGTATCTCACTCTTTCCTTGCCTGGTGCTGTATGTAGCCCTCTGACTGTATCTCACTCTTTCATTGCCTGGTGCTGTATGTAGCCCTCTGACTGTATCTCACTCTTTCATTGCCTGGTGCTGTATGTAGCCCGCTGACTGTATCTCACTCTTTCATTGCCTGGTGCTGTATGTAGCCCTCTGACTGTATCTCACTCTTTCATTGCCTGGTGCTGTATGTAGCCTGCTGACTGTATCTCACTCTTTCCTTGCCTGGTGCTGTATGTAGCCTGCTGACTGTATCTCACTCTTTCTCACTCTATGTAGCCCGCTGACTGTATCTCACTCTTTCATTGCCTGGTCCTGTGTGTAGCCCTCTGACTGTATCTCACTCTTTCATTGCCTGGTGCTGTATGTAGCCTGCTGACTGTATCTCACTCTTTCCTTGCCTGGTGCTGTATGTAGCCCTCTGACTGTATCTCACCCTTTCTCACTCTATGTAGCCCGCTGACTGTATCTCACTCTTTCCTTGCCTGGTCCTGTATGTAGCCCTCTGACTGTATCTCACCCTTTCATTGCCTGGTGCTGTATGTAGCCCGCTGACTGTATCTCACTCTTTCCTTGCCTGGTCCTGTATGTAGCCAGCTGACTGTATCTCACTCTTTCATTGCCTGGTGCTGTAATGTAGCCCACTGACTGTATCTCACTCTTTCATTGCCTGGTGCTGTATGTAGCCCACTGACTGTATCTCACCCTTTCCTTGCCTGGTGCTGTATGTAGCCCTCTGACTGTATCTCACCCTTTCTCACTCTATGTAGCCCGCTGACTGTATCTCACTCTTTCCTTGCCTGGTCCTGTATGTAGCCCACTGACTGTATCTCACCCTTTCATTGCCTGGTGCTGTATGTAGCCCTCTGACTGTATCTCACCCTTTCTCACTCTATGTAGCCCGCTGACTGTATCTCACTCTTTCCTTGCCTGGTCCTGTATGTAGCCCTCTGACTGTATCTCACCCTTTCATTGCCTGGTGCTGTATGTAGCCCGCTGACTGTATCTCACCCTTTCCTTGCCTGGTGCTGTATGTAGCCCGCTGACTGTATCTCACTCTTTCCTTGCCTGGTGCTGTATGTAGCCTGCTGACTGTATCTCACTCTTTCTCACTCTATGTAGCCCTCTGACTGTATCTCACTCTTTCCTTGCCTGGTCCTGTATGTAGCCCACTGACTGTATCTCACCCTTTCATTGCCTGGTGCTGTATGTAGCCCTCTGACTGTATCTCACTCTTTCCTTGCCTGGTGCTGTATGTAGCCCGCTGACTGTATCTCACTCTTTCCTTGCCTGGTGCTGTATGTAGCCCGCTGACTGTATCTCACTCTTTCATTGCCTGGTGCTGTATGTAGCCCGCTGACTGTATCTCACTCTTTCCTTGCCTGGTGCTGTATGTAGCCCGCTGACTGTATCTCACTCTTTCCTTGCCTGGTCCTGTATGTAGCCCTCTGACTGTATCTCACTCTTTCCTTGCCTGGTGCTGTATGTAGCCCGCTGACTGTATCTCACTCTTTCATTGCCTGGTGCTGTATGTAGCCCTCTGACTGTATCTCACTCTTTCCTTGCCTGGTGCTGTATGTAGCCCTCTGACTGTATCTCACTCTTTCCTTGCCTGGTGCTGTATGTAGCCCGCTGACTGTATCTCACCCTTTCCTTGCCTGGTGCTGTATGTAGCCCTCTGACTGTATCTCACTCTTTCATTGCCTGGTGCTGTATGTAGCCCGCTGACTGTATCTCACTCTTTCCTTGCCTGGTCCTGTGTGTAGCCCACTGACTGTATCTCATCCTTTCCTTGCCTGGTGCTGTGTGTAGCACGCTGACTGTATCTCACTCTTTCCTTGCCTTGTCCTGTATATAGCCCGCTGACTGTATCTCACTCTTTCCTTGCCTGGTGCTGTATGTAGCCCGCTGACTGTATCTCACTCTTTCCTTGCCTGGTGCTGTATGTAGCCCGCTGACTGTATCTCACTCTTTCCTTGCCTGGTGCTGTATGTAGCCCTCTGACTGTATCTCACCCTTTCCTTGCCTGGTGCTGTATGTAGCCCTCTGACTGTATCTCACCCTTTCCTTGCCTGGTGCTGTATGTAGCCCGCTGACTGTATCTCACTCTTTCCTTGCCTGGTGCTGTATGTAGCCCGCTGACTGTATCTCACTCTTTTCTTGCCTGGTGCTGTATGTAGCCCGCTGACTGTATCTCACTCTTTCCTTGCCTGGTGCTGTATGTAGCCCGCTGACTGTATCTCACTCTTTCCTTGCCTGGTGCTGTATGTAGCCCACTGACTGTATCTCACTCTTTCCTTGCCTGGTGCTGTATGTAGCCCGCTGACTGTATCTCACTCTTTCCTTGCCTGGTGCTGTATGTAGCCCGCTGACTGTATCTCACTCTTTCCTTGCCTGGTGCTGTATGTAGCCCGCTGACTGTATCTCACTCTTTCATTGCCTGGTGCTGTATGTAGCCCACTGACTGTATCTCACCCTTTCCTTGCCTGGTGCTGTATGTAGCCCGCTGACTGTATCTCACTCTTTCCTTGCCTGGTCCTGTGTGTAGCCCACTGACTGTATCTCACCCTTTCCTTGCCTGGTGCTGTGTGTAGCCCGCTGACTGTATCTCACTCTTTCCTTGCCTTGTCCTGTATATAGCCCACTGACTGTATCTCACCCTTTCCTTGCCTGGTGCTGTATGTAAGTAATTAAGTAAGTAAAGTTTATTTATATAGCACCCTTCTCAACAAGAATGTACAGAGTGCTTCACAGAGCGTTCAAAAGCAAATACAGAATACAATCAAACAAGCGATAAACAGGAGCAGAAACGTTAGAAGACGACTAGCAGCCAAACAAAGGCGCGGGTATCTCACTCTTTCCGACTGTAGCCCGCTGACTGTATCTCACTCTTTCCTTGCCTTGTCCTGTATATAGCCCACTGACTGTATCTCACCCTTTCCTTGCCTGGTGCTGTGTGTAGCCCGCTGACTGTATCTCACTCTTTCCTTGCCTGGTGCTGTATGTAGCCCGCTGACTGTATCACACTCTTTCCTTGCCTTGTCCTGTATTTAGCCCACTGACTGTATCTCACCCTTTCCTTGCCTGGTGCTGTGTGTAGCACGCTGACTGTATCTCACTCTTTCCTTGCCTGGTGCTGTATGTAGCCCACTGACTGTATCTCACTCTTTCATTGCCTGGTGCTGTATGTAGCCCACTGACTGTATCTCACTCTTTCTTCCTTTCCCTTTCCCTTCTTTCAAGATCTTTATCTGTCTTTTACTTCCTTCTCATCTTACTCTTTCATTTCGTAGTTTCTTTCCTTCTCTCTCAATCTAGCTCTCTTCCTCTGTCAATCTCTTTTTCTGATTATCCCTCCCTCCCTCCCTCCCTCTCTGTTCTAGCCATGTGTGTGTGTGTGTGTGTGTTCCTGCAGCCCCTGGGAAAACGCGCTCTGTCCTCCCTTCACATCGCACATTCCCCAGGTCAGAGGCGCCGGAGCCCGCCACCGTGCCATGTGTCTTAATCACATAATCACGACCTAATCCACGGGACAGCTGCTGGAATCACAACCGCACAAATTAAACATGATCTAGAGACTGTCGCTACTTGTCTATTCTGTCTACCTAAAGCCCTGTCCGTCAGGCTGGCCTTTCAAGAATTCCCAGGACCAAAAACCCGTTTGAAAAATCCTCAATTTTTCATTTTGAATGCAGAGCCAGACCTCAGTCTATAGACCCACTACATATGTGCAGAACCATTATCTAAAGAAAGGCAAAATGTTATTGATTGTATCGTGACAGAATATATATTCATGGCATTTTGAAAATAAAACGGTTCCACGTTGGTTTTGGGGAGTGATTGTAAATATCTTTTCTGGGACACACAGTTTGACTATATACAAGTTTCCTGAGAAAAAATGAAAGCACGTTAAATGTGTTTTTTTATTTCAGCAAACTTTGAAAATGAAACTTTGAAATAATTGGTCGATAAAACTGAAACTCGAACAGGAACCTGTAACATTGATGCTGTTGTTCATATAGACCCAAACGCTGGAAACGACGTGTCTGGAAAGATCTGCAGGAACGTGCCCGGGCAGGCTGTGGAAAACGGAAAGTGCCTGACATTTGGAATGACAAGCAGCAGCGTGGCACCATGGCATCCCTGCGGCCGCCAGGGCTCACGGCGCATTGTGGCCTCCAGACTGCCGCACAGCTGGGAATGGCACGTGGGGAAAGGGAAGTCACCGGTCCAGACAGAGGCATAGCGTCAGCGTCGCCGTGGCGCATCACAAGCCATAACTCAGGCGGCAAAGAATGATAATAAAAAAAGCCACACTTGTTATTTTCTAGGGGTCCCCTGGGATAATGCCATTATTGGGGATTCCCTTGTGCTATCTGAGGGTTCCCTGTGGCACATGCACTTCATTTTGGCTGGCACCATATTGACTTAAGGGAAGCGTAATCCTTGTACTCGCACTGAAAATAGTGGGAAATACCCAGAGTTTTCCTGACACAATTGGACTCATACTCCACCCTATAATGGAAACGTGATAATTTGATAATTTTGCTTTAAAAAGTCAAAAAGACCAACTATACTGGACTAAAAAGTGAGTTATTAGCTGATATACACTGCCTGGCCAAAAAAAAAAGTCCATATTCCAGGACGACAATGCCAAGATTAATCAGGCTCAAATTGTGAAAGACTGGTTCAGGGAGCATGAGGAATCATTTTCACACATGACCAAGAGTCCTGACCTTAACCCCATTGAAAGTCTTTGGGATGAGCTGGAGAAGACTTTACGGAGTGGTTCGACTCTCCCGTCGTCAATACGAAGTCTCGGCCAAAAATTAATGCAACTCTGGAGGGAAATAAATGTTGTGACATTGCATAAGATTGTCGAAACAATGCCACGACGAATGCACGCTGTAATAAAAGCTAAAAGCGGTTCAACTAAATATTAGAGTGTGCGACTTTTTTTTTGGCCAGACAGTGTACAATCCCATACAAATACAGCATATTGGTTATTTCCAATTCAAAAACAGAATTGTTCACATCAATGTAAAAATTAGGGTAGGTCTACTGGTGCTGGTATCTTGGAACATTGCCAAGAAATTATTTTTTATTTATTTTAACAAAATAAGTAAAAAAAATTAAATAAATAAAAGGTCAGTGTGCAGTCTACATTTTTTTTATTATCAAGTTGGTCATTTTCTCAGTAGGCATTTATCCATCCCCATTGAAATGCCAAAGTAATGTCCAAAAGTATTGGCAGAATGTAATAATCACAGACCTATCGCTTTGTACATTATCGTCTACTGTTTTTTGACATAATATGTTATAAGATTTAATTTCTAAAGTAGTACTTTATAAAGCTGGATCAATGTTAAAATACACACATTAAAACAAAACACTACTTTTCCCCTCTGATTTATTCAGGATTTTGTGAATGGTGTTCTGACGTTTTTTGTGTTCCACGTAGCAAAAATCACATCTTTACCGTCATCATCAACATCACTATCAACATTCAACACTGAAAATCATTTAGAAAATCACATTAGGAATAAGCTAAATAAGCTCGATATTCTTGCTTGAGCCTGAGTAATGGATTGCAGGAGGCCTCTGGGTCGACGCGTAACCATTGCGCTCCCAAAGTGAAAGGTGTATAGACCATGACAGGGGAATCTTAATATGCAGAAACTCTCAGTAGGAATCTGTAAATTGAAAGGCTTAAGGCCGGATAGAGAAGCGGAAAAGTGGAAAGCCCAAAAATGTGTTTGAGCTGAACAAATTTACCAGAACACTAATGCTTATGGGAAAACCCCACTCCCACTGTGGAAAACTGTTGACTCAACATGTAATGCAGTTTTAATTGGAGACGGGCTTACGGCAAGGGGATTCAACGGAGAGGGGCACGAGGGAGAGAGGTGCCTTAGTTGCCTTCTTTGCTGCTCGTTTGTTTTTTGTTTTGCTGAGATTTTACCCGTGGGATGCCGTTAAATTACACAGGGTTATTTTCAATTAAAACTTTCAAACTTTTTCAGTTGTCGTACGCCGTCATTCATGTCTAGACGTCAGACGTTATTCTGTCCTTTTCTACGTGAGATAAATAATTCTACAAATATACTTAGTACGTCTCAGAAATTCGTTTTGAGATTATCTATGTTATTTTTGTTTCCGTTTCACGTATGGCTGAGATTCATTACTGTTAGGAGTACTGTGCAGGACTCGGTCACGTATGATTCTTTTACCTTTTACGGTTAACTTGTTTCTATTTTAACCAAAACGAGCAGGTTGCAGTTTTAGTGAGGAATTGGGAAGTGAGATCATTGGGAAAGGGGGGAGCC
Source organism: Ilyophis sp. 1 JC-2022 (assembly GCA_022702515.1). Classification (NCBI taxonomy): domain Eukaryota; kingdom Metazoa; phylum Chordata; class Actinopteri; order Anguilliformes; family Synaphobranchidae; genus Ilyophis; species Ilyophis sp. 1 JC-2022. Next base: position 26,716,838 of record CM040395.1, on the reverse strand, counting down.
GAGAGTAGGGTATCCTGGAGGAAAAGAGCTACGATGGGCCGTTTCGCTCGTAATCCCGTCCACAAATGCAAGACGGTTTGTCTTAGTGAGATTCCCACCCTCGCTGGTTTTGTGTGCAGTGTTTGCCCACCAAATTAAATCTGGCACGGCAGGGGGAGAAGGAGGGGGTGGGAGCGTGTTTAACAGAAAAGCACTTACAAATCGGTCACCGAGAACTCGCATGAGTGAGGCTTGAGAACTGAATGGAAGGCCGTGATGAAGGGGAGACATTTTTTTTTTTTTAAAAGGAAAAAAGAAAGAAAGGGGGAGAACTACATCTTGTGTGAATTTGGTCATTTGTTGGCTGAATTTTGCTCCTTGAGATTAGGGCAAAATAGTTAATCCATTGACTTTGCAGCAGTTACCCGGCTGGCATGGGTTCAACTCAGACTTAAGTCACAATTGGAGAGAGGGACGGATATTGAGAGGAGAGGGTGGGAAAGTTGAAATGCTTCTTTTAAGTGACAATAAGTAGGGCTTTGCGGATCAGGTCCGTTGAGGAAATTGAAACTGAGGTCTGCGGTAGGTTTGTCGAAGTGCCCCCTGGGCCCTTTCCTGGCCCATTCCATAAGCAGCCAATGGAACAGAAGGGTGAATATTTGAGTCTAGAGAAAAGACCCTTCTCTAAAAAGACCTACAATATATGTGCTTGGAAACAAACAATGACCAGAATTGCATCTGTCGTTAAACATGTAATCAAAGTTGTTAGATATAATGCCAACACATACTAAGTTCATTTGTATCATGTTGTACCAAGAACCCACCGTTCAAAGACCCTAACCTCACTGCAATTTCTACACATTTTCTGCATCCAACGAAATTATACCCACCAGCCTGCATGCTTTTTCCTAAAAGGCCATTTAATCACAAAAAAACCGAAAACCCAATTAATTTCTTCTGTATTGAAGTCCCTAAATTAAGAAGGCTTATATAGCAATTATGACTATGTCTATGAAACAATTAAAAATTCAATTTTATATTTGAAAATGTTTAGGTTCAGACTGAGCCTTGATATCTATGTTATCTGTTATTTTACAAACCGTATGAGTGCTGGTGCAATACCACACATTTCTGAGGACTGTGATTTTGCCAGTTAAAACATTCCTGTGAAGGAGTGTCATTTTACCTTCTGTAAGTACATTTCCCCACTCTCAGAGGAGAGCTATTACAGACAACAGAGGCATTATTATATCACAGAGCTGGAATTTGCTTTAGAAAATACACTGCCATTTTGTTTCTTCAAGTTTCATACTGGGAACCCAGACTCAAACACAACATAAGTGCAAATAAAGAATGTGATTGGAAAAGGTAGGATATGTATTTCAAGATGACATCTTCCGGGAATATTTTATATGTAGCAGCTGATAAAAGCCATGTCCTAAAAATGTTGGATGCTATCTTGATTCAACCAGGTGATATGTTCTTTTGTTGTTTACCTTTATTGGAATAAATATCGATTCTATTGCACTGGTAAACCCCAGTTTACTTATCAAATAAAGACACAAATAAAGATGGATTGATTTAGTAAACTTCCCACAGTTTTATAAACAGTAAAGCTGGAATTCAAGTGACAGACAACATATGAGAGGCAAGAATGGCTTGTCAAAACATCAGTCTTTGACTTTACCAAAACAAAGTTATAAGACAAGGTGCAGCAATCTCAAGAAATGTTTTTGTCATAACAAAGCAGCCTACTCCCTTTCCACCGCAGTGCCAACACACTGACGAACGGTGTCATCGTCCGCTTTTGGGCACGCCTTCGCCGTGACTCGCAGCCTCGTCTGCGGGGAGCCCGGGAACAAGGGGGCGCATTGTCAGACGCGTGGGCCCCACAGACGGAATGAGAGGGAATCTCGGGGACGTGTCGAAACAGGATGGTAAACATGCAGCGGTGCTGGACCGCGCCACATTCCTGCCATTGGTTGCTCTTGTTTTCCTTTGAAATTATTTTGGTTACGTTTGTGGAGCTGATGAGAGAGGGCGGATGGGATCGCCGCGACGGAGCGAGCCCCGCGGGGCTGTTTACAGAGCTGCCGCCACATCGTGATTGTCCTCCTGCTTCAGTTATTGAATTATGAAGACGCCGTCGACAGCTGGGACAGGCTACTGCCTCTGTGCACACTCCAGCAGTATTCACTGTACTCAGCGCTATTCTCTCTGTGCACACTCCAGAAGTATTCACTGTACTCAGCGCTATTTTCTCTGTGCATACTCCAGCAGTATTCACTGTACTCAGCGCTATTCTCTCTGTGCATACTCCAGCAGTATTCTCTCTGTGCACACTCCAGCAGTATTCACTGTACTCAGCGCTATTCTCTCTGTGCACACTCCAGCAGTATTCACTGTACTCAGCGCTATTCTCTCTGTGCATACTCCAGCAGTATTCACTGTACTCAGCGCTATTCTCTCTGTGCACACTCCAGCAGTATTCACTGTACTCAGCGCTATTCTCTCTGTGCACACTCCAGCAGTATTCACTGTACTCAGCGCTATTCTCTCTGTGCACACTCCAGAAGTATTCACTGTACAGGCTAAACCTTAGTAATTGACCTTATCATGCAGTATTACTGATATTGCTTTGTATTATTATATAATTAAATGAGGTAACATGAAATCGAGAGGGAACATGTTAGGGGTGCAAGAAAACGAATTCGTTGTAAATATGCATGCAAGAATGGTTTGATGACAAAGATGACATTGAACCTGCCCCCGTCATTTGTTTTCTGCTATAATTTAAGTAGGCTACTTCATTACATAGAGAAAAATATTTTCACAACTCAAATCTATCATTTGAAATGGTCCAATCCTTGGAAAGAGGTCAATTTGCAGGTCATTCACTGTACTGAGCGCTATTCTCTCTGTGGCTCAATGCAGCAGTATTCACTGTACTCTGCGCTATTCTCTTGTGCACACCAGCAGTATATTATGTGCACTTCAGCGCTATCTCTCTTGTGTCTCACACTACAGTATTCACACATTTCTCTTGTCTCTCTTCTCTCTCTCATTGTCCAGTGTTATTTCATATTCTATCTTCTCTTTTTCGCACTTCAGGCTTCCAGTATTTTATTTTTGTGTTTCATCTCTGTTTTTGTATTTTTGCTTGTGCACTCTTTTTTTTTTTTGTTTGTTCTTTTTTCTTGTTTGTTTGTGTTTTTTTGTTTTTTTTTGTGTTTTTTTTTTTTTTGTGTTTTTTTTTTTTTTTTTTGTTTTTTTTTTTTTTTGTGTTTTTTTTTTTCTTTTGTGTTTTTTTTTTTTTTTTGTTTTGTTTTTTGGTTTGGTGTGTGTTTTTGTTTTTTGTTTTGTGTTTTTTTTTTTTTTTGTGTTTTTTTTTTTTTTTTTCCTTTTTTTCAGAGCCAGTAATTATTATACTTGAATCATTATTTAAAACGGTGGGAAAGTTTCCAATTAATGTTATTGAGTCTGTGCTTGCTCAAATAAATAAACGCGAACAAAACCATCATTTTACTTTATTTGCACTTTCGGAGACAACTTGACACCAAGACCCGTTTTTTGAGTTAAGATGATTGTGCTCAGACAACTGGGATGAGTCACAGGTTCGACTCAGAACTTGAGAATATAAATCCTGGCACAATCGTTCCGTTTAAAAAAATAATAAGACTGAAGTCTGATCTGATGAGCGAAAAGACACGTTTTGCAACTAAACACACAACACATTTTTGTACTCGTAACCTGTGCTCAGTACCTCTTTGGGCGTGGTTGCAGTTACTTGATTTGCATCGCTTTAATGAATCAGTTGTTAATATGGCGTGAATAGCATTAGCATCTGTTGCGTAATGAGCAGCAGGAACTGCATTTTTTCATCGTGGATCTACCCCCAAATGTTTTGAGATCAAATTGGTGCCAATGAAGGCATTAAATGTGATGCAATACAAGTATTTGCACTGTAAGGATTCAAAGCCAATACATCAACCTGCATTAGCACAAGTAATTGCAGAACAATAAAGTCGCAGCTCCTGTTGCAACATTCAATCAAAAGATAATCTTTACCCACGTAAATCCAGGTCCGAAGACTGCTCAAATATGACAAAATCATTGCAACACAGTATCGGTATATCATTCAAATAAAAATGTCAGAAGGTTTAAATGTTTTGGTTTTAAAATGTTTTGGTTTTGTGTTGTGACTGCAGGGATGTTTTTTGTAAAGCGGTCCACACCAACATGAAAAGAAAAAAAAAACTATGGACATCAAAAGTCTCAGTTTCGTAATGCAACATTCCATCTCCCACATTTTTTTCATCTGCGATTTATGTATGGTTTGCCTCACTTTGCCACTTTGATCTAGACAGTGCTGCCGATATAGTCCAAGAATATATTTCGTTTACACATTTGTGCATAGACCATATGATCTATCGCGTGTTTTTCACAAACTATGATTCTTACCATGAAGAGATTCTCACACACTACAAAGGGGAAAAACTAGGCTACATCACAAAAATGAATGTTAAAATGTCGAAAATGAAAAGGTGCGTGAGCGCATAAAAAGAAGTCCTTACTTTTCACCATTGAAATTTGGAAGCCTTGCTCCCACGCCCTGCATTCATAACTTCTAAGTAAACGGCGGTTCAGTTTATGCTAAATTAATCCTGAAAACATTGTCTTACATAAACCAGTTGCAGACTCGAAAATCTACTGCAGCTCTGAATGTAATACTGCTGTCAGTTGTGAACAAATCGTCTATTTGTACATTTGAAAAATTGTATCCAGCTACTTTTCAGCTTTCTCCACTCATAATTCACGTCGACAGTTTCTGGGGTCTCTACTGTGAGGACTGGCAGGTATTTGTCAGAATTCCCATTGTGCTGAATAAACATGTCAAGCAGGGTAAAAGAAAGTGACTGACAGTTAGCAGACGCCGCGGGCTCCGGTACCGTCGGCCCACACCCTTCCAGTCTGAGCGGGTTCCGCGTGTCCTTGGTAACCGCACACTCTCTGGAGAAAAGGTAAGGTCACTTGCGTGATGTTAGCCCCTGCCATCTCATTGAGTCATTCCATGTTTCATCAAGAGGAAGGGGGACGAAGGCACACATCCAATATAACAACAACGCACTTCACACTATAAGCAACAATCAGACTAGTGTTAGGGTTTCTTTTTCCTTATATTCTTTCAGAAAAATAAAATATCGAAATTTCTGAAAAATGGAAGACTTGCGATGTTGACGCATACGGCGTCAAAGTGAAGGCTGAAGCTCGCTGCACCGGAGAAGCTGTCAGCAGCAGCATAGGGCAGTGGCTTAGAAATTTGGCTTGCTTGCATGTGCGGAGCGCTGCTGTTGTACCTTAGAGCAAGGGACTTAACCTGAATTGCTTCAGTATATAGAATATCAGCTGTAATCTGCACGGCAAATTTTTTTAAAATTTAATTATGACTAAATGTGGGCCTAATTAAGCAAAACACCTGTGTTGTATTTGCTGTGCAGACGTATATTGATTTGTCTTTGGGGAATGTTTGAAAAGTAAAGATATATTCTTCAAAAAAAGAAAGTATACATTGGTATTTTTCAGATTTTTTCCCCTTTTTCTCCCGATTTGGTAGCCAATTGAACCCTATGTTATTTAATTCCCCCCCGTGTAGAAACCACTAGAGAACCGGCGCTACACAACCCCGTCAGCCGGTAGTAGGAAGGAGAGTGGCACGTCCTCTTCAGGGCGATTCCAACTTGCCCAGGGCCGTATTGTGCACGAGTCCTTCCCTCCACCCCGGGAGGCAACTGCCAATTGCCACTGTCTCTAGGCACTCGGAGCGCAAACCCCTGATCTGCGCTTTTACCGCTACGCCACCGCGGCAGCCCAGTATAGAGAACACTTTAATAGGGAAGATACCATGTTCTGTGTCTGTGGCCTGCTTGAAGAAAAAACTGCTACTTCCTTTTTTTGCATTTTGAACCATGACAATACATTTCCCAAATAAATATGTAGTTGTCTTGATTGTTATTGAGATGTAAAGTACTTGCTACAAACCCCAATTCCAAAAAAGTTGAGACAGTATGTAAAATGCACATACAAGCAGAAAGCAGTGATTTGTAAATTATTCTTTACATATAATTAATTGAAAACATTACAAAGAAAAGATATTTAATGTTTTACCTTATCAACTTTATAGATTTTTGTAAATATACGCTAATTCCAAATTTGATGCCTGTAAACATTCCAAAAAGGTTGGGACAGGGGCAAAAAAAGACTGGGAAGTTCAAAAAACACCTGTTTGGAACATTCCACAGGTAAACAGGTGATGCTATCATGACTGGGTATAAAAGGACATCAAAAGACTCTTGATATCTTATTTTCAGGTACTTTTACAAGCGATAGTATTACCTCAATTTTTTGGAATTGGGGTTTGTACTTGACCTCGATTCCAACTGTTCCACATAGCTCTAGCTGGTCACCAGCTTCCAATTCTAGGTGGTCACCAGCTACCAACTACCAGCTTGCAGCTTATCCAACTACCAGCTGTTTCACAAACCTAGCTCTAGCTGGCTCTAGCTCTAGCTGGTCACCAGCTACCAACTACCAGCTACCTTGTTTCACAAACCTAGCTCTAGCTGGTAATGCTGGTTCTCAGTTACCAGCATAAGCTGTTTTTTCCCAGAAGGGATGACTTCATCAGGGCTGGTATCGGTAGTTCTATTTGTAATTAAACCACATGATGAAATGTGGAGGGCCTGCAATGGTCAGACTCAACCTGACAGACAAATTTTATCCCAATCCTGAACAAGGCCCAAGGCTTATAGTTTCTTCCAATAACTAATCCAATGTAACCTTAAGCATGACTACTGTTTCTAAAACAACCTTATTTGCTTTTAATTACTTAAGTTAAAAAAGGTTTTATTATCCAGGGCCTCGATTCACAACCGCAATGATTTTCACTCGCAGATCACAATATCTGTTCAAACCGAGTTTCACAAAAATGCTTAGCTTGCATTGTAAATTGCAAATAAAAGTGCAATGACTACAGGCCTCTCGCACATCCAATTTTTTCCTTGCAAGTATGGCGTTTCCTTTGATTGTGCGAAGATAGAGGGACACTCCAAAAAAACCTCCGCGATCACACCCCCCTTTTAGATAACTACTGAGATAATGAGTTATTCGAAAGATATAGATTGCCACGGCATGAAATATTACATTTATACGACCTTCTTGACAGAGACAAGACCTTCTTGCTTCAAGCGTTCCCTTACAAAAGAGTAGTGCATAAAAGTTTATATTCTTAAGTAGGCTGCTTTATAAAACTAAATTGGGCCATTTTAAGTATACTTAAGTACTCCCCGGAACTATCTAAAGAGAGAACCCAACTCGGTCATTCACGGACCCATTCTCTAATTCTTGAAATTGAAAAACTGCTAAGATCAGTCGCACACTGTCCTTACTACAGTAGCCTAGCATATACTGTTATTATGTTATTCACAGATGTTTTCGAAACATTTAGCCTACATTTAAAAATAAATATATCTGTGCATGGTTTACTGTGTAGCGTTATTGGTATAGAAATTATATCAATTAATAATTTTATTATTCTCGATACTCAAAGCGCTTACAATGATGAGGGGAAACTCGCCTCAACCACCACCAATGTGTAGCACCCACCTGGGTGATGTAGTGGCAGCCATTTTGCACCAGAATGCTCACCACACATCAGCTGAGGTGGAGAGGGAGAGAAGAATTTGTCTATCCAATTAAACTGGGGAATGATTAGGTGGCAGATTGAAAGAGCCTGGAGTTTAGCCAGGACACCGGGGGAACCCCTACTCTTTGCGATAAGTGTCATGGAATCTTTAATGACCACAGTGAGTCAGGACCTCAGTTTAACATCTCATCCGAAAGCTGGCATCTCCTACAGCACAGTGTCCCCATCACTGCACTGGGGCACTGAGGAAGACTGCCCTCTACTGGCCCACCAACACCACTTCCAGCAGCAACTTGGTTTTCCCAGGAGGTCTCCCATTCAAGTACTAACCAAGCCCACACCAGCTTAGCTACAGCCATTCAGCAGGAGCAGATTGCATGGTGGTATGGCTGCTGACAACATATCCGACAATCCCGCTTCATGTCCGCCCTGCAGCATGTTTTGTTCCTTTATGGGTTCGTTCCTCGACATTCAGAAACAGTTGCTTTCAGTCACACAGGCGGGAGGGGCTCAATCCAATCAATGTTGTCATTTCACCCAATGGTGGAAGTTGTTGGAGTTGCTGCAGCTTCAGTGATTGGCCAGTTTGCAACTGAAAGTAAAATCAAAGGAGCGAATCCTTACATGATGGACTGAGTCATTCCCTTTTGTTCATCAAAAAGATTTGTTCAAAAAGAATGAATTGTTCACGAATGACACACTACTACACGACAGCTACATTTGGAGCAATTGTGATTTTTATCACCACTTCCTCACAGGTGACATTACTGATGTATGGTTTCTAGGTGACAGTGGGTAGATTTAATTTGAATATTACAACTGGCAAAACGCATATTGTTACTATAAATTCTAGGCTATATTAGGGCTAATGGTTCCTTATCGTTATACCTCATAGTTCAAATAAAATAAATAATTAAAATAACCTGTTTTTCTAAATGATAGAAAAATGTTTGCAACATTGGCTTCTGAATACCCATGACCAGCCCATGTAGAGGAACGCTACAATGTTGCAAAGTTGGATACAAAACCAAAATGAGGCAGGGCGATAACAAGGATTGCCGATTTACTGATTGACATGGACGCGCTTTCTGACACGCGTGTGTGGCTTGCAATTGCAATTTCTACGTGAAACACTCAAGCAAATCTCGCACATCTCAACTCGCACATCGCAACTTTCGTGAAACGAGTCCTGGATTTGCAAAAAAAATATGCCAAATTAAAATATGCCTTCTCCATACTGCACTACTGCAGAAAAACTATTGCAGGGTCTGAAGTCTATCACTGCCTCACCCATCATTGAAAATAGCTGCACCTTACAAGAGAATGAGGGCAGGTGGTTAAGCGCTTCCATCATCAGGCTGTTTTGAACCCTGGTTTTACAAGGTCGCTGTCAGTCTAGCAAAGCATGTCAAGACTTGAGCTCTGGGGCCTCCTTTCTTCCTCAGCACAATATGCTTTTGGGTTTCTAGTTATCTAACACATTTAAGCATGTTTTGCATTTAAGACTTATTTTAAGGCTCCGTGGAAGTTCCGTTCCCGCTCCCGGTGACCGCTGAACTTGTGCCATTGCACATGAAGTAAAAATATGTATTTTTAAAATACAAGCGTCAGCGTGGTTTTGTGAGTGAAAGCTGAAGAGGAACCACACTGTGGACCGGCTGAATAGAATGAGTGAATGCTTCTCTTGATTAAACCCTTTTTTTAATTGGCTCAGTGTCCAGGATACAAGTATGTAGCACTGTTCCAGTTCCAAGAATGGGCGTTAACCGCATGGTCTCCCCCGGTGTTTCTGTAAAAAGCCTCAATGGCCATCTTGGAAGCTCATTATTATTTTACACCTCTCATTTGAACACTGCGCAGCTTTCAAAGGTTAAGAGTCACATTTTTGATTCCTGTCCAAGCCAAATTGTCAAGGTCAGAAAGGTCATCTGTGAGGCAGAGCGTAGGGAGAAAGACAAAGATAAAAAAAAGGGGTAAAAACTGTGTGAGCACTCTGGTTTTTTGGGATATGTCCTCCTCACACAAATGTGCTGTTTTGGTTTAAAACTAAGAGTTCTCAACAGATTTTTTTGTTATATATATATATATATTTTTTTTTCATTTAAAAATTTTTTTATTGGTTGAGGACTGTACTGTAATGTGCTTTCATGAATTCTGTCGTACGTATATCAGTGTACTGAACTGCATTGTCAACTTTAGTGTCTGTATTGCATATTTTATTTGTGTTGCCACAATTGAGGTTCCTTCTGGAAAAATGAAATGATTCTATTCTATTCTGTTTTGAGCTTTGCCTGGCATCAGGGGCAAAATTATATTGTTAGCCGCTCAAATTTTGTTCATCAAACGAATTTTTGTGGTGAACCTCACTCATCTGTTGCTTCATTGCATTTCCATATCCTGCTGAAAATATGAGAGCAGTAATTACTATAATTAAAGAAAAACTCCAGACTGAGCTCCAGTAGAGCTGAGAATGGCAGCTAGCCTCTGGTAGCCACGGTAGTTATTGTTGCATCTAAACCAGGGGTGCACAACTTCTGACCTGGAGGGCTGCGTGCTGGTTTTTGTTCCGACCAATTACCTTCGTTTTAATGTTCTGACAGCTCAGTAAACTACCCTGGTTCACTCCTCTACTTGAACACAGTAAATTCGCTTGCAGTCTGCGGCCGTAGCTGATGCTTACATAAATGTCAATTCAAGATATGATTGAGCTAATTCAATAATTAAGAACAGAAGTTGGCACAAAATCCTGAAATGGATCGCCCCTCGTTGTGCAACACTGATCTAAACCCTTGCCGCTTTGTTTGTCTTTCACTTTGAACAGGGCCTGGATTGCATTATGGCAAATGGGACCTTTAGTGTTCTGGCCTCAGCATGTCATTAATTATGCTTCTGCTGAAGCTGTGCATCAATTTTATGTACATGTTAGACTGTTTCATCGTATTTTCAGAAACATCAGAAAGTGACCTCTAATTGCCCCACTGCGTATGGCACTTTTAACGGTTGCCTTGTATAGCTTTTACTTTTATGTGTGAAAAGGCAAAGAATGTGTGCCTTCTACAGAGTCCTTACTGTAAATGTGAGTCATTTTAGGAAATAACTGACTGGCCTGTTATTACAACATGGTGACTCTCACACAGTGTGTTAACTTTATAGAACTGGAAGGCTAATTCAACAGCACTGATTTACCAGAGATGCCTGACAAGCAAGCAGAGCACGACTGTTGACGTAAAAACCTGATGGCGTGTCTCTCAGAACCATGAGGCCCGCCATGAGACGCGCCCCTATCAGGGTCCCGCCTCTACGGAAGTAAGTCGACGTCGGCGTGCTGGCCGAGTGGAAGTGAAAACACACAGCCAAGCAGCACCTCACCTGCCAAGAGCACTGTAATGCAGAAAGCATGGCAGCCAGGCACCTGTCCCCGCCCCCCCTCACCCGAGCCGTAACACCTCCCCGCACTGTACTGCGGCGTGGCCCGAAACGTGCCCTTCGCACCGAGAGAGCGAGCGCCGTGCCCCTGCAGTGTGGGAAAGGAAAGGTGTGGTGAATTGTAAGTTCATGCTGTCATACTAAACAGCGGTATCCGGCGGGGGCCTATTGGAGATTAATGCTCAGCAGGTGTGGGCCGTCTAGACGAACACAGAGGAGTAATGCGTGCTGGGTAATTTAAAGCGCAGGTGCATCTTGGGGCAGGGGCCTCCGTAATGTTTTCGACTCTTTGACATCCTACTTAAGGTGTCCAGCTATTACGTAAAGTGCCCTGTGGCCGTGTTCGAAAACATAGCGCCGCGAGGAACACCAGCCCGGCTTGTCAAAACACCTCTCGGGTCATTAGAGCCTCTCGTTTGCTCTCCCCCCTCGTTTTCTTTTCCAGTTTATTGATGCAAATTTTTAGGCCTCTCTGTTTTGACAGGTCTTTCTTTCGCGGCCTTTCCAAGCAATATAAAAGTGACCTGTGTTTGGCACACGATCCCTTTTGCAAATGCGTCTTTTAAATCACAAAAGACTGGTGGGTTTGGATGGTTTCTGTATTGACACTAAGGAGGCCAATTCAGGGCGCATGATCAAACCCACATGAAAAGCAATCCCCTCAAGTAACCCCTGTAGGGAAAGGGCATGCAGGAAAGGGTGTTAGGAGTGAATCAGGCAGTTTGGGGGAGGGTACCTACAGTCCTAGTCGCACAGGTCACCGGCTTCAAAAACAGCACAGCATGATAGCAGTACTTCATGGCAGAAAACTAACCTGAGGGGTGGGCCGCGTGCGTTGGAAGCTCGAGCCCACGCCACAACCTGCCACGGAAACCGCAGCCTGGACCAGCACACACGGGGTTCCCTGGAACCGGGCCGCACAGCAAGAAGTGTGCTCTTTTTTCACCAAAATTGTTAATCACTAAGTGCTCAGAGCATCTGGCTTGGCAGAGAAATCCCCTTCCATATATTTAACTTTGGTAAGGTCATGTGCAAGTACGAGTGATTTTCCACATTTGAAACAGGAGTAGAATGTGTGCCCAGTTGACACAAGACACTGCAGCCCTTTCAGAACAGGCCGTTGTTTTAATACCCCAGAAAGACATCTGGGCAAAGGGAGAGGTTCCTGCCTCACCTGTATGCTTCTCATAACACCTGGAAAATACGTGACCACGAAGCACATGCTTTGCTGTCACATTGACAGTGGGTGCCATTTGGAGTCCTTCAATGTACTCATAGCCAAACTAGAACTTTGCAGAAACACCTGTTGGATATTAGAGTGATCGCAAACATCTTATCCTGGAATGTGGAATCCATATTGTAAGTCAGATGGCATGCTTGAGGAAAGGTAAGTCAGCCAAACGTCCTGTGGCTTGCTTTTCCATCAGTTGATATATTGCAGCTGGCCTGCTATGTGATAGTATTGCCTTATATTTATCAAAACATATCTTCTTTACACTTAATTGATAATTATTTGTTGGTAGGCTACTAGTTATTAAGCCAAGTTTAGGCAGCCCACCTAGATAAAATAAATGTCTCGGTCTGGATAAGAAATTTGGTCAGAAATATATACATTTGATTTGATAGATTAAGACTTTTTTCCCCCAACGACCCAGCTCAAATTTTACAACTCTAATTGCTAAAGTTGACATAGTGATATGTCGGGCGTGACATGGACTAATGCTTTTTGAAACTACTGTTACCAACACAGTCTCGTGCACTGCGAGATTTCTTACTCCTCGCTCTCTCTGAAGCTTCCGCAGCGCACAGAAACCAGCCCATAGATATGAACCAGCCATAGGCTACGCACGTTTACTGTTACCTATTTTTAAACTAAAGGGTAACACTTTACAATAAGGGAACACACCTCATGCCTGAATTAATGCATGACTCATCATGATTTCATCATGATTTAATGCATGAATTAATGCATGATGTATCATGAACTCTGTGCGGTTCAATATTAATAAATGATCAAGGCATTATTAGTTCATGTGATTTCTGTACACTTAATGTATCATCAATTAATGAACATTAACTCATAGTTAAGTCATACATTAAGTAACATGTCATCAAAGTAGCTGCAAACCAGTTAGGTAGACAAAAGCTTCTCAGACCATCAGTGGTGGATTTATCTATATCGGGGCCGCTAAAACTCAGAAAAAACGCAGACAAAGCTGTTCGCTTAAAAAAAGATTCTGCCAGTGTGGCTTCTAAGCCCCATCTATCATTTACCTGTGAAAATGGTGACAGTAATATCAAATGCTTTATGTTATTTTAATTTATCTTAGAAAGTGCATAATTAGTATTTATAGTCTATATTTGCCAATATTCAGTCATTCAGACTATGCTTCTGGGCAAACCCTACAGTAGGCCCATCTCTAATGTGTTAAAAAAATCACGTTTAATAGACTTGATGGTGATCTTTGTAAATAATATGGAGTCAATGTGTGTGGATTATGACAGCCATTCATGTTTTAGAGAATGAGTACTTTGTACTTATTTTTCAATTACATAGTTACCAATACTCAAGGTTAATATATACGCTATTTGTTGGAAAAATTGGGTCGGGGTTGAGTGTGATACCCCAAAAATATCAAGTGGCAGTTCTGAGAGCACAAACAACCTTGTTAATGAGAGAGGTCAGAGAAGAATGGCCAGACACATTCAAGCTAACAGAAAGGCCAAAAAAATTATAATTAACAACAGTGGTGAGCAGAGGGGCATCACTGAATGCACATGTTGAACCCTGAAAGGGATGGGCTGCAGCAACAGAACATTAGATAGTACTAGGTTGGTATTCCTAATACAGTGGATACTGAGTGTAAATTGTAAGTTCACCATTTATCATTAAATTTCATCATTATTTCACACATGCAATCACCATTACTTCCTAAGTACTTGGCTGACTTGTGTCCCTCTAAGTAAAGTCATGGCATGATACTAATTTGTAAATGATTACTTAATGTAGATTGATAGGAGGCAAGCATTTGTTAACCATGAGTTCATCATTACTTAATTATGAGTTCAATGAATTGTGACCCTTCAAGTAAAGTCACACACAATTCTTCATATAGTAATGATTACCCCATCATCACATCACTATTACTTAATAAATAGCTCAATGATTTCTGCACCCTTGAAAACCTAATATTAAAATAAACCAGTCAAAAGTCATCCAAATAGAACATCAATATTTTATTAATTATACACGTGGAACACAATTTATTAAGACATTCAAAAGGACCTCAATCCCATTTCCTCTCAGTCGCCATATCTGATTTTTATAAATCCCCTTAGCCCTCTCTATATTTTGTGTATGTCCCCCACTGTTAGGATCAATAAAGCTCCTGCTGTGGTTAACAATGAAATGTGTGTATCCAGCAGTGGCAACGCCACTGATCACTTATTGTTGTGGTCCCCCGACGAACGTGTCTTCAAAATTTGGGAGCAGTCTTCACCAGTCTCAGAACTGGCCATTTCCTCTGATACCTCAAAATCCCAAAAACCCATTTCCGCCTCCTCCATGTTCTGCCATATCTCCCACGACCCTACTGTTAAAAGAAGATCATTTACAAATCAAAACTAGAATGGCACTCAGATAGACACCAAAAAAAAAGTGGGCAATACACTGAACTCTAATGCACACTATGATATTGAACGGACTCAACTGCTTGCTTCTATTGCCAAAGTTACAGCAACCAATATGGCTTCCAGTGCACTGCACCTCTCAATTTCCGCTTGGCTTATAATTTAGAAACCCCTGCCTTTTTCTACCAAAACTAAAAGGTTAACAGTCATACATTAAAACTAGTTATATCCACAATGCATATAAGAATAATAATCAATGCGTGATTATAGTTGACACGATACAAAGATTGTTGTTTTACTCATCGGAGATTACTCTGGTTGGTCTTCTTGAACACGTGATGATGACTAGCTGACAAAAATCAGTATGAAAAGGTTGAACTACATGTAGGTTTATTACGACATCACGTAAAGTAGTTGAATCTAATTCAGTTCAATATTTCTATATATATATATATATATGTCTGGTGGCAACTGAAGGATAACTAAGGCTACTGTACATGCTCCTCGCAAAATCAAATTATTTAAATAAGTCCAGTCCTGAGCTCACATGACAGGGTAACGTTAGATACATACAAATTTTACTCCGAAAAGGACATTTCTAAGGGAATTATGCAATTTAACATTTGCCTAACTAGCTACTGTTACAGTTAGCAGCAATATGCAAATCCCTGTGTGTTCTAATACTAATGCCACTGAACTAGCCTAAATAAATTGGACATTGGCAAGCCAGGAGGCAAAATTACAAGTGATAGTAGGCCTCATAGCAGCTAGCTTGCTAGCTATTTGTGTCTGAGATTGATTCGCTGCTACGTCGATTTTTTTTGCAAACATTGAACGCATTTACAATGAGCTAACTAGCTACATAAACTACTTACCGGAATTTAAGTAACATTCATGTAGTTTTTTCAGTTAGCTTAGCAACTAAAGTTACATAGCGTATGCTTAGAATGACGCGCATCTGCCCGGCGCCAGCCGGTTTTAAAGTTGGTTTTCGTTGGATAGTCACAATCATAACGGGTTGTAAGTTGTAGTACTGGGCCATGACAGCATAGCCATAATCTAAAAAGAAAAGGGAAACTTCATTTCGTCTGTCTGATAATGACCCGTTTCAGTGTAAAAACTCCACTGACTTCCATTCATTCAACGAGCGCCTGTTGTCTGTCTAATAGATTTTATTCGTTTCCATGGAAGTTCGAACTACCGTATATTACGGTTGTGGTTTTTGTATACGGAAAGCTAAAGGCGACAAAAGTCACAAACAGGTTATCTGGATTGTAAAAAATAAAAACGCTTTTAATAATTTCCTTAGCCTCCAATCAGTAGATAGTAGATTCACTTCCTATTTTTATTTTTCCTATTTTCACGGTCCTAGCATGCGTGTAATTGTAGGCTAGATTAATCATTATTGTACCCGTTCCCTAATCAGAGTCATATGTTGAGTAAGTCATATGTTGACCAACCAGAGTCTTTTGTTGGCTGTACAATAAGTAAAACATCAATACTATATGTTTGTTATTGTGTCAAGGAAAATCACAGATTGATTATTCTGTATTATGGTATAACTAGGTTGAAAATATGACTAAAGCACCATAGTTTTAGTAGAAACATATTAGAAGTAGGCGTAGGGTTCACCCAGCAGCTTATTAGTCTGAATGATTGAATATTGCAAATAGGCTAATATTATAAATAAATGACAAATCATACATTTCCTAAGATAAATTAAATTAAAATAACATAAAACATATGATATTGTAAACCACATAGATCCTGTCTCCTTATATGCACAAGCAATGGCGGGGGGGGGGGGGGGTTGTTATAAAAATGGGTGATTTATAAAAATCTGAATTTCTGTTGTTTTAAAAGCAAACAGCTTTGTCAGCACACTGTCAGGAAGAGTTTTGGGGGCCCCAAAATTTATAAATCCACCACTGATGGTCTGAGAAGCTTTTGTCTACCTAACTGGTTTGCAGCTACTTTGATGACATGTTACTTAATGTATGACTTAACTGTGAGTTAATGTTCATTAACTGATGATACATTAAGTGTACAGTAATCACATGAACTAATAATGCCTTGATCATTTATTAATATTGAACCGCACAGAGTTCATGATACATCATGCATTAATTCATGCATTAAATCATGATGAAATCATGATGAGTCATGCATTAATTCAGGCATGAGGTGTGTTCCCTTATTGTAAAGTGTTACCAACTAAAGGTCCAGAGTTTAGAATTTTCCATAAGGTTTAACATTTTTCTGAATCACAAGACGTTCGGGCAAATCAACTTGAGAAAGCAAGTTGGATAACGTTATTTTGCCAGGTCAGTGATCACAGCAGTTCTACATAACTCTGACTGAACAGCAACAACAACTGTAACGTTAACTTGGCCAGGCTAGCTACCGTTACCGAGTGACAAAGCTAGAAATAATACTGCTAAATTACTATCTAACTTCGCTAGCGAGATTAAAACAAATGTATGTTAATTTAGCTACTAACGTTACTCCTTATCTGTAATGTTAATGAAGCTACAAGCGCCACACCGTGTAAGCTATCAACTAACATTAGCTCGGTAGCATTACAAGCCTCACATGGAACCTAACAGTGTCAAGCAATGTAACGTTAGGACAATTAATGTTAACGTTACGTTAGTTCGTCTTTAAAATAGCCAGATATTTCACTGAATAGTTTTGGCAGAATGTAACGCTAGACTAAATAAAATCCTACCAACACAACAGTTGAAGACTGATAGTTTAAGATGACATTTTTAGCCAGTATAACGTTAACGTTGGCTCAGTTAATAGCCTAACTTACTTAACGTATCACGTTATGGAGTTATTTTTGGTACAATGCAACAAAAATAATTATCTTAGCCAACTTAAATAACATTAGCTAGCTAACATTATATCTTCCATTGCCATGTGGCACTAGCCAGCTTGCTAACTTACATTGTATAAAAAATAAACTTAAAACTGGAAGAGCCTGACATTGACAGATTAAGAATGGCAATGTTATGTGTCAGCCCTATTCGGACGGGATAAGTTTTAACTTATGGGGGAGGTGAGGTAACGTTAATGTAGCCTAATTATTACCGGAGGATCTCCGTTATTTTCATCCCATTGCAACATACAATTCTTCCCAGAGTATAACACATTTTTTCCGGGCCCGTTTCTTGACTGTAGCCACCTAGCACTGAACTGTGTCGATATACGCTCTATGCTAGCCAGCAATCTAGTTGTTTGATAATTGTCAATGTATTTGTTCAATTAGCCTGTAAATAAACATTATTACCTAGTTCATACCACCGTACTATATATAATATAGTTGGTGGTTCATACACACGCATTATGCTATGTAGGATAGCACGAATGCTTAAAACTCATAGCCTATGTGCTCCATCAGCTAACTTAGCCAGGTCTGCACAGTGCACACTGTGGGAGTAAAGTTAACACGCAGGGCCCCGTTTCCGAAAAGCATCTTATAGTTAAGATAATCTTAAGAGTGTTTTGTGTTTGTGCTTTATTAATTTTATAATTTGAATTATTAAAATTTACTGACATTACATGAAACAGATAATAAAAATAGATGGAGATAGGCAAAAAACAAATGACAAAAGACAAACAAACAATGAAAGTAATATAAAAACAAAATAGCCTAACATGATCTTTATCTAAGATCCTTTTGGGAAACTGGGCCCAGAACAGTTATGTGGGTTAACATTAGCTGAGCCAGCACGATACGTTTCTAAGTGCAAAATGTTTCAAACAAAACCTTCATTATAGCTAAGTAGAATGTACAAAATAAAAATTTAACTACAATATATCTGTTGTTGTTTGTCATGATTCAATCCGTTTTCTTTCCAATGTGTTATGAAATTTGTAATGTTATGTTATTATGTGTATTATGTGAGCTATATTTGTTGGGGATCTCTATGCCAGAGACACAGAGGAAATATTGGAGGTCCAGATGCGATAGTGAACACCACTAAAACGGACAATTATCCATAGTGGACAGGGGAAAATAAGGAGAACCCAAATAACCTTGCGATAAAAAACGAGGAACTCGATATCTGAGCAAAACAAAAGAAATAAGCAGTCACGCTTATCTAACTCCCGTTGTGGAGCGAACAAAAAGAAAGGAAAGAGAAAAACAAAAGACCCCTAAAACTTAGGGTGAGAGCACTCGTAGGTATGAGTGGAAAACAAAGAAACGAAAACCTCTGCTCTGAAATAAAAGAGCGAAAGAACGCACTTTACTTTTTCAAAATTGTACTGCTAACAAGCCGCGTTGAGAAGCAAAGCGGTCGATAGCGGCACAACTTCCTATACCTTTACCGGCTAGAATGTTACGAGAAATAACATGGAAGTGACGAGAAAAGGAGGAAGCGGGGTATAAGTAGTGAGCGGAAATGCAGGACAGGTGAACTCACTAATCACTGAGGTGAAAGCAAAATCCGTAGTGGAACACAGAAAAATCAGATAGATTACCGGTAAAAGACAAAAGGAATACAAAACGCGGAGATTAGGAAAGAAGGCGCGATCCATGACAATGTTATGATATTTAATGTTATTTGGACTTATTCTGGTCTATTGAGGTTTTCTAGAGGCACATTGATTGAACTTTCTAGAAGTAGCTATACATTTTCTAATGATTGTGTAATCTTCAGTTATGTTAATTCAACGTTCAAGTAGATGTGTAACAATAGTTATGATGGAAAGTCATGCAAGATCTGGCAACCCTGCTCGGCCGGCATCCTAGGGGCTCTGCAAGAAAAGGTTCATTAAGAAACTGGTGTCAAAATGTTACTTTAGCATATACACCATAGAAGACATTTTTTTCAATAATCAATACGTCTTTTGCCACAGTGTTGAATGATTAGACAGCTATAATAGTAATACAATTGACTTTTTGACATATAAATTATATAAAATAATAATTAAATCTAGCCAGCAAGCTCCTGATATCGTTGAATGAAATAGGTAGCTCACATTCATGTTGAAAAGGAGCATTGGTTGCATCTAACCTCAAGAGAATTGTGATGCAAAGCAGAATACCTTCACAGAGCGGTAAAAACTAAAGTTCTGCTGAATTATCTGATGTCATTTTCTGTTCCAAATACCTCCAGATGCTCAGATATACTAAATACACAATAATAATGATTAAAATAATTAATATGACTACATGCTGGTTATTATTACAACTAGAAAGTTACTTATATTGTTGTTTCTTCCTTTCACGTATGTATTATCTAAGATGACTTACACAGTCCACAACGTTTATACAGCTGGACGCTTAACTGAAGTAAATTAGACACCTTGTTCACAATTACCATGGCAGCGCCCCTTCTGGGAATTACGTGTGCAGTCTTGGAGTAATTAATGGGGGAAAAAATCACTGAAATGTCATACAAGCTGTAAGAAAAATTAAAACATCGTCATAAAAATATTTTTTTTTAACATAACTGGCCTTTACAGTTGGTGTTGCGATTTGTAAAATAAGTCTTTGCTTATCGCGAAACATCAGCTTGCACTGAAATGGAGCACTTATGACTTTTGTAGATTCAATTAAGTAAATCTAACTGTAAAGGCATATTGCAGGTGACAAGAGTTATGGTTAGTTAAGGTAACAGAAGTGCTCCACTTCCTCTTCCTGCAAGAACAGCTTCCTTTTCTTCCTTTTGCAGCAATGCCTGCCAGCGCATACCATCTAACCTCCAGTGGGATCTGACAAGGGATTTGTTTGCCAAAATGCACACTTGCACAATATACACTGCTGAAAAAAATTAAGGGAACACTTAATCATCACCAAGTCAATTAAACCAAACTGGTCATGCTGGATGATGTTGCAGGCAGCATAACATTCGCCATGGCATCTCCAGACTCTTTCACATCTGTCACATGCGCTCAGTGTGAACCTGCTCTCATCTGTGAAGAGAACGGGGCGCCAATGGCGAACCTGCCAATTCTGGTGTTCTCTGGCAAATGCCAATCGAGCTGCACGGTGCTGGGCTGCGAGCACAGGTCCCACTACAGGACGTCGGGCCCTCATGCCACCCTCATGGAGTCTGTTTCTGTTTGGAGTTTGGTCAGAAACATGCACACGAGTAGCCCGCTGGAGGTCATTTTGTAGGGCTCTGGCAGTGCTCCTTCTGTTCCTCCTCGCACAAATAAGCAGATACCGGTCCTGCCGCTGGGTTGTTGCCCTTCTACGGCCCTGTCCAGCTCTCCTCGTATACTGGTATCTCCTCCACGCTCTTGAGACTGTGCTGGGAGACACAGCAAACCTTTGCGATGGCACATATGAATGTGCCATCCTGGAGGAGCTGGACTACCTGTGCAACCTGAATGGGCTGCAGGTACCGCCTCATGCTACCAGTAGTGACAAGGGCACTAGCAAAATGCAAAACTAGAAAGAAATCAGTCAGGATGGATAAGGAGAAAGAAATGGTCTGTGGCCACCACCTGCAAAACCATTTACTTTTTGGGGGTTGTCTTGCTGCTGCCTCTCCTGTCCATCTGTTGTCACTTTCATTTGCACCAAAGCAGGTGAAATTGATTCACAATCGTTTACACTTCCTAACTGGACAGATCGATATCGATTGACTTGGTGTTATACTGTGTTGATTAAGTGTTCCCGTAATTTCTTTGAGCAGTGTGTATACTATATATACATATATAATTGTGTCTAATTATGTAATTATACATATAATTGTTTGTGTATGTTTGTACAATGTAAAATTTTCACTAAACATGGAACTCTCACAACATGGAGCTGTTCTGTTTTTGGAAGATATCCGACAAATATCCGACAAACCTGCTCTGCACTTACTGGATATGGCTTATAGACTAACTCAATGCTGCTGGCTTGCTTCAAAACCATGATGCTGAAAAGCTTTCAATTCTGGAAAAAATATAACCTCAAAGTATATGGCTTTGGCTGTGACAAGCCTGGCATGTACATGCAAATGTATGCAATATGACCAAAATAAAAGCTATCTATATGCAGTGACAACAAATAGCCTAAGCCATCACAGTTTACAATCAATATACTGTAGCTGTGACCATACAAGGTCACAGTTCTTTACTTTTTTCAGGACAATTTAACATCTCCACCATTAAGGTGATGAATTTGGCTCAGGAAGTGCATTAAGTAGGAGGAAACCACGTCCTCCCTCCCATCTTTTTTCCACCCCTAAATGCACGAGCCAGTGTGATTTTGCAGTGACCACTAAATGGAGCCCAAGTCATAAAGCATCACAGCTCTGTCCCTGTGTGTATACAAATATGAGAATCGTGGGCCAAGTTGAAATATAATATAAAAGTGATCATGTGATTGACACAGGAAAAAGGTTGTAACACACAAAATGGCAAAGATCGAGAACTTCCCATAGCAGATTTTTTAAAATAAAATCTGTAACGCAGTGCACACCATTAACAGACCAATCCAGGCAATGTGGATTGGCCCATAAGTGACTTACCTCACCCACTTTTCAAGTGCAGAAACTGCTGTAGATTCAGGCCATTCTGGCTCTAGGTACTTATTACCCATCGGTCTCTGGGACTAAGAGGATAAAGTGTTAGCTGATATCTCAGCTCAGTGTGGTGCCGAAATATAAAAGGAGGGTTAGGAGAGGTAATGATGGACCACTTGAGTTTCTCATCGGACAGAGGAATTCTGTCTCTCACTGGCCAGCCTCTTTGGAATCTAAAGGAGGGCTCCCCACAGCACAGTATTATACACTGTGAAAAATGTCTGTCTTAACCAGTGTTTTAGTCTTGCAATGAGACAAAAGTGGAAAATATTAGCTTGTTTTAAGTTACTTTTTGCTTGACAAGTGAAATTATCAGATACTTTTTTTTTGTTAAATAATACAAACTAACAGAAATAATATTCTAAAGTCTAAATATAAGATTAAAATGCTTGTTAAGATTTGGTTTCCGCAGTGTAAACATTGCGCTTTCAGACTTATATCATGATACGTAGGAGAAAACTATGGTTTTTGTTATGGTTTCCAAAACTGGAATGGACCCAAATGCAGAACTCGGAGACAGACTCAGGCAAAAACTGTGGCAGGAGTGTATTTATTCAGGCAGGAGGTGACAGGACAAATGAACAAGCAGGGAACTGGTGACAGTCAGGATACGGAGTTTGGCGAAACTAAGCAGGACTGGATTGGAGATGGGTTGTAGCAGTGGGTAGAATGCAGGATGCCTGGAACAGGGAAGCGGGCTGGACGAACAAACTGGAATCAGACTTAAACAGGTTAGAAACAACTAACGATGGCCGAGTAATGACAAACAGACAGAACAAACTGGCAACGAGAATGACAAAGAAGGCGATATATATAGGGAAGAAGCAGGTGGGAGATCAGTAATGAGTGTGGGCGTGAGGAATGTAGGCGAGTGTAATGAGATAATGACAGTGCGGAATGCGAGTGGAGAATGCGAGTGATTGGCTGAGGGATAATTGGGGAGACAAAGAGGAAACGAGTAGGAAAATCACGTCCAGCCTGCACGACATGAAAAGACAAACGAGGTAAAAAGAAAGACATGACATGGAACCAGAGGAATGGGGAAAACACAGAAAACGAAAGGGAGGTGGAAAGGAAGGGAAACATAACAGGTTCTAAAAAGTACTACGTTAAGATACTGTTTCCAGGGATTAAGGAAGTAATAAATAGTGTAAAAAATATATAAATGGTATGCCTCTATCAGGAAGTAAATACAATAATTATGCAGCTGCTATATTTAATTTGGAAAATCCACAAATATTGTATAGCCTAGTTTACGATATTATCCAGAAATAGTTTTTTAGAGGTGGCGGAGGGATGTAATTTATTTTGACAGCCTCTTACATTCTGTTCTTCCTTGTATGCCAAACATATACCCTCTCTGTGTCATGGATCTTACCTTTCTTCCCTTATCTCCGCGTCGCTTTATTCGTTTTTATCGTTTACCGGTAATCTATCGGATTTTCCTGTGTTCCGCCACGGGTTTTTGCTTTCGCCTCGTCATTAGTGAGTTCACCTGGCATTTATTTCCGCTCACTATTTATACCCCGCTTCCGGCCTCTCTCGTTGCTTCCATGTTATTTCACATGACATTTGAGCCGGTAAAAAATGGTATAGGAAGTTGTATTGCTATCGACCGCTTTGATTAGCAACGCGGGACTTGTTAGCAGTACAACCTTAGAAAGAAAGCAGTTCTCGTTAATACGCTCTTATTTCAGAGCAGAGGTTTTCGTTTTCTTTTGTTTTTCTACTCTAACCTACGAGTGTCTCACCCAAAGTTTTTGGGGTCTTTTCAGTTCTCTGTTTTTGTTGTTTCACTCCACAAACGGGAGTTAGATAAGCGTTATTGCTTATTTCTTTGTTTTGCTCGATTATCGAGCTCCTCGTTTTTATTGCGAGGTTTGTGTTCTTTTATTTTTATTTGTTTCTCCACTACGGATCATTGTCCGTTCTAGTGGTGTTCTTAGGAACACTTTAAGATTGCCCAGCTATTGCATTTGGATCTCCAACATTCCCATCTCTGTCTCTGACAGAGATCCCTTACACTCTGACCCTCCATCCACCCTATAAGCACCTATGGAGAAGGTGCTGCTGCTGGCAGATCCACTTTAGATGCAGCTTGTGTAAGAAGAACACATTCCAAAAATAAATGGGTTGAAGAGTCTGTATTATTTTTTCCTTTAAAAACCTGCACCAGCTTGTCCGGAATATGACACAAAAGTGAAATCATTAACAGAATATGTAATACTCATCATAGCCAACCATTTGCATCAATATAAATGTGCTAGGATAATCTGAATTTGAAATAGTATCCCTGATGGAATGTGTCAGCTTTCTGTGATTTAAAAATGAATATGAAAAATTGTTTAGATGTATAGCATTTCGCTTTCCCAGAGGAAAGATCATGTCTTGGTGACATTGGAAATATAAAAAAAGTAGATTACCCGTGACTTAA
The DNA here is from genome assembly GCA_022702515.1 of Ilyophis sp. 1 JC-2022. NCBI lineage: Eukaryota > Metazoa > Chordata > Actinopteri > Anguilliformes > Synaphobranchidae > Ilyophis > Ilyophis sp. 1 JC-2022. The sequence goes on along the minus strand of CM040395.1, from coordinate 26,692,135 downwards.
CTGAATTTTCATTTGTTCTTCAGGGCCACTTTAATTTGTTCTTTCAGATAAATTGAATAAGACCATTATTAATACTGTGCTTGACAACATAGATATTACAAACGTATGACAACATACACTACTTAAACATACAAGCTGATTCATGATGCTTCAATTGGACTTGTATTTTAAATATTTTGTATGTGTGTAATTTCTGGCACCTTTTCGAAGGGCTACATTCACAACCAATAAAGGGACTTCGTCCCTGCACTAGCCAATCCCATTCCTGAAAACCAAAACATGACACATTTCTTATTTTACGAGAGATTTTCCCTCCCATCTCAAATTGTGTGTGAGCTGAGTGGACTGTCGAAGACTAAGACTTTGTCATTTTCCTCAGGGACCTGAGGCTGCGATATCTGTGCCAGCCAAGTTCCCCTTTCTACCCTCAGACTGAGGCTTCCAAGTCATGGATCACAGCCCCGGAGAAGCAGCTAATAGCTCTCTCTAGCTGTGCTGCGCTAAATTCTCCCCGCACTAAAATTATTCCTCGGGGGAATCAATGGGCCCATTCTTTTGTTAGCCGTAGTTTGCTCGATGGTTCTGAACTCCATGTGAAACAGTAGACAGTAATGGAGACACATAAAACATAATACTTGTGTGACCGGCTTGTCATTGGCTCTTCAGGGGCCGTGTGTAGAAAATCGCTCCTGAATGAAGAATCAGTGCGAGATTAAGGGGTGACGGCCTTCCAAGTCCGGATCAGATCACGGACGCAGATGCAGACCTGTTCGAACGCGGAACATGGTTTGGTGGCAGATGTTTGCCTGCAGAGTGTGTGTGTGTGTGTGTGTGTGTGTGTGTGTAGGGGAGGAGGGGGCAAATGCACAGCTTTCTTCTGTCACCTGGTCTTCTGGTGTAGGTGCAGAACGTGCTCTTTGACAGATAAAGGCTGTCTCGGCTCTGCTGCCAGTGCTTACCATTTGATCTTTGAGGTTAAGCATTTTACAAGCAGCGTAGCCCTTTAGGTGTTACACTGCTTGCGAAAGTGTAAGTGATATCATAACAAAATTATAGCCCATGGGTGGCTCAGTTAGTAAAGGCAAGTATAGGCTGGGCCTTATAGCTAAGGCATAAAAACCCAAACCTTTCATCAGCTTACCATGACTGTGAGCCCGGAGACAGACTATAGCTGACTATGACCAAGTTTAGACCAGAGGTTTTCAACCTTTTCTTATCCAAGGACCTCCACCCAGGCTCAAAGGCATCTAGGGGACCCCCATCATAAGTTCAAAAGGGTTGTATATTGAAATATTTCCCTAAATCTATATATAGTCATTGCATATAAAGTCTGGTCAGGAACCCCCTACAGTACCTTCAAGGACCCACCAGGGGTCCATTGTTGAAAACCCAGGGTTTAGACCATCTAGTGGTAGGGTGCATTTATAACCACTGCACTGTTTCTTCTCATGAATGCACCAGGTTCACCTAGGCTAGCAATTGTCATCAGGGACAATTGTCCTTCTCATCATACTGGCACTGAGTGAAATCACTGGCTTGCATTTAATTGCATTACATACCTCAGGTGCAGCACTCCTTGCTTTGGGTGCAGCTTTGACTCGAAAAAGAATAATTGATGACCTCAACTTGGGAAGAAAAAAGGAATTTATACAGCAAACTCAGAACACATGCAAGTATGATAGAACCCATCTTGGGGTGACGATAATGACTAAAACAGCTCCTTAATATCAAGTCAATATATTACTCTGCTTAATAATTCATTTGATCATATGAAATCGTAGATTCTATAGCAACGAATGATGTGCTTCGGAGAGGATAGAAGCGCTGTCGCACGCGCACAGCATGTATGGACAATGCAAGAGCATTCCCCTGGTAATGGTATTTCCGTGTATTGGGAGGTCACATTCAGTAATTGCGGAGTATTTCTTTTCATTCTGGGAACAAAGTTAACATCCTTCCATGTAATTTTACAGTTTGATCATGCTTTGGGATTTAACAGTGTGGTCTGGGCTGGCACCTTGGAAGAGGAGATTAAAGGTTTGCTGTAGACTACCCCCCCCCCCCCCCCCCCCCCCCCCCAACACACACACCCAGCCAGGTCCACAAAATTGTATTTCACATTCAAGCTGTAGTAAAACCAAACCCTTCTGTTCCTTCAAAATGTCAGCTCCCGCTAGTTAACCTTCTTAGAAAATGGCAAAGAAATCACTGTTCACCTCCACCGGCACTATATCCCTGTTTAGCTCTGTTGATTGAGGCCCCTTGGCTTCTTTTTCCATAAATGAATGAGTAGAAATCTCCTCTCATTTCTTAAACAACAGGCTTAAAGTGCTATTTTTAAGGTGTAACAGCATCACCTCCGCTTGGAATTGAACCCGCAACCTTTGGAGTGACAAACCTAGTTATCTAACCATTATATTACACTGCCGCCACTGACTCTATTGCAGAGTTAGCCTAATGAAACATCTACGTATATTCCCTAATATCTACGTACATAAAGCAATTCCGATAATGATATAACAACTCTGCCAAATCAGCTCTTTATTGTACCAGGGTTTGCAAGGCTTGCGCTGCGTGGCACAGTACAAATTAAAAGAGATTTAGTCTTAAGTGTTCATGGCAGAACAGCATTGTAAAGTACCCAAATCAGCTTAATGTGTCTAAGCCTAAATATTTACAAATCAGATGTAATGGGGCACTCCCCTGGCAGCACCACTTCTCCTGCACCTGACCACCACCTTCCCTACCAATGTCAGTGAAAATGCGAGCCATTTGCCGGCCACACAGTGTCAAGATGGGACACAGGAAAAGTCCCTCCCAGTGACCACGGCTTTGCCATTGGACGAGAGCGTGTGCAGAGAAGTCGGGCACAAAAGCAAAGGGACAATTGCAAGTTATGCCTCATAGTTTGCTGAGGTTTGCTGAGGAATTACTAGAAATGGGACTTGGGGTTTACACACACACATATGTACTCACATGGAAACAAATGCATGTATGTACGCTCACACACAAATATAAATGCACATGCGCACACGAACACAATGTATTTGCACACATAAATACTCATACCCGTTTGGCATTTTTGCCCACGCAACCGTCTATGTAACATTGTTTTCTGGTTGTTTGATTGTTTATCAGTCATGACCAAAAATAACTTTTCCACAACGTCTGAATCTTGACAATGTATGAACGTGAACAAAAAGACGTCATCATGATGTGATGTAGTCCTCTTTCCATGTAAGAAATAATTATAGGCGCTTTTTCAATTCTGGGAATTGAGTTCGCAATGACTCGATTTCGTACAGCTATGTCAACTCCACATGAAGACAGAGCATGCCAGTCTTTATATAAATCATAAACAATTTATTTATCATAATAAATTGTTATCTATTTTCTTCTAGCTACGGCCAGGTGTCAACCCGGGGACTCGTTAAGCAATGGCTAGAAAGCATTTTAATTTGTAGTAGGCCTAGTTACACTGTTGTTCAAATTCCAAATGCATAAAAAATAAAGATTTTTTTTATTTATTTCGCAACGTGTTAGCCTGTAATCAAATCAATAAATTAAAGTAGCCTAGGCCTATATAGAACTCCCACAGAAGATGCACATCTTAACAAGTTATGAACATGAACAAGCATCAGCAGATATTCAGGTTCAGATAATCAAATAAAATGATTCCATAGAAGCAATTATCAGAGAGCGATCTACGGAGGAATGCAAATGTAACATTACACCCCGGTTTTACAAGGTGGCAACCATGTCATTTCGCAACAGCTTAATTGATCATACGTCGCAAGACCAACATGACCAACAGGCAAGATAAATTATGGTCATTTTTACCGTTCATAGCCATATAAGTAAGTGTTTATAACTTTATTTCCTTATGTTAATATTCAAATTATATCAGAATGTTCAATACATATGTTTAGGAAAAGTCACAAAGGGATAGCTATATGGATTCCATGACAGCAGATTTATTGAATTTCTTTGTGAAACGGTCATTTACCGCTGTAGTGTTATATTTTAACAACTTTATAGGCTACTGTAGCTACCTTGCAAAAGGCATGTTTGTAAAATTACGTTAGCTAGATAATATACTGACATACACACCATTAGTAGGTCTATTATGTAGTCTAAAATAACCCATTAAAAAAACAAGTACGATAATACATTTACACTTACATTTATTCGTAATTCATGCTAAAGGGGAAATTACATAATCCAGGCATATATGTTTCTTTTAGCCAGAATGCATGTGTGTTTGCGTATATGTATGCATCTCTCCCTCTAGATTTAATTAGTTATGGTTCATAAATGTATATGTATTGTCATTATCAGTTACTCACAAAAATAAACTATATTTCAACAGAAAACGTTTTCAAGGTACAAAAATGCCAAGTTACTCACGCATACAAAGCACTGTCTATAATAAAACTAGCTAAATCTAGGCCTAGTTAAAATTAAAATTATTGATATCAAAATTAGGCCAAGCTACAACAAACAATATTGGCTATCTTACCTCGCACAAATTAAACAAGCTCTATTCCAAAGCAATGCTACCCAATGTTTCCTATATTATTTAATGCAACTTGGCCCTGTCCTTTTTCATCTTACCATCTGAAAGATGGTCAATAAAACTTTGTGCGTCACATCAAAGTGTCAACTAACAAAAAATGCTTCATGGAAGAAGACATAATTTAAATCAATGTTGTAAGCAGCTGAGGAAAAACATACTCCAGAAAGGTTGTCAAGTACAAAATGTAGAAAATGTTTTAACATTGCAACTACATAGATAGATAGCTAGACAGGCTACTTTATAATCCCCATGCAGATATTTTCCTAGCATCATATAACATTCACATTTACAAACAAACATTTATACCAAGAAACATAAGTAGTAAAATTGTATAATTTATTATAAAATGTAAAACAATTTTAAAAATCTTATTTGTGAACACAATTTTACAATTGTGTAAAATATTAACAATAATAATATAATACATTTTACTCATGATGTGGTTTTCATACACCCAAAGCACAGGATGCAGATAATTGTTAAAGATATAGTGTAGTTATTTGTAATTTTTAAAAAGTTTAACAGCTGAATTGTTATTTACACTATAAATCATCGACATTTGACACTTTCACGTGACACATAATGTTTGAATGATCACATTCACTTCGGATGGTAAGATGGAAAAAAAGGGCCAAGTTTCATTAAATTATTTACAAAAAATTGGGTAGCATTGCTTTGGAATAGAGCTTGTTTAATTTGTGTGAGCTAAGATAGCCAATATTGTTTGTTGTAACTTGGCCTTATTTTGATATCAATAGGCCTAGGTTTAGCAGCTAGTTTTATTATAGACAGTGCTTTGTATGCATAACTTGGCATTTTCGTTCATAACTTTTTTTGTTGAGTTTTATGTTATAGGCTACTTCCAGCCCCACACAAATATAAGCACTAAGCAATCTTTAATCTCCCTGTTAACCCATGTATTATTATGAAGTTACATAAGAAATTAAATAAAATGTACCTATATAATTGAAATGCATGTGTCCAAGTGTTAGTTTTAGACTTGTACAGAAGCGTGTCAACTTTTAAAATCACATTCAGAACACTAGACATTAACACAAGATACAAAGTCAAATTATTTAAGCTTTCAAACAACCAATGCGCAGCGGTTTGTCCATTAAAACTGAAAGTGAATGCTTTCCCATTGATGGAATTGGCTGAAACAGCTAGCAATTGCAGTACCGGCATGCACTTTTATTAGAAATTACCTGTTCGGTTTAGATTCAGCTGTCTTTACGCTCAGATCACCAAAATAACGTGCAATATTATGGAGCTTGCCAAAAATGACACGTCGTAGGTGCAGCTATTACCAGATGATAATCAGACCATAACTTTAAAGAAAGGGTATAAAACAGCCAGCTTGTCTTTCCACGCAGTCATGGTGGCGCAGCGGTAATAATAGTGGTAATATAAATCGAATAGCCTATTGTCATGGTTCGTGGCTTTTTATTTTCTTTTCTTTTGCGGTTCTCGTTCTGGTTTTCCGATTGTGAATCAATCAGATTTTTTCCATTCAGGGGTTTGCTTTTAAAATTATTTTCACCTGTGCTTCTACCTGCGGGGTATTTAAGTTCCTTACTTCCACTTTCCCGGTGCTTGGTTGTCATTCGACATTGTATTGAGCCAGGTATAGCCAGGTACTAGCGACCTTGTGATATTAAACACAGTTTATGTTCACGAGGGACTTGCTATTTATCTATTTTCAGGTATAGGTATTATTTCCTCCTATAAGCGTTCTGCGCTATTTATTTTGTCCGTTGCTGTTCTCACGGAGACAGTTTTTCTTTGTTCGTTTGTTTTGGTTTTACACTCTTCTGGCCCTGAGCTTGTGTAGCCGAAGGTGTTCTTTTCTTTGCTAGATTTCCCGTTCTGGCTCCAGTATTGAGCTCGGGAGATTTAGTTTGTATTGCACTCGTTCTCGAGTTCACCCTGTTTTGGTGGGTTGATTTTGTTTTGGCTGTTTGGCCACAAGGAATAATTTTTTTTTTTAAATATTTTTTTATTGTGTTTCTCCCCTTTATTGGTCCTCACTGATGTGAGCTGACTTGTTCTGATTCCCCACCTTCACATTTGAATATCCGCCACTTAAAAACCCATTACACCTATAGCCTATCAAAGCTTGAATCTTGACAAGCTTTTCAATAAAAACAAATGTAGAAAATAAATAAAAGCAACTACTCCGCGATTTGTGTTGGCTACCTTTGAGCCTGTCACAAGGGATGTCATACCGAGTTTATTTATTTATTACTTTTCAACAAGCACTGTTGGCTTTAAGTTGTATTATTAACGGTAAAACAACATATGACAGGTAACGTGTCTTAAGAAATGATGTATTGATGTTGTCTATGTAACATTGTGATTAGGGTGTTATTTCTCACGTAGCCGCGACCATGTTATTATAACGTTTAGGAAACTTTCATTTCCAACCCTAATGAAACGCGAGTTTGTCCGTCAAATTGCAATATTATTATGATGTTTGATTTTGTATGGTGCCACAACATTGTAATCTTAACGTTGAATAAACTTTCATTGTCAACCATCATGGGACATAAATACAACATTGTAGGGTGACGGTCAAATTACAACATTGAATAAACTTTCATTTTCAACCTTCACATACCTCAAATGCAACGTCACAGATTGACCATCAAATCGCAACATCATGACGACATACTATTTTTAACGTTGTGAGTTTAAAAACTTCAAATTTCAACCACCTTACAACGTAAAGTTGATGTTATATACTGGCCATCAATTTGAGACCATTTGAGACATTTCATTCCAATGTTTCATGTCTAACTAAGCTACAGCATTTCCATTCTAACGTTTAAAAACCTTTCACCCGTCACATACCCTCAAACTAACGTCAGGTTAGGGAGATTTTTTACGTTGTTTCAACCATAACACAATATAACATGCCTAAGGGGTAGACATGCACTCATGTGGATTCCCAAACCCATATATTTCTAATTGCATGTAATGTAGATGAGAGAGACATACTTTTGGATGACTTTTTCACAGATATATAATTGGTGAGTACATTTTGTTTCACACTTTTGATTGCAGTGGGGACATTTATGAAGCTGAGTATCAGAGTCATGACCTAACTGAAGTAATCAGAGGATTGAAGACATTAGATAACTGCTGAAATGCTGGAGCCCTGAGAACCCTGTGTAGCCATTTGCTTCTAGCCATTTTGATGCAACTCTCAGCAGGACGATGGACATTGTGTGTGGTATGATAATGTCATTGTTGGCACGAATTTAGACTTGCAGAGTTACACAACCTGATTTATCTAGCCTCCTTTCCAGATTCCCACATAACTGAGAGGTTACCCGGGATGGAGTGGTGTTGCTAATCCATGAACAATGCAATTTCACAACACTGACATCTCAGGGATTCGTCCTGGCGGGACAGAGCCAAGGTTTTTGATATCTGCCACAAAGAGTGAAGAAATGCTCAGTAGTCACCCTGGCTGAAGTCTGACCAAAGCACCTGCTCTTTATGTCACACGAAGTGTAATGTCAAATCTATATGTGGTCCGTCAAACTGAATGAACCAATGAGATTTGAAATAAACCCTGATATACAATTAATTCTTATACAATTCTTTAAGTGCCGAGGGGCTCAAGGCTTTTAAAAAGCATATTCCGAGGAATAAATACTTTATGACTTCTGTGCAATGCTGTCAAATATTCGATTTGATGTCAGCACATGATAGGGCCCTTGTTCAGCCCGTGTTTCTCTCATTTGGTTACTATTACCGGGCATTGTTTAGACCTTAATGAAAGTGGATAGGAGTTGTAAGGGGAGACCGTTGGTACAAGAGCCTCCTGAAAGGTCAAACACCGGCAGTCTGTTTTCCTCAGGGTCTCCTGGGAACGCTAAGCGAGAGACTTGTGGGCCGTCATTCTGTTTGCCCGCTTGTGGTAAGAGGCGGTGGAACCCAGTGCCAATCGTTCAATTAGCGCAAACCCCTTATGTGGCTGCCAGCCTAAACAGTCTATTCTTACCAAGGGGCCATTGAGAGTCTTAATATTTCAGAATAAATTAGTGCTAAATTTTGTGACTTAGAGTGCAAACTTCATTGACAAATTACTTCACTGAATTGTTAAATTGCCCCATCCTAAAAATGCAAAACACTGATGTCTGTCAGTGTCACTCCAGCAGGGTTGCTAAAATTATGCCATGGGGACAAGGACAAATGTGGTCTGGCAAGTGAGACATGCTGCCCTGGAAGGAGCTGAGAAATGTAAGCTGGAGTGATATACTGCCCTACAAAGGCAAAAGGCCTTAACTTCCCAGAGTGTAGAACTGAGAAAAATGGCTTTAAAGTTTTATTGTTGCCCAGCCAAATGAGTTGTAGGCAGATTATTGGAAATGTGGCAGTTGTTTGTCTTTTTATGAAGTTATTTTATGTACATATTAATCCTGAGCTCAAACTTGACCTTTGACCCTTATTCGGAAGTTACGGTATTTTGTCGTTGTATGGTCTACAAAATGATAAGGGGTCATGCCAAAGCAAAAAGCTGTAACTTCCATTTGATCTCTCACTTGTTTGTTGATCACAATATAAACAATTAACATGATAACATCTAGATAAAATCTCGAAATATATCATGCAACTGTCTGCATAATATAATGTGAATGAGAATAAATCAATCAATTTGTAGGATTTTTAAGTACTCCATTACTTTGATTGTCTTTCGATGGTGCATTACTAACTCACATCATGAGGCCCAAGTTTGTATCGACTTGAAACAAAACCTTGCAATATTTTCTTTCCCACCCCTTAACATGGCAAGTTAAGTATGTTAAATATCAGTAAAATTTGAGATGTTGTATGTAGCCTAAGTTTCAGTATTTATTAGTCAAATATGTACTATACGGTGAAAAGGGCGTCACTATGATATAAATAGAGACAGAAATCTAGCCAATTGGTTAACACGTTGACAGATTTAGGACTTGAATGATTGGATGGATGCGATTGGATGTATTATTTTGGTGACTAGACATGGAAAATCCAGACATAGATGATAAGCAAAGTTTTTGCATGCCAGATAACTTTTTTCAACCAAATTATCGAGTGCACCATGCTACGCAATAAAGTAGTACACGGATACTCGACTCGCTTTATGGATTTACTTTGCTGAATGTAAGAGCATTGAATGTGAGAGAGAGCCTAATTGGATTTAACTTGAACGTGAGAGAAGGGCATCCTTGTGCTTTACAATTGATATTTTACTGGGCTATAAAAGGTAGGCTAACGTTTTAATTGTGCGTTGCTTGCGTGCGTGTGTGTGTGTAGCCTACTTCTCACAAGGAGGTGTGTCGATTCAGTGATCCGTTAACGTTACCGCTGTTATATTCGGCAGTCAGACATTCAGCCGTGTTGTGTTGCACGAATTGACAGGCAGGATTCGCTTGTCCTGGATGTTTTGAACGCAGTACTGATTGCATATGGGAGCAGTTTTCCAGTTCTCTCATTAGCTAGCATGTAACGTTAGCTAACGTTTGCTCGAGCAAGCTAGTAATTTTGTAGATTGCCTATCTCATATATTCTCAGTCGGCTAGTCTTTCTTATATTTGCCTGGGTTTCAGCGTTTCAAAGCTATTTACACTAACATTTTCCCTCGAGAGCAATGGGCCATTCTGATATAGGCTAAGGCTAGGTTAGACTCATTAACAACAACAATATGTTTTCACTTTATTCAGTCTGCCTATGTGTATCTGAAATGCTTCAGTGATTAACATATAGCCTACAATACCAAGGTAAAACACCATAGCTTCAGCGCGGTAAACAGTAACTTCACTTTATTCAAGCTATTATGCGTGTGTTAGAAATACTTCGGTGGCAGATATTATACAAAGGTATAACACAGGTAACGTCAGCGCCGTAAACAGTGACTCCACTTTGATGCGCAGCAAGCAAAACAAAGGCAGAGTAGCTACCGTAACTCAACTCGAACGTTTCACAGTGCCGTGAAACAAAGGCAAGGAACCTTAACTGATGTTACGTCCTTCTGCCTTGGCTTCTGTAGCACTTTTGGAAGTTACGGCAAAGACAACCCACTATTTTCTCAAAAAAACAACACAATTGACTCAAGATATTTCTCCACATGATAAAGCGGGTCTTTATAGTTCCGAAAATGTAAAAAACAAATTTTCGACGAAAGATGAAGTTACGCCCTTTTGTCTTTGCACGGCAGTATATAACGTATAACAACACCCAGGATGCTGGTCTGGTGTGGGACGGGAAGGCGGAGGGCCCCATCCGTCTGGAACATAACCTCTAAGAAGTTGAGCCTACCGCACAAAAGACCCCAGTCTTGTGTTAGGAACCGATCGAGCTTGTTATCAGAGACGCCAAGGAGTGAAGTCACCATGTGTGACGGCTAACGGTGCCAAATTGCGCCCCTTAGACATGCTCCGGTACTGGAAACATTGAGGACCTCACAGTGTTTCGAGTGGTCATCAGCCGGCTTTTCCGGGCTCTTCTCAGACATTTGTGCCCACATGTCAGACAGTGTCTAAAGGGGGGGTGTTATTAATTCTGCAATTTAATTTCACTGCAGCGATGTTGTATAGAAACTCTCCCTGCTGGGACTGGTTTGCAGTTGTCAGTGTCTGCTGAAAAGGGTCCAGCTGAAGACGGTCCAAGCCAGACAGGGTAAAAAAAAAATAAAAAAAAGTCAGCGCCACTTTGACTGGTGTGTGACTACAGCACCCTCTCTGCCATATTCAAAATATTCTCACGAAAATAAAATATTGATTAAAGAGTTGAAACGAGCATCTCCACGTTCAGGTTCCTGTGCAGTTTGAGGTGTAATTATAAGAATCCCATGGAAGAAGGCTTGATGATTCCTATATTCCTCCCACTTCACTTAGCTGCTATTAAAAATGACAGGTTCAGTGAGACAAAAAAAATTATCAATTTTCCAATTTATCAAGAAGAGGAATACTATTTCTGAAACCCAAATAGCAGCTCATAAGAAAAAAAGATGTCCTGAGGTGATTCTGTCATGATTTGCATGATGCTATAAAATATGTATATGTTAGTTATGTAGTAGGGACAGAGACCTACAGGGTATTCAAGTCCAGTCTTGATACAGTACTGTATACATTAGTTTGCAGGTAAATTATGAGCATTGATTGACTGAACAGCCTGTTGTAATCATTCTGTATTCTTATGATCTTTAGATTAGATTAGATTAGATTTCAGTCATGGTGGCGAGCAAAACAACTTATCAATTGCAACACGCTATTGCATTCCGACCTATTTGACTAGCAATGTGTGCACATCCCATGTGACTTCAACTGGGCCCTCCAAACTTACAGCAGCCTAGGTAAAAATTGCTCACCCATTCAAATCCAAATCTTTTTGTTGATAGGAAGGGTGGTGACCTTGTTTCTTCATAAAATTGGGAACTTGCTAATTCATTCTAGAAGTTGGATTTTATGAAAGTTATCATAAGTATAATGATACTGAAACGGTGAATAAAATATTAAATTAATTAAGATTTTCATACTTAGCCTTTACTTTCAAGACTTGCCCCTTAAGGCTTGATGAGGTCACTGTCCACTATCCAGCAATTGTGCTGAAAATGCAAAAAAGACGTCCACATTTCTCTGCCATCTCGTCACATTTTGTATTCAGAGATGCCAGAATGCCTCGGAGATATGCCTTGCTGAGTGACAGCGAAACAGTTAAACAAGGGGAGCGGGGAATGGTTCTCATTCCATCAGCCCGAAGCAGTATCAATGGGTCCATTATATCTCCCGGGTGTGGCCGCAGGAAAAGTGGTAGGGTCGAGAAAGCATCGGCCTACCAGCGAAGGCCTTTCCCGCAGCAGTGACATCATGAAGCCGGCACTTATCTCAGCGGCAAGCGCTGGCGCTTGGCCAGCCCTTCCGACAGATTTGTTTTTACAAATGGAGTCGTGGTATTTAAACAAGTGGCACGGAGATGGAAATCGCTTCGCCTCCAGCCACTAATTCTGTGAAGAGATCATCACTTTGTTGACGACAGTCCACTTAGTCCTGCTGTTCCAGTACCAGTGGCTTTTAATTGGTGTCGAGCGTCTGTTTTGAGGCTTTTAAAAATGGATGCCTACAATACAAACATTATGAAGTGACTGTGAGCAAACTGTACAATTAACTGGCACGTCCTTCAAAACAAAATGGATGTGTTCTTTGTGAGGAAAAAGTATACCTGTAATTGTTTGCCAGTTTCAGGTGTGATTCACATCTGCTCCACTTAAGTTCATCAGTGTAATTTGATTAATGCTCTTATTTTTGTAAAACAATTTCCCCCTTCCCTTTCTCTCCCTAATTCAACATTTCTATGTGAGCTTTCATGTCACTGCTGTGCCGTAAAGATGGCACTCCAGCTAAATTGTATGCTGTCCTCTGATTACCTCTTCTGGAAACCAGGGACTATTTTCCACACCAAAGGCCACATGGTACTACAGTGCAGCTAGTGACAATTAGAGGAGAGGCATATCTTTCAGTGATAAAACTGGTTTCCAGTGTACCTGAGGAACAGTGTTAGCAGAAGGTGATGCTGATTCCTGAAGAAGCCTTACTCATTTAAGCATAACATACAATTGTGTTGCGCTCCTGTGGTCTTCTGCTCATTAAAATGTCCAGTTTAGGCATTGGGCAGTTACTAATGCCATAGCACTCAAACCTGAAGATATTACAAATAATGTTTTGTAACTGACACATTGATGAATTTTTTTTTTTTTTTAAAGTAATTTGCAGTATTGCATGGTTGTGATATGAGCCACTCAGAAGTAATACACTTCTCACAGAAATATAACTATACTAAATTGTCAATTACAACTTCATACCATGTATGCAAACAATCCTACAGCGCATATGTTATATGTGCTCATGCTACAAGGTTATGGATTCAAATTTTCAACTGACGTTTCCATTTACCTTTTTAAAATCCTTTTATTTCACATTCCTGAAAGTAATAAACTGCCCATACCTCTGAGTGTATGGTTATGCAGTTATAGAGTTGTATAGTATTACAGATGGCATGTGTATGCCTTGAATGAAATTATTTATGGCTCGTCCAAAATCCGTTCCAGTCTGCAGGTGGTCTCTGCGTATTGTGCTTACAGGCCAACCGTTAATAGCACCAATTACCTTTGGAAAAAGTTGCGACTCAGTTGGAACAATCACCTCTCCCAAGATTTCTTATCTCGGCCGGTTCATAAATCAAGTGATTATCCTCGGTTGTGCTTGTTTTAGGGCAATCAAAACAGTTCAGTTTCGGCAAACGGCATGCAGGCCCTGACTCAGCGAAATCGTCCGTCGCACCACTTGGCCGCTACAGAGCAGAATTTTTATTTGAAACGAGTGCCAATTTTATTCGAGCGCAGCAAATTTCATTTCAAAGCCAGTTGGGATCAATCCATCACATTCAGCGATAGGGCTACAAGACGTTGTGTTGCAGTCCAAACTTATTTGCGCATTAGTTATCCTTGTTAAAAGCTTAAAAAACGTGGCCTTCCTTAATAAATGTAGTGTTTTAACTAATAGGTTTGTCTTCGCAATTACATATTACGTTTCAATGGTTTTGTGGATTAGACCTCTATCCCATAGGACTTGTTAGTTGTAAATTTACAGAGGGAGGTTGTGGGCCGTTACTGGGTACAAGGCAATACCACGAGACACATTATATACCAGAGCTGTGACAAGGAATGCAGCAATAATGTAGACTTGCACATAGAAAAAAAGGAAAATCACTATATAAGCATTCACTATATCCACTGCAGAAACCAGGCATGAAGTTTAGCCACGATGGCTCCTTTAACAAGTGGTGCCATGAGTTCTAACTGTTGTGAGATTGTGAAATGAATCCTCACAGATCACCAATGTGTGTTTACGTCTCCGGCGGTGTTACTCAACCCTGGGTCTGCGGGGGTACAATCCAACAGGAATAGGTCAGTTCAGCTGAGATGATGTAGACTGATTCTGACCCCAGATAATTTCATCTTCATTCACCTCTGTATGGAGACTAGGTTATAATAACCAGTGCCATCAAATTTTTTGTTACCCACAGACACAGATCACACAGGGCCCTCTTAACAGCATTAAACATGCTTGAGAATTATTTGCAGTCCAAAAATTCTCGCAAGAAAAATATAAATTGTAAGTTGACTGGTGGGAAAAAGACACCTCCAAGCCAAATCTCTGAACGTGCTGGCTGGCACTAGCTCAGAGGATCAGCACCCCAAGGCCAGGAGGGATAGGAAGTGTATTGCCCAATCCTTATTGACCCCCTTTAACTCCTTCATCCCCATCAAAAGGTGGACCAGCGACGCTCCACCTGACTTGGACTGTGAGGTGTGTTCACTAAACAGCTGTGAGGGACTGTCGATCAAGTGCAATCTCTAAATGGCACCCAAACAAATATATCAACTGCCCGTGAAGTTAGCATTCCTTCTTAGCCAGATTAAATATATTTCCCAAATGTTAAAGTGAAAAAACAAAACAAAGCTTTTTCTTCTTTTTTTTTTTACACCAGGCAGTACGATGTGGTACATTGTAATCCGTTTAATAAATTCAATGCAATCACACTTTCATATAACGGTATTTCTTTAGCTTGTGGAATGTATACATTCATTGGTGGCCTACATAAGCTATGTGACACCCTTTCTAACTCCATTAAAATCAGAAAAACCTGTAAAAACTACATAACATCTTTAGATATTAAATTTTTTATTGTGTACAGATGAAAGTAGAATAGAAGACACAACCTTAAGCATCAGGTGAATGAAAGGCTGGCCGCAAAAAGGTCACATGCTGTACAGGCTAGCTGCACATGCTAACAAAATTAGCATGTACATACACTGCAGATGACAGAGGGGGTGAGGGAGACATTGAGGGAGAAAAGGGTAGTTGGTCGGGGAGCTGTGGCCGTATTGGCGCCTGTCAAGACCCCATATAAATCCATGTGGCTTTGAAAGTAATTAGCCCCGGGATCAGGGATAGCGGGGCAGTCTACTGGCTGGCGCTGAAGAGGGGACAGGTGCCACCAGCGGCCCTAAGCCCATAATATCCCGGCAGGCACTGGAGCTGCCCGCTCTCAGCACGGAACCGCGGGAGTCTGGGATAGGGAACGCCAGCCCTGGCGCTGCTCCGATCCCCACTGATCCAGAAAATTTCCTTTTTTTTGCTTTTTGTCCAGCGTGCCAAAACATTCCCATTTTTAAATGACAGGACGGGTGGTGGTATTTGGGGTGCAGAGGTCGAAGGGGGTGGTAGTAGGGTGAGAGGGTATCCACAGGATGATCTCCCCAGTGCGCAATTTCTCCTGGATCACATGTATCCCCCCCCCCATGCAGGACCCCAGATGAACCCTGCAAAGACATTTTAACAAATGAGTGAGAGGTGGGAAAATGAGGAGGAGAAAGTTGGGAGGGAGGCACACAGAGCTTCATCTGCAAAAAATTAATTCCCATGATATTTAAATCTGAGGTGCAGACGGCTTTCCTGGTGACCCCAGAGGTGACGCAAGAGGGGCGTTGCACTTTAGGGGAACGGAATGACAGGGAGAGGAAGTGATATGGGGGAAGAGAGAGGTTACAGTTATGAAAATTAAAAATTGAAAAGCTGAGATGGAAATCTGAGATAATTTTAGAGGGGCCTCATAAAGGAGATGGCATACGAGATTTTCCGTCTCCAAGACTGTGTTGAGGACCACGCTGTGGAGCTAAAGCAATCGTTCCCTTACCGCCTCCTGAGATTACAAGTTTGCCCTTAGTTTCTATGGAGAGTAGAGGAGAGGGAAAGGAAGCGTTGTTGCGCCCTCTGTGTGTGAAGACAAAGATGTTACGGTGCTCCCATCCCTGGAAAAGTTCAATGCTTTAAGGCCGCAGGGCAGCAGAGAGTTCGGGTCAGAGGTTAAATGTCTTGCAGCATCATATTCCCTTTTCTAGGCATAAAAACGGTATAATAATTATTTTCAAAAATACACAACATTATATGTGTCCTGGGATCAAATCCTGGTTTAATTCTTTGGCCATCTTTACTCTGCTTAGCCTGTTCTACTGTATATACTCTACCATGTATTACTGAATAACGCTAGCCTACTTCTCTGTTAATTTTTCAATGACGATAATAAGAAAGTAACAGGACTCAAATGCAACATGACAAAACAACAGCACGAACAATGAAGGCTCCCCAAGTCATTTCATTTGTGTTAGATTACTAAGTCACTTTTTCCTTCATGTCCGTTGACTTCAAAAGAATGACTTAAGGCTTTTCACTTCGATGCCATAGCCTGGATTCCTTGCTTAGCAGCTACAAATAACACAGCAGACCTTAAGCTCAGATGAGTGTGGTCTGGCCTTAATTAATGTGTGGGGGGTATATGACTACAGGGCGACTGAACATATTTGAAGACAGTACTTCTAATAGATTATGTCTGACTCACTTTGAATATGTTGCAAAGACATCGGCTCCGCTGCCTTCCAATGCTCACTCATGACGTAACCGCGATAGAAATACACACATCTTCACAAAACCAAGTATTATATTAGTAGAATTATATTCAAAATAGAAAAAGAAGTTGAAGAATAATGCAACATACTATATTTGAACTGTTGTGTAGCAGTAAATGAACAACAAATGCAAAATTAACACACTGTGTAGACCTCTTCTAAAGTTGTTGCGCAAGTTGAGCTAGATGCACTGGTAATGAAACAATTCCCTCATCTCCCATGCTCCATTCGGTCTGTTAATATCTGAGCTCCATCTGGACATAGTCTATTCTAGCAAGTAGGTTCCCCCTGTCTGCAACATGCCCTTTTGGTTCCTTTTTCCCATCACGCCCTGGGGCCGGGGGAAGTTGGAGGGGGCCCTCCATTGTTCGAGTAGCCTGCCCCACTGTCACTTTCCACCCTCCATAGAGGGATTCCCTGGTTGCCAGGACGAGGGAAAACAGGATGTGGAGCAGAGAGGCCAGCTCATACCCATAACGTACTGAGGCTGAAGTCACCTCGCCCCTCTTCTTTCCAGAACCCCCGCCCCCCCCGACGGCCGGGACAGTAGCCCCCGCCCCAGGCCAGACCCATCAGTGTCCAGTGCCGGAGATCCCGACAGCGGAGATGGTCCCATGCCATCCGTTCTGTTGTGCTTGGCACCCGGGCCTGGGATTACGTTTCCAAATTGGGATGGAACGGTCTCGGTGAAAACGCGGTTCCGGATGGTTTTTTTTCTTGTCCCTCCCTAACAGGGGCAGGATGGAGGAGGCTGATAACAAGATGCCACTCCCCATTCTCTCGCGTGGGAACCAGTCAGCAGTTTGGATACGGCGGTATTTGTAAAAACGCTGGGCAGGCTGCATCATGCAAGGAAGACGCTTTGATTGACAAGCAGATGATTAAAGTCAGTTTTGCAGGATTAAAATGATTCCATACATCACATAGATTGTGCTGGGGCTTTTTAGGCCAAGGTGTGTTTGCAGTGTTTTTTTACATTACCTCACTGAACATAACACATAAATATAACATTCACAATTGAATGATATCAAGACAAATAAATCCTTTTATCTAATTAGAATGAAAATAAATTTTCTGCGTCATTACTGATAGAAAATCTAAAATGTATGTATGGCCTGAGACCTAAATCCGATGCTCTAACCATTACACTACAGAACAGAGATGTGCCTGACCCTCTAGAACACGGGTGTCAGAATCTTGTCCCACATGCCTCCAGGGTCTGCTGGTTGTCAATGCTTCAGCTCCAGTGATTAATTTACACCCCATGCTCTAGAATATCCAAAACAGGAGAACTGGTTTCTGCTTCACACGCCTTTCAGCTTCATTAGTTGTGCTTGTTTGAGTCTAATTTATTGTAGTGGCTGAAATAACTTCCCTTGTGTAAACAAGAGGCATTTGGGCTACAATAACGAGCCTGTTACTGTGACATGAGTCTCTTAAGTTGTGAAAAGTATTTTGAATCCCAAGTGCCAACAGCCTGTTATTTTTGGTGTAGCTTGTTCTAGCGCTCATTTGGACCGGCCTCCTTGGCTACAGATGTTCTGGCGTAGACACGGGCTACGGTTTGGAATCGCAGGGTTTGACGCAACCATGGTGTCACCACCAGGATCAATCAGCCCAGTGACACTCAACCATGAACTCCTCATCCCCAACGTGGGCCAATGCCCAAATTTCCGACTGTAGGGTCAGTCCCCATTGGAGACATGGAAAAAACCCTCACGCGTTAAAAAATGCCATCAGCTGCTAAACATCATGTTAATGTGTAAATGGCCCAGGCATTGCCAAGCAATGGTCACTTTTGCCAAGATTCTCTCAGTGACAGAAATGGGGAGGGACCTGGCATGCTATGGAATCTCACATGTCGTCCGCCAAACCCTGACTATCATCAACATTCATTGATTAATACACGGCATTGGTATAATTACCATTTAAATTTTAATTTTTTTTAATAGTCTCATGAAATATATAAAAGCAGGCAGAACCATGGCTGTTGTTTGAAACATGTTTGGCTGACTAAGGAAACAGAAAATTGTGTCCCCACAGTTGAATGGAGGTGGGCAAAGGGCCAAACCAAAATGGAATGCCCAACAAGAACCAGCGCTTTCCATTTTCCGGATGCTTTACCTATTACATCACCAGGTCGACGCCAGCGATGCACCATCACCACCCACATACCTTCCCCCACCCACATATTCGCCCTCCTCGGGCATGTGCCTTGAACCCTGTCAAGATAAAGCTTGCGTTGACTTTGTTTCTGCCATATAAACTTGGATCACTGGAGAGGATATCCTTACAGAGCCTTGAGCCATTTCTGCATTAAACAAAACAATAAATCAATAAAGATCACGGTCAAAGATTACTAATATTTCCCCAGGAAAAATATGATGTCATTCATCATAATGTTGAGTTAATATGTGCATGGATTTCCAAACTGCCAAATGATGCATGAATATACTGAGCCTTTTCTTTTGTCAAAAGGAGAATGATTGACATGCTTTTTGAGAATGCATATGTCACACAGACACACACAAAAAAAATAAAAACACATTCACCCTACCCCCTCATGGGTTACGGGCAAAAACAAAAACTACAACAACAATGTCAAACGAAAGTAAAACTCAGCGACAGCTTTTTAGGTTGTCCCTGGTTTCAGCTGGCCAGCTTTTCAGTGGCATTTTCTTTCTTGTCTTCTGTCTTCAGATGAAGAATCAAACTCCAAAACAGCCTTGCTCTCACTCGCCGTGCATGCTCCCAGTCTCGGCCCTGTACCATGGAGACGAGAGCACCTTCAAGCACCTGGACTGATTAGTTAACACAACCCAGGTGTGTACGATCTCTCCATCAGCAAGTGCGGCCGAGACTACTCCGACCTCCGCCAGAGCGAATGTGCAAAGTATGTTTTATTTACTTTTCTAAAAAAGAGTAAACCATTAAACTCCCCCAGCTTAACAAATATGTTTGTTCGGTGCATATGGCTAAAAGATTTTTCAAGATAAATGGAGATGGGTCTGCACTCAAAGCAGAAATAATCTGTGATTATTAATTGATTATTTATTTATTTGATAAATCACAGCGTAAAAATGAAGTGTTTCAGTGTAAGCCTTCTTCACTGTGTTTACTTTATCTCTACCTTCTTCGTTGTGTTTAAGTCAGTAACATGATCTTGTAGAGTACACTGTGAAAATATTGAAATTTTCATGGTTAAATCTGGCAACTTAACATATTGGCATACATGCCGAAACCCAGTGGCGGGCCGTGCATTTCACACCTAGGCCTTCAGTGATGTCCTACACAGTCCTACCTGAATTATTCCACCTCTTAATACCATCATTATGACGCCATGACTCTAGAAACTATACATTTAGACAGAAACGCAGTATAACCGGGCGTTGCATCACCTTAACATAGTCAAGTACAACAGTTATATTCATATTTCCGAAGCATTTATAATCAATAAATCCGCATTTACAATTAAGAGTGTTAAACTACCAGCTTTAAGATCGCTTGGATACTGTCAACACTTTAAAATAAAAGGCGCTTTTAAGGGATTAGTCTACAAAGTTTTATTAAGTCCACCAAAAGTATGTTAGCTTTAACAAGTTTGTTCGCTAAACAGCGCATTGTCGCACCCAAAGCAGTTTCATGTAAGAAACGTGACGATAAAGACACATAAACTATTCACTGAAAATAAAAGAAAACAAACAAATAATTTGCATTTGTTCATAAGGATATATTTGCGACAGTGGTGAAAGTGTATTCCTAGACTTGAATGTCCACTTTGACTCGCTAGCGAGGGTTGGCCGTTCCATTATGGCCGTCTAGCTTTTCTTGAAAAGTTCGTCTTGAAAATGACGTTGTAATTATATCTGCGACCAAATCGATCTCTTCTCCTTCAGCCATTGTGGGTTGAAAAAAAACAGCTTGTAGAAATCTACACAAATGAGCTCATTCAAGTTCAGTTTGCTTGCTCTGCGATAGCTCTGCCTCTCAATAGTGCGTATCCAATCAAAAGACGTGCACGTGCTGACGTTATCGTACGCCTGCTAGCTGGCCCCGGTGTCGCCAAGTCGAAATCTGATTGGTTAACACCACAGGTTTGTTTCGGTTCACTTTAAGCTACAGGCGCCCGCAATGTCGATTCTGAAGGCCTAAGGGCAGATTTCTTGGACCCTGGCAACACATTATGGCTGAAATATGATTGGATAAAAGCTCTAACATAAAGGCCAGCCCTCCAAATCTCGATCTGAGGCTGGAAGCAGCGCAACCAAGAGGAAAGCTATGAAATGAAGAGAATAGACTATGGGGAATAATTTAATACATATTTGTGGAAAAAATATATCAAAATTAAATTTATATTCTGATGATGTTTAGGCCAGCAGAGAAGGCCTTGCTGGCCCTGACGGCCCGCCACTGCCGAAACCATAACACTACCTTCACCATATTTCAAAGATAAATGGGATGCTTTGGATCATGAGCAGTTCCTTTTTTCACCACAGTTTTGTTTGTCACTTTAGTACAGGTTAATACTCATCTCATTTGTCCATAAGAGTTTGTTCCAGTTTTTTTTTATCAAACTCTAACCTGCATGACCGATCTGTGCTTGAGGCTTACCAATGATTGCATCGTGTAGTGAACTCTGGGGTTATGTTGGTGTAGTCTTCTCTTTATTTAGTCTTTGACACATCTATGCATACATCCTGGAGAGGGTTTTTAAAAAAAAAAATGTTGGACAGTTAAAAAGGATTTTTCCCACAATTTAGTATTCTTTGGTCATCCACTACAGTGGTCTTCCATGGTGTACCAGGTTGTTTGCTATTGCTGAGTTCACTAGTGCATTCTTGCTTCTTAACAATGTACCAAGCAGTTGATTTTGACACACCCAATGTTTTGGCAATGGCTCGATTTAGTCTGATCTTTCCACCCAATGATGGCCTGCTTTGCTAGGCACTACATTGACAGTTCTTTGGTCCTCATGTTGAGAGACAACATCAACAGACTCAAAATGCAAATTCCACACCCAGAATCAACTATAGACCTTTTGTTAACTTTCTTGTGCATTAAATAATAATGCAACAACACACAGCTGGCCAAGAAATAGCTGAGCAGCCAATTGTCAAATTACTTGGGATTATGTATAAAAAGGGCTACAATTCCTACATGGTTCACCCAATATGGATGTAGATACCTGCACATTAAAGCTGACAGTCTGTGCTTTAACCGCATATTAATGCTTTAGTTTCCATAATTGTTTCATTGTTTCATAAAATCCAATGTGCTGGAATACAGAGCCAAAACAACAAACATTATGTCACTGTCCAAATACTTACGGACTTCACTGTATATACAGATGGGTGACAAATTAAAGGAACAAACCCTACAGTGAGGGGGTCCCGTGGCTCTGTTATGCTCTGGGGGGCATTTTCCTGGAATGGTTTGGGTCCACTTGTCCCCTTAGACGGAAGGGTCACTACAAATCAATACAAAGTTATTCTGAGTGATCACCTTTATCCTATGATGACACATTTCTATCCTGATAGGAGTGATCTTTTTCAGGGTGACAATGCCCCCATCCACAGGGCACGAGGGGTCACTGAATGGTTTGATGAGTATGAAAATGATGTGAATTGGAGAATTGCAGAAGGTAGTTGCAGTCTGGGCTCATCAAGTCTCCAAACGCATAATTACATGCCAGCCAGCAAGTTATTTAGAAGGCTTGCCAGAAGAAAGCCTCTGCTGTCATCATACCACAAATCTGAGTGCTTGGAGTTTGCTAAATGTTACCAGAATTTAGATTGGAACCGGGTGTAATGGTCAGACGAGACGAAAATTGAGCTTTTTGGCAATACATACCAAAGGTGGGTTTGGCGTAATAAGAGGCATAGAAACATTATACAAAAAAGAGCCTTATCCCCACTGGGAAGTATGGCGGTGGATCTGTGATCTTATAGAGCTGTTTTTCCTGTTAGGACACATGGCATTTTAGACCAAAATCTGGTGCCTCTGCCAGAAGGCTGTAAGTGGGTCGTGGTTGGATCTTCCAGCAGGACAATTATCTAAAGCGTACCTCAGAATCTACGCAAAAATGGTTCACTGACCACAGAATCAAGGTTTTGCACTTGCCATCCCAGTCCCCTGACCTGAACCCCATTGAAAACCTGTGGGGTGAGCTGAAGAGGAGAGTCCACAAGCGAGGAACAAGGACTCTAAAGGATCTGGAGATATTCTGTATGGAGGAATGGTCTCAAATCTCTTGCTATGTGTTCTACAACCTCATCAAACATTAGAGAAGACTCATTATCTTGGCAAAAGGAGGGTGCACCAAGTATTAAATACAGGGATGGCAATTAAATATTAGTTTTTCCTCTGATCAATGATATCACAATTATATAAAATCTTTCTGAATATAAAAGACATTTCATAAAACAATAAACTGAATTTAATCCTGCCCTTTTTCCTCATATTTATTGAGGTTGCCAATACATTTGATGGGCACTATATATACATCTAGTATATTGTTATATTTTTAAAAATATGCTCATATAGCCTCATATAGCCAAAATTTCACTATTTTGCATATAATGGAATTCCTTCTATTTGTTGTATTTCATAGCTGATCCAAAACTGGATCTTCTTTATCCCTAGACATCCATTCACTTTGAAATGAGGCATTATGAAGCCTTTTCTATGGACTGATCAACTCTGCAAAAAGATGTTGTGGAGAGCTGCCATTATCGGGTAAAAAACATTTTGGTGAATTATCCCCTTAACGAATGTACTGTATTTTCTTTGATGTACCCATGTTTTCAATTTGCAGAATGCACAAGTTATTGCTCACAACACAATGAGCATATGACCAAACATTGGGCCTGCTCCAGAAAAATAAATAAATAAACAAACGGATGAATCACAGAATATAAAAGAAACATCAACCGACTTCCTGTTTCCTGTTTTGAACTTGAACTGAAAGCGCGTTTGCTTCGCTTGTCTCGCTTCGCTTGTTCAACTAAATTATTTTAGATTTCATACGACTACGTTTTACGTTCTCTCACTCTTTTGTGAATACCTCTCCGAAGCTGATCACATCCAGACCCGGAGAATCTAAACAACAGCCGAGGATAAATACGGTAAATACGGTAAACGCACATTATGGCTTCCACGCCAAGTGTTCCCTGTGCTGTGTGTTCCATGTTTAGCCTTAGTTCCGTTGCCAATATTACCAGTAATGGTATATGTCCAAAATGTGAGCTTAATTTAAAATTGGAACGGAAAATAGCTGAGTTAGAGGCCCGCATCCGGACATTATATCAGATCCAGGATAGTGAGAGTTTGCTCGACTCCCTTTTACCTGAGCCGGATGCCAGTTTAATTACGAGTATCTCTCCCCCGTCAGAGTCCTCACTGCGGGACAATTTTGTCACGGTGCAAAAGAAACATAGCTGTCGGCTCAGAGCCGCCGAGCACCACCCTACTCATGTTTCAAACCGATATTCTCCACTCAGTAACACACCTACTGAGAAAGCCCTGATCATAGGGGATAGTATTTTAAGAAACATGAGTGTAGCGACACCAGCGACCATAGTGCAGTGTATGCCTGGTGCCAGAGCTACCGATGTTGAGGCTAGTTTGAGAGTGCTGGCTAAAAGTAAATGTAAATACTCCAAAATTGTTATCCACGTCGGCACAAATGATGTCCGATTGAGACAATCGGAGGTCACTAAAAATAACTTTGTTTCGGTGTGCGCAGCGGCTAAAAAGATGTGTCGGGAAGTAATATTCTCTGGCCCGCTCCCAGTTCGTAGGAGTGACGAGGTCTACAGTAGACTTACGTTACTAAATCGCTGGCTGTCTGAGTGGTGCTCATCTAGTGGCATAGGGTTCGTTAATAATTGGCCTGATTTCTGGAGAAAGCCTGGCCTACTGAAGAGAGACGGACTCCACCCGAGCTGGAGAGGTTCTCTTGTCCTAGCAAAAAACTTAGATGCTAGTCTTAGTAAGGCCAGATCCTGACACCGTATCAGGGCGCCGGCCAGGCAGCAGGCCTCTGATCCTACATCGGAGCCTGTGTGTTTCCCAATGCCCGTGACTCAGACACATGGCCCAACGCCGTTGTCTGCAAGGTGCGTTTCAGAGCTAGTAATTAGCAATAGTACTTATCCCAGCGCCCCATTATCTAACATATCTGAGCTAGAAACTAATATTTATTATATTGAGACTGTGTCTGCCCCACGCATCTATGCTAAACGTAAAGCAAACCGTGGTATTAACACGGATAATCTTGCTACTCTAAAATTAAACAATTTTGCTGCTAGCAGCTGTTGTGAATCACTTCTAAAAATTGGACTACTGAATGTTAGATCTCTTGCTCCTAAAGCAATTCTTGTAAACGAATTGATCACAGATCATAATCTCAAGATACTGTGTCTGACTGAAACTTGGCTAAGACCTGGTGAATATGTCGCACTTAATGAAGCGTCTCCTATAGGTTTTTTAAGTACCCAGGTATCGCGCCAGTCAGGAAGAGGGGGAGGTGTTGCAGCG
This sequence comes from Ilyophis sp. 1 JC-2022, assembly GCA_022702515.1. Taxonomy (NCBI): domain Eukaryota; kingdom Metazoa; phylum Chordata; class Actinopteri; order Anguilliformes; family Synaphobranchidae; genus Ilyophis; species Ilyophis sp. 1 JC-2022. Next base: position 26,666,507 of record CM040395.1, on the reverse strand, counting down.
ATCTATCAGTCCACCTTAAGCTTAACCCCTAAGTGTGGAAATACGTTCTCTTCCTTTGAAGTTCTCTCTATGAACTGTGTACAGCATGACCTAGCTAAGATAAGGGGTAACATGCAGTCCTTTCTCTTAGTGTCTGTTTACAGACCACCTGGGCCCTATTCAGATTTCCTAATAGAATTCGCTGAGTTTTTGTCCTGCCTTGCTATTTCGGCAGACAAGGTTGTAATTGTTGGTGACTTTAACATACATGTGGACAAACAGGGTGATCCCCTAGGAACTGCCTTTGCCTCTATTATTGACTCTGTTGGTTTTAAACAAAATGTCTATGGGCCCACTCATTACTATAGCCATACCCTAGACTTAGTGCTATCCTCTGGTATCAATGTTATGAATCTTAGTATTGCACCCCATAACCCTGTATTATCCGATCATTTCCTTATTACTTTTGAAATCAAGGTAACCACCACTTTTATATCAGAGACAAGACATTATTACAGCCGGTCGTTAAACTCTGACGTCATTTCAAAGTTTACAAATATGCTTCCGGAATCATTCTTTTCAAGTCAAGAAAATACCACTGAGTTATCGTTGGATGAATTGACCAACCAGTTAAGTTTAGCTCTCAGAAGCACCCTTGATGTGGTTGCCCCTCTATAAAGAAAGTATTGTCGGAAAAACCGTACTCCCTGGTACAATGACACTACCCGTGCCCTGAAGCAGTCCACAAGAAAATTGGAGAGAAAATGGCGGTCAACTAAACTAGAAGTATTTCGTCTTGCATGGAAAGATAGCATCCTCCAGTACAAGCAAGCTCTTATATCTGCTAGATCTGCCTTTTTCTCGAAATTAATTGAACAAAACAAATGCAACCCAAAATTTTTGTTTAGTACTGTGGACAAATTGACAAAAAAACCATCACCAGAATGTTCATCTTATCCCTGCGTTTACAGCAGTAATGATTTTATGAATTTTTTCAATCAGAAGATTGAAACTATTAGAGACCAGATTTCCAATTTGCCTATTCCCCTAGGCATCACTCCTCCCAAATTCAAAGAACAGCCTAGATCTTGGCCAACACAGGAAGATATATCAACAGTGGCACTGAACTGTTTTACGCCAATCGACATGGAGGAGCTATCTAAACTGGTTATGTCCTCAAAACCGACTACCTGTCTACTCGACCCAATCCCTACAAGATTGGCTAAAGAACTTTTTCCTGTACTTGGCCAGCATATGTTAAAAATTATTAACACATCTTTAGTAACAGGATATGTACCAGAGTCACTAAAAATGGCGGTTATTAAGCCATTACTGAAAAAAACAAACCTCGAACCTGACAAACTGGAAAACTATAGACCCATATCAAATCTTCCATTTCTATCCAAAATATTAGAGAAAGCAGTTGCGAAGCAACTTGGTGCATACCTTAGCTCAAACCATATTCATGAATTATTCCAGTCAGGATTTAGACCCTACCATAGCACTGAAACGGCACTTGTTAAAGTTATTAACGATTTACTGTTATCAGCCGACCAAAACTCTGTGTCTGTTCTTGTACTTCTTGACCTAAGTGCAGCTTTTGATACAATAGATCATGAGATTCTACTGAACAGGCTCCAGGGCTGTGTTGGACTCAATGGTCAAGCACTTGCATGGTTCAGATCATACTTACACAATAGGAAACAATTTGTTAAATTAAATGATGATGTATCCAGTTACTCAATAATGAAATGTGGTATTCCACAAGGATCAGTGCTAGGTCCAGTACTCTTTTCGTTATATATGCTACCCCTTGGTGATATTATTCGGGCACATGGGGTAGATTTTCACTGCTACGCAGACGATACTCAGATATACATTTCCATGAAACCCGGCGAAGCACTACCACTTACTCGATTAGAGGCTTGCATTACAGATATTAAAGCTTGGATGCTCTCAAATTTCCTGCTCTTAAACTCAGGGAAAACCGAAATGCTGGTTTTAGGTCCTAAAAAACAAAGGGAGAAACTGTGTACATATACCTTAAGTATTGATGGTTGCTTAGTTGTTCCAAATTCAGCTGTGAAAGACCTAGGTGTTACTATAGACCCAGATTTAACCTTTGGCACGCACATAAAAAACATATCTAGAGTTGCTTTCTTTCAGTTAAGGAACATAGCTAAAATTAGGCATTTCCTATCAGTAGGGGATGCAGAGAAATTGATTCATGCTTTTGTTACGTCTAGGCTAGATTACTGTAATGCTCTGCTATCTGGCTGTCCTAAGCTGTTGCTAAATAATCTCCAGCTTGTGCAGAATGCAGCCGCTCGCATTTTAACGAGAACAAAGAAATATGAGCATATTACCCCAGTACTAGCATCACTTCATTGGCTACCAATTAAGCATAGGATAGACTTTAAGGTCTTGCTTCTGACTTTTAAAGCTTTACATGGACTTGCACCAGTGTATATATGTAATCTGCTTTTACCATATAAGCCGAAAAGATCCCTTCGTTCCCAAGACGCAGGCTACTTAGTAGTCCCTAGAATATCTAAAAACTTGACGGGTGGTAGAGCTTTCTCCTACAGAGCACCACTACTGTGGAACACCCTTCCAAAATCTATAAGGGAATCAGACACAGTCTCAATATTTAAGTCTAGATTAAAAACGCACCTTTATGATCAGGCTTATAATGAGTTGTAGTCCGGAGACAGGACCAGAGAAGCCCTTTTGTCATAGAGTAATGCGGAGTGACATCCTTTCCTTACTGTCACCTGTCAACAGCTGTGACCCCATCTTCCTGGGCTGGCTCTTGATAGGTGGGTAGGATTGTTTACTCTCTCATGACTGGATGGGTTCTCAAACCCTGTCTTCATAGCTATGCAGCCATAAGTTACTCCTGGCGGGGGTACTTGTCCAACCCCCCCCCCCCTAACTGTTCTCTCTCTCTCTCCCACATTCCACCGGCGGGGCTCATGCCCCGCATCTCAAGAGTTGCTGTCCAGCTTCCTGTCCATCGCCGCTTGCCCCTCCCTCCCCACCACCGCTACCAGCCGATCCTGTCGCCATCGGCACCCGTTTTCCCATCATCATTGCCGCCAGATCTGGACTGCCATCTAGCTGCTGCAATTTCCACTATCATGGATATTGCCAGTCAGTTTGACCATGCTGGTCATTAAGATCTAGACCCTGAGCCGACCTGAGGAGAATGGGTTTCCCCCTTGAGTCTGGTTCCTCCCAAGGTTTCTTCCTAATTACACCAGGGAGTTTTTCCTTGCCACTGTTGCCTCTGGCATGCTCTTGTGGGGGTTTAGGCTGGGTTTTTTCTGTGAAGCGCATTGTGACAACTTGTTGTGAAATACGCTATATAAATAAATATTGATTTGATTTGATTTGATCAGTTAATTAATCCCCATAGCTTGTGCCCTGTAAATGAAGGTCTTTGAAAACACCACTAGCCCTGAAATATTTTAAGAGTATGTCCACCATACAGTAATTCTGTTTATTTATCTATGGCCACAAGTATGGTATTTCATATGATATCAGAACCATGCAAGACCACTGCACACCATTGAAGTAATAGCCTATACATAGAGGAAGGGTAAAATGGGTACAAATTCTTAAATATAGCCGAGGGTCTTGTTTTAAAAAGGGCTGGTGAACCCATTTTGTTTGTCATTAACTTTTTTTTTTACAAGCGATCAAGGAAATTTTTGTTGCAAAGTACAAACAGCTGAAACTGACCACTGTCATAATCACAGCAGCATGTTAATTTGTACAGCTGAGTGAAAGTGAATTCAGGGTGAAAAATGTTGCTGTAGTATAGAGCCAACCTTAAACATGAGGTAATGAAAACAGTTTGGCATTGTCCTGAACTCAGTCCCTTTATGTCTTATGGGCTAACTTGAAAAGTTGAAGTATTCATTTGCGAAATACCAGTTTTTTCCCCTCAGTCCTACCACTGTCAGTTGAAGTCATGCATTTGATGATTTTGTCCAGTTAAAGGGATATTTCACCTTCGTGTGACATAAGTCATGTTGTGGAGCCTACCCCTTTATATTTGCATAGTGTGAATACTAGCAACATCGGCTGTCCCTGCTGACCGTTAACGGCATCGCCGTTATCCCAGTTGTCAGGGTCCCCATTCACGCCCATTCATTTTCGGGACCTCAACAAAATTAATCGTTTTAAAGCACAAACTAACTACGGCAGATAATACATTGATAAAAGAGAACACAAAGTTGAAAAGGTACGTTTCACACAAAGGTGAAATATCCCTTTAAAGGCATTTCCAACCCGTATAATAAAACGGGTGAAACGGCTCGTAGGTTTGAGCGTGACAATAAGAGAGAAAAACAAATAAATCTCTCGCTCTCAAAACTGATAGCAGAGAAAACCCGAGAGGTAGAACGAAAAAAAGAAAGAGACAAAACTTTCTCCGCGAGTAGCAACGGAAAACCACAAAGAACGAGGACTGGCAGTGCAAAGAGAAGGCAAAACCCTGAGAAACTCTAAGCACAAAAGCTAAGTCCCGCGTTGCTCCAATAATTTTTAATTGAAGCAAAGTGGTCGACTTATGAGCTAACCTATACCTTACCGGCTTAAATGTGTTATGGTTCTGTTTGTTTGTGTATTGTGTTCTGTTTATTTTCTGTTATGTTATTATTTTCCTTACATGTGTTTGTTCATTAGTATTACTGGTTACGTTCCCATTTGACACTCCACTTCAGTTCCCTTGTCTGTCTATGTTTCCATGTTTTATTTAAAAAATTTGTTTCTGATTTTTTCCCTTTTTCTCCCAATTTAGTAGCCAATTGAACCCCTATTCTAATTCAATTCCCCCCCGTGTAGCAACCGCTAGAGAACCACCGCTGCACAACCCCGTCAATCGGCACTTTTTTCAGGGAGGACGCTACGTCCTCTACAGGGCGCAGCTCCTGACCGTGACACGCCCTGGGTCCCCCTGTGCGCCGCGGTTCTCTCCGAGCCCCTCCCCCCTCCCGGAAGCGACCGCCAATTGTCGCCTCCACAGGGCACCGGCCACGCTCGGCTATGGCAGGACCGGGGCGCGAACCCCGATCCTCGGAGTACAACTGCGCTGACTGAAAGTCAGCGGTCTTTACCGCTGTACCACCGCGGCGGCCTATGTTTCCATGTTATCCTAGAATCCACTTCCTGTATTCGTGTTTGCACATTTCGGTACATGCCGGTTTTCCCCTGTATTTCAAGTCTTGTTTTCCTTTCTTCTTAACTAATTATTATTGTACATATCAGTGGCGGGCCGTGCATTTCACACCTAGGCCTTCAGTGATGTCCTACACAGTCCTACCTGAATTATTCCACCTCTTAATACCATCATTATGACGCCATGGCTCTAGAAACTATACATTTAGACAGAAACGCAGTATAACCGGGCGTTGCATCACCTTAACATAGTCAAGTACAACAGAGTTATATTAATATTTCCGAAGCATTTATAATCAATAAATCCGCATTTACAATTAAGAGTGTTAAACTACCAGCTTTAAGATCGCTTGGATACTGTCAAAACTTTAAAATAAAAATCGCTTTTAAGGGATTAGTCTACAAAGTTTTATTAAGTCCACCAAAAGTATGTTAGCTTTAACAAGTTTGTTCGCTAAACAGCGCATTGTCGCACCCAAAGCAGTTTCATTTAAGAAACGTGACGATAAAGACACATAAACTATTCACTGAAAATAAAAGAAAACAAACAAATAATTTGCATTTGTTCAAGAGGATATATTTGCGACAGTGGTGAAAGTGTATTCCTAGCCTTGAATGTCCACTTTGACTCGCTAGCGTCGGCTCGCTAGCGTCGGAGTTGGCCGTTCTCTTCTGACGATGTCTAGCTTTTCTTGAAAAGTTTGTCTTGAAAATGGCGTTGTAATTATATCTGCGACCAAATCGATCTCTTCTCCTCCTTCAGCCATTGCGGGTTGAAAAAAAACAGCTTGTAGAAATCTCGTTCAAGTTCAGTTTGCTATCTCTGCGATAGCTCTGCCTCTCAATAGTGCGTATCCAATCAAAAGACGTGCACGTGCTGACGTTATCGTACGCCTGCTAGCTGGCCCCGGTGTCGCCAATTCGAAATCTGATTGGTTAACACCACAGGGTTGTTTCGGTTCACTTTAAGCTACAGGCGCCCGCACTGTCGATTCTGAAGGCCTAAGGGCAGATTTCTTGGACCCTGGCAACACATTATGGCTGAAATATGATTGGATAAAAGCTCTAACATAAAGGCCAGCCCTCCAAATCTCGATCTGAGGCTGGAAGCAGCGCAACCAAGAGAAAAGCTATGAAATGAAGAGAATAGACTATGGGGAATAATTTAATACATATTTGTGGAAAAAATATATCTAAATTTATATTCTGATGATGTTTAGGCCAGCAGAGAAGGCCTTGCTGGCCCTGACGGCCCGCCACTGGTACATATACAATAGGAAGGAAAAACAAATCCTATAATCGATTAACTAGCTAACTAGCAAGTCCCCCCTGAACATAAACAATGTTTAATATCAGGAGGTCGCTAGTAACCTGGCTATACCTGGCTCGAATGCAATGTCGTAAGACAATCAAGCACCAGAGAAGCGGAAGAGAGAAACTTAAATACCCTGCAGGTAGAAGCACAGGTGAAAACAATAATGAGGACGGCAAACCACAAAACGGAACGTGGAAAAATCAGATTGATTCATTCGAGAGCTGCAAAATAAAAGAAAACAAAACAGCCACAAACACCTACGCTCTGTTGTGGCAGGGCTCAGTTTGGAAGAGGGGATCAGGGTAATCTGGGGCCATGCCTACTGGTTGAGTGGGTACACACACTAGGGTTGTGTTACCTAATCACCTAAGTTTAAAATTATACTTCTTATCACAGTAGGTGTCTGAGATGGGGAATCTCCCACGCTGAGAGCCAGAGAGACAGTGTTATTGTCAGACAGAGAGACAAGAAGCCCAGCTTTTGTTTTTGGTTGTTTTATTATAGTAACCAAGATCCCATGAGGGTGAATGGTGAAGGTTTGTTTATGGCTTTGTTTGCTGCCTTCTCGTGGGCTGTCTCTTGCTTTCAATAACGATAAATATGATAGTGAAAACCGGAATTATCACATCTCTGTGTTCAGCTATTCTGTCCCTCCCAGGGGCATGGCATGGCTAGTGACTGCTTTTTGGAGGCTTTGCCCTCAGAACAGTCAACAGCTATTTTGGTAAATCACATCAAACATAGTGACAGCTATAAACTATATTTACATGTCGAAATGTGTTTACAACTCACTCTATACTCATTTATATACTCAATCCATATACTCAATCCATCCTCAGTCATATAATCGGCCTACCTGTGCACAGAAGGGGAACCTAAAAAATAGCATACAAGCATAGTGGTATCAGCCAGGGACCACAAAGACAGTCTTCAAATTTTCATTAGATTTCATGTGGTATCATTCCATGTAATCTGATTTATCAGAAGCTGATGTCATAGTAGAAAGACAGCCCAGCTTTGTTAGATATCCTCTTATCATTTCTTCTCTCCAAATCTTACATGACACACATGACTAAAGATATAATCTGTACAACATGGGAAAGTCATGCACTCATCTTCCATTCTACAAGACACGAGAAACTCTAAAGTTTTAAAAGCAAAAAGCATTCATGCCACCCCCCACATACACACACACAACTGGGGGACCACTAACATCTTGAATAATAGAAAAGCGCGAAGTTACAAAAAGTATACAGGACAAAAAGTCATGTTTGGTAATAAATGAACTTATGTGACCCTTACTTCCTTACTCCTCAAGTGATTGTAATTGCAATTTCGAACAATAATAAAAAATGCAGTGATGTAATCTGTGGAATACATTCAAAATGTCTTTCACACATTCATGAAGTAAGAAGTATCGTGAGAAGAGGATGTCGCAGATGCATAGGAATCAGGACAGAAATCGCAAAACAGTAGAGAAAACAGCGAGATCGCCAGCGAGATTTATGAGCTCACCACTTTGTCACTCTGCTGCCGGCCGGCACTGTCGAGACCACTGTGCCCAGCTTCCTCCCTGACCTTTGGAAAAGCGTATGTAATCTCATGTAGATGTTCTTCAGGCCCTGGGTTTCAACATGACATCACCTAAGGACATTACCCAGACTTCCCAGTATTTTTTCTCGTGGGCACAAGTTCATTATGTCTGAGTGCAGAAAAGAGCATGACATAATTTTAAATCACAGAACCAGGGAGTTCAGAGTTCAGAGAACATACAGGGTTGGGAGGCGGCTGGGGTAAGAACAGGAATGTACCAATCGCAACATTGATATAATAACTTATCGAACATAAAATATTTGATTTAGTTACATTCACAACTATTGCATCTCATTTTTTAAATTACTTTTTTTTACATTTACAAAACACAACATCAGAGCTACTCACGTTCCAGTCCTGGCGAGTCACACTCATTGGTCTTCCAAGTCTATTCAAACCACATTTGCTCAAAATCCCTGGCAGTTAAAGGTTGGGCTGGAATAATGGTCTGCGATGTGACTATCCAGGGCCAGTGCTCAGTAGCCATGCACTAATAATAATAATAATAATAATGGTAACAATTTATAATAAGGGTACACTAATTAACATTAATCAATACAGTAGTAAACATTAATTAACAGTTCATTAAAGTGTTTATTACGGTTTTTGAAAAAATACATTAATAAATGGTTAATAAAAATTATAGTTTACTTAGGCCAGTTTATTAAATGGTAATGTCTTTGTTAATGTTTATAAATGGTGAATATCTTAAAATCCCAACAAAATGCCACACCTCTATGAAACAAATGGCGACAAAATAGTTTATCATGATGGATATGTGAATGATTTGTAAGTGTAATCTTGACCCCCCGCCCCCATCCTAGTGAATTAATGTGAAGTGTTACAACAACAATAATAATAATAATAATAATAATAATAATAATAATAATAATAATAAAGATACAGTGGAGCCTCCAATATATTAATACATTGGGATCTACAGTAAGTTGGTTAATGATGTGATAATATACAAATAATTTTAACCATTTGATTCCTTAACATAACATTTCTATTTTCTTATGTCTTTCAAATTTGGCAACTTAAAATACATTAGATTTGTTTTTCACTTAGATTTGTTAAAAAATATTTTTTACAAACAAAGGCGTCGCCTTATATGTACGTGGAATGCTAAATTGTCACGCTCAGTAATTTATGTTCATTCCTAACAAATATATATATATTTTTTTAACTGCACTATAAAAACTCTTCAAAAACCAAGCAATCTGTCTGGTTATTGTTACTGTGATATTTTACAATATGTTTATCACACTGGGCTGAACTTTTGTTGACCATATTTTCATTATGGTGGCACGGTGGTGCAGTAGATAGCACTGTCGCCTCACCGCGAGAAGGTCCTGCGTTCAAATATTTCTGTGTGGAGTTTGCATGTTCTCCCCCTGTCCACGTGGGTTTCCTCCCACAGTCCAAAGACATCCAGGTTAGGCTAATTGGAGACTATAAATTGCCCATAGGTATGAGTGTGTGAGTGAATGGTGTGTGTGCCCTGTGATGGATTGACAACCTGTCCAGGGAGTAGATAATGGATGGATGTTTTCATGGTTTCGTGAAGCTGACATGTTCCGTCAAATTGATTCGCTGGTGTCCCACTTGCCAGAGCCTGTGTACTATGTGTACATTACATTTTACATTACAGGCATTTAGCAGACGCTCTTATCCAGAGCGACTTACACAACTTCTTACATTTATCCATTCCTATACATCTGGATATATACTGAAGCAATTCAGGTTAAGTACCTTGCTCAAGGGTACAACGGCAGTGTCCTACCTGGGAATCGAACCTGCAACCTTTCGGTTACAAGTCCAGTTCCTTCACCATTATACTACACTGCCGCCCTTTGAAAGTGTACTATGTGCTGGGGGGAAAGAATATAAAGGCTTAGGTCACAGACAGACATCTTTAGGGCAGACGGCATCTGTGTGCACGGGGTGCTACGGTGTCAGCGGCTCTTCCCTTCTTTTGTTTCAGCTGACAGACAACAGGAGAACAGGAAGTCTGGCAGATGTGTTCTTCATACAAATAATACCACAATATTACTTTATACACCTGATGAAAAACGGGAAAACTTTTGATCTTTCGGAAAATGGTAATACTTGAAACCTTTCTTGCATTTTATTTTTGAATATCTAAAAAGGCTATTAAAAGGTCAAACTGCACGGGTCGATGAGTCTGTCTTCATGATCATTGAAAAGAGGGGAAAAAAATAAACTTTTGTAGCAATGGGACACTCCTTTTTCAAAGCTCTGTGATCATACTTGTTGGTTTCCTTGTACTTGGAAGCTGAAAGAAACTTGTGGGAAGCAAAATATACAAAGTTTCCCATCAATTTTTCAGCATGCCTTTTCAACGACTGTAGCAGACTATGGCAGTGCTTTCAGACAAAGTCTTAGAATAGAGCCATGGACCAAAATCCACAGATGTGGTCTGGGAGAATATTACATCTCTTTGCTCGTGTGCCAGCCATCAGCATTAGCGTGCGCAGACTTAAATCAACCCGTTCTAAGGCCGTCCGGCTGACTTTGGTGCAGCCATCTCTTTCCGTTCCAAGCGCAGTGCTCACTATCAATGCCCTTTGGGAGGGTTCAGCAATGCTGTGGCTTTTGAGGCAGTTCCTGTTTGCCAGCGGTCACTTAATGTGGCCGTGTGTTATGAGGGCTGACCATCAGCTAATTGACTGTTTTTCATAGACCGTGGCTCCCAGGAGCTAATTGAAGGCTGCCGCAGGTTAGTCCGCTTTATTCGTCTTCTGCGTTTTCTGTCCTGCTTGGATTGGCAGACCCAGGGGTGTGTAGCGGTTGTGCAGTGCCATGTCAACCGCTAACCTTGTGATTTCTGCAGTTGCTTATGGTGGTTTAGCGAAGCAGACCAAAATGATGTAAAACCTCCGTTAAGGATCTTCATTATTCTTCGTCTATCTCTTCCTGGCCTGGAAGCTCACTTGTTATAAGAGCAATCCGGTTGGGATTTTCTCCAACAATTCTTGTTACTGAGCCTATTGTAATTTCTATGGTATGGCCCTCAGACATAGAACATTGTGGAGAAATGTTGCACTGAAAATAAATCACTCTGGATGATTAAATCAATCGGTAAAAGCTTACACATATATTGTAAATAGTAACTACTCCTAATAGTACACAACGATCAATAATAATAAAACATTTAACTTTTTTCCCGATGCCTCCAGGAGCAGGTAACCTTGCTTACGGAGAGCCTGTGTAGATGCTTAGTAAGCAATGTAACTAAATGGTTAATTACATATGAAATATATAAACAGATGAGGCTGTACTTCCCTATCTCTATGATGTAGAGCAAACAATAACAAATAAATAATAATAATAATCTTTCTGGAAACTAGATCTTAAAAACAGGACAGCCCTTGCAATATTCATGTAATATTCATGGATTTTCAATGTTATATTTTTCAATGCTGGGCACATTAAAGTAGTTTATTGGAAGAAATATACTGTATAAATCATAAAATGGGATTAATTATAACTCTAAACAACTAATCACCAGTGGTAAAAAAAAAATTATAAAACGAACAATAAAATCAATTATTTACAAAATATGTAAAATGTCTGTCAGCTGAAGCAAAATAAAGGAAGAGCCGCTGACACCATAGCACCCCGTGCACACAGATGCCGTCTGCCCTAAAGATGTCTGTCTGTGACCTAAGCCTTTATATTCTTTCCCCCCAGCACATAGTACACTTTGTACACATAGTACACAGACTCTGGCAAGTGGGATACCAGCGACTCCATTCGACGGAACATGTCACGTTTCCTCCCATCGCTAGGTTACAATTTCCCTCTTAAAAATAAATTGGTGTTTGTTTTTTCTTTAAAAAAACAAGAAATGCACAGCAAAAGCATTCTTTAATGAATTGCTCAAAGTTAAATGACAATGTAAATCGATTTAATCAAGGCCTACTTTCCGCTTGCTGTTACCATTTGTTACATTGATGAGTCTACATTTGCTAGCAGCACGATGACTGCAGGAGTCTGTACACATTTCACTTCTTTGACTCTGAGCAGAACGGAATCAAAAGTTACCCAACAAAAAACTACCATTGAAACAATAAACGACAACAGTGTGGATATTCCATTCATTTAAATCATAACAGAAAAAGGAATGAATTCATTCAATATTGTCCTTAACATCAGGTATATTGTTTTTTCTCTGGTTGGTGGTTTGGTGAGTTTATAAATTACAATGAACTCGCAAACTGTGTTTGTGAGAGGGAGAAGGGTATGCTTGCGATTATTTGTAAGTAAAAGTTAATTGAATCCAGTTGATTGAATCCAGGCCTATGTCTGTCTGACATGTTTAACTCCTTTCTACCGAAGATAGCATAATTCCTCTTATGTGATCGAAAACAGTTTTGGCACATATATAGCACAGCCTGGACCTACTTTTCTTCTAAATAGGTGTGGGGGATGGATGTTTAAAAAAAGCAATAGTGTAAGTATTGTGGAAGGTGAAATTATGTGGAATTATGAAAGGTGGAAGTTTATATTTAAAGACCCAGCAGAACTTTAATTTCTAGAAGTATTAGATACAGTTGGCAGGAAATGGATTGAATGAGGGGATAACTTTTTAGTTTATGGAATTTTCTGAACGTGGTGAGGGTTAACACGGAAGATGGGGGGGGGGGGGGTGTTGCCACTCGACAGCTTCACAGCCTCGCGAAAAAAGCCCTTCTCACAGCAACCGCAAAGGTCTTATTTCTAATTTGTCGAAAATGCCCCATGTTTAAAGTGGTGATTGGACATTGTGTGTGTTGGAGGAAGGCCACGGTTCCATGAGTGGAGAGCAGGGGATATCTGCAGTGGCGTCTCTCTGATGGTTTCCTTTGGCAAAAAAAAAAAGAAAGGAAGAAAGAAAGGGGGAGTGAGGAAGGGACAGGCCGTCGGGTTTGTGTGTATCCGCCAACAACCAGCACTGCGGAGCAGACACCCAAACACACATTTAAGGCATACTGCACACGCCCTGCTCCCACATCCCATCCCAAAACCCTTTATGTGCTCTTTACAATGGAAATCCAAATACATCACTCACCAGAATGATTTTTCCATGCAAATGTGAAATCTATACAGGAAAACACAGTTCAAGACGTGCTGGAAACTCAAGGAAAATATGCACTTGCACAAAAAAAAAGCTAAATGCTGCAACGTTTTGCCTTTTAATAGGAACCACATTGAAAACCAACAAAGGAAACTAATTATTGATGATGAGGAAGAGTTCATACCATTTTAATTATACTGGCATCACCCTGAGAAGAATATTAATATATATATATATGAATGGGCCAGTTCTAGTTCATGGGCTGTCCTTTATATTCTATGTGTAATGTGTGTTGTTAACTGTGAAAACAATTATTTAGAGTAACTAGTGGAGTAATGACCATTGTTGTTCTTTTTTGTATTGCACCAACTTGTGTCTCTGTTGCATACATTACCTTTTTAATTCTGCACACATAGTTTAAGAAATGCTGTTTGAAGGACAAATGATGTAGGAATTACTAATATCATGCTACACCTCTTATTTTATGCCTTACTTTGTCAGTATTTATAAGTATAGAATATTCTGAATCACTGCAGTTAAATAGAGGAATAAGGAACATTTAAAATAAGTTAAATAAACTTGATAAGGCCAAATAATTCACAATAACAATAAGCCAACAAATCTTCACCATCCATTGGCCTTTCTCCTGACCCTACGCGACACTTCAAAAGAGTATTACAGATTTATCAGATTTATATTGGCTTATCTTCTTTTTTGCTTGAGGCTAATGCCTGGGACATCCTACTGAATTTCACTACCATGGGCCAAAATTCCGGACGGAATTTGTGAGATGAGTTTTCGGCCAGACTCACTGTCCCAACCACAAACTCAGAATTCGGGTTCCCATGCCACTCCAAAAAAAGAGGCGAAACATCCCTCCTTTCCACATAACACAAATCGAAAGCATGGTTCAAAAGGAGGTGAGAACCTAATGGTTTACCACGCAGTGGCCATTTGAGAAAATTTTGGTAATCCAATCTCTTCAGAGGAAAGCATGGTTGAAATTCGGGGGCAGGAAAACCGGCGGCGAGTTTTGATGAGATCCCCTTTGTTTTTTCCCACATTTTTCTGTACAAATTATACAGCTGGAAGATTCCAGACCGGAGAAGCCCGAAAAGTGTGTAGAGGGAGTCTCTCAGCGTGACGGCAGGGGCGAGACAACCTGAGCATGGCGCCAATGTCAACGAGAGGATCTGGGAAACGCATCCCCGGCACTTATCTGCGTTCCCGACTTCACTTCCTCACCTCCTTTCCAGGGCGGCCAGCTTCTTCTCCGCAAAGCATCTGACCAAAGCCCCACTGTCCAATTCTCAATGGCCTGTGTGAAGTTTGTTTTCTCTGCGGAAAAACCCAGGCATTTTTATTGCCTCAGCCCTGCCTCCGGCCCTGGGTCACCCTCAGTTTTTTCAGTCGGAGGCTGCTTCCCAAAGCCGGCATGGCGAAAGAACCACAACATGGAATTTCGACCTGCAAGCACTCTCGAAAACGGGTCAATAAATTTGTCATTGAAGAAAACTTTTTATGTCCAGAAAACTTTCTTTTACTCAAAATATATGGACAAAATGAAAATATAAAGTCAGGCTATAAGACCTGCGTTGAGTTGTAATAAATCTAGGTACACATGTGTAAAACATTAGCGTGTGCAAAACCTTTTAGCTTTTAGAACACGCATAACCAATACCATGACAAATGATTGGTCATGGTATTTGTTTTGCACCAAACATTGGTTGTCTTATTAGTTTTGCGTGTGCTAAAAGTTTTTGCACCCGCTAAAGGTCTTAGTAAATCAGGCCCATATTGTTTAAAGGCTTGTCCAAAGTAAGCACACTATGACAGAGAGGATCAGAGGAAAGCAATTTTGGTTCTTATTGTATCGTCACCCAGTTGGACAAGAGGCAGTAAAAGAGGTGATCATATGATGTTGAGGCTTCTGCTTATTAAAAGGCATAAACCACAACCAGACCTTTTTTCGCCCAGAAACTCGAAGGACATTTGCCTCCACCCATCCTGGGCAGACATTAGATTCTCAGAAGAGTAGCCAGCTCTGTCATTGGCTAATATCTGCAAATGTAACTGACTGTCTTACTGAAATTAAAATCTGGATGAATCACAATTTCCTAAATATTCAATGGAGACAAGACAATAAATCATGCTACCAAGCCCCTGCTGAGTCGCTTCAAGGACTTCAGTATGCCCATTGATGGGTCTATAATCAAATCCAGCCCCTCAGTCAAGAACCTTGGAGTCACCTTGGACCCCACCATGTCTTTCAAGTCCCACATTAGACACATCACTAAGTCAGCTTTTTTCCACCTCAAAAATATCTCCAGACTCAGACCCTCTCTCACCATAGTCGTCTAGACTATTGCAATTCCATACTGTACGGTATTCCATCCACACCCTTGATAGGCGGCAGTATGTTGAGAATTCTGCTGCACGAGTACTCACCCACACCAATCAATGGGAACACATTACTCCTACCCTCCATAGACTTCATTGGCTCCCAGTCAAGTACCGTATCACTTTCAAACTACTCCTACTCACCTATAAAGCACTAAATTAATTAGCTCCCTCATACCCTTAATATCAAATTTATCAAACAAGCCTCAAACCATTACTCTGCTGCCAGATATGCAGTAGATATGGATGGATCACTTTAAGGGTAGTTTCTCCTGACTCATTTTCTTATTGAAGTCAGGTGAAACAACCGTTCAAGTGATCCATCCATATCTACTGCATATCTGGCAGCAGAGTGATGGTTTGAGGCTTGTTTGATACCTCAGCCCCTTGATGATTTACGGCCATTCCCATAGAGATCCATTAAAATGCAGAGAGGTTATAGTATCGCTTGTAAGAGTACCTGAAAATAAGATATCAAAATATGTCTTTTATACCCAGTCATGATAGCATCACCTTGTTTTTGCCCCTGTCCCAACTTTTGCAGGCATCAAATTCAGAATTAGCGTACATTTAAAAAATATCAATACAGTTGATAAGGTAAAACATTAACTATATTTTCTTTGAGCTGTTTTCAATTATATATATGCAAAAGAGAATGTACAAATCACTTCTTTCTGCTTTCATGTGCATTTTACATACTGTCCAAACTTTTTTGGAATTGGGGTTTGTAAAATGTATTATTATTATTATTGTTGTTATTATTATTATTAGCAAATGGCTAATTTCAAGACCTTCTTAATTGTTAGCCATATCCTCAGCATTTAGCAGAGGGGTTAAACTTGATAAGAGTCTCTACATTACAAAACAAAATGAACAACAAAACAAGCCACACCCATCATTTTCAATTATGGGTGGGTCAGTGTTTGGATCATCTTTTATCAGTTCAATTAAAATAAATGAGTGTCTAGTTGATTGAATGAACGTGTCTTCCATCTGGTTTAGACGATTTTTTTTTGGAAAGAAAAGAGGAAGTTAAGTACGTAAATGAGCCTCTTCTGTCACCTCTGTTCCTGCATGCTACACTTGCTATCATATGTGACCTATATTATTTTACATGACATTATTTCATCTGCACTTGTTTTTCTTCATCGTCCTGGTCCTTGCTGCTCTGTGTAAACATTCTATGGTCGATAAAATCTGCAGGATGTCCCACTGTGCTGACGACAAGCTGTGGGAAAGAAGAGTGGCAGACAAGCGAAGATCCCTCCGCTGATGGTACGCTAATTATTTGTCCCTGAGCGTCCACTCCCTCTCTCCGTTCAGGCCACCAGCACCAGGGACACATTTCTGAGGTCTTAGCACAATGTCATTGCTTGTTTAGCTGCAAAAACACTGGGTTTACATCACTTCCTATCAAGCCTGACTTTGGGCATCTACTGCCAGTCTTGCCTGTTGGATTCAGGGGGATTTTTGTATTCACTGTGTGGCGGCATGCTTTTCAAGGGTGCAATTACACATGGTTGATGCCACAGGTCTTTGTGTTTAAGAAGCAGGAGGAGGCAGGTCTCATCATTTACTGTGATATGTCCAACTGCTTTTGCCAACCTCAGCACTGAGGACAGTGTTGCATAGGTGTAGGCCATAGGTGTAGGCCATAGGTGTAGGCCATAGGTGTAGGTCATAGGTGTAGGTCATAGGTGTAGGCCATAGGTGTAGGTCATAGGTGTAGGCCAGCCATTCAGACAGCTTTGGGAGAGTAAGTGAGTTTGATAGTTTGTTCAGTCACTTGCAGTTTTCATATGGATACATTGGGATGGCTTTTTAATTGTACTTCAAGTGTGGAATGTGAGCATCAGAAAAATTGAGAACAATAACTATTCTTTGAAAAGCTAGGTCATTATGTACATTGTAATTACACTGGTATAAAGAAAAACAAGATTTAGTATTAAAGATTAAAGTAATTTAGACTTTATTAGCAGATTGACGGTTGGTACATAGTTGTGTATGTTAATGAACCATAATGCATTACTTAATGCATTTGACGAGTTTCTTTTTTCATTTAGACAATAGGACTGGAGTTTATGTTTGGGGGCTGGGATGTAGTAGAGGGTTTTCGTAGTGGAGGGATGTCTTAAGAAAACTTTATTCACTAACTGTGAACTTTCCAACCTTGACCTTTTCAAACAATTTTGAGTTAAACCGTTTGACAAAATGAAGAGCGCCCACGTTCTTTATTTTAAATAAGATCCACATTACTGATTCAGTCACAGGACTGGACATGAGGACAGAACGTCCAAAAGAACAAAACTTGTCTTTGTCTTGAACTACTCATTTTCATCACCAGAAAATAAATCTCTACATTTCAATACTTCTTTCTGCATTAAACCTAATGACCCAAACGTGGGGTCTCACGTTTGTGTAGCATGGAGTGGTAGGATAAATGTACTTCCCTGTTCAAAGCCCAGTAAAAGCTGTCATTATTGAAAATAATAATAACCATGTTTCATGTATAAAAATAATTTAATATTCAGCATTACTCAATTAGGAGCCACACTTTTCCATGAGAACAGAGACCTGAGGGGAGGAACTAAAATAAATAGCGGGGACCTCTAAGGACAGATATAGATGTCAACAAATTTCACAGCACTAAATTCTTAGGGACTGGCCCCATCAGTTAACAGTTAGCATACGTCTTTTTGAGTGGCCCCCTTAATTCATAACACCTAATTGCCGTGCTCATAAAATGTAAACTAGGACCTTTAGGAGTGCCCTGGATGGACAGAGTGTAAATCGGCAGGGTTGGCTCAGCCTTACCTACCAGGTTACACGGGAGAATGAGTCACTGGACCGCACTTGTCGCCTGCCAAGGACGTTTATGCGTCCGGTCTCCGCGCCAAAGACAACTCGTGGATCAGCGAACGTGCTGTGCAAGAGCGAGAGGCCTCCCGATGCAAATGCGTCGGGCTGCACTTTGTTTTGAGAAAGCCCTCAGTGACCATAATGAACCTCAAAAAGCCTGTGCGATGCTACCTGGAAGGATGGCTCCGTTTTGTCTCAGAATTCAGTGCATGACAAGCACTGTCGGGACAAATTGGGACCGTAGCTTGACACAAGACACATGTAAAGCTCGCCAAACTAAAACCAGAACCACAAAAACGAAAAATACAATCAAAATAAAAAATAATGTGTGTGGGGGAGGGGGGGGGGGGGGTACAGTTACCTGAACACAATTCTGCAAGGTCATGTTAGACAGCTGAGGCACTGGCAACATGCACTTTTAATGGAGAATCAGTGCAGAGGGGCCTTTAATTCCTGTGCCTGTCAAAAAGGCTTCTTTTTTTTTTTTTTGCAAGCCATTGTCTGATCCAAACAGAGGAGCACCCACCTGTGAACATTATTTATCGCACCAAATGTCTTCAGCCTTTCATAACAAGTGGAGTGCCTAACATGTGAATACAGGGTAGTATTCAATAAAAAACGACCCTCGACAGATTTTTACATGACTATGTAGTTACACACCAGATTCCAGATCTGGTCGTTGTTTGGTATGTGTCCATGTCCTTCTACTCAACCATGGTAGTAGCTCTGACAGATCCAGATCCTGAGCTATAGAACCTTGGTGTCTGTGATGCTTTTTTTCTCTGCATCGTGGCTGTTTTCCACACTTTTTAAAGCAAATTCAACAGATAATACTTAATTGAGTAATATGCTTCTATAAGTATTGTACTTTAATATTGGGATAGGCGGTAGGTTATCTGCCAAATTTCAACTTGGCGGGGCACGCCCCATATCTATACAGCACTGACAGACTCTCGCCCAACACAAATTCCATCCAAATTGTGGTATTTCCATTCTCAAAACTGCTGGTATATTGGACTGTGTAAAAGAATAAATCTGATTTAACTAGAATTATGTTCTCCACTACATGCTGTATGAATTAATAATTTTTTATTATATCAGCAGTACTATAGCTTAAAATTATAAAGAGAGGGGTTTTCACTATAGAAGACAGTAGGACTGTCACTTTTTTGTTTGATAACTGAAAAAAAAGTTGATTACACTTGGGAAGCCTCCCTCGAGGAGCTCTGCTGCTGCATGAGTTCGAGAAATTGGGTCAGGAGAAACAAGCAGAAACACAATAGAAACAAGTGCTGCTCAACCAGGTGAACTCTGTCAACTTGACAGTAGAGGTGGAAAAACAAAGGAGATATATCTGGCAGTTATCAAAGTCTGATTGCTATGCAGCTCGACGGGTCTCGTTCTGTGATTCAACAGCCTTGGGGTGATTGGATTATTGCAACAAGCAGTGCTGCACTCCATTAATGCAATTTGCATCACAAACCTCAGTTGCTCTCGTTGAATAAATATAGCCAAATGGTTTAAAGAAACCAGGTGAGTGGTTAAATAAACCTGTAGATGCTATCCTATTGGTTCACATGGGGCGTTCATCAATGAGAATTAACTACGTAAAGTATTTGTGGCATTACACAGAATCAAGAAAGGGCATTAAGGGTGACTTTTCTTGATACTGTGAATTTTGTTTCTAAGTGTTTGGATTGTTGATTTAGCGCTGGGTTCATTTGTCTGACCCGAGTTTGGAGCCCTATGCTGAATTCTTGACCGTTCAGAATTTATTAATAAAAACAGAAGACAGTGGTTGTGAGAGAAAACAGATCTATGCCCTTTCAAGACAACACTGTTCAAATTTAATTTCATAGTGTTCAACGTAACAGCGTGAAGCCTGATGAATAATTTATCCTGGATTTTAGAAGAATGATGTTATATTAGATAAAAATGAATCAGGCCAAATAACTAACTAACTGGGTCATGGGAAAGAAGCAGAGGGATTATTTTAATGAAAGTAATATATAGTTATAGTTTCCAGGCTGTTGGTGACAGAAATGGAACATGTGACACACATTACTATCACAGGGAACATGTGGTCACAATGGAAAATGTCATTTTTTTGTCAAGGATAAAAACTCCAGGAATGAATCTTCATCTACTATCACCATCCTCATCACCAGCACTCCTAATATGACATTAGAAGTTAAGTATTTAAGTATTTTTATTTAATGCATTGCTTTTGGTTTTAAGTTTTGTTTATGTATTTTCATTTTTTAACGTGAATAATAATAACAATAATAATAATGTGTAATTGTACTTTTCAGATTCATATCAGAAGTGATACTTTGCGAACAATAGTTCTGCGCTTTTACATTTTTCTAGCACAGCGCGCTTACTTTTGTGATACTACGACCATACTTTGCCTGTGTGGCAGTTTATCGGATGTTTCAAAGTGTAGGCAAAGCAGATGGGGATGACAGCAAATGGTTGTTATTACAGCACCGCCTGCAGTGCCTGGATGTATTTCCTAAATCAAGATGAAGGTCTGTTAAAGTGATACAAGATCATGGGCCCGGGTCTGTTTTCTTTGTCCTGACAGCTCCCCCCAACGAATGAAACACAGCACTTTGCTTTGAGATCCACCAGCAGTCCTTTCCACTCAAACTTGCGCACGACGCTAGCTTACAGCAGCCAGCACGGCTCCACATCTCTGCAACGTTCTCCTTTTAATGAGGGTCAGAAACGCACAGTGTTTACCGGTGGAGACACGCGAAGCACCGTCCAGCCCTCTGATCGGCTCCACTTCAGAGATGCGGAGACATCCCTGGCCGCCACATGGACAGAGGGCTGCGCTTTGATGGACGGCGGAGCTGTCGCGAGCGAGCGGCGTGTATTCTCCCTCCAGATGTTCCGATAAAAGCAGCTCAGCGCGCGGGGGCAGCTCGGGAGGAAGTGGGACGAACTGCCCTCCGCGCGAGCTGTTCTTCATTTTCCTCTCTCTCTCTGAAAAGTTCACTACCTCGTGCGTACCGCAAAGCCATGTTCAGCTCTGCGTGTAACTCTGTGTCACACGTCCCCACTGGAATATCCAGCTGAAATGGAACCCCGCGTGATCGGCGAGAATAATGAGCCCCCAGGAACTGACAGAACTAGAAGGGTTTAAGATTGTGGCCGGAATCTTGGCACAGGCATGGTAGTCACTCGCGGTCAGAGAGGGGGCAATAAACTGCAAGTCACGCAAACATGCTCTGCAGTGCTGTGTGTAGAGTACGGCACAACGACACGCGGGGCTTTGGAACTGTTCGCTGAGCTCTTTTCTCAGTGGTGACATGCAGCACACTGTAGACGGGAGATGGGAGACCGCTCCCACATATGAAAGAGCAGTCCTTGGGTGGTCCCAGAGATAAAGCTGTCTGAAAAAAAGGAGGAATATGAGCAAATGAATGTAGATTCATCATCCATTTTCTCAACAGTAATCGCATTTATTTCAAGCAGAAATTACCTCTCAAGGTTGTACCGAATCGAGGGTCAATTGACTCGTGCAATACTGCAACGCTGTACTTTTTTTTGACAACTTCTCAATGAGTTTTTTATTTTTTATTGTATCGATTTTGGAAGGGGTTTTGCACTGCAGAAGTGCCAGACTATGGCTGTGTGCCAAACCGCATACTTCCATGCTCCGAGCACGCATAGCGAGCACGCATAGCGAGCATGCGCATCCAAGTGAGTCCATAGCGAAGTACGGTAGTGCGGAGCATGGAAGTATGCGATTTAGGACACAGTCTATATCACTGAAATGGGCTGCAGATTTTTGTGCTTTTCAATCAGCTGCCAATTAAGGCCTTGAGAAGAAGGTGTGTGGATTATTTAGCCAGTCAATGACTTAAGTGAACCACTGGTGCCGAGAACACCCCAGAAACCAGCAGACACTGCAGTCCTCCAAAGACTGGAGTTTCACACATGACTTAAACTTAAAACTTTCTAATAGAGGAAGCTCAGTATCTCAAAACAGGGAAAAATAAAGCATCTTATTTCTTGATGGTGAGAAATGATTAAAACAGTGGGCCTCCAAGTGGTTCAGTCAGTAAAAGTGTTCATCATGACTACAAGCTGGGCCCCTATATCTATACATTGCACTTTCAAGCCTGTGCTATGTCATTAACAGGATGTCTGCAGCAGTGGCCATAGCTGGCTTCTTCCCAGAAAGCCTTGGGCTACCAGTGCATATGACCTCAGGATGAACATTTGGAAGCATGTCAGAAAATTTAACGGTTTTCTTTTTTTTTCGCGTGCAGGGAAGTGACGTGTGAAATAAGTAAATTGTGTGTTCTCTTAAAGTAAATCTTTTGCAAACGTGTCTCCCTCTCTGCACCACTGATGTAAAAGATGGTGTCACTTGCAAAACATCAAATAAAATATGCAGCCTTCAGATCACATGACATTTCAGTCGCAGTGCAGGATTTCTAACAAAAGGTAATTAGTCAGATTAGTTGATTACAGATAAATTTCCCTGTTCACTAAAATAATGTAGCAGGATCTACCAAAATGATTCAGTTTGGAGTGCAATACAGACTGAGTAATTTTTTGTTACAAGAATTATTAGGGACCACAGTAGTGTACTATAAACACCCTTACACACAGCCAACTGAGCTTTATAATGTTAAATAAACTGAAATCTCAGACTGTGGTTACTTTCATCGAATTGCCATAAGGCTTCATGTATTTTTCCATACTAGGCATGTGAACATATAAAATTAATGATCACTACTTTCATAACATTTTTGATGTTTTATTCATATCTGTGGTGTTTCTAGTCAAATATGGTTGCCCATAGGAAATTAATGGGTGAGACTATACTAAGTTCATCGAGCAGATGGAAAACACCCCTCCCCCCCCCAACACAGACACACACACACAGACAAAATGTGTCTGTTCATGTTATCCTATAATTTAGAGGTTGAATTGGTGATGTTTACGGGCTTGAGATACATGTCTCGCACTCATTTCACAGGAAAGACAAGAAATGTTGCAAAATCTGTAAGAACATATCAATGACAAAAATGTTTGAGGTCTGAACATGCAAAAATATTGTTTGGGACTCCAACATTTCAGTGAGTCTAATGCCGGATGCACATTAAATGACCCCGATTCACCCCTCCTGACAATCGGGGGCGTCCCCGATTTGAGATTGGTCTGAACCGCTTAAGAGTTTATCCTGTATTGTGAGCTGGTTACAGGCAGAATCTTAACCCTCTTGATGGACTTGGGGTCGCCTGGAGTTTGAATCATAAATATCAAACGTTTGATATTTACAACTCAAAATTCTTTCGTGTGACGGGAATAGTGATGGAATCTCGATCAGAAACCCGCAATAGTCCCAATATTGAACAAAATTTCACATTTATGCAATGAGTGAATTGTAGATTCAAGTGTCCTGGCTAAACTTTGACACAGACCAATCTGTGGTAATCACACAATTTGTTTTTCACTGATTTTTACTAAAGTCAAAATAATACATAAATTGTGCTTATTTTACTCAAAAACTAGTGGTATATGAAATTCATTTTACGTTGTTTTGTGTATGTCATGTGTTATGTGTATGTTAAGCGTCAAGTTATTGTATTGTAATGGGCAAACTTAATAGTAAAAATTATTACTTTGCGATGCTTTACATTTACACAGAAAAATATTTTGAACAGTCCAAATTAGATTATATCTTCAGGATTCCATTTGAAAAACAAAGTTAACTTAAAAATACATTGTTTTAAAAGAGGAACACAATGGCATACATTGGAAGGACAACATCTGGACTTAGTTAGCAAATATATGTGCTCGATAATGAGCGCTTAAAAAAATAATCTTTAAATTAAATTGAGTTTCTTAGCAACCCCAGATAATACACATTAAAACAGCTGCAGCAGCTAAGAAATCACATCACTGTGGAGAACAGCCTCTTTTGTTCTTGAAACAAGGTAGAAGTTTTGCTTTTCCTCGTTTTGGAATCAGGGGTCCTCTTCCCCCACTTACTGTTGCTTACATATTAAAACAATATATGACCCAAACTGCGCCGTGGCCTTTGATGACGAAAGGAAACCTGTATACTTTGGACAGGCTTTATAGGACCCTGGAGCTTCACATATGGCCGGACTGTTGTGGAGTCTCCCACCACCACACAGTCAAACCAGGATCTGCTATTTCCTACAGCGTGGCTCATTATAAACCACTTATTAAATGCTTCCCCTTTGCAAGCCGGCTAGCCTTCCAGGAAAGGGCTACATAGAGATAAGGGAGTTTGGGCGTGGGGAAAAGTCAGAGATGGGGAGAGGCTGCGAGCGGCAGTGGGAGAGGTGGTGGCAGATGGGGCTCGTAACTGTGGTGACGCGAGCCCAAATGGAGCCACACTGACTTTGCCCGCTTCCTGGGCGGAAGGTGTGTCTGGAAGTGTGGTGTCAGTCCCATTTGAACAATGCTACTAGATTGGCTGTTAATTACAACTTAGATTCCCTTCTCCAAAAAATGTATTCCTTTATCTAGGGAGGCTTCCATTAAAGGTGGCTCTGATTTCAATCACAAACGATAATTTCTCAATCATGAATAAATTATTAAATTTAAATCTAATATAGTAAAATTTATATGGGATAAAAAGTATGCCTTCTTCAGTTAGTGCATTGAATGATGCAAAACTGAAAGGTACAAAGGAGCATGGTATATATACTCCTCAAAAAAAGTTTGGAAACGTTATTTCGGTCGATTATTCCTCCCCTTTAATAATACCAATTGGTATTGTATTTTATATTGTTGGAAAGCCTGATTAGTCACCTTTACAACGAGGTACAACTTGTAAGGATCATGCATTCGTGGAATGAGCAACACAGCTAACCGTGTGGGTAGCGGCCCAAAAAAATGTGCCAAAATCCCCTGCAATATTCTTCTGTTGGTATTCACTCTCGTTTTGAGCTTCAAGTGCTGGCAGGTGTATGCCAGTCACAGGTGTGTGACTGGCACCTGATTGGCACCGAGGAATGGGATGCCATCCCACAGCAGTGTGTGACCAGGCTGGTGACCAGCATGAGGAGGAGGTGCCAAGCTGTTGTGGCTGCGTATGGATCTTCCACACGCTACTGAGGTCCCTGACAGTGTAAAATGAATAAAGTGTAAAAATGGCCAATATGTGTTGTTTTTTCCTTATTACTGTGGGAGAGTGCAATCATCCAGTCCACCAAGCAACTCAAAACGAGAGTGACTACCAACAGAAGAATATTGCAGGGGATTTTGGCAAATTTTTTGGGCCGCTACCCACACGGTTAGCTGTGTTGCTCATTCCACGAATGCACGATCCTTACAAGTTGTACCTCGTTGTAAAGGTGACTAATCAGGCTTTCCAACGATATAAAATACAATACCAATTGATATTATTAAAGGGGAGGAATAATCGACCGAAATAACGTTTCCGAACTTTTTTTGAGGAGTGTAGATGCTGTGAGGTGCAGTGTATTGCTTAATGCACTGTACTGAAAACTATAAGAAAAATGTCTGTCAACACACGTACTTACATTAAATACACCAATGGACAGCAAGGTGATTAGAAGGTTTAACTTCTGCCATGGTGAAGACAGTATAATTTTTTTTAAAGGCAGTCCACACTCCCTATGTATTTCTTCCACTTTATTCAGATGGGGAAAGCAAAGAGGGTTACAGATTGAGATGGGATCACAATAAAGACAGGGAGTGAAACCTGTACAGGGGGATTCATTTGTGGGTTGAGAGCTGGTCGCCTTAGGAACTGTACCACAAAGAAAGTAGTATTTTAAAAAGTTCTACAAAGTGTGTGTGTGTGTGTATATTAACTTGACATATAACAGCTGTTTGAACTGAAGTTCAAGTGGAAGGATTGGTGATTATCTTTTTTTGATAAACAATTGTGATGTTCTGCAGTTTTCTCCTCATGCAGTCATCTGCTTCCTCTCTAAATTTTATGAATACATTTAAAACAAGATGCATGACCCATATCCAAGAACATATTTGAAGTTTTAAAGTTGCACTCTGCAGGATTTGTAGCCTTGCTCTGATGTTTACAATCGAATAAGTCTCCTCCTCTGTCTTAAAGCCCACCTACTCACCTCCGTTGAGGCAGCGCAGTAAGGAAAATGTCAAGCGAAGATAAAATGAAAGTAATATTTTGAGCAGCATGCATTGTTCTATATGGATTGTCAGAGTAATGAGGCAGTGTCACAATGATGAAATGAACCCTTGTGAAATGGTTTTGAAGTTCTCAGCTCCCCTACCACACCCCTGCTTCTGGCTCATCGTCTTCCTACTGCCGTCTCTGACGCACATGTAATTGGGTATTCTATTATTTGCATCCTAAATGTTGCCAGTGGTTTTAGTAATTTTAATGTGTAGCCTGATGTCTTCCTGGTGCGAGAGTAGAAATCATCAAGCTCCTGCGATTAAAAAACACTCCGCTAAAGCTGTAGCCCAAATGACTCCAGGTTGAGAAAATCTGACGTTTTAAGGAACCATTTAATTTCATTATATAGCGTGACTGTATCAAACCTGTTTGCAAGCTTGTGATCTCAGGCCCGCTTCCTGTTATAAGATGTGCCAGTGAAAAATTCAGTGTCCTAAATGTCTGGCTGAACATGTTATTCTGAACATTAATTTAGAACTGGGATGAAAAGACTGAATTGTGTGTGGAATAAGTAACATTAGCAGACCATATCTAGTCTATCATAGCTAGCTAATATACAAAAGGTACCTGACTCTGGCCATCTAGCTAAGTAGCTGGATAGCTAGAGGTAGCATTACTTACAGGTCCAACAGAAAACACTGCACGTTACTTTTCAAACCCTTGCAGAACTTCAGCTGTTGCCATTGAGGAAAAGCTCTGCTTCTTGAACGCGACCTGTAGGCCTGTTGTTTAGCTCCGCTGTAGGTCGATTGTGGTTATTTTGTTGTTGAATCGTGCTTCTTCCCCTCTGCCTTTGCAGTAGCCAGCTGGCTATAAGCTGAAACCTGCACCCCCAGACCCCCACAGGCTCTGCATGTAGCCACACCCACCCCTCCCCACACAGAAAAGTTGAGTGCCACGCCCAGAAATGTACTGAACACATCTTAGAATAATAAATACAGGTAGACAGAGATTGCCAGTGCACCACAGATATGACTGAGCATGGTTATTTTATAATATCTTCTAGGTAAAAATCCTGTATAGAGCACCTTTAACATTGTCCCATGTACTATACTAGGGTGACCAGATGTCCTCTTTTTCCAGGACATTTCTTCTTTTTGGGACCGAAAATATCCGTCCAGGCAGGATTTCTAAATTCCTAAAATGTCTGTTTAGGATTTCCTTGTTCCATAGACCATATATAAACAAACAAATAGCCTAGTATTATGTTCATAACGCTCGTCTAACCCTGTCCTCTTTTTTTGAAATCCAAAATATATACCTAGTCTATAATCCTACCGGCATGCTCATAGAAAACATGATTAAAATAACATTGAGCAGCTACTTAGCATGAAGAACACGTCTCCGTGTAATGGAGAATAGAAGTGTCAGCGCAGCGTAATACAAGTGTTCTGCTTGTACTTCCTTCCTGCAGCTCCTGCGTCTTCTCTTGTGTCTCCTCTGGCAAGGCTGTTTTTCAAATATCTTTATACACTGCTCTCCACGAATAGCTATCCCCAAACATACATGGCAAATCTCCCTTTTAGTTTGCCCCCTAGTTTCTAATTTCACGCTCACAACCAAGCCAATTATGTAGATAATTATGCAGAAGAGGTGTGATGTGACAACTGTACACACACCTATAGCGGCACCTTTGACCTGTTTGGTTACTGTACAACAGTTAAACTAAATCATCTGTTTGAAACAAATGTGTGATGTGAGTATTCTCTAACAGTTTCAAAAAGGCCACAAACGCCCTTGGGTCATTGCTCATTAGGGGATAAAAATGGAAAAACATCATCTATCATTTTCTTGGACCCTTCCTGTGAAAACTTGTTTATAACACCGAACATTGGCCAAACCCATGGTCTTGCCAGGAGACCTCAAACCAACTTTGAATGAAAGCCATACATGTACAAACGCATATTACCATTTCATATGCTGTCAAGACTCTGCTTTCGAGAAGCTAAGCATGGCCTATTTTGATTAATGGCCTTGCTAAGAAAATATGCAGATTGGTATTAGGTGTTGTAAAAATAAGATGGGACATTTACACACAGATCATACCCATGTTCCTAAAACCATATCCAGTAGATCCATTTATTAGACAGTAGGAAAATTCTTGCATATGTCCAGCAATAAGGAGACCCCTTCTGATGACAATAACGTGAACAATTTGGCCTCGCCAAGAGGACATATACTCAGAACATAAATAACAGCATATAATTCAGGACAGTGAGACTTTATTTGCATTTGCGTTAATAAACATACCATCTTGGAGTGCATCGAGCTTCAGAGAGCTTTTGAACATTTCTTCTGTCCAATCCAATCAAAAATAATGTGTTATTTTCTGGTCTAGATTGCATGGGCTAGAAGGCAGCATCACTATTCATAGATTCTGTTAGCTTTGTCAGTCCTTTATGCATTAACCTCATGCACATTAAGGACAAAGCAGATTGGGCAGCAAAGTACATTTTCTGTTCCACATGGAGTAAGAACGTTATTGTGAGTACTATTGAATATATTGCATTAATGCTTGAGTCAAGAACAAATGTAATTTATATCATTGAAATTACCAGACAAGGCTCTCTCTTTATGGCTAATCTGTCGGGGGGCATTATTGGCTCATGGACAAATCAATCAGAAATTTCATTGGGTTTTCAGGTAGTACACTTTCTTTATGCAGTAACAGCCAACATGTGCAACACAATTGCGTGTGTACAATGACACGAATAAACCAGCAGAATGTTTGTCAAATAAATAACTACTGCAATTCAGCTTGTACACATAAAGGATGCAATTAAAGAGAATACTAATTATTTAAAATTGGGATCCCTATGGCTGCAATACTATACACTGTTGAACAGAACCTTACAGCACAACTGATGTTTGGTAGTTACCTGGCCATGATATGAGTACAAATGGTGGTGAAATATGTTCATTAGTTGCTCTGTGCTCCCCTGGGGTGATAAACCAGAATAGGGTATTTGTCGCTCTCCATTCACTTATAGAAGAGCAGCTAAAGCGGTCTCAAAATGACACTTCTAGCATGTATATGATTGCAGAGTGCTTGCAGAGTGAGGGGAGAGGGCACATAGTAAACAGGGGTCTGACTGGACAGTGGGCAGGGTAACAACAGGGATCATATTCGGTCATGGCCCCGGATTCTACCTGTAGCCAAAGGGGTTAAAGAACTTTGTTCGCGTTCTTATACGTGCTAGAAGTGTCATTTTGAGACCGTTTTAGCTGCTCTATAGAAGTGAATGGAGAGCGACAAATACCCTATTCTTGAGCGCAGAGCAACTAACAAACATATTTCGCCACCATTTTGACTCATATCATGGCCAGGTAATTACACAACCCAAAGTTCTACCAAAGTTCAGTTGTGTTTTAATGCCACTCACCGCCAATCATCCAGCTTGTGTCCTCCTGAAGACCGTTTCTAACGTAGGTTGTCTGCTGATAATGACCATTCCCATTCCTCTTAATATATCAGCATTGGCATGGTTATCCAATGTAACCATGAATAATGATTTTTCTTTTACAGTCAGTGGAATCCAGTAGCGGCAGCAGGATTTTGATTTTTGATGCGCCAAAGATATTTTGTCTGAGCCCTAATTACAGAAATTTGTCCTACTGTTTGGACAACCCATGTCATTTATTTCATTAAGTGACAGTAGGGGTTACGGATCTGTCATACCAATTATGTAGGTTTGCCGGCATGTGTGTCGTTGACTGCCACTCATGTACAAGGAGTTGACAGTATCAAGGAAAGTTGATGCATTGATGCATTGCCACAGTTGCCAGGACTAGACTCAGTCTATGACAGTGACAATGCACATCAACTGACACAAGACACAAGTTTGGGCCTAACTTTTTTATTGTTAGTAAATGCATTAAAAATAAAAGTCTCTCCCCACTGTCATTTTAGGATGGGCCAGTAGTACAAGAGGCTGGACCCAGGCCTGTTAGGCCCACCAACAGCGCCGCGCCATTGGAATCTTCAGCAGTTCTGAGGTCAGCCCAGGGCAGTTTCTGTCTGGGGATTATTTATTTTTTACTGACTCTCCTAAATGCTGGTGCAGTGTGAGACGACTGAGGGAATAATGTCAACTATGGATCATTCTTCATTTTCTGGTCCTGCCTATAATCTCAAACACATGACCTTAAATGAGACAGATTTTTATCAGCAAGGACCTTGTGTTTTCTCTGAGACTCAGAACACTAAGAAATGTGACTTGTATGGCTTTGTATCATAGGAGTTCATATTTTATAATAATATTTCATATTTAATACGCCATTGAATATATTCAAAACAAGTCAGAGACTCATGTGAAAACGAGGTGAAAGGGACACTTTTTCCATCTAATAACTAATTTTAAAAATGGAAACATTTTATGATAATTTTAAATTACTGTTTTATTTGAAACTTACAAAAGCCTTTTAACCCCTTTCACAAGACTGAAAATAAAATGGTTACTGTTCTTTCACCCTATTGACGACAGATATAACCCAGGGTCAGACCCCTGTTCACTATGTGCCCTCTCACCTCACTTTGCAAGCAGTGTACGAATGAAATACTGCGAAACTCTTTCCATACTAGTGAGGAAGTCGTTTGTAATATGTCCCGCTCTTGTACTACAAGATGTCCTTTTTACTTTCGGTTTACTTCCTGAAATTGTCAGATGCATGTGCTCAACACAACCCCCGAAAATAAGGGCTTTATCTGGGGATTTTAAGTGCCCCCATTTGTGAGAAAAAAGTTGCCCACTCAAAAAACGTTTTGACGAAGTTGACTCAAATAATCGCCAAAATGCGCCCTCAAAGGGGTGAAGGGATCATATTGGGTCATGGCGCTGGTCTCTTCTGTAAGGTAACCTTTGGGAGGTTCCAGCAGTCACAGTTACTCTTATGTATTACTAAAACAAAGCAACAGATGCTTAAACACAGTGGAAGTGTACGTATTTTTTTTCTTGCCAAAAAGATTATTATTTTTTGCCGGGATAAGGATACTAACTTTACCATTATTCGTGTCGTCTGTGCATTTCCGTGGAACACATAGAACATTAAGTCATCATTTTGATTGATCCTGTTTTGTATAGTGTGTGAGCAGATTATTTAAAAAAAATATTATTATTTATGCAAATCAATGCAATGAATCTTGGTATGCAGAGCCATCTAATACTTCCTGTAGGCTCCCACCTGTCCTAAATTACTGTATGTCCAAACCATGTCCATTCGTATTATATACTTGCAGTATCAAGTATTGTGGCAAGCTTTGGTCACATTTTTGGACTGGACTCTGGTCACATTTTTCTCTGTGTTAGAGCAAGCACAGAAAACGCCCTTAAATTGTTAAGTGTAACGTTAGGGGTTTTAACTTAAAAGCAACTTTGAAACTGTTTAAGATGCTGTACAGGGTGGTAACAGGGTGTGATAAATTAATTCTGTTTAAAAGCATTGCTTCAAAGTTATTTTTGTTTCTAAAAGGAAATGAGTTTTGTACAGAACATTATCTGTCTCTTAATGAACTTTTCAAAAGGTTCCATAGCATGCTCTGAAATTGTGGGTTACACATCCGTGCAATGTGGCCTGCAGATTTAATCATATTGTCCAAAATGGAGAAAGAGGGGGTTCTTCTGCCATGAAAAGTTTTCACATGCGAAACTGTCAAAAATTCACCGCCACTTATTTGCTGGATGACATTTGGATGGAAAAGGAAACCCGATCCTTCCTTCTGCATAAAAAGCAGACTCCTAAAATGCCAGTACATTACCTTACTAGACCTTTTACAATTCAGTATGATATTTTGGGTAACTTTTACTGTGGTTGTGTTGGGGGGTCAGCTGTGACTGTCCATGCTCTTTGAGCTGTCCTAGTGTGCATCCAGATATCAGTTACCTGATGAGACTGCATAGGTAGTCACATCTCCTCTGGTACTAAAAGCAATTGGTCATCATCACTCAAAATACAGTATATATGCCCTATCACAGCCTCACAAAAGTAGGAACTTGGCTTTTGACCTGGCTTTAGAATTTGGCTTTTGACCTGGCTTTAGAACTTGGCTTTTGACCTGGCTTTAGAACTTGGCTTTTAACCAGGCTTTAGAACTTGGCTTTTGACCTGGCTTTAGAACGTGGCTTTTGACCTGGCTTTAGAACGTGGCTTTTGACCTGGCTTTAGAACGTGGCTTTTGACCAGGCTTTATGTTCAGACATTGTTGAGTAAGAAAGAGAAGAAGTCTTCTCAATTCCGGTCTAGGAGGGTCACCTTCAATAGGCTTTACAGCTTGAAATCACCCTTTAAATCACTCACACCCCTCAGAACTGAGGAGGGAAGGGAAATACAGTCAACAACAAGGATCCGTTGAGTCGGGTGGTTTCATCGCTGCGGACGTCCAGGGTCACGGCTGAGCGGACCCTCAGCGCATCACGGGTCCTGTGGTGCCCTCAATGCGTTAAGGGTCTCGACCACTTCCGCGCATCCCGGGCGTGAGCGATGGCGCTTCACTGTTCTTTCGAGGGACAGGGAGACAAACGGAGACAGGCTCTCCCAGGATCAGCCCCATAGTGAGAAATCACTTGCAGGTCGCATCTGGTTCTGGTCACGCTCGATTCCTCCAGGTGCTCGAAAGATGAACCAGAGATCACGCACAGGGATTGCTCTCGGATTTCAGACCCGGTGCAAGACCTCTGTTCGCCTGCAGCTGGGCCTTTCATCTTTTTCAGTAATGCTTTCTGTATTGCAATGCTGTCTGCTCATGATCATAGTTCAGGCCTCGACTAGTAAGTGGCATTAAGTTTACGTGGACAGTTAATGTAAAAGTATTGATATTTATCAGCTTCTCATCCAGATTTATTGGAAATGCTGTTGTTATTTACCTTTGGAGTGTCTGTCTTGTTTAATAATGATACTTGAGTTTTGGGTGGGTGAGTTTTAGGTTCACTTTTAGAAATTAGTTAAAAAGAATGCCTGATTTGGCAGTTGACTAATATTATGTTAGTCCTATTGCGTTAGTCCTGCATTGATTTCCACAGCTACGTAATAAGTTTCTGGTTGCCAACCACCAATGTTAATCTCGAAAAAGCAGACCACATTTTAAAAAGTTACTGAAGAGTGATTACCTGTCAACCACTGTGGTGTGAATAAGATCATGAGAAAGAGCACAGTTATGCAATACAATATCAAACAAGAGGTTTAAATGATGCAAGACTGGCCGCCGTGGTGGCGTAGCGGTAAAAGCGCAAACTTTCAGTTTGAATTTCGATCAGGAGGTTGAGGAGTCGCACCCTTAGAGGATTTATGTTGTATTTATGTTGACAGTGATCACAGAGCCAAATTATATAGCCTAACTCATTACCTTTCTAGTTTCTAATTTCTATCATGTTTCTGTAACATCTTCCTCTCATTTTGCAGCCATCTATGCAGTTGAAACAACAGCACCGGTCTATTTTTTTCATTTGTCTCATTTAGCTTGTATTTAAAGTGGTGGGGCTTGCATCAAATTAATCCATTTGGGTGAATGGCCATGTTAAGCCAAAAGGGTCAATGCTTAACAGTAGACAGTCCACTGGCCCAATGAGATCAGATGAATACCATTGCGCAGTGATTCTTCTAGGTTTTGGTGATAACAGAAACGCTGTGAAGACTTCCAGACCAGGCCACTGTCCCTGCACAGATAAATGGCTTCCTCTTCTGAAATGTCCCGCTCTTCAATTGGATAAGAAGCTTAATCTGCAGAATGCACCAAAAGGCATTGCGTAAAACCAGCCACTCAGTGATATACGTTTAGGTTTCTTGAGATGAAAGCAATGTGCCTTCATCAGTCTGCATAGCTCCATCCTGGTAGTGTCAGAGGTATCCCTGTACCATAATGCCTTGCAGCTTGGGCAATTACATGTAGATATTTGCCAGAAAAGGGAGTTGAAGCTATGGGGGATGGGAGTCTATTGTCAAACAAAATCACTGAAGAAAACCGATCTAGAGGGCATTGCCTGCTGGATATTGAATGACTGATTGCTGAAGACTTCAGTACCACTAGTCACAAATGCATGTATAAGGATTTCATCCCTTCACCCTTTTCTTTCCATAAATACCCTCTGTCATAGTACATTGACATCGACTGGGGGTTCCACCCAAAGCGAGAGAGTCATCTGTGGTCTAGCGGCCATGCAGCAGCCCGTGCATTGCATTCCAGAAAGGAAGTGAATTCAATGGTAGGGTATAGGTCAATTCCATTTAATTGGAATTCAATTCGAACATTATGGGTATTTTTTCATTTTTAAACCCTCTAGAACCCATAGTAGCTGTGAACGGTGGTGATAGCGCAGTGAAAAAGACTGTTCACCTTAGAATAAACTGTGGCGATATAATTTAAACGCAATAAGAATCTGAACATTTCAACTTTTTTAACATTGTTCTGCATTATAAGTGGTAAATTGAATTTTTTTTAAGTGGCAAATTTACAGTGCCCACAGAGTTATTGGAAACCCTGGAAAACACTAGGAAAAAAGGCTATTAAAAATGTCTTTGTCATTTATCAGCATGACCTTACACTCAAAATATGAGAAACATCTAATCTTTAATTTAGGTAAAATTATTATTATTTTTAATTATTCATTAAAAAAAAAAATATATATTCTCAAAGAACCATGTCACAATTATTGGTAATGCTAGAAATAGTTACAAACAAAACAATTGAAGTATATTTATATTTATATTTAACCTTTTTTAACTATTATGTGGTCATTAGACGTCACGTGGTGCTGTAATGGCGACATGTAGTCCAGCTGTCTCTCGTGTTCGTGTTTATTAATTTGAATTAATTAATGAGGGCACTCCTACTGCTCGTTTTGATAATATTGACAAATTGTCTAGTCGATATAATTTTGTTTGTCACCATGGAGACGCATTCGCAACATATGCTCGGGAATGTCTTTTGGATCTGCAGACCGCAGCAACAGAGTTGCCATCGCTCTTCACCGGAGTTGAGAATATAATGCGGGGGAGGAGTGAGGAAAGGACTGGGAAGATTGACGCAGTTCGATGCTCCGTTTCGGCGGTGTACAGAGACCGCGGCGCTGCGTGTATGGAGGAGAGTCGTGGAGGCAAAGTTTGTGTGTTGGACTGCTTGGTGACACTGGACATCTCGGGACAGTGGGGGCTATTTTTAATCATGGCTGTATTGCACTTTAATTCACTTAATTGATGTAATGATTCTGTTGGATGTCTTTGTTTGATGTGTTTGTTTGTGTGTTGTGGGTCTGCCCCACTGTCTGTTTTTTTTGTTGTTGCTGGGGCTACAACTGAAGTTCCCTAGCGGGAAATAAAAGTTATTCTATTCTATTGTCAACTTCCTGTTTAACTGTGCTATACACATGAGGTGGCAAATAATCCAAAACCCTTTAGTCATCCATGGGGAAGATCAGAGAACACACAAATAATAATAAGAGGCATAGTTATGCAAAAAAAAGGCCTTATCCCCATTGTGAAGTATGGTGGTGGATCTGTGATGTGGGGCATCATAGACTCCATCAAATACAACAAGATTTCAGACAAAAAACTGGATGCCAGAAGGTTGAAAATGGGTCATGGTTGAATTTTCCAGTAGGACAATGATCCAAAGCATACCTCAGAATCTACACAAAAATGGTTCACTGACCACAGAATCAAGGTTTTGCAATGGCCATCCCAGTCCCCTGACCTGAACCCCATTGAAAACCTGTGGGGTGAGCTGAAGTCCACAATCGAGGACTAAGGACTCTGAAGGATCTGGAGAGATTCTGTATGGAGTTATGACCTCAAATCCCTTCCTTTGTGTTCGCCAACCTCATCAAACATTACAGGAGAAGACACAGTGCTGTTATCTTGGCAAAGCGAGTGTACAAAAATGACTAAATACGGGGGTGCCAATAATTTTGACACACTTGCTCTTCAAAATGATTTGCAATTATTTTGCATTAAAGATGTGCTTTTCCTCTGAACAGTGGTATCACAATTAAACTATGTAATTTATTTAATTTCTCTGAGCATAGAATACACTCGATAAATAATAAACTGAATTGAAACCTGCACTTTTTGCTCATTTGAGTTTGCCAAAAATTCTGGTGGGCACTGTGTGAACTTGATATAGTATTGAAGTATCTTTAAAATAAATATAACATGCAATTATACATTATGTTTTGCTTTGTTATTCAATTATTTTTATTTTAATATAATATTGATAATAATTGCTTTTTAAAAATTACGGAGATTCTGCAGATGTATTCTAAAATTATACAGGGTATTAAAGGGGTAAATGGAATTTCTGCATAGAAAGTGAATTGATCTCAACCCTGCTTATTGGAGACTGCCCAGGGAGCGATGTCGCCCCTGCAGACACGTGCATCAACAGATTCGATTGATGTGAAACTTTGTGTGAAAAATTATTACTCTGAATATGTCAAATTAGACCATATAATGTTGAGATGCAATGATGTTAAAATTCACATGTAAGTAGACACAGCTGCTGCTATATCAGGAGAATGTGTACCCCTCTGAATGTAACTATGTAGAGCTACAACCCAGTAATGTCATTCTAAAAAGATAGAGGAGCTGGTACAATTACTGCGTAAAACTGACATGTAGCTGTCAATGTAGATCTCCCAGATGTGGAAAGCAACAATTGGGTCCTAACCCAATTAATGTGATTGACCTCGACAGCGAACCACTGCAAAATTGTGTTTTGACTGCAAGTCGGGGCACATTATGAAGCAAATGCTATGCGTATGTCTCATAATGCCGTGCCAAAAGACAGCCAGGCTTTTTCAGTATGGACGCACATAGAGGCTTGCACGTTCACAACAGGTTAGCATACAAGTGTGCCAGCTATCTATCAGCAGAGCATGAATCAAATACAACAGGGATCAGATGGAGCAGTGTTATATTTTTTTGTGAATGTATTTTTATTTATTAAGCACTAAGCTGTCATGGTCCCTGGTTTATTTTTCCTTTTTCACTGCGGTTCTCGTCCTTTCTCTCCGGTTGGATTTTTTCCCACGTTCCGTTCCGGGGTTTTGCTTCACCTCGCCTATTATTTGTTTCACCTGTGCTACTGCCTGCAGGGTATTTAAGCTCCTCACTTCCGCTTCCCCGGTGTTTCTTTGTCATTCCTACTTACATTGAGCCAGGTATAGCTAGGTACAAGCAACCTCATGATATTAAAGCCTTGCTTTATGTTCACGAGGGACTTGCTTCTTCATATTTTTTTTTACATTGTTTTTACATAGAGGATTATTCCTCGTTTAGGCTATACTGTTCAACTTACTCCGTGCTGTTCTCTCTGAGACACTCTTCTTTGTTGTTTCATTTTTATTTCACCTTCTTACCGGCCGTTTTAGTGTTACGCGCCGAAGGTGTTTCTTTTCTATTGTTTCCCCGTTTAAGCTCTAGTATTGAGCTCGGGAGACTTTGTTTTGTGCTCTCACTCGTGTTTTCGAGTTTGTCGTATGTTCCTGGGGTGATTATTATTTAGCTGTTTAGCTACTAGGATTATTCCTTTTTCTGTTCTATCCATTAGCGGTTTAAGCTTCCTTAGTGGTCCTTACCTTTGTGGGTGACTTTTTCTGATCCCCCCTCCCGTCGCATTTGATTCGCCGCTACTGAAACCATTACAAAGCAGTGTGTTATTTTGACATACTCATTATCTCTAAAGATAACAGTAAACATTTTGGAAAAGGTGCTGAAAAAGTTATGTGACCAAGGGGTAAAGGTAAACAGTGAAAATGTACCTTGGAGTAGGGAGAGTCAGTTCAGAGTATTGAGCACTGTGTATCTTGCTGCTTCATTGTTTTTTTTTCAGCCCAAAAATAATGTGACCCTGACCTTTTGCAGTAGGCTGACAAGCTACCAACAGCCAGACAGCCTTTTTCAGGTCTCATAAACAACTTATTTTTGTGTTGGGTGATGCTTCCCGACTACCAAAACCCATATTACACAAATACAATTCTGCAAGATATACAAAAGCAAAAGTATTTGCAGGTTATTGGGCATCTTGCACTTAGTTACATAACTACCCATACAAAACTGGATAGTTGCTGCAAACTTGCAGCTAATATGTAGTGCATTTGCCACAAACTAAATTGTTTACCACAAAATGTTGCCAAAACTTTGCCAGAAGTGAATGGCAGTTCCCACAAAGCTAATTTGCATGTGAAAATATGAGCTTGCCGCAAACCTGTGGCAACAATGCCAAAGGTTTGACGGAAATTTGCCAGAAGGCCTATATTTTTGTAAGGGTACATGAACCTTTTGCCATTCCTCTTGAGCACTGCTTTCCCTACCAAAGGCATTTTTGTACCACCTTGGAAGCACATTTATAAGCCTTGCTTTGCGACCTGACAGAGCTGTTCACCTCATTCATTCAGGATGTTGAAAGTGCTACATCACATGGTTACATTCATGTGACTGATTGCTTGTTGACACCAAAAAAGACTAAAGAGGCCAGCTTGCATACCATCTGATGCACATTGGATGTGGGATGTGCGAAAATGTCTTTCAGTAGACACGATATACTGAGGAAGATTTTGCGGCCTCCGCAGCACTACAGAGACAAGTAACCGAAAGCAGATGTTTATGGAACATTTTGCGGTACCAATAACTCCTTGTCTACACCAGTATAAATGCGTTCTCGTTGAACTTCTGTCTTTAATGGGAACATAATCACCTATTCCTTAATTTTTCACATCAGTTTTGAGTAAATGTAAGCATTTGCATGAATGAAAACCATGTGAATTTAATTTCAATGGCAGAATATGTCCTTGTTAATAATGAGCTACAATGAGTCCCAGTAGTCAAAAGCGACTTGATTGGGAGTGTTGATGTACAACACAGTACTTAATTCCTTCCACAGCATTTCGAGCCAATGCAGTAATCACATGTAGAATACTTTACGAAAGTAAACATTTTGATAAAGTTACAGGTTACCCTTTGAGCATAATAACGTGTGACATTGCCAACATCAGTAGGATATCTTGTCTGATCTTTCAACATTGGGGTCAAATGTTTGCAGACTTCAATTAAAAAAAAATAAAAAATGAATCCACAGCCTCCAGCATAGCTGTCAATCCCCTGCATTCCTTTCTTTCGAAACCCAGCCCAAACCAAAGTTTTCTCATGGTGTTGCATGCTAATGAATACGGCAAACACGAGCCTTATTAAACTCACATTCCTTGTACATATTTAATTTAGTGAGGATAAGGATATTTTTACTCGCTCAAGTAAATCATCACGTAGTGTCAAAATCACAAAGAGCCCCGGATAAGCTTCCCTGCTGTTTTTAATATAAAGTCATCCAGCATAAGAGAGAGAAAAGGCCCAGATGGTTGTGTTTAATCTGGTGCTGTTCAAAGCTGGACTACATCTGAGCCAGAGTTTGTAAATTCTTTACTTGTTTTGGTTCCACACCAAAGAATTCTCCAAAGGTGAAGTTTTCCCCTTGTTTCGTACAGCTAACTGGTGATCTCTTACTGGACTTCTTGCCCTTCTGCTAGCCAGATTTAATT
Source organism: Ilyophis sp. 1 JC-2022 (assembly GCA_022702515.1). NCBI lineage: Eukaryota > Metazoa > Chordata > Actinopteri > Anguilliformes > Synaphobranchidae > Ilyophis > Ilyophis sp. 1 JC-2022. The sequence goes on along the minus strand of CM040395.1, from coordinate 26,626,395 downwards.
GGGCAAGTCCCCCCCCCACCCCCCCCCCCCCTCCCTTTCTCGTTCTGTCAGTCTGTCTGTCTGTCTTTCTCTCTCTCTCTCTCCCTCCCTCCCTCTCTCCCTCTCTCAGAGGAAAAATCCTCAGCACCTCAGGTCTAGTTGCAGGGGTCACTCTAGGCAAGGAGATGCACAGGACAGCGCTGTAATGCCCGCGTCCCGAATGTGAAGGATTGTTCATGCTGAGAAGGGAACGCTTCTCGGGAAACAAATGTCCTTAAAAGACCATTTCGGAAAATGCCATCACTTCCATCACCTTTGTATTAGCTAATGTGATCCTGATATATTGTTCTGTTATTTTAGCTTCCACAGTTTAGTCACATGTTCTCAATTAATGTCCATCTCCAGTCTGTTTGCAGGCTTCATAACAAATTGAAGCTGGTATTTTTTTTGCAGTGAGTGGTGGTCAGCAGTCAAGGTCATATTTCAACGTTTCAAAGGAGCAATCATCCGATTAAATGTCTTTGGCAATATAAACAAAGATCACAGGAGCTTTTGGAGAGAAATATCTTTTTTTGTAATCCATACCCCAACATAATGAATTAGAAGAAAATGTCTCTTTCACTCTAGACGAGACAGAGACAAATACGGCATAACCAAAGAGAAAATATTACAGTTTAATTCTGAAAATAAAAGTGCCTGTGATCTGAACAATCTTTTTAAGAGAATTGTTGTAGTCTATTTTCTATATGCTCCAGATGAACATCATTTAAGATGCTTTATTATCTTTGTTGTGGACTTCTGTCGACTCCAATCAACGTAACCTACACATTTAGCTAAAAATGCATGCTGATTGGCTATGTATTCCTATTTAAAAAATCCAACCCCTTTTTTTACTCCTTTTCCCACCTGCACCAACACAACAAACACAGAAACCCATGAGCCAGTGAGTACTTAATACTAGTTATTGAAGGTTACTGTGAAAGGGTGATCCTATGTTCCTGGTAGAAGATTCTGGGTTCTGTACAGATCAAACCTGTGTCATTAGCCGTCTATGGCTGGGATGCTGCAGCACCAGTGGCATACAGTTGGCTTCATCTCACCAGAGTATTAAGTTAACTGGGCTTCCTCTGTTTACCACTGCATTGGCTCCACCCACTAATGTTCCAGGCACAAACAAGCTTCTGGTTCTTGTCAGTTGTACAACTCTCATTCTATCGGCTCTTGCTCTCACAACTCGTGTCGTAGCAAAACACAGGTTAAGACATATGTTGTGTCGCACAGTACACAATTGTTGGGAATGTAGAGATATGATTGAAGGCACACTGGGCATCCTGGCTAGTATCAGCAATCTATATATTGTTTTTTTTTGTGGATTATGTAGTTTATAGTTTTTTTTTTTTGTTTGTTTTTTGTGGGTTATTTTTTCCTTTTCTGTTGTGGTTCTCGTCCTGTTTCCCCCGATTGAGAATCTATCTGATTTTTTCTACATTCCAGTCCGGGGTTTTTCTTCCCCGTGCTCGTTATTAATTTCACCAGTGCTTCTACCTGCAGGGTACTTAAGTTCTTCACTTCCGCTTCCCCTGTGCTTTTTGGTCATTTTATATTACATTGAGCCAGGTATAGCCAGGTACAAGTGACCTTATTAAACTTGTTTTATGTTCACATTACAGTCATTTAACTTGTGCTCTGGTCATTTTTGGCAGTCTTTTTGAGGCAGTGTTTATATTCTGGTTGGACAATCAAGGCCAGGGCAACAAATTTGTGCCTTGCACCTCTTGACCGGTTGAACCTATTCTATTAACTTAAGTAAACTGAAAGGTGAATTCTTAAAAAAGGTGGGCTTTCCTATGTTGTCAATGTACTGCAAATACAAAACTAAAGAAGATGACAAATAGATGTGTCGTAGCTGGATATGAGGTAGTTAACGTTTTCAACATAGTGATGGTTTGAGGCTCGTTTGATACGTCAGACCCTTGATGACTTACAGCCATTTCACCAACCATGTATTTCATACTGTTCCAGCATAATTTACAGCTAAATATAGTCCCACCCCCCAATTCCCATAGAAATCCATTCAAATGCAGAGAGGTTATAGTATCGCTTGTAGGAGTACCATAAAATAAGATATCAAGAGTCTTTTGATATTGTTGAGTCACAGACATCAGGAAGTCATGGCATGCAAAGGATATGTGACCAAGTATTAAAAATGATTACTTTATTTTACATTTTGTTAAACTGTCCAATATTATTTGATGCCCGAAAATGGGGAGGGGGGGGGGGGGGGGGGGGGGACGACGACTAGGTTCATCTGATATGGCTGAAAATATCCTCAAATTAAAGCTGACAGTCTGCACTTCAACCTCATTGTCATTGTATCCTTTCAAACTCAAAGTGCTAGAGTACAGAACCAAAATAACAAAAAATGTGTCACTGTCCAATTAATTATGGCTCACTGTATATTATTTCAGATTTAGTATATGCGTTTTACTGGCCCAGACAGGTTTTGTGTACGAATACATTTCTGTACATACATTTTCTGCTGGCTTTATAATGGCAGGTATCATTTGGGGGATTGTGGGCTAAGTCAAGAAAATACACTTCAAGTAACTCCAGCTTGTACATCGATGTTATGTGTCCAGAGGCTATACAGGACCGATATCATATGGTTGATGTTGGAACCGAAATTTCCTTAAATGCAGGTCGCATGGCTATATGAAACGGTTCCAACCGAAAATAAGATTAGACATTATTTTATTTAAGTATAATTCAGAAAACAGAAAGTGAACTATTCCTTTAAATATGGTTTATAAAGTAAAATTAATTCTTCTTTTTTTGGCCAATACTTTATATATTTACTTATTTTATAGACTTAGTGATAACCGTAACAAATTTAAATTACTTATAAACTCACTGTATCAAGTGAAAAGTAAACGTACGCTTAGAAAATTGGCCAAAGCATGTCATCGTGTCCATGTGTATCTGACAGCACAGCTTCAAACTGATGAAAACATTGTGAAATCATTGTGCAGGGAGTGTTTATCCCATAATGAAATTTGTAAAGCCTTTATATCATGAAAATAAAATACAAACTCTTGAGGCATTAATTTGACAGTACATGACATTATGCAAATTAAATATTAGACATTGGCTGCACAATGAGCACATTGTGTAAATCACCATGCAAGATGGAATCAGAAGTCACGAATATGTTTAGTAAAGTTGGACGCCGGCCTGTGCTTGTACTTGTACTGTACATGTTAGCAGCAGATGTGGGTCTATTCAATCAAATCACAATGTGCCTCATCTTTAGCTTTCAGTAAGATATTTAAGAATTGTATTTGTATTTTGTCCGTCCCATTACTGCAACATCCTTTTTCTGTTTGGGAGGTCCAAATGCAAGCATGTAGGCCTGAAACATGTTCGGCCAGCTGATAATTTTTTTCACATAAACAATTTGCTATCTAAGCAACAGAAGTTACTCCACCAGAGAACTGTGCAGTGGACACAGCATCCAGTTAACCAGAGGAGTCACTAGTGAGCAAAGAGGGACCTCCCTGCATGAATACATGTTATTAGGCTCACAGCACAGCCAATGAGTTAATGTGAACAGCATTCATTGCTTGCTTTGGGTACATTTTGTTGTGTGTTAATTGCCAAAAATATCAACAAGAAGCTTTTGTGAGAGTTCAAATGCAAGTGATTTCCTGAGGCTGGGCAGGAAGACGTCTAAGGTACAGTCTCCCAAGCACGGCCCCAGTGGGAGAAGGGTCATTCGTTTCCTGGTTAAACTTAATAAAAAGGGAGCACTATGACTCAAACATATGGCTCATAAACTACGCTGACCTCACTCCCCTGTGCAGATGTCACTCAACAGGCCAGTTGACTGTTACAAATTTAGAAATGACAGCATGAGTATCCAAAGCCTGAATATCCCATAGCAAACACTCCATAAACAAGCTTTAAGATTTTATAATGTATACCAATATGAGCACAACATAGAAAATGCATAGACCAGGTGCAATAATTAACTCCTACAAATGACAGCTGTGACCTATCTTGATAAGGTCACTGCAAAGGCAAGCTAGATCAGAAGCTACAAACCTTTATAAAAAAAATTGCTTGGTTCTTGACTGGCAAGGGGAATAGAATAATTTCATTACTCATTACTCATTATGAATTATTCACTCTTCCCGCAACTGGCGGTTAGTGCAGTTTTTTGGTCGCCATGGGTTACGAAATAACCAAAAACCTGGATGAGAAACACCTTTGACTTTCGGCTGAGGTTTCTGAATTTGCTAGCGTGCCTTATTTCAGCTTCAGGAAAGGAATGGAATGACAGGCTCTAGTTAATATACCTAATACACCAACCATTATGCTAATAAGGGGATGAGACCCCCCTAAACTGCCGCCGAGCCTTGAAGGGTGAGGTGCATTGTATACTGAGCTAAACTGGCTGAGAGAAACAAAAATAGCTAAACAGGGTTCAGAATGTCATCATCTTTGAGGTCACTAGAGGAAAAATCAGCAGCAAAAAGGAACCTTTTACAAATTTTGGTACTTGAAACACATAAACACCTTAGACACTTGGCACGCCACCAATGTTAATGAGCAGGGCGAATGATGGATGCCATTCTCTGACATACCTCATTGTGAAAATGACCCTGGCCAAGATATCAATCAGTGCTTTACTGACATACATAAACCAAGGGCTGCCAGGATTAATGACTTGTGTTAATTCATCATTCACATCATTAAGAGAGGGGATTTGTTTAAAACACCGTAAACTATAACAAATGATTAAGCAACGTTATGCTTGCAGTAGGTCAAGTATACAGTGCCATGTGCATGGTGTGAATAATGCTTTCAGACCAGGTGGCACAATATATTGAATCTGGGGAAATTACCAAAAATTAGAGAGACATTTATTATATTATGGGATTTCCCGCATTAAAACGTAAGTTGGGACAGATTTCTATGGTCAGATGAGACCAAAATGTTGCAGTTTGGCCAAGCAGGCCAGGAGTGGGTTTGACACTGGAAGAAGGACATTTATTTTGAAAAGGACATCATATGTATGGTGAAATATGGTGGTGAATCTTTGATGTTAAAAGGTTGTTTTGCACCTACTTATCTTCAGACTGTTGTTAAGGTCAATGGAGTCTATCAGCAAGATCATAATCGATAATGCCTCAAAAATCAACCAAGAAGTTGCTCAATTACCCATCTCCAGGAAAAGCTGAATAAAAATCTGTGGTTTAAATTGAAGACGGCCATCAATCAACACGGACCAAGGGGTCTTAAAAGGTTATGTCTGGAGGAATGGTCAAAAATGGCATATATCATGTTTTGATTGGGCCAAAAATTATTATTAACTCTATAAACTTTGCCCCTAGTGGTTGAGACGTATTTGTCTCAATTACAGTATTCATGTTTGTCTGAAATGATAAACTACAGCTTTAAGAAAACCCTATACATTTTGACGCAGTATTATGCCAAATGTTGTCTTGCCTACTTGGCTCTCAGTTCTGTGGATAAAACGCTGGTGGCTGGTGCCACCTGTATATCTTGGACGTAGGGAAACACTTCTGTTGTGGTTTTTCGAAATGCTGCACATTTCTGTTAATGTCGCTGTGTTTTCATCAAATGCATCACGTTTCTGTTAATGTCGCTGTGTTTTCATCAAATGCAGCGCGTTTCTGTTAATGTCGCTGTGTTTTCATCAAATGCAGCGCGTTTCTGTTAATGTCGCTGTGTTTTCATCAAATGCATCACGTTTCTGTTAATGTCGCTGTGTTTTCATCAAATGCATCACGTTTCTGTTAATGTTGCTGTGTTTTCATCAAATGCAGCGCGTTTCTGTTAATGTCACTGTGTTTTCATCAAATGCAACGCGTTTCTGTTAATGTCGCTGTGTTTTCATCAAATGCATCACGTTTCTGTTAATGTCACTGTGTTTTCATCAAATGCAGCGCGTTTCTGTTAATGTTGCTGTTTTTTCATCAAATGCAGCGCGTTTCTGTTAATGTCGCTGTGTTTTCATCAAATGCAGCGCGTTTTTGTTAATGTTTTTGATACAAACCCATTTACACACATACAGTCCTAGTTGAAAAAAAAGAAAAGCTCTTAGGAGAGACAGACCCCGCAGGCTCATCAAACGTGCTGTTGTAATGTCACCTACAGGTAAGCATTCTATCTAGGCTATAGGCTGCATACCTATAAGTGATTTTACGTTTACTACACATATTCAACACTATGACCTGACAGACACCAGCCCCCTTCTTTCTCAAAAAAAAAAAAAGGATATCAATAGGCATTCAGAAAGACCCATTCTTTGGACAAAATATTACTTGAATATATATAACAGAATATAACTTGTCTGAAAACCTCAAATTAACTTATGTGGTTCTTCTTAAGAATTGTGACAGACACATCTATTAAAGAAATAAAGCCATAACAAGTCATTAGGATACAAATGGGTGTAAAAGTGATGACCTGGAAGCTCGCTGGTGACGCGAGTTACGTGATTATCCTGGGAGAGTATGTCTGTTATGAACCACCTACTGTAATTTGGTACTCGCCAAAAGGCCTTCTGGAATGAGGACCATGGCTAATATTTTATCATCCACATCCCCCTGGAATATTAATACCATCTGAATGGGGCTTTAGAAACAGAATGCTTAATATTACATGCAAATTATTTAAATAGCATTTGACCAGGAACAGGGGTGGAACCTCCCTCCCCTGCCTAAAAACTCCTGAAGCCAATCTTCCAGAATTTATCTATGCAAATTGTCTTTTCCTTTTCAAATTACGTTTATCAGACACTAGATTTTGTTACAAAACTTGGAATATCATATCAGCTTGTACGCATACATAAACGTTCAGTTTCACAGCATACAATAGTTGGTAATAAATACATAGGAGTGAAAATGCCAAGTTTCTAGCAAGAGGAAAACATGCAAACATAAATTTAGAGTCATTGCAATAGTTTTGGAGGCGGGATGCTTTCAGTGAAATGGAAATGCAATGGGATCATGTTTCACATAACAGTGAGGATGTATAACAGTGAGGGTGTAAAACAGTGAGGATGTATAACAGTGAGGATGTATAACAGTGAGGATGTATAACAGTGAGGATGTATAACAGTGAGGATGTATAACAGTGAGGATGAATAACAGTGAGGGTGTAAAACAGTGAGGGTGTAAAACAGTGAGGGTGTATAACAGTGAGGGTGTAAAACAGTGAGGGTGTAAAACAGTGAGGGTGTAAAACAGTGAGGATGTATAACAGTGAGGGTGTATAACAGTGAGGGTGTATAACAGTGAGGGTGTAAAACAGTGAGGATGTATAACAGTGAGGATGTATAACAGTGAGGGTGTAAAACAGTGAGGATGTATAACAGTGAGGATGTATAACAGTGAGGATGTATAACAGTGAGGATGTATAACAGTGAGGATGTATAACAGTGAGGGTGTAAAACAGTGAGGATGTATAACAGTGAGGGTGTATAACAGTGAGGGTGTATAACAGTGAGGGTGTAAAACAGTGAGGATGTAAAACAGTGAGGATGTATAACAGTGAGGATGTATAACAGTGAGGATGTATAATAGTGAGGATGTATAACAGTGAGGATGTAAAACAGTGAGGGAGGATGTATAACAGTGAGGATGTATAACAGTGAGGATGTATAACAGTGAGGATGTAAAACAGTGAGGATGTAAAACAGTGAGGATGTAAAACAGTGAGGGAGGATGTATAACAGTGAGGATGTATAACAGGGAGGATGTATAACAGTGAGGATGTATAACAGTGAGGGTGTATAACAGTGAGGATGTAAAACAGTGAGGATGTATAACAGTGAGGATGTATAACAGTGAGGATGTATAACAGTGAGGATGTATAATAGTGAGGATGTATAACAGTGAGGATGTAAAACAGTGAGGGAGGATGTATAACAGTGAGGATGTATAACAGTGAGGATGTAAAACAGTGAGGATGTATAACAGTGAGGATGTATAACAGTGAGGATGTAAAACAGTGAGGGAGGATGTATAACAGTGAGGATGTATAACAGTGAGGATGTATAACAGTGAGGATGTATAACAGTGAGGACGTTTCCATTTGTTTTCAGTTGTTGAGAGTGGAGAGTGTCTGTGTGGTACATTCTCATTTATTCTGCAACAAGTGTTCACAAAGAGAACCAAGCACACTACAGTTGGCCAAGGTCAAAGCCAAAATGTCAGATATTACCTTAGCCAGTAGTGGGAAACCTAATCTTTGTGTAAATGCAGTATGGTCAAAATTCTCCTCATACATCCATGCACAGGGGCAATATTATATTATAATATCCAGGTTCTTAAAAAAACAGGTGGCAAAATTATTTTCAGGTTCACTGCTTAAAAATATTTACTTATCAGTGTGCTCAATATATTTAGCTTTTTTAGCTGTTAGGTTTTTTATGTTATAGATTGCATATTGGGGAGACAGGCAGGTTTACCAATACTCCCCATCACAGAAATGCACAGTGCAGAAACATTATATTTGAAATCAGAAGATTTCTACATGACTTTGAAAGCCATCACTGATTCGAACCACACAGGCATTACAGAACAGCCTAGTGATACAGAATGTTCCTAGAGATAATTTAGGGTGACCAGACGAGAAGAGTAAAACATCAGGATGGGGGCAGGGGGAGGGAGAATGGGGAGGGGGGGGCAGTTCTGTCAGGGTACCAGGGCTGCAAAACTGGTGATTATAGAAAAGCTCATATTTTCTGTGTTAGGTTGTGGTAGTTTTAAAAAAAATAACATTGCTCACAATGTTCTTGGCGCAGTGATAGACCATTATCGGCAATTGAAGCAGTTGATAGAACAGCAGTCACAAACAGACTGAGGTTCCAGAAACAGAAGCACAGGACATATAGAAAGCACATTTTGCAAATTCCACTGAACCAGAAATTATATGGAAATAACTTAAGGTAAAAAAAAAACATGTCTTAATCATTCTCCCGGCTTATGCATTTTGCAAGTTAAAAAAATTATAATGAACTCTAATAGGATTTATCAGCAAGGAAAGGCCTTCTTTTCCTTTTCTCAAGCCAGCCAGCCAGAGATCTTTCAATCTACCGTGTATGTCGTGTGATGTAGTTTATGTGTCCATTGTCATGCTTTGCTGCAGCTACTAAGAACCTTTGAAGAGGCAGTGTAAATCGACCTGAATAGGGTTTACCTATATTTTTACGGCTGCATCCTTTGATCATATCTTTGTGTGGTAAACCTCTCGTAATTTGTGCTCCAGGAGCCTTCTCCTTCCATCGCCATCGCCAGTGTTCTCAGACCACAGTGCTGTGTTCAGACCTCCACTAAAGCAGACTTAGGTCCCAAATTGTCTGTGTATTAACGAATGGCAGAAAATGTGCCACAGTTAACGATTTCCCTATCAAAGTACAGCTGTGTGGTCTTAATCCTGCTAAGTTGCCCTTTGTGTAATGCTGTTGACCACCAATCTCCGAGGGGCTTTGGGCATGAAAGGCAGTCTACTGTATACTTCGTTTTCAAGTTAACTTCCGTAGAAGCCCTTTAGCACAACTTCTCAAAAGGTTCCCCTCATCACGCTTGAAAGAGGTAGTGAGAAAGGCTTTGTCCAACACTGTGTGAAGCCCGACGGCTGTTTGGTAGCAAGGAGGACACATTTACACAATGGCATTTAACTATACTTGACAACCCATTCTAGCCATTCTAGCATTACAATTTTGCTGTGTTATACTGCTAAGCATGGTTACGTGTAAGGGCTTTTTTTTCCGAAGTAAAAAGAAATACCTCAAGACCTTCAAGTCACGAGGCTCTTGGGGGCCCTATGGCAGTGTGTACTTAAACGTGGACCCCCAAAAACAGCAGAGTGAGATGCCTGACCACCCCGGCTGCCGATTTAGGTCGCACATTGCAGCAGACATTTAGCAAGGACTATAAATTTAGTCATAAAAACCCACGAGGCCATACCTCTGCCACTGTCTGTCTGTCTATCTCTCTATCTATCTGTCCATCTGTCTGTTTGTCTGTCTTCTTTCTAGACATATTTATTCTGGGGAAAATATTGTCTGATTTAAATGCTAATTAAAAGCAAAACTTCTGAATTTCAGCATTTTACATTATGAAATACTCAGTGATAACTACAAAATTGCATCTTTCCCACAGATGCAACTGTGGGTAATAGTGAAAAGGATATAGGCGTGCATATGTTGATTCAAGTGGAGTAGAGTATAAAGTAATACATGGCCATTAAAGGTACAGCATGTCTTGGCCTCCTTTCAGTTTGTGATACAGTTGCTGTATGTTCTTATTATTCCAGTCACGCTTCACCTGCTACCATATAAAGAACATAAGTGGCTGTTTTAGTCCAGTACGCACATTCTCATCGGGTGTTTGTTTTCGTAACAACCAGGTTGGTGGTCGACCATGATTTCCTCTGAGAGCTGACGGTTCCTCAGCAATCTCTGGAAAACCTTGTGACCCTATGATGCACAGAGAGATCCCTGGTATTCAAATCACGGTCCTCGAGGTCCGAGACCTGCTGGTTTTCTACCCTCCCTTTACCTGGGAGTCAGGTGTGAAGACAGTCTGGCCAATCAGTAGCACTAATTGTTCAGTTAATTACCTGGGAGGATTTGGATTTGGAGCAGCAAATGCAAATTGGACAAAAATATGAAGATGCATGTACAGTAGTTACATGATCTGAATTTTGTCAGTGGTCTATAGCTGCACTACTATGATCTGGAAAAATGTGTTGCAAACAAAGATTATGCAGAAACAAAAATCGTTCAATATTGTTTGTAAATATGTTCATAACCATGTATAAAATGGTGTATCATCATAAAACAATTAATTGTGATTATATATTGGTAAATAAAATTAAATGTGTTTATTGCATTTTGACTGCTTCTGACTATTTGAGGTATTTTAATTGTATTGTATAGGCAAGAGCATGTGAAATTTGTCAAGTGACCACTTGGTGATTATCTGGAGCTCTGATAATGTAATGCATTGTCAGGAGCTTGAAAATGTTACATACCGTATATTGAAGTAGTGAAGGATGTACCCCAGTTCTGATTAGGGCTAGCCATCCTGTGGTATGCTGTATGACAGAAAAAACAGGCATGGCGATGTATTCTCTCATGCAGAAAACAGTCACTGGCTCACAGGTGAGTGTGTCAGAGCAATACAAGCATTTCAACTGTGCTTTTTCCAGGATTGCAGGTTGCATAGAAGTTATTTGAGAGTAGTACTAATTGGTGATTAAAACAAAAATAGCTTTGGGGACAACAGCCAACAGTCTATAGGTTTCAGGGTTTTATATATATAATTATAATATATATGATTAACAATAAAATATTTGGTAGCACTTTATTTTAAGGTTCCGTTATAAAGAATTTTTTAAACCATTAGTAAATGATCAATTAACCATTGTGTTTTCTAATAATGACTTATAATAAGAACTCATATTTGTAAAGCACTAGATAATAGTTAAAAAGTGTGAAATCATGTATATGACGCATTCATAAACTCAACTGCACCACCTAAACTAAAGTGGCCACAGTTTATTATGTATTCATATGAATTAAGTACAGATAAGTTAGCGAGACATAATAACTCATAGTTGTAAAGCATTAGTTTGGTTTACAAATTATTTATAACGGAACCTTAAAATAAAGTATTACCAAATATTTTAAACTTTGAAAATAATGGGGGGGGGGGGGGGGGGGGGAACAGAGAACTATAGCTGTTCACAGCCCCAAATCTCTGCTTTATGTTATGCTTATGTGTGATAATGGGGGCCTTCTGAGATTGACAACTGAAGTTGTTTAAACTCTCACTGACAGTAGGAAAATATGTGACAAGGCACAAGCTTTTTTCAGCGACAATTTTTCAGTGTCATAAAAATCTTGTCCATTTCTTGGTAATATTGACACATATTGACAGATTCACATCCAGCTCTATGGATATTCAATATTTCATAAATCAATTACAATTTGGTTAATAAGCCAAGATGACTAAAACATAATAACATGTTGGGAACTGGAAAAAAAAAAAAAAAGAAGCCGTTTCTTTGCTGTTCTTGTAAAGAAAAATCCATGAAAATATATAATGTAATACAAACCGTAACTGCATTCGAATATGCAACAAAATTCCCAAGCAGCGTAATATCATCAGTTAGTTTACACATTTCTTATGTATTATATGATATTCTATATGCCATACATGTATACATTCAATATTCACATTAGCAATGAAGTATATTTGTGTAATATATGTGATTTTGATGTTAGTTTAAAATCACTTTCTTTTACGTTTGGTAACCTACCTTGACAGACCTTGTTCTTCAGATGGGTGGAGGTATCGGTTCACAAAAGTGCTTGAGCCATTCAGCATGGCATCACCTCACTGCGAGGGTAAATTGAGATTACCACAGCTTGCCACAGGGTACACACCCCATAATACATACTTATTAAAAATGTAATCAGATTTCCCTCAAGCCCTATTCCCTCCGTCGTTAAACCTATTGGCTCTTCTCAAAGAAACTCAGTGTAGCTTCTTGTGGTTTTTGCGAGATCCCTTTAAAGTTCTGTCTGAACAGGGATGGTTATGCTATTAGGCTCAGCGCAGTGGGATTTAACTGCTCTTTTAAAACAAATCTATGATTACCTTCTGTAATGAAAGGAATTGCAAGTTAAAGACTGAGAACAGCATTCAAAGCATTTGTTTCTGATTAGCTCCTTTTTTTGGTAAGCAAATAAAAACATGAGCAGAAAAATCTGCGGGAAGTCACAATGCTGTAAACAAACATGTCACTGTGAAATATTTCCTCCTCATGGTTTCTCATCTCTCAAAATGCTTTTGTTCCAGTTTTCCTTTCCCCCCCCCTTCTTTTCATCACTTAATGGCTACAAACACTCCACAGACCAATGACTACTAGACACGCTATTGGCAAGTCTTTCCCTCGTGAAGCTGTGCTCTGAGACATATGGCATAAACCTGCACGTCTTCCAAGTGAAATTCTTTCCAGAGACAGCCAATGGCAGAGGGACAGAGGAGATCAGACAGACTATTAGCCTAGCACGATGAGAAATATTTTGAAGTAGCATTGGCGGCAGCAATACAGGGTACAGGGGGTCGTTGGGGAGGGGCAGTGGGGCGCGGGTGATGCCGATGCGTCAGTAAATCCTCGAGGAATTCTTGCAATCACTGTCTTTCCCTTTGAATGTGCAACTAATTTGATTAAAATATATTTCATATTTATTTTCAGGGGAAGTATCGGTTTCTAATCAAGAGTAACCAAAAGGCCAAAGCAGCACTTCTTGGACATTGTCCAGGAAAGATGTTTTAAGCGCAATGAGAAACATAAATGAATAGGATAAGCATATATGTGTTGGTGGCTCTCATTAGTTGTGGCATGTGATCGCAGCCTCATGAAGCTCAGTGACTGTCAACGGCATCGTGTTAAAACGGCTTCATGATAAAAACATCAGTAACAGCAGAGTAAGCTCATACATACACGGGTACCGACATTCGGACACAGGGTACAGTTCTGAAATACCCTCTTGTAGTTATATATGCCAGCATAGCATATTTTTGGATTTTTCAGAAGGCCATGGTGGTGATATCCATGTCAGATGTAATTATCCTGAATAGCAGTTCAGTGGTCCAAGACCGGTACCACACTCAGTGATACTCACAAACAATTTATTTAAAGATTTAAAAAGGGATGGCAAAAGGAATCCAGGCACTTTCTGGTTTAAACTAAAGCTACAATTTTTTGTATTTTTTAAACCACACTAATACATTGAGGTTCTCATTGAAAACACGTGAAAACTGCATGTGGCAGCTGCTGGGTGGCTCATTCGGTTAAGGAACCATGCTGTGGTGCACGGATGAGCCCCAAAATCTCGGATCCAACCTGGACCGTGCCAGTGAAGCAGACTATGGCTGGTAGCTCCATAGGCCGACGCACAATTGGCAATTGTGTTGCTCAGGGTATGGGAGGGTTCAGTTGGTTAGGGGTTCACATTTCCCCGCTGGTCAACCGGGCACCTGTGGACTGCACGTTAAAGTTACATGCGATAGGTCTTCTTCAACTCTGCTTCATGAGAGCTTAGTTGCAGTCTGGGGTGTGAAAGAAGCAGCTGGTGACACCATGTGTTTTGAAGGAGAACCGCGGATGTCTCCGCTCTGCCGAATTGGCAGTGGGATTCGCGCATAAATCCGGCTGCAGTTGCAGATAATTGGACATTTCAAATTAGGGTGGGAATTGGACATGTACAGACGCACGTTGGGCGCCAAATTTTTTTTTTTAAAAGCTCATGACAAGAAAATGAAGTGTACTTTGCAGGAGGATAACTCATCTCTAAATAACTGTTCTCTTGGGTACGGTACCATTACACTACAACGCAAAAAGTAACATTTTTTAGCCAGGAATATATTTTTACCATCAAGAAGTGCTGGGCAGGTTTTGTGCACTATGATCATGGGACTAGGGTGGTTAAATGTCCATCATTAAGGTTTTTGATCCAGTTGTCCTCTTGCCGGACGCATATTAGTCTAGCATTTATAGTAAAAGTTTTTTTTTTTAAAGTGCTTGATTGATATGAATTAAATCTGATCTCAGCTGGTAGCCAGCCTCCCTTATGGAAAAATAATATACTGCATATCAAAATTATCTTCACAATATATTTAAAATATACTGCAGTATATTACATTTACATAAGGGCTATTGGCTACGTTGCCTATTGGCCAACCCCCCATCCCAGCCTCCCATCTGCGATTGCAATACCCCCTCCGCCTCCCCCCTTCGGGGCCACAATCGCAGTGTGCAGGGCGCAGTGTTCTCGGGAGTAGTGGAAGTGGCTACCCTCCATGGGACCCACCTTTCTCATGTAAATCCTGGCAGTACTGGTCAAAATTTATCTTGTCCTCTTCAATGGTTGTCATGTGTGTCGTTTTTTTTTGCCGCTTTCCATAAACCGGCTGTCTTGTGATTGTTTCCAACAATTGTCGTCAATGATTGGCAGCTCATTATGGGGTTCATGAAACCTCACTCTCCTATCAGAAGCCATAAACACACTGGCAGCTAGACTGTCACTTTCAAGGATGACTAGACATTTGAAGTGATCTGGCTGTCTGACACCATTTCACATGGGTTCAACCCAGGACATTTTGAGCCAGTGTGTGGGGTTAATAAGCTAATTGTGTTTAGCAACAATTACATGACCCGGGGCAGAAGATGTGATTATTTTTAATCTGTTTTAAAATGAGGTCATCAGAACTGGAGCCTGTAATTAAATATTGGCGGGAGAAGTATTTGTTACAATCCGTTTGTCTGATGATGAATGGAAATTCCGATTCAATGGCAGTATCGGATCACCTGTTTAATGATGCCTTCACCAGCAGACAATGGATTGATGGATGACATTTAGATTTATCTTAGAAAATAAAAAAGAAATAATTGTTGCGCCCTCGTTTTGTAAAGACTTAGGATTGCATGTGACCCAGACTTCTGACCACATAAATGAACTGTGCGTATTATGTGCCAAGAAATTACAGGTAATGATAAAAGCTGCGGAACACAATGAAGGGACTTTTCCAAAACCAATTTTCTTCCACGAGTTTCGATTTAGAAGTTAATTGCACGGAATATAAAGGCAATGAGATCACCTACACATATAGAATTTCTGTAGATTGTGTATTATCATAAAATAGTATCATATTTTACCACAGGGTGATTGTGAAGCAGTGCTGGTTACCCGCTGTATCATATCGTCCCTGGGCACAAACACGAAGTACGAAAACAGTATGAATGCACGCTGTAGCGTGTGCGTGTCCCACGCCACTAAGCTCAATGATCCTATGTTCCTTAACTACCATAGCCTGATGGCAAGTTCAAAGAAGCTTTTTGTGTCTATGTTTCATGCCCTATTTTGCAACTGTTTTGGGAATATTTTGTTCATGCACACTTGTTTGATTAAAGTGTTAACTTGCACAGGGTTAACGCGGCAGGTTGAGATGATTGATGACTGGACGTACCGTGTAACTGCCCCACGTTGCCGACACTGCGAGAGCAGCTGGACCATGACAGCCAACATCTGAGAGAAGCGACCGCCCTGACGTGCTTTCCCACAGTCCGACACGCATTTATGAAATGCATCCCTCTGTGTTTTAATCCGCTGGAATACTTCGCCGTTTTCCGCATCTGAGCGCACTCAATAAACTCATAACAGATATCACGGACATGCATTACAGACGTGGAAAATGTTCAGTCATCGCAGGCCACCGACATGCTGGGATCAATTTGGGCAGGGGGGGGGGGGGGGAACTCGGAAGAAGACCAATAAAACTGCGAAGCGCACATTCCGCCGTGTCCGCCTCGGAAGGCGGACTCGCTCGCTGTTCCTGTCCGCCCGCTAAGCGTCAGCCCTGTCATTTTCCTATCGGTTTCGAGTTGCTCCGAAGACTCAGGCGTCGTGCGAGACCGGCTGTCCCGCGCGTTGCACATTCGGCCCGGCGAAAGGACCCCCACTCGCTGCCTCGGCTCCCATCGCTGGAGAGGGAGATAAACGTAGCCGCAGCGGGCTGCGTTGTTATTAATGAGAGATGACATCATCGCGTGGTCCACTAAAGAGCAATCAGGCCTCTTTTGCTGCAGATCTCCAATGCAATCCAGATGTGCTTTTGATTAAAGGTTTAGATGAGATTGGATAGGGGGAGGAAAAGTAAAGAGGGTGGGGGGGGGGGAATATACCATAGGTCAATCCCTGGATTCTAAAACAAAGGGTTTTATAAATTTCTTTTAAAACAAAAACACCTGGCTGAAAATTGCCCCTCACACCCTTACCCCTCACACCCTTACCCCTCGCATTACTTTGTCCTTCTCTCCTCTGCCTTTTTGTTGTTGTTGCACTTAATAGTCTACTTTACGTGCACGTTCACTTCTAATTGGATCCACTATCCATTAGTGAACATTACATGCCAGTGGCAGCTATGAGAAAATCTGACTCACAGTCTGAAAAGTAGGAAAACAGTTTTGTGTCAGTCTGTCACTGGATGGCTCGAAGCACACTTTGATGTTGTCTTTTTCTTTCTTGTCTTTCCAGAGCCGTCCCTTTATGAAAGAGCTCGGATTGGGCAGAGAGCACAGAGTTGAAGGATAATAATCTCACTCCTTCTCTGGGACGCCCCTATAAACTCCCAGTAAAAAAAATAGTAGTGCACCATATGAATCCTTCTGTACCTTTGGGCTAAATGTCTAGAAAGAGAAGATAAGGCAAATTATCAAGCTATTAGAAACTAATTTGTAAAGAATTCAGCTTGAACCATTAACCACATTCTCAAGACCATTTCTGCACATGCAAGTGAAAGCCAGAGATTCCATTATTTATACCTATAAGTAGTAAAGTACGGTATACTACTATGGTAGAAAGTATAATTCTCAAATATTAACTTCGAAATGCACCTGTGTGTGTGTATAACATATGGAAAATGCACCTGTAAGTGTATGGTATAAACGTAAGTTCCCTGCTGCTCTCAGGAAATTTAAATAACTTCTGGGGTTGCCATGCTGGGTCAGACAATGTTGAAACACACACAGCTGGCAATAGATAAAAGATGACTCTTTGCATTGTACACAGTTTAAATTTTATTTGGCCTAGAAAACAAATGATCATACAGCGCTTCACAGGACATGACAAACTACAGTAGAAAAGGAGGATTCCGGAATACCGATCTTCCCAAGGGACTACACTGCACCGAGAGGTGCACAGTTCCTATGATGTCACATTGTTATAAACGTGCTGCACAGCTTGTTGTGTAGACTTTGATCTCCAGCTAGATATTTTCAAAGGTTAGTAAAGAAAGTCCATTGAGAAGAAACTTCAAAACAACTCTTTTGTGGACAGCAGCCTGGTTCTTCTCCAGTCTCCAAGGCCTTGAGGACAAAAAACATGTTCACATGAAAAGACATGTCGGTCTCTCCTCCCTCCCCACCTAGTTCTTCTGTGCAAAGGACTCAATGCAGGCATAATTTGGGGATTTTTTTTCCCCTCTCAGGAATTGCACGCATCCAGACAAATACTAGATGTCAGTATAATTAGTTAAAACCCTGGTGACTGCCGCTTAAGAGCAAGGAAAGGAACAGAGAGAGTCGAGTGAGGTAGACATAGCTTCGGCTAAGTACTGTCAGCCTCATTCCTGCGACACTTCAAAAGTACATTCCTGAGAAAGAAAGTATCACAGATTTCTCGTGATTGGTTTCCCCACCCAATGTCACTAGAGGAAACCAACGAATGCTTAATGGCAACCATGACTTGACCTGAACGTAATGTTGTTCTTTGAAAAATAATCAGAAAATCGCATTTCAATTTTCCATTATGAAATACATTGAAAGGGAAGCCGTCACATAATTTCTATGTTTTTGGGAAAGAAGATTTTCCAGACAAATGGGTGTTCAGAAGACACAAATGCAACGGGAAAAAAAAAAACAATACATCCAATCTAACCTTGTGTGTGCATAAACGTATATACAGTACATCAAACCGCTGAAGTTTTTGGCATCAAGACTGATACATACAGTACTCGACTCCTGAAGAACCAGTGGTTTTTCCCTTGTTTATTTAACAGGTGATGATGTATTGGCTGATTAACTCCATCTGGAGACACAGGCCTTCTTCCTTCGACTCTGACTGCACTGCTCCCCTGAGCCCTTCATTTCCGAGCCAGCCACCTCTAGGATTATGTAGATCTGTGATGTTTTATTTAGCTGATTTATTTTCATGTTTTCTAAAGGGGGGGGCGTGAGGGAAGATCCCAGCTCGGGGGCTGAAGACGTGGTCACGGCGGATCCGTGGAAAAAAAAAGAAGAAGCAGATGCCTGTGAGGCATTCGCCACATTCGCTCCAAGGATAATATTGACGGTTTCTGGCTGCATGAGAAAGAAATATAAATAAAATAAAAAAACAAAACGGAGAAATAGAAACGATTGGTCAAAGTGATGGCGATTTGGCGTCTTCACCGGAGGCTGGGCCTTGCTCGGCTCCTGCTGGACTCCTGTGTTAAAAAGACCATGTTGTCACTGCATAAAGACAAATTAAGTCCTCACAATTTTTTCCTCTCCTGGCCGCCGGTCCGCCCCGTAGTCCCAGTGAGGCTGGAAGACGAACCTGGCAGGCTGCGCTGACCGCAACCTGAACCGCCACACAAAATGACTCACCTGACACTTCCACAGGGCGCAACCATGCTCACGCACTTTTGCAGAGCAGCCAAGCACAATGAATCCAGGGCTGAAGGGAGAGAAGGAACCCACCCAGTTTCCAAACGTCTTCTGTCTCAGAAGAAGCGTACCTTCTGCAGCCGTGGGACCGCAGGAAGGGGCCAGGAACACAGATGCAGTCTGTGGCCTGTCCCACAGCACTGTTTGGCAAGGGGGGACAGGCCTCTCATTAGTTGGCCTGAGTGGCCACTGTGGAGAAGCTTAGAGAAGATTCCAGTTACACACACGTAGCAACTGAAAAACTGACGATGAGTGACCGGCGGCACAGGAGTCCTCCCGGGCGTTGTGAGGGCAGCTCCCCTTCTATCTAAGTGTTTTTCTCAAATATCCATGCCAGCTCATGCCCAGCAGAGAGTGGGAAAGAAATAATTCACATCTCCGTCTACAGTTGAAGTTTGTTGTTGTTACGATGTTATCTCTTAGTGACAGTGCTCCGACTAGCACACAAGTGGAGATTGAGAATTTTACTGGGGGTATAGGGTGGAGGGGGTGGGTGGGTGGGTGGTGGGGGTATAGGGTGAAGGCTAAGGGGGTGGGTTTGGGTATAGGGTGGAGGCTGAGGGGGAGCGTGGTGGGGCTATAGGGTAAAGGCTAAGGGGAAGGGTGGGTGGTGGGGGTATAGAGTGGAGGCCGAGGCGGAGGGTGGGTGGTGGGGGTATAGGGTGAAGGCTAAGGGGGTGGGTGGGTGGTGGGAGTATAGGCTGGAGGCTGAAAGGGAGGGTGGGTGGTGGGAGTATAGGGTGGAGGCTGAGGGGGAGCGTGGGTGGGTGGTGGGGGTATAGGGTGGAGGCTGAGGGTCGGTGGGTGGTGGGGGTATAGAGTGGAGGCTGAGGGTGGGTGGTGGGGGTATAGGGTGGAGGCTGAGAGTGGCTGGTGGGGGTATAGGGTGGAGGTGGAGGCGGAGGGTGGGTGGTGGGGTATAGAGTGGAGGCGGAGGGTGGGTGGTGGGGTATAGAGTGGAGGCTGAGGTGGAGGGTGGGTGGGTGGGTGGTGGGGGTATAGGGTGGAGGCTGAGGGTGGGTGGTGGGGTATAGGGTGGAGGCTGAGGAGAGGGTGGGTGGTGGGGGTATAGGGTGGAGGCTGAGGGTGGGTGGTGGGGGTATAGAGTGGAGGCTGAGACGGAGGGTGGGTGGTGGGGGTATAGGGTGGAGGCTGAGGCAGAGGGTGGGTGGTGGGGGTATAGGGTGGAGGCGGAGGGTGGGTGGTGGGGGTATAGGGTGGAGGCTGAGACGGAGGGTGGGTGGTGGGGGTATAGGGTGCAGTGGCTTCTCTCACAGGGAGGCAGTAAACAGTGTGAGAGGTGGCAGGACGCAGGAATGACTCAGGCCAAATCGAAGAAAGATGCAAGAAAAACACGAACGCGGAGAATATGTGGAGCCTGCTGTCCGTCACTGGCATTAATTTATTTATTTATCAATGTCACTGCTTTCCTTGTTTATGTCTTCATATTTGGCCTGACAGGGCACTGGTCTTGGTCCAGGGAGGGGAACATTTTGGATAATTCCCACCCTCCCCGTTTGCCTGAGGGTCAGTGGTGACTCGGACAGGAGCCCAGATGAACATAAATAATAAAGTTTGGTTCTCTCCTGATCAATGCTTATACATATTTTCATGGCATATTCACATTGTTATCTGTGTTGATCAGATATTCAGATTTACACGTGTTAAAAATCTGATTTTTAAAAAATAAACACTTGTCTGTAACACATGTGGCTCATTCATGCTGGAGAATGTTCTGGAACAAACGACATTTTCTGTTAAACACTTGATCAAGGAAATGTTTGGTAAGTGTCAACCTAAAACACTTCACGATTTTTAATTATATGAATTTTGAAGGTGGGCAGGAGTCCCAGTGAACATTTTTGTGTTGAAAAGTCAGTAAAAATACGGTTTGGTCTGGTTGAAAAGTGAGTTTTTTAACCAGCTAGAATGTAGCGAGGCTATATCTGAGTAAAACCTGAGCTAAATTAGGGCAAAAAATTTACACATTTATGTCAAAACCTCTCTGAACCTGAGATTTCCACCCCTCCAGATGTCTATATTCCGGCTTTTGCTCACTAGGTTAAAACATACCCTCTGGGATTAGCATTGAGATCACTTGCATGCCAAGCAGTTCAAACGCAACGCCTACTTATCACGTCAATTTTCCCAAGACAAGACCCGGTAAAATTGGCTCATTTAAAATATACCCTTTTAACTGTGAATAAAGTCGTGCATTTTTCCCTTTGTTCAAGAAGTGAGACAAACATGTCTGCATTTATCCTTCATCCACGAGAGGTGCCACGCCCTTTCTGGTGAGGAAGTAAGTGAACTTAATGGCAATCATATGGCCTAAATGATAATTAGTCTCGCATGTCTCCTAGGCAACGAAGCAAGCAGCTACTATTATTACAATCGGGTTTATTACTCATCTTTTCCCATTCATCAAGCGCAAAACCTATTATTTTGGCCCGATGCGACTTGTTTTCAAGTGAATGAAAATGCGGGTGGGTCACATGATAATTGCACATTTTTTGAACCTTAGAATTACATGTTGCTATCTGGCCTTCCCTCGGTTTAAACTGCCAGACTTTGACCGTGAATGTCTTGTAAACTGTTTGTGCTTGTACCTATAATGGCCGACAAGTCACAGGTTAGGCAGCCATTAGAACTCTCGCCACTGTAAACATCCATTTTTTTTCAGTTAATTGTAAGACATTTTTGTGAACTTTTTGGTACATTTCTAGAACTCTTAGGTCTATGAAATATTAGTAATGTTTACTTTTTACAGTATTTTATTGTTTGGAAAAATCTTCTCTCATGCTCCAACGGTAAATATTCATATTTGGATGGCTGTCATCCTTTTGACGTTGGCCAGCTAATGGAAGAGAACTCCACTATCTGTGGTGATAATGGTACTGGAGAGAGGGATGCTATCTACCTGTGTCAACTATTTACTACCTGTGTGTATTATTTACATAATGGTACTCTGCTGGTGGCCTCCAGGGTGAAATTAAGTGGTATCTGAGCTGTGATCTCCCACACTGACAGAGGTCATTTAAGTTATGTAATGCAAATACAATTGGATGTTCCAAATAGGGAGAAAAGGCATTCAAATAGGTTTTAAAAATGCACTCTCTTATCAGGCGCAAGCTGTGAAATTATTTATCTTTTCAACACACAGAGCATCATACCTGACCATGCATGTGACCATTGAGGAACAAGAGAAATTATGTGTTTGCAGAGAGGAACAATGACTTGCCTTCCCTGTGGGGGGGGGGGGGGGTTATTTTGCGGAAAATGATCAGATTTTTACAAAAAGAAGAAAAAAGTTTTCTTTGCTGAATTTAGCTTTGACGGGTGTTCTTCCCATAACTTATTTTTGCCCACACTGTTTGTTTCATGGCCTGCTTCTGAACAGAAGCAGTTACTCAGTGCCGCACGGTCAGGCAGGAGGTAAAGAGTACAGAGGGAAAAATATTGCTGCATTTGCTTCAAAGTGCAACCGTTAAAACTTAGTCTCACCCTTTAAAACGAGGGCCAGACAAAACACAAACAAGTGTGAATGCGCTAACCCAAAAACCACAAACGGCCAGGGGGTGAGGTGGGCTTGTAGAGGGTAGCGGGGTTACCATTTCATTTTTTTACTCCATTGGAAATTTGTAACTGAGGAAAAAGAAGTCATTGCTTTGCACAGCATCGCCTTGTTTACGTCACTCTGGGTCCAAGCGACTGAGGTTTCCACAGCCTGTTGGTTTTTATAGCCTGAAATAAAACTGTATCAGCACGATAATTTGTATAGTGAGAATGCGTTAGCCCAGTTTGTTAATTACCGCACACTTTAATTTGGAAGCCGTCTATGTGACTTGCAGAGCGTGGCATCACGCTCTCGTTGTTTATCGTTATTTCTGATGTGATCAGTCGTGAAAGGGGGCTATTCTTTGACATATTTCAGAAAAATCACAGACACCAGATCTTGATGCTTTCTTAATAGGTTTTGAAGTGTTTAGGCTTGTGCAATTTGTTTGCGCTCCTCCCCAGTCGGTTCTCAATTCCCCTGAATGTCTGGCCCTCTTCGCTTCAACACTAGTTTCAGTCACTCTGAGCTGCAAAAACTCGATATGCCAACGATGATTCTTTTCCTATTCTGGCTGAATCACAGAGGGGGTCGGGAGGTCCCCTCAGGCGGGAGGTAAGAGCTGGCTTGGTGTCACTCCTCTCTCCACCCTCCACCTGAGTGTGGCCTGCTCCAAGGACTGGGGATTGGGCAGACTTTCCAGACTATTCCGCTGCTAAACATGTCACTCAATGCTAAAAAAAATGCACCCTTCTTCCTTCAACTACCACCTCCTCTGCTCCGTGCCCCGGAAACCAATCTTTGTGTCCTAATCGAATGTTGCTGATTAGGCCACATGTTAATTACAAATGGTTACAAATTCATTAATGTCTTGGCGGAAACCGCAATGTCAGGTACATTGTATACTGTACGTGCAACTACTCATACTCAAAACGTTCAGGCAGTTTTGCATACTTCCGGGTAGGAGACGAGTGGTAGTGGGGGAGTGGAGGAAAGGAGGAGAGGAGTGAAGAAAATTGGGACGCACCCCTCATCTCCAGCATACAGCATCACCATCATCAGTGTGTTGGCTACTTCCTCAAATTTAAATTTATTGTATCAATGGACAGCAGCCATTGCTCCATACCAATAATTTTCTACAATTTGTTCAAATGCCTACGCACTCTATAAAAACCGAAAATGTGACAGTGGAGCTTCATCACAATGCAGAAAAACAACCATACAAATTGTCCCACATGCACACATTTGTACATTTCAATATAAAGCAGCTGTGACCCAATGCAGTCAAAATTAGTTTGTTCAATCGTAGACCCCTGAGAGCATTGAAACAGTGTGCAGGTACAGTTAAAAGTTAGACTTCAAAATCACATTCTGTTTCTAAGCCAAGATTCCAGTAATATTCCAGTAATGTGCTAAGACTCCTTTATACAGACCTTTTCCATGGGTAAAACCTTGCAATTCTCTAATCTAATTCTCTATTTTTAAATTGTCTTCATAAAATGATTACACGTTTTCATATTAGTCATGGCAATCGCAATGGCCCACAGACGAGCCTTGGTTTTAAATTATGGGAAGCTCAGAAAAGCCAGGGGGGATTGTAATTAAAACACACCATTGTGCATTCGAAAATTCGGGAAGGCCTGGGAAAAGGGCTGGATAATCTAAGAAATGACTCTGCAAATTTACCATGATAAATATTTATGCTGCCACAGTGATTATGCAAGGCTCGCTGTTTCCATGACTTCCTCTCAAGCTGCAAATAACAACAAACATCTGTGTCCCTGTTTAGTCGTTATCACAAAGAAATCTTATCAGACGGAGGGGGGCGGAGTCTCTCCTCTAAACACTGGTCAGTTTCTCACTCCCTCCCAGTCCAATGAGACAGGCAGGACCCGTGGTCATTCCAGAATGTTCTGGTGTCTTTTGAAGTTTTATCTGACTACCATGCACACATATTTCCCCTGATAGCTTAAATGATGATAGTCTTCCTCCACAAATTATCCCACCCACCTTACACTGCAATACACATCATTCTGAAATGCAAATTGATCTAGTGCAGTCAAACTGTGGGTTTAGATATGAAAGGCTTCATGAATATTATAAAGGGTTGATACAAAAGAAACATCAGAGAAACTTTAGATACTCATGCATGTTTAGGCTTATAGAACAAGCGTTCACAACATGATAAAACGTCACAACTAACTGTACGATGTTTTTCAGGCATGCCCATCACTGCACAATATCTCGTTGGTGTGTCTTTTAAACATAGATATGCCAGTCATTATTTATTTAATTAGTTATGTATTATTTAATTAGTAAATGTATTTAATTTCTGTTTGGTTTTTCAGATGACTGTTTCACCTATGGGGCAGAATTAATCAGTGGTAAACAGTACGATACATTTTTGATTACTTTTGCCACAGTTGACCTTTTCATAAAGCAGCAGAATTGACTTCCTATTACTGGGGAGTTTGCACTGTTTGAATCTGGGCAAATCCAGCTTCTATCCACGTCCTGATGTTTAGTGAGATGCTACAAAGATGCATTTGCTCAGTGCTGGATTGGGCAGTAGTGCCAGGCAAGGGGAAGAGCACATTATTGATCATGTAATAGGCCTTCTGTGTGATGGGTTTAGGTTTAGCTTGTTAGCGATTTTTGGTATGGCTCTTCTACGGTGTCTGGAACCTCTTGGAATGTGATAATGTTACCTGCATGTGGCACAGTGAGACTGTGATTCTGTGCCTGGTGAGTCCTGATCAGATCTATAGACCTCCACGCCAGCACACCAGCGCCGCTTCACCCACATGCAGATATAGATACAAACTACTGCACACGTGTTTGGTCAGGAGTCACAACAATCAGGGCCTCAATTCTATCTTCAAGAAATAAAAAGCAAGACCTATTAATTACACATTTCTATAAATTTTTTTTTTTTAAATGTCATTATGTTAAAGCAGCTCAGCCACAAAGGAGGAAACGAGGATTCAATAATGCCCAGTGTACACTGTCAAATTGTCATGGTACTTTGCTGTTTTATGTAATTATATCTTCTATTCAAAACACTGGTTGCCTTTTTTTGCAGCACATAGCCATCTGATTTATTTTAATGAAATTACAATCTTAAAATGATTTTTTGTAAAATAATAGTCTACTTCGGGAGGATCGCACTCACCTTAATGCTCCCATGCTCAAGATTATGTAACCAAGTAGCTGCATTAGGCATGGCCTTAAGTTGCCTCCCTTGACCCAGTTCAGTGAATTATGACGTCACTACCTTCAATTAACCCCTTTGCACAGATGCCTAGTGACCATTCTGCCGGCAGCAAGATTTTGCTGAACTGAGACATTCGTTGCTCCTGCAGCCAAACTATGGGTGGAAACCAGAGACTTCATGTTTTATCTTTATTGGTACATGATTCATGACAATTCTGCCAAATACAGAGTTTCTAAGTGTCACTATTTTTAACAAGTCCATTTAACAAGCAATCCCTCACCCAGTCTCGCCTGCAACTATACCTACCCATGTGTGACATAGTGGACAGTAGCGTCTATGTGTGAATATATTTATTCATCATATAAAATTTGTATTTCATCATAGCAACAAGATAGACCCAACAATAACCTGATTGTATGCCTAAAAAGTTGTGAAAAGCCCTGCTCACTCAAATGCAAAATAAACATTTGAAATTATTGTATCATTATACCTCATCATTCTATTACCAATATCTGCTACTAAATATAAAATTAATATAGAATCCTACCATTGGTTTTAAGCATAGAAATGTCCCTTTCAAAATTCAGTGGTCATTTATTGTCTGGGACAATCTGTGTGAGAAATAAACTCTACTAAGTTACACTATGTGAAACAGCGATGCATAATACCCCCCTCGCTCTGCAAACCCATCTCATTCATTCCAGTTCATTCTGGTTTCATTGATGATTATTTTATCCAATGTAGCACATTTGTTACCTTAGCAATGGTGTTTACAATGTCTTCTTGCATGCTTTGAGCAGTACATTACAGCCGGGCATAACACAATTTTTATTTTTTTCAGTTTAGTTTATGCAAACAACTTAGAATGTGCATTCGCTCGCCGAGGCTTAATAGTTGTTTTCTGTTATTATTAATTTTTTACAAATTTACTAGTCTCCCTCCAGACTTAATAAATATTACGTAGAATCGCTGCGCTCCGCATACTGCATAAATATACATTTAGAGTGAGATAGTGTTAGTGTAGCTTACGTAGTGCATCATAGTAAAAACTCTCATGGGTCTGGTGTTGCAACTACAAATTTACTAACTCATCAGCAAGGCCAGAAAAAATCCTTGCCTGCTTATATGGATTTTGAGTGGTCAGAAGAAGACAACATAGTTACCCAGATAGCATAGATACCATAGCATTGTTTCTGTCAGAGAATATGCCTGAGGGATATGCATGAGGGACATTCCCTCCTAGAAATGTAAGTATTAACGTTACTGCTTGTGATATTTCAAATATGTACGTTAGTTTTTCCACTCCGCCAATGTTGTGCTACAGTATATGTCACTGTTTTAGCATTTAAGTGCATTTCACATACTGCTTCATGGGTGACTCAGTCTTTTTTATGTTTGATTTGCCCTGAAGCTAGAACATTTGCCAGCATTTCTATGGTGGTGGAATATTCTTTTATTATAATCTTATTGGACAAAACTAATTTTATTAATTTTATGACATGTATTGGATAGGGTTTTGGACCCATAGATATCTATCCCCTATACTGATGAAAATATAGTAATTCCCACTTGATAATGATGCAAAAGTGAGTTTTATGATACAAACATTTGAGTTGTAGTTAAATGTATAATTTTTTATGATTTCGAGTAGTGCACAATTTAGCCATTTGGATAGATTTGCAGACAATAATAGACAACAGGGTACACTGCCTATATTTTGCATCATAGATCTTTAGTAGCATATCATCCTCAGATGTTGCCTATATAAAGTCCCACAGTTGACAATGCATGTCAGAGCAAACTCCAAGCCATGGGGTCAAAGGAATTATCTGCAGACCTCAGAAACAGGATTGTGTCAAGGCATAGATCTGGAGAAGGGTACGGAAAAATCTCTGCAGCTTTACAGGTCCCAAAGAGCACAGTGGCCACCATCATTCATAAATGGAAGAAGTTTGGAACCACCAAGAATCTTCCTAGACCTGGCCGCCCGGCTAAACTGAGCAATCGGGGAAGACGGGCCTTAGCCAGGGAGGTGAGCAGGAACCCGAGGCTCACTCTGACAGAGCTCCAGCATATCCTTGTGGAGATGGGAGAACCTTTCAGAAGATCAACCATCCAGACAGCACTCCACCAATCAGACCTTTATGGTAGAGTGGCCAGACGGAAGCCCCTCCTTAGTAAAAGGCAAATCACAGCCCGCTTGGAATTTGCCACCTAGAGGACTCTCAAACCATGAGAATCAAGGTTCTCTGGTCTGATGAAACAAAAAAAAACTTTTTTTTTGAATGACCACCAGTCGTCTGGAGGAAACCAGGCACCGCTCATCACCTGGCTAATACCATTCCTACAGTGAAGCATGGCGGTGGCAGCATCATGATGTGGGGATGTTTTCAGCAGCGGGAACGGGGCAACTAGTCCTGATAGAGGGAAAGATGAATGCAGCTAAGTACACTGAGATCCTTGAAGAAAACCTGCTCCAGAGCGCTCTGGACCTCAGACTGGGGAGAATGTTTACCTTCCAACATGACAATGACCTGAAGCACACAGCCAATAGAACAAATGAGTGGCTTCGGAGAAAGTCTGTGCATGTCCTGGAGTGGCCCAGCCAGGGCCCAGACCTGAATCAAATTGAACATCTGTGGAAAGAGCTGAAAATGGCTGTGTACCGACGCTCCCCATCCAACCTGACGGAGCTTGCAAGGATATGCCAAGAGGAATTGGCAAAAATGTCCAGAAACAAGTGTGCCAAGCTCGTAGCTTCTTTCCCAAGACGCCTTGAAGCTGTAATCACTGCCAAAGGTGCAGCAACCAAGTATTAGGCTAAGGGTGTGTACAGATATGTAACCCCTAAATAACCTATTTTTGTCAGTGAAATAAAATTGCATATTTTCTAAAAACCTGTTTTCACTTCGTCATTATTGGCTATTGTGTGTAGATGTTTGAGGCAAAAAATGAACTCAATCTATTCTAGTATAAGTCTGTAACGTAATAAAAAGTGGAGAAGGTGAAAGGGGTGTGCAGACTTTCCGGCTTGACTGTATGTAGCTCTCTGTATTTCATTGCAAACATTGCATTTCCCCAAAGTTTCTTTGCATTTGTGGCACTTAATTTAGACTTAAATTATAAAAATAAACAAATACAAAGTTTATATTGTAAATGGTACAACTGTCTTGTTTCACTTAAGCCATTTACCAAGTTTATGTGATGCTAAAACCAGATTTATAAAGCCTTAAACAGAGCACCTCTAAATAGGCGAGAATTGACCAATTTTGCCATCTGCGTGAAGGGGTTAAATGAGAAGCAGTAAATGTGCAAAAAATTTATAATCTCAGAGGCCTGGACCATTCATTTTAGAGGTTTTTAGAGGAACTTGTTATGAGTCCCTATGGAAACGTTTCCTTTGAGGCACAAGATTCCATAGTGTACCCTTATTTTGACACAGTTTCTCCACGAGACAAGCTATATGTCCCCCCTTTTTTCAAATTAAATAATAGAAGCTTGGATACAATTTAACATGAAAAGTTTTTTATTTCAACAGCAAACATTCTTCCAGATATTATTCTATGTGCATGTCTAATTTCACATACACTCATTGGAATGAAATCCAACAAGAGCCATTCATAAAGTCATAATGATCAATTGTCAAACACATTTTCTCACACAACATAAAAAGCAACGTTCAAATTCTCTTTGTCCTTTAAACTTTGTAATATTAACCATTAAACTGTCATAGTTATTGGCAACCTCGGTTGTTTCTGCGGTCGTCATTCTTATTGCCGGCGGCGTGGCGATCTATCGGATTTTTTCCGCCTCTGTTTCGGCGTTTGGATATTGCCCGGCTATTATTCCTCACACCTGTTTTGAGTTTTCTGCCGGTTATAAATAGCTCAGGACTTCTGTCTTCCTGCAATTCGATATTGTCCTTGCAATGTTGACAAACAAAGTCGATAAACGGTATAGGAATTCGATCACTGCATTTCTGGTTTGTACAAATAAAAACCGCAGCAATTCCGGTTATTGTTTAAGATTAGATTAGGTTATTTCTTTCTATCCAATCTTTTGCTTCATCCTAATATTTCTCGATCTGTTACCTTTTGTGTTCAGCTCTTTTGCTATAAGAGCTTAGGTAACAGGCTTGATTTTCTATTTCTTTCCTTCACCCGTTACCTGGGTTTTTCTTTTGGTTTTCAACCTCTCGTTTGCGCTCTTTGATCTAGAGCGTGAGATTCTTTTGTTATTTATACTAGTATGCTATTTTCGAGTCTTAATTTAATAGTATTTAATAGTCTTAATAGTATTAATTTGCCTTGTGATAGGGAAGCTTTGCTCCTGTTCTTTTGTTTCCTGGTGTGGTTTTTGTGGCGCATCTTTGGAGATACGGTTTTAGATCCCTTATCGATCGCGTTTGGTTCTCCGAACCTTACACAAACCCTCGCTTAAACCGTCTGGTCCGGTTGTTGATGGAGCGTTATTGTTTTCCTCTGTCTGATAGAAAACAGAAGTTGAATTTCAATAAACAATGGCTGCGTTGCTGGAGGCCTTGATCTTCAGAAGAAACCTGACATACAGTCAGTGGGGGCTGTCCAAAGCCAGGATCCTTCTACGTAGTGACTGTTTGCACTGTTGACCACATTCCTCTCCGCTCAACGAGTAAATCAGCAATAAACTATGCCGGATTGATGAAAAACAGCCCGTCATACAAAGTATGAGTTAATAAACGTGCACATGCAGCACTTTGTATTTAATGTACCGTACGGAGCATATTGAGCCCACAATATATTTATGGAGAAGTTCCGTTCATCTGTGCCGTCAGCATAAATCATAATTCCCTAATGCACTACACCAGTGCTGTTTCAAACACAAATTTGGTCAATTATGTCCAAGAGAGGATGACGGACTGCCTTCCATTGTTACTGTTCATTTTCTTTTTCAACTTGATTCATTTCACAAAATCCTCCAAAGATACAATGAAACAGTTCTTACACTAAACTGTATGTTCCTTAAAATAGCTCATATATCATTAATTTGGTTTCCTATACATAAGACACATTGTAAAAATATTGATTAAGAGGCCATCTCTTTGGACAAGGGCCTCCTACTTTTGAGCAAAGTTCACAAATATCTGGGCTATTCCTCCCTCAAAGGGGTGATATGCATCCACTCTGTTCTGGCCAGGATCAAAGAGAATTCTCTTTGAATAATAAAGTAGCAATACTGCAAAAAAAAAGGCTGCAAAACAATATGATTTTACTTAGTCGATATCAAAGACATGTTTTACAGATGTTTGAGGTTAGAGAATGGCTTTGAAGCTGCCCCACAAATAGTGGTTACAAATGTCAAACTACAACAGATATTTCCACTCTGAGATTGCTCTGGCCGGGCCCTTCCGTGCGTCTGCCCTATCTTTAAGAACATTCAAATGCTGACACGTGGCCTTTGCTTTTTTTCTTTTCTTCCGAGGGTATCTTTTAGTCGTTAGACTTTTAAGTCATTGGGAATGGAAGCTAGCCTTTGAAGCTATAGATGACTTTTGTCTACGCCATTCCCGCAACTCCTTTCATTCTGAATTCAGTTCTGTGCCAGGTGTTCCCTTTTACGTGCTGCCCTCTGGCTCAGATTTAGTCTAACTGTAATACACTTCATCATTCACTTTGAGTTATGTATTCATGCAAGAACTCTATTCATTCAGTACTTGCGGGATAAAACATAGCGAGTTCAGTAGGAAATTAAATTCATGAAAAAGCTGTCATTGCCTGAATTGATCACTCAAAGACAAAGACAAAATGCACCACATCTTGATTTCATTGGGGACGTTGATTTAATCTATAATTAAGTAGCAAAAACTGATTTGATTAAACTATGTTTAGGAAGAGCTATATAAATGTACATGCATTATCATGCATGAAATATAAAAAAGAAAATTTTGGAGGGAAGGTTAGTTGGTGTATCCAGGTAAAGCACTATTTTTGGTGCAGAGATGCAACCCACATTCTGGAATTTAATTTTTAGTCTTTGGCGGTGCTCAATCCGGGTACATTGAATATTTGGCGAGTGGGCACTGTAACAACACAAACTAGTCACAGACAGTAAGGCGGAAAGGAAACAAATAAATTCAGGCTTTTTGTGACTGGGAAAATGTAGAACATAACCGAGCCAATTAGGGAAGCTAACAAATTGCCTAGGCTAACAAGCTAGTTAGCTGGCACAGCAATAAAACCACTTTGCTAAAAGTTATAGAACATAGATTTGAGTCTTTTCTTTCCAAGGTGGGCAAAATCCTTCATCCAATTCCATCAATGAAAGCCAAATTAATTTTAAAATGGTCAATTCAAGCGAGATATATTTGCTACGTAATGTCTACGTAGTGGCTTTGGGAAAAGTATCGATGCCGTTCTCTGTTAAGAGGAACATTGTGTTCATTTTCCAATTTGAACCGCCACCTAGCCGCCTGTGATTTGTTAATCCAATCCATTTCTTGAATCAGCAGTTTCCCATCCCGAATATGGGCGGTTTTCTTCTATTGAGGAGATATTTCCCTAGCAGGCTGATAGCTAGGCGTGAGAGGCTACTGGCACAATAGATACACTCTTCAGCTGCCAAATTGCAGTCGCGGCCATCCTGAACAGATGAATGGTGCTGTGCCAATGGATCAGGCTTGCACATGCATTATAAAAGAAATACAAATAAAAAACTGTGGTCAGACATTGCAACCAAATCTTTTGTTGAAGCACGGCGTGTGTCACGGGAAATAATTCATCATCGCAGAGTCAAAGGTTTTTTAACCACCTTTCTCTATCAGGGATACAGGCCCTCTCCAAGAACAACAGAAATGGTTCGAAGCCAAGGAAAAAAAACAAAACAATGAGCTCTGGTCACCGGGTCTCCATCAATATGCACTCCCATATCCTCTGGGAGGTGCATGCTGGCCTTGTCTGTAATGTCACCAGGATGTCAACCCTATGGTGAACTGCACAGGTTAGCCTGCCTTATGTAAGTACATTTCTTACTCCTAATTCCCCCTCTCTTCTCAAACTGCTGGTCTGTTTTTCCCTTGAATAAAGAGGCTAGAAAGTGAGCCATCACTGAATCTCACTGAATCATGCTGCAGCAACCATGCGATGTGTAACTCATAGCGATGCACTGCTCAGCGCAGGGATGGCTAGGTACCTGAAATCACAGCACTGGAAATGAGAAATAACTGTTGAAAGGAAGTCTTTCCACCCTCAGAAGAATGTTTTGTCTTTGTCATCCCCTACACAGACCAAAAGTCACGACAATAGCTTATGCAGCTAAAAGTATTCTTGCTTTAAATTCAGGAATTTAGCCACACAA
The DNA here is from genome assembly GCA_022702515.1 of Ilyophis sp. 1 JC-2022. NCBI lineage: Eukaryota > Metazoa > Chordata > Actinopteri > Anguilliformes > Synaphobranchidae > Ilyophis > Ilyophis sp. 1 JC-2022. Next base: position 26,593,003 of record CM040395.1, on the reverse strand, counting down.
TAAATGAACTGTGGGCGCGCACATGTGTGTAGGTTGAAACACTCCAAATATTTTCATTTTTGCAAAGAAAACAACAGAATAACTTGGGTATAATGTAAAAACAGTAAATCTCTCCTTAAATCATATTATAGGTTTGTAACATACTGGTAAGATAACAATGCTTTGCCAAAGCCAACAGCAGGGTCATTTAAGCCAAGCTCAAAATTTTTAGAATGCTATCAACTTTTCAACTTTTGAAAGACTGTATGTGTGGGTGTGTATTTCTGTGACTCGGCTTGTTGGGGGTGGGGACATTTTAAAAAAACTATATCAGCGCATACTGTATATAAACTATATATATAAGATTTTCATGGTTGAGCAGAGAGGAGGAAAAGGCCTTCAACATATCCCCTTTCACAGTGAAAGTCAGGAAGAATTATATTCTGAAGGACTGTTGGTGTTTTTCGCTGATCATAAAGTTATGCTCATGAATATCACATGGCCTTGAGTATTTGAGAATACATAATTACATAATTCTTACACTGAAAAATGACTCATATCCTGCCATTGTTTTATCTTAATACCACCCAGCAGTGTCTGCAGTCTCCCCTGTTCTCAATATGGTCACTGAGATTTTGGGGTCAGATTTTGGATTTGATATTGAAGTATACTATACTATATAAGTATAATATACTATTTTCATAAGTAGCAGCAAAAGGGAATAACAAATCCAAGGGCTGTCTTAAACTCATAAACACTGTGGTTCTGTTTCAGGTCTTATGATGCATTGTGCGCAAACATTTTTTTCAATGGAAACTAACACAAGTTAATGCTAACAAATAAAATTGGTAAAAAAGGCCAGGCCATAAAAACTGAAGGATCCTGGGGTTTTTCATTTGTCTTTCCTTCAGACAGCATGACCTGTGTCTTCTAGTGGGGGAAATAGTCACTGGCTAACTGGTAGGTTCACCTCAGGGGTGGCTTCAGATCATCTGCCACACTCCTTGTTTGAGTGTGGGTGGGAGGAGAAAAAAGTTCAGCAAGTAAAAAAAAAAAAAACATAATTGGAAAAATGCTGAACTAAGAGTGAAGTAAATGAAGGGAATATTCCGGCAGCACGTTAATTTAGCTGAATTGGACATTTTTTAAATCAGCAAATGTTTACAATATGACAAATGTGCCAGACAGTGATGGTTCATAGAATTTCCAGCAGATTCAGTTTGCGAAAATATGAGATATTGACCTCAAAAACGGACTGAATTGACTTGCCAGTAAATGCTTCTTGTTTTGCAAAACAAACCATGAGTCTCAGGGCTAGTAGCTTCAATCTGAAACACGTCCTGCTGGGGGGCCCGGTTTTCGCTGTCTGCATGGGAACTGATCGACTGACCAATCATGAGACGGTGACAGGCCTCAATGGATTAGTCTCATGGCCTCTGAGTCGCCCGGTGACTGATGCGCTCTAATGAGACATGTGCATCACTATCCGTGCGCACAAAGAGGCTTAGCCCCTCAACAGGGATGTGTCTACTTCAATGGCTGAACGGCATATCATTTTGGCTCAGGAGGGTCCAGTTTCCTAAAAACTGCGATGGCGGTTGCCTCCGGAGGCAACAGAGCGCCTGCTTCAGCTTCCACATTCGGCCACAAAGCATAAATCAAGGCCGCTCGCAGACTGCGCCTTCTTAGTCTAAAATAACAGGCACCCAGACGCCCCAGGCCAGCGGAGTGACATTTAAACCGAGGGAAAATATATGCTTAGTCTTAGGTGGTGCGCACGTTCGCCAGCTCAGTGCAGGGAACCCTCCCTCAGTCCCTTTCCCAAAGCCGCTTCTTTTCACTTGGCGGTACGGCGGGGTGAGAAGGAGTTCTGCAGTCACAGCAGGGCTGATAGGTGGTCTACCCTAAATCTAACCGGCGGGCTTCAATTCGGGTTCTCTCGGTGGGTCTCTCGGTGTGCGTGTTTGTTTAAATAATGTTTGCGCAGGATGGCCCGCTGAGACGATGTTCATGATTTACCACAGCCTGGCACTGCTCTCCCAGCCCTGAGAGGGTTTCCTCAGCCCCCTCAAACACAGGGAGGGAGAGAGGGGAGAGAGGGGAGAGAGGGGAGAGGGAGGGAGACTCGTAAAACTCTCAGGAGCGCTAGGGGGTTGCAGGTATGGAAAATGCTGCGAGCTGACACTTGATGTTCTCGACACGGACACCACGGTGGACGCGCAGTTGTTTTGAGAGTGCTGGATTTTTTAACTTCTTTCTCAAGGCCACTTCTGTTAGTAAGTCATGTATACTGTACACGTGCAAAATACATTTTGAAGTGTTTTGTAAATATGAAATATGTGTCATATTTAACACCTAAATCAATTTCTGACGCTAATTTCCAATGAGCTATTATGAATTGTTAATTACAAATAGTGCTTTGTTGCTACATCACTGGGCTGACACTATCACTTTGCAATGCACTCTGGATAAAAGTATCCTCAAAATGAATGTTATGCAATGTCATGCTGAATTTAATAATGAAACAACATTACTTTAATACGTTATGTTTGATTTGAATACATTTTTATGTATGTTTCATTATTTGTGCATGCAGTAACAGTATACATAGTATTCTATTGACCTGAATAATTGATTTGAAGATTTGAAGCATAAAACAAAAAGATTGTATGCTATTACAATGCTTATGCAAATGGCACTGTGTACAATTTTTATTTAAGCTATACATTTTCTATGTTGTGTAAATAGAAATACATTTCTTGTTTGTGGTTCTTACATTTAATAATGAGTATGTTTCATTTCATCTGATGCCTTGGTGGTTAGGGTGTGAGCCCTTAGGTCACCTAATGAGAACTGCTGACCCTGCACTATTTTCAGCACCGCCTTTTGGCTTGGAGCAGCAAGGATGTGTGATGTCACTTCAAACAGAGCAGGCACAATGGAGGAGGGTGGGGGGGAGCGCCGTGGTCCAACCCCCCTGCCTTATCCATGGGAACGTGGGCGGGCCTCCCTCCCAGTGACGGGCACTCCCGTGGGCTGTTTTCTTATGATACGGGCACCTTGAAGCCGGGCCCTACTTCCTGGTTGGACGCCACCACCACCGCCTACTTCCAGGAAAACATCTTGGGAAGCGACAGAGACGAGAGGCCGCGGTTACTGACAAGCATCGCTGAAAGACGCGGTCGCTAAAACTATGGCACGCATCAAACACCACTGAAAGACGCGGTCACTGAAACTATGGCAAGCCTCAAACACCACTGAAATACACGGTCGCTGGAACTATGGCAAGCCTCAAACACTGCTGTCAGGTGACTCCTTCTAGGCGAGGTTTAACAAAAAATAAAGCAGCCCTATTAGCTCTTGTTTATCATCTTATTGGGGTACCAGTGTGTTCAGGGACTTGAACACACAGTTGAGGTAGAAAGACTGCACTTCAGAGCTGTTCTTCTTCAAGGGCATAGAATTCCAATCGGATTCTGCTGCAAAGGCCCTGATTTAACAGCAGAGTGACATGTGTTCCTCAGGCCCAACTTGGTTCCCCAAAAATAAAAATTATAAAAGTTTAAATTTGGTGTGTCTGTTTTAACCATTCATTGCATGTTCATTCAACAAGCTTCAGATATGCCCAGACTTTTTTCTTTTTTTTTGCATGTTCTACATTTTAGAAGTTACTGGCACTTATACAGATTATGTCATTTGTGCCATTTGTGTTGCCGCACAAAGGAGACACACATAATTTCTGGTGAACTCACAGGCTGTGAAATAATTACTGGGGAATAACTGGATCGGCTCGCTCAGGGAAGAACACAAGCAGACCCCCGGACCCCGCGGATGTCGACATTCCTGTGAAGTTTGTGTCATTCTCTTTCCATAATCACATTTAAGGCCTTAATCAGATTAAATATGCACAATGCAAGCTTATCCCACGTGTGGTCTGCTACCCCACCCCTATCCACCCAATCCTATTATTCCACATTTTGATTATAGGATAATACCTGTGGGATAATGTACCATTAATAATGCCACATCAATGTAATGGACAGAACGGGCACATGACTTTGCTGCTCGTTGCCCAGGGGATGCTTTTTGGAAGAAGTCCTTGTGGGAAGTCAAACTGAAGTCAGATGTGGCTGTAAAAAGCTGGTAAAAGGCTGGTAAAAGGCTGCAGTTTAAAGCACAACTGTACTTTGGTAGAACTTTGGGTTGTGTAGTTACCTGGCCATAATATGAGTCCAAATGGTGGTGAAATATGTTCATTAGTTGCTCTGTGCTCCCCTGGGGTAATAATCCAGAATAGGGTATTTGTCGCTCTCCATTCACTTCTATAGGGCAGCTAAAACGGTCTCAAAATGACACTTGTAGCATGTATACGAACGCGAACGAAGCAGATTCTGTCAATACAAACAATAACCAGTCCTCGTACGTATTTTTTGTGTGTAATTAAAACGATTTATAAAAGTACTATTTTCTTCAATGTCGTCAGCAAAACCTAACAAATTGCAGGAGTCATCTCTGCATGGTTAGTAGCTCACTCCTCGTGACGTATCACGCCATTTTCTCCACCACGTTTTCCAAGTTTCCGAGTGATCAAAGGCACAATCCGAGTCCAAACCATAATATCCATATTAGGCGACAAGTAGCACAAATTTTGAGCCTTGAATTACATTAAAACCATTAAAAGAATGATTTTATTGTGTTATGACATCTACTTTGAAGCAATTATGAGTTTTTATTACGTTTTTTTATTACATTATGCACTGTTCTTATACACATCACATGCCTTACCTTATGGTCTTTAGTGCTGATTGCTGAAGGTATTTGTGTGATGCACAATTGGCAGCTGTTTGGCCTAGGGAGGGAGGGGTTTAGCCAGCAGGGCTTTTACAATCATAGTAGATTTTCTCCTCCTGTCTATTGGGCACTTGTACTCTGCCTGTGCCTTCTCAGTGCATCCCCACTGGTGGACTGCACAGTAGTTTTCCATATTGGGAGTACAAGTGAAAATCAATGATAAACATCTGATTTTAAAAACATTTTTAAAAAGGGTCAAATGCATAGTAGTTTTGAAGATCCTACTTGAACATACATAATTGACCCTGGTTAATGTAAGCCAGCATGGACGTGAACAGCTTTTTATCATTCTTAAATCAATGATGAATAAGAGTACTTTAGTCATGAAACCAAGTAGCCTGTTGCACGCCCATCTCCATAGACATAAAATACAGTAGCACTGTTTCCATATGCAATGACCTCACAGTCACACACAGAACAGAAAAACATTGAATAAATGGGAGTACAAACGTATAAAGATGACGGAGGAAGCAAGACAAGATTTAGTGGCTGCAGGTGAGAAACCGGCAGAAAGATGCTTTAGCTTGTCTTCCAGGGTGATGTCACCCAGGCTCCTGAGTGGACAGCGGCTGAGCTCATGGAGGGAGGGGGCGTGAGGCAGTGTCCGACAGACTTCAGGCTGTAAATAAGGCACTGGCAGGGAGACGGACGTTACCGGTAGGGCAGAGTGACCATGGCTGCCCAGCCTTGTCCAATCCAACCCCCCCCCACCCCCCACCCGCCACCCGCCACCCACTCACCTCAATAAAATGGTAAATGTTCGACAACATTATCCACCGTCAACCACAGGCTACAATGCAGTAGCTGTTTAATACACTAGTGCATGAAAGCTTGTCACAAAGGGGATGTAATGTCATATCTACTGTATATCAGACATGTTCATAACTCATAGGGTGAGTATTTCTGTAGACACTGTATTTACATTATAAATATGTGTGGCGGGTAGTACAGTTAGCTAGACTACGCCACCTTGGGAATTTCACCCAAGGAATTAGTTTTGTTCTTTTACCATGCACTAAGCACTTATGGTTCTCTACTCAGGCACCTTCAATTAAATGAAGTAAATAGAAGTGGATTCAATCAATAACAGTTTATTACACCAAATAACAAAATAAAACATGTACCCACAGATATACAATTAGTAAAAGGTATAACAATAAAATCACGGCCGTTCTTCCCCCAGGCCAGTTAGGGGCGCTGCTGAAGTGTGTGAGGAAGAGAACGGCGAGGCGAGAGAGGGCAACTTACCGGAAGGGGACCAGCACACACTCGTGACTCAGACACACGCACTGCAAAGGGTGAAACAATCCAAGTGAGTACGTGCGGTTTAAATCCCCAATATTATCCACACACACACATACACAGCAAGCAGTGAATAAAAGGTCCGCCTTCCGATTCGCGCTATTGCCCCCAGCTACACCAGCACGAAATCTCGACCTTCAGCACAAAACAAAGAAAACAAGAATAGCAGCTTAGCGCACCCAAAGCAACCTACCCGCAGTTAGTTTGTCAGTGAGACGCGAGTCCCACACGTATCTTACGTAAATACTTTAAAAGACCGGTGGATAACCACCATAACATGCATTCATAAATATAACACAGGGATAAGATAATAGCGGTTCGCTGCGGCGAATCTTTCGGCCGGCGACCCAACGTATAGCCGCCGTAGTTATGTGGTTACAACTCCGTTAAACGCAGTGTAGATCATCGGGAATGCTAATATAGGCAAAACAGCAGCCAGCAATGTCCTATAAGAAAACAAGAATAAGTTACTAGGTAGCCATAGCGCCTTCTATCATAGGCTCCTACCATGCATTATTCAGAGAAACAGAAAAGCTAAATGTTTCGCTGTAGTCACGGTACCCAGCTTAATAAAAGTACCTTAAATCTGATTTATAGCCGTCTCATGCGCCACCAGCCCAACTACAGGAACCTATAATGGACAACACTCATCAGTTTACCTGGGATTAGTACAATCATCATACAGCACATGGAACTACCAGCCTACCTTTACAACAGAGGAAGCAGTATGCCCAATGGAACACCCGGAACTGCAACAGGTAAGACCTTTCTCCTTACCTGGCTACTGCAGCCTATTTATAGGCTGTTGTTAGAATTGGGTTTATCTGTCAGCCAATCGGAGAGCTGAATGCCTTCTCACCCACGCAACAACTGTCCAACCAGTTAGCCCTGCTACAATATACCCCTAGCTTTTGTATCATCGTCCCGATGATAAAATAAACTAAGTCCAAGGCCTAAAAATAGCGGAAAGCATACTGCTGGAACCAGGCACCTGGGACTGTGCAGACCCCCCTGCTCTCCCCCCTACTGTCTCTGGTAAATGATGGATATTGGTATGTCTCCCTGCAGTGGTTCGAGTTGTTCTTCGAAGTGGAACTCCGCTTGCGCTCGAATCATGCCTGGAAGACACTGGGGATACACAAGGTGGATTAGGTGGCAATGTGGGTGCTGCTTGTGCCAAAGTCTCAGTTTCAATCCAGAGATCTCCTCCCTCCTCCATGGAGTCCTCCATTGGCATCGACACATCATCCTCTGCACTCCTCAGGGGAGAATTAGGGGCGAGGTTTATAGGGACTGCTTTTAACATTGTTCTGTGCACCCGCTTTACCTGTTGAAGGTTATCCACTGGTGCCACAGTGTATACCGGTCCTCCATCTTCTGGTGCCTTCAGTACCCTGTACACAGTGGGGCTCCACGAATCTTGGATCTTGTTCCTTCCCCTTACACCGTAGTCCTTCAGGTAAACAAACGCATTTTCCTGCAATTCAACATCCCCCACTCGGTTATCATGCCTAGCCTTTCGGCGTTGTGCTGCTGCCTTTAACCTTTCTCTTGCCCCCTCATAGGCTACCTGCAGCCGGCGCTGGTGTTCCTGTACCCATTCCACAACCCCCCCGGGTACAGGTTCTCTTGCTCTCCCCAACAATAAGTCAATGGGTAACTGGGGTTCCTGGCCAAACATCAGGAAGAAGGGGGATTCTCCTGTTGTTTGATGGACCGTAGTGTTATAGGCAAAGGTAACCTGTGGGAGATGTTCTGTCCATTCCCTCTTTTTAGCCAAGGGTAGCGTGCGCAACAAATCATGCAATGTTCTATTAAATCGTTCACACTGCCCATTTCCTTGAGGGTGATAAGGCGTGGTACGCGTCTTTTGGATGCCATACAGATCACACAGCTGTTGTATTAGAGTACTTTCAAAGTTTCTGCCTTGATCCGAGTGGATCCTGCTTGGCACTCCAAATTTATAGAACCATTCCTGCACAATCACTCTAGCCACGGTAGAAGCACGTTGATCTCTAGTGGGAATGGCTTGGGTGTATTTAGAAAACACATCTGTCATCACTAACACATGCTCTCTCCCATCTCTTGCAGGCTCTAAAAGAGTAAAATCAATTGCTAGAATTTGGTTTGGTTGGGACGCTAGCAGATGACCCATAAAGGTCCTAACCTGAGGCTGCGTAGTTTTGGCTAAGGTGCACCGCTCGCACTGTTGACACCAATCCTTGATATCCTGGTGCATCCCAGGCCAATAACACCTCTGTCTCACCAGCTCCGTTGTGCGCTCCACACCCTGGTGTCCATGACTATCGTGTAGCTGGCTCAGCACTTTCCCCTTCAACGCCTCCGGTAGGAGCAGTTGGTAGACTGGTTCCCCACCGTCTGATCGAAAGGTGCGTCTATACAGGGGTCCATCCAGCTCCACAATCCTCTCCCATTGGCGGAGCAATTCTAGCACCGACTTGGAGAGCAGCTTCCTCTCACTCGAATCCGGAGCCCGTCCTCTCCGCCAGAACTGCTGAAAGGTATGTATGGTAGGGTCCAATCCCTGCAATGTACACAAATCTGGAAGAGAGTGGCACGGTAAGGCAGAGATGACAGTCTGTAGCACTGTCCTATTCCCCTCCTGAATGCTACTGTATTGCAGGGGCTCTGGGACGATGGTTCCTGGAACAGCCTTCTCAATGATGGAAGTGTCAGCAACCCCATACTGTCTGGAGAGTGAGTCTGCATTCTTGTTAGCGCGGCCTGGACGATACTGGAGGGTGAAATCAAATGCAGATAACTGGGCCGCCCAACGCTGCTCTGTTGCCCCCAACTTTGCAGTGGCGAGGTGACTTAAAGGGTTATTATCTGTAAAAACAATGCATTTCTGCCCCAAGAGGTACTCCCTAAATTTTTCGGTCATAGCCCACTTCAGACCGAGGAACTCCAGCTTCATGGAGCTGTAGTTAGACATATTCCTCTCCGTAGGCCGGAGTCCACGGCTGGCATAGGCTATTGGCCTGACCTTTCCATCTTGCTCCTGGGATAGGACTGCACCAAGACCCTTATGACTGGCATCAATTTCAAGGATAAACGGTAAGGAAAAATTTGCATATGCTAATACGGGTGCAGCCACCAACCTTGCCTTCAGGTCTTGAAACCCCTGTTCACATTCCTGTGTCCAGTTACTTTCCAAGATCTTCCGTACACTTTTTTTTCTTTCCGTCAGCTCTGCCACCAGCCGGTGTAGGGGAGCAGCCAGTTTCGCGAACCCATCCACAAATCGCCTGTAATAGCTGGCGAACCCCAAGAAAGATCGCAGCTCGGAGACATCGGCAGGACGTGCCCAGTTAGAGACGGCAGTGATCTTCTCTGGATCTGTGGAGACACCTGCACTAGAGATTACGTGACCAAGGTAAATTACCTCCTCCCGCAAAAAGCAGCATTTCCCCAACTTTGCTTTCAGACCTTCCTGTTGGAGGCGACCTAAAACCAATTCAAGGCGTTTCACATGCTCGTCTACTGTTGACGAGAAGACCACCACATCGTCCAGATATAACAGTAGTGACTGAAACCGCTGATCCCCGAATATACGTTCCATCAACCTTTGGAAGGTGCTGGGGGCATTGCATAATCCAAAGGGCATTCTATTAAACTCAAAGAGCCCAAAGGGTGTACAAAAGGCTGTCTTAGCCTTGTCATGCTCAGCTACTGGGACTTGGTTGTAACCGCTCGCTAAATCCATAGTAGAAAACCATCGCGCCCCCGACAAGGCATCTAAGGATTCCTCTATGCGAGGAAGGGGGAAAGCATCCTTACGTGTCCTAGCGTTCAATTGTCGGTAGTCCACACACATGCGCAAACTGCCGTCTTTCTTCTTCACCAGTACAATGGGGGAGGCATAGGGGCTGCTACTTTCCCTGATTACCTGGCTGTCCAGCAGCTGCCTAATATGGGTCTTGACGGCCTCATACTCGGAAGGAGGGATCCGCCGGTACCTCTGCCGCACTGGGGCTTCGTCGAGTACTGGGATCTCATGACAAATTAGGTTAGTACACCCTAAATCTCCCTCATGATCTGCAAACACAGACTTGTAACGATGCAGTAAAGAGCGCACCTGATGTTGCTCTGCAGCAGCTAGCTGAGACAAGTCAATTCCATCAATACACTCCTGCACTGACTTCCCCTGAACGGTCTGAGAGCACAGGTTAGCGGTCACCATGGAATTAGATTTCTCTCGAACTTCCGCAACACCTACAGGCAGACTAACAATATAGGCCTGCCTCAGGACACCAATCCTTGTACGTGGATGGAGAGAGATTTCAGTGACGCCCACATTAACGACGGGGATATAAACTGTACCTCCATACACAGTTACCATAGCTGGAGACACCAACAGACCAGCTGGCAATACCTCCCCATAGTCTAACGGTTCAAATAAAATAGTGCTAGAATTAGCATATTGCTGGGAGCATGTGGTGGCTACCAACTTAATTGTTCCTCCTGGAATGCGTATCACTCTCTGCCCTCTAACTTTTACAACCCCTGCTCTTTCCGGTCTACCTGAGATTTGGTGACAGTAACGCAATGCTTGCTGCCAGGGGTCGCCCTCTTGTTTCATAGAGGGGAGGTCAAATAGTGCAGGGCCATGCTGTCTGAAGAGCTCGTCATAGCATTCTCTTATGACATTCATGCCTAGAATACCAGGCACTTCTAGATTAGTGGAAGAGCCAGGGGAGGTTTTAACAACCAATACTCCCCGCTTAGGGACCAGCTTTCCTAATACCTCAATATCCAGTTCTAAATAACCAATGTATGGAATGTCAAGCCCATTAGCTGCTCTTAACTGTAACCAGTGACAACTCTTAAGTTTCTCACTACCCCAAGGTTCAAGGTGTTGCAAAAAGAATGACTCTGTAATGGTTGAAACCATTGAACCCGTATCTAAGAGACAGGCAACATTCACCCCACCAATGTTTACCCTTACTTGTGGGCAGGGACCCAACAATTTTGATGCAGACCGATTGCTCACCGGAATGATAGAACTTGAGCCAATGGCGGCCCCCTCTGAACTGTGGCTCTGCAGGACAGAAGGAATCAGTTTCCCGAGGGTTGGTGGGTGGTTTGGCCATCTGGTAAGCTGGAAATGGTCGAGACCTGTGGAACTATACGTTCATTGTCACAATTACGTGCAAAATGTCCTGGCTTGCCACACCTCCTACAACACATGGGCCCATCCCTGTTATACTGCCTGCGAGAGTTTTGCAACAATAGCACATTTTGTGACAATTGATTAATTTGTTCCTGTTGTTGTTTCAACATCTGTCTTAATTCGGCCATTTCAGAGCCCTGCACAACACCAGGCCCAACCTCTGATGCCCCCCGGACCCCATACTGTCTGCTACACACAGATGGACAAGAATAACTCCTATCCCTTGCTCCACTGGGCATACCTTCCCTCTCCCATCTGATGGCTTCACTCCGGACATCTAGTAGAGCATACTCTGGATGGCGATGAACAATTTGTTTTAACTCTCTACGAAGAGAACTGTCATTAACATGTTCGACAAATTGGTCCCTTAATAAAATGGTGGAATTAGTCATTCTATTAGGAGCGCTCTGCACAACTTTGTCCATGAGCGCCAACAATACATGCGAGTATTCCTGTAGGGATTCACCTTCCAGCTGTTTCCTAGAAAAGAATCTCTCTTGTAGTGCTACATATGACTGTGAACACCCATACAATTCCTGCAAGATGGAAAAAATGCCCTCAGGATTCTCTCTATCAACTCTAGGTCTGAATTTGATCTCTTCCCTTGCTTCTCCTTCCAGATGATCATAAATAAAATATGCTTGATCCAGGGTGGATAGATGTCTAGCCCGCATACAGGAACACACTTCTTCCATCCATTCTTCTATACCAATACCAGTAGTACCTCTAAACATAGGGCACCTTCTCTCTCTGGGAACATATAATACCCGTTCAGTCACCGGGGTGCTATCAGAATTTGTAGGCCTTAGGCTGATGGAGGGGACAGACTCACCTATACTGGATTGTGCCCTATTGAGGCTCTGTGCGTCTACACGCTCCAGTCGCAGACGTTCATTATCAGCTTTAAGCTGTAAAATCCCTTCTCTCAGCTCTTGTAATTCACTCTCCATCACTACAAATTAGCACCGTACCAATGGGGAATTTCAGCAGTTTGCTGTACCAGCTGCTGTTTTGCAGTACACTACTTGTTTCTTACAAACAATTCTTATCACATCCCCACAATGACAAACCAACTGAATAAAAATAATTTAAAAAAATAAAAACAGATTCCACATCTATTTTGTATCCTGCCGACTACGCCAAAATGTGGCGGGTAGTACAGTTAGCTAGACTACGCCACCTTGGGAATTTCACCCAAGGAATTAGTTTTGTTCTTTTACCATGCACTAAGCACTTATGGTTCTCTACTCAGGCACCTTCAATTAAATGAAGTAAATAGAAGTGGATTCAATCAATAACAGTTTATTACACCAAATAACAAAATAAAACATGTACCCACAGATATACAATTAGTAAAAGGTATAACAATAAAATCACGGCCGTTCTTCCCCCAGGCCAGTTAGGGGCGCTGCTGAAGTGTGTGAGGAAGAGAACGGCGAGGCGAGAGAGGGCAACTTACCGGAAGGGGACCAGCACACACTCGTGACTCAGACACACGCACTGCAAAGGGTGAAACAATCCAAGTGAGTACGTGCGGTTTAAATCCCCAATATTATCCACACACACACATACACAGCAAGCAGTGAATAAAAGGTCCGCCTTCCGATTCGCGCTATTGCCCCCAGCTACACCAGCACGAAATCTCGACCTTCAGCACAAAACAAAGAAAACAAGAATAGCAGCTTAGCGCACCCAAAGCAACCTACCCGCAGTTAGTTTGTCAGTGAGACGCGAGTCCCACACGTATCTTACGTAAATACTTTAAAAGACCGGTGGATAACCACCATAACATGCATTCATAAATATAACACAGGGATAAGATAATAGCGGTTCGCTGCGGCGAATCTTTCGGCCGGCGACCCAACGTATAGCCGCCGTAGTTATGTGGTTACAACTCCGTTAAACGCAGTGTAGATCATCGGGAATGCTAATATAGGCAAAACAGCAGCCAGCAATGTCCTATAAGAAAACAAGAATAAGTTACTAGGTAGCCATAGCGCCTTCTATCATAGGCTCCTACCATGCATTATTCAGAGAAACAGAAAAGCTAAATGTTTCGCTGTAGTCACGGTACCCAGCTTAATAAAAGTACCTTAAATCTGATTTATAGCCGTCTCATGCGCCACCAGCCCAACTACAGGAACCTATAATGGACAACACTCATCAGTTTACCTGGGATTAGTACAATCATCATACAGCACATGGAACTACCAGCCTACCTTTACAACAGAGGAAGCAGTATGCCCAATGGAACACCCGGAACTGCAACAGGTAAGACCTTTCTCCTTACCTGGCTACTGCAGCCTATTTATAGGCTGTTGTTAGAATTGGGTTTATCTGTCAGCCAATCGGAGAGCTGAATGCCTTCTCACCCACGCAACAACTGTCCAACCAGTTAGCCCTGCTACAATATACCCCTAGCTTTTGTATCATCGTCCCGATGATAAAATAAACTAAGTCCAAGGCCTAAAAATAGCGGAAAGCATACTGCTGGAACCAGGCACCTGGGACTGTGCAGACCCCCCTGCTCTCCCCCCTACTGTCTCTGGTAAATGATGGATATTGGTATGTCTCCCTGCAGTGGTTCGAGTTGTTCTTCGAAGTGGAACTCCGCTTGCGCTCGAATCATGCCTGGAAGACACTGGGGATACACAAGGTGGATTAGGTGGCAATGTGGGTGCTGCTTGTGCCAAAGTCTCAGTTTCAATCCAGAGATCTCCTCCCTCCTCCATGGAGTCCTCCATTGGCATCGACACATCATCCTCTGCACTCCTCAGGGGAGAATTAGGGGCGAGGTTTATAGGGACTGCTTTTAACATTGTTCTGTGCACCCGCTTTACCTGTTGAAGGTTATCCACTGGTGCCACAGTGTATACCGGTCCTCCATCTTCTGGTGCCTTCAGTACCCTGTACACAGTGGGGCTCCACGAATCTTGGATCTTGTTCCTTCCCCTTACACCGTAGTCCTTCAGGTAAACAAACGCATTTTCCTGCAATTCAACATCCCCCACTCGGTTATCATGCCTAGCCTTTCGGCGTTGTGCTGCTGCCTTTAACCTTTCTCTTGCCCCCTCATAGGCTACCTGCAGCCGGCGCTGGTGTTCCTGTACCCATTCCACAACCCCCCCGGGTACAGGTTCTCTTGCTCTCCCCAACAATAAGTCAATGGGTAACTGGGGTTCCTGGCCAAACATCAGGAAGAAGGGGGATTCTCCTGTTGTTTGATGGACCGTAGTGTTATAGGCAAAGGTAACCTGTGGGAGATGTTCTGTCCATTCCCTCTTTTTAGCCAAGGGTAGCGTGCGCAACAAATCATGCAATGTTCTATTAAATCGTTCACACTGCCCATTTCCTTGAGGGTGATAAGGCGTGGTACGCGTCTTTTGGATGCCATACAGATCACACAGCTGTTGTATTAGAGTACTTTCAAAGTTTCTGCCTTGATCCGAGTGGATCCTGCTTGGCACTCCAAATTTATAGAACCATTCCTGCACAATCACTCTAGCCACGGTAGAAGCACGTTGATCTCTAGTGGGAATGGCTTGGGTGTATTTAGAAAACACATCTGTCATCACTAACACATGCTCTCTCCCATCTCTTGCAGGCTCTAAAAGAGTAAAATCAATTGCTAGAATTTGGTTTGGTTGGGACGCTAGCAGATGACCCATAAAGGTCCTAACCTGAGGCTGCATAGTTTTGGCTAAGGTGCACCGCTCGCACTGTTGACACCAATCCTTGATATCCTGGTGCATCCCAGGCCAATAACACCTCTGTCTCACCAGCTCCGTTGTGCGCTCCACACCCTGGTGTCCATGACTATCGTGTAGCTGGCTCAGCACTTTCCCCTTCAACGCCTCCGGTAGGAGCAGTTGGTAGACTGGTTCCCCACCGTCTGATCGAAAGGTGCGTCTATACAGGGGTCCATCCAGCTCCACAATCCTCTCCCATTGGCGGAGCAATTCTAGCACCGACTTGGAGAGCAGCTTCCTCTCACTCGAATCCGGAGCCCGTCCTCTCCGCCAGAACTGCTGAAAGGTATGTATGGTAGGGTCCAATC
This sequence comes from Ilyophis sp. 1 JC-2022, assembly GCA_022702515.1. Taxonomy (NCBI): domain Eukaryota; kingdom Metazoa; phylum Chordata; class Actinopteri; order Anguilliformes; family Synaphobranchidae; genus Ilyophis; species Ilyophis sp. 1 JC-2022. The sequence goes on along the minus strand of CM040395.1, from coordinate 26,577,620 downwards.
CCTGCAATGTACACAAATCTGGAAGAGAGTGGCACGGTAAGGCAGAGATGACAGTCTGTAGCACTGTCCTATTCCCCTCCTGAATGCTACTGTATTGCAGGGGCTCTGGGACGATGGTTCCTGGAACAGCCTTCTCAATGATGGAAGTGTCAGCAACCCCATACTGTCTGGAGAGTGAGTCTGCATTCTTGTTAGCGCGGCCTGGACGATACTGGAGGGTGAAATCAAATGCAGATAACTGGGCCGCCCAACGCTGCTCTGTTGCCCCCAACTTTGCAGTGGCGAGGTGACTTAAAGGGTTATTATCTGTAAAAACAATGCATTTCTGCCCCAAGAGGTACTCCCTAAATTTTTCGGTCATAGCCCACTTCAGACCGAGGAACTCCAGCTTCATGGAGCTGTAGTTAGACATATTCCTCTCCGTAGGCCGGAGTCCACGGCTGGCATAGGCTATTGGCCTGACCTTTCCATCTTGCTCCTGGGATAGGACTGCACCAAGACCCTTATGACTGGCATCAATTTCAAGGATAAACGGTAAGGAAAAATTTGCATATGCTAATACGGGTGCAGCCACCAACCTTGCCTTCAGGTCTTGAAACCCCTGTTCACATTCCTGTGTCCAGTTACTTTCCAAGATCTTCCGTACACTTTTTTTTCTTTCCGTCAGCTCTGCCACCAGCCGGTGTAGGGGAGCAGCCAGTTTCGCGAACCCATCCACAAATCGCCTGTAATAGCTGGCGAACCCCAAGAAAGATCGCAGCTCGGAGACATCGGCAGGACGTGCCCAGTTAGAGACGGCAGTGATCTTCTCTGGATCTGTGGAGACACCTGCACTAGAGATTACGTGACCAAGGTAAATTACCTCCTCCCGCAAAAAGCAGCATTTCCCCAACTTTGCTTTCAGACCTTCCTGTTGGAGGCGACCTAAAACCAATTCAAGGCGTTTCACATGCTCGTCTACTGTTGACGAGAAGACCACCACATCGTCCAGATATAACAGTAGTGACTGAAACCGCTGATCCCCGAATATACGTTCCATCAACCTTTGGAAGGTGCTGGGGGCATTGCATAATCCAAAGGGCATTCTATTAAACTCAAAGAGCCCAAAGGGTGTACAAAAGGCTGTCTTAGCCTTGTCATGCTCAGCTACTGGGACTTGGTTGTAACCGCTCGCTAAATCCATAGTAGAAAACCATCGCGCCCCCGACAAGGCATCTAAGGATTCCTCTATGCGAGGAAGGGGGAAAGCATCCTTACGTGTCCTAGCGTTCAATTGTCGGTAGTCCACACACATGCGCAAACTGCCGTCTTTCTTCTTCACCAGTACAATGGGGGAGGCATAGGGGCTGCTACTTTCCCTGATTACCTGGCTGTCCAGCAGCTGCCTAATATGGGTCTTGACGGCCTCATACTCGGAAGGAGGGATCCGCCGGTACCTCTGCCGCACTGGGGCTTCGTCGAGTACTGGGATCTCATGACAAATTAGGTTAGTACACCCTAAATCTCCCTCATGATCTGCAAACACAGACTTGTAACGATGCAGTAAAGAGCGCACCTGATGTTGCTCTGCAGCAGCTAGCTGAGACAAGTCAATTCCATCAATACACTCCTGCACTGACTTCCCCTGAACGGTCTGAGAGCACAGGTTAGCGGTCACCATGGAATTTGATTTCTCTCGAACTTCCGCAACACCTACAGGCAGACTAACAATATAGGCCTGCCTCAGGACACCAATCCTTGTACGTGGATGGAGAGAGATTTCAGTGACGCCCACATTAACGACGGGGATATAAACTGTACCTCCATACACAGTTACCATAGCTGGAGACACCAACAGACCAGCTGGCAATACCTCCCCATAGTCTAACGGTTCAAATAAAATAGTGCTAGAATTAGCATATTGCTGGGAGCATGTGGTGGCTACCAACTTAATTGTTCCTCCTGGAATGCGTATCACTCTCTGCCCTCTAACTTTTACAACCCCTGCTCTTTCCGGTCTACCTGAGATTTGGTGACAGTAACGCAATGCTTGCTGCCAGGGGTCGCCCTCTTGTTTCATAGAGGGGAGGTCAAATAGTGCAGGGCCATGCTGTCTGAAGAGCTCGTCATAGCATTCTCTTATGACATTCATGCCTAGAATACCAGGCACTTCTAGATTAGTGGAAGAGCCAGGGGAGGTTTTAACAACCAATACTCCCCGCTTAGGGACCAGCTTTCCTAATACCTCAATATCCAGTTCTAAATAACCAATGTATGGAATGTCAAGCCCATTAGCTGCTCTTAACTGTAACCAGTGACAACTCTTAAGTTTCTCACTACCCCAAGGTTCAAGGTGTTGCAAAAAGAATGACTCTGTAATGGTTGAAACCATTGAACCCGTATCTAAGAGACAGGCAACATTCCATCCCCACAATGACAAACCAACTGAATAAAAATAATTTAAAAAAATAAAAACAGATTCCACATCTATTTTGTATCCTGCCGACTACGCCAAAATGTGGCGGGTAGTACAGTTAGCTAGACTACGCCACCTTGGGAATTTCACCCAAGGAATTAGTTTTGTTCTTTTACCATGCACTAAGCACTTATGGTTCTCTACTCAGGCACCTTCAATTAAATGAAGTAAATAGAAGTGGATTCAATCAATAACAGTTTATTACACCAAATAACAAAATAAAACATGTACCCACAGATATACAATTAGTAAAAGGTATAACAATAAAATCACGGCCGTTCTTCCCCCAGGCCAGTTAGGGGCGCTGCTGAAGTGTGTGAGGAAGAGAACGGCGAGGCGAGAGAGGGCAACTTACCGGAAGGGGACCAGCACACACTCGTGACTCAGACACACGCACTGCAAAGGGTGAAACAATCCAAGTGAGTACGTGCGGTTTAAATCCCCAATATTATCCACACACACACATACACAGCAAGCAGTGAATAAAAGGTCCGCCTTCCGATTCGCGCTATTGCCCCCAGCTACACCAGCACGAAATCTCGACCTTCAGCACAAAACAAAGAAAACAAGAATAGCAGCTTAGCGCACCCAAAGCAACCTACCCGCAGTTAGTTTGTCAGTGAGACGCGAGTCCCACACGTATCTTACGTAAATACTTTAAAAGACCGGTGGATAACCACCATAACATGCATTCATAAATATAACACAGGGATAAGATAATAGCGGTTCGCTGCGGCGAATCTTTCGGCCGGCGACCCAACGTATAGCCGCCGTAGTTATGTGGTTACAACTCCGTTAAACGCAGTGTAGATCATCGGGAATGCTAATATAGGCAAAACAGCAGCCAGCAATGTCCTATAAGAAAACAAGAATAAGTTACTAGGTAGCCATAGCGCCTTCTATCATAGGCTCCTACCATGCATTATTCAGAGAAACAGAAAAGCTAAATGTTTCGCTGTAGTCACGGTACCCAGCTTAATAAAAGTACCTTAAATCTGATTTATAGCCGTCTCATGCGCCACCAGCCCAACTACAGGAACCTATAATGGACAACACTCATCAGTTTACCTGGGATTAGTACAATCATCATACAGCACATGGAACTACCAGCCTACCTTTACAACAGAGGAAGCAGTATGCCCAATGGAACACCCGGAACTGCAACAGGTAAGACCTTTCTCCTTACCTGGCTACTGCAGCCTATTTATAGGCTGTTGTTAGAATTGGGTTTATCTGTCAGCCAATCGGAGAGCTGAATGCCTTCTCACCCACGCAACAACTGTCCAACCAGTTAGCCCTGCTACATATGCAATGCATTATATATTAACAAATGATTATTAAAGGAGAGCATAGTTTTGTCCATTCAGCTGAGGACCCATGGGCATAAGAGGAGCTTGATATATATATAGACTTTTATAGTGATAATATTAGTAGCCTATGTAATTAACAGATTTGCCAGCTATGTACCTAACAGACCATAATGTAGACCAGTGGTCCCCAACCCTGTTCCTGGAGATCTACCATCCTGGAGGTTTTCACTCCATCCTTCACAAAGCACACTTCATTCCACAACTAGAGATCTCATTGAGCTGCTAATTAGTAGAAACAGGTGTGCCAAAATAAGGTTGAAATGAAAGATCTCCAGGAACAGGGTTGGGGATCACTGATGTAGACTATATTGGGATCAAATTACGGTGATCTAACAGTCTTGGTTCTGATTCGGCACGGTCACAGGGGATTTTTTACTAACTATTTTTATGAACTATTTCCACCATGCTGATTGGTAATAATACTTTTGTTCCACTCTGCTTTACAATGGAGTCCAATGGGGTATATATAGATGCAGGTTCAATGTACCCCAAACAAGTCCAGTTTATCTAAACCTCTTATTTGGTGAAAACGAGTGTGTAAGTTGAAATTTATGCCAAAATTACAAAGAAAATACATTCCGTTTCATGCTATTTGAACTTGCAGAATTGACCAACCGTAGCTTACTTACCTATTCAGCTCAGAAGGAAACGTAGGCCTATTGTTTTCAGTGGTGTGTGGCTCACCTTCATGGAAAATCAAAATCGAAAAACTGTTGCAATGGCTGATTATCCATCAGACTACTACGAGGATGTTGAGTCTCTTCACTTTGATGGCCACCCATGTCTGTTTGAACCAAAATAGCCTACTATGCGTCTTCCCTGTCTCAGCCTTCATTTTCCATCTATCCTCTTCAATTTGATTCTTCGTCTGTGTATTGTAGAAATAGCAGAAATTAGCTTGTTTGTGTGTGTGTAGAAATGATCACACGGACTTGGAGCAAACCACTGGTTTAATCAGCAATATCAAAACCGGGTGAGCATAGCTGACATTCCGAGTTCACTTGCCTGACGAACTAGACAGCTAGCTACGGTGGCTCCCAATGAGCAAAAAGGACAAGTGTAAGTGTATCAAACCATGTTGAGCACAATCTCAAAACGTATCTCAAAATAAATTAGTAATAATTTTACCTATTTATCTTGGTTATTAAAGAATTAACTGTTTGATCAGGCAATGTGAACAGAAATAGGTTGAGAATGATAATCGGTTTTAAGGTAATCCTATGAAACCCCTTTTCCCAGCCCACTGATTTTTACCTCCACATCCAAATGAAAATGAATAGCCTAACTAGCCTATAGATTCATATTTCAAAAAATATGAATATAAAAACCTTTTATTTTTATGATATAGTTTTCCCATTTTGTTCCCTCCTTCGTTTCTGCCACTCCATGGCCTAAACCTTGGAATTTATTTAAGCAATATCACACGAGAGGGATTGCCATTAAATGCTACTATTCAGCACGACTGTGATTCGGTCGCGTGAATCTAGTTGCCATCTTTTTCAATTACGACTCAACGGCGTTCTGATTGCTGGGTGAAGCGATCTCGATATATGAAAGAAGGTTTGTTTGAGTGTTTGTGCCGTGCTGTGTTTGATCCAGCTTAGGAAGTGTTGCGGTGTGTAGGCATGTATGCCTATGCCTCCGCCCATGTTTGAAGTTGATGTGGCCTGTCAAACAGAGGGTTGGACTCTTGCATTTTATGCAACCACAACTAGGTTTCTGTGATGAGAGATATGCAGATCCGATTCGCATCATTCGGCTGCGGTGATTTCCTAAAATAATCAGGTCATAGGGGCCCTCTAAACTGGCTCCGCACCCTCTGTCCTAATAACCAAGCTCTGCCACTGCCTATGGGGCGTCCTTGTGGAATAATAATAATAATAATAATATAGAAGAAGAAGGATGTAACATATAATGTATGTGTATCTTTGGAATACATTTAAGGTCTTTACTAAGCACATGCTAAATTAATAACACAACCAATGATTTGTGCAAAACAAAGACCATGACCAATCATTGGTCATGTTATTGGTTTTGCGTGTGCTAAACAGTTTTCCACATACTAAAGGCCTTAGTACATCACACACTTGCCAATGTCTCATAATCTGCTCTTCGTTTAAACTGTTTCCGAATGAATGGCATGAAGCATTCATTATTGGAGCAAATGTAAGGGTGTAGTATTAACAGAACTGAGCCTTGAATGACCCAGTCAGGATTACAGGCAGATTCATGCACAGTCATGATGGCAAATGTTTCTGTGGCAGCTGTCTGTGGAGACACCCAAGGTCAAGACAAGACAAATCCGCAGCTGGAACCGTGTCAGGTTCAGATGGACGTCGGCGTTCCGTGGCGGATCCTGCGCTGAGATTTGGATCAACGGAATTTCGGCAGGTCCTGGCACGGTGATTGACGGCGGCGGGCAACAGCCGCAAAACCACTGAGCAGAGAATGGGCACAGGGCAGCTCTCTGGGACCTGTGACCACAGGAGAAAGTAAACAGCAGGCTCTCAGTGCCCCCCACCGCTCCAAACCCCAGTTTGGCAGAAATAACGTAGAGTAAAAGAGCTGGCTGTGCCAGGGTAGGACATTGTTTACTCAGATCACAGTATGGGGTAAGAGGAGACGAGTGTCACATATTTATGAACAAGTAATATTCTGGTACTACATAATTAAAAAGGACAAAGTGCAGGATATATGAATTAAACTTAAATGGAGGTCAAATTTATTGATAAAATATTGATTTATTTTGTGTCAGGGTATTAAAATCTTCAAACAGACACTGGAAACAAGGAAAGGCCTGAAATACTTTTAAAATTTGTCTGCTACTCATTCTTTAGCAACCCAGAAATATTCACTGTATATGGTTGATTCTGCATTCTGATCTGTATTCGATTTGTTTGTGAGTCGTAATGGAAAACATAGTAGCAAGTAACTATTACCAAAGTGCCTGTTTAAAAAAAAAAAAAAAGCAGACAGCACACTCAGAATGTTTTAGTTTTGGCTATAAAATGGCAACGCAGATCTACACAGACACCATAAGGTTTAAATGTAACATACTGTAACAGCCTAATGGACACAGTCGTGGAACAACACAGGCTAAATGCAACGGTGGGCTCAGGTACTGTAGTTTTCTCAGCTAAATTGAAGGATGGGCCAGTTAAAGAAAAAGTGTTAAGACCTGTCAGCAATGCTGCACCATTGCAATATCAGATTATACAAACTGTTGCTGCCTTCATGTGCTGTCGGAAATATCTTGCACGCACATGAACCCATAAAGTTGTAATTATGGGTGGGAAACTGGCATTTTTCTATGATACCAGCGTTGTGCCATTTTGTAGGCGTGTCCCCAGAGCAAAAGGGGCAAAAGCGGGGTGTCAACCGTTAACACTAACCTACGAATAATATGTTGTCATTTTATGTTAGTATTTCGTATAAATATTTTAGTAAATGAGTATTTCATATTTATTTTTAGTTATCACATGTTTTTGTGCATATTTACACCTGTTAGCTATTGAAAGCCAACCTTTTTTTTTCTATGAAGCCAGTGGTTAGCCTGTTACTAACCAGGGGACTCCTGTCAACAAAGCAGTGTATGCGTGAGAATACTGTTTATACAAAAGATCTGTGCTGCTTGCCTTCAAAAATAAAATACTTACCACAGAAAACTTGCTTCCATAGGGCATCCATTTTTTTCTGTTTATTTCTGACCAAGAGTACTTCAATGCGTGACATGCGGTAATTACGACTGCCGAAATCGGAAATGGGAGCTAACGAGCAGCACATGAAGCCAGCATGCACCCCGCTTCGTCCTCACTCCTCAAGTCCTCAAACACCTCCGTTCATTTTCTCCCCAGACAATCCTCCTCCTCTCCTCGTGCATTACCCCTAATCTCTCTCTCTCTCTCTCTCTCTCTCTCTCCCTACTGTTCTCTTACAGTTGCTGACCTCTCAACATCTTCTATCCCACCATCCATCTACCTGCTTCTTGGATGAAAGTAATGTAATAAATGGACCGTAATGAAATTTGATGTAATGTATTGGTCCTCTCCATGCCTTCCGTGTCTTATCACTGCTATGCTGATGATACACAACTTTTCCCCTTCTTCTCAGCCCCTGATACACTGGTCTCAGCATGCATCTCAGATTGCCTACAAGACATCTGAACCTGGATGGCAAACTATCACCTAAAGATGAGATTCTACACTCAACAGCCAAGTCTGCCTGATTGACCTCTCTCTCAGTCTGGTTGGACACCGCAGTATCAACGTCTACATCTGCTAAGAACCTTTTTTTTTTAATGGTATAAGTATCACTGTGTAAAGATAGGCTAGCCATGTAACGGTATTTACTTTTGTTTACAGTACTAGTACAGTACTTTTGTATTCCTTTTAAGTTCTCCAGTTTTGTAGGCTACTGTGGATAAGAGTGTCTGCTAAATGATTGCAGTGTAATGTCAACAATTATATTTTTCACATAGTTTTTTATTTATTTGTGCTTTACACTTTGGTCCCTCACATTTAGGGCCATAACTCAATGCGTCTGATCCTGAACCATGTCACCAGATATGGTCTACAAGATTAATAAAAAAAACCTCTTAAGTGATTTGGGAGTTGATGAGTGATATGTATCTATGCCTACCCACCACAGTGCCTGACTCCACAGTGAACCGGGGTCAGCAGTTGTCAGAAGACCTCCAGCAAAACATCCTCGGCCCTCATCTCCTAGTAACACTACCCTAAAAACAAAGCCAGCCGGTTGGGGGTACGCAGGCCTTCTATGGAGAGCATACCACACAGCATCATCAGGGGCCCTCCTTCAGAGCACAGAGCGGAGGGCTGAATATATATTCCGTGTGAATATTGTTGTCGGGAGAGTGCAAAACATCCAGGGGCCATAAATCTGAAGTGTGCACGGCTTCCACCTCCACCTCCCTGGACTGTGGTTTAGTATCCCTGAGCAGGCCTGACAACAGCTTTTTTATTTTTTATTTTTTTGTGCAAGACGCACGGACGGCTTATTAAAAACAGCTGGACCCTTCTCCCTCGCGAGCTCGGCGGAGTGAAAAAAAAAACGCTCGCTGGCTGCTCCCCGGCCCGCTCTGGAGGAGCAGAGAGCGGCTGCTCCACCCATTTCCTTTCCGTGCCCTTCCCAGGCATGTCAGTGAGCCTCCGAGCCAAAACAAATCAGACCTGCAGCGGCTTCTGGAGAGAGCAGGGCCCAGCCAGTGCGGTAATTACAGACGGCAAGGCGGGGGTGCCGGGTTGGGGATGGATGGGGATGGGGTAGCGGTGGAAGGGGGGGGATGGGGTAGCGGTGGAAGGGGGGGGATGGGGTAGCGGTGGAAGGGGGGCAATTGGGGGTGGGTGAAGGGATAAGGGGTGGAGGGGGAGACATGAGAGGCGGGGGTTGTCGGGGGGCTGTGCCAGGTGGAATCCTCCCCTGCCAAGTCCTTTAAAGGATCCACAAGGGAAATGAAAACACCAAAATAAACATGGTGATTTTGGGCTAAGACGCGGTGTTCTGCTAGCTTTCAGCGATCCCCCTGCTGGAATGCCCTGGCAGGAGAAATGGTCTTTATATTATGAGTGTGTGTGTGTGTGTGTTTATTTGTATGTCTGTGTAGAATGGGGCCACACATCACAATATAGAAAAATATTTCTCAGCATTGTTTGTACTTGTGGGTCAACTGTCATGTCTTATGCTATTGGTTCTGCGCATGGGCGTAGGATTATGGGGGGACACGGGCGACGTGTCCCCATCAATGTTAAAATTATGCGGAAAGATTTGTAACGTTCGTAAACATAGTATGAATTATTAACCCACGCCCTCGCTACTTCAAACAGTAGCAATGGTTTATCTCATGGCCACGACAAGTTTGAATTTATGATGGGATAGTCAACAATTAGAGGTGATTGCTCAAGCTGATAATACTATGGACAATTCCCATAACCCAGTGTTTTGTGTAACATTATGGATAATATAATCAGATTGGTTGTAATGGAGAAGTCAGATGGAAAAAAAAAGGCGAGAAACTTCACGGAGTATGAAATCGAGACGCTCATTACGGGGTAGAGCAGATGGTTTGTTTGGTGCATAGGCGGTTTTTGCTACGTTTCGTTTGTCTCACCTGAAACGGTCCTCTCAACTGAAAATGAAATCAAAATCCCCACAGTGAATAAAAGAACCGCCGAACCAGTAGTTTCCCCATTCAGCTAGGCTACTTCAGCTACTACCCTTTTAACTCGGTCCTGGGGCCCCCTGCATATGCTGGTTTTCGTTCCAACCACAATTGCAATCCCTGAATTTTGTGTTGATTTTTCTTAATTAGGTGTTTTTCATGTTTAGAGGGATTATTTCCCTTCTGAAGCCACATGTTAGCAATAGCTATGCATGTCATGAAGAATAAAAGTCCAATAATTCACATTGTGCTATATTGCAAACAATTACAAAAAGAGAGGTAGAAATGTTTTAACTGATCAAATTAAACAAATTAAAAACTGAGGTGAATCAATAGGCTCATAATTGGTGAAATTGTGGACTCATGGCAAATAAAACTAGCTACTTGGTAAATAATGAACAATTCAAAAGAAAAAGCAAATGATAATGAGCCAAACCTGCATTGAGTTAATAATTTTAAGGAAAAAATTAAGGAACTTAAAATGCAAGTGTTCAACTATAGGTATAATATACTATTGATTCATCTCAGTCTTTTAATTGATCAGTTAAAAAAAAATGTTACCTTGTATTATTGTTTGCAAGATAGAATTGTAAGTACAATGTGAACATGGGATAGTCTTCATGGTATGCATAAGTATTTCTGACATAATTTGTTTTAACAGGGTAAATAATCCATCTAAACATGGAAAACACCTAATTAAGAAAAATTAACAGCTTGTTAAAATGTTGGGATTGCAATTGTGGTTGGAACAAAAACCAGCATACACAGGGGGCCCCCAGGACAGAATTTGAGAACCACAGTTTAAAATGTTATAAACTTATTTTATCAACTAATGTACTGATTAGCCTACCATGGCTTTAGATTTATATGAAAGATATCTCAAATCTCGCCAAGTGCTTTGAAAAATGTTTTTTTCCCCCACAAAATGTTCATAATAAAACATTTTATTTTAGAAAATGAGGTTTAAAAGGCAAAAATCTTTTTGGGGGTGGACCCCCAGAACCCCCCGATACTTCATTCTCGCCTTGTGCCCCACCAACATCTCTTGATTCCCCCCAATAAAAGCAGTCTAGAAACTGCCCTGACCACAGCAATTCCTCAATTATGTTATTTTTCATATAAATCAGATTCCTTGTATTAGAGCTCCAAGTGTAATAAGCAATGTTGGCGATGTAGGAGACACAATGTGCTAGGCTACAATGTGCATTGCTTTGCTCATGGGAATGGTTGAGGGCCTGGGTCCAATAGTCATGGTTCGCTACTGTTGGATGGTACATTATTAGTGTCTCCCTCCATTATCATCACAAAGAAAATGTACTGTTCGTGGTCCCCCCCAATGTTCAAATCAAACCTAAGCCAGCATACACAGGGGGCCCCCAGGACAGAATTTGAGAACCGGCAGTGTAGCAGTGTAGTATAATGGTTAAGGAGCTGGACTTGTAACTGAAAGGTTGCAGGTTCGATTCCCAGATCGGACACTGCCGTTGTACCCTTGAGCAAGGTACTTAACCTGCATTGCTTCAGTATATATCCAGCTGTATGAATGGATAAATGTAATAAGAAGTATGTAAGTCGCTCTGGATAAGAGCGTCTGCTAAATGCCTACAATGTAATGTAATGTAAGCCCCTGGTCCTGCATGTGATAGTCAGCTTTGTTTTTGCACATAAAAGCCATCATTTACCACCCCTTAACCTGCCCAAGATACCAGCAAAATGTATACAATAAAAAACGGCATGGTTTGCTTTCATTGTCTAATTCAAGTGTCTCATTGTCTGCCATCTTCCCTCTCTGGTCTAGGCCCTATTGCTTGCTGTTGTTTCGAATGCCCTTTCTCTTCCCTGAATCAGAACAACAATCATGAGAGTTATTAGCTCTCATATGGTTCAAACCACTGTTTGCACTCTGTTCTTGGAATTCATTCATGGCTGGCCAGGCACCTGTTTTTCTTTAGCTGGATAAAGCTCTGGTGTTCCTCCTCATCTCTTAGTTAAACATGCTGTCTAATTGTCCTAATCCATCCGTTTTGCCCCTGGGCATTGTTTTACTTCCTTTAAAATATCAGAGAATAGTAACAAAAAAATGTACTGACTGAAAATTAAATCGACTCATTTGGTCAAAATGAACAATGAAACTAAAGAAATGACCCCGTGCTTACTGGGAGGGTCGTGTGCGCAGACATTGTTTTGCATAAATAAATAATAGGTTAAAGCCCATACCTAGGCTTGGAATATAATTCTCACACTGATGCCACTGTGGCTTGGTGGTGAAGAAGGTTCCTGGGCTGGGCTGAGCTCATAAACTAGAGGTATGTGATGGAGAAATCCCAAAGTCAAAAATTGTAACTTTGAGTAAAGCAACCTGAATACTTTCAGTAAATTGGCAAGCGGGAAAAAATGTATAAAGTCACCCTGAATGACATTAGTGGCGATTAGGTGTACTGTGAAATGGTTAAATAAATCTTTCAAAAACCTCTAATTGATTGTCATGTAACAGATATATAACTAAATGTTCTTCAAGCTCCCGTATTGTCTATGTCTGCTCTATGACAGACACTACATATATCATAAATATACAGCATGATAGTTATATAGTTATAACCTAAGGCTGAATAAATAGCATATCAAGGGCATTTCCTTTGTTATTCAATCAAAAGTTTGCACCATTTATGATAATGTGCCTGTTTTCTATTTAACAAATGGCTACCATACTGAATTCACCCTTGGACATTAACACTTTCAAATGAATGCAAGCAATGTATCATCATGTGAAAAATGTAAATGAACAAGGAGAACACTTAAAACAGCCACAGTCTCATTTTAGTAGTCGCTGAACTGAGAAACATTTTATTTTATTCCTGTTTTGCAAAAACAAGGCAGAAATAAAAATACACTAATGGAGTTTCTGATGCTTTCTTGGCCGGCTTAACAATACTCCTCTGACAATTACATTCCAGCTACGAAAAATTAAAGATAAATTATTTGCACTAATATTGTTCCCCTAACCATTTTTCACTCCTCAATGTTCTTAGAAGTAATGCCAGTGTCTTTTTTTTCTTAATTGTTGTCTGTGAACAAGCAAAATTATATTCTTTTATTAGAACTTGGAGATTCATTTAGATACTTAGCCAGGCTGTGTTTTCCAACTACAAACATATATGCTCTTATTCTGCTTTTATAAAAAATTCTGAGAAAATGTGCTTTTTTAACATTATTCATTTACAGAGCCATATTAATAGCATTACACTCCTTTTTGCAAACAAACACAGTATGACCAAGTTATATATAAGTCATGTTATATATTTGAAATATATTCCATAGCGTATACCCGTGAATAGGAATATATTAAATATATATATTGACGGATAAACTGAAGCCGTTCCTATGGGTGCCTATGTGGGAGTGTGGAGCAGAGCGAAGAGGCCAAACTGTTTCAACCTTTTGCAGTAAGGGCCCTGGCAGGAAGTCCTGAAGAGGCGCTAACGATTGGGTGGGCCCATCACAATGAGGTGTAGGGGAACTGGAAGGAGCTGTGACATGGCGTCATCGTGGGTTGCTTCTCCCAGTATGGAGGCAGGGAGGGGGAGAAGACTAAATGTCCCTGTACACAAACAGTCCAATCGCTCCGTTCCAAGCCTACACACAAAAATCTGGTGTTTTCCAGAGGCAGCATTTCGACCAGGTCCGCCACGTCCTTCAATTTCCCTTTTACTGAAGTCGCCCAATTCCCTGAAACCGATACACTTGCTAGGAGTGTTACAGCATATTTAGTCATTTAGTTTTTTTCCCCCTGCAGACATCCATGTTTTTTGGGGGGATTTTGTGGGAAAAACAAGATTGCCGTTGGCTTCGCCTGTCCTCTAACTCCTCCGACCCTGGCTCCTTAGCGAGTCTCTCGTTCAGAAGTATGAAGAACCATGGGAATGTAGGAACCGTGAAGGATTCACATGTCTGATTTATTCCACGCCCCACTGGCTCATGTGCGTATCAAGTAGAGCTGTTTCCCAACCAGTTGACCCACACATCACTTCTCTGGGCTCCCTGACAGATGGACTTGAATTTCCACCTGCTCGTAGATTTGGCTGAGGGTCCTATTTGCACTTTGCACCACATTCTGAAATTTCCTCGGATGCTTGAATAGATTGCATTTTAATAACCTTCCTAAGAATCATTTTTATAAATGATATATAGAGCTAGCCAGTATGTAAGTTGCCCTATAACCCTTAAAATTGCTGTCCTATTATTCTGTATGTTTGTGTTAAGAATCTAAAATGCTGCTGCTAGGCTTTTAACACGATCCAACAGATGGTCACACATTACACCTATTTTATTTTCTCTGCACTGGCTTCCTGTTAATTTTAGAATTAATTTTAAAATCTTGGTGCTCACTTATAGAGCCCTACATGACCAGGCTCCAAAATACATCATTGACCTTTTGCACACCTATATTACGAGTCAAGCTCTTAGGTCTTCTAACCAGGGTCTTCTTAGTGTCCTTCGAACACGTTTTAAGACACGGGGAGATCGTGCTTTCCAGTCTGCAGCACCTAAGCTTGGGAATAGTCTCCCAAAAAGTCTGAGGTCTCTTGAGTCTGTGGACTCTTTTAAAAACCAGCTAAAAACCCATCTGTTCAGACAGGGTAGCATGTGGTATTTGGGTAGCATGTGGTATTTTATGTTTTAACTTGTGTAATATGTCTGTTTTTTCCCCGTGTGTGTTTTTATATGTTGTTTATATTTGTTTTTATTCTATTTTGACTGTGAAGCACTTTGTGACTGGTGTCCGTAAAAGGTGCTATATAAATACATTTTACTTACTTACTTACTAAAGGAAAATATTAAAAGTGGCCATGTAAATGTGTCCTGTTGATGTGTAATGGACAGTGCCACTGGCATTTATTATCATATTGTTGTTCTTTGTATATATAGTTTAAGGGGAAAAAAACCGGTGAAAGTGTTTAGTTGGATGTAGCAAATATGAACATGGGTTCAATGTCACGCGACTGGACCCATGTTCAATAGTTCTGGCAAAAGATTGTTAAAATGCTGGAAGACCTCACTATTGTGTTAACTCGAGGTCAAAGCTTCATGTCAGACTAAACTTTCAATAACATTAATAAAAATGGCCTCACAGTACAATTACACTCCCCACCCATCGTAAAATTCGATACGAAGGAGAATACATGGAACCTTTGCCTTCCTTCCATCTGCTGAGTGAGTTATAGTGAGCAGGGTATATTTGAAAAAGCCGTAAGACTCAATAAATCATTACACACCTATAGTCACATAAACAACAGACACAAATGTGTCCACCGTCCTCTGTGTTACACTCATTGGTGCACATGGGTGTGTTTATAGTATATATAAGCAAGTCCACTGAGAAAGTTGCCTCTGTGAATTTTGCAATAGACAAAATTCCAAATCCTGTCTATTTGTTGATGTGGTGAAAACAAGCGGGAAGTTAATGCTTTGGACGCCTGGAGATAGTGGATTGCAAAATTATTAATCATGCTAGAATTCACGATAGTGTGTTACTCCGGACTGCTGTTTACCCCACCCACCCCCAAAACAAAGAAAGTACATAGAGGGTCATTTTTGTTCTTGGGGGGGGGGGGGGGGGGGCATCAACATACCTGAAAATGGGGAATTTTCATGTGACTTTCATGGAGTAGGTTGGGTGGGAAAGGATGATAAATGGAAAATTAAACTGTGTTCCAGTCTTCTGTTGTTTTCCTTCGACTGAAAGGCTGTGAACAGACGATGGATTTCGTGCTGGAAGGAAGAAACAATCTTGGTTAAAGTTACATCGGAAGAATCAGCCACAGATGACATGGCACAGAAATACGCTCTGCACTCTGCATTTTTGCCTCTTTTTTTCATTTTTTGGTGATATTGTTTTTGTGGTGCTCTTTTAAAAAGAATTTCTCATTCAAGAAAAATTTTCTGAAATCTGGTCTTAAGAGTCTGCTACCAGCTACCAGAAAGATATTTGCACAGTGGCATGACTAAACGGTGCATAATGATCCATGCATTTAATATGATATAAATCCTGCACTCAATTGGAGTGGAAATTTCTTTAAAAATGTGTGTATGTTGAGAAAAAAGCTTACTTAGAATTTAAAGAAGGGGAAGACTCCTGTGGATCTTGAATTGACTGCATTAATTCCTCGCCGGGTTCAAACATATGGTTCAAACCACAGAACTGTATAAGAACAGTTCTGTGGTTCAAACATAGGGCTGGATGGCGTCAATGGATTTAGACCACACCCCTACAATCCTGAGTCCTTTCAAGACTGAGTTTATTAGAATACTTCGTGATGTATATTAATATACCTATTGACATTTTCTTGAAAAGATATTTGGTGGGTTTGTAGTGGATACATCCCTCTGTGCAACCCGGTATCACGCAATTTCGTGTCATAGTCACAATTTCGTGATATATGAAATCGTGGTGGGTGACAGGATTTTACTGAAATTATCGTGTCCACCACCACAAATTTGTATCCAATATTTATGTACAAAGTAAATGTTTAACTATGTACAAAGTTAATAAACGTTCAAAGCATGCTGTCCTGATTCATTGAACATGCATACAATCCAGTGGAACCCCACTATCTTAACAGTTCGGGCATGAGTCCGAGTTACATGAACTCCTGTGAGGTTATGCTTAGGGGTTGGGGTGGGGTACAGGAATCACAAACTTTTTGAATTCGACATACAGTATATATTTGTATGACTTTGTAGTACATTCCGGTTCGGCCTATATGAATGCATTGGATACAAATTCGTGGTGGTGGACACGATCATTTTATGGATACAAATTTGTGGTGGTGGATGTGATAATTTCAGTAAAATCGTGTCACCCACCACAAATTCATATATCAGTTTTCAGAATCCCTTGTCCTTCACTTTAACATTCAGAAGTGCAGAAGTTAAATATCACATGGGGTTCACAATTGGCCATAGAGCTAATTTATCAATATATATAAATGTCTGTTGATCCGTATTGTAATTTCACTATAATTTTAAATTGAATTGCATTATTATTTGCCTGATGTCAGTTTCTTCTACACAAAAATAAAGAATCCACTCATGCAAGTGCTTTTTTCCATTTTATGATATTTATCTATTTATCAAGAGTTTATGGGACAAATGTCCCATTCATATAATGCTATAGAGCCTGGTCTCCACATTATGGACCATAATGAGCCAAAATAAACCAAATACAGCATTTTGAAAAGTGTATAATTTCATATTTTACCTACCAAAGTAACTGGACCGTAAATAAATCCAAATATCTAAACAATCATTGAAAATGAATCATGGTGTTGGAGTGCAGTCGCCATTACTTTGCACTCTAAATAAATGAACACAATCACAGGTATTCAGTTACCCTCCCAGTTTGCATTCGTGAGACGAATCACAAAAAAATAAGAGGAACTGGGTGTTATTACACCTGCAGATATGTTCAATCCAGGTCAGCATTCTAATAGACATCCGCTTTAGGTCATAAAAATGACCCCAAAAAAAAACGATTTATGACTTTAATGTGCGTGTTTAACGAGATAGGCCTAACAAACGTTCCAGGTCAGAGCTGTTTCCGTCCACGGGGGCATTATTTTATTTTTTGACGAGGCACAGTAATACCTTTCGGGAGACCGTGGCTGATTCCAGCTACGGCGCACGCCAGGAAGAAGCTCTCCATTGCGCAAACGGAACCGTTTGTTCCCTCAAGACAATGAGGGGAGGGAGAGGAAAAAGAAAACACCCTCGGTTATATTTGGTAAATGTCCCGGCTGGGGCCCTCGAATCCCCTGTGGGCTGTCTGTTTTGTGCTCAATTTTCTGATCTTTTTTTTAAAGGTCAGAATCCAGCCGAGATGATGCAAGATATTGTAAAAGACTATGATGTAGAAACTTCACTTATGAATTATGCTTGTTTGTGAATAACTGTAATTGGACGTGCTCTTGACCCCAGTAACAAAGGCTTGCCAAAGGCAGTGTTTCTAAGAAAAATAGAAAGCTTCAGTCTTTCCACAGTTCTTAAATAAAATACATGGGAAACCACTATTTAATGTGACATTTATCTATTTATTTATTTTATCTATGCAATAATCAAAAATTCACATTAAAATATGAGTTTTTCTAGGTCAGCTTTCAAACGACTTCAGCAGGTGTGATGTAACTACGCGCTAGTACCACGCCAATTGTAAACATGGAATTCATCACACAGGGACTGAGGTATGCTCCTGATTTTAATCTCTGTTCATTCCTGTTTAAGCAACTGTCACAGCTCTGCATTTTATTGTCCTTTTGATTGTTGATATTTTCTGTGTAACTTTGTTTTATATCAGGTATCACTTGTACAAATACAAACAGTAACATAATAGCCTGTCTGTAGTTGTCACCTGCAAACAGGAAACGATTTCCTTCTTATGCTCTAAAAAAACGAAAACAAATAAATTGGTAAGTTTTAATGTAATAGATCATGTATGCATGAAACTGAAAACTACAAACCAAAAAAAACCTAGTGTAAAAGGATGCATGTCTAGACTGAGTTAAAAGTCGGGTGTGTACTCTTGCCACATCATTAAAGACAGTGAGAGAATATTGAAAGAGGAGCAGTGGTCTGCCAATGAGTGGGCAGCTTCTGACTACCCAAATCAGCTTAAAGTTTGAAATAACTGCTTCCAGCACTGTTCATGAAGACACAAATCCATCAGTGTGTCAAACAACAAATTGAAAATGCTTTAAAATATGTATTTTTTTGGACACGAGTAAATGCTGTTGTTACTGTTGCGTTAATGCCGCTTGCTTGGAAACATCACTTGCATCACTAGTAATGACAAAGACCGTTCGTAATGAGGAGAAGACGTTTCTCTAAAGTCTGCCTCAAAGTTCCATCAGTGGGAAAACCTGCTGGGTCACTATTCACAGAATATGAAGGTTCTTAGCATCAGAGAAAGCAGAGCTTCATTTAATCTTAATCATAAACACTCCCCTGTGGGGTCTCTCAGGCCACGGGTGACAAAGGGAGGTCAATGGGTTGAGCAATATATGGAGCAACGTTGTGAGAGTTGTATATTGTTTGTAGTTTCCTTCTGGCACTGTACCAGTATTGAGCAGACAACATGAACTCGCCTTTTAATTTAACTTGGTCAGAGACCACAGAGCTGGAATATCAGGCTATGAAATCTAGCCAGTGTTATTCACTGGAGGGAAGGCAGAGTTCCCTGGAACAGGTGGGGCCTTGTCTTTAGACAGAGAGTCCAAATTGTTTTGGGCTGAAAAACAACGGTTCCAACTAATAGGTCATCCTTGTGGAATTGAGAATTGGAAGTGTGCGTAGAGGTTCAGGTTGGTGCCTGGGAAAGCCATGTTTTTGAGAACACTATTGCTGTCCTGTAAACCTCGTGTCATTGTTTACGAGTCCATAAAATGTTTTGGCATGTCTTTTCACAGACCTTTTTGACCACAGATTAGCTCTCCAATAGTCTGTTAAAATATCTAGCACGTATCCTGCTTTTGAAATTTTTTATGGTCCTGCTAAGACGCCGGGTCTCAGTACACGGATGTTCCCTGTGATCTTGAATGAAATCCTGAGGGTGCCTGTGATGACATAACAGAATATAACTGGCAATGGCATTACGCAGGGAGGGAGGGTTACTGTAGGCTGGGCCATCCTCATCTCATTTTACAGGAGTGACTGGTGGAATAAGTGCTATAGTCTTCCTAGCTTCTTCAATGGAGAATGTATGCTGGTCTACGATCCACTGTGTTGATGGGTGGCATTGCACCCTACAAGGACATGTGATTTTCATATTGGAATTTTTTAAAAAGAAAAGGGAGGTTTCCAGCAGAAGCCACTGCATGAGAAGAAGGGTTTCTGGAAGATATCCGACCTGTTAAATTTCAGTGAAATTTGCTGTCTGTCAGTCATGACGACTCGTGAGCGGTAGTTTCCTGCGTCGACATATATTTCCATAAACCTCTGCACACTCCTGGGCCACATCTGTGATCAGGGATTTTTTGACTCGGACAAGAACATTTCCGTGCACAAGATTATGTCAGTTTCCAATGGCAGTCACGCATCCACAAATGGCCAGATACAGTCTGTTTTCAGATTTGTGCACTGTAGTGTCCGCCGCGTAAACGCAGCTTTTCACGTAGTGAGTGCTGTACGTGAAAGCCCCCGGCCTGCTGCCAAAATGCTTGGCTCCAGCGTCGCTCTTTTAACGGTGACATCTCACTGGCCCTAGGATCTGTGCTGTTTTGCAGCCAGAATTGATCTGGTTTTAACAATTTATTTACGGCCCCTGGTGTGAAGAGTTCCTTCTCTGATAGCGACTGACTCCGTAACGGATCCGGTTGCGTCTCGGAAGATCTGCACAGGAGTCACACCCGTCCCGCACATTTGCGAACACCTTGCAGAGTCACGACGCATTTGGTCCACATCTGGAATGCAAATGTGCGCTTGTGAATTGGGCAGATAAGTGGTGGATTCGGGCCAGAAACGTGATATGAGCATGCTGCAATTAAAATTGAGCTTGTATGCATGGGAGTCAATAGGAATACAGTGAATCATTCTGCATTAGGCTAGTAATCCAAAATGGGCTACATGAAATGTAGCCTAATTATTCTATGATGTATTATTATTATTATTATTATTATTATTATTATTAATGGTATTATTTCTGCTAATACCATTGCAGAAATACCATTGCAATGTGTTATGGGAACATTGGTGCCATTCATGCCAATAAAGCATAACATTTAATATTTGAATTTGAAAAAAGAAATAACAGACAAAACTCAGCAGCCAGCTAATGTGGTGTATCTGCATTGAAATACTATTGCTGTACCTAAAAAATAATAAAATAAATTAATCATTTTACTTGGTATCGACAAGTTGCTCACTGAGTCTTACCTTTCTAAATCCTGCCCAAGCAATGTGTACATCTAATGCATGCTTCATGCTTTCCTGTCTCCAGGGATGATTATTCCAATCCAGAGGAACTTCTGATGGAGAACCTCTGACTCCTGGAGCAGAAATGGAGACTACACCATTGTGAAACTCCCTAGGTGTTCCTGACGGATTGTGCCTGTGTACACGCCTGTGTCTCATTCGAAGGACATTTTTTTGCCTACATTGAGTACCCCGTCTTCAGTCAAGAAGTTACGTTGAATAGATTTACACATTGCGTGGATATAATATAATATTTATTTACTGCATCTTTCACTCAAACACACACATGCTCGCCCACTTACACACTCTTTTTCTTACTCACTCACTCGCTCACTCACATTCACCCGCTATCTCCCTCTCTTTCACTCAAACTCTCACCATTTGCTTTCTTACTCTGTACACACATACATTCACTCTCGCTCTCACGCACACACTCTCAATCGCGGTCTCTCACTCTCACACATTCCACTCACCCACGCTCTCAAATACTTTCTTGCACTCTTACATACACACACTGGGCCTCATTCATGAAGCGTTCCTAAATATACGTACGCGTACATTTATGTCCGAAAGGAGTTTCATCAAACCGCGTGGAAAAGGTCGATTATTTTCATATTCATGTACGAAGCGCGTCCACATTATTTTGCGATTAGCATAAATCGACGCTCATAAATTGCCTTATATGGAGGCTGTCACTTCCCTTTAAAGGTCGATACCTAGTAAAAATGGCCCAGAAAAAGCAAAGGAAAGAATTATTCTGACACTGAAATCGAAGTTTTATTAGCAGATGTTCAATCAGGGGAAAAAAATAGTTTAATATTGTCAGTACTGGTGTCATGAACTGGTAAAGTAAAGGCCTAGCAGGAGATAACATACAATGCAGGGTCATCCCTCACACAAACTGTTAAAGTAGTAGAATAAAATAAATAAATGGATTGAGATTAAATTGGAGGTGAAGAAACGCATAGCTGCGCATCTACGTCTGCGTTGGACGAGCGAGCGCATTGCTTTATCGCAGCCTGGAAATAAATGAAACGTTATTCATTTTGTAATTATGTTGGGGTTCTGTGCATGTGAGTCCCGACGTTTTAAATCGGGTAATCACATGGGCTACCTTATTTTAGAATCTCTCTGGCGCGTTCTAATTGCGGTCACATTGATGCACGTGTCCCACTGAGCAAAAGCCAGAATCGAGCACAGGTTTTATAGGGATATAGCCTGCTGGGTATACTCTAACCGGTTAAAAAACTTTCACTTTATTTCCCTCTGAACGCAAGCCAGCATTTCATCAACTTTTCAACAAAAACGTGCACTGGGGTGTGCAGTCTATGGCACCGATAACATTGGACAGGTTGGCAATTTCATGAAAACCCCGCTTTACCTCCACCTGGCTTTGCATCTTGTGGGGGAACTGGATGTATGCTGGCATTAGCTGGATTAAGCTGTTGACCACAATTGCAACCCTGGCGACATACATGTAAGCCACTTTAAAGCAAATTTTGTTCATTGGTTACATGCATCTTTTAATTAGCATAGCATATATAAGGTCATGTAGAATTTCTATTTTTAGCAATTTAGATAAAATTGTAGGCTACTGGGAGCATTCATTAGCCTACGTTATGGGTCTAATTAAACAGTTTCATAGCCTACAATTGATTAATAGGCGTAATCTAAAGTGTTTGCTTTTTACAATGTTACGTCCCTATGCTGCTTTGCGAGTGTGGCCCTTTAATTGTCTAACTTGTTCCATTCGGCTCACCTGGGTCGTGATTGGCCAATTGAAGACACCTGTGCCTAATTACCAGGGGAGCATATATACTTGTGGCATTTCTCTCGTGGGGACGTCATTCATCTTTTTCTTTGATTTGCTTCATGTACGTTACCAGCCTTGCAGCCTTGCAGCCTTGCAGCCATTGATGAATGCCAAAATGCGGGCACAATTGATAATACGAACGATTTACGTGCAAATTCGTTCTGCTCACGTTTCATGAATGAGGCTGTTCACTGTCTCTCTCACACCATGCGGCCTGTGTTCTGTATGGTTAAGGTGTTCCAAAACAGTGTTTCATGCTGTTTTAAAATGTAGTTAGGTGTATTGCCAGTGAGTTTATTAGATAATAATATAATAATAATTCTTCCTCGTTTCATTCCTTGATGAAACATCTTCCCCTCACTCTTTCTCACACACTACACTCACACTGAGTTTGGAAATATGGTTAAAAAATTTGAGCTGCAGCATGTTCACAGTATATGTTAATACTTGTGTTCCAAAGCAGTGTCTCAAGTCTAATGGGATGGGCAACTCCAGGCCTCACGGGCCGCTGTGTATGCAGGTTTTTGCTGCCACTAGTTACCAATTATTTAATTAACCCAATAATTTACATAATCTGATATTATATGTACATTGCACAATATGAAAAGCAGCTGATCAATGTTCTTGTGTTGGTATGGATGTATTGTAGAGTTTTATCGTGGTGTAATTTACGAGTGAATCAGGGATGGCGTATTCAACTAATTAGCTGATTGAGCCAGGTGGCAGTAGAAACCTGCATACACACTAGCCCGCGAGGCCTGGAGTTGCCCATCCCTGCTATAGACCAAGCTACTTTCTGGAAGGAAAGAAAAATTTAATTTTCAGGATGCTTGTGAATTGTTCTGGTCTTTTTTGTATTTTTTTATGCGGTTCTGTTATATATTTATGGCAAGAGAACAAATATGTCCGTTACTAAAATTAAAACTGCATTTTGAGAGTTGTCCATATACTTGTAGCAAGAAAAAAAAGCTAGACTATCTTAAAATGGTGTGGAAGTTTAGCAGATTTCTCATTAAAACTCAATCCGAATACAAATGAATGACATTTCAATCATATCTACAAATAAGGCAACAAGATCTGGGCCGTATCTGCCCTGGATGTGAAGGGGCTGATGGTGGAGGCTGGGGCAGAGCTGGGCCTGTGTCAGCCTGACAGTAACTGAGTCCGTACCACCTTTGAACCACATGTGAAAATGAGTCACGGATCTGTGCCGGATCTGGACTGGTTATAATGAAATTCAAGGTTGAACTGGGCCAGTTCTGTCCCTAACTCGCACCAGATATGCGAAACGGATCAGTGCCGGTATTGGTTCGTTGTGCAAAATTAAGCCGGGCCAAAACCGTTTGCCAAATCTGTTACAGATCTTCAGAATGGTTTGGACCAGATCTGGGCCAGAGTAATTTTGTTATCAGGGATGGTCTTCCTGCTCGCCCCATCCATGATGTCACTCTGAGGTTTGCGGCGCACCTCTCTTGCAGGCATGATGTCATAATTTCCAGGGAAAACGATCCCATATATCACATGTTAATGCACCCTGGAGTGGAGAGGGAATTGAGATAATGACAAGCAATGAGCTCCCTGTGCTAAGAGTACCCAGCAGAAAATACGGTACAGACAATACAAAATAGTTTTTTTTTCCTTTACTGAATATCTGCTCATAAAAGTTTCAGAAAAAAATTTTCTTTACATTTTTTGGGCCATTTTGAATTCATATGCACCTGTCAGCGGAATTTGCAACTTCCATATATGGCAATTCATGGACGAGGATTTATGCTAATTGTAAAATAAGGTGCACGTTCCTGTCACTTACGATGAATCGGAATGTTGGAACATGCACGTGAATACGAACAAATCTGCCTTTCCGTACGGTTTTATGAATCTGGCATAAAGGTTTTGTATGAACTTTCTTTGTACGTAAAGGCGTACGTATTTAGGAGTGTTTCATGAATGAGGCCCAATGTATTTTACATGATCATAATGTGGGTATATCCTAGATTTTACAGTTTCTCTTCTCTACTTTCATCCCAGAGACATCTCTCAGAGCTGTGTAACTTCCTTCACTTTGATAAAGTTACTCAATTGTTTTTCCTGTGTTTTGACATGCCGAGTCACCTGGTCGACAGAATTGTCCCCCGCGATTAGATTTTCATATGCAAACCGGAATTACAAAATTAGGTGTAAGCGGGCGATGCATCTGTGGAATGATTCATCGTCTCCCTCCTGCGCTAATCGTCTTCGGCCAGAACGCCCGGTTTTTTCCGCCCGCTCATTAAGAGACTCGCTCTTGACACTTCAGAGGGACCGGAACGTTTAACACAAAAGGTCAGGAAAACTCATTCACTCCGGCAGAATCCTTGGAAGACGGCTGAAAGGCGGCAGGAATCCAGAGGACTGCAGTCACGCAGAGCAGCAACCAAACAGCAGCTGTTTTATTTTTTTAATTTATTATTGTTTGGGTGGCCTTAGATTGCCCAAAAGACACAGCCGGAGTTTTGGGAATACGTAGCCTCCCTCCCCAGTCTAATTAATCACCCTAGAAGGGTTCTTCCCAGCAGCCAATGTTTGTGCTGCGCCCGTGTCCCGTTGCAGAGGGAACGGCCGAGGAGGCCCGGTGATTTACACCTTCTGTTTGTCAAATCGACGTGCCTTTTTTTCTTTTCAGGTTGAAGGCGGTGTAGCTGGCCTGAATGCCGGTGAGCTATCGCGCTGAGGATAGTGAAGGCTTCCTGAGGCGAAAGTCCCGCGGAGCCGATGAGTGATGTAAAATAGGCCTAGGCTTCGTCGCTATGGGTGACTGCTGCTCGCCGGGATCGTGACACAGTTCATAGCGCCTTCCCTCTCGTATTGGTCTGGAGGGAACTATCCACCAGCTCCCCCAAACGCACAAACCGCATCCACTGCTCACAGTAGGCTATTCACATTCAGGAATAGTGGATATAAAAACTATAATTTGGCCAAACAACCTATGATGAGTTGACTCAAGTACTGCACATTAGGAAATATTAAGTAATACACTTAAGAGACACTTAATGATTCACACATCTGCATGATTCATATAACATAACTCTTAATACATGTACACAATAGGCTGCTAAGTAACAATAAATACTAGTGTACACAATGAGTTTTTTCCCCCAAGATTGATTGCCAATCAGTATGATTTGTTTGATTCTTTAAAAAAAAATGTTATTGTACATCTGTGGCTATGATTATTGTCAGTCAAAATAATGATTTTCCTGTATTTTCTTTTTTCAAAGTACCTGAACAGAAGAAGCAGCAACTCCTTAGATAAACATCAGCATAGTAGCCATTCATGGGAATGCAAGGTAGTCTACAAAAAATCTAAACTGAATGCTTGATTTAAGAGACTAGCAGGGGTGGACTGGGACAGTTTTAACAAGTGAGCAAGCTGTGTGTGGGGTTCACTGGGGTCACTGTTCTACTTTGGGACTGTTACATATCTGTTACTTGTAACAATATACTAATTACCTGTGCATGGATATAATTAGAACAGGGACAATGTGCACAAATGGAATATTTTAACATATCTAAAACAATAAACTGGATATATTACAACAGCTCTGGTGAACTGGCAAACCACTTAATCCTACGAGACAAACTTACACTGTCAGAGGCAAAAAAAACACAGCTATTGATACACTGACTTTGTTATAATTCAAATCAAAACTCAAAATGTTTTTTTTTTAAGTTCTTGCCTAAAAAAATCTACCAGTATATACGGTCAAATTACCGTAAATTGCTACAAGTTTTTCTTTTCCCAGTTTATACATTTTTACTGTACAGTGAGCCACTGTTTATCGATT
Source organism: Ilyophis sp. 1 JC-2022 (assembly GCA_022702515.1). NCBI lineage: Eukaryota > Metazoa > Chordata > Actinopteri > Anguilliformes > Synaphobranchidae > Ilyophis > Ilyophis sp. 1 JC-2022. Next base: position 26,551,018 of record CM040395.1, on the reverse strand, counting down.
AATAATGTGTGCTAATTTCTATAGAGACTATATAGGGGGGGATGCATGGGGCATTGGGGGCAGGGGGTTGTGCAGCAATGAAGCAAATTAGGGTATCTAGGGAACAAATTAGGATACCTAGGGTATCTAGGGTATCTATATGGGTTCTGTGAGAACCCATATAAAGTGACAGCTCAAAGAGGTTTGGGGGCTAGTCATTGACGGACAATTAAGCTGGGTACGCTGGCTACACCCCCAAGACTTGTACGGAATTCTGAAACTGACAAGACACACCTGCCGGACCTTCTTCCTAATGAACGAGGATATAAATGGCCATCAAGTGGCAATCACCAGTGTAAAGTATTGTAAGAGGAACTTGTTGTAGTGAGAGACCTTCTTTCCTTGACTTTGTCTTTGCTATTTTGCTTGTGTGTTTGTGTTTTGTTATTGACCTTTTGAAAACTGTGAGTTGAAACTCAACAGCCTATGTTTCGGCACAACATTTATAAACCAAATCTACAAGGAAAACTTTCTCCCAACTACAGACCTGTATACAGAGGTCTGTCTCATTGCTGCAACATACTCTGTCAATTAATTCAGGAAACTGTAGACAAGTATATTCCCTCCTTGGAAGAGCATACTGTCAGCATCCATTTCTTTTCACCCCACAGTCCAGCTCATCTATGCAGTCAATGCACGCTATTAAACTACATACACAGCCTGCAGTCTACGCACTTAGCACAACGTAGCATGTCGTCAAAGTTACCCATGCTCATATCCAGTGCTGTATTTTTCTAATTTAACAATCATCTGATAGAACCTCATCTTTATTCATCTGCTGGTCATGGCTGCACTGAATTTAGAATTAATTTTTCTGTTGCATCACAAAATAGGCTTTATTTGAGATAAATGGTCACATGATCGCAGCAAAGTAAAGCATATTATGACGGTAGTATTTCTATTTACATACTACTCTTGTGAGAATTTGCAGTGATTGGCAATGATTATCCACATGAAACGTCATTGTAGATATGTAAAGAAAATATTGCAGATAAACAACAGGGTTATTGTATTTACAGTAGTTCTACTAATCTTGATTTCTGATGTTTTATTTGGAACACTCGCTTGTACTAAATCTCTTGTCACTGTAAATATTGTAAATGCCCAGTCAACCACAGAAGTCAGTTGAGTACAATAAGACAGGGATATGCAAGGGGCCGCTCCTCTGAACAAACCCTAGCATTCTGAGGTAAATATAAAAAAACATTAAAAATATGGTAAAGTTGCATGTGGTAACAGTCCAAATTTAATAAACATTTCATTAACATCGATCTCGAGTTTAGCCAACTGTCATTTCTACTTAGTGAAAAGCCACCGTATAAGAGTTGTGTATAAACAATTGAGGAAAAACTGTCCTGTGTATGGCTTTTCATTCGCTATGTCTGGAAAATAAAGTGTATAAATATTTGAACAAAGCAATTATTTGGTTTATATGCTGGTTGCATTTGTTTGTTCATTTTGTATTTTTGTATTTGTGTACATTACTGGTCATCTGTAATGCCGCATGACCATACTGAACACACATGAGCATTCTCAGAGTATTTTAAATTAGTCATACCACTGTGAAATAGCTGTTCAGTCAGATTGATTCATGGGATTGTATGTGTACTATTTTAATCCAAATGAGATTTTCATAATTGTTGACTGTTTTGAATGTAAGGCTTCAATTTGCAAGAAATGTGTGATTTTTTGCCAAATAAGTGATGATTTGTTGTTCATAGTTTTGAGGACATGAAATATTGTTTCAGGAAATGTGTCTAAACAATTGCAAAAAAGCAAATTTTTTTTTTTCAAATCTATGTGAGCTTTAAATGAACCATCTCTTATATGCTGTCCAAATAAAAGAGAAAACTTTCCCTCCTCAAGCATGCATACACACACATACATATAATCGCCAAAACGTGCATGTGCACCCATGTACACACACATGCACACACGCACACTCACATTGTGTAGGCCACAGCCAAATGCACGTTTCCGCCCTCACCTTTCTGTCAGAGTCAGGGAAAACCACTACTGTCAAAGCAACAGCAATCCGCTTGAAGTGGTCGGCCATTTCCTGCGAGCCGGCCGCCTGCAGCCAGCATCGACGGTGCAGGAGCTGTGAGAAAACTGGGCCTAAGAAAGTGGAGAGGAAGCTTGTATTTATCTCTGTCTGTGGGGCATGGAGACCGCTTTGATCTATCCCGGCAACCGCTTCCCCGGGTGTTTCACGAGTGCCCAAGCAGTGCCCTCTCGTTTCCTCGTCAGCACTATTCCCAGTGGCGATGCTTTTTGACACCTGTCCACATGAAAGATGAGTGACAATGCACACCCACGGGCAACCTCACATCTCCAGTTTTGCTATTATTACTGGAATGAGGCAGTTTGCGAAACTCAAAGGAAAATCCTGATGCCTTTTATGCAGCAGATGTAGGATCTTAAAGATGTGTTTGATATACTTATAATCAATCTGGATGAAGAAACCAGCCTTTGTCTTGGTAAAAGTCAACGCAACAACAATGGATGGCAAAACCATGTTGCAGTGAATGCATACAGTGCACTGCACAAGTGTTAGAACAGTGACACAGTTTTTGTTGTTTTGGCTCTGTACTCCAGCACATTGGATTTGAAATGGAACAGTGACTGTGAGGTTAAAGTGCAGACTTTCAGCTTTAATTTGAGGGTTTTTACATCCATATCGGGTGAACCGTGTAGCAATTGAATGTGCCCACCTACTCTCGGGCCACACCTCTCCTAATCCCCTTTCAATGACCATTCATCTACCATATTCATTTCAAGATCTTGATCCTGGTATGTCCACCTCTCGTTCTTTATCGCTCTTGCTTACTGTCGGCTAGTCATGTCTCCTCTCTCTTGTGTTCCTCAGCTGTGTCTGTCTTTCATTTCAAAGTTCAGGGCTAGCTCCTTCTCAGCCTCGACTAGCCCTGTACTGGAGTTATTGAGATACATAGTCAGTACTACAATATAGAAATGCTGTTGAATTAGTCCAAGACCTTCTGAAGACTCACCTCTACAGTCTGGTCCTGGAATAACAGAGACACTCGCCTCCTGAATTCTGAAGACTCACCTCTTTAGACCACAGATGGGTTGATCCAATTTCAATGTGCCTTAATCTGCTGAGAAAACCAAGACCTGAAGATGCCTGACCTCTAATTTATCAGGGATGTTGTTACAATTAGGGCTTTGCATTTTAATTAAATATGATCTCTCTGTGTTACCTCTCAGCTACATCTGTGATTTTATTGCAATTTGCCCATTTATTTCCCATTTAAATTGAACATTATGGCCTGGATATAATCAACATTTGTACGTGTCTTTGTTTTTGGGCTAGTGTTTGTTTTTACTTAACAAGCACAGTTTGTTATTTTAATCATAAAACAAAGTTAAAGGCAATTGATGACCGCAGGCCTATATTCTTGAATGCTCTGTGAAATAAATGAAAATACAATAATAAATCAGTCAACCTATCACTGAAAGAATCATTTCATAATTTACTCAATCAGCTAACCAAATCAACAACAACGCTAATGCTACCAATTTAGCGAACACTAGCTTTAGAGGTGCTTTAATTCTACTGTCGGCTCATACAAGGCAGACTTACTTAATAACCCTCTATTATCCATTAAAAATGTCTTGAAACCGCTATAGATGAAAACTGTCATTTCTTGCTGTTACCATTGCATTTTCCCTTAATTTGAATGCATTGGATCCCTGTAGGAAGCTGTTCAGCTAACAGGCAACACATGTAAGTTACACCTGATTAAGGTAATAAAGACATTTAAAAAGCCAGGTGAATTTTCAAATTCATCAGTCTAACATTTTAGTGTAACAAATACAAACTTACCTAAAATAAGATGCTTTTACTCCCCATGTGCTCAACAATCTTCACTTGGAAAAGGGCATGGTTCTGATTTTGACATTTAAACTTTATAGGGCTGCACTGGGAATTGTCCAAGTGTGAAAAATGAACACGAGAAAAAAAATGGCATAACTTTCCTTTCACGTGACAGTTTATACAGTGCAGGAAGGCACTTCCTATTGTAAACATAACAAGCCAGTCGTACAGGTCCGCATATTGAAATCTGAAATAAAGCGTCCCATTTTTCTGGCAAAAAAAAAGCCAGCAGTTAAACAATTTTAACAGACACGTAATTGATTCAGCATTCTGCCCAGTCAACACTTCAGAATTCCCAAGCCCGGGACTGTGAAAATAATGGAGTACGCAAAACTAGTCTCCAGAAACGTCTTCCTTCTAATCACAACACTCGGTTGGTGAAATGAGGGATTTCAGTTTCCTCCAGCTCTGTGACAATGACAAATGGCGGTGGTGGCCAATTTTGGCGAGAGTCCACTAAACAACATCCCAGCCTCTCCTTCTGGCTTATTTGTTTTCAGAACTTATATGATGCCTGGGTTTCCTTTCCCTCAGAAGACTTCATAATAGTTTTCAAACATGGCCTTTGCTGCACGCTCCGAGCCAGTACACTGGCAAGGCATCGGCCTTCTAATTCATCGCTCGCCGACTAAAGAAAAACCCATACTTGCTGGAGTCTAAAGGGGAAAATAAGTCCATCTGAGAGAAAAAAAATGAAAGGGAATAAAAACAACGATCTGAAACCATATACTGCACTTCAGCTGGGTGTATGTTTTGTGGTACCTTTTGTGTGGTGGGCCAAATCTGCAATACATCCTGTTTGAAACAGCTTTGGGAAGTGGGTTTTCAGGGTCACGCTCATAGACGGTCACTAAAAGAACTACTCGTGCTCAACGGTCACGTTGATAGTCAGTCCTAGGGAGTTAAGAATGTACGTGCTTCTTCCATCCAGCCTGAGCCTACTGTGTATGTAATTACTGAAAATGCTATTCAGTGGTTTCATTACATTCTTCGCTCGCAGAGCCTGAACTTCTCACGCATAACTCAGAACCTGGAGTGCATCTCGAGTTGCAAATCGGGCATAATTCATCTGATTCTTATTATCCTTCCTCCACCATCAATCCATCTGTCCATATCATTATTCTCATAGGATTGTAATCATTTCTTGGTGTATGTTTGTTGACTGTGTGGTGAGATCATTAGTGTTCAAACTTTCCATAATGCTTTTTAGAAATTCAGAAGAATAGACTATGAACTCATGATAAAAAAAGAAATATGAGCATACATTTTTTTTTAATGATAATGAATATGCAGAATGGGGTATTGTTTAAGTGGAATCAGTTGTTTTGGGTCAAAGTCAGAGGTGCAACTACAATGACTTTACCAATTATTGTCATCTATGAATGAAATGAAATAAAACCCCCCCTTTAAATGAATTATTTAAACTTAAGGACAAAGTAGACAATGGTTCGATTGGATCGGTCCATTGGAACCAGTTTGGCTCGAGCAGATTTAACTCCAGTGTGTGCATTGCTTGCTGCCTCTTTCACCCGTCTCATGGAATGGCATGGGGTCGCAGCTGTCTGCACTTGCTCAAGGAAAAGCTATCGATCAAACGAGGGCACGGTAAGAATGAGCGCGTAGGTCGAAGAGTGCCGCTAAACAAACAGCTCACTTCGTCGAGCCTCGTCCGAGCATTACAAACATTCCTCTGTTTGGGACATACCTGAGGAGGATTCAATCCAGAAACATCAGGCAAGCAAACAGCGGCGACTGCCGCGGACAGCGTTGCTATCTTCGGATAGTTCAGTGACAATATCTATTGTCAGCTATTGTCTAAGTCTTTATTTTAGTCTGAATGCAAGTTCAGCCTGATTGGAAATATTGACACCTGTTTGCAGTTATGCTGTCGTTATTTGGAGCTGCAGCGTTATCTCCGGTGGACTAATGGCCTGTCACTGTAAGACGTAGAAGAGTAATATCACTGAGGTAAAATATAATGCAGGGCTGTAGAGTGGCATCTAGCTAATCGGCCTAGATGCCACTCTACAAAGGGGGTCCGTAAAGAAAGGTCTATTTATATGATACAAAAACTATTTACGGGGTATTAGTTATAGGAGCTTTTAGCTAATGTTTTCTGAATGCACCAAAGTGCAAATCACTGAGTCGCTGAAATGGCAGGCACTGTGTGCACAATAACACAAAATTGACAATGGGAAGTGAAAAATGACCTGTTTAACTTTCCATTCCACACCAAAGTTTACAGAAGCTGTACACCATACTGAAGCGGATCACACATCAATGAAGCATGTGATGATGGGCATATTATTTTAAAATGTGCCCTGATTTTCTATTTTATTTTACATTCCAAGAATGTCATAAATCACAGATTTGAAAGTAGATTTATCCTGTCTGCTTTCACTATTGACAGCTGAAGAACTGCTGTCACGTACAGCAAAGACTAATCTGTGCGTTTGCATGCAAAGCTACAGACTGCTCGTCCCAGAGGTGCTAGACTACACCTTCAAGAAAGTTGGAAACAAAGGCACCACCCTGCGCTATTTTCAAAATGATCTCGCCCTTGTAAAAAAAACAGCGCATGCTAAAAGGTTACAGAAAAATGGGGCCCATTTTGGGCTATCAAACTGAATTACTGCAGAACTGTGCATGGTTTTATCCCAGCCATGGGTTCATTGGTCCAATTCAGTAATTAGCTATGCATTTGAACCTGTGATGTTTCATGAGAATAAGCTAGAAGTATAATCATAAACTGTGATATGCCAATAAACATATATTAAAATGAGTAATGATTGAGATAATTAGGATTGACTGTGTTTGGGAATTAAGTTTGGCTCACCTGATTCCAAGTGACTCATATATAGATTACGGCCTTAGAAAGTACAAATTTGAGCCTGGGCGTTTGGTGACTATGTAGTAATGGGGTGCTCTGGCGCTAATTTGCTTTGATACCCAGATGTATAGAAAAATAGGCGCAGTAACTGATATAAAAATTCCAGTCACACTTGGTATAACAAGGGGGAAAATAGAGTTTTTATTGGACGTAAAAACCAATGTGTTTTGGCGTTAAGCCTTAATCTGTTATGCTTAAACTTATGCATACAAAAATATAAAGGTGCAGCATGCCAATGAATGATCCTGGGAAATATGGAGCTTTCTGGAACCAACTAGTTCCAGAAGGTTACATATCCAAAATCCAGGATAGGGCCCAGGGTTACATTCCAATGCATGCTTTACATAATGATTTCAGAAGTATTTTGTTACTACGACACTGTTGGAAATAATAACAACTACAGTGGTGTCACTGAGCAGAGGCCGAAGACAGAATCTGTCAGCGCTCACGCTATCCATGTTTCTTCCTATCAGCAGTGGCTGGGCTAGGAGGCATTGCTGCTTCAATATTGAGAGAAAATTTGAACAAATATATCTGCACTTATATCACAACTTCACAACATTTTGAGAGTTTCCACTATATTACAAGTATCTGGTAAATAGTAGCCTCTTTGGACAGGGGGCCATAAATACACTCATTCTCTCCTACTCCTGAGATTCAAATAATCACATCCCTGGATCCCACACGGCCTAGTGATGAGGGTTCAAATAAAAATAGTGAATTCAGCAAACTGGCTGTGCATTATTTCCAGGAAATATGGTCAATAGGTCTGTAGAAATCTCTAGAGAAAAGAAAACATACTAATTAAATACATATTTTTAAAGGAAGTAAACTTATACTTTGGGTCAAAAGGTATGAGCCCGAACCATTTTCAGTTTGCTGACTGCCCCTTGCCTTGTTCGTGTGAGTTGGTTGCTTGGCTTGTCACATGAAAACCTGAGCAGAGTTTGGAGAACTGTATGCTGCTGTGATATTCCCTTTTCCCTGTCTTTTCAAAGTTGGTGTGTGATTCTGAAGACAAGAGGCTACAAGACAACAGTGATGTGAGGTAATAGCAATAATGTCATGGTACGTGCCTATCGCTCCTCTTTTTCTACGGGTTTCTTCCTGCGGCGTCGTGTATACAGTCCATCGGATTCTTTTCCGCGCTCCATCTCAGGTTTTTGATTTTCCCCGTTAATAATTTGTTTCACCTGTCCACTTACCTGCTAGGTATTTAAGTCCCCTTCTTCCGCTTCCTGTCGCTTCTTTTTTATTTTGTGCCTACTCTATGTAAAGGTTGGTTGTTTTCTAGCTCCTCTGTATGTCACTAATAGAATACTTCTTATTTTCTTGTTCAGAGTGGTTATACTGCCCTTGAAGCTCTTAGGGGAATCGTTTCCTTAATCTCCTTCTGACTTCTCTTATGCTCTCGTGTTGTTTTCGAGAGGGAGAAGTTCATTTTGTTAATTTCATTTATGTTCACCATTTAGCGGGCGTTATAGTCTGATTCTCTGTTTTATTACCTTTTGAGCCTATCCTCTTCTATCTCTGTTTAGAGAGTCTCTTTTCTTTCACCTAATCGCTCGTGTCCACGAGCCACGCCCGTTTTATTGGGTCGTTCTTTGTTTGCCGCTGCCAGGGAGTGTTATCTCCCTTTTTCCGTTTATTGTATTTCTCTGAGACTCTTTTTGTGGTCCTCGCTTACGTGAGTGACTTTTACTGAAACCGTTTTTGGCTTAGTTGCGTTTGATTCATCACTTTCTAAACCAAACCCTTTCAAATGATGTATGAAGAATGTAATAAATACGTTTGATTTACTTATCAAAACCAGAACTCTCAGGCCAATTTGCGTTTGACCCAACTCTGTTGGAAGGTAAGGGATTACATCACATATTGTCATCGAGAAGCTTCTCCTCCATCAATTTTAGTGTCTACACAGCTTCACAGCATTTTAAACTTCACACTTGAGTCCTCTATAATACAATACCTTTGTAGACTATGCCCTCCAATGCCATTATCTTTGATTGTCAATCCTAGCTCTTCTATTACTGACTACTCTTATGATGTGGGTATCATCTACCATATGAGACACAAGCCCTTCTCATGACGTTCTCTTTATTGTCATCGTATGTATACATTGAAATGCATTGATTACTTTATCATGTGGATGAGCGCAATCGCACGCTTTAGCACATGCAATAACCCGTTAAATATATACACGGTGTTACCTGTATGCTGTTCCAGCGTCCCCTTGAAAAAGCTCTGGCGACACATTCTGAACAAATCATAACGTTGAATGATTCACCTTATTTTATTTTTGAATCTGTCTATTATTTCAATGAAAAGGGCTGACGAAGGCCGTTCAGCACTGGTGCTGATGATGGGCTAGAGCAAGGTGACCCGAGAGTCATGTGAGAAAGAAGGGTATAAAGAAGCCTTAAAATGCAATATCAGCCACTAATTATTGCTGCACAACAATAATTATCCCAGCACAGAGAACAAAAGCAGACGTCTCTCCGGTGTGCCATTGACCCCCGAACAGTGATAGCAGTGACTGCTAAATGACTGACGAGCCAACAGAACACACGCCTAACATTTGCTGACTATCAAAGAAACAGCGACAAAAATAGGAACTCTTCTTGCCAGAACTAAGACTACCCAAGAACTCATCACGTAGCTGGGCTGACAGATACAGGAAACCGCACAAAGTTTATCAGCAAAGGCATCCACATGGGGAAAAAAAAGGCCCCGGTAGAGCTCAGTTATTTTTGGAGAAATGGGCTGGGCTGTTTTGGGTGGACAATGATCAGAGAAAGCGCTATCAATACTGTCCTGTCTTGGAGCAGGGAGCCAGGATTTACAAGCAGGCCGAAGTACTCCCGTAGCGCGTGACTTATTCCTGTCCCGAAAAACACCTTGAGCCTGTTCTATGATGCATAATGGTGGCTGTATTTTTGTCATTTTTCTTCCTAGTTTGTTCAACATGAAATACTTTCAGATTTAAAAAAAAGAAATATATATATATATATATATATATATATATTAGTTCCCCTAGGATTCTGCGGAAATGAAACCTAAAATCTGCGATCTGAAAATGTAATTTTCTGCAATATTCCCCGGACTGAAAAAAGTGGCCTAATGTGACAATTGACACTTTTATTGTGTTAACGTGGTGGGAAGGCAGTGTTATTAATCATGAAAAACATTCGCCATTAACAGTGAAAGTAAAACAGATTGAGGCATAACAGTGAAGGTAAAAATGATTGATGCAATGATTGATGCGTAACAGTGAAGGTAAAAATTATTTAGGCATAACATATTTATATACAACATTGGATTAGACATTCCAAAGTGTCAAAACTGCACTCAACAGTCCACCATTCCCTCTGAGTCAGATGGCATAAGTTTACTCAATTCCGTTGTCATCCTCACCATCTGAATTCGTGGCACACTGCACTTTTAGGTTGAAGTACAGGAACACCAGTGCCTTGATGTTGGCCTCAGACAGCGAGCGTCTCCTGGATGATAGAACCAGTCTGTAGATGCTGTTGGACCTCTCCACGTCTGCTGAGTTGGTGACACAGTTCTTGTATATCTTTGCCAACATGGACAGCTGAGGTAGTGGCTCTTGCATGCTGTCCCAGAATAGATCTGTGTCGACCACACCAGAGACTGATGCCTTGACAGCAGCTGGGCCAAACTTGGACAAGTCAAGGTGGATCTCCTCCTGAGGTACATCTTGGCAGCCAGGGATGCCAGCAATGCTGCTCTGATCCTCGCTGAACAGGATGATGCATGCAGGGTTGAAAAGACTTTGAGGAATTGCATCACTGGCTGGGCACCCTCCATATACTTGGACAACTTCTTCTCTGCGAGTTGGTAGGCCCGTTCGAAAATGGCAAGGGTGTCCTTCTTGGACACATATGGAAGATTTGCAAAGCTGGTAAAGAAATGATCACACGATTCCACCTTTAACCCTTTGTTGGCCGTGAAAGTGATTTGCAGATCTTCTAATATGTCATACGCCTTCATTGCGACGGGCCTGTTATTAGTGTGTTATAGTTGGGAAGCATGATTATTCTGTACACAAGAACCTCTGCCCACAACTGTTTTTTTGTAAAATGTATGATGCTTAATCAAAAAAGATTTCATATTGGGTGGCACGGTGGTGCAGTGGTTAGCACTGTTGCCTCACAGCAAGGAGGTACCGAATACGAATCTGTGCGGAGTTTGCAAGTTCTTCTTGTGTTCGCGTGGGTTTCCTCTGGGTACTTCCTCCCACAGTCCAAAGACATGCAGGTTTGGCTAATTGGAGACGCTAAATTGCCCATAGGTATGAGTGTGAGAGTGAATGGTGTGTGTGCCCTGCAATGGATTGGCAACCTGTCCAGGGTGGATGACTGCCTCTTGCCCAATGCATGCTGGGATAGGCTTCAGCCCCCCTTGCGACCCTGACCAGGAATAAGAGGGTTAGATAATGGATGGATGGATGCAATTAATTATAGTTCTAAATTAAAAACAAACTATAAAATAAACTTTGCCAAAATAAAGACATAGATTCAGAAGCTGAGTACATCCTGTTGACAAGTGTCATCTAAACAGAACATAAGCAAGAAAGAATGAGATAACGTTAATTCAGAACTCATAAGTGTTGACTCAGTCAGTCAGAAAAAGTGAACAAAGAGAGGGAGATTACTTACACTCCTGACATTCATAACTGTGAGATTATTCCATTATTCTGGTTTAATTCATACCTATTTCTCAGAAGCAAACAACGCCAAGGCTCAACAAGAAGTCTGCATATCTATTCTGCAAAATGCGAACCAACTTTCCCATCAAAATGCTGATGGACTAGGCCTATTTAATGGAGAAACAGCATTAGTTTGGCCAGGTTACACAAGCAGGCTCATTAGACTGTTAAATCCATTGTGAGAACTTTTATGATTCATAGATGCTGCCGTAAAAAAAAGTTGTGGACATGAAACTGAATGAAGTCAATTCACTGCCATCTTTTCCAATGTGTTCATGTCCTCATGAACTGGGACGTTTGGAAGTAATCAGGATTACCTTTTTCAAAAGCGCTAGAACAGTCTTTGCCCAATAATGATTTCCAATGACCTCATGCCTCATTACAAATACAACGACAGACTAAATGTAAGAAAATGGGATTGGGTTCACTTTCATTCACTCTGTTGTGAGCTGACTATTTGTCTCAATAATATATTTTCTTTGAAAACTGAAAAAATGCATTGGGAAGCAGGAAACTCTTTAACCACCAATAAATAAGCACTGATGGAGCTCACTATTAAGGCCTTAATGATAGGCTATGAAGCCATTTAGATATGTAGATATAATCTTACAATATGCTGCTTAATACACAAATTTTTTTACTCATTTAGTGTTTAGATTTTTTAAGTTAAATACCTGATTAGAAAAGCTAAAGGTTTCCTTTCTGCACAACTTTTGTCAGTGTAATTGTTGATTTAATATGTCCAGTACGGCAAAAACCCATCAGAATACATAAATTAGTTGATCAAATATTAAACAAATAGTTCAGTGATTTATTGAGTTAATCAGAGCACCATAACGTATTAGTAATAAATAGCCTTCAAATTGCACTAATGACTAGCCATGATTGCAAACCTGCTCAATTGTTGGAAAAACACACGTCCTTTCAGGTGTTTAGGTTTAAAGAATTATGGCCGATGTCACATTGCCCAGGGCCTTTAGAATATGCTCTTGATTGAAACATATGACAAAATGATACCTACGAAACCACTGTGTTTTATTGTAGAGTCTATGGTACAAAATAGCATTGGGGTAAATGTCTTTATTGTTGCTGAACTGTTGGATCCTACGCAGCAAAATGATCAGCGTTAAATTAAATTATAGCATAAAACCATTGGAGATGATTACTTCAATTAATGCTGAACATTTTGTGTGTACTGCATGGATGTGCACGGTAGTGTTCTGGTGGGATCACTTGCTACCCTCATATAACTTGACCTTTGCTCAAATGTAAAACATTTTGTCTCTGATGCACGTCCAACTCAAGGGAGCTGTACATAGCTCTTCGGGTCCTCTTCAAGGCGGATCAAAGAGTTCACAGACTCAACCAGATAGATGGTCCTCCAGAAACACTGTAGATCAAACAGTAGTTGCAACATAATCTACCACAGAAAGTACATTAATTCCAGCAAGCTTCCTGCTTCTATATCCCCTCATTGTATTTTTCAGCTGAGTCTCCACCCACTAAACCAGTCAATTAATTATCACTTAAAGCAATTATTTCAACCAAGTGAGACTCTTTATAGATGATTGTTTACATTATAATCAGTCTTTTAACGTCCACTATTTTTTCAAATTTTCTCCATTGTTCAGACTCATCCTCATGCCACCAAATGCCTCTGTGCTTATTCCAAATATAAATAAAGGAATCCGTCTAAATCCAGGTGTGCTTCCACAGGAGTCGTGATAAGTTTGAGTTCATAATTTAAACCGCCACAGAAAGAGAGAGAGAGCTATCAGGGTGAGACGCAAAGTGTTTGACTCACCTCGTGAAACAGGAGGAGGCATAGTGCTTGGCCTCTGGGTAGCGCTCTCAAAGTGAGCCTCGGTGCGATGTAATTCCTGTGAGGTAATGTGTATTGCTGTACTGAGGTGTACCCCATCAGCAGCTGGGTGTTAGGGCTTTGCAAAGAGGCCAATACATGTGTAACAGGGGACCTATGGCTCAGAGCGCAACTCTGATAAATTCAAAACAATGCTGTAATGTATTGAATAAAATAATAAACTTCATACACCTACTAAATACTCCAAGTCCATGTTGTACTCTAATTATGTCTGAACACCTGAGGTCTGCTGTTTATCATCAGTTGGCCCTATAAGCACAATCCAATACTAATACATAATCAGAATCCTTTCCCAGGCCCATGTCTTCATTCATGTGGTTACATGAGAAAAGGAATTTTACTTGGTACTGACAACCTTTCAGAGAAAAGCAGTTGCCTTGTGGGTAAAATGCCTGTACCGATCATCAAAAGGTTGCTGGTTCAATAGCAGGTCAAACCATATGAAAGGCTAAAAATAGTAGCTGTTGCCTGGCACTGCGAATTCACTGAGGTAGACTGAGGTATTGGCCCTGTTGGGTTTTTTTTTTCTTTCTTTTTCGTCTTGAGCATTTTTGAGCAACCGTGAAGGGTTTTCTCATTTGGAGCTTTTCTTGTTAACATGCAAATCCAGGACACATCCATCTTTACTTGGCTGGAGCCCTGTTGAAATAGTGGAAAAGACCACCCAGAACACGTAGCGCAGTTGAGCACATATCTTTTCCACTGGTATTATTAATGGACCCAGGCGACTACAGACTGTAAGAAATAAGGTGGCCTCAGAGTTTAGTACGAGGAAAAAATGGCTTGGTTCACATTGTCGCTTTGCCTTTTGTAAAATGATACAATCAATGAAAATAGACAGTATTAAGCTCTTAAATGTAGTTAATACAGGAAAGATATTTGTATGGCCTAGCATGGACATTAAAAAATCTGATTATCAAAAAAATAAAAAACCACATAAAACAAAACTTCTAGAGAGCCATTTTGAAATCACATTTATGGTAGGTGTAGCTCCACCTAAAATACATAAAAATAATCATCTGCTTATCAGTGCTGGGTTTATAGTGCTTGGTGGATGTTTCTGAGAATTGAATTCCAGCTTCAGCTATAATTTTCACTTGGAGCTTCATTATTTTAAGCAACTGGTATTTTCATTAAGCTACTGCCGTGCAATGTCATGTCAATGTGCAGTAGGTCATTAGTCACTTACATTTTAATACTGGTGGTCCCATGCAGCTTCTCCCGATAACAAATAACACAAACATAACCTGCACATCCTGAACTACTTTTACTTACACCTGGTAATAAACTTTATTCAGTGTCTCACCAACAAACATTTTACTAAAACAAGGTAACAGACGATGTGATAAGTCACTGAACACATATTTCAGTCACTGTGAGACAGAAATAAATAAAAAGGGTTTCCATGGGACCTGGCCCTTTTCAGCCAGGTTTATTGAGACATTCACAGACATCCCAAATCTTGCTCATTATGAAAACAATCCAGCGTTATGTGCGTCTCATCTCATGGGTGGAGAGAGGTCGACCAACGGTCTGCTTTCCATTGTCTGGAATAGCGAGAGTAACTATTCCAGCATTCCCGTCAGCCCCTTGCTGCCATGTGAAAGAGGTGTTAACTCTTTAATTGGAGAAGATAAGCCTATCTTCACATGCACTCTTTAAATGTGTGTTGTAGTTGAGCGATGCAATAAAAAGCTTGCTCAGAAAACGCTTGGCCAGGTTTCTCTTGGAAAACACTTCTCGCTACACATCCCAGCTCCGGGATTTCAAGCCGTGGAATATCTCCCCCACCCACCCCCCTGCTGCCTCACCCTATGAATGTATCAGGAGGAAGTCGGTCAGTGAAAGTGTAAGTGGCACATTGCAGTGAGTAGTGGCCTGGGACCAGATTAGCTGGTCTTGTGGCTATCTGGTGATGACAGTTCACACGGGCGGATTTTCCACTGCTGCACAAAGCGCCCTGGGTGTATCGACGGCAGCGTTTCCCTTCACACAGGGGCCCTATCTAACTTGCCCTGCACAGAAAGAGCGTGCCTTAGAGGTGTGACCCCCGCGCACTCCCAGCCACCCCCACCCCAGCCGCGTCAATGCACCGCGCATGAAAGACATGACCAAGACATGACCACCGCGGCCGTGCTGCGAAAGCAGTCCCTCAAGATAATGCGTGTACCATCTGTTTACATTGGTTTCGATCGCTCTTAGTCGTACCGTCTATTTTTAAAGGAGGCGTGAGCATGCACGAAGGCGTGCGTGCACGTGTAGGAAGCACGGCTGTTTTGTAACAGAAGGCCATGGGATCTTCAGCTTGAAAAAGAATGAGTTAAGTTAGTCAAATTTTTTTTAAAAGAATACCGATGAGCGCCTTGCCGTAGAGAGCAAAGATATGATATTATCCAAATTGCAGACAGCCTGACTTATACATTTGAGACCCACAAGAGTGGCCTGTCTTCGAGTCGGGCCTCAATTCAAGCTGTTTAGCACATTAAAAACTATACAGCATGATGGAGTGCAGCCAGAAGGGCCTACAGTGCCTGGGATATCTTGCTTCAAGTGCAGAGGGTGTCGGGTAGGGGGGTGTCTGTCTAGTTTTAAGGACAGTACATTCCGGCATTGTCAACTGGATGGCCAAGAGAAGAGTCTTACATGAAGTTGCACGCATGAGCAAAAAACATCTGCAACAGAGACGCTTGTTTACCAAAACGAAGAGAAGAGACTCTTTTATCTGATGGTTCTGTGACAGCCGTATGCTCAAGGGAGTCTGCAGTTCAAAAAGTCTCTTTCCCCCAACAATTTGAGTATAGTTAATAAATTTATTAATAAATAAATCATAAAAAGAAATGATTTATGTGTTGTTAAGGACATAATACAATCCAAATTTTTTCAGTTATTTTTTCCAGAAAAGCAACGGTTCAGTGAAGTTGTAGTCCTCGCAGTCCAAATGTACAGGTTTCTTTGTTCAACGGCCATATTTCATCTCCAGTGTTCCTTGTCCCAACAAGAATTTCTCGTCACACATGATGGCCCCTTCCATCGCAATGTCCTCCATCCAGGAGGGTGTAGACAAGCAAAGGCTGTGGCGCCAACTTTCCCCCCTTCAGTCCACCAGCTGAGTCACGCAATCATTGCCTCAGCTGAGTACATGAAGGAGTACAGCCCTCCATGCATAGCTGGCAAGGGTTGAAAACTCTCGATCGAGGAGAGAAGTGACCCTTCTGCAATGACGCTGGCACAATTGGAACTCCCATCTCCCTGGGCGATGTCACGGGCAATTGCAGTATGTGTTGTCTCTGCGTGGCAGCGAACGTGAGAATTGGACTGTTCTGAAAAGAAAAATTAGAGAACAAACAGACCCATCTGGCAAACTCAGGCCTTAAGAGGTGACAAACACTGTTGAGTGGTTCTTACACTCTGAGCGTGGAACATCTATAATGAGTGCGCCTTCATCAATTCTCACCTCCCACTAGAGCGATGCTGTTGGAAACATGATCCCATCCCATGCGACATGACTTTCAAATTCAGAAAAAAACTCAACTTTTACATATTTTGACCACTAGGGTCCATTGTATGTGGTCGGCCAATTGACGAACAAATATTTGTTTAAAACAAAAGGCTCATTCTCTGGTTCTTTGGAGGAAAGAAAGAGATGGGCTAAACTGGAGGAAGTCGTGGGCTTTCCTACAAGGCGAGCGCTTCTGAATGTGCACTGAGCCAGAACCAAGGTTTTGACCGGTGAAACTGGTAGCCAGCAGAAAGAGGAGAGCGACGAGGAATATACAAGAGTGGAGAGAAAGAGAGAAGAAGAGCCTCAGAGGTCTGGAGGATTTGGAGGAGTCAGAAACTGCTGTTGGGAAGGCCTACCAGGAAGGAGGTGGAAGCCTACAGGAGTAGAAAGACCTACCGGAAAGGAGGTGCAGTGGGAAAATAGCTGAAGTGCCCCTCACATCTGTCTATAGTGCCAGAAGTATGAAAACCTGTGAGAAGCAATTAGAGACCCATGGGATAGCATGCAATCGGAGAACACTAAAAGCCTATTCGAAGCATGTATGCACATTTATTTATGTGAACAAATAACTTTATTGTGAAACGCTCCAAAAAGTACAGGGGAAATCAATCCCATCTCGCTGATCACAACTCGCATGTCGCAACTTTCGCGAAACGAGCCCCAGATTTTCATTGAGATCTTCATAGCAAAAAGAAATCTGTCAAAATTGACCATGCAAGAGGACGATACTACACATGTGCACACCTAATGTGACAGTTCAAGCTTGTGAAGCAAAGAAGATACAGGGTGTAGCTTGTTACATCTGTATTCCTGTTACAACTGCACACAATTATATATGTATATGAGTGTGTGTGTGTGTGTGTATAGAACCTCTGAGATATTAATGTATCAGGAATGTTTGAATAAAATTGTATATTTACTGTACATAATTCCTTATTGTGTGTGCATGATCATGAATATAAACATTCATTAACAAACAAATATCGATGTGTTTTGAACACCAGTTCCTTCCTCAAAGCAATGGGAAAGAACAACAAACAGACAGATAAACACTGCAGGTGTAATGCGAGTGGTCAAAAGTACATTTGAGGCATATGTCAATGTCCTCTGATTCAATAAACTCTTTGGAACCCAAGGGAGCTGCAGACCATCCTTTGAATGATTATACTTACTGTATAACTGAAAATACAATGAATGAACAAAACATCACTACGCTACACCTACAATTAATTAACAATGTTCTCAAAACATTTAAAGCAATCTTTGAAGTTCAAACAAGCCATTTTTATGTTTAGACAATGCTCAACTGCTGTGATTTTTTTGTTTAATGAATGCCTTGTTGAGCTAAAAGAACACATAAGCACACACATGCAGAGAAATACAGTCCACATTGTGTTGCTTTCTAAAAAGGTCCGGTTGATTAGAACAGACGCAAAATGGATTGTGTCTTTTTTTGAGGACCCCTCTTAAAATGATTCTGAGGCCTTCTCCTCCGTTTGTTTGTTGAAAACTCCAGAGGCCCACAAAACATTAGCCACATTAAACAGACAAGTTTGTACATTGGGCAGAGTTGTTCCCCCCTCTATCGCCACCACTGATTTCTCAGAAAATGTGTCTCGAAAGAAAGATTATGGGAGCCGTCTGCTTCATATCTTTATTAATGATGTCCTCCCAGTCGGACGCATCAGCACTTTTGGGATGATGTTTCTGTTGATGCTGTTGCTTATGACAGCTCAAAGTGTGGGACCCATCTGGAGACTATCATACAGGAAATGCTGATAGGCTACAGAGATTGTTTAAGCTCCAACTAGATTGTAACATTCCCCCAAACCAAAGGCCTGGTCAATGTGGTGTGCCTTTCATAGAGCTACACTGGGCCCAACAGAGCAGGATAATGCTTTGTGTGTGATTTGTGTGTGTGTGAAATAATGAAGAAAGGAAGTGTTGCTTTTAGGTTATTTTGTGTGTGTGTGAAATAGGAGGCCACTTACTTTATTATGCTTAATACTTCTTTTTACTAGTCATATTAAATTGCTTAGTAACTGGAAAAGGTACAGTATTTGGTAAAATCTACAATCAATCTCTCATAGGCTGAAAGCTTATGAACACATAGTGACGTTTACGTATTAAAAATAATGTTTCCAATTGACTTAAAATGCATTGTACATCCTAACTGGCTGTTCATTGTCATAGTCATTTTTGTGAGAGAGCAAGAAACATGAGAAATTTTAATGGAACAAATTTTTGTATTTTAAAAAGCCAAGATATTAAAATGCACAAACGTGCACACATGAATGCACGCATACACACCTCTGCCCAAAAACAGTATGACCTGAAATGTCTTGAAAGATGTATAGTAAGTGTAATAGATAGATATATTTTGTGGGGGTAAAAAAAAATCCTGCAAAAAGGCCAACAGCATGCATATACCACACTAATAAGAATCACCGCATGGCGTTGTTGGCTGATTTGCGATATATGTATTATTATATGCAAGAAAAATTCCACATATTTACAATATATTGCAGTATACTCCATTTCTATGAGAAATGAAGGGCCTCTGGAGAGTCGTGGAGGGAGGCCATGCCTCACAGAAAGACAGAAAGGGTATCCTAGCTTTTTTCGCAGTTCTGATTATTGCTGCTCTGTCATGTTTTTCTTTCTACCTGGAATTCAAACATTCTGCAGGTCTAGACATTGCAATTAAATAAAATGTTCAAGAATATCGTCTTAAGTGTGCAACATGATACCTCCTCTGTTCAGAGGGATAATAATTCTAGCCCTATCTCCGTTAAAGAAATAAATATGTCACCATAATTAATACTTAAGATGATAATGGGATTTAAGTGTGAATGTGAATGGTAACAAAGGTTAATTTGTATTTATTATCACAGGTGTGAGTTGTCCTCTGTTGCTTTTACTGGGAAATAGAGAATTATAAGTTTAAAGTTCAGCCTGAATATTTTGTTTCAGAAAGAATCAATGTTGAGCTTGGTAACAAAATGAGACGATGGGACTTTGGAAGTGAATGTTTTGGTGTGAGTCCGGGTGTTTTTATATATTTTTAACTGAAAATGTTTGAAATAAACTATTCTACTGTCCTTTTTCATACTGTAACTGTTCCCCGTTGTATTAATTTTCTATACAGTCCGAAAAAATAAATTTGTTGTTTATTTGCATTTAACATTCAAAGGCCATAATGGGAAAACGAGAGCTCTACAAAGTATGAATTTAAAACACAAATAATGAGGCTGATTTCTTTTTTTCTGATTTAAAATTTTGTTCCAGTATGTCTACAGTCAGAGGCATCAGATTTTGACTTGGTTGTAATCAAGACAATTTGAGGTCTTAAAAGTGTTGTTTGCAATTTGATACATGAGTCAATACCAAAAGACAGATGTTAATGTTTTATGTTATATCTAGAACAATGGGCATTGTCCTCAGTTTTAAACAAGTGTTCGTTTTTCAGTTCATTCATTTTTAAATTCACTTCAGTGACCAGCAACCCCTGCCTAAATATTTGTAATAAATATACAAATAAATTAATTGTTTTAATAATTACTTCAATGTCCGGAAAACCCACATTTGTTTTGAACCTGGTTCTCAGTAAAATGACAAGTAAACAAGAATAAACAGGCTTAGTTTACTTGGATTAGAAGCTAGGTAGAAAAGGTTAGTTAGGTAGAAAAACGATTCAAAGTAATAATAATAAAAAACAATTCGTTTGCGAGACGAAAAGGGTATCTAAGGCTGTTTGAGATTTTCCGGTAGGAATTAAAAACACAAGAATTGATTGTTTTTAATGATGCAGCCGGTGAGTGTATTTTTATGTTTTGAAGTATCCTTCTCATTCAGCAGTTCCAAGAACCCAACCATACATTAGTTCCTGATTAGCATAAACAAATGACAAATGAATGGTAATGCTGGAAGCCACGACAGAGACTGAATGCTGCTAGTGTTCCGTTGGTGGCCGCACGCATTACTGTCATCACTCTGAGGGAATTATATTATGCCCACTGTACTGTAAATGAATAGACCGAGAGCACAGCACGAGAGCGTAGTTTCAACAACCTGACATCATCAGTTCTCGGCATCCAACACCGCAAATAATGAACCAGAAGAGGCCGTGATTGGGAGCTCCGGCTTCTTTACTTTAGAGTGTGGCAGAGGCGTGGCGCACTGGGCTAAGTGGCCATTAAACTGTCACCACTCACTTTCTCAGGTGGGAACAGTTATAACTTGCCGTTTCTTTTCCAATACAGTGGTGGGGCTGCTCGAAGGTGGCAAGTCACATTGTTAAGATCAAGATATACATATTCGCGCATGTTGGCAGGTGGGAAACGGTGGCTAAAGAAGAGGTCAAATCAATATGGGCAGAAACGCAGATTTAAAAATGTTTTAAAAAAATTAAGACGGCAAGGAGAAATGTCTGGAATGAAACTAAATTAAAGCTCCTTTTAATTTAAAAGTTAAATTTCTACAGTCACGACAGATTATAAGTAATTGCACGGTATTTCCCTGCTTGACTATTCATTGGTGGTTTCCATGTTCTTTTATGTGTGTATATACATTGGTTTCTGTAGCAACCAGGAGTTTGTTAATCACTGTCAAAAAAATTGTCAAACAAAATTGAAAACCCGAGCTCTCCTAATTACAGGGCTTGGTTTTGAAATACGACCACGCTCTTATTTTAACGGGATTCTTAAGTTATCTCATTTCAGGGAAACATCCCTTCTGTTGCACATATAAATTTGCCAATTTGCAGCTCAAAATAGCTCTTTCTGAAGTGAGTTATTTACAAATAAGTATTCGATAGATAATTTTTCATCTGAAAACAAAGAAGATAGAATATAGAAGGCAGCACTGTGTAAACAGTAAAATAGCATAGAGTGTGTATAATGAGGTCCAACGCCGCCTTGCTTTGCAAACTCACGAATGATGAATTAGCATGTCTGATTTTGTTCAATTACCAAGTTTGTGAATTCAGCCTGACCTGCAACACATGGCCCTTTCCCTGCTATTTGTCAGCCCCCTGTGACACACCAAGCCACTGACAATTGACCTTTCAGACAGCACCACCTAGTGTTGGTGCTAATGACCAAGTAGCAATTAGGTATTACTATTATATTTAATTAGCAGCCAAGGGAACATGTTAAACTGCAAACGTATGAAGTACCAAGTACAACATGCATACTTTGAGAGTACACGCAGTAAAACCGTTTACAAATCTCTAACTTTTTTCGGCAATTCCCCCCCAAAAAAGCAACATGACTATCAGACATACAGTCGTAAAATACAGCCAAAAATGCAATCCTTATAAATACTTTTGTAATAATATTATGACACAATTATGCAAACACATCCATACCTTATATTAGAGAATACACACATTGTACATTGACAACAGATGAGTTTGGTACATTTAAAATAGCCAATTGAGGCCAAAGGTGACACCAGCTGCATCCCCTCAAATGGAACCACTGTGCCCCAACCAGGATATGACTGATGGTCACAGACATGTACATAAATGTTGGATCAGACAACTTCTGTATTTATAGAATTGAAAAGTATACAATTATTAACTATGGGGGAAACCATGAATTTGCAGAGGAACAGATAACACTAATACACTCTTCATTCAAAACGGCAAAGTATTATTTTAATAATATTCTGTGAGCATTTGTGTGTTAATGCTGTTCTTCTACAAATTCAAGACTGTTGATTCTTTCTGTGGTCTTAGAGAAGTCACAAAGCATATATAACAACACTTAGGCTCACTTAGCAGACAGGAACTCTCAACTGTATGACGTGGTTACAAATTTATCTCAGGTCATTAGTCAGACAGAACCTTTTTCGGATGTAGGTCCAGCCTATTGTTTGTATGTAACTTCACCCTTAAAGCCAACGCTGTAACCATAAATATGTTAAAAGCCTTTACTGAAAATGCTTGTTTAAACTTTTAAAGCAACAGCTCCTCTTATCTATTTGAGAATAAACCTTGTTGAAATGTACTAACGTCAGGATACGACACAAGGGTGTTAGCATCACACATCTCTGACCCCATCTATTCCCCTGCCATCTGAGTGTCATGTCAGAGTTCACCTCTCACTCCCTCCTTTAACAATAGGAGCAAGCGGATGTTTTGCGTCGGCCGCTCACCCCACCTCACCCCGTTTTCTTTGGAGACGATACCGACTAAACCGGAGAGGGAATGTCAGATATCACAGGGTTCCTTTATCAGAGATCTTGACACCGCTTCCCCTGTACTTCCCAAAAAGATGAGCAATGAATAAAGTGCGAGTGTGTGCGTGTGCGTGTGCGTGAGCGTGTTTGGGGGACACAGAGGTCAAAGGGAGTTAGCGTTTGCCTTTCCGCTCAATGCAGCCTGAAAATGCCTGCATGGACAAATTGCATTGCATACCAATTCCTGGAATCCTGGCTACAGGTAAAGCTAGTCTTTCCTGCACTGATGTCACAAACAATATCTGAGAGATAAAACAAAGAATGAAATCAACAAAAAATTATTATCAAATATAGAGATCTATGTCTCCATATATGGAGATATAATTGGTCCCCAATATTTTGCCTTTCCTCCCAATTCGCCCGCATTGTAATAACTGGGGAAACAATAATGGACAATAACAAATAACAAATGCCATCAACAGAAAAGGAGCCAACATCAAATTACACAAAAAAAATGAAGTTTATTACAAAATAAAAGACACACACACACACACAATTCATTACCAAGGGAAGGTTGCCAGAATGGACAGAACAGAAGAGAGAAGAGCTAAACTACTCCTAATCTGAAACCGCAGTCTCTATCCCTCTCAACCCAGGCAACAGAAAAGGAGTGAGTCGTCCAGGAACCTGCCTCCCTACTCTGACTTAAAACTAGCTAAAAAGGTGTTTAATAACCCAAATACTGCCTGTCCACTTGCAACCTACAACAGAAAAATACACTAACAGAACAACTTAAACTAAAGACAAAGGTGTGGCAACAGAAAACACAAATGGCTGTGGCTGCTACACAACAAAAATGCTCAAAGCATGTGAAGCAGAGAGAGAACGAGCCAACCCCTGATCTGCACAGCAATCAGCCATCAGCTGAGCACAGGTGCGCATCGTTAACAATCAGTACCTCGTTGACACCCACACAGACTCCACAAAAAGAACGTAACGGTATGGCTTAATCACAATTTTACTACAACGCCCTTATAAATTCATGGGAGAACTGACCAGCATGCACTTCTTGCTTCTTTATACAGACTTGTTTCTCCATTGGAAGGATGTGTGAACATCATCTCAGATCTTGCTGTAGATTAATTTTAGTTATGTATCTTTCATCTGAAGGCCCAATCCTGACATGGATGCTTTTTATGCACATTCAACTCTGCAGAACTAGAGATACATGCAACCTCACTAGAGATAGGCACCACTGCTGTCATTCCATACATTGGCCATACCAACTTTTTTTATTATCACTTCCCATTTTTCACCTGTTGCCTTTCAATCTGTTTATGCCATAAACTAAGATTATCGTGGAAAGTATGTGCCCTGACAACTGAAAAATTGGGACAATTCTATTTTTAAATGAACAACAAAATTCTTCTGTGTTGCATTTTCACTGGAACCAACCCCATCTGAAGCGAAATGTAGGGCACATTGGGTAAAGAGTTCTGAAAATATTCCCGGTGATGTTTTTGGCTCTGAATCTCCTGTCAGGTCTGTGTAGGCCCCACCCCCTCCATGAACATGTTCACCAACTCAAAAGGCCTGGCACGGGCAAGAGCCTGGTGCCATGTTTGTTTCTCTTCATCTCCTTTGTGAAACAGCTGCCTCGCTCCACTCGACCGAGGTCCAAGGCTCGCGCCGATGGCCGTAGCAGCACACTGCAGCAGGGCTGGATGTAATGGGGTGTAATTAAAACCTGCTGCAGATATCTAAGGGATTACCTCATGCTGGAGAACACGGCTTCCCCGGCTAAACGCTCCAGCTGTTTGGACTCGGCGGTGCGCCGATCGCTGGGGAGTTTCCCCCCACGTCTCTAATTGCAACTGGTCTGCTGGAAAAATACATAGCAGGGTGGGAGGTGGGGTGTGGGGGTGCTGGAGGGAACTGAGTTTCTTCACAAACAGCCTCCACGAAGCCGCAAGCTCCATCCAGATGTGCTAACGTTTGCTTGCACCTAAAAAAGCTAAGAAGTCCTCACGTTCAAAGTCGGAATGGAAGCATGGCATTGTCATTGTGAGGACATTCAGTGGTGCACCCCCCACCCCCCCCAAACATCATTGTTGATGGATGTAATTGTTTCTCCCGTCTTCACCGCTCACCCGCCACTTCAGACATTTGCCATTGTGGCTAGTTTGATTTTCTCATTGCTTGTTTCGTTGGCCTCGAAGGGCTGCCAAATGCGATTGTGTTCCATGGACCACTGTTCCCTTACCTGCTGGTCTGTTTCTTTTGCACGCACTCCGCTGGATGACGCATGCAACCAGATATGGAGAACACACCCTTTCACACATTGTTCTCACACAGGTCTGTGTAGTATAGGCTCATAACTAGAGTTGTGCTGGAGTTCACTGGTCCCTGTTAAAATCCTTGAGGAGACCGTAGCCATGAGACGTCTGAAATTACACAATACAAGCTAATGAGGCTTTTTTTGTTCCATTTGAGTAACAGTTGGAGTTGGAATGCAAAGTTTAGCTCCTTCCTCCATGCAAAGATTCACACCGTGCAGACTCAGAGAATGCTTTAGGAAAGTATTGCCAAATCAGACTTAAAGATGTAGCCTACTTTCTCTATATGTTTCCTAATCTGAAATGCCAAACTGTATTTTTAAGCCTATCCTTTTTAGGAGCAACATCCTCTGTCCATTGTGGAGACGAGCACAGACTGCATGTCCCAACTGGTCAACTGCTATTTTCAATCTGCAGTCCACCAGCTGAGAAATGGGGCACCAGACTTTTGTATTTATTTATTTCACCATGGTATCAAACCTCTGTGATACTGTTTGAACAGTTTCAGTTAAAAAAGGGAATGAATCGTGTGTGGCTTTATTTTTCCATCTAGAGAAACGGACTAGTGTTACCTGGCAACAACCTGTAGCTATTGTATTGATAATTTAAAGTGCACCCACTGTCTCTGCCTACTACACAATTTATAAAAATACTTTATGGGGTGAGTGAGTGGTGGGGGCGGGGGAGGTGTGTCCATTGTCATTTGCATAAAATAATGTACAATCTACAAATGATTTCATATAACTTGGATCAAACTAGACGTTGCAAGATTCAGCAACTGCATGGCCTATTTCGCACCTCAAATATTTTCAGAAACATATTTTAGTGGATTATTTAGGTGGAATAAAAGAGTTTATGAACAGCACGCCACGTTGTTCCGCTTTAAAAACATGGAGCCGAAACCAAAGGACCGTAGTGTGTGTAATCAATCAGGTGCCGGCTATTTTCATTGTGGGCGACAACAATTATTCATATCACGTAGAGGTACCTCCAAAGAGGTACTCTGACATCACTATTGGGGCGGGGGCAGTGTGTGGAGCAGAAAGGAAATGTATTAGTCTCTTTCTGTGCTATATTTAGGGCACTTAGGGCATGGAAAATACTCATTCAAATTTACTGTGTGCTGATATCTGCTAGATGAATGTAATTTTTTACATTAACGTAAGCAAAAATGAATGAGCTGGCATATAGATAACATTATCATACTCCATGACTGGCGCTATCTAACTTATAGCTGCTGATTAATACTGTTAATGTTGAAGTGACTGTTACCATTCACTGCACAGTTCGCTTATAAGCGCACAACATACGTCATGGGACCATTTTTCCAGACAAAACAGAACTGTACTGTTCTCAGAAGATAATGTAAAAATACACATACCTGCTCCAGTACGGGTACCGTTCGGATCAGTATATGTTTAAAAATCGTATACGTGGCACAGTCATTGTGGTGTGCAACTGCATCACAAAAACACAGGCAGATTGCAGGTAACCAATTGAACAAATAAGTCATTCTTGCCTGATTAGACCCTCCCTCTCCGAGTGACACTATTGGCAGTTAAACGCTGCCCCGTGAAGCTCCCTGTGACAGTCAACATTAGCATACTCAGGCCCACGGGGGGTACAACTGTGTTGAGAATAAATGCTTTAGCTGGATGCACTAACCAGCAGCCCTCAGATAAGACTGAAAATGACTCTTACTGGTGTTAAAACACGTTCTCCCAGCAATCTCAAGAATCATCCCTGTCATCATTGGCAGGGTTAAAAATATTCACTAGCAGTTAATTGAACTTTTCATTTAAATATCTTGACCACAATCCTTACCTCTCCACCACAGCTCATACATGTATGAGACAAGAATTCTTGTAATTGTAATACCTCCAAAAAGTGAAACATTGTGGGCTATCCAAAAGCGGTTGCACTAACCCTAATGCTAGCTCCTAAACATAACCCAAATCCTGCCTCAATCCAGAAACTAACCATGTTCCTAACCATAACCCTAAGCTCAGCCAAATAAATACATAAGTACAAGACTCGCCTCCAAAATGTGGAAATGGAGTCGTATTAAGCCACATCTCACATTTAATCTCATGAATTAATTTGTTAATTTCTGTAAAGCTAAACTGCAAGAATTTCCCACTGATATGAAATGTAATGTGCATGAAATCACTGTTCCTTAATTTTGTATTAAAATCACTCACAAGTGTTAGATTAAACTGTTACTGTTACCTAGATGCAAATTACCACTGGAGGCCTTGGGCAGTGGACATTTGGGAATTTCTGGTACAGGGAGGCAATCGCAAAGAAAAGGCAATTGTAAAAAAGAGAAAGGGAAAGATGTTGAGAGGGCAAATGCTCATGCAGAGAGGCAGTAAGGGCTAGCGGGAGACCAGCGAGCGACTGAGGCTAACACCAAGGTCTCTCAACTGCTTGTCTCTCAGGTCATTCCTCTGCTGGAATGATTACGAGGTCCTTGCGGCTTTTCGCCGGGGCTGCGTAGCCAGACGTACTCACAAAATTTGTTCCAGCACATCCTCCTGTGGGTTTACGTTGGAAGGATGGGCTGCCCGGCGTTGACATTCTTCGTCGACCACCGTCACGCAGAGAGGGAGCCGAGACGAGGCGGGGCTTTTGGGAGAAAAACGACGGCCCGCCTCCCTGCCAATTTAGTGGCTTTCGGACGCAGACTGGCACCGCGGCCTTTGGATCCTCTCCCGCCTCCCACCCTCTGCTTTGATGTCCCTGGGAAAAACGGCTATCAATCAATCCAACAGAGATCGATGGCATATGGGCGTCGCTGTCCCCGCAGAGTTGGCAGGCTTGCCGCTGCATTGGTTTTACGCGTAACGGATTCAGCAGATGGCAAAGGTCTGGAAGGGTAAATATGGTGAGACTTCTCTGGGGAACATACCTATGGAAAGACAAAAAAAAAACGACAGCAGTCAGTTTGCTTCTTTGAAGCTGCCATTTGGTGGTTGTTTTTGCTTGAGGGGCCAAACAAGCTGACTTGAAAAATGTTATGTGGTTCCATATTACCATGCTCTCATGGTAACAAGGCCAAAACAGAGGAGTCCTTGACATTTCCAACATAAATAGATCCTTGTTATTCCAACGCAGGTTAAACGTACGCTTGGTATTCAGAGACGCCTTGATTGAACTTGATTACGGTTTATAAACACGGGCGAGGAAACCTTGATTATGTGAGTCATCCCCACGTAATCGCAGTTCGGAAGAGTGGCAAACGGCCTGCCTGCCCTCAGCAGAGGCCGCTAAATGACCCTGTTCTGTGAACTTGTTCTCCAGTGCACTGTGGTCGTGCCTGAAACCCGAGGCCCACAAGTGTGCATCCAGCTCCCCTTAGCCAGCAATATTTCCCTGGCCCTGTGCAGGTGTGAAGCCCTTCCATGAAAACCAAAAGGCTGGCGGTGTTATGATCGGTGGAGAATAGGGACCCAATAGCAGGCAGGGGTACAAAAAACCGATGTTTAATGTCAGTACGGTACAAAATCAGGATCCAAAAGAGTAGTGCACAGGCAGGGGTCAAAAACAGAAGGGCTTGGCAGAGGTACAATAACGGCAGGCAGAGAAGGGTAGCGAGAACACAGACCGAGGTCGAAAACACGGAATCCAGACTAGAAAAACAAAACACTGACAATCAAAACAAATAACTAAATAAACTAGAAAACAACAAGAAACAAAACTCAGAAACAAACAGGTCCTAAGACAAACGAACGCAAAACTAAACCAGGGAAAAACAAACGCAAAACACTTACTCGGAAAGGCACTAGGGAACTCGGAAACTGGAAACAGGGAACAGGTACGTAGCAGCGAAGGAAGGGAACAACAAATGACGATCTCGCCCAGAGCAACTAGAACACTGGGCTTAAATGTGATGTAGACAGGTGCAAACAATTAGCTCGATTAGAAGTAGGAAATGGAAAACATCTTGACACGTAACAAGGCAATTAGTAAATCGTTAGTAATATCCTATCCTAGCCCTGACGTTAGTAAATTAGTAAAAACGACAAATGACAAGAAACGTAAGGAAACATTAAACAGCTGTGGAAACGTGATGGGAATTAACTTGTTAGTTTGTGTTAGTAATAATTCTATTAAGCCCTAACGTTAGTAGATTAGTTAATCACACCCGTGTTTAGTCAGTTAGTAATATTCACAAGTCCTATATAATCGTTAGTAGTGCCGGGTATTACAAACGAAGCGTACAGGAACGAAAGTAAACTCCGTGAACGGAGGCGAGAGAAAACAGCGCAGAATTGCCAGGCGGCGGAACACATGAAAAAGTGTATGTATAGAACCACAAATCAGAACAATACACAGAAGGGTACGTAACAAAACCCACACGACTAGAACATAACAGGCGGCTCACCAGGAACCCTGCTGTTTCATCCCCTGCTAAAGAATCCGTTCCTTCCCTGACCGGGAGAAACAACGTACAGTTCTCTGTCTGTCAATATGACGGACACCTTTCCTCGTGGACCGCCAGCGCCTGGCCACTGACGTGGGGAAATGTGTATTTTTTACACAAAAAATTTATCCTTTTAATGACCAGACAGTAAAGTTAAGGTAAGTGTAACGTCACTATGGATCCAGGACAGCTTTTGGTGCCAGCTCCAACAGCTTATAGGCTTCATCGCCCATAATAGGACAGTCATGAAGTAAGTGAACATATTTTCCTACTGATTCAGTTGTGGACATACAAGGTAGGCCTAACTGTGTACATTTGGTACAAGTTGATAGAAATGATGGTGTTTTAATGTATTAGTATCGTTATTCTAATCACACTATCTTAAAGCACAACTGAAGTTTGGTAGAACTTTGGGTTGTGTAGTTACCTGGCCATGATATGGTGGCGAAATATGTTTGTTAGTTGCTCTGGGGTGATAATCCAGAATAGGGTATTTGTCGCTCTCCATTTACTTCTATGGGGCAGCTAAACGGTCTTGAAATGACACTTCTAGCACGTATACGACCGGGAAAGAAGCGGATTCTGTCAATAGAAAAAATAACCAGTCCTCTTACGTATTTATTTTCGTGTAGGCTAATTAAAATGAATGATAAAGTATTATTTTCTTTAATGTTGTTAGCAAGCTACTAGAAAAGACAAAAATGTTGGCAGGTCGGACGATTTAATAATAAAAGAAATACACAAGAGAAATGCTTATTGCTTGTATTGGCAGAATCCTCTTAGTTTGCGATTGTATATGTGCTAGAAGTGTCATTTGGAGACCGTTTTAGCTTCTCCATAGAAGTGAATGGAGAGCCAGATCATGGCCAGGTAACTACACAACCCAAAGTTCTACCAAACTTCAGTTGTACTTTGATGTCATTAATTGCAAAATATCAAATTATTTGAAAAACTTTTGCTGAAATACAAATTGTGAGAAAAGAATGCTATATCATACTGGTAATTTCAGGGGGGAAATAATATAGATTATTAGCCTAAATGAAAGTACTGATGCATTCATTGTTAGATAGCTCCAGTTTGCCAGCTTGTTGATGTGGCAGTTCAACAATCAGGATCATGGGTTACGAACCAACCGAAAAACATACAGTACATATTTCCACCTGCTGAGAATGCTACAGTGCATAGGGAAATTACAGTTTTGTTTCCTAAAAATGAACAAGACCGTGAAATATTGGTTATTAGCCCATTAAAACCAAAAAGGTTGACCCTAGATTTGGAAGTTTTATATTATATGCAAACAGTGAATTTTGTTGCACTCTTTTATGAAGATCTGGGGGAAAGTTCCCTCGTGTGAATATCTGGTCAGAAAATAGATTATCTGCACGTGAAGTCTCACAAAACCCTTTAGATCCTTTCTAGGGCTGACCACACAAAAACAAGGCTGCTCTCTGCTTTATACTGTGTCACATGTCATTCTTCGTCCCTATCCATGTGACACACTCCAGTCATGAGAATAGCTGGGAATCCATGCTCAGTAGCCTCCATTTACACCCGTACGGCATTGGCCCATCAAACCTAATCCCTGAGCTCAAACTGAAATAACGACATAATTACATACAGCTGTTCATCAGAATCGCCTGCATTTTCATTCAGTTTGAAGCGCTTCATCCAGGGATTGGGTTTCATCTTCTCTGTGACTCCTTTGAAGACTTTCAATTAAATAACACATTAATTACTATTGTTAAATATGTAAGCTACGAAGTATTATGAATAAGTGATGAATCATCAAGTAAGCTATAGAAATCGGTGAATAATTAATATAGCGAGTCTGTGATTAATCATTGGATTGAATTACACATTGAAGGGCATATTAAAACTTTTAACTGCTTGTATGATTTCTGGATGCAAAGGTCTCA
Organism: Ilyophis sp. 1 JC-2022; assembly: GCA_022702515.1. Taxonomy (NCBI): domain Eukaryota; kingdom Metazoa; phylum Chordata; class Actinopteri; order Anguilliformes; family Synaphobranchidae; genus Ilyophis; species Ilyophis sp. 1 JC-2022. Next base: position 26,519,214 of record CM040395.1, on the reverse strand, counting down.
CAGTGCTATTATCTCAATTTAAATACTGTATCACCTTACTTGACGCACAGTATCTTATTGATGCTAATGTTGGAAATTAACCTATATGTGTGTGCATGCCTGCGTGTATGTGTGTGCATGCATGCATGCGTGTGTTTTTTTTTATGAGTAAATGATTCCTGTGAAATTGAAGAAATTCTGATTGGAAAACATTGCACTGTATAAAATATTCTTTGATCAGCTAAAAAATAGATGGAGAAAATGTTTGAGCGTTACTTTAAAAGTAGGCATTCATATAATGGTTTGTGGAAATTGAGGTTAATGAATACTTTATGCATTGTTATTTACAATCTCTGTGTAGGGTCCAAGCTCATGATCTTCAGGTAAAATATTTTAATCGTGTTTTTATACCTTCTAAAATGGCTGCACACACCATAATGTTTCAGGCTGAGCAAAAAAAAAAATGCAAGCAAAGGAAGATAGTAACAGTGCAAGATGGCCATAACATGCGAAGAAGCTGGCTCTGACCGCAGTTTTGTCATGGATAATGCCTTCCTTTCCTTATCTCCGCGTTTTTTATTCTTTTTGTCTTTTACCGGTAATCTATCGGATTTTTCTGTGCTCCGCTACGGGTTTTGCTTTCACCTTGGTGATTAGTGAGTTCACCTGTCATGCATTTCCCCTCACTACTTATACCCCGATTCCTCCTTTTCTCGTCACTTCCATGTTATTTCACGTAACATTTGAGCCGGTAAAAAGGTATAGGAAGTTGTGCTGCTATCGACCGCTTTGCTTCTCAACGCGGGACTTGTTAGCAGTACAATTTAGAAAAAGCAAAGTGAGCTTTTTCGCTCTTATTTCAGAGCAGAGGTTTTCGTTTCTTTGATTTCTACTCATACCTACGAGTGCTCTCACCCTAAGTTTTAGGGGTCTTTTGAGTTTTCTCTTTCCTTTCTTTTTGTTCGCTCCACAAACGGGAGTTAGATAAGCGTGACTGCTTATTTCTTTTGTTTTGCTCGGATATTGAGTTCCTCGTTTTTATCGCGAGGTTATTTGTGTTCTCCTTATTTTCCCCCGTCCACTACGGATTATTGTCCATTTCAGTGGTGTTCATTTGAACACTTTAAGATTCCGCATCTATCGCATCTGGACCTCCAATATTTCCTGTCTCTGGCATAGAGATCCCCAACAAGTTTGAGCAGTTCTGCAGAGGGTTTTACCTTGGAGAGCGATGGAGGCGAGGCGAGCGCAATTAGCAGTCTACAAAGAACGCTTGGTCCGTGGCTTTGGCCTCCGGCGTGCACTCTGCAAAACACAGGCCAGCCGGTTGGGTGGAGTTCACGACAGCTTATTACAGAGTCAATGGCCGGCTCCTGTTTCATCCGTGCAGTTCTTGTTAGGGTTTAAGGTCTGCGCTCACAGTTAGGCTTCTTTGGCTTTTGTCAAAGAAGTAGAACTGGAGCCCGTGGGAGGTCTGCACAGTCCAGAGAGGTCAAATCAATGTTTTAGTAAGGAAGAGCACCCAGGGGAGCCTGGCTTAAAAGAACATGCTCAGATCATCTACACAAACAGCTGCATGCCTGTTGGTGATAAATAAAAAGTACTGACGATTTCACGGGCAGGACGAGGGGGGAGTTCAACTGGGAACCATCACAATTATTTTCTACCATGAAATCCATTCTTTCAAATGCATTTCCAGATGAGCTGTTTTTGTCTCCCACGAGCATTTAAATCGGGTATTTTCCCACAAATTCACATTTGTAGCCTCTGTAGCCTACTGTGTCATAACAACATCACACTAAATACCTACATTCTGAATTTGTTCTGTCAGAAGAACTCAATTAAGGTTATTAACAAGTTCATTTGACATTCAGTATCCCAGTAATACTGTTTCTCAGATAACTTTAACTGTAAAGAATGACATCATTGTCCTTGCTGTAACTGATAACTACCAGTATAACTGAATTACAATTGAAATGTCTCTGAATGTAAATGTTGTGTATCAATGATTTCAAAAAGAAAAACATGCAACAAGTGATACTGTATACCTGATATTATCTTAATCTCAAAAGAAAAACCTCGCCTATAACCCTACAAGGAAAAACAGGGATCTATTTGCCTCTCATGTTTCTAATGCTAAATCAAAATATAGCAGTCAAGTGCTCCAGGCAGTGAAATATATTTTTTGAGAAAGAAGAACTGGTGAACCAATAATGATGTAATCTTTCTGCAATAAGACTGTAATCGGTGTGTATCTATTTCAAATTATGAGATTCATGGTGTCAAATGTTTCTGCATCACTTTTCAGAAGAAATGTATTTGATTAATATTCATATTAAATAATTGGACATGGCGAAAAAAGAAAAAGTGGCATAATATGCAAGTTGATGTTACGACTTCCATAGCCCAGAAATAGCACTTTGATCGGTCACCAAATGTAACAGAATTCCCTGTGAGTCAAATGTCAGGTTCAAAAGGACATGTGAAGCAAAATACTATCGGGTTCACAGGTCAAAACTTCCACTATGTTTGCACACACAGTACCAATTTGAGGAATTTTATGAATAAACAAATGAACAAATACAGACTGATTACAGAAATAAATATAAATTTGGTGTGACCAGAAATGTGTCTTAAAGGTCAATCTCTCTGGTCCAAATTACTCATGCCTCAACTCATGACACACACACACACACACACACACGCACACGCACACACAAAGCTCAGGAAAAATAGACAGGTACTAAAACTAAGCAAAATATTTAAAATAATACAGTTAAGTATTGCAAAAATTGCTAATAGTTCAGGGCAGTGTCCAGTTCTTTACAAGCATAACATTCCATTTCAGAATCTCAAATTGTGACGTTATACACACACTCCATAATGAACCATAGAAGCATAATACAGCAATAATCACAGAACATATGGAGCATTGTCAAAATGTTATTTGACCAATAAAGACATTCCTGCCACTTAATGACTTATGCATTGTTTTTCGCTAGTCACAGAATGTGGGGAAGAGGTGGTTGCCGGGTGGTGTATCCAGCAATCATTAATGCTTTGTGATTGAGAACATTATTTTTATAATGTTTGTAAAAATTATTAATAAAGTTATTTATAAACATGAAGCACTAGCCTAGAAACTAATGCTGACCATTCCAGTGTCAACTGTGGCTGGCAGTCCCACAGGGGTGATGTATAATTAACCACAGGGAAGAGGGAGTTTCAGATAGTGGGATTTCCATAATTTAATGATGCAAGAGAGACCCCTCTGGTCAATCTGCATGTGCAGTCTGCCTCTCCCAGCTCTTTACGAAGAGCAGTCCTCAGGTACGATGACTTCATGGCTCAACATGTGGACTGCATGGGGGAAAGGCTACACACACTTAAGGTAGGGCTATGTGTGAGCGACACATATCCTACATCTGTCAGGGAAGCTTAGCCAAAGTACTCCTATTAAAACGGCGGTCGAAGAGGATGTGTACACCAGAAGAGAATGCAACAAAGACTGGTTACAGGACTGAAGCAGCACTACTGAAGTAAACTGTAGTTTTATGCTTTCAATCTATTTTTTCAGCTTGCTGAATGACACGGTGACAAGTGTTTATACACATAAATTTAATTTTATATCCTGGGTGTATATGACCTGGTTTGCATTGCATCATTATTTTATTTTTTGTGTGTGTCCTTAGTAGTTCTCCCCACTACTACAGAGCAGCAGCGTTTTTTTTTTTGGAATTTTGCAAGGCAAGGCTCTAAGTGGTCAAGGAAATCATGGTTAAAATGTCTATTTTGTGAAAAATAAATTGACATGACACAATTCTTCACGATACACCAGGGGTGCCCACGCTCGGTCCTGGGGATCTACTCTCCAGAATGTTTTACTTCCACCCAATTTTCTAACCACCGGATTACACTAATGACCTTCGTAATTAATATAAAGAGGTCAACAGTGGAATCAGGTGGTTAGAAAATTGGTTCTGGAGAGTATATCCCAGGACTGAGTGTGGGCACCCCCGCTGTAAACCCTCATGCATCTTTAAGAAATGCACTAAATTGCCAGATTGAATAACTGAAATAATTGGTTCATGGCAAATTAGTTCAATCGACAAATAAGACTAGCTAGCTAAAACTTTGAAAACTTTCTTGCCTGGATATCCACATGCTGCTTCAATATTCATGTAAATGTTTACATATAAAGACGTTTGGTGTCACAACATGTCCAGTGAGTTCCCTGACAGACTGCAACCAGACTACTACCGAACTACAACTTGCAGACACCATTCTCCATTGACCCAAAAACTAATATTTCTATTTTGTCATGTCCGCATCCCCTGCCTCTCACCAAATGCATGCTGGGATAGGCTCCTGCGCCCCAACCCCCCCCCCCCCCCCCCCCCTCGCGAGAATAAGCGGGTTAGATAATGGATGTATGTATGTATCCGATATCCATTTCTGGTAGAGACGAGTGGCTGACATTCAGTGGCAAAGATAAACCTTTTTAATTACAAGGCAGGCTGCAGACAACAAATCACTTTCAAAAACTCAATAAGCAAGGAGGGGAAATAACAGGGAAACAGATGGAGGTTCTCCACTTCAAAAATATTTTATTGACTTCACCTTCAGGATTACAGATGTTTTTTTTCTCTCTTTCTTTTTTCAAGGTGGAAATTCAGAAGAGCCCAGCATTGCATTGCCTGCCAAAGATGAAGAAATAGAATCGATTTGAATACGTTGGGCGCTAACCTGCCCCACAGCATTGAGAAATTGCAACACCTCTGTTTTCTTAACATCTGCTCTACCATGTGTCAAACTCTGACCGCACACAATGAACATGACAGAATATGGCAGACAGGCTGTCAGGCTAAATGTTTAGTTGTCAGGGAATGAACACGGGAGAGCATTCTTTTCCCTTGGATTCAGATTTGATAAGGTAAGATGTTATGCTGCAGATGACGAGTGTTCATTTTGGTAATGGTGTGCATAAATGACATAACCTAAAATATCTGTGCTTTTTTAATAGATATGGTATGTGTCAATCCATTGCATATTTTAAATGAATATTAGTTGCAGTCATATTCAGCAGGTTATTAAAAATAATATATGGAAATATTAATGAGATTGACATTTTCTATGACTTGACATCATTTAATAAACATGAAAAATAACTTGGAAGCCGTTTAAAAAATTTAAAAAATCCAGCTTCCAATCCAGATTCAAAATTTAAAAAACATTTTTTTAGTGCTTCCCCTATGATTCATGTAAATATAATAAAGACAATAAAGAGATGAAGTACCTCAGAATAAATTGTCATGTTTCTGTTTAATGTGTGTGTTTACACTACCATTCAAAAATTTGGAATCACTAAGGAATCTTTATGTTTTTGAAAAAACCTTTATTCACCAAGGTGGCATTAAATTCATCAAAAGTTATGACATTAATAATGTTACAAATGACTATTACTATTTGAGATAACTTTTTTAATTCAATCTTTACATACGATTCATTTTCAGCAGCCATTACTCCAGTGTACTAAAAACATCCTTAAGTACTACAGAAAGCATTCCCATTATATTAATTGCAGCTGAAAAGTGTGCCTGTTCAATGAAGCTATAAATGTCTTTTTTTGAGTTGCTAAAGTCCAAATAGAATGAAATAGAAATAGTAGTTTGTAACATTATCAATGTCTTGACTATTTTTTGGTGAATAAATGTATCAATTTCTTTCAAAAACATAAAAATGTCTCTGTGATTCCAAACTTTTGAACGGTAGTGTAGGCTTTGAGGGTTTTGGGGGTGGGGGGTAACAGAGCCTTATTGTTGCTAACAGCTGACCTCCAGGCCTTGCTTTTCCCCCTCCTCCTCAGCTGTAGTCCCAAGAGACAAGCCTGTCCAGGTGAGAAGCTGCTACCCCCCATGTTGATGTAAGGGTCTTATGTGGCTTTACAAAAGAAAGGCATGACTCGAAACAGAGAAGTGAAATCAGGGGGTTGGTGGGGGGATTCGCTCCTGATCAGCCTTTCTGTACTCACACTAAAGGCCCCCTGGAGTGTATCTTCAGTTTTGGCCCTCCTTTACACCAAGGCTGGAAGAGAGTACACATTGGTCATATGTATTGTTAAATGGGGTCAATTAACAGGGGTCGGCATGACAACTGCTGGTGAAATTAATCGTAAACTTTGGAGAGGCCAAGGGGACGGGAGTTGGAGGTGGTGGTGGTGGTGGGGGGGTGGATTGAGAAATCCCAGGCTTCTCCCCTTGAGGGGAGTGGGGTTTCTACCTATACAGAAAGCAGGTGTGAGAAGGGCCTAATGTGTAACCATGGACCCCGAGTTCCAACTGTCTATTAGCCAAACTGTTAATGGCCCCAGCATCTGCAAATCCATGGCAACCAAATAAACACAACCAGGGCAACGAAAATGTAATGCCATGACAGAATCAATTATAAACAGACAAAAATTATGTAATATGAAGGAAGCTGTCAGCAATGTCATTAGCTTTGAATCAGGACATGCCAAAGACCAAAAAATCCATTTGCTATATAAATTTTCTTTTGTCCAATTTTTCACCCCAAGTGGATTTAAAATTACACTTAACATTACGTGTTTCATATGAGGGGTTCACATATCATACCCAAAACTATGCTGGTGTGTCATACGTAATATGAGATAATATATGATTGGTACTTATCTAGAAGTAATCATATTCAATTTTGAAGTTTACTCAAGCACGGTGCTATTCCAAGAATATCTTTAAAGCAATTTACTGTGACATTGACTGTCGTAATCACAGTGGCTATCGATGATCTGAAATAACAATGAAAGTGCATGTATATTGGTATCATTCAAGAGATGGCGTGACTAACTACTAATTACTTTGCTAGAATTGATTCATTTCCATGCTTGAGTGGAAAGACAACAACACAAACAGGTTACTCAGTGGGTTCTTGCAGGGGTTTAAATGTGGCTTATTAACTGAAAGTAGGAATAAATGGGTAAGTCAGAGATGGGTAAATCTGCGTTGCTGGTCTTTCCAAAAATCTAGCATTTTTCCAACCTGCATTTTTCAGTTTGGAACTAAAGAAAGTCAATGTAAAAAATTACAGGTTAGGTTTTGCTGCAGTATTTATTTCATCGAATTATGCTGGCACAAGGTACTTTCCATAGATGTCGACAAGATAGGGATTGCCAATATGAAAATATCTATATAATATCTGCATATTAACTTTTGTAACTGAGGACAACATTCCAGGGTATTCAGTTAATGACAGCCATGGCAAAAACACCATCATTCAATGTGTGGATGTGGATATCAGACAGTAGTTTTGAGCCAAATAAAAATTTATTTTCTCTCAACTAAACTATTATTATTCCTCTTCATGTTAAACCTGTAAAGTATCAGTTCTATAACAGTTTCTTTCATTTAAGTGTGAGACGACAAGAAAAATTTACCAATGGCCAAAAAAATCAATATTATTCAAATGTAAAAGATTTTTAAAAAAAACCTTATCAGACTTTAATGTAATTAACTGTATTTCTAAATATTTTTCAGTGTGGATATTATGTGAAGACTTCAGGTGTCAGAATATTGTACAATGTGGAAGAAAGTTCAGGGAAAGCAGGTCTGGACTTGAAGAAAGGGTTTCACCCAGATCTTGTACTATTACGGAAATCATAGTCCGAAATCAGAGAGGATCAATGAATCAAGAAACTTTCACTTGCATCATACAAATAATCCACTGCCCAGTATCACTCATATTGTAGCACAAATTTGCTAACATTAATTCGTGATATAAACAGAAATATGAGGTTTTGTTATATCCTTGTTGTCCTGGCTAAATTCCCAACCTGGCTCTTTCAATCTTCCACCTAATCATTCCCCAGTTTAATTGGTTAAAATGTGTTCTTTACCTCTCCACCTCAGCTGATGTGTGGTGAGCATTCTGGCGAAAAATGGCTGCTCTTGCATCACCCAGGTGGGTGCTACACATTGGTGGTGGTTGAGGCGAGTTTCCCGCTCATCATTTTAAAGAACTTTGAGTGTGAGAATTATTATTATTTGAGATAGAACTTGCATGACGCCCTGTATACATACAGTATACACACATATATAAACATTGTTCCTTTATGAAAGAATACATTTCTTGATTGGCTCTTGCGAACAATGGTTCATTGATACTTTCTTACTTGAGGCTATAAATTCCAAAATATCCCCAGGATCTGGATGACTCTCACATATGGAATTATGATAGCTTGCAATTTAACTCCATTAGCTTCCATGCTATGTTCTCGTGGTGTCAGATCACAAATAATCCTGTCATAACTGAATGTCTACTATATTCTGCGGACACAGTAATTGCAGTGAAATTTAAAGGCAGTAGTGGAAGCCAAATCTTGCTCCCAAGATCCACAAATCGGCCAGGTTTGAAGGCATCATTTGCTGTGAACCTGGAAAAAAGTTATCATATAGACCCATCAAGCAAATAATTAGTTTGTTTTCATTTAAGAGTCATATTGAAATTAACACCAAGAACACCCACAGGCATCTAAGGGCCGTACTTACAAAAAGCGGGTTCAAGCTTGGCTGCAAAAATTGGCATTTTTAATCTCAAAACTAATAAAAAGCTTTTGAGGTTCACGTCTTAGAAAATGAACTCTGATAACTGGTAGCTGCTGAAATTCCACAGGCTGCATCTCAGAAAACAACAGCTCTCCTTGGCATGTTTTTGCTTTGTTCTTCTTGGGTCAGATATACGTCGGCTGAGGGGCTCCAGCAACCTCCTTAATATCTGCTGTGCAGCTTTCATTCCTTCCACAGTGTTCAGCAAGTTCACTCGAAGTCATCCAGGACCCCCAACCTAAATGTGTTATACCCCATTTCCTCCAGACATTGTAAGTACCCCAGAGCTGTGGCAAGATCTAACTTCTTTTCCATTCAATCTTGGCCAGCATGTTCCTTTCCTTTTCATCCATTTTTTTGGGGGGGCTATGTTGCAGAAGCTGAGGCCCAAAATCCCAAACAAAAGCATCATTACAGAACAAGGATACCTTACAGAAGTAACACACCAGGGTGTACTTAAAGCAGTAAGCTGAAGTTGAAACCAGGTATGTCGGAGAGCTATGCATAATAAAAACATGTAGTTATACGTGAAGATGTTATTATTGTTAATACTCCAAAATAGTGAAGAACTGATCTTTCCCCTAACATTGACTACATCCTGAGTTCAATTCAGCTGACATAGACATGTGGGTGTGTCTCAACGTAAAATATATACTGTAGCTACCAAATATACAGTGAATCGTTCATTTTTAAAGAAACAACTATGAAACAAACAGCAGTGTGATTAGTGTACTTGGGAACAATACGGTGGCTTGTGTACTCTGTTATTACCTTTAGCATGCTTTGAGCACTGAGCATCCTCTATCTGCTCAGGAGAGTGTGCAAATGCATGAGCTCCAGTGGTTTCACGAGAGTAATTTTCACTCTTGGCTCCAAAGGCAAAGATAGGTCCTCAGACACAGGCATAATTTACAAAAAAAATATGAAGAAATACAAGAATGTCCTTAATGCTTTGCTTATATTAGGACAATTTTATATCTACACACTTGGTGCAGTAGGAAAAACACCCATGAGCCAAAGCAATGTGTTTAAAGACCTCCCGGTATGATTTGTCCTCTGGCTACTTACCAAGGCTATTAAAATATGAAAACACCTGTCTTTCATGAATTCTTTAAGTACACAGCATAGTGACACATGAAATCAACCACTAATCTAAGCACCATTTTATGAGCTCATCATTTTAGGAGCACCGATGCTGGGAAGCACTGCTTAATCTCTGATTAAATACTCTTCTGCTTTTCAATGAAAAACCTTCGGCAGAAGGACTGTTTCAAAGTATGCTGAAAATAACTGCGGTTGGCAAATCCCTTCAAGGGAAGGTAAACTGTAGTCTACCAATAGGTGAGTTGAAGTTTGTTTCTCTGGGAAGCTTATTTAACAAACTATCATTGGGCATTCGAGATTTTGAAGGAAATTGAATGAAAAGTGGCAGAAGTTACTACATTGTGATACCTTGTGATGATGAGGTAAGATAATCATTTCTACTTTCCTTCTCTAATTTCTCAGTTTGGGATGCTCTCTGGCAACTCTCCAATAGCGTGAGAGAGCCCCCACTTTCATCTTTATAAGATCGATAAAAAACAACACAAGCAGCCTGTCTAATGGCGACATGAATGCGTTATTGTCCCTTCAATAGCCGAGTCAGTAAGAGCTAGTATCGAGACCACATAAACCTTTAGTTTCTGTCAAAATCTGAATGTTTATGGGAAACCTGACACAAGTGGCTTCAGCCCTGCCAGGCTCACATAGCACTCCTCACATATGTGTTCACCGGTGGTAAATCAAATTTTATAGGGATGATTTCCCTGCCAGTCCAAAATGCAAAGTATAAAGAAAGGACAGCCAAACCAAAAGACCCCTCTAACTCACTGTGTTCTTTCAACGCTGGGATTCTCTTCTTGGCAGTTAAAGCAAGTGAGGGGAATCAGTTCTGTAGTATTACAATTACAATAATGAATTCTATAAAGCTAGTTTTTAATCTAATAGAAACAGTATTTTACACCTCATTTTTCCTGGCGTAAAATGGCAGGCCATTATCAGGTGACCTGTTGTCATTGGAAATTAACGCTTGCATTTATAGCTTGTTTGTTTTGTTTTAAGCTTTTACTCAAAAAATTCAAAAGGTTAATGGCTCTTTCCAGTGTCTGTTGGGCATATTATATTGCAATTTTGAATGCATTTGCTGCTATCATTTTCAACAAACCAATGTGCACATTTGATGGCTCTTCACCATGACATCATCAATTTACGTAGCTCTGCTTGGTTCTATCCAGATTACTAACCTCACATATCATTTTGTAATAGCTCCCAATGAGCCACACTGTAAATTAATCACCTCATCTGCACTCCCGCAGTGCGTGTTGCAGTAATCTCCTGTGGTGCAACAAGCATTTGAGATGTAATGCAGGGAACTCCTCTGTATCTGGCCCAAAATGAGAAACGGCTGACACGGACACAGTTGACACGCTTTGGGCTTCCTCTCAAAACTGCACGTCTACTACAGTCCTGACCTTGTCCGAATTCTATTTCTTCACACACTTTTTAAAAAGAAGACATTAAATCATAGATTATACTGTTATTGTATTCCTGTGAACCATATCGCCATCTGTGTACTTTAGAGCCCCTTAACATCAGATGGAGGAAAAAGAAGAAGAAGAAAATAAAACACGGATATGGGCAAAAAGGAATCTCTGAGTATTGAGAGAACATCTGTTATAGTCAGGAGTGGTCGAGGGGAGAGGGAAGGAGAGAAAATGCTTAAAAGCTATTTCACACCCTTCATCACAAACGGGAACGTTTCCAGACGCTCTCAATTGCCCCTGGACAAAAGACGATCTGTCGTGGCTGATGAGGATGGAACAAGCATTTTTTTTTTTTCCTGAGCAGCAGTTAAACTACACAACACCTTCCCCCCCCCCCCCCCCCCATTCCCCCTCTCCACCACCACCCCCGCTCTCTGGCCCTGGGCTACTTCGTGTCAGCTGCACTGAGGTCCGGTCAGTACGGTCCGCCCTTCCCCGCTAGCCCTTACAGCTTGTAAATCATGGGCCCTTCTCATTGAGGAATATCATACCCTTCCCCAGGTGACGCTGGAGTCATCAGCTAAAGTTCAAGGGTCGGCGAAAGGGAAGTTACTCTATAAGCCGCCAGTGTTCTCACATGACCAACATCTTTTTTGTATATATTTATTTTATTGCACTTTAAATCTGCCTTAGTAACATGCTTTCAATGGAAAAGTTATAACCTGTTCGAGGTTATTCATAAAGAAGGGTATATATTGTAATTTATATTTCATAAATAAAGTGATTGTATTCTCATATTTGTTTTGCATAGAATAATGGTGGAATAATATTACATTACATTACATTACAGTTTTAGCAGACGACTTTTTTATCCAAAGCGAGTACAGTAGTGCATATAAAAGGTCAAGGAAGTAAACTACAGAACAGATAAGAAGCACATTCTTCCCATACAGTATCAGCTATCTATCCTACAACACACACACAGTGCAGTTCACAGTGAACTGGGTAAATCATCTCTACTAATTTTTTTCTAATAAAATAAAAAGTATGAGTACACAGTTCAAGAAGAAGACATACATGATAGATAAGTATAAGTAAGTGTGTCCAGGTGGAGCTGGAAAAGGTGGGTTTTCAAGGCCGCAGGCAAGGTTGGGCAGTTGCAGGTTTGGGTTTGGGGAATGGGAAGTTCGGGTTCCACCACCAGGGTGGGAAAGCAAGGGGAGCTCGGATCCAGCAGTATATGTTGGAGACAGTTCTTCAACAGTACTCTAATGATTGGGTAATTATGGGATTGGAAGTTGCGTTTATGGTGGTGTTGGGGGGGCAGGGCCAGATTGTAAAGGATTGGCCTTGACCACCCCATTGCTGAAATTTGGGTAGTGGTGCTCATTTGAATCTTCTTTTTTTGAGCAAGCCAAACTTCTCACTTAAAACATTGTTTTTTGTTATTAACCCCTTCGCACAGACCCCCTAGTGGCCATGGCGCCGGCACCAAGATTTTTCTCAACTCAGATATTAAGTTCTCGTGCAGCCAAATAACAAACTCAGTGTATTACTAATAGATTTATTAGTACGCGATTTGTGACAACTCTATATGGAATATGGAGTTTCTAAGTGTCACTATTGTCCCGTAGCAATTCAATTTAACAAGCAACCCCCCATCCAGTCTCGCCTGCAACTATACCTACCCATGTGTGACACATTGAACAATAGCGTCTATGTCTGAGTTCATAAATATATTTTTTTATCACCATTGTATTTCGTCACAGCAACAAGATAAACACAACAATAGCCCGATTGCATGCCAAAAAAGCAGTGAAACTCAAATGCAAAATAAACATGCAAATTTCTTCGATTGGTTTTACACATAGAGCTGTCCCTCAGTGGTCATTTATTGTCTGGGACAATCCGAGAAATACACACAAATGCTATTACACCATCTGAAACGCGTAATACCCCTCACACTTTGCAAACCTGTCTCATTCATTCTGGTTTCATTGACGACTCTCTTATAGAATATAGGACATTATAACCTTAGCAACGGTGTTTGCAATGTCTTATTGAATGCGTTGAACAATAAATTACAGCCGGGCGTAACAGCATTTCTCGCTTTATTAGTTTAGTTTTACGCAAACCACTTAGAATGTACATTCACTCGCCAAGGCGTAATAGTTGTTTCCTGTTATTTTAACGTTTTTATATTAAAATTTTTACTAATTTACTAACTCGTCAGCAAGGTAAGAGAAAACCCTTGCCTGTTTACATGGATTTTGAGAGTGGGTCAGAAGAAGATACCATAGTTACCAAGATACCATAGGATTGATTCTATCGGAGAGATTTTTTTGTTTTTGTGTATAAAGTATTAACGTTACTGCTTGTGATATTTCAAATAGATATGTTACTTTTTCCACTCCGCGACAGTGTTGTGCCATATGTTCGATATTGTTATTTTCAGATTTTGAGTGCATTTCACATACTGTAGTGTAAGCGTTCATAGGTGGCTCAGTCATGTTTTAGGTTTGATTTGCCTTGAAGCTAGAACATTTGCCAGCATTTTCCTGATATTATTATTTAATTGTAATCTTATCATACATATTATACAATGTATGGCATATTAGTATCTCCCTGGGCAATACTTGTCACGTAGGGAATGGAAAATACTCATTCAAATTGACTGTGCATATGTGCTAGGTGAATGTAAAATATTCCTTGGAGTGAGTATGAATGTGTCTATGCTTTGTAATGGACAACAAAAATAGTTTATTTATTTTATGACAGATTTTGGATAGGTTTTTACACCCATAGGTATTTATCACCCTATACTGATGACAAGATAGTCATTATGCTAAGATGAGTTTTATGAGCCTAAACAGTTGATTTGTAGTTAAATATATAATTATGTTATGATTTACAGCAGTGCACAATTTAGCCATTTTGGATACATTTGGAGACACTAAGGGACAGTAGGGTACACTTCCGATATTTTGCATCATAGATCTGTAGTAGTTTTGCATATTACCCTAAATTGTTTTTACCTGTTTCACATATGTATAAAAATGGATAGTTTGCCGCAAAATTGCAGCTAATATGTAGCGCATTTGCCACAAACTAAATTATTTTACACAAAATGTTGACAGAGGTTTGTCAGAGTTTGCCAGTAGTGGTGAACTAAAAACTTTGCCATAATTGAATGGCAGTTCCCACAAAGCTAATTTGCATGTGAAAATATGAGCTTGCCGCAAACATGTGGCAACAATGCCAATGGTTTGCTGCAAATTAGCTTGAAGGCCCGTATTTCTGTAAGGGCAGTTTTGCCAAGATTTCTTTGCATTTTTGGCACTTTATTTTGACCTAAATTATGAAGATAAACGAATTTTCTGTAAATGGGACAACTTTCTTGGTTCATTTAAGTCATTTCCCAAGTCTCTCTGATGCTCACACCTGCAGTTATAAAGCCTTAAATAGAACACCCCCTAAATAGGTGAGAATTTAGCTAATTTGGCATCTGCGCGAAGGGGTTTATTCCCATGGATATTTATATTAATGTACTATTATAAAATGTACATAACTATTGCTACACATCCACATGAACATTAAATAAACATAATTTCACTGAAGAATAACATTACTTATAATAAACACATCTACTACAAAATGTAATTATACACACCACTAGAAAGTTCAATCAGTGTGCCGGCAGAAATTGTGGTGTTGTTTAGCTGACTGGCTGATTTTGTTTGTGACCCACTGCACTGCTTCTGTGTGGCAGAGATTGCTGCTTAATAGCTTGGGAAATAATAGCAAGCCAATGTAATGGTAACATTGCCAATTTGGCTGCTATGGGTTGGACTGGAGTAACCACAGACTGTGGAAAGGGAGTAACAAGTCCCATCGATGATAGCTAGCTAGATATTGTGGCTGCATTTAGCTGGCTATTCTGCATGACTAGCCAAGATGTTAGCAAACGTTAGCTACATCGCTATAAGCTAGTCGCTCCAGCTACAAGTAGCCACAGAAATGATGACATTATTAATGTTACTAGCTGATAGCTGACATGATGTGGTGATTGTATTATTTAAAAAAATGTATGTGCTTCACTATATTAAAATCGGCTGACCAAACCTTTCCCATATTTGTATGATGGTGAGATATTGCACAGATGAGTTGATCTCCCAAGTGGCTTGCTAATTGGTGCTGCAATCTGTAGTCCTAAAACCTGGAAGTGAGTTAGCATTTTTGAGCCATGGGGTCTCTCGCCAGATTTCCAATAGGGTCTTAACATGGGGTTTTTGGATTTGTGCCGAATATAAGGTCTGTGGTTACTCTTAGGTTGAGCCTAAGAGTTTTCACATTTTGTTCTACGACAAAAATTACATATATTAATATCTTAACCATGAATTTTGGCTTTTGTATGGTTTTAAAAAGTATGTTGCTAACAAGTTTCTATATTCAAACTACAACTTGGAATAGATACACGTCATTACCTCAGCAGATCCTTGGCTGCTCTCAAGTGTAGCTAGCAGCTAGCTCCTTTCAAACTTTTCCACGTCAACTTATTTTATATGAAATTCAATGAATACTATTTAAAACTAAGGTAGCCCAGATAGCAAGCGAACGTTGAATCGACATAGATTCAATGTGGAATTACGTGGAATTTGCTCATCGAGATCACGTTGAATCAACGTTAGAATACTGACAAATGAATGACAGTTTGAAGGGAAGTGGCATGTTCTAGTGAGATGACCCTCTTCCTTTCATATTATTGGTTTGCGCACTGGCTGGTCATAGCGATTTGCGCAGAAGTTTAAATATTTTTAGCTTGCTCGAACAGTGCGGTACCATGTCGCCCTCTCTCCATTGGAATTGAATTACTTTTGAATTTAATTACCGCTCTTGGTGTAAATCTGGGGTAATACAACTGAAATCATTTGCCAAATAAACACTGGGAGGAGCACCCATTTGAAAGTTTCCCATTATAAATAAATTTTTAATTACTAGTTGCACAAGCACAAGTTCCAATGAATCCACTGCACAATTGAGCTTAACATTCTTTGATTTGAACTTGGGTGCCATCTGTAACCATGCTGACCATGCAGGTTTAACATCCTCACTGGAGATATATGAATCTGGTGTTAAAACCATGCACAATAAGGTGAATTAATCACTGTTCATCATCAAATATTTATTTTGTAAATACAAAAGGATACCCAGCTGGTTTTATTCCTGAGAATTGAGCATTTTTCCTCCTTATCACCTGTTTGGTGATATTTTTCCAATAAAACATTTTCATAAGCTATGTAAAAATGCTTTATAAAAAATGGTTACAATCAATTTATTGTCCAATATTTATTCTCTTTATTCACACAGCAATGTATAGGTATACGTCAACAAAATCCTTATATTCGGATGAAGGAATAAATGCATTAAGTTGTAAATGTAACAAGAAAAACAGGTGTGGTTTTATAGTAGAACACCCTCATTTACTGCAGATTTGCCTCTAGGTACCTCTTCAGTGGATTATAAAAATTTGACAATTTCCCATGAATTCTACACAATCAGCACCATTTCATACATCCCCTTAGACAATAGGGGATATAGAGTATCAGAACAGTACAATCTCCAATACAGACAATCTAAACCATTCATGGAGAATGCAAAAGCTGTTAAATGTGCCACACTTCATGACACATAGCCATTGGATGAAAGTAAATTACTCAACTTGGGGGACCAATAAAACAGTTGAACATTGGGTTTGTGAAACTCTTAATGACTTAAACAGGAATACGCAGGTCTGCTGACAAAAGTACATTGCAGTAGAGGGATATTCTGTGCTGTTTTTGTGTATGAAATGTAAGGCAGTTTAGATAAGAAATTTATATTTGTTTAATGCTGGGGATGCAGTCTCTGGTTTTCTTGAAGAGGACCTCTGTTGATAAGAGCGTGTAGCTGCCAAGCGCGGCACAGAATCCTACTCAAAAGGCAAGACTGTGTAAATAACGTGTGTGTGCTGTTTTTGTTTCCAATCATCACTGTTGGCGCTACAAAAACTTCTGGAATCTGCATTCTGTAGCGTTGATGTGCGATCCGATTAGCTAGTATTTGGTCACACTATTTACTTTACCCCCCTCCCAGTTTTAAGTGATAGCCAGCCCTTTTTCCTCACAGGACACACATTCCATCGGCACCATTCAGGTACATTTTTTTTGTTGCGTTTGCATTGGGTTCAATTGATGACAAATTATGAACTACAAATAGATGTACTAAAAATAGAAACAATCTTTTTTCTCAAATGTGAATGTTATATGCTGCTAGAAAAATTTCTCCATGGGGATAATAAAGTTTTCTATTTATCTACAGTGGTGCTCGAAAATATTCATACCCCTTCACTTTTTGCACTTTATTGTGTTGTAGATTTAATTGGATAAAATTGCCGTGTTTACCCATCAATCTACTCTCAATAACCCATAATGACAAAGTGAAAAAATGTTTTTAGAAATTTTTCTTTATGTATTAAAATGCATTAAAAATTAAAAACAGAAATTTCTCATGTTTTCATACCCTTTGCTTGAATGTATTTTTAAAGTATTATATTTCATATTTGGTCGCATATCCTTTGCATGCTGTTACTTCCTGAAGTCTGTGACCCATCAACATCAAAAGACTCTCGATATCTTATTTTCAGGTACTGTTACAAGCGATACTATAACCTCTCTGCATTTCAATGGATCTCTGTGGAAATTGGGGGGTGAGACTAGATTCAGCTGTAAATTACACTGGTACAGTATTGAACACATGGCTGTACGTTATCAAGGGTCTGAGCTATCGAACAAGCCCCAAACCATCACTCTGTTGCCAGATATGGAGTAGATGTGGATGTATCACTGCAAGGGTTATTTTTCCTGATTCATTTTCCTATAGAACTCTGAGGGTTGGTGTAAGGTTCGGAGAAAAAAAAAATCGCACACTCTAATATTTCGTTGGACCGCTTTTAGCTTTGATTGCAGCACGCATTCGTCGTGGTATTGTTTCGACAACCATTTTTGGCTAAGATGTTATATTGATGACGGGAGAGTCGAACCACTTCGTAAAGTCTTCTCCAGCACATCCCAAAGACTTTCAATGGGGTTAAGGTCAGGACTCTGGTGGCCAATTCATGTGTAAAAATTATTCCTCATGCTCCCTGAACTCTTTCACAATTTGAGGTTGATGAATCTTGGCATTGTTGTCCTGGAATATGCCCATTGATGGGATAACCTGGTCATTCAGTACATTCAGGTACTCAGCTGACTTATTTGTATTGCTGCATAACGTTGCTGAGCCTAGACCTGACCAATTGAAGCAACCCCAGATCATAACACTGCCTCCAGAGGCTTGTACAGTGGGAACTATGCATGACGGATGCAACGGCGACTTTTTGTTTGGCCAGGCAGCGTATATATACTGTATATATACTATATATGGCCAAATACTTGTTTCCGGTGGTAATAGCACATGTATTTGCACACTGCTCTGCGTAAATAAATAAATGGGGATGTATGCTTGTTGGCAGAACTGATCTTAGCAGATGTGGTCTGGTCACAGCGATAAACACTCAGCTCTTCTGATGGTCCGTGAACCATGGACTAGCACACCAACAGTGAGAAAGACCAGATAAAATATACTGCAGGTGGACAGACTTGGAAAAAGCTATGGGGGAATTGGACCCCCCAGTACACCTCTCAAAACTCAGACACACACACACACTCACCGCACACCTACACATACCTGCAGGCACACACTCTCACATTCCAAATTTTCTTTACTTGCAGACCCAAAGAAACACCTTTCTTTGTTTTACTTTGGCCCCAATTTCGAGCGATTCTTGTCTAAAGGATCTCTTGTTCGCTGTCGGGGGGTATTGCTCACTGTGGACCCTAATAAGTACACACAGACACACACGCACACACTCACACACATATGTGCACACTGTACTTGCAGACTCAAATAAACAGCTCTCCTTTCTTTAGGTTGGCCCCAGTTAGTGATCCCTGTCGATAAAACCCCCTGCTCATTGCCCCACTGGACGAATGTTACAGAACTGAGAGAACAGACAGCAGCTCCAGGGAGCTGAAGGGGAACGACTCGTCCTTATTTGACAGACTGCCTGTTTTCTTTTCGTCTTCTCACATTCATAGCCTACTGAGGGGCCATCCTGGGAATGACTGAGAAGTGGAGCCCCCTCCTGGCAGAAATGGACAGCGCAATTGGGATTATTTTTTGTACTCCTCTGTCTTTTGTATGTATGAAGAAGGCCATGATAGGAAGATTAAAGATGCCTGTATGTAAAAAAATTTCATTAAGGTGGAAGAGACAACGTAAAAATGTATTGCACACAAAAGAAGCACAGTTTATATCAAGTGGATTGTGTGTTTTATTTGGCGAAAACATAACACTTTGTGGTAAGACAGTAGTGATTGGTAAACCATGTGTTAGATGCTATATTTAGACTACAGCATTTAACGTTTACCTGTTATCAGCATATGAAGGGTTTCATTGATATCCACCATTTAAATAAGTGACACCTATATTTCTTAAGATTAAACCCTTTTTGGAGATAAAGAGTAATGAATAAATTTTAGGCAAGGTTTTTTTCCCCCCCAGAATGGATATTTCTTGTTTTGGAACCAAACTCTTCCTATATTAGTGTTTCATTTGGAATATGACGCCCTCCAAAGTAATATACCCTCCTTAGTTAGAATAAAACTGCAGCATTGATATCCACATTCTCAAGAGACTATTTGTTTGTTTTTTCCAGGTCAAGCAGTGAACGTGAAACTAACTTGATCCCCACAATCAATACCATGTTTTCGTTATTCAACTGGAGAGCCAATGCAGTGCATTTTCTCTGCTACCAACTGTCAGTGAAGAGAAAAACTAGATTAGACAGACACTAAGTAACATACTCTAAATGCTAAGCTAAGATGCAGCTAAAACCACTGTAAGGGAAACGTCTCAAGGGATTTTGTAAGTGTAATAACTTTTTTAATTAATGCAATGGCAATAATATAAAGGCCATTACAACCCCTGACAAGAACGTAAATGTTAATATACGCTCAGTGGCCACTTTTTTAGGTACACCTATATATTACCTTCTTTTGCCTCCAGAGCAGCCTGGATTCTCCGTGGCATGGATTCAACAAGGTGCTGGAAACATTCTTCAGGGATTTTAGTACTAGTTGACTTCATAGCATCATGCAGTTCCTGCAGATTTTTGGCCACACATTCATGCTGCGAACCTCCCGTTCCAACTCATCCCAAAGGTGCTCTGTTGTATTAGATCCGGGGACTGCGCAGGCCATTGGAGTAAACCGAAGTCCCTGTCTTGTTCGTGGAACCAGCTTGAGAAGATGTGTGCTATGTGACATGGCACATTGTCCTTCTGGAATAATCCAGTTGAAAAAGGGGTAGACTGTGGCCATAAAGAGATGCACATGGTCAGCAACAATGCTTAGGAATGCTGTGACATTCAAATGATGCTCAGTTGGTATTACGGGGCCTAAAAATCCCCGCCCCAGTGCACCACCACCACCAGCCTGCATGACTGACACAAGGCAGAAAGGATCCGTGGATTCATGCTCTTTACGCCAAATTCTGAGCTTACCATCTGCATGTCGCAGCAGAAAATTTTATTTGTCAAACCAGGCCTCGTTATTCCAATCTTCATCCACTTTCGGTGATTATGTATGCCCGCTGTACCCTTATCTTCATCTTGCTGCTCTCAGCTGACAGGAGTGATCTCAACCCCATCAAACCCGGTGTGGTCTTCTGCTGTAGCCCATCCGCTTCAAAGTTTGACGCTTTGTGCATTCAGAGATGCCCTTCTGCACACCACTGAGAGCATTAAGTGGCCTTTTTTGTTATCCTGAACGAGTAGTACACTCGCAGTACAGGCCTGGCAGGGCATCACCAGGGAGGATACCCAGCATCTGGAGTATTGGTCGCAGTCATCGAATTCAAAAGGATTTGCAACCAAGTACTAAATATGACTTTATTTACGATTATGTCCATTTGTCCAATTACCTTAACCTCATATTCACTGTTTAATTTCAAATCTAATGCGATGGAGTACAGAGCCAAAACAACAAAAATTGTATTACTGTCCAAATACCTATTCACTGCACATGCCAGATGAAAGTCATCAATGAAGGAAGGAGGTTTTATCACAGAGTGCCAGGACTAAATGAGAGGGAAATATCAGTGAACAGCCCAGTAGGGAATACACTACAGCAACAACGCCATTACATAGTGTTAGGCTATTACATAATTGTTACAGATGTAGCAGATAGCTCAGGTTACTCTCCTGTTGTTAGTTTAATTTTCCTGAATTATGGATCAAGCAAACACAATGTCACATGGGTGCTTTCCTGTTGGCGAGTGACTGGTAATGGAATGGTTTGGGAGAGCCTTGCCATCGCCTGAAGAAAACAATGGTTAAATAAGTTAAATAAACTTGTATTGCTTACCATGTTGACTTTATGGACTCTTTGTTTGATTCTCTTTGGAATTACTTGTTCAAACCCCCGGGAGGAAAATTTTTTGTTTTAACGGTTTTCCCAAAGAGTGAGCTAACGAGGGCTGAGAAATATGTTTCCACGTTATTTCAAAAGTTCACACCAGTCCCTCATGAAAACAAATCGTCAAGACCCAAAATAATAAATTGAAGTTAATACATTATAAAACGTTAAGCCCATGTAAATCACAGCCAATCACTGCCACTGGACCACTGGGTTATGGGGTTGTGGCCCAGACCAGCAGGCGGGACGATTATGTTGTACCGTTGAGCGAGGCGCCCCAGTTGAGTCAGTGAAAACTCCAGCTGTCTAAATGGGTTACAGTATGTTTAAGATATGTAAACCTGTAAGCATCTTAAGTAGCCCTGTATTAGGGCGTATGAAAACCAAATTAATAATGTAATGATGCTGTGGGGTATCGCTGCTCCTTCTAACTCCATACTGGTAACTCCCTGACTCGTTATTCCTCATCACACCTTTCTGGCTAATTATAAAAACTGGCCTTTTCTGGCTAGAACAGCCTGCCTTCACACTCTCAAACTCGCACTTAGTTGATTTTGTAGGGAGTTTTTCAGTTCTCTGGGAATCATTGGTAGAGCACGTTATTACAATGTAATGTAACTTATGGTGCTCCTGAGAAAGTCGATTTGCATTGTGCAGCTGCTAGAATAATATGAAATACAAGTTTTTAGTGTTTAATGGCTGACCGGCATCTATGTTTTTGTTTTTGCGACTTCTGCGATATACTGCCACAACGATGCTGTTGATCAGATCTTCTGGCAAATTAATAAAAAAGGAACAGTGGGGTTAGGTTACGATTGGGGGAAATTAATTGAAGTTGAATGAATATATAAAGAATACAAGTTTTTTTTAAAGTAATTCTCACGATGAATTCTCAAAGGTTTGTCTGAGAAATCAGATAGGCTTGAGAGATCAGAACATAAGACAATGTAGGAGCATCGTGAGCACACTGTATGTTAATAATAGTGGATCAAACACAATGTTATTTATGCCCAGACTTCATCCAGTCACATTGCACTTTTGTACTCAATTTGTAGTTAATCTCAGCAAGTGGTTTGAATGATGTTCAACCATGTCCTTGATTCACATAGATGTGTGTGTGTGTGTGTGTGTGTGTGTGTGTGTGTGTGTGTGTGGAAGTGGACTATGTCTCTGTACCCAACAAAAATGCACAAAGCCAAACAAATGGGACAGTTTCCTTTTCATTCACATGAAGAGCATTTCCTCTGAAGTTTCAATTAGCCCATTATTCCAGTTTTCAGGGTTCAAGAGAGCAACTTACCACATGATTAATGCTGTAATTACTTTAAAAATAATTGTCTAAAATATTGCTTATTGTCTATTAGCAATAGAACTGATGTTTGAGTTAATGTTTCTCAAAACAAGGGATATCGCTGCAGTCACAATAGAGATTCCACGATTCTAATTTTATTAGGTCGGGTATGATGTACGTAACACAAAGGACTCAACTGGGGGTGATTTCTCCTCTTGCCCTGATATGGACACTGCTGTAAGAAAAAAAGTGTTTGCTAAAGATTACATGCAAGTATTGTAAATAATGAACCCCGGTAGTGTGTTATTCCTGCTGTAGACAGTCTCATACACTCTGTGAATAGAGCCAACTAACTCATGAATAACAAAAGGGATCAAGTAGTTATTCATTGTGCATGTTTCACTTATATAAGGTCAGTGAAAGCTCTTTTCTTGAGTGCTCTTCTCATTACAGATGCAAGCAATGGAAAACATGACAGTAAGCTGCGTGAAGAACGACCCCATTCCCTGTAATTAGTCCGTTTTTATGCACATACCACAATAAGTACCCTTAAAGGCTAATTGGAAAAAATCTGAATTAGCAGCAATTACAGTAATTGCGGTTTTGACATCCATTACCATACCGAATGAATGCTGGAGTTAGATTTTTTTAAATTATTGTTCCTCCCACACTTCCGCATATTAAACAGTAAAAAGAAAATTGAAACCGTAAAAAGGTACAGTTTTCAGAGTGGTTACCATTAATGTGTCTGTGAGATGTAGAAGATAAAAGTATTTTTAAAGTGTCAATTATGTTTTAGAGGGCAGACACAGATTTGATAGTTTAAAATAGATGAGCGGCTTCGAGGGCTAGCTATGGTCGATTGTGGTCTTCAGTTGAACGTTCGAATGTTGGCCATTAACCTTCCTCTTTATACATTTAGTTTAGAGCATATGTAGGGAACATTTTCACGTTTAAAGATAGCCGTAAAGCAGACCAAAGACTAATGTGTACACATGCATTTGCAAAAAGTGTGGGAGATGCTCAATCATACTGAATCATCATGTTACTGTGTGCGTGCGGCTAACTCCTGTATCAATTTTCCTGAGTGGCACGTTTGCTAACCAATTACCAGAAATAATGAAGCATGAGGATATCATTTTGAAGATGGAGTAGAAACTCACCAACATTGGGTGTGTATTTCCTTGCACCTCATTTATCACCATTATGTGGACAAATTCCAGCCTAGCCCATGTTTCACATCATGTTTGCACATTTATGCTATTCATCCATTTCCTGAGACGCTTTTGCCTTTAGGAACACCTTTTTACGACATAGAAAGAGTATCTCTGACTTAATGGGGTGACAAAGACCAAGACATTGGGGAAGGGATGCCATGTTTCTGGTCTGGCCATAAATATATGAACACAAATACTTCTTTCTCTTCAAAAAAACTTTCCCCCTTTTTCACTCTTGTTTGGCCTGACAATTGCAAGCAGTCTTTACCGCTTTTCATTCTTCATTTTCAACTCATAATGAGTGTTGTTGGATTTTTCATAGCGTCTGAAAGGTTATAAAGGAAAGCTTTGGTTTCACAGAGACGTTACAGTGCTCCCTGCAGAAAGGTCAATTAAAAACTGTGGTAAAGCTAATGAGCAAGTTGGGAGATGGAGTGTGTCTCTCCCATAGAACTGAAAATATTCCCCTTTCGTTTCCCTTCACACTTTCTGTGAGGGTATAAAGTGACAGGCTCACTAAGTTCCACTCCCTCTGTCCATATGTTTGCCATTATCATCTTCAGTTTCCTCCTCCTCTATCTGATGTGGACAGGGTCTGCATTCCTGACTCTCTCGCCACGGAGCCGAAACGCTCGCAGGTTGTGGCCCACTTTTACCCCGTTCTCTCTAATTTCACACCGGGAAATCCAGGAATTGCGTACCTCCAGCCTTCGGCAGATCCTGCCGGGCGTCTCCGACTCTCCCCACCTGCCCATGGACTCCAGAAACATTCCAAATACAAGAGACCAATTGCAGAAAAAACATGCACTATCAACAAGAGGTGCTAAAAGATAGGTAGCGGGAGTCTAAATTACTGACATTCTCCTTTCAGAAGTAAAAAATGACCCTGGCCAGACATGTTGAGTTGAACGGAGTATTGAAATCATTATGGTATCTGGACCGCTGCAGACTTGCAAATGTTTACTTTCTGTCATTTTGTCAGAATCAATGTCTTATTCAATCATTTTTTCATGTGAGAGATGCTGAGGGCAGAGGTGGTACCAGGTTTTTTATTACATTTGAAAAATTATTATTACTTTTGAAGAGGGGAAATAATCTCGCAGCCAAAGTTAAGGGTTGAGGAGCGTTCAACGTTGTCAAGGGGTGTGGGTTCTTTTCACCGCTACTTTATTTAAGGTTGCCTGGTTACGGTCATTTTGGAGTCAGATGAAGAATGGTAAGCATGCATACATACCCACAGCTTTCCACTTCAAGTAAACCTGAGAAACGGACTAGCGGACATAACTGTTGTGCTAGCTCTACCCGCTCTAACCTCTTCAGGAGTTATTGTGTTATTAGTCTTTTTCATCCTTCTTTTTCCACTGTAACACAAATCTGGGGACGGGATGCAAAAAGGATCCAATTTGACTGTTCTGGTTGTGTCTCTGTCCATAACTCTATACAGACTAATGCTGGGAAAGTTTTCTGTGTGCTTCAACAGTTAATCTCCTCAAGACTACAGCTTATTATACTATCAAAGACTATCGGTGGTAAAATATCCCAGCCACTGAGTTCTGAGTACAGCTTCTAAGTTATCACCTGTGCTGCCTTTAGCTTCTAGCTGTCTCCCTTAGATATGTTCTATGGACAATCCATCTATGTGTTCATTACTTAAAACCATGCTTTTTTTACTTTAACCTGTATGTCAACCCATCTCTGACTGAAATTGCACCCATTAAATCACTGCCATCACCACAAAAAAGTATTTGGGTGTGGTGGTATGGTTATTTGATTTGCATAAGTACCTTTTGTGAATCCATCATTAACATGGTACGGATAGCGTTCTCAGCTTTTGCTCAATAAACAGCATAAACTGTGCTCCATATTTTTTCTTTGTGGATCTTACCCCTCTGTGTATTTCCTCTGTAGGTAATCTAATAGACATTTGGTCATCGTAACCCCTAGAAAGAGTTGTCTCATGTAGGCGTAAATCATAATAGAATGAAGGGAAATTCCCACCTATGGTTCAATTATGATTTCCAGAGGCGGGGAGGTATTAAATAACTAAGTCTGCTCAGCACACTCACATTGCTCTTATGATTGAGATCATGCCAGCCTTTTACAGCACATTTACATCTACTTAGAAGACTCTATCACCAAGAGTGACTTAAAATGTGCAGAATGTCAGTGTTACCAGTAAAAATACACTGGAATATCACTGCACTGCACTGCACTAGCTGTACTTGGGCGGCAGTGTAGTAAAATGGGTAAGGAACTGGGTTTGTAACCGAAAGGTTGCAGGTTTGATTCCCAGGTAGGACACTGCCATTGTACCCCCTGAGCAAGGTACTTCACCTGCTTTGCTTCAGTATCTATCCAGCTGTAAAATGGATACTATGTATAAATGCAAAAATGCTGTGTACGTCGCTCTGGATAAGAGCATGTAATGTCATGTAATGTACTTCTAATATTACTACTACAAAGGGAAATTCAAAAAGAAACAGGGTAGATAATGAGGGTCAGGGGAGCCATGTGGCAGTCTGAAAAGGTCTGCATTCAGTCCACATTGGAAGATGCACAGGATCTATGCTGCCCAGACGACTGTGTGAAGCTGGTTCAACCACCAGGGGTGCCAGATCAGACTGGAAACATGACCAAGAAGTGCAGTCATGTGGAGGGGATTGGTCAGGTGCCAAGGGGATCGGGGAACGGAGGTCTGGTGAGTATGGTCTGATGATGTTTTGAAGATACAATGGAGCGGTCCTTTCTGAAGTTGTATTTGTCCTCCCCTGGAGATGGAAATAATATTGACTACACGGCGATTGGATAGGGTGAAAAAGACGCAGATGGAAGAGATTGAAAATGTTTTGATGTTTGATTTATTTTTATTTTTTTGCTAATTTCAGTTTTTTTCCATTTTTACTTTCCATCCAGGGCTGGTCACCAGTCACCATGGCAGGCTTTTGTACGAAGGAGAAATTATCAAACAAACAAAATCTTGATTAAGTAAGGTCAGATGCTGTAAATGTTTCTACATCTGCAGATACTTAAGCTTGTGACGCGAGCTTCATTCGTTAGTGAGAAGAGCAAAAAGCTGGCAGCGGGCTCATCATTTTTTCCTCATTAACGTCACTTCAAAATGTTTAGGTCAAGATTGTCATTACAGGGTGGTAGCCCCAAAGTGGGGCAAAAAAAAAGGCTGTAAAGGAAGCAGTTCTGATGAGATCAAATATGGAGAAGGGTGAATAAAATATTCTGTTACCATGGCAATATGTAAGTTTGAGGCAAAAACATCCAGCCTCGTACTGTCAGTGTGACCAGTGACGCAGTATCCATTTATCATTTTGTCACCCTCCCTTCAACGCAACTATCTGTAACAGAACATAGACAATATATCTTCCAAAATACCAATAACTGCACAAAAGTTCAAACAGAAAGAGTTCAAACAGAAACTTCTCAGCTGGTTGAGTAATAATTTGAGTAATAATTTCTCAGCTGGTTGAGTAATAATTTCCCAAATATTTGAGTAATAATGGGAAGGTGGGTCAACAAGTTACAAAATGCATTGGTCTACAGAAGGACAGGCCAGCTAATGTGGCAGCTAAAGTATTTCATGTTATTAGTAGACATTTTGGCACACTGCTTTCCAGCAGACTACATTCAGACAAAAGTTGGACTATTAAGAAAGAAAACACAGGTGACCTGGCTGTGTTTGATGTATGCAACAACAAAATTCAATAATAACACATTTTTTTACTCATGATTGCTCTTCAATAGTAAAATTTGATAACTGCCTGACATATTTTTTTTAATTAATAAAAAAAAGAGGCCATGGATTTATTGGTAACACTTTACAATAAGGGAACACACCTCACGCCTTAACTAATGCATGACTCATCATGATTTAATGCATAAATTAATGCATGATGTATCATGAACTCTGTGCAGCTCAATATTAATAAATGATCAAGTCATTATTAATTCATGTGATTACTGTACACTTAATGTTTCATCAATTAATGAACATTAACTCATAGTTAAGTCATACATTAAGTAACAAGTCATCAAAGTAGCTGCAAACCAGTTAGGTAGACAAAAGCCTCTCAGACCATCAGTGTTGGATTTATCCGTTTTGGGGCTGCCAAAAGTCCTCCTGACAGCGTGCTGACAAAGCTGTTGAATTAAAAGAAAATTCTGCCAGTGTGGCTTCTAAGCCCCCCCCCCCTTATCATTTACCTGTGGAAAGGCTCCTTCCCTTGTGCACATGGTGACAGTAATATCAAACGTTTTATGTTATTTTAATTTATCTTAGAAAGTGCATAATTAGTAGTTATTTTCAATGATAGCCTATATTTGCCAATATTCAGTCATTCAGACTATGCTTCTGGGTGAACCCTACAGTAGGCCTATCTCTAATGTGTCATAAAAAAATCATGCTTAATAGATTTGATGGTGATCTTTGTAAATAATATGGAGTCAATGTGTGTGGATTATGACAGCCATTAATCTGTTTTAGAGAATGAGTACTTTGTTCTTATTTTTTCAATGATATAGTTACCAATACTCAAGGTTAATATATACGCTATTTGTTGGAAAAATTGGGTCGGGGGGGTTGAGTGTGATACCCCAAAAATATCCAGTAAGTGGCAGTTCTGAGAGCAGAAACAACCTTGTTAATGAGAGTGGTCAGAGGAGAATGGCCAGACACATTCAAGCTAACAGAAAGGCCAATCAAGCAGAGCAGAGGGGGCATCACTGAATGCACGTTTTGAACACTGAAAGGGATGGGCTGCAGCAGCAGATTAGATAATACTAGGTAGGTATTCTTAATACAGTGGATGCTGAGTGTAAATTGTAAGGAGTTCACCATTTATCATTAAATTTCATCATTATTTCACACATGCGATCACCATTACTTCCTAAGTACTTGGCTGACTTGTGTCCCTCTAAGTAAAGTCACGGCATGATACTAATTTCTATTGCCAAAGTTGCAGCAACCAATATGCCGTCCAGTGCACCACACTTCTCAATTTCCTTTTCACTATAACTCCTGCCTTTCTCTACCAAACTAAAGGGTGCACAATCCATTTTTAAACCCAGTTATGCCCATAATACATATGAGAATAAAACAATCCGTGATTTTTCTTAACATGATTCGATAACAAAGTTAAAGTCAAATTGCTTTACTGATCTGAGAGTCTACACTAGACTCTGGTTGGTTATATTGAACATGATGATGATGACTAGCTAATGGATAGCTGATGGATAGCCTACAAAGACCATCATGAAAAGGTTGAACAAAATGTCATTATGAAATTATGACGTAAAGTAGTTGGAGTGAGCAGTGATTCTCTCCTGGTTAGTGTCTGCCAATCCAGTCTATTCAGCTCAGTGGTTTTAGTCCAAGGCCACTGAAATTAAGTTTATAAATATCATTATCGAGGACAGTGTATTGTTTGAAATATCATTCACACAATGTGTCTTTTGTATACTTGTCTGTGGGTTTTGAACAAGGTAGCAAACATATAATAAAATGGTTGTAAACCTCAACATCGATCCAACTCTTTATTGCTGTTAGCTAATGTTGGTTAATAGGCTATATTTTGCATACTTTTTTCAGAAAATAAAACATCAACATCACCAGAAGCTATACCTACAGCTCTGTGAATGTTATGAGGTCCAAGGTTATGCCGATCCACTGGACTAAATGCCTCTTCTTGGTGATCAAGCATCATTAACTCCCAATAACTATAGGCTAAGTATTTTTCCAGTGGCAACTGAGTTACTGCTCCTCGCAAAAAAAAAAATCTTTATTTGAGTAAATTTGCTGTTTTGAACTACAATTTGACCAATGAGAGCCCAGATTTTCTCTGAATATTTTGTTGTCTCCCACTTCCTGATGCACTGACAACTTCTTCTGCAGGGGCATAGATTGATCCCAGACCCTCCTAATTAAATCCAAAGTTATTAAAAAAGATACCATAAAACTTCCCATTATAATAGCCTGAGTACTTCACATTTTATCAAATAAACATGTTCAATAATCACCGTGTGAACAAAATATTTATGTTGCCATTCGCCAGCTATTGAAATGATATAGACTCGCTATCTTCCAACAGTCTCCAAAGCTACCACTTTGAGCTTACTGTTTTTTTACTGTATATTTTCAACCAATAAGAAAGTTTCATGAATGCAATGGGAGAGGTATCATCACCATCAGGTATGCTACTAAACTGTAAATAGTAGGCTAGGCTCAGTCCAATTTAGGATTATCAATATTCTGCCGTTCAATCGATCGCATTGTATCATTGATGCGATGGATGGTGTTTTTGAATAAAAACACCTTTGGTGAATGGATCTTGTTTTTCTCTTTTTTGTTTATTCACACATTATTCAATTGTACAATTGAATGCTTGATTAGTGAAGTTGTTTTGAGTATAATTTCAACACATAATGTCGCAAGGTGAAATAAATAGACTGTGCCTACTCATGGCGCACCTGAAAATAGAGCCCCTCTGCCTGAGTCTATTGAGGCTGTCAGTTGTAAATGTTAAATTAAATTTTAAACAAGTTTTAGACCTGAATTGCATGTAAAGATTGTAAAAATTTCCATTTTGGCGGATGCCCCCCGAACCACGGACGAGAAGGTTAGGTTTCCGAACCGTCACAAGTTTGCAGCGCTGCTTACCGTTTCCCTCTTTCCCGCTCCAGTATACTGCTTTTTTGACCAACGGTATTTCTGTAAAACTGGCAGCTGCAACAGAATGTCTTTTCAATGTGTTAGCTTGGCTCAAAAATGGGAAGTTCGAGAATGAACCGGTACACCATACCGGGCCTTCTACATTTTGCTCATATGAGTACCGGCATTTATTTTATTTCCACTTCGAGCACTGGTAATAGAATATCACAACTCTTTTATTCAGAATTACCACAGCATGCTAGTGAGGCTGTACTTAATATTTTCTGAATTAGACACATGAATTCAACTCATTTGCGATTGTGCAAAGTTTAGTTTGTGTATCAAATTAGATTTCGCTTGTCGTCTTTGAAATATTTTTCTGCATGATTCACTACATTATATATTGTCTGCCTGATTTGGCACATTATGATTACAATTTGTTTTTGTATTTTGGGGATACACTGACAAAATACTTGCTAAATAATGACCAGATTGTCTGAAAGGATGCTAGGTGTGGCACATTCCATTGACAAAATCAATGCAACCCAGGAAAAAATGGCCTTAACTTGAATAAAAATTTAAATGTATTTTACTGTGAAACTTGCAAAAAATAACAGGTTTAAAAAATGGAAATAAAGTTGTGTATATTAACAATAATTAAATATTTTTTATAACAGGCTACAGAATGTACATGTGGTTAATACGACTGGTTTCAATGTCATGTAGAGCAAGTGTCATTTCCAAAACGAATGATACTAATCCATAAGGTATGCGACTGTGATGTCACTTAAGACCTCCCGCTGTTTCTGTTTTGCAAAGGGTTTTATTGGTAGTGAAGTTGAAAAAATGTTTATTTTTTTTTTGCTTTCAGTCAGGGCTGTAAATATTACATGGTTGTTTTGATCTGGATTTGGATCGTGACTTGGAATTTGTCCAACTTTGTTGAACTGGAACATGGAGAATGATACAGTTGACAATATTTGCACCTGAACCTTTCTCCTCATTTTCTGGCACATGATTAACCCCATGAGGGTCCATCCTCATAAAATTAACTGAAAATTAATTCAACAGACTCTCCCAAGAGTTTACTTAAGGTCTATGGCTAAGTACACTGTGAGAGTTTCACATTGAGGTATGCCCTGTGGGAAATATATACTGCTGAGTGCATTGTTACAGCCCTACCTTAGCTAAACCTCTGATGCATGCGTTATCTAATCGGGATCTCCTGCTTTCATGAGGCCGAAAGCACTGTTGTGACAAGGTTCAGGTAAGGTTACCGCGTAGAGAGAGTTAAAAAAAGCGATCTTGAATCTAACCGTAGAAGCTGCGAGAACGCTGACATCGGCCTCATTGTCTCGCCGTGATACGAGGGGCGGTTTCGGCGGTTACGGAAAAGTCTCAGAATGTGCGCGCCAGTGGTGACGTGGCCTGGGTCAATAGAGGCAGCATCTGGATCGAGCTCCGGGTTGCATGTCCCGATACAATCCCTTTCTCGGCTGGAAAGAGATGAAAATGCATTGACACGCAAATCTGGTTCCCTTTTGGATTAACATGTGCATCAAAGTCTGGCCTGCCATGGGTTTGTAGCTAGGATACTGTAGGCCCCAAGTCTTAACTTCAAACGAAGAAAAAATCTAATGTCGATGTGGCATTATCGTTAGGCAAATGGTGTTTATTTAAAAACCATATCTGACCATCTGGGCATCTGAAAACAGTTATTATGATGCACAATCCTTGGAAAGTTATAAAATGCGCTAATGCTGTTCACCCAATTCCGTTCCATCACATGCATCGGATGGTACCCTGGCATGACTCGGCCATGAGGAAAAACAACAGTGATGCCTCATGGCCTCATGTATACACACATTCCAATGTGTCTGCCTTTCAAAACATTGTTCCGCCTCAGGTGTGTTTTCCACATTGACGTGACCGCTTGCCCTGTGCCTGTGTGCACTCCACAAAAATAAACGGAACGATAGCATTTACGTGTCTGCGAAAAGATCGAAATATCTTCGATTTTTCATCTTTTAGCTGTAAGCAGCTGGTGTAACTACCTGGAGCACATATTACCGCTTCGCATTTTACTTTGGACAGAGTATTCTCCCAAAATATTCCATCGGAACATGAAGGTTGCTCAAGGGGATTCTTAACCGTGCTGCATGTCACTGATTTCCATTAGTCCAAGAGGCCAAAGACATAAAATGTCCTTTTTTCTTTTTTCCCTTACCCAGAAAAACTAACAAAAGGTGGTTTCTACTTTCCCGCACTCAGCGAACAAACAAAGCTCACAAACACATACACAAACCCATTTGCGAGTACTCAAGGAAATATATCTATATCTACTGCAAATATGGCTGGGCAAAGCAAACACCTGGATATATTCTTATCAGGTTTTAACTGGTAAAACACACCAAGGTTTGTATACTCAGAGCAAACTAATTTCTTTAAATTGTGTTATTATTAGCTACCCTTCTACAACTCCCTTTTTGTTGCTTGCCATTCCATATGGTTTAATGGTTTTTAATGGGAGGGGGGTATGTTGGTGGTATGAGTGGTGGCTTGGTTCGGGAGGATAGAAAGTAAAGTCCTGATAACTGCATTAGATCAAGACTATTGTGACACTTTGTTCTGAACGAGAATATGCATATATCTGGAGTAAGTAAAGCCGGTGGGATTAACACAGGATCAGCCGCATTAAAGCGGCGTATGCAACTACCAGATATTCATTTTTAGGGAGTCGACTGTATTTTCAAAGGATTGGGCTTGTCAGTTTGAAGCCGGCTCTCTAAGCCGCAGTAGCCGAGCGGGAGAAGTCGAGGGAGTTACCCTGGGGTGAGCCCTCTCAGTTCGCAGACATAACAGATCACATTCACTCCTCACTGGGCGTGATGTCTTCCTGTAGCAACACGTCGCTCAGGAACGGGCGCTCGCATTAAAGCTGCTCGCACCCGACGGCGTGCCAGTCAATCAAATTTCTGGCGATGTTGACTTCAGGAATTTTACACTTCCAGATAATTGTGCACTCGTCAGTGTAAATTATATCCTGAGCGCACTTAAGGGGAGGGGGGTCTTGCTCTAAAATTGTTTGCAATCCTTGTGAATGACAAGGGAGGAACCTTCCTTTCCTTTGTTCCCCGACGCATTTCTTTCTCCCCCATGATAGTCTGGTTGACGTTGAGTAAAACTATCCACAGCACAACCATTTTTTCTTGAGGTTTGTGAGACAAAAAATGCTATCTATCTATTGATGAAGTAAATGAATTGTACAAGAAGCATCTTGCTGAAGTTTGGGTCACCAGAAATATTGCTTTCCCATCATTGAATTGCTTGCAGAGGTTCTTTAATTTGATTTGCAGACGAAAGATGATATCTGGCTTTGCTGTACATTTCGAGTTTCATTAAGCTTACTGGAGGTGCTCGTATGCAAATGTTTCACAAAACTAATCGCTTTCCCATGTTGTTATCAGCTTCACTCTAAATCCATCTGACAAACAGAGGATGTATATTATCTAGATAATACCTCTAATGCTGCTCTGGGACCCTTCAGTTTGGCGCAGTTGCGCGCGCGCCAAACCCAAGCCCCTCCCGCTGTCGTATCAGCAGGTCACTCTGGCTGTGTTTTTTGCGTCCGCGTTTGAACGTGCATCTGGATTATGATTTCACAGGTTGCGTAGTCAAGGCCACTGCTCACCACGCAGGCTGGCTGCCAGGAGAATTGCTGGGCGAAATGAATTTCCCAAGTCCCACCCAAACGCTCCCCCGCTCCCTCATCCAGCTGAAATGTAAACTCCCGGGTCCTCCGTGTTTGTTATGCCTGCCCCGGGGCCCCTGCGGACACATAACGTTGTCACGGCGGCGGGGCCGCGCGGTAACGCCCACGGGGGTAGGGTGGGTAACGTCTCATTGCAGGGGTTGTGGTTGCTCAGACTGAATGTGATGTCAGATAGAAACGTTCACCTATCTTGGAGCTGTGTGTTTACAGTTTGGCCCGATATGATATTGTTGGACTATTTTTTTTGAGGCGCTCAATGAGTTGTTATCTCATCTGAGGCCAGTTTAAATAGGCAGACCTCCCCCAGGAACGCCATTGGAAGGGAAGTGACTTACAGCAAGATTTGCGCCAAGGAGGGTGTGTTAGATATATTCAGCAGGCTGAAAATGTGCGGCCAGTCCTGGGAAACACTACCTGCTAAAGAGGTACTGGAGAAGCAGCACTTTTTCTATAGTATTATGTCTCCCCCTGTGGCCAATAGGTTGAATATCATCAAAGCAAGAATGAACCTAAGAAGCAAGTGTTGGTCCTAGACCTTTTTTTTACGGGCAGTTAAAGGACACATATGATTGTTTTAAAATAAATAAAATGCTTGAAATGTATTATTTTAAATGCAAGCTTGGAAGGAGATTACAATGCAATTTAAATTGGAGAAACAAGACTATTAGTACTATAACATGAGCACATTGGAACAGGGGGAGTCTTAATACAATGCATGTACGACAACTGGAGAATCTGCCCCCTTTCTCATCACCTTCTCAACCTAATCTCAACCTAGTCTCTTAGTCTGGCCATTCGATCACTCGCACTGGTCATTTCCCGTTTGGACTAATGCAACTCTCTCTTCACTGGTCTCCAAGTCTCCACTGTCAGATCTATTCAGTTCATACAGAATGCTGCCACGTGACTCAGCCACGTCACTCCCCTTCACATCTCCCTCCGCTTGCTACCGATATGGACTCACATTCATTTCAACACCTCGGTGCTAGCCTATTGGTGAGGCTAAACGGACTACGCTGATATTTCCTCGAAAGATCATCAGGTCCAAAACACCAGCCAGACCTCTCCGTACTGCGACCTCGGCGTGCCTGGCCTCTCCCCCTGCGTGTCTCCACTACTTCATGTCTCCTGCTGGTTCTTGCCCCAGGGTGGTGGGATGAGCTTTACAAAGCAGCCAGGACAGCTGAGGCCCTGCTGATCTTCCAATGCAGACTGAAAACCTACCTCCTCACTTGACTTTTTTATCCATTGTATTTCTTTGTTTTAGAATTTTGTAGTAGTAATGTAAAATAATAGTGGTATAGGCATAGCTGGTATACGGCTGTCTTTATTATACCGTTTATGCACTCCTGTATTCCTGAAAGTAACACTGATGTTCTCCACAGATGAGCATGTAACATGAATCATATTTATATGAAAAGTGATAAAGACTTGGTGAGCGCAACCAAATACCGAATGTTTATTTTATCACATAATAACCAGGCTGTGCAAAGTACCTCTGACAATGGGGCTTATTTATACCTGCAAAGTGTGTACTAGCCGACTGTTTCCGATAGTTGGATCGCGTCTCCACACAGGGCGTCACAGTGCAAGAAAAGTCAAACCAAGCATGTTATCGCAGTACTCTAGCTGTGGATCTAACACAAATCTTAAAGACAAACCCCGACTTGGACAAACACTTTAATCTTATCACACCTTCAATTCAGAAGGCCTGTCAAAAGAAATGTAAATCCCATGTAAACCCCAGCTTTTGGATTGCGGAGCATGCCATTGTGATTCCATATCTCTGAGATTTTAGGTGTGTTTGATCATTAAAATATGTTTTAGTATCAAATTAGTGTTGCCATAGGGCTGCCAGGTTTGTTGCCTAATGTCAGTCTTTTCTCTGGGATAACATGAGTGAATAAAGACATTTAAGCAGAAGCATTTAAACCAAGGGCAGTCAGTAACTGACTGAGCGCACAAATGAACCATGTGACATCACGGAAAAACAGGTCAAAGGTCAGATCAATGAAAGAATGGTAGCTACCAGGAAACAATGGAACTGAGACTAATTTACACATTTATATCTTTTATAATGAATATACTAAATGGACGTAGTATAAACCATTCGTCAGAAACAAAATGATCCATAAGCACCATAACTGTTTTCACACACAAACCATTATCTGCTACACAGTAAAATGTCCAGTGTTAATTCAACTCTAACAGTGTACATATGAGCCTGATCTGGCCAGAGTAGGCTCATATGTATGCTGTTAGAGTTGAATCAACACTGGACATTTTGCTGTGAATTTACTGTATACACTCTTCCTCAGTGTGGACCTTGGTACAAAGTGACAAGCTCTAATCTGTCCTCAGTGCTAATTCTCTACAATGGTGAAAATGTTATTTCTAAAATCTAGGCTAGAAATTTAGTGTGGCCATTCAAATGCATAGACCTATCTCCGAATATCCTGATATTGCAGAGTGTTCCACAAGGAAACCCCAGTAGGAAATTCAAAGGTCTGGTTCTGGTTTAGGTTCACATCAAAACTGAGAATACAATTCTAACCCCTGCTGCAAAGAGGGGGGTCCAGAATTGCTTACTCCTACATCCCAAATTATATTGCTCCTCTATACTTGTCTTACCAAAGCAGAGTTCAAGAGAAAATTGGCAGAAAGTTCCATCCGTTTCTCTTTGCCAACAGCTCTTTCCCCCCGCCTCAAATTGCACATTGTAAAAAGTATTAAAACACACTTAGCAAGGTGCATGCAGGCAATGGTTCTCATACAGGGATATGAAATGTGCCAAAGAAAGCTCAATGAAGTGAAGCTGAAGGGATCATAGGGCCAAAGTATGACAGCCAAGATAGCAAGCTTGTAGCCGACTTCGTTTTCTATCTTTCAAAAACTAACAAGTCCTGTCCAGGCCTGTGCCAACTTCACAAAACTGCACCTACATAGCCAGGCTTCCCATAAACCTTACCCTAAAACAACCCCAACATCGACCATAAGGGCGCATAAGAAACGTACATTGGGGAGGAATTGCAAGACTTTTATCAGATTTGTCATCCAAAGGCAAACCACGGCACTGGAAGACGGCCCCTTTTTTTGTTCTTAACCGTTTTGCGGTTTGCAAAGCGGGCGCGAAGCAGACGCGTGAAATAAATCTCCCCTATCGGGCTGCCGTGCCGCGACCCCGCCCCGAGTCCCGGGCTCTGCGAAAGATCAGCGCCGAAGCTCTATCCGCGTGTCGGCTTTGATAACGGCGTCGCGGCCCTCCCAAAATTACGCAGAAGAATGTCTTTATGACTCATCGGACGGCTGAAAGAAAGGGCCGGTACGGTATGGCGTCACCGCTTGAGTAGTTTATTGTGGGAGCTAAGCGTTTCCATTTGTAGATGGGAGCCACTAAAAACAGACTCGCTGAGGATTTCTGGGGGGCCCGCTCGTAAAAAAAACCCTATGCAGCGTGAGCTGGCCGGCCGCCTGACAACCTGTTTGGGGAGCTGTATAGATGTGAATTTAATTAATACATAATCCAGTCATCACAAAGGAGAGCTATCGCATGGGCCAAGGGCACGCTCGCAACGGAGGTGTTTTCATTCGGTGAACACAGCGGAGCGCAATTCCTTTTCAGAGTTTCAGTTTCTGAAAGAAAACAACTTCAGAAACGAAATCGAACACGAGGAAATGGTTTCGGTTACCCCAAACTGGAGCCGTGTTCTCCCTGAATTTCCATGTAAAAAAAAAACGGGGAGAGAGAGAGAAGAGAGAGAGAGAGAGGGAAAGCGAGAGAGAGAGAGATGGGGGAGAGAGAAGGAGAGAGAGAGAGAGAGACTGGATTGAAGTAAACCCATTTTAATTTTAGATTAAGGCCTAGACAGACAAAAATAAACGACATTATGAAACAAAATTGAGCGTTAAGAAACAACAAAGAAAGTCTGAGGGAGGAAGGCTTGAAAGTGAGGGAGCCTGCTGCTCT
The DNA here is from genome assembly GCA_022702515.1 of Ilyophis sp. 1 JC-2022. Lineage (NCBI taxonomy): Eukaryota > Metazoa > Chordata > Actinopteri > Anguilliformes > Synaphobranchidae > Ilyophis > Ilyophis sp. 1 JC-2022. The sequence goes on along the minus strand of CM040395.1, from coordinate 26,480,637 downwards.
TAGCAGACCACTCGCTTCCATGTCCAAAGTATACAGCAGTAATCTTAACTACAATCCCGCTTTTTTCACCACCACATGTAAGTCATCTCACAGATTGCATATACTAATCAGATATTCAACTCTGCATTCTTGACATTTAAAGTTTAGGTCTTTGCCATGGCTGAAGCTCAATGTGTTTTGATTTACTGCCTCCTTATGAGGTAGTGTGGTGAGGACAAAATATTCATAGCTAGCGACAGAGAATTCTGTATTACCTCTCGCTAGCTATGGAATAAGGAAGCACAGAGGATGGGAGTAATGCTCGATTTGACCATCTGGCTTGAATATACAGCGTCTGTGGTAATGCATTCTGGAAAAATGTATGTGCATTTATGATAATTTATATATGTTTAATTTGGTTAATTTAAAATAATGAGGGCCTCTTCTCATCTTGATGAGATCATAATAATGCGACGGAAATCATTATTGCTGATGTAATAAACCAGTAATTGATATCTAGCCCTTTGTGATTTGCCATAGATGGTACTTTTGCTTAATTGAATATAAATTAAGGTATGAGATGGCTATCTCTTAATGATGTTCAATTTACGTTGCACACTGCACATTTTCCTTTCAGTTAGCCCACACAACAAACATTTCCCTCTGGATTCCGTACGTTTAATTGCTGCAGATGTTCACACTGAGACACTATGACACTGTATACAATCAGACCGATAGCGGTGATTCATCACAAATGTCTCCAAGAGCATTACCCCTCTGAGGTGTGGACGTACTACGCAGAGGCGAAACCTCGGTCAGGGCAGACCCAGAGAGTTTGTCTTGGCTGCAGGCTTGGTGCACCTCCTTCTGGGCAGAGATGAAACAAATATTTTCTGGACAAACTGAGAGGAAAATTATAAAGTGTACGTCTGAGACCAAAGAAAAGATAACAATAACAGGGGCGAGAGGCGAATGATATCACGGTGAACTCTCTTTTGTGTCCCAGCTCCTGGGAAAGTACCATATTGACTTTGCCGGAGAATTTCCCCCGGTCATGCAAAGGACTTTTCTTTTTTAATGGACAGGAATTTCAGTATTTCCGAGTGGACAGATTTAGTTGCATTGTGGGTAGCGATGAATCTGATGTCCTATGCTAAAAAAAGACCCCGAAACAGATCTAGAATTTAGCACACACAAAACTAATAACACAACCAATAGAGCTACTGGCTTTCATTGCTATTCAACAGTTATTAGATCAATTGAAGCAGTTTATTACAATTACAATTAATTTGTTGCCGATTTTAAGATGAAAAAAATATCTGCCAGAATCTCTTGCTCAAGGATTAGGGCTGGGGATCACTGCTTCTCATAAAATCAGCCTTGAGGAAAAGCCACCTTCTGTTCATAGCAGGGCTCTGGTGTGTGTGGTCAGTGGAGAAATGCCCTGGCCACAATACAGAGTTTAAAGCAAGAAGTCTGTCACAGGGATTATGGGATTGGGGGGCCTGGATTAGAGGATGTGTATGATACCTGTGTCCGTCACAGAAACAAGACATTTTTTGACTTTATTAACCTTTGATATGTTTTATTAAATTTACACACTATGCACTAGGGTGCTAAATGTTACCAGCTTGCAGAAAGAATGAGGAGCTTCAGTAGCACAAGCTCTAGTGCAAATGATGTTTCCGAAACCTATTTTGCCATTGCAACTTCAACAAACTCCTTGCGGCAGGCTGGATCTAATAAAGCTGTATTAGTAATCCTCTAAGGCAAGAATAAAGGGTTGTACCATGACAGACTCTCCCCATAGGAGAGCTGTAAGTGAAGAGACTCAAAAGGGTTGGGTCCAAGTTGACTTTACTTGGAGTGGCAACAAACATCGCAGTGTGAAGCACTGGAACAACATGCCCCAGCGTCGATAGGAACTGAGGCCCAGATTCCTCACATTGCAAATTAAAAGCACCATGGCTGTATCTCACTGCGAGAACTCTTCGCTATTCAACATAACATTTTGACCCTCTTGTGTGGGTTCAAAGCAGTATCTCAGAAACACGCTCCCACCATTGCTTTGCTTCGAACCATGAACTTTGGATCTATGTCATTTGATTCCTTAGAACCAAAGATGAGGTTTGTTGGTTCCTTCTCAGCTGTGAATCTCAATCCAACCCAAGTAGGGGTCAATTCCGTTTTTTTGTTCAGACAATTCAGGAAATGAAAAGAAATTCAATACATTCATTGAAAAGCTCTCATCCAATATTACGGGCTTTTTTCAGTTCATGGATTGACTTTGAACTTAGTGAACTTGCCGAATAGCACTGGATTTGATCCAAAACCCACGCTTCTGACCATTTTTTTTATTAAGATAACATGGACTTAATAAAATATTTTGAATGTAACTTTTTGAGACCAACTGGAAAAACGCTGCAAGGTAATTTAACGTAATTGATTGCCCACACATGATAACAATTATTTAAAAAAACACTTTGTGAAATCCTCCATAAAATACAAGACATTGGTTTGTGGGACCTATTTAAGAAATATACTTGTGAGAGGGTTCAAGAAACACTGTGTCAACGTGCTCGATTCATTTGATGCATTCTTTTTACCGTGAAAATAAAAGGTAACCGCTCTCTTCTTCTCTTCTGCAAGCACCAAACTAAAGCATATCCTGGAAGTGGGAACTTCCCTAGGATTCATAGACCTTGTTATGTCAAAGATATCTGATGTATCCCTCGTTCACATTCATAAACCATGCACTCTACGTAGTGTCCACTGTGCTGGATTTAACAGAACTTGGTTTGGCCCTTTAAAACCTTACAGTGCAAGTTCCATGCCCCCCCCAACCAAATTTCAGATTTATTACATCAATATGCATGATTACACAGATTTATTTCATCAATATGCATGATTACACAGATTTATTATATCAATATGAATGATTACACAGATTTATTATATCAATATGCATGACTACACAGATTTATTATATCAATATGAATGGTTACACAGTTTTATTATATCAATATGCATGACTACACAATTACCTCTGAATCCACAATTGAATGTGAAGGAAATCTGAACAGCAGCAGTCTAAGAAGCCCAGGATTACAGGTTCTTCAGGAGAATCAAAGGTTCCCCATGCTGCATGAAAATACACTAGAACTTAAAGACTCAAAAGCAACCTATGGCAGACAAACTGGTCTCATACCATATACTTGTTTTCCAAAGCACCCTCTGTACAGTGTAAAGGCATCGCACAGGGCTGTTTCCACACGCAGCAGAACGTCCTGTTTAGGTCTTGGCAATCAGGCGACTGTGCGCTGCTGGACGGTTTCAAATGCGGTGTCACTGCTATTCATTGACAGAAAACACAACCTGTGCTTCGTGCCAATCTCAAATGTTTTTTTTACGGAAACTTTCCGTTTTCCCCATGTACCCTTTTAAACGAGTGTCGCATAAATAGAGTGTTTTGGTTTTTCCTACCGCATTAGGTTCATGGACTTTGCTATAATGAGCAAAAGATAAACCATGAAACAAACAACATAGCAATAGTATTTCCTCTGAAATGGACATTGTACTTTTGAGGCATTGTAGCAACTCTGAACCATGTTTCTCTTCAATGCTTTGTTCAATGGATTTTTGTATTTTTTAAAGTTATAAAGAAATCAATGCATTTAAAAATGAACGCAAAAGTTTTGCGTTCAATCAATAACTGTAATACATTTTCAGCAAAAACATAATGTTTGGCAGCAATGGTTACTTTGCCATGCAATTAAATGAAGGATCATGTACCTAATTTGATTAAACCAAAACTCCAAAATTAACCCACATTATTTTATTTATTTTTTAAGATAGATTTTTGCGGCCGATGTGGGCAACTGCACCCCCGTTCATGTGCAAACCCCATAGCCAATTCGGGAGAGTGTAGACAACCACAGTTCTCCTCGAAGCACATGCTGTCGCCAGCTGCTTCTTCTCACACCACAGACTACAGTCAAGCTAGCATAGAGTGGAGTGGGAGGAAGACCTTTCAAATGTGGCTTTGACATGTAGTCCACAGGTGCCCGTATTTTATCGTTACCTTTTCAGCAGAAGCATTTTTTAGTACTTTTTAAACCCAAAATAGGCTAAATGAGCATGTATGTGAACTGGACATTTGGGTTCTGACAAATGAATTAAATTAATGGACTCTGAGAATCCTTTTTTCTGCATAAACCTGGTAACACACATTCACATGTTTCATGGTGAAGCACCTACTCTGAATTAAATAGATTTAATGTATTTATTTTGGTGGTGGGACGGCTCAGTAATATGACAATATAACCCGCTGGGGACTGTTAAGTCAGTGTAACAGATTGAAAGACAGTGTTGCATTACATAAACTTCCCATGTCCTTTGAAATGAAACAAAGACACTTTTCATACTACGCCCAGCATGACAATATTTATTCCCATGCACAAGTTCTGTGGCCAGCAACATATTTCCTGCGATGGACCGGGATTCGATTCCATTCGCGGCAAACCCAGACAAAACAGAGCTCTCTTCGCTCTTGCCTTGAGCCGGCCACAACGATAGCCAAGCTCCAAACAGAAACCCACGCGCGTTCTCACGCCATCCCGCAAGCTCGCGGGGACGGTTTCCGGGAAAATCTGTTCGAGGGGGCCGTCTGGTTAGACGCGCTCCTCGTCGGGAGTAACTGACCGCACGGCCGCGTTGAAAACAAGATGGGTGAGTCAGGGCCATTAAAAGCGTTGTCTCTGCAGCATCCCCACAGAAAGACGCTGCCGAATCTGGTGTATCTGTGGTCAGCGCAGACCTCCACCACTTCCTTCTCACTGCCGGGCCGCGTAAAACCACGCACATGTTTCCTTTCTGACTTGGCCTTGTTTCAGTAGCTGGAATACTCACTGGTATGCCTCTGGAGTTTACAGTAAGAGAACCCCACCACTATACATACACACACATGCACAAATCAAAAACATGCCCCTACAAACTACACTTTTATTTACAGGAACAATAAAAATGAAACTTCATTTCAAGATTTGAGCTCCTGAATCAAGCAAGAGCCATATACTTTCGACGTACATTTTCATTTCAACGTGCAATTTTCTTTCTGCTTTTGGCGGATACAATTAGTTTGATTTCTCTTGCTTTGGACCTTCTGAGCAGGGGCTGTGCAATTCACCACTAAAACACATGAATGACAGAACAATCATGCCAAGTATGTACAATCAAGTACTATTAGTGTCAGTAAAACTGAATTTGATCACACATATTAAAACCATCTATCACTATATTAGAAATAAAAGTTTACTTGGACAGTTTTGGGGGGTGTTGTATGGTTGGCAAGAAATGTTCATTAAAAAAACCCTCATCAGGTATATATTTGTCGTAGGAAAAGCCTACAAGCTTGCATTAAGAAAAAATTCAGTTAGTATTCGACGACCATGACTTCTTACTGATTACTCTGGCCCGATATACAGTTCAGTCAGGACTCACATGTTCCAGTTATGCAACTATCAATCAATCAGGGAGCATGACACATCTCCCCTGCTAAACAGGAGACATACCATAAATGCCTTGTCACACACAGGTATCGCGTATTGCAAACCACGCCGCATGCATGCACATGTCGTGAGCCCGCTGGTCACTGCCACGGTGCATTTGTCACCCACCTGTCTCGCGGCCACGCCCGGCCCCATTTTCCTGCAGGCCCTTGTGGGCAGCAGGGCGTCAGCTGTGTTAAAAAAAAACACAAAGCTGTGGCTTTGGCCAAGCATTCCTACTCAGTGGCCACCCCCAGCGACAGAGCCACTGCCACCTCCCCTTTCCTCCTCTCTCTCCTGTTCGGAAAGGGGAACGGTAAGACCGGACCCGCCAGCCCAGACAGAAGCAATAAACGCAGGCCCGCTCCTTTCAGGTTGTCTGTCCTTCTCGAACGCTCCGGAGCTCTTAGGACAGGACCACCGTGTGGGTGTCTCGGTGGCATAGCCTGTAAGAGCACCGTCCACACGTTCACTGCGAGCAGCGACGTCCACGGTTTGAATCCGGCTGCGTGACCTTTGTCGCATGTCTTTCCTTCTCTCTCGCCCCCATTCTTCCTGTCTCTCTACACTGCACTAGTCAATAAAGCTGAAAAGCCCTAAAATATAACTTTAAAAAATTTGTGGCGCTGCCGAGGACGGTGATAACAGAGGCGGGGGTGGGGCGCGACGCCGCTTGCCAAAAGCGGTCGTTTCTTTTATTTACGCGGGTGGCGTTTCGCGCGAGCGACGGGCGGGTTTGGGGGGTTGCCGGGGAGACCGGGTGCAGACAGCTCAGAGGCCGGCCCTTATTGGAAGCAGATCTTCGTCCTGAGGCATGATCGAAAGCGCCTTGCGGCCCTGCCAAATCAAATTAATCCGCGCTCTTGGCTCACGGTGGTCTCTTCTCGTGAAAGTAGCAAGACGGGACGGCGAGCAGATGCGGAACTCCTTGTGCCAACGGGCCGTTATAATAACAGGGTTCCCCTGCAAGTATGCACGTCTGTTTACAAAGGACCCTGTTTTCATTACCCGGGACTGGTAGCAATTTTGACGGCAAATAGCTTCCGATGTCATTTCAGCAATGTTTTGACAGTCTCCATGCGTATTTATAATGTTTGAAGTACTTACGGGTGGTTCTTGTATCGCCTTTCTCTAAATATTTAGTTTTTTTAATTTTTTTAAAAATTTAGTTTTATTTTTGCTTTGTTTCACAAATCAGGCTGTCCGGCTTGATCCTCCTCCCGTAATTTTGTCGTTGGGAATTGACTGGGAAGTGTGAAGCTGCCTGGAATCTTAAAGATTTCTTGACCAGATTTTATCCATGGTCTGATTCAGGCCTGCTTTGCCGTTTCAGTAATTAATTGCTCCCATGTTACCAGAATTCCGTCACCTGTAAGTGGACGGGGATTTCAAGATCGTTTCACGTGTTAAATTGCCGTTTCACTGAGAGCTCATACAAAATGGGCTAATAAACAGCAAATTAATGACTTAGATGAAATAATGATGATGATGGTAAATACCTGAAAAAATTATATTAAATTATTATTACCATCAGAAATCCTTATCAAGAACAATTACTGTACAGTATCAAACCAAATACATTCGGTTTTTAAAAAGCCGAAAGCTATGTGGAATTATAAAAAAAGTATAAAAAATAAAAAATGATTCAAGGAAAAATATCTATTCATAAATGCACAGAACGTCCCATGATTAATGTACTATTTCGTATAAGCAGTCTAAAACACCGTAAATACAAAAATACCATAAAGTTGACGCAGATGGTTGGCTCCAGACAAACAAATCACTAAACACAGAACACATGTACTGAAATGCCACAGTTAAAACAAACATACAGAACGACAAACACAACCTCAAACGAACCTTTCAAGTCAGCTGGAAACAACTGAGTTGACTGATTTATTTAGGCTTTTTTTTATTCCACTTTTTTTTCCCTGAGTGATCTCCTCTGCTTAAAATCCACTCCTTGTTCTCCGTACCTGGATAACGGGATAGTCTAAACTGCGCAGGTTATGTAGTGTACTTTCTCAGTGTTGATTTACTGACAGCAGAGTGTCTTCCAGCATCTATTGTACTTTGTGCAGAGTCATTACAGTGCAAATAAAAGGCCAATTTACATATTTGAAATATAGTTAATATAGTTAAGTTAATTTTTTTATTAAAGCTAACTTTGTTCAATTTAGCTGTGATGGGATTAAGAAAAAATTCTGATGTGTGAGACACAATTAAAAAAAGACTAATGGGCTAATGGCACTTAGTCAGGTAAACGGCACACGTGATTAAGAAAAAGAAAGAATAATATGTTGAGCAAAGTGATTGGTTTAATGCAGATTCCAGCCCCTAGTTCAGCTCACAAGCTGCCACTTCATTGAACATGACAAGCATTTGTGATCAGTCAAGGCTATTGACTTAGAATACCTGGTGCAGCCAAAACAAACACTTTTCATACACCTATTGAAAAAAAGAGGTTTAGCCAAATTGCCGTTTTAGCCATGGATATCCAGTCTCACTAAGCACTGTTGCTTGTTGTAAAGTTCTTGGCAACATTTTACATCATATAACCAAAATTTCCATTATAATTATGACCAAATTCAATTTCTTAACTGATTTTTATCCACATACAAAACATGCCCAACATGTAATTATATTTAAAATATAGCAACTTGTAAAAGGGAGGGAGGGAAAATGTTGAGGTTAAACTAAATTATATTCCAGAGCCACTGGTGATTCCGTAAGCACGTCAGGCCTGTGATGAAACCAAAAGTAGGGTAGCTCGGAGAAACCTGCAAGAAAATGTGTCATTTCTTGGCCACAGTTGGCATTCCCTGTGCATTCAAACTTGCAATGCTTTGAATTTGTTGTTTGGAAAATATCCTCATTTTTTATGTAGAATAGTGTCCCACTATTAAATGACTTTTTTAAAAAACAAGAAAGCAAATTAAGAATGATGTTAAGTAACATATTAGGTCAGGGGACTCAAATTGCACCTTTCCTCTATAGCTGATACAAAAAATATATGCCAACTGGACAGGCATTAATGGTATATATATAAAAAAATTTCTTCATAGAGTCAAAAGCATAAACCGGGCCAAGAATAATTACTCTTGCTCAGTAGAAAATGTATATTTTCAGGGTATTTGTTGGGGTTGTCAGCTCTACTTTGCTCAAACTTTCAACTGATTTCTGCAGCCAGGTGCTTGAGACGACGGTCTGAGGGAAAAATCAGTTCCACGTACATCGACGGAAGGAAAAGTGAACTATCCGACCGTCAGAATGTGATAACATTCGCAACTGATTAGGCAAAAGTCAAACTGCAGATAAAAACCGAAAATTGTTCCCTTGAGGCAGACTTTTTTCTGCAAGGGAAAATCCTGAACGAAGCGGCCAATGCAGTCGTCTTTCGTCTCGGACTACTAGGACTATACATCAGGTATAGTGCTGCTTTGAACTACTGGATTGCTTTTAGGAATGGTCTTTCACATGGTCTCAAACCAGACTTACCTTTATCTACAGTCCAAACACATCTTGTTGGGATGTGTAAAAATTTAAAAAAAAATAATAATAATCTAAAAGACTCCAACCATGGCTTCGCTCACTTGCATTGAGAATAGGTCGCAGACCTGAACGTAAGTATGTCCAACAAATTAATAGCCCAGCAGCTGTTGTAAAACCTGAACAAACCTCATCAGATTTACACTTCCTGAAATCTGTCATAAAACCAGTCAATTTGGCCCCCAATAACAGTGTCCAACTGTATATGAAGCCTTGCCCATTACAAATCAGATGCCTTAATACACCAAGCAAAAAAACTCCTTTTTGCAGCTCGTTTCTATGGACAGGTTTTAGTTTTATTCAATTTATAAATGTGTTTTGAGCTTATTAGCAACACCTGCTTGGCACGACTCCCCTGCCACCTGAGTGGCAGGCCCGTGCTTCAGCTATAATAAGCCAGGACTTTTTATTTTTTTTATTTTCAGTGGCACTCCCAAAAGTCAACATGCTTCAAGGAACTTCCCGGCAACACGGTGGAGCATCGGGGGACTGTAACCCCATAAATACAGTTTAACTGCAGCCCCCTAGACATCTTCCGCCTGGTCCAGAGCCACAAGAGGACTCCTCCAGTCAGCTGCCTATGTGCAGTTCCGGGGTATTATCTTTATTACTAGCAAGTTTATGTTGTTTTCGCTGGCATGGACGCAGACGGGGGAAACTTGGCCTACCACTCCCAAAAAACGAAAAACTCCAAAAATAGCCCCGCTAATAATCTAAGGCAATTCTGCAAAAGCGGCCGTCCGATAGTGCAAACCCAATCCCTGGCTGCTCCAGGCTTTCTGTTTTGATCGTGAGCATCCGTTGGCCAATCGTTTCAAAGAACAAGCCGGCTGATGGGTTCTGATGCAATATACATGCGATTTCAATAATGAGGCTCCCATCGTTTCTAGATTCTCTTAACAGTAATTATCAGAGTAGTACAAGTTCACTGTGAATAAGAACGACGGCCGGTTATGTACATTATACAGTTTATTAACATTGGCAACAGTTACACATGACGTTTCATAGGGGTTATAATCAACAATATATGCACAGCGGAAAAATCAATATATAGGTAAAGTGCATCAGAAAGACAATTCTAATGAACAGTGACAACACTCACTGCAAATCACTGCAATTCAACCAAACTCCCTTTCAGTACATCACTTAATTTGTGCCTTTCTGGAGGTTGTAACTTGTCAAGTGGTAATATGGATTGAGGCTTTTGCAGAGAACCAATCCATCGATACCATGGTACCCTGTGACCTGGAACTTTTAAGATTACATTTCCTTTCAACAAAGCATTGTTCTGCAATGGACAAAAAAAACATTAGTGTTCAAAACTAGGCACACTACATTTCCAATGCAAAGGGGACCAGGCAAGGATAACTGGGCGGGATGCCAACTGGAACTGAAAAAAAATAAATAATAAAGGCGAGGGGGACGGTTTAACTGGACGGACCACAATGTGCTCAGAGTGAGGGGGGGGGGTGTAGATGTGCAATTTGATCATTCTGAAACTGCACAGAACTTTCCAGTCCATTGCAAACCAAGCTTGTGCCCCAGGGAATGGCGGCCTGAATCAAGACCTAATGGCTGACAGCAGCAGACCATCAGACACCGCTCGCTTCAACCGTCAACGCCGGGTTGTGCAATAAACCACGATTAAGCTGGAGGAGGAATTTAAAATTACAGAAACGCTCACAAGATTATTGCATTCAAATGATTAGATCGTTCAGTCAAGGCATCTTAAATTGTGTTTTATTTTGCTATTGAATCTGATGTACTGCTGAAGTACTATGTTATGAAGTTTCTTTGCTCTTTCTATTTGAACCAGAGATTTTTGATAATTTGAGAACGAACAGCAGCATCAGACACAAGTCCAAACTACGAAACGGACCATCCTGCACAAATCATCCCTTAATACACAAAATGCTAAGGCTAAGCTAAGCAATGTCCGCAGTAACACTCACTTGAATTATTAAAAACTAACATTGAAATCATTTTGAAATTATATAATTCAAAAGATAATCTTTTTAAAAACCTCAAATCATGTCTAAACTTTGTAAAGAAAATTAGATTTAAATAAGTAAATTTAAATAAACAGCAATGTATAAATAATTATATATATTTTAATTTATAACATTTCACAGAGTCCTTTCCCACGACTACCCTGGGAGACTAACTAAACAAATGAGTTTGGTTCCAGTACACCTGCGTGAGCCGACGACTGGGGGTCTCCTCCATTCTCGGAGAATAAACAGATTGCATCAGCCTGCAAGTCCACTCGGTCCCTAGTATTGAACGGTCAGCCAGGATGAAACATGAACAAATCAACATTGCGGCCTGCCAATTCTTCGCAGCGACAGATCTTCCAACAACATTTAGCTTTTTTTCCCCCCCACATGGGTCAGGAACAGTTTAGATATTGAAGCTCATGAGTCAGTCTCCATGTGTCTTTACACCCCATGCAGCTCCTGTAAAATATGACTGGAAGGTCCAAAGTCCGATTTGTTTCCCAGCAAAACTTAAAAAGAATCTTAACCTGTCGTTCTTTGTACAGTAGACCATATTTTCTATGCTGTATATACGTAGCTGAGCCGATCCCTCACGGTCTTTTGGTAGTTTAACAGTAGCAACAATATACATGAAATACTGTATTATGCTAATTATTTATATTTTGATTAGTTTCAAGGTACCCACCAAAATTAGACCAATAACTTCTGTTCTGTATTTGTAAACTTGTAGTGGTGATAACCTACAGTAAGCATTCAAATCCAGTTCTGGATTTAAGTACATAAAAGAGGTGACATTATTAAAATTTAAAAACATTAGAAAATTAGAAAACAAAAATTTCATCACCACAGCAGAGAAACCGTTACACTAAAGCAACACAATGGGGAAGATTAGGGGACACGGTGTGGTAGGGTTCAACCTGAATTTTAATAAGCTAGCTTCGGCTCAGATCGGAAATGCCAAAATGCTCTAATCTAAATTCTACTTCGCAAAGAAAAACAAGCCTCCCACTCAACTGTCAATACAGATTTCAGTGATAATTACGGGCAGTCATTTCGTATGACAGCTTCTATTGTTTCCAGGTCAGGTTATTTTTTTGGGGGTATTTTGTTTTTCAGTCATTGGTAAAGACAGGCATTTTCCGGCCCACAATGCTCGTCAGTCTTTTCTCAGTTCTGTATAGTATGCATTGAAAGAAGAGCCGCCCTTGCCGCTATTGTTTTTCCATTTTGTTTTGAGGTTTTTTTTTTTTGCATTTTATCATTGGGAACACATTAAATCTTTCTTTTCTTTTCAACTCTTTGTTTACTCTTTGTTAAAGATTTTCAGATAATGAGGACAGATGGCACATGTCAGATTACAACGAGAGGATACTTGGTAGTCAAGATTATTTGCATTTTAAAGCTTTGTACAAGCTACCATCACTTTCCTAAATATGTTACAGTGCAGTGACTTTGGGAATGAGACTACTATGTAAAATTAAAAAGATCTACAATTAGGATTACAGAGCCCATTGATTCTTAGCATATGTATAAAAATCGCAGTACAACCAACACGCACAATACATTGGCAGCCAACAAGATGCCGCTTGCGTTTTAAACAGCTGGGCACAGGATATCGGGTGTCAGAGCTGTGCACAGGATATCGGGTGTCAGAGCTGTGCACAGGATATCGGGTGTCAGAGCTATGCACAGGATATCGGGTGTCAGAGCTGTGCACAGGATATCGGGTGTCAGAGCTATGCACAGGATATCGGGTGTCAGAGCTGTGCACAGGATATCGGGTGTCAGAGCTATGCACAGGATATCGGGTGTCAGAGCTGTGCACAGGATATCGGGTGTCAGAGCTGTGCACAGGATATCGGGTGTCAGAGCTGTGCACAGGATATCGGGTGTCAGAGCTGTGCACAGGATATCGGGTGTCAGAGCTATGCACAGGATATCGGGTGTCAGAGCTGTGCACAGGATATCGGGTGTCAGAGCTGTGCACAGGATATCGGGTGTCAGAGCTGTGCACAGGATATCGGGTGTCAGAGCTGTGCACAGGATATCGGGTGTCAGAGCTATGCACAGGAAATCGGGTGTCAGAGCTATGCACAGGATATCGGGTGTCAGAGCTGTGCACAGGATATCGGGTGTCAGAGCTGTGCACAGGATATCGGGTGTCAGAGCTGTGCACAGGATATCGGGTGTCAGAGCTGTGCACAGGATATCGGGTGTCAGAGCTATGCACAGGATATCGGGTGTCAGAGCTATGCACAAGGTTAATGACAAATGTAATGGTTTTTTAACAAAAAACATTGAGTGAGACTGAACAGTCACCTTTTTTTACAGATGTCTCTGACATGTAGTTACACAGAGCCTGTTTAGTGCATCCATCTATTGATTTCAACTGTGCTATAAATTTCACTATTCAACTATATATGTCAAAATAAACATCATAGACTTTTAATAAATATCCAAACTGAATCAGGCCATCTCCATGCTCATCTTTCATCATCTCTGGATCTTATTCATACTGATATTATATATTTATTTATTTACATTTATAAATCCTTTCCACCTTGATTCACTGAAATGTTCAGATGACTTGAGCGTAATGACGACATATTTAACATCAGCTGGTACAAGTTCTATCTGCTAAGACAAATTTACAAGCGAAAAATAGCATGGAGTTTTATACAGCGCGGACATCTGACAGAACCCCTGGTATGGGACTGGGTGCCATTTATTTGTGGGTGGACTTTATTTGGTTTGTCTGAACATTTTATTCCCCACTTATTTCTGCATTGTCTTGACTCATCAACTGAGCTGGTGCTGTTCCACCCAACAGCTGCTCAAAATGAAATGGTGCTGAAACAGGTGGACGTCTCCGATTCACTCGCCATGTGCTCATGGCTATTTTCTACACCACTGGTCACACTGCGTGTACCGCAATTGCCAAACAGATGAGAATAAAATATTTTAAAATACAATTATTTCCATAAGCCTGCTGCTCCCACTCCTTTTAACGCCACTGCTGAGTACTTCAATAGCCGTCATCCTCTTCCTATAATGACGCCTCGCAGTTACTGTCAGGTGAGACCCACCAGCTTTTTACAAAAGTTCAAATGTAATCATTAGCACGTTAGCATTTACGTGGCCTCCTAACAGCGTACTCTGAGACCTGGCATAACTCAGGTCTGGAAGCTGCATTTAAAAAGGCTGCGCTTTCATGTGGCTAACTAACTACGCTTCTTAACAGCACTGTGTACCGCTCCTTGCCTGTATTTGCATGGAACTGCAACTGGTAAAAGTGAACTCATTACTCCAGACGGCATCAGAACCAGTTCAAGAATTGGGATCTTGTTAGTACTGAGCCAACCTACCACATATTTTCAAGGGTGCTGACAGAAGACTCATTATCTTTATAAGTTTCACTATCTTAGTGTTTTGCAGAGGCTGACTGTACACAGTGACAGGAGGGGGGTTTGTCCAGGAGAGTCTGTTGCAAAGCCACGCAGATTTGCTTGGGGGGGGGGGGGGTTCGGACACAGAGTTCTGAGTAAATACATAAATATTTTGAGGGGGGGGGGTTAGGGGGGGTTGTGTGGAGCTTACAGCAGCTTCCTCATGCGGCGGGTGTGTTTGTCGATGTGTGTGGTGGCGTGGTCGGTGGAACTGGTGATGGCGTCGAGCGCTTCGTCCTGACGCTCCAGCTCCGTCTCGGCCTCCAGGGCCAAGTTCTTCAGCTGCATCAGCATCTGAGCGGAGAGGCAGGAAAACAAACGAAACCGCTTAAATACGGAGCCTTGTGGGGGGTTTAGCAGGGAGGAAGGAAAGGTTTATTGCCATTTTCAAAGCCAAAAATATCATAGTGTTAAATAAAACAATGTCACCCATACATCTGTTTGAGATATCACTGATATCTCAAACAGCCTCCCTCCTGGTTAATGTAATTATCAAGCAAGAGTTAGTATAAAAAGTATACTAGGCAGTATTTATGCTGGAGTCGTGCAGGACTGATGCAAAACACATACTTAAATTTTTTATGATTATTTTGCAATCTGCCTAGCTAATATCTGCTACGGTGCCTTACACAGTACTTTTTAGAAGCAAATACAGTACTGAAAAGTGATAATGTGAAATTCTTGCAGAATTACTAGACATAAAAATGTTTTGGGGTTATGACTTTTCATCATTTCCTTGTACAAACCTCTAAATATGTAGCAGTAGAACTGCCAATAACAATACTGCTTGAACATGAAAAACTTATACGTGGTTAACACCCCAACCAAACTGCACGGCATTACGCTGAATCACCACACTACAGTGCCCACGGATCCATCTCTCCTGCTAACGGCCATCCTTAAATGGCATACGGTTACTCTACATAAATGTTAACGGTCATGAGTGTGATTCTCTCTGACACTAATGCTTACAGTGTGAGGCAGATTCTAGAAATCATTGTTATACTTTTCATCAGCCATTACTAAAAATAAATCAATATAGACATTAGAAGTTGCTAAACGTCCCGTTAAAAGAACCTATTATTGCTCAAGACCATGTGAAATGTACCCTTTTCTGCAGGTGGCCATTTTTTAAACTAAAGGAATGTACTTTTGAAATCCCTGTGTCCCAACCTGCCGAGGTTGCCGTTAGTCAGCGGTCAACGGAATCCATTGCTTTTCACGTCTGCCAATTTGCAGGGATCCATCCGTCTCCCTGACCGTGTAGCCGTGCACGACACAGTCAATGGAACAACTAAAACAAACCAGTGACACGCCAAGTAAAATCTAATAAACACTCAACCCAAACCCCTCCGCGGCAGTTACTGAACTAATATTATGCTATCCTGCACATACACACACCCAGCGACATTATGTCAGTCTTCACCAGCCGGTAGACGTGGGCATAGCTGCAGACCACAGGAACTGTGGCAGACGGGCAAGAGAAGACAGCTGCTGACTCCACGCGGGTCGAGTGACCGCTGGTTTCACTGACCCGGCATTTGCGGTCGAGACGACGACACAGATTCTGTGAAACCAGCGGGGCGCGAGACACAAAAGGCCAACAGGCACAATGACTGTTTTGGACTGCGATATTTAAATCAGGTCCTCCTGCCACTGTCATTCACCTGTCTATAGCAGTCATACCGTTTGGGTTCAAACAATGTTCATTGCAATGTTCTACAATGGTTCCATGAAAATTGCTTTTTGAGATACCGTCTAATTTCTTACTCCATGTGTGAAACAGCAAGTGCTAAAAAACATTACATTGTTATTACTATGACCTGGTTTGTTCGTTGTCCCGGCAGACACATCCATGCGCACGGTTCTACGTGGCATGGTTTGGTCATCATATGTTAAAGGTGGAGAATGACACATCGATGGGCCTCCCTCATTCTGTCACCTATACATCAGTGATGTAAACATCAAACAAGAGAGGAAGATACTTTCTGCTGGAGATGTAGTTCTACTTTCAGTAAGTGCCTGTAAATCACATTTGAACTAAGGTCTATAATGCAGTGACTCAGTTATACTCAGATACTTGTGTATAAAAACCTTGAAAATGCATTTCATTCTTTTTTTATAGGTCCTTGTTAAAGTTTATCCCAAGTTTAAATTTTTTAAAATCCCCAAAGATCACTGTTGGAGAATTACAGAGGAAAGTAGCATCTTGGGGTCATCAAGTCTCCACAACTACCATAAGATGTCACCTCCATGCCAACAAATTATTTGGAAGGCATGCCAGAAAAAATCCATTCCTGTCATTTCACCACAAACATAAGCGCCTGGAGTTTTCTAAACGCTACTGGAACTTTGACTGGAACCGTGTTCTATGGTCAGATGAAATGAAAATTGAGCTTTTCGGCAACTAACACTCAAGGTGGGTTTGGCGTAAAAAGAAGGATGGCTATACGGAAAATAACCTGATCCCCACTGTTAAGTATGGTGGAGGTTCCGTGATGTTGTGGGGCTGTTTTTCCACCAAAGGCCCTGGGGATTTTTCTAGGGTACATGGCATCATGAACTTTTTTTTATCTGAATCTGACTCTCTCTGCCAGGAAACTAAAACTGGGTCGTCGTTGGATCTTCTAGCAGGACAATGATCCAAAACATACGTTAACATACATTAACTAAAAACAAAATCAAGCGTCTGCCATGACCATCTCAGTCCCCTGACCTAAACCCCACTGAAAACCTGTGGGCTGTGCTGAAGAGGAGAGTGCACAAGAGAGGACCTAAAACTCTGGATGATCTGGAGAGATTCTGTAAAGAGGAATGTGCTGGAAAGGTTGTACAAAGTATTAAATGCAGGGGTGCCAATAATTTTATTTGTTTCTGATTTTACCCATTTTCCTCCCAATTTGGTAGCCAATTGAACCCCTATTCTAATTCAATTCCCCCCGAAGGAACCGCTAGAGAGCCACCGCTATACAACCCTGTCAGCCGGTAGTAGGAAGGAGGGCGCCACGTCCTCTACAACTGGAGGTGGTCTCCTCTATGTAGTACAGTGGAATGTGATTCGTGAAAAACTTAACTGAAAAGAAATAATTAACAATTGGGCCATATTTGTGACTCGTTACATGCTAGTTTTGGATTCTAGACTAGTTTCAATGATCTTCTATTTTATTCAGCTGTTCACTTCAGAGGTGTTCACTCCCCACAGCTGTGCAGAGGTGCACATCTCTGGTTGTCATTGACCAAAATGCTTTCAGTTTTTGTCCTACATTAGCTCTAAAGTGTTCTCACTGACACAAAAGCAGCATTTCATTGACAAATTTGTATTATTTGATAATAATATGATTAATGGCTAATTATGATCAATTATCAAGCTAATAAAATTAAAAAAACAAGACAAACTAAAATGTGTACATGGCATGCCAGTCATAAAAGAGTGTAGAAAATATAGGTAAGAGAAATGGGAGCAAACATATAGCAGCTGTTTCATGTTTTATGAATTTTTTCTGTTTCTCATATTTTGTCCACCCTCTGTATATATTAATACACACACACACACACACACACACACAGACACACACACTCTCAAAGATTGCAGTTCAGTTACAAGCCAAAATAACTAGTGTGTATTTAATTTCCGACCAATGTCCTTGGCGAATGTAACATTACACCGGTCAACAGCTGTGCATTTGTGATGTGCTGGTCTAAGCTAATGAAAAGAATATGCCTCCTTTGTACACAACACAGGGCACTTTTTGAAGAATGGCAAATATTTAACGAGACCATACAATAACTGGTTACCAGGAATACGGTAATCTGTGACAGAAGTAGCAATGGGCTGCTACGTTTAATCCTGGTTAGTACTTGCAGGGAGTAAAAAAATAAAAAGAAATCGGTTGGCGAGTCCGTACGTACTCCTGCTACCGTGCCGTGTTTTACTGCCGGGGTCCTAATCGCATAATTAATCGCTTTGAACAGGCGGTGCGTCCGCAGGTGTGCGGTTCCGCGAAAAGGCTTGCGCTTTATAGGCCGTTGCGGCTAGTGACAGCGTGCAGGCCGCATTGCTGCGTGTAAACTCACTGACAGAAATGTCTTCTCATGATGAATTGGACTGAGAAAAAGGCTACACAAACGTAAACAGTCATAACATTACACAATGAGGTCCCATAACTGGCCCGCATAGAATGTATCCAGTGTCACTCTGTGGTATTAGTTTGAAGTGAATAAGCCATTTAAATTAGACAAATACACCTTCGTTGTCAAAGTAATTATAGGCACTCGGGAACGTAATGCAAATATCATCATTTGTCCATTCGCTCTGTTGTATTGCTACTCTGCACTGTAACAATGCCAGTGTTTCCTTATCAGAGCACTGTTCTGGACTCAGTAACCGTGAATACAGTTTACTCAATTATACACAGGCTATATTTTCTATCCACTAATGTGCCATCAATCAAAGCTCTGGCTGATGGCTTGAAGGGACGTGTTATATACCAGCGAGTAGGTCAGGGAACTGCAAACATGATTATTTGCATGATATATAGATACAACTGTAAAACAGGTAGGGCGTGGTACGGGGCTAAATATGTCAAGTATTTTAAATTCCTTTGATCAAAGAAACTCTTTGTATTTTTAAACGATATTGGGGTTACAGCCTCCACACATATAACCATTTGAGGCATAACATATACAGTACAAGCTGATCTGGAGTTGCATGAGGTGTACTTTCTCGCTTTAGACCACAAACCCCGAGTGCCCCCATACCAGCTACTGGAAAGCCAAAAGGCTGCTGGAAACTCTTCTGTCTGAATTCTGTAGAATATCCTCTAATGCACACAAAGCCAATTGAAAAGACACACTGAAACTGAAATAATATCCAGAAAAAACATTTTAAAAACCAACAATTTTAAAAACTATCAGTGAAAAACACACTTATACTACTTATAGGGTGCTTCTATTTTTTTTTATTTTGCCTGAATACATTTATTTTCCTTTCAACCTATGTCTGGACTTGTTTATAAGAGTTAAAATGTATTGCTGTCATGTACAGTGGAAAGAACTGTTTGCATAGAAAAATGTAGCTGCTTGCTGCCAGCTTGTTACTGCACCGTCTGTCCGTCAAAAAACTTTCCAGAGATATAAATTCAAATGCTACCAGAAAACAGCATTAGCCGTCAAAGTATATGCCATTTATAGTGTTAGTGCTTTTAAATGTTTTTATTGTAGCGCACATTTTTGTGACCCAAGGCTTGAGGGGTGTAACAAATGAGCGGCGGTGGAAAGTTTTCCCTCTCAGTTTCTGAGGGCGACGCCGGGCCTTCGGCGAGGACCCCGAGTAAACCTTCGCTCGTGCATCCTGAGGGAAAAGGGGGCGATGATGTCTGTGAGTGTGTGTGTGTGTGTGTGTGTGTTAGTGTGTGTGTGTGTGTGGGGAGGGGGGTTAGGGGAATTCCAGGACACCAGACTCGGCCGCCTGCACCGTGGTCTGGCGGAAGTGTCAAATGGAAAGTGCGCGGACTCACACCGTGCCCTCCCGGGCTTACATCACGCTGACTGCCGCACACCGTGGGCGACGACCTCTATGCATGAACCCATCGCCTTCTCCTCCTCCCAAGGTAAGAGAGGGAGAGTTCACATGGCACCTCAACTCTGGCAATATTAAAGGCGTGATTTAAGTTGTTTTCGTTGCTATACGTTGACGAGCCGCGACGTCTCACCTTAAAAAGACAGCGGTCACCTTACGCTTCGGGCTTTAAACAGTAAGTGCATTGCTGACGTGTGTTACCAATAGAATACGGTCAGGCAACCGAGGTCATTCAAATTCATAGCCGTCAGATTTACTCCTTC
Source organism: Ilyophis sp. 1 JC-2022 (assembly GCA_022702515.1). Taxonomy (NCBI): domain Eukaryota; kingdom Metazoa; phylum Chordata; class Actinopteri; order Anguilliformes; family Synaphobranchidae; genus Ilyophis; species Ilyophis sp. 1 JC-2022. The sequence continues at coordinate 26,460,279 of CM040395.1, read as the reverse complement.
ACCTGAGACAGGGAGCAAATGGACTTGATGAAAAGGTTTATATTTTTTTTATATATAGATGTATTTATATTTCGGAAATGCCATTTTCCATACTTTTTCATAAAGGAATACCGTTTATCAAAAGAATGAAAGAAAAGCTTATTATTACCCATACTGCAAGGTATATTAAATCTTTTGGACATGAATGGAGATCAATGTAACACCAACTTTGCCACTAACTAGTAATTATTCAAACAGTGATTGGCACTGGAACAGATGTCATAGTTCAGTGTACTCTGACAGCTGGGAGGAGCCAAACATACACAGCGACCTCACCTGCTTCAGCTCCTGAGCCTCAGACTCTGACACTACCGGCTGCAGTACTTGCACCTTCAGCTGGGCCAGGTCACCTGCAGGCACCTCCATCGGCACCTCCGTCTCCTGGCAACGCTGAATGAAGCCTGTCGCTGTGTCGGGGGGAGGGGCAAGGACAGAATGACACCCTCAGTTCACATGCCCAATTAGCAATTATGTCCTCGATAACACATGTGATCTCCCCTTAACGTGACACAGGTCCCTTGGACAGGCACAGCCTTCCGTGATACTTCCAGTGGCAGAGCATAAGGAACACGTCACTAGACACGCAAAATAAATGTTCTGAAATTGTGACAAGTAACCTTTCTTGAGGCCACCTTTCAACTAACCCAAGACTGCCCCGGGTTTGTGCAGGCGAGGTCTCATGGCACCAGTACCGTTAACTTTTTTTAAATCTAGCTAATCACCCCCTCATAGTCAATGCCAAAAAGCACATGTTTACCAAGCACCTGTCATAGGCCTTTACTGCCATCATGTGGTTAAAGCAGGATGACAGTGCATCTAAGTTTTCCTAGTCATTAGAACAGAGGTGGCCAGCCCAGGTCCTGGAGAATTGCACGGTCTGCTGGTTTTTGCTGGTCTGCTGGACATTTCACATTGAATTCTTAGGTGAGGCATTGCCGTTGTACTCATGGCACTTATCCTCAATTGTTTCAGGAAAAGTTGCATGGATTATATGCAAAAATAAAAAAAATGTAGTAGGAGTTTGCGATATAGCCTAAAAATAATATAACAATATTTTCAGAACTTTTCATGATAGCAATATACATCACAATATTTCAACATTTTCTCCAAAATGTTTTCTATAACAAGAATTTCGCTCTATAACCCTCCTGTTTTATTCAAGTCATTGTTAAAGTAAAATATTGTTTGAGAAAATAAAAGTAACTGTAGTTATAAGACAAAATCTGACATATTATTTAAATATTCTTTATTGTGGATATGTGAATAACATAATAACATAATACGTTATACATAGTATAACTTCTAAAACGTATTATTCTGTAACTTCAACTTAAATATTTCTGCTTTTAAAACTTATCTTCAGTCAGGTAACTCTTGTGTATTTGTTTTCCACGAGTCAAAATTACACCAAGTATTACCCAAACAAAGTAACAGAGTAACTTTTTCTTACCTAAAATGTTTATTTTTATTTTGCCGGGATAAGAATACAGACTTTACTGTTATTCGTGTTGTCTGTGAGATCTTTGTTTCATTTAACATTAGTATCGCAATGTTATCAGGGTTTGACATTAATGGGATATTTCACTTATTTTGAAGAATTGTCTGTTAAAAATCCTAAGGCTAAGATTTTTTTTCACAAATTAGTATTACAGAAGCAAATCTTAACTATCTTACTCAATCCTATCTTATCTCAGGCTAAGAAAACCTAAATACTCAATCAGAAATCGTTGATCAACTTTCATGTCTGTTACCTAACAACCGACGCCACTTTTTTCATATTGTGCACGGTTGGGTAAATAAACAAACTGACATTAGTTTGTTAACATTCTATGTGTATACATGATATTTCCACACAAGCACATCACACCTTGTCAAGACATTGATAATGTTACAAACTACTATTTCCATTTCATCCTATTTTCTATTTCCAATACTATCAAATTGTTTGTTGATAATGTGTTACCTCAGGCAGCAGCTCACAGGCGTTACAATCACTGCTAATGGAGGTGAGAGGGCAGGTAGGTATTTTCCCTACTATATCGCGGCACATACAATATGCCAAAATTATATCGTGCGAGAGAAATATATCGCCCACCCCTAAAATGTAGGTGTGTAAGTCACTCTGGATTCATGTTACGGGGGGCAGTTTTGCAATGCAATCGCTCTGTGATACATTTCTTTGATATTTGATAAATGTCTTTGAACAGCCATGTTCAGTGCAGTTTGTAAATACAGTATCTGGAAAAATTAGTGTTCCACACCTTCTGTATGATACTGCTTTTACCTGCTCCGATGTATTGTCCTGGAAAGGCAATTCACTGTACATCCGAAATGTAAACCATAACTAAAAAAAAACAACACAAAACACCTAGCTAATGTAAGAAATAGGAAGTACGTCTTCGATGTTCGTTGAAAATGACAGAGTTTATTCTTCGTAACAGCAGTTGACAGAGATACAGCAATGCACTCTGGATTCAGCGGAGTCAATCTGAATCCTGTTCTGTGAAATGTATCACTTTAACCCTTCTCTCGGCTTTTTTTTTTTTACAGCGGGAGGAAACAGAAATATATAAAAAAAAATGATGTGATTGATTATTGAGCCATTGTCTGGCTCCCTTAAATCATCAAGTCTGTTTCCTCAGGGGGGGGGGGGTGTGCCTGCAACTTCCCCAGGAACCAGTCCAGGAACCATTATTGTTATTTATAATCTAATTTCCTTGGTTGCCTTGATCACTCACTCCACTCTCACTATTCTATATTTGAAGATATATTATATCAGTGCGAAAGAGCACAAGAGACACTTACATTTTACCTTTTTTGTATTTTTTATTTATTGGTGATTTCGTTGATTTGTGTAGTTGTGAGTGTGTTTGTTTGAGTGAGTCACATAGATTTAGAATCTTACACTAAACATACATTAAAAGCATTGAAAACCCTGAGCTCCTGGATGGCTCCTCCTACTAAAACTGAGTTTTTCAGCCATGCAACAGGCGTATGAACACAACTGGACGTTCTAAACTGGTTCCCAAAATAATATCTATGGAAAACATTGAAGTTAAACCCGCACATTCTCTGAAGGACGGCCCTCGGTTCCTACCTGCGCTCCACACCGAGCCACCATCGGGGTCGCAGGGGGATGTAGCCGGGGTGGTCTGGAAGGCTGCGTAGTCGGCGGTGTACTCCACCTTCTTCTTGTACTGCATCTCTAGCAGAGGAAGAACCTCGGGAAGCTTGGCGGAGAGCAGCCGGAATCCCACGTCGGGCTTCCCGATGAATCGCTGCCGCACGCTGAGCTCGTAGGGGCTGTGCACCCGCACGTCGTCCACCTCCTCCCGCTCGAAGCGGTGGAGGAGCCGCCCCCCGCCCTCCCGCACCTCCAGCGAGGACACCAGGACCGTCAGACAGCCCGGCCGCAGGTCAGAGTCCCCGCCCCTGGAGACTATGACTGGGATGCTGGTGATCACGCCCTGCCTCCCAGCCCCTCGGGGGCCGGAGGACGAGGAGGCCTGGGCCCGGTCAGCCTCGTCGCTCTTGGCGTCCTGCTGGCTCTTCCAGGGCATCTTCCCGAAAGGCCACCATGGAGGGGACTCCAGCTCGGAGAGCAGCCTACGGAATAGTTTGGAAGAACAGGAGATGGGATTAGATATAAAAATTAGCACTATAATACGGGTGCATTGTTCCACTAGCCACATTCAAATGATCTGTTGCCTCAAAGCAATGATAAATTGTACTCTGTTATAAAATACCCATAAGATACTATGGATGCCCCCCACTCAAGAACAAAACACAAAAATAATAAGTGCACTCATCTGCCACTTCTTGTTACACTGCAAATATGTCTGTCCTAACAAGTGTCTAGTAGTCTAGTAATGAGACTTAAAAACCTGTTTCTATCAAGCTTGTTTTAAGTTACTTTTTGCTTGTCAAGTGAAATTGTCTTGCGCCATTGGCAAATCTTAAAATGAGTCATCGCATTGTCAATGTTTTGTCTTATTTAGCAAAAAAGTAATAGAAATAAGAGTTAAAGTCTAAATATAAGACAAAAATACTTGTTTTTTTTTATTAAGATTGACTTCATTTTTGTTTTTCAGGCCAGAGGCCTTTGCAACTGATGTAACTGGAAGCTAGGCTGATCACCGGAACCGATCAACCACAGGAGTCACTATTGTGTGATGAGGTTAGAGACAACTAGGGGTGTAACGGTACACGTATTCATACCGAACCGTTCGGTACATGGCTTTCGGTTCGGTGCGCGTTGTAAACCCAATGAATAGTCTAGCTTTAACCACGCACGTGCAGAACCTTTTTTTGTGTGCGGAACTTAAATTCAAAACTCAAGAGCCCCCCGAAGACATAACTTTCGCAAAGAGCCGGATGTTTTTAGTTCAGCCCATGTGAGCACAGCAACGGAATTAATGCTGCATTCGTTTTTTACATTTCCAACTAGAAATCCCGATGTCTGACTAGGTAAAATGTAATACAATGCCCTTCTAACTAGGAGTTAGAAGGATCGGAAAAACGACATGGATCGGAAAATCAACAACCCAGTCTAGGAAGAACTTGACAACAACAACAACAAACAAACAAACAAACAAACATGACTTTTAGACTATTTTAGCTTTTAAAACACTTCAGTTTTTGTTTTTCAGCTTGAAATGATTTTGTATCGGCTAACATACCGATACAGAATGATAAACATATACAACTAAAAGTTAAAACGTTATTGTTGTAGTTGTTAGCTGTTTTAGCTATATTTGCTAGCCTCGTCACTATGACGAACTGGAACAAGGAAAAACAGAGTGGCGTGCAAACCCAGCTCCCCATGGCATTCAAGCTACCTCCACTAATTCAGACCGGGTAAAAGCAATAAAAAACGCCATAGCTTTTTAAGAAAGAAAGATATGTGCCTTCCTTTGTTCAGATTATGGCCAATTAGCCACTGTTTACAAGTTTATAACTTCATAATAAATTAAAAGCAATTTTATGTTTTGCATTTATTTTTTTCCCGCTGTACCGAAAACATATCGATCCCTGACTTCAAAACCGAGGTACGTACCAAACCGTGACTTTTGTGTACCGTTACACCCCTAGAGACAGCCTAACCTAGCAACTGAAGTTATGCATCACCTGTGGGACAAATGCATCCATACATTTGTTGCCCACATATGTGTAACACTGAACAGCTGTGTGAGCATCTACTCTGCATTTTGAACTAAGCGTACATTGCATTGTGTGGAACTATGTTTTTATTTTGTTATTACTCGCTGTATAATGTAAAGCACTTTGGGCTGCATTTTGTATGAAAAGTGCTATATAAATAAACTTATTATTATTATTAAATGCAACACACTCCCATCAACTTCATAGGAACCTTCAGCGCATCTAACTGTATGAATGAAAGTGCAGTTGCGCCCCATGTGTCAAATTTGAATGTGTGAGGTCGGAAATACGTGCATTTTGCTGTTAACGACACTCTTCACCGGATTGTCCTGTTATAAAAGATAAACCTGCGTTGCACGAGTACGAGAGACATTTTTGAGTCACTGCATGCTACTCCAGCTTCGATCCACACATCACCTTTGCAGTCAAGTGTGAAAGTACTATTTTTTGTTCTGCATAGGAAAATAATTAGCAGTGTGACTTTTATGCAGGTGTTAAGTATCTCTCAAAACAGAGTGGTCCACAGTGGAACATATCAACCTGAAATGAAATGTCTTTCTCAAATGTGTCAGTCACCTTGCAAACCTCTCAATACGCTCAGTTGGGAAAAGGGTCATTCCGGGGGGAAATGGATCATGTTTAACCTTGACCTCTCAGATACCCCCCTGCTAAAATAAAATATAAATAAATACAATTTAAAAAAATAAAAAACTTTCTGAACACCCATAATGTAATCTTGGAGTATTGGCCATTGTTATACTGCTGAGAGAAAAAAATAAAACACAAACCATCATCAAGAAAATTAAGGACAAAGTGTCAATTTTCACTAAATTTTTGGCCTATCCACCGCTACCTTCAAGACCTACAGTCGGACAACTGGTCTCATTATAATCGCTGGTTCACTCCTGTACTTGAGCACAGTAAAATCTTTAGGATACACTGTAGCTGGTAACTGTCCGTTCAAGATATGATTGAGCAAATTAAATAATGGATCGGCTCTTGTTGCGCACCCTTGGGTTAAAGGAACCGCTTCCGCTCCTCCGCTAGCCATGACGGTCACTGCGCTTTTTTTCTTTTTTATTCTTCGATTTTTCAATATGCCCCGTTCACGTGAACACACAACTGCTTTTTTAAAATAATCAAATCACTGCAACTCTGCATCGAGATTTAGGGAATTATTACTTTAAAAAGTAACAGCGGCAGTAAAACTGTATTTCACACTATGATGGTTAAAAACGTTGCAATTAATCCGCGGTTCATATGAGTGCCGAACCGTGGAGAGGGATCAACTATGGTCCGTTCCACCACTACTGTTGGCCTAATATGACAGACCAGTAATAAGTTTTTTGTACTGCAGCCGCACTATACATTTAAAATGTATGTTGTATTGATGTCAGAAATATGCTTTGATTAAAGGAAAACGAAAACTGCTGTAGTTTTGTTATATTTTATTGCTGCTGCTTTGCCTGTCCTTGGTTTTAAATTTTGACAGAAAAAATGGATATTGGAACTTTAATTTATCTTTTGTATCAGCAGCAAAGGTGACCGTCATGACAGACGGTGACTGTATTCATTAAAATATGTATTTTTGAATGAAGTATTCATCTTTATTGTTAAACTGATAGCTAAATAAGAGCCATTGAGTAATTGTGCGATTCATAATCCGAAGTCAATTATTAGTTTCAATAATCGATAGATTAATTGACTATCAAAATAGTCGTTATTTGCAGCCCTATTCTCGTTACTTGGCCATGTTTCTTCTGGCACTTCTTCATGGAATTCGTGTTTTTAGCTGTTCTTTTTGTGACAAGTGACACATATTCCCTTTGTTTTACCCAGGGCTGCACCTAAAAGGCCGACCTGTATCAGGATTTTGTTCTATACAGTATACACATGCCAAAAGTGTTATAAGTTATTTGCGACTACTCTTTAAAATTGAAAAAATGTAGTTGCAAAAAGTTAAGTCAAAGTATTCAAACCTGACACATGTTGTAGAGAAACTGGTTCACAAGTTTAGTCCTGGGGCCCACCTGTGTATGCTGGTTTTCGTACAAACCACTGTTGCAATCCCAAAATTTTAACAAGCAATTTTGCTTTTCATGACATTATGTCAGAAAAAGCTATGTGTGCCATTCAGTATAAATGTCCCATGTTCACATTGTAATGTAGGTCTCAAAAGTGGCGTACTGGATAGGCCAGAAAAGGAGTGAAAATGGACACTAATTGAGTTAATGTACTTTTTTTCTAAAAAGTATAACAATGGTCATTACTCCGAGGTTACATTATGGATGTCAAATATCTGAAAGATCAAGGTCAAAAAGCATCCTTTCCCCCCTGGAATGATCCAAAAACACCAAAGCATCAATTATCCCAATGCCAGCAACAATTTGAGGGCGCATGTTATGTACTTGTCTGCCACGCCCAAATCGCACTCGATCTTGTCCAGCCCCTGCACGATGTTGTCAAATTGTTCCCCCTGGTGGCTGAGAACCTTTCCTGCGTCCTCGAGCCTTCGCTGCGCCCCCGCCACCAGCCCAATCAGTTCCCTCCCTTTGCCGGGCTTCGCCTCGGATGCATGGGCTCCAGCGGGTGACAGGAGCCTCTCCCTCCAGAAGTGCTCCAGCACGTTGTAGACGACCACGCGGTTGGGTCGCAGCGAGCCGAACCAGTGTTTGACGTTGCCCTCTTCCAGCACGGTCAGAGTGCTGAAAATGAAGCTGGATGACTCCATCTTGATCGCCATGATGCGCGAGAGGCGGAGGCTGGCCAGGCTTTCCTCACCCTGGTCTGGGGTGAAGCGCAAGGTGGTTCGGGTGAGGGAAAGGGTGCCGCTCGCCCATCGCTTCTCGCTGTTGATGTAGTACGACCCGGGCCAGCTGTGAATGGGGATGTCCCTGTTCATCTTTTCTCCTGAAGAGGCCTGTCTCAAGTTCCCTTGGACTGGATGCTTACCTATCAAAAAAGCTGAAGTGCGAGAGCAGTATTTTAATCTTTGTACTTAACAAACATATAAAGCATCAGGAAATGTACAGTAATCCTCTCCTTACAGATGCTAAAGGGTCATGGTTTAAATCAGTGTTCAGGGGTGTCAAGCTCCAGTCCTGGAGGGTGACAGTGTCTGCAGGTATTTGTGGTGTCCTTCCAATCAGCAGCCAGTTAAGGCATTGAGAACAAGGTATGTGGACTCTTTAGCCATGACTTAAATTAAACACTCGTGCCGAAACAGTGAAAACCAAAAGACACTGTGGCCCTCCAGGTGTAAATCACTGGTATAAATCCTTAAGTACACTATTATCCTATACAACACGTGTATATATAATGTAATTCTCTGCAATAAATAAAACACGCAATTCTTTAATGCATCCAGTAAAATTACCCAGATTAAAACGTAGTTCACAGATTTGTCAGGGTGTACCTATAACTTTAAATGAAGATAACTATCACGTTGCTAAATGCTAGCACTGGGGTCCGAAACCCTGATCCGGAAAAGCTTCAATGGTCTTTGTTGTTACCACAGAACTATGACAGTTCTGTGGTTGTTACTCAGCTCTTCGTTGAACAAGTAACGTTAAAGCAATCGTTTAACGTAGGCTACGGGGTTAACTCTCCCAACCATTTTTCTTGGGTTTAAACTGGTTGCTAATTTAAAGGCGAAAACAAAAATCTGCAGAACATACAAATCTCCAGGGCCATGGTTGAAAACCCCCTGCGTTAGCATATCTAGCCACTGGGCAGGTAAATGATCGGTTACATAGCTAGATAAACAATTAGCTAGCGAGCTCCGCTAGCAATAGCATTAGTTCTAAATTTGTGGTTAGCACTCAAAGCCGGGTTTCGCGAGGAAATCTACCGCAATCATTGGTTAATAACGTGACTGTAGTAGGCAGGTAGAAATACATTTCAACAACATGCAAAAATAGCTAACGTTAGACTATAAACATACCTCGCTAATGTCAAAGCAACTGACAAAAAAAACAAAAAAGAAACGGTTAGCTTAAACGACTGGCTAGCAACGAGTAATCAGGTAGCAAACAGTAAGCCTTTCTGACTAACGACATGACATCAGCTCAATACTGCATTCTGCATCGAAGGAAACGAAGTGATCTAGGATGTTAAAATAATCAGCAAACAACCTTTACTTTATTGCTAGCTAGATTGATAAAGGTTTGCCCGGATTTGCTGGTTAGCTAGCTACTAAGTTTATTATTAACAGCAACATGTATTAAAAAATACTTAATATGTTAACACACGAGCGTTTTAAAACATTGAATCTCTAGTGGTGGAAAAATACGTATAATTTTAGAACCTTTACATAGTGGTCCTGTCGTCTTTTTTGCCTTTTCATCCGTGTCATTTTATTGTTCTTGCACTTGCATTGGCGCAGAATCCCCACCCACAGCAGTGACAACATGGAACCTCAAAGCTTGATGTGTGATTGGAGAGATTTTAGCCAATCACAAAGCAAGCTGTTATTTCATAACTTCTGACTCTGTGTATTTCCAAGGGTTTCATTTGGCTTGTGATTCGAGTACTGTAGCAGTAGGCTATTTTTGTCATATGAAGAGATTCAATGATGATGATACGCACACATAAAGGGAATAATTGATTCTTTACCACAGTCTTCTTTGGCGATGCGATAAGCTTTTGCGAACTTGAAAGGCAAAACACACTGGTGATTGGAATTAGCACACAGTTAACACAGTGTTTGAGACATCAGTGTTTGAGACATTTTCTTGCATTGCTTGCATGGTTTGGGCGCATGTATTCCCTTACTAGGTTGATGTTAAGTAACAACTGACATCATACTAGGTTGATGTCAGTTGTTACTTAATCTTAATGGCTGATCATCTTCACCCAATGTTGCTTTCCTATAGAACAGGCTTTCTTTTAAGATGACTATGCCCCCTTCCACTGAGAGCGAGTAGCCACCACCAGGTTTGAAGAGCATGACTCTCATGTTATCCATATACCTTCACCTTCATAGTCACCAGATCTGTACCCAGTCAATAATTTACGGAATATTCTAAGTAGACTTCCATCTAACAAGCATGAGCTGAATATTCTAAAAACCATCTTTGAGGCACATTTGCACATTATGTTTTAGAAACATGTAAAACGTACATTTAAAATAGTTCAATTTTTGTGTAATTTTTAATAATGAATACTAAAGACAATATGTTGGAGGACCAGCAGTCACATAGCCCACTGTAAGATGGGTATTTTACATGTATTAATAAGGATGTCTGTGCTTAACTGTTATAAATATTATATACTATTGTATTATTATATATTATAGTTAATGTATTTCTTTTGTCTGGCATCCTTTAAGGTGGTTTGTTAAAACTGATTTAGTTCCACTGTGGGCACATTGAGACACTGTGAACTCCACAAGATAATATCTGATTCAAAAAAATAGATTTTTCTCTCCAAAACAAAATACAAAAGCAAGAAAAATATAAATACAAATAGTTTTTGTTCGGTAATTTTTCTTTTTTCAGTTAGATGAAAACACAAGTATTTTCATCAAGTTTTTTTTCATACATACACAAGCCTATTAAATTATACACACAAAATAGCACATGGTGATGGTGACTTTAAAATGCAATTGTGTGAAAGACATCACACATACTATGAACGAGTTCCATTTACAATATATGGGTTCTGCCACAGAAACAGAAATGTCGCAGCTGTAATTTTGGATTATCTGGTAGTAATTGATAGACCAGCACACCAATTTAAACATGAAATCGCTGTGTTGAATGTACTTTAGGTTGAAGTGTCTGAAAGAAAAAAAGTGTTAGTGAGCTGAAGAAAGTGCAACAGAGGGAAAGAGAGAACGTGTCTGTGCATGTACTTACATGTGTTTGTGTACTTGCCTTTAGGTCAGATGGGGAAAGGTGGGGGCGGAATGAGGGTGGGGTGCGTCAAGATAAATATTTCCCATGAGAAAGAAATTCAGCGAACTATTCCCTTTCATGCTGGAATATTGGACCATGAGATTTTTGAGAGTTAAAACTTTTTTTTTTTACAAATTGTGCCTCTGGATTTTATGAACAAAGTCTAAATGTATAAGACAGAAGAACAAAGCCAACCTATAAAACAGATACTGTAGGTGTTCAAAAGTAATCTGCATAAGGAAATTAGTATGAATTTATTTTATTCACTGTGGTTACACAGTGCAACCTTGGTTGCTGTCCCTTTTTATGTATTTTCCTGAAATATAAAATAGAAATGTTTAATTTGAGTGTCCACAGATGTATCACTGTCAAATGTATTCATCACACCAGTGTTTTTCAACCTTTTTTGAGCCATGGCACATTTTTTACATTAAAAAAATCCTGAGTCACACCACCAACCAAAAGTGTTACTAATTAAGTGAAGTTGGATAATTTTCCACGGCACACCTGACGATCTCTCACGGCACACTAGTGTGCCGCGGCACATTGGTTGAAAATCACTGCATCACACAACATTTAAATCTTTCCAGTTGGGCTTATTTTGTTTGTCCATTCCTGTAACTGATCTACAAACTGTACATACCCAATTCCAGACTTTTGGGGTTACACAAGTAAGGAAACTGCATCTCACAAATACTTCAAAGGACTGTGGGTATTAAAGATAATTACTTCCAGATTCCAGACTCCAGACCCAGTTTTTTTCATTTCATATTATGATCAATACAAACAAAAAACAAAAAAAGTGTATTAAAGAAGTAAAAGTTAGCTCAAGTTATCGATATTTGACTCAGTTATAGGATGAAGAATTGCAAAAGGACTTGCATAACACATGCAGTTTTCATTAGCAGATATTGGAAGTTGGCAGATGGTAAATGTGTGGAATATTGTTATTTATTGGTTGTGCCCTTGACCAAAGTCCAAAAACTGAAACACTTTATGCACTATATCAAACATAAAACTATTTTATTAGTGAGTATATTAGCTGAGTATCGGGAGACAGGTCCCCTGCTTATTAAGTTTCTTTTATTTTTTTTTAATTAAAATAAAATGTGTGACCCAAAACTTTCGTATGCACAAATAATATAGAAATGTCAAAAAATATGTCTCCTCATGCAGAAACTGTTTCCATTGAAACTGAATTCAATTAAAGTTTTATATTTTGAATTCTGATGAATAGAACTGTCTGAGAGGCAGAGATGGCAGCAAATTAAGTCTGGAAAACTAGGAAATGTAACTAGCACACTTATGGAGGGTGGGTGAGAGTAAACCCTTTAGAATGTCAAAAAAAGAACAGATTAATTTAAATACATATTGTTTTCTTCATCTTGATAGATTGCACTTGCCAACCAATATAGACTTTGGAGTGATGATTATCAGTTTGAGCATTGACATTTCACCATAAAATCTGAGGTATCAAACTAGCCTCGAACCATCACTGTTCCGTCAGATATGCAGTAGATATGGATAGATCACTTAAGTTTCTCCCGACTTATTTTCCTATTGAACTCTGGAAAAATGAGCCAGGAGAAACTACCCTTAAAGTGATCCATCCATATTATATAGTTCAGTGGCAGGGGTACCAGTCCGGGTGCCACAATATTTACAGTCCGACTGTATTACAGTATCTGTTCTCAGCCAATCAGGTTGCTGGCTAATAAAGTTTCTACAGTTTAAATAATTATCTGAATCAAAAAAGAACCCCCCACATGATACAAAAATGGGTGTTATGTAGCTAAAATACACTGATGATGTTAATTTAAAGAACAGACTTTTCATATTAATTTAGCTAGCTAACTAGTCTTGTGCGACGACAAAACAGTTCCCCCATGTCGAGTTTTGAGCCTGGTACCTAGGCTACTGTTGGCAGCATTGGGCACTCATTCAAAATTTCATTTTTCAATTGTAACGTTAAGTTACATCTGCTATTTAAAGCAAGCAAACATGTGCAAACGTAGGGCGGTGCTGTGAAAATTCAAGGACAATCATGGGAAACGTTTGGATTTGTTTCCTAGCTAGCTAGCTAGCATTAGCTAAAATGCTTTAATTCAAGTTAACGTTAGTGTGCCTTGTGCTTGGCATTAACGACAATGTGATAACGTAACGTTAGCTTGTTACGAAACATTAGCTAACGTTAGCTAACATGCATTCTATCATTAAGTGGATTTATATGCATGTTTTCCGAACTGATCATATAAGTGAGCCAGTTAGCGATGTTTAGCTAGCACTAGGCTTTACCTTTTAACTATTTATTGTGGTAACGTTAGCATTTTGCTTACTTCACTCACGACGGTAAGTCAGCTGGCTAGTGGGGAATCTGCCACTCGTCTGGCGAAACGCTCTTTATTCCAAACGTTATCAAATCATGCTAATAACTTAAGTTATAAAATACAAAAAAATGTTGACGATGAAATGACACTAGCTATGTCTATAGCGACCTGGCTGTAGACATAGCTAGGTAGACTGCGAATATAAGGATACAAATAACTACACGCGGCGAAATTTTATTTATTAATCTTTTTTCGTAATTTTGTTAGCTAACTTTTTTTTAGCTAGTGAGTCTAACCACACTATGGATAGAGAGACTTTTCATACGTGCTGCAGCCTGGTCAAAATCCCCAGGCAGTCTTACGAGCAGTTCCGATCGTCTCACTTCGTGGACTACATAGAGAAGAAGGATTTCAGCTATTCCCGATTCTTTAAGAACTACTTGCTTCCAAACCACCCGTGTGTTTTTTCCAAGAGGTTTACCGAAGACTGGAATTGTCGGAAGCACTGGGTAACCGAAGCCGGGAAACCGAATTTCCAAAGACTCCTGCAAGATTTTGGTAAATTAAACCTATCCGATATAAGTAGGCCTATACGTGCAAGCATGTCACCTGTGCAATAAAAAGTGGTGGCTACCGTTAGCTTCACAGCAACATAGCCTAGGCCTTCAGAAATATTATGTGTCTTTATAATAATAGGACAATGTTGGCAGATTTGTCTGCGTGAATAAACAATGTTTTCTCCAAGTAACTTAGGCTACCAGTAACCAGACAGCACAGTGTGAAAGTGTTAAACTTTATGTTACGCGGCCGCAGTTAATGTTCAGGTAGGCTATTGTGCAGGTAGCTGGATATAGCCTATATTTAAGAAACATGCCGCTGTGCAAATGAATCCAGATTTTTAACAGTTAAACATTTGAACAGTTAACCGCCGTAAACCCATTGATGTAGTCTGAAAGATACTTAAAAGAAGTCCAGCCGCAATGTGTGTTATCGTGGGTAAGTCCAAGCAGACACATTTCATCCAGAAAAACGAAGTGGCTTTCGAGTTAAAAGATTGCTATTTGCAATCATGATTATACTGCTATTGAAAGTTACTGCACGGCGCAGGTCTTACTGGTGATATAATTTCATTTTCTTTTCTGTCATTGTAACCTTTCTGCTATAAGTGAAACTTAGGGGTTAACAATGTCTCACGTGTTGAATTCACTTGAATAGTGTAAGAGTAAAGACACATTAAATTGAAAGCCATTAGACACGGAGCAGTATACAGGGTAATGGTTACACAATTAGGTTCTTGGTGAGACTGCCCTTGAAACTGAGAGAAAGGCTCAGTTCTTAACCACACTAATAAAAAATCAGTGGACATGAATTATCCATAAATTGACTGATTTCGCTTTTATTTTAGTATAATCATATATTTTGCTCTTGCACCCTGTCCCTAGCATGATCAATACAGCCGTTTTTTGTGTCAAGTGTATTTTTTTTCGTCGTTCGCGAACGAATGGCTCTTTTTGAACGACTCTCTTTGGTGAACGCAGGGAACCGATTCCTTTCGGTGAACGAGCCATTTAGTTTGGCTCTTTTTTCCCCGCGTTAGCCACCGTTATGTGACCAGACAGAAAGCGCCGGTCGGCTGTAAATAGTCCTTCTGTAACCTTAGACTACCTTCATACGGATATAACTCCCAATCTGTTTCCATTTACAGTTCTTAATTATTAATCAAGCAGATAATTAACTGAATAGCAAATATCAATGAATAGGCTATAGCAAGTTTTTTGGTGCTAGTATTTTTCTTTGTCTCATAAAACTAAATATGTGTAGTTTGGCTACGTCTGGTGCGCTGGAAAAAGCGGGGTGTAATTAACGCAGTGATTTTCAACCAGTGTGCCGTGAGAGATCGTCAGGTGTGCCGTGGGAAATGATCCAACCTCACTTAATTAGTAACACTTTTGGTTGGTGGTGTGACTCAGGATTTTTTTAATGTAAAAAATGTGCCTTGGCTCAAAAAAGGTTGAAAAACACTGAATTAACGCATTAGAATTTGTTTAGTTTACGTATAGCCTAACAATCAAACAATTAATTTTCTGAATAATCGCTTATAAATTGCCTAAATAACCTATAATGATTAAGAAATGATAATGATAAAGAGATAACTACTTGAGATTGTTCAACCTGGGTGGCAATAATATGCAGCACGCGTTAAAGAACGTAGGCTAATTAACTTTAAGACGGCGCTCAAATGAGTCAAAGCCATTTAAACATTAGAAAGCAAAACTTTAAAGAGGACAACCTGTGGATATAGAAAAATGCGAAAAGTTTATGACGCGCAGAAAACAAGCCGCCATATTGTTCTGGTTTGAAAATGCAAGCAAAATACGTCTAACCAATCAGATGCCGTTAATGTTCACGTAGGCACAATTGGGGTTCCTGCGCGTCCCCATGCGTCGTCACCGGATTTGGTGAGAATCCACCTTTAGACATACAACAGGTTTAGCAACTTATGCGTGTATGTACCTGACGTGGAACTTTAATTTTGCTCTCATGCTGCTTTATAGGCTACAGTATATGCTGGCATAGACATAGCTGATAATATTCTGTTTGTTTTATTGTGCATTTTTTAGAAGAGACTCCAGTCCCTGTCGCAAATTGTAATGCAAGAGAATACAATGCCAATCCCAAGCAAATACTTCCTTTTAAAGAATTTGTAAGCTACTGGAGGGAGTACATACAGAATGGACACTCTTCGCCAAAGGGATGTCTATATCTGAAGGATTGGCACATGCACAGGTATGTAAAGGTGACCTGCAACTGACCGAATAGACATATCTCCATAACTATTATTATTTATCCAGGTAAGGCATTGAGAAGAACTTCTGTTTTACAATACCGACCTGGCCAAGATGGCAGTCAGACAGAAACAAAACATATATGTGCAGTATACATGCATACAGTGTAACCGTATATACAAGGCAGTATAGACAAGGTAACACGAATACACAGATGGAAAAGTAAAAAAATACACACAGCAATTAAACAAGCAGGGATGGGGAAATTACAAACGGTCACATGAATGCAAAATGGAATCGTTTTGTGTATTAATGAACCGGGGCTGTGATATGAAGTGAGTGAGTTGTAGATCGTGTTTTAGCTCATGCTGTAGTGAGTTCCAGTCAGAGGGTGCAGAGTGTTGGAATGCCTTGGAACCAGAGTTAGTGCGGGATGTGGGGACAGCGAGAGAAATTAAGTTGTTGGAGTGAAGGCTGTAGCTAGACTGGGAAATGGAGAGTAGTTTGGAGAGATAAATTGGGGTTTTTCCAATTAGCGTCTTGTAAAAGAGGGTATACCAGTGTTTTTGACGTTGGATTGAAAGAGGCGGGAGATCAGATTCAGTATAAAGTGAGCAGTGGTGAGTATGGTAGGGGGATCCTGTAGCAAATCTGAGGGCAGAGTGATGTAATGTGTCAAGTTTGGATAATGGAGTTTTGGAGGCAGAGAGGAGATGGCGTCACCGTAATCAAACACAGGGAGGATGCAGGATTTGATGAGGAGGATTTTGGAGGTGGAGCAGAATTAAAGAAGGTAAAGAAAACCGAGGCATGATTCGATTTTTGATGTGCATTGAGAAGTTGAGGGAGTCGTCAATCCAGATTCCGAGGTATTTATAGTGTTGTACTTGTTCTATTGGGATGTTGTCTATTGTTGTGAGGGATAGAGCAGTGGTGAGAGCAGGCACTGGTTTCTCTCGAGAAAATAACATGAATTTAGTTTTGACTGGGTTACGGAGCAGTTTGATGTCTGACAGGGCCGATTGAATTGCAGTGAGGTTGACTTGAAGGGAAGCAATAGCAGAGGGGAAATCGGGGGCAGAACGTATAAATAACCTGTTCATAGATGGATCATTTGTTTGTATAAATGGATATTTAGGGGTTGAAACTTGTTTTAAAATCACAAAACCTGCTGAAGTCAAATTTTGGTGTGTCTCTGATAGGGAGTTTCCTGAACACAATGTCTACAGCACACCTGTGTTCTTCTCGTCCGATTGGCTGAATGAATACTGGGATGCTATTGAAGTGGATGACTACCGCTTTGTCTACATGGGACCAAAGGGTTCATGGTATGACATCTGCTTATAATTATATTAAGAATTTATTGCTCTGTTTGTGTCACATTTATAATAATAATAATAATAATTATTATTATTATTATTATTAGTTATTATGAAAGAACCCTAATGCAAGGTCATTACATTACATTTACAGCATTTAAATTGTTTTTCAGCCATGGATATTCATCTCATCTGTATTTATTTATTGCTTGTCAATTGTTCATACACCAGAATGCACTAGACATTGCATTGCACAGTACAGTAATTCAAACGCAATGTAAAACTCAACAAAATAATTAAAGAGAATGCCACTGTCATCCCTAAACTTTACTTCCACAAGGCACTGTGCCCGCGAGTAGACTGGCCCTGTGTGCCCGCGAGTAGACTGGCCCTGTGTGCCCGCGAGTAGACTGGCCCTGTGTGCCCGCGAGTAGACTGGCCCTGTGTGCCCGCGAGTAGACTTGCCCTGTGTGCCCGCGAGTATACTTGCCCTGTGTGCCCGCGAGTATACTGGCCCTGTGTGCCCGCGAGTAGACTGGCCCTGTGTGCCCTCGAGTAGACTGGCCCTGTGTGCCCTCGAGTAGACTGGCCCTGTGTGCCCTCGAGTAGACTGGCCCTGTGTGCCCTCGAGTAGACTGGCCCTGTGTGCCCTCGAGTAGACTGGCCCTGTGTGCCCTCGAGTAGACTGGCCCTGTGTGCCCTCGAGTAGACTGGCCCTGTGTGCCCTCGAGTAGACTGGCCCTGTGTGCCCTCGAGTAGACTGGCCCTGTGTGCCCTCGAGTAGACTGGCCCTGTGTGCCCTCGAGTAGACTGGC
Source organism: Ilyophis sp. 1 JC-2022 (assembly GCA_022702515.1). NCBI lineage: Eukaryota > Metazoa > Chordata > Actinopteri > Anguilliformes > Synaphobranchidae > Ilyophis > Ilyophis sp. 1 JC-2022. The sequence continues at coordinate 26,441,936 of CM040395.1, read as the reverse complement.
CCTGTGTGCCCTCGAGTAGACTGGCCCTGTGTGCCCACGAGTAGACTGGCCCTGTGTGCCCGCGAGTAGACTGGCCCTGTGTGCCCGCGAGTAGACTGGCCCTGTGTGCCCGCGAGTAGACTGGCCCTGTGTGCCCGCGAGTAGACTGGCCCTGTGTGCCCGCGAGTAGACTGGCCCTGTGTGCCCGCGAGTAGACTGGCCCTGTGTGCCCTCGAGTAGACTTGCCCTGTGTGCCGCGAGGAGACTCTGGGACTCAAAAGCCTTTATAGCTAAAGAGTTAGAGAGCAGTAATTGACCTTGAATATGAATTACATTGTTAACTAAATATGGATATTTTTGTCCCATTGCCAGGACTCCCTTTCATGCAGACGTATTCCGCTCATACAGCTGGTCAGCGAATGTCTGTGGCAGGAAGAAGTGGCTTCTGTATCCCCCCGGCCAAGAGGAGTTTCTGCGCGATTGTCACGGCAACCTGATCTATGACGTCACAGCACCCGTCCTTCAAGACAAGGGACAATACCCGCACTACGAGAAGGCCTGCCAGCCTCTGGAGATCATTCAGGAGGCCGGAGAGATCATCTTTGTGCCAAGTGGATGGCACCACCAGGTCTACAATCTGGTGAGGGTCATTTAAGGCAATTTGCAAGTGCTTTCATGGCAATATTGTAAGAAAATATCAAATGACTCATTTTTTGTTCTGTGAGACAGAGAAAATGTTTTATATATATATATACGTATATACATTTGTGGTACACCTTAATGTTAACGTTTACTATGTCCATGTATGTCTAGTCTGTTTTAATTGAATGTAATAATTTCTGGAGGGAAATGCCATAGGAAAAGAATCAGTCAGTCAGTTGGAACCAGGGAAAACACAGTGGCAGTTATAATGATTATTTTTAAATACCAATTTGTGTATTCACGGTGGCATGTTGCAATGGTTGGGTTGGGTTTGAAGCAACAAAACTAACAAATACTGTGTAGTGGCCATGGTGGCGTAAACGTTGGAAGTACCTCAAGGACAGAATTACCTTACAAATCTGTGTTGAAGGCACTCCAAGAAATGGCACAAGAAATATTCTGGTTATTCCATAACTTGGTAGTTCTTTGGTTTCAGGAAGACACAATCTCCATAAACCACAACTGGATGAATGGGTGCAACCTGGACATTATGTGGCAGTTCCTGCAGGGGGAGCTGTCTGCAGTACAAAGGGAGATCAGTGAATGGAGGGACTCCATGGACACCTGGCACCAACACTGCCAGGTATAGTTCAGGCCCATGCATATACCCACATGGAGACCCTTTTGAGCAGTGTTATTCTGTACTCTGGAAGACTAGCATGATGTTGAAGCATAGCTTGCACTTCAGTGAACAGACGGCACACAATGGTAAATGCATTCTCAATAAAAAGACAGTAACCATGATTTTCCTAAAAGTAAAATACATAGTTTATACATAAACTGTATAATGAATTGACTTTGAAATAACTTTTCCATCCACTCAAGTAGACTGAAATACTACTTTATCCATAAATAACTTGAGGACCAAGCAACCAAGTGTTTTGATTGTAACAAGGCTTATGATATTATATACTTAGATTTCCAAAACGCATTTGATAAGGTACCGCATAAGAGACTCCTTATCAAAATGAAAACCGTAGGAATTGTAGGAAAATGTTTTGTTGGAAGCACATGGGGCACATGAGCATGAAACACGTTTTTCTCTAGGTAATCATGAAGTCGTGCACAGGGATCGACTACGGGGAATTCGCCTCGTTTCTGAAGATCATCGCCAACAGCCGACTCTCGTTCCTGAACGGCTGCTCAGGCACCTCCGCTCCCGGGTGCCCGCGCCACCTGTCGGAAACCCTGGCGTCGCTGGGGCCCCACCACGCGGCCTTCGACCTGCAGCGGGTGGCGCACATCCTAGAGTGCATGCTTAGCAACGAGGACTTCCTGCGGCTGGACCCCACCTCCCTGAGCTCACAGCCCGAGAGCCTGCTCCAGCAGATCCGCGATGCCATGCGCTCTGCACTCTGACAGGGTACCCCTCCCCACCCCTTCCCCTCGGTCGCAGGAACAGGCTACGATGAGCACCCAGAGCTGACTTAGAACCGGTTCACATGGACAGTCAAGTTTTGTGCCAGCAGACACAAGAAGGTGCCTTGCTCAGTCAATCACCATAGCTACAAACGATCATAATTTTGAAGTGTTCATACTTTTACGTTAATGGCAAATTAACAAAAAGAATCCAGCAGTATTAATATATTGTGTCATATTACGGGAAGTTGTATGTTGACATGACAACACAATTTGAAAAGGCACTTCACTCCAGGCTAGTGTAGTAGTTGGTATAGCCTCATTGCTTGTACTGTAGCCACTGCAATGAAAAGGTCATCGTTCCGTGGGTCCGTAGCTTGTGAGTTGCACCCTTGTATTTTTTTCCGTCACATAGACTGACCTTTGCGCATGCGCTTATTTTAAATTTGTGCTCATATTTTCACTTGGCATTGCACTTTCAGCTGGGCTGTTTGGAATCCGATTCCAGTTTACAGCAAGGGTGGATGAATCCATGCTTACATAAAGTGTTGTAGTCTTGTATTGTCACGTTATAAAATTTATATAATACATATTTTGCTTGATATGGAAGAGCACATGCCATACATCATCATTATCATTATCATCATTATCATTCATCAACCCGCTTATTTATTCTGTTCAGGGTCGGGGGGGGGGGGGCTGAGCCCCCCAGCATGGGCATGGGCGAGAGGCAGGAATACACCCTGGGCCGCCCCATCATCGCAGCAGCAGACACACACACACACACCATCACATCATCATGGGCAATTTAGATTCTCCATTAGCCTATCCTGCCTGTTTTTTTTTTTTGGGGAGGTGGGAGGAAACCCCACGCTGACACGGGAGAACACTCAAAACACCACACACAAGGCCCTCTCCCTCGGCCGGCGTCGAAACTACCTTCTTGCTGTGAGGCGACAGTGCTAACCACTGCACCACCGTGCCGCCTTACATGCCATACATGCTTACAAATATGTTTTACAAAAATTTGTCATGAACATCACTTCGCAATTTTTGTTCCTGGAGCAGTCAAATGTGAACTAAAACATGAGTCGGACACATTTGAAGTGATGTATAAATATTTTTTATTTTATTCATATTAAACAGTCCTCTTGCATGTGCTGCATAGTAACAGGTTATTTAATAGCAAACATAGGTTATTTTCCTGATTACAATGGTACTGAGACAGTGGGTGGTCATAAATTATGGAATGGACAGTTTGACACTACGCTGTCATCAAGTGCGACAATGTTGATGTGCAAAAAAATGGCTGTATGCAAATGCCTTTTCTGAAACTCTTTTTCACTTGCATTTGCTTACGAGTGGTAATGAGCATGACACTGAAATAAACTTTTAGAATTTACCTTCGCGTATTGTTGCCAGAGTTGTCGAAAAAGGCCAAGACATTTTTTGCATGTTTTATAGCGCTTTTGACCTCAAGGTGATTTTACAGTGAATTGAAGGGAAACTACTCATCCACCACCAACATGGGGGATCTGTTTAGAACGCTCACTGCACATCAGAGGTTGTGGAGGGGGAGGGACTTGGATTCATCATTCTGCCCCGCCCCATTTTTTTTTTTAAAGTAATCATTTAGCTTTGATGGTAAATCGACTGCTTTAAATCAGAGTGCATTACTGGTTAACATAACTAACTGAGGAACTTAAATGCGGATGAAGTAAATTAGTAACACGTGGACGTAAAAAGTAACACGTGGACAAGGTTCAGCAGACATGTGCTTTGAAAGGACAGTCTCCTAAAACATGATACAGAATTAAATGCAATGCGAAGCACCACACATATGTCTTCCATTAAGAAAGTTTAATTCAAATGGACCATTATTATAGTTTACATAATAATGGTCCATTACAAAACTGAAAGCAATCCAGCAATCACAAATGAAGGAAATATGTCTAGAAATACCCAAGACTTGTGTTTCCCAACCCTGCTCCTGGAGATCTACTGTCCTGTAAGCTTTCATTTCAATCCTAAGTTGGCACACCACAGCTCAACGAGATCTCTAGCAGTTGAATGAGGTGCCATTTGTTAGCGTTGGAGTGAAAACCTACAGGACTGTAGATCTCCAGGAACTGGGTTGAGGACCACTGCCAAAGACCAGTTCAGAGAGGGCGCACATCCTAAAAGGCGGTGTCACGCTGTGCCTCCTCTGCGTGACGGCCGTCGCTCATTTGGCTTTGCGGTCTTTGGGCCACCAGTCCGGCGCCCAGGCCTTCACAGTCAGGGTGGTGTCCTCGGAGGGCTTCAGCAGCAGCGTCTCTTTGGCGTGCGCCAGACGCACCAGGCTCAGGCCCAGCTCCCCCATGTCCGCCCGGTGCTTCCCGGCCGGCTTGCCCGAGTCAGTGCGCAGGTCGGCCCCCTCTGCCGAGACCTGGGCCGGGGGCGAGAGGCGCACGGGCATTAGCCTCTTGCGCACCACGCCCGTGTGGTGGGTCCTGGCCGTCAGCTCCTGGCCGATGTAGCAGCCCTTGGAGAAGCTGATCCCCTGCATGTAGACCAGGTTGGACTCCAGGGGCAGGGCCACGCCCGGGGGCAGGTCCTTCACCCCCTCAGGCAGTCCTGGGTGGGCAGGAAAGAAAATGATGGAAAAAAAGAGGCGGGGCTTAATGAGTTACTGAAGGAAGGAATTTACAATGAGCTTGTCAGGGATGATAAATCAGCTTCTGCTAACAATGTGATAGCATAGCATCGTGAGTAAATGGCTGGATTTATACCTTACAGGCGGCAGGTTTTAGTAATAGTTGAGTTGCTACTATCCATGAGCAAAGCACTTAAGCTAAGTAAATGCTGCCATGTAAAGTTATTCAGAAAAGTTCAAAAAGAAAACTGTCTTATTGGTATGAGTACAATGTTCAGTTAATGTAAGAACGGTTTAGATTACCTACATCTGCAGAGCCTTGAATTTTACACCCTTCCTTACCTGAGCCAAGAAGCAGCACTGAGTGACTCCCACCCCCATAAGCAAGTTATTTTTAGACCAAGGAAACACTCCATTAATTCCTATTAGCACTGTCTTTCTGCGCACAGATCTGGATTTTAAACATTTTAGCCGAATGAGATAAACCATGCCTTTATTCATGTGGGCTATTTTAAAACTATTTCTGTTTGATGTTAAAAATGGACAGCTTCCATTCTGCACTTCTGTACATTTTCACAAGCGACAATCTGCCAAAACATCCACTCGGGCGGCTGTGCGCCGGATACCTCTTCCTGTCCCGACTGACCAGAAACAAAGCCACTGAAGTGCACTTACGTAAGATTAAGGATGATGTTCCAGGAAACAATTTCTCAACAACTGAAAGAAGCTTGCCCTTCTTCACACCCTCAAAGAATAGATTTTCACAGAGTCTTTCTCTGACACTATTGCAATTGTAATATTGCCCACAGAGTGGCAGCAGAGAGACATTTATGGAGAGTTCTGACATTTATATTTAAAACATTAATTTGTCTCTAAAGGACACAAATGTGAGACATGGGCTGTGTCCGAATCAGCACTCTTCCACACTATTGAGTAGCCTTGGTGAGTAGATGGAACGAGAAAGTTGTTGAGTCGGTGTAAATATTTCAAAATGCAGTTTACTTGAAACACCCGGATGACACACTTACTTCCGGGGTTTCGCTGAGTATATTTGGGAGCACACTTTTCAAGAAGTACACAAACATTTTGGTCGCGTAAATATGACGTGAGCTTTGTTTTAAAAAACGAGGCACAGCTTCGCTGACGTTTTCCTTCAAATACGACAAAAACAACACGTGACATGGGTGGGACATCTTACGACACTTCCACAGTACGGTTGGAAAATAGTAAAGCGGATATTTTTTGCGTACTGCTAAACAGTGCACATTAAATAGCACGCTTCTGCCAGTGCACTGTACGCAGGAGACAGGGTGCAGTAGATAGGGGTCTGAGTGGCTGTGTCTGAATCAGTACCCTTATTACCGAGTATGCTTGTTGAGTACACTGGATGAGAAAGTTGTTCAGTAGGTGAAATTCTCTAAATGTAGTGTACTTAAAACCTCCAGATGATATACTGACTTCTGGGGTTTCACCGAGTATATTCGGGAACATACTTTTCATGAAGTAAACATTTGGACCCCTAAATATGACGCTCTGCTTCGCTTTAAAACTGAGGTGCAGCTTTGCTGACGTTTTCCTTCCACAGCAACAACACGTGACAAGGGCAGGACGTCTTACGTACTTTCATAGTACAGTTGGACAACAGTATGGAGGATATTTTTCGCAAACTGCACGCGTAATAAACAGCATACAGTTAACAGTACAGTTTCATAGTCTACAGGACAAACAACTTTGGTTTGAGTTGAAATTTCTTTGTTAACTGTATGTTTTCCTTAAAGTTTGGTTGGTTGGCTTGATACATCCGAGATAACCGCACACACATGGCATCAGACACCACATTGTTTCCCAGCTTCTTGAATTTACTGGAGAAAGGTAACAGTAGAACACGCCTTTCTGCAGAAATTTTGCAGAGCTTGAGTGCAATGTGGGGTCTTTTCAAACGTGCATGTTTGTGTTTGATGCATTACACCATTTACAAGGACAACAGCAATATTTAGTTCAATTCAACACGAGACAAACAGTGATGTTATTTTGTTTCCCCACTGCCTCATTTTCCCAGGCAACAGCATGTGGTTTGCGTGTGATTGCAGGCACAAAAAGATCATGCATTATCGCAGATTGTATTTTCAGCCAGCTGAACTGGAAGCTGCTGAGAAAGTGTCTTTTCATTCATTTTAGCTTGAATAATTCTTAAATGTAGAAAAACAAATAGGAATATTGCATTCATATGACAATAAGGACAAAGGACAATACATTGTTAATGTTTCTAAATTCTACTTTAGGTGGTATGTACAAAGACTTAGAAAAGCAAAGTGCATGGATAAAAATCTCAGTTATGGGTTGCTCATAAGGAGTTCATCCTGTGGAGAATTAAATCAAGACTTTTCCTGGCTTCCTACTGATCTCAGATCAGCAGCTTCACTTTGAGGGCTAACCTTGTACATCCCTTCATCCTGGTATTTTAAGTACCCCCATTTTACCCTAAAAAAGGGCGTAGGGGTCGTATTCGGACACGGCCCAGGGCAGTTCTCACTCTACCCACCTATTTTGTAGCGATACCTGTGGTAGTGTTCTGTCTCCCCCTGCTGGATGTCTCCAATCAGCTCCGGAGGGCTGACCTGTTTGTCTGTCACCAACCTCCAGCCCATGGCTTTGGTTCTAGGGTCCACCTCCCACACCAGCGCTTTCTCTGGGGCCGTGAGCTCAGGCTGCGCGTCCCCCCCGCCCCCCTCTCTGTCCTGGGGAAGCACAGCCCACAGAGAAAGGTCCGCACAGGGGCTGAGGGTCACCTTTCTGCGAATCTTGTAAACCTTCAGGTGTCTCTGGATGGAGTCCTGCACTGAGCGGTCACACTCCAGCAACAGTCTGGTCTCTCCCTCCTGCTCTTCCTTCAAACTGTACAACATAAGACCAGTACAAGGACAACCAGTTACACTGTTCAGTAGGGCTGGGTGTCGTTTAACTTTTTCGATGCCGATGCCGATACCTGGTGTTCGATACCGATGCCAAATCGATACTTTTTTTCTTTGCTGAGTGTAAACACATTTTTCAACAATATCCAAAAAAAAGATTTCTCATTTAACAAAATAAGCCAAAGCTTCAGTGTTTAATGTTGTCAACTCAAACAGTTTTATAAAATACAGTATAAAATGAATAAAATTATGATTTCAATAAAGAAAAATCTGATCCAAGAATAGAAACAAGAGAGTCCCCCTGGTGGGGCAAAACATTTGGTACTAAACAGTTCATTTTATAAAAAGCACCGAATACTTTTTCGATACTCTGCTATGGACATGATTCAGTAGGTGCTCAAAAAGTATTGAGGTTCGATACCCAGCCCGACTGTTCAGTATGTTTTGTAACACTACCAAAATACCTTTCTTATGATGGAAAGAAAATTATTAAGCAATATATACAGTAACTTTATTCTCTAAAATTAAAGTGTATTGCAGCAGCTTCCACAATATTATAAAAGGATAAAAGGTACCTGGTTTGGTAAGGTAGTGTGGGACTAGTTTGATGGGTGGATTAATGCGTGACTGTACAAGTGGTAAAGGAAACGCAGGCAGGGGTAGTGTGAACGGTACGGTATTGCAATGCTATGGCACAGAAGTAACAAAGTGTTCAATAACGAAGCCAAGCGTTGCCAAGTCCGGATATAATAAGCGACTTTGCCCCCCCCCAAAAAAAAAAAAGTCTCTTGAAAACACCACCAGTCACGGGTTGCGGTTTTTTGGGCTTGTTTTAAAAATTGATTCTTTGTTGGGAACATCTAACAAGCGACTTTGCTCTATTTTCCACAATACATTGAATGACACTGTCTGCTCAATAGTCTAGTTTACTGGTTTTAATAATTGTATTATAAATATGTGCCCATAATAGTGTTGGGCTAGTGTTGGGCTTGTTTTTGAAGGCGAGGTTGCTTATTTGTCTCGCGAGATTTGGCAACACTGGAACGGACTAGATATACTTTATTATTTCATCCTAATCCTATGATGACAGCCCACGGCCATACAGTAGTTAGCTACCTCAAGACATAACGTACACTGCAAACCATCTCCGCATACCATACGGAGTTGACATTTCTTTAAATGCCAGTCAACAGCTAGCTAACATTACCTAGCTAACACCATAGGGTTCGTCTGTGTGTATGCATGAGTCGTGACAGAAGATAAGCAACACCCTTGAAATGCGAACTCTTACAACTCGTAGCTACAACATAGACAAGAACCGTTTGCGTTGAAGTTTTACAACGCGTCAAACGTTAATACCACAGTTAGGGCTGAAATAATGAAACAAAAATGTACATTAATAATAGAAATCTGTAACGTTACCTATACATGATTATGTCATAAAGGGTCCTTCCTTGGACGTTTAACATGTGGGTATACATTGCAGTCTGTATGCCTTTAGTCAATAGGTCCATATCGTTGGTTATAAGACCTTGCAGAAAAGACCCAGTGTCGTGTCCTTGGATTTTAATCATAGTCCGATGCGGCAGGCTGTAAAACACGAATTTATTCGGTCCTGCTTCAATGTGCGCTTGTCTGCAGTTCCTTCCATCCAGCTTTCCATCGCAAAACACGACTCTGCTCGAAACTACTTGTGTTGCGTTCAAGCCCAACCTGAAAACATTTCGAAAACCCACTGCTCCAACAATGCGATGAGCCAGACAGGCATTATACATTCTCTCTTGAATTTGAAATACTGTGCGATGTCAAAACCAATCTACATTCTCCTCAAGGAGAAGTTTTCGATATCATCGCCTAACTGTATACGCCATTTTGCATCCCATCATGCTGCAAACTGCAGTGCACAGGTCATGAAACAGTCACGTACATGCGATCATATATATATATATACATGCGACCGTCCTTGTGACTGCATGGGTTATTTTTTTTAGTGCTGCCACCTTCTGGCATGGATGAATAACGAAATAACTGAAACATTAATTGGCACAAACACCAACGGCACAGGGAAGAGTTGGCTGCCAGAGGTGTAAAATCCAGGTTCAGAAAGTAAAACTTCTCCCCAGTATTTTGTTCCAATCACCTGGATTTGCTAATTAGCACAATTCTTCAGCCAGGTGGTAGAACTAATTAGTGAAATCAGCTGGTTGAGTTCATGGATAGAAGAAACACATGGCAAGAGAAAACGTTAATTTTCTGACCCCTGGACTTTCCACCTAATGCCATTGTATGCATGTGTGCTCATACTTTTTTTTTAGTAATGATGATACTCATTTCAGTAAGCAATGCCGTCTGGTGGTTTTTACATAGCGGGTTGTAAAGATATCATCCATGCCTGACTATTTTATCATTACAAGCCATAATCATAATAATTTAGTTATAATTTACTCCTTTATTTTTCTTATTGGAATAAACATAAGGCATATGCTTATACAGTGATCTCGAAGATTCAATAAATGCATTTCACTACATAAAAATAAAGAAAGAACGTCAATAATTTGGAAAATTGTTTGCCTAGTACCAATGGTTCATTTGCTTTGCTGTCCTCTCTATATTTTGGTTGTAAGAAGGCTAAATGTATTAGGCGCATGGTGATGCAGATCACCAATTGCAACATAACATTCATGCATTTTAGTTCAACCTCATTTGTTAATAGGACGTGGTGCTGGGCTGCTCACTTATTCTAAATGTATGGTCTAAAATGCCACTGAAGCCATCTGAGCCTGTTGAACATAAATGAAAAATTTCAGTCATGTCATTTTGGCCACAATCACACTACTTTTTGATAAACCTGTGAGCAGTTTTTTTAAAATGTTTTTGATGTGGTGAAGACCAGCCTTTCCAAATATAGCATGTGCTTGTGTGTGTGCTTGTGGGTGGGTGCGTATGTATTGGTGGTGGTGGGAGGGAGGGGTTCTGAGGACTCAAACTAGAGAAGCCCCCTAGGCTGCTGTCTCAGTGGACTCAGCTCTCGTGTTCCAAAGCCGCCCCTGCGTGCCAGACTGGTAATAATAATAACAAGCCTGCTAGCTTACTCCGCCGGCCTTCCTGTTCAGTTTGCTCAACTTCTGCAGCAAGCCGTCGCTTCAAAGCCACCCGCTAGGCCACAGCGATCAGGAATATGAACTGATAACTGAATTGCTGATCCTGGAACCAAACAAACAACAAACCCGACAGCATCTGTGGTCATGGAAGGTCAGTTCGGTTAGCGGAAGTTCCTCTAGACCATAGAACTGCATTACAACTGGAACAGCTGATCCTTATTCCACAGCTTTGGATTGCCGTTCCAGTTGTAATGCAAATCTGTGATCTAGAGGTTTAGACCTGAGGTTTAAACTCCAGCTAAGCGCACTGCAATTGACCCAGTGGCTCTTCAGGAAGAAGGTTGAGGAACCCTGTGGTTTAGGGGCTTAACTCCCTTTTTCCTAAGCTTTTTTTCAAAACCTGATGTGAGGACGAGGGATGATGGGGGCAGTTCGGGATATGGACATTGGCTTTAACCCGGGATAATAAAATATGGATAGGGTGTTGGTGATGTCATCTTTCACAGTTTCACCAATCACAGAGTTTGTTGGTAACAATAAATAAAACAATGTCAATGATAATTGGTGGATGCCTTTTAACTATGGAGCTCCTCCCTGGTTTCTATGCACAAGGTGATGACACAGCAGTCCTACCCCTGTTTTATTGTCCCTGGCTTCAAGCTGGAGCCCCTTGAGTGTTTATTTATGCATTACTTTGGAGGTGTTTCATACAATTGAAAAGCGTTATATATTATTCATTTTCTTATAATTTTCTATTTACTTACAAATATACCATGGTGTATGTAGCCCCATCACCAATGGCCTGGCTGTATTATGACCTAACACTGACCTGGCTGTATTATGACATATTTACAAACTGTCCATCACATTTTGTTGTTAGATTATTTAGCAGGCGGGGTGTGCAGCATACCTATTGAGACTTTTCCTTAATTTCTAAGTTGCTAAATGACCTTAACTGCATGGAACTGCAGTGTTAAGAAGTTTGGGTGATTTTTCAAATATAGATATATGGTAATGCATTCAACACAGTTGAGAGTAAAAATGCCCTAAATGGAACTTGATATTCAGCCATATTCTTTCATGTCTCTTCTTAATGCCAGAGGAGTGGTTCCACCGCAACTCTTGTCTTTTATTTACACGGTCATGTCTTTTATTTACATGCTGTCAGATATGATATTCATCAGAAGCACCTGTGAAGGAACAAAAATGTGGAGTATATCATCATGTTGCCCTATGGGTGTAGTAAACCAGTAAAATACTTTTCCCCAAAAATCTATTTTCTTTACACATACATGTGCAATCATGTTCAATGAGGCACTCCAAGTTTCTTATGTGTACATAGGTCACTGTAACCTTTTCTTGAAAAAATCAAGATTGATTTCCTTTTTCTGTGATTAATAAAAACCAATAGCCATTTATAGATTCATCATCATCCCCATTCATTTTGACATAAACAATTGGTATTTTATGCATGGTGCAAGCAATGGGCAATGAATGATCGGGCACAATATTTCTTCTGAATATTTGTAGAAGTTTATTTAAAAAGTAGCTTCTACCGGGACACTGGAGAACATACAGATCTTCAAAACAACAAAGATATGGAGTTCAGCAAATGCTCTTTAGATGCAGGTATCAAAAATAAAGCAAAGTACATATTTACAAAATTATTGCTCATTTTGTACTCAGACTGGCATCTATGATGAGCAAATAACTCAAATTGATCAAATTTCCCATTTTATATTCAAACACAATGTTAATTTGAGCAACCTTATTGCATCCCCTTAAAAACAATTCACTCAATTATTCTGTTAATTCAAGTATTTCCAGTAACAAATTCTATATTTCACTATGATCACTTGTCATAAGGTCACTAAATAAGAACCCCCAAAATCAATTCACTGTGAATGTTTTAAAAATATAATTTCACATTTTAATATGCATCGTATGAACCTGTTTATTTCACAAGCAACGACGGACATCATTGGGTGAAAAGAATAAGTAAGAGATTAAGGTGTGTGTCATATTTTTTTCAGACAAAAATAACTACAGCATTACTATAAGATACGAAAAAAAGATACTAATTTGGAATTTCATGTTGATAGGTGAACTGAATTCTAATATTACATGTATTGTCAATAGTTTAATCTTCATTATAGTTAATTTGTTTTGTCCTTAGTTATTAATGTACATTATGAAACATACTTACTCTTATATGATCTAACAATGCACTCAAAATCTGACTCACATATTCAACTATGTGTGCAAGTACAAAAAAGGAGAGGAAAAAACAATAAAATGGATGTAAAATTCATACTTTTAACCAATAAAATTATTAATCTGAACCAACACTGTTCCTCTGTTCTCAATGGCTAAGGCACATGGTTCATTCAAAATTATACTGAGGCTATAGCCTTTCTCACCACATCACTTTAAAATACTGTTGCATAATCCGGAGCTATCAATGGACGCATGATAACTAGAAGGTTTGATGATGATCAAATCCTCAAGAGTTTTTCTAAGTTAAGGTACACTAGCTAATGTACCTTTTGTCATCTTTAGCACATGTATTTAGACTGTTGTCTGGAAGTATAAACACGTCCAGTCCTTATGTTAGGGTCATGAACAGGCAATCCAAATGAATAATAGCATAACAGAGCAATATGACTTTGTTATATGAGTGAGAATTGCATTGCATGGTAGGTACAGAATTAATGAATTTACATAAGGAGTGTTGTATTGTGGACAGCAGAGGCAATGTTAACAAAAGTAAAATTCATGAGTGGAATTGAAAACCAGGATATGTTGGACACAGGCCTCATATTGAAAAACCACTGCTCCATCAATGCTATGAGCCAGACGGACATTATACGTTCTCTCTTTAATTTGAAATATTTTGTGATGTAAAAACCAATCTATTTTCTCCCCAAGGAGAAGTTTTTGACATCATCGCCTAACTGTATACACCAATTTGTATCCCATCATGCCGCAGTGCACAGGATATAAAATATTCAACAAAAAAAAGACACATACATGCGACCTTCCTACTGACTGCATGGGTTATTTTTTACTGCAATTTTGTTATGTAAAAAAATTTGGATAAGAACTTGAGCCATATTTAGAGGATGCAAAAAGCCTATCGCTAGCACAAGTGCAGATTGATATTTGAGCAAAGCAAAAGGTCGTAAAAATATGTTTATGCTGAGGTTACTATTTTCACTCCTGTCATATACATAGCACTGGTTCTTGGTAGAACAGAGGCTAGTTGTTTAGGGGTGTGAAACCTTGTGCCTCATTTGGAAAATGTCTATGTGCATAGATTTGACAATAAAAATGTTGCAACCGCTTCAATTTTATGATTGATAGACATTGAACTAGGCATGAAATTGTATTAAATTAAATCTGTCCATTAAGAGCAGCGATCTTTAAAATGTGAAGGAAATTAAAGTGTGTTAGAAAAGTGAGCGACCAAAATATGAATTCCATGTAGCCTTTCAAAATAATTATGCAAAATATGCTGATATATTTATGTATCAACACACAATATTTCAGCAGGACTACTGTTGATATTACTCTCATTGTTATTTAATGCAATGCCATGTACGTGGACCATATTATTTAATAATGAAGCACTTTAAGATATATCTCACACATATCTCTCATATTCAGACTGTCCTCTGGATTAGGTTAAAACACCCACTTTCTTCTTCTACTGCAAAACACATCTAAATGTTGTTACTCCGACCGAATAATAATTCAAAGCATATCCCATATTGAACTATTTATAATAAGGAATAATTTTCAGGGTTTAAAAAAATAATAAAACTAACAATCAATAATTTTAAATAAATAATTTTCTTTGGGTATATCAGTTATAAATATATGGTCAGATATATTTGTGCATGGTTTAATGTGTAATGTTCAAGTTATTGTTATTTTTGTAATGCACCTTTAAGATACACATCTTCTACTGGAAAATTCTGTAAATATGATTAAAACAATGAACAGCAACATATTTAAATGTATGCTCCGTGTTTCAGGCTAACACATCTATTGTCATCAGTTGTGGAATTGATCCACATTGATTCCCCTATTGATATTACAAAAACAGCATATGTCACACCGAACTATACAATTAATTAAGCCATAACTGTATAGTTTGATTTAATGGAACTAAGCAAGGGAGTGTGATGTAAACAGGTTAAGGCACATTTATGCTCAATGATGTAACTGGCAGATCTACCTACAGTATATCACTTGTCCACTAGGGGGGGGACAAATTCAAGGTTTAATTCATGTTCTCATGTATTTCAACTATCAAACGTAACACTGTTTCTGTAATACTGTTAAGACCATAGTAAACGTAAAGCTGGATGAGTTTATTGGCAAATCTTCGTGTATGCCATATGCATGTTGAAGCCTTTCACTGTTTTCTATACTTCTGCAACTTAGCTTCAGTCTAATATGTTACCTTGCGTTTTGCTTCTTGTACAAATCCAAAGTTTGGCAATGGTTCAGGTAACTGCAACATGATACTGCAATTTTTACACGCATTTACCCCAATATTACAACATGTAGCAAATTGTAAAATGCAACACAAAATGTGTGTCTGTATTAGAAACTTAATTTCTAAGAGATATTTTGGCAGTATGTGGGGTCTTCATATAAAATGCTGTGTTATCTTCCACATGCCCAATATCCTCAGGCATGTCTCTTCCATAATATAATAGTAAGGGTTTTTTGGTATTTAATGGGAAAACTATGGGCATCATTCACCAACCATTCTACGAACAAATTTGTTCTTAAGACTTTCTTTATAATGTTTTTATGAACATTTTGGCATTCACCAATGTGTTCTTATTTGGGATTTTTTCTTGAGTAGAACAGAAGATCAGAATGCAAAAATCTGTTAATCCCGAGATGTTTGTAAAACCGTTTTTAAGAAAGTCTTACGAACAAATTTGTTTGTAGAGTGATTGGTGAATGAAACCCAATGTTTGGTATATTTTTATTCTGGCCATCCAATCCAAATGGCAGCACCAATCCTGGGAAGAAATATTTTCAGGTCTTTATTTTTGGAGCGTTTAAAAACATGGGTAATGGCACATATGGAGTGCATGGTTGGTAACAAATTTGCTAAATAACAGTTTTTTGTGCTCCAAAATATATTTTCACATTTTCACATTTCTACCCCTGTCAGACAGGGCCCTTGGAATCGTCCTACGGTGCCCCTGCTCTTGTTATTAATTTAAATTTCGAAAGCAAACAAAATGTCACGCGTGCAGATTAATTATAATTCATTATATAACTAATATAATTATTATATAATTATATAATATAATGATAATCAATATTGAATTAAACAATATAATTATTCTAAATTCAAGGATCATATTTTAAAGGATGCAGGAAGACCTGGTTGCATCTCAATCTTTTGCTTCCTTTCACAAGGCTTGCTCTTGAGCCAATGCTCTTTCACATTTTCAACCTTGATCAAGCACATTCCTCTGGAAAAACTTCAGCAAAGCTTAATAT
This sequence comes from Ilyophis sp. 1 JC-2022, assembly GCA_022702515.1. Taxonomy (NCBI): domain Eukaryota; kingdom Metazoa; phylum Chordata; class Actinopteri; order Anguilliformes; family Synaphobranchidae; genus Ilyophis; species Ilyophis sp. 1 JC-2022. The sequence goes on along the minus strand of CM040395.1, from coordinate 26,425,716 downwards.
TTCCAACCAACCTTTCCAGGCGCTGTGAGAAATGCATGTCCCAACACCGACCATCGTGACTCACCTTAAACAACTCACAGAACACTTCCTTTATAAAACCCCTCCGAAAGAGGCTTGTCACCTGAAAACCAAGCAACACCAGCTCCTAAATCCAAACGGACGACTTGCCATCTTTAATTATGGTCCCGGCTTTCTCGCCGCTGGATTTTGGCCTGGCCCCTTGCTTTTCCTGGGCCGTGTTGACCCGGTTCTGTTCAGCCACGGTGCCACCCGAGGCAGGGCTGCTCGTTCGGGAGGGCTGTGGGTTGCTCTTGCTGTTGTACGTCTGGAAGGCGATGTCCAGCTGCTCCTGGGCCACCCGCAGGTGTCGGTGCAGGCAGGCCAGGTCAGAGGGGATGTTCTCGTCTGGGCTGGTGCACTGCTGCTCCTGGGTCACGTTAGCCAGGTTCTGCTCGTGAGTTATGAGGCTGTTGGGGATCGGGCCTGGCTTGTCCGACTTCACCACCATGTTGTACCCTGGGGGGGAGGTGGGAATGTTCCGGGGGTAGGCGTAGCTGTACGAGGGCTGCCGCTCTTTGCTCCGGCGCCTGCGGAGCATGTCCCGGAAGGTTCCGATGCCCAGGTGGAACATCTCGCAGACGTTGAGCAGCAGGCAGAGGCAGCTCACCACGTACATGATGAGAAGGAAGATGGTCTTCTCCGTGGGCCGGGAGATGAAGCAGTCCACCTTGTGGGGGCAGGGACTCCTGTTGCAGATGTAGTACGGGTTGACGTGGAAGCCGTACAGGAGGTACTGGCCGGCCAGGAAGCCCACCTCGAAGACGGCGCGGGCCAGGAGCTGCAGCACGTAGATCCGCATCAGGCCCTCCTCCATGATCCTCCGCCGGCCGTCGTGCTTCTGCTGCCCCTGCCCAGGGCGCTTGGCCTGGGGCTCTGGCTTGATTTCCTGCACCTCCAGGGTGTCCTCGTAGATCATGGGCTCCTCCTCTTCCTCTTCCTCCAGGACCTCCTCCAGGGTGCGAGTGGCCCTCCACTTGATGGCGTGCGGCTTCTTGCGGGACCTGTGGTACTTTCGACGCTCCTCTTCCGAGGTGCGGGCGATCTTGTGGATGGCGTAGCCCAGGTACATGATGGAGGGGGTGGAGATCATGATGATCTGGAAGACCCAGAAGCGCACATGCGAAAGGGGGGCGAAGGCATCGTAGCAGACGTTGTCGCAGCCCGGCTGCTTGGTGTTGCAGGTGAACTTAGTCTGCTCGTCCGAGTAGATGGACTCCCCGCCGACCGCCGTCAGGACGATGCGGAAGATGATCAGGACAGTCAGCCACACTTTCCCCACGAACGTGGAGTGGTTGTGGATTTCTTCCAGGAGACGGGTGAGAAAACTCCAGCTCATGTTGGTCATAGGGCCTATTCAACTAAAACCTGCAAGCACAGAAACACAGTCAGACCCTTCATAGTCAGACACCACACACAAACCGGTGTTGACACTATGCTGTATTTATAGACCAGCTGTTAAAAACCTATCGATGTTTATTGTTTTCTAATTGAATAAATGGTGATTATGCACACTTGCTTTTAAATTGATCATTTAAGTATTATTGACTGGATGCAACACAGAAAAGGCATTCAGGCATTTCAATAGCTCTGCTAACCCAAAATGTGATTGACATAAAGGAGACAAGCTGTGCAGCATTTTCTTCATGTGTTATCTGAGATTTATTTATTGCCATTGTCAAATTATCTATCAAAAACAACGAGTTAATCTGACCAATCTCAATCTATAATCTGGCTTTTCAACAAACATGCATTGGTACATGTTGCTTACATGTTGCTTATAGACATTAATAAGTTAATTAAATTATATTAATTGTGCTTTGCACATTTTGTGATGACAGCAATTTTAATAAAATGAAAACTGGATAAAACATAAGACTATATGCCGATGTATTTAACTCACACTTCTTTTAGCATATTCAACCAGGCTGTGAATAGATCTCAGGCATTCCCTGGTTGATACAACCTCTGTCAGCTAAAAGCCAAAATATGAATAGCCTAATTAAATTCACACTACAGTTTCCACAATGTATCTGAACAGGAAAAAGCTCCAAGGCAAGTTAATGAACTAATGCTAATTAGAAGCAACTGCTGTAAATGTAGCTTCATTCCTCAATAAGATGTTTTTTTTTTAAACTAAATTACCCAGCGACTGGTTTCATATTAAATCCAGTGCTAGCTAAAATCTGTTGCCTTTTTAACACGTTTCATAGATTGGCTAAAAAAATTACAAAAGTCTTAACTATCTGTTCTGTATTTACACAGGCCAAGAAAATGTATGTATAATTATACAGTTAGCCACTCCAGTGTACACCACATCAAGGCGATGAGCTATCTTATCATTAAATACAATTCAGGCTGAACTGTATGTTTAAAGACAGGAGCACATTGAGCAACATAAGTCTTATTATCATTCAAATTAAACTGAACTACACAATTCAAGCATGTGACACCATGACTCTAATGCAGATTAATGTTGTGAATCAGTATTTACATTGTGTATTTATCGTCTATACAGTACAGTGCTCATCCTTAAATGGTTCAATTTGCATGTGGTACACATTTTATCAGAAACTGATAGGTTGTTGTGCCAGAAGATAAACCCAAAAGATAGTTCGACATGTTTGAGAGCATTCTCAGCAGAGATGCTTGCAGATAGTGACATGAAATTGTACATTAGTACTGTTCTGTATGATCACAACTCACAAAGCACAGCGATTTAGAAATATGTTAAAAACATGCAAATATTACGTTAGATGTATCAGATTAACATATTTATAGATGTATTATTAATTCTGTATGTATATAAACAAGTATGTTTAGTTTAGAACTACTTTCACATGTCACATTTTGAGAACATTGTTTCACCTACTCATACAACTTTAAAACATTATGTCAATTCACAATTCACACATAAGTTCTTATACAGTGTAAACAAATTGTGGGTAACAAAAAAAAAAACATGGATGGATTACTTACTGATCATGTCTGCACCCTGAGAGAAGTACTATGCTTTAAACTCAGAATCTGTGATGCGCTCGATTAGCTTAAAGCCCTCCACCTGGCTGGTGTATTGCCAGCTGCTTTCCTTGGAAACATCTAGTCTGAGCATGACTTTTGCATGCTATTTAAATTCCAGTCACCTCATTCTGCAGAACTTGGACTCGGCTCTTAACAAACCTACAGTCACATACTTTGTGGAACTGAAGACATGAGTAAACCCAAGCCCTGACCCAACCTCTGGTCGAAAAAAACTGAAAATTGGGCACCGCTGAAATTTTTATACCAGTCAGAGGGCTCTTGGTTTATCTCCAAAAAGATTCTGCAACCAGCACTTGGACTTGCAGTCTGACTTGTGGGAGGGTCATAGTTTCAGATGGGCTAACTCCATTTCAGCCACAGGAAAAAAACACACTCAACATGTTTTTCATTCTGTGGAGATTTTAATGCAAATTGTGATTTTTTTGATATTTTGGGGACAAGAGCATTGTATTTCTAGGCATTTTAGGTGCCGTGCAAAATTATCAATGAGGAACTGATTTTTTTTTTTAAAAGGAAAAAGAAAGCAAACCTTGTATCTTAAGAAAGCTGTCTTTTTAAACGTGAGTGTGCATACTCTTATAAAGTGCTGGGGTACATTTGGTAAAACCTTTACTCAGCTGGATGTAGTCTGTGGACGGACCATGTCTGTGGCTTGTAATCCGTACCCCGGCACTTTATAAGAGTTTGTTTACTCTCGGTTAAAATACAGCTTTCTTTTTCTTTTTTGATTTTCTTATTAAACATCTGCAATTATACTTCTTGATTTTCATGACACGACTTGTTGCAATTTTGACAGGTCTGAATGTTGATTCATCTCAATCTGAATATTTCTTCCTCATAAATTGACATTTTAATAGATACGTATGGCACACCTACTAACATCAGTAGAGTATACAACTTAACATCTTTGCAAATCTTGAATATTTACATGAGAAATGGTCTAGGGATCAAACATTTTTCTTAGCTTTTTTGTGCAGGCATTTTCAGTTTATTATATAAAAAAATGTCACATTATACAATAATAACAAGAACCACAGACTACCGGGGGCAAGGAAAACAAAAATGACTGTTAGACAAACTAAATAGTTCCTTCCCTATATTTTTCCAATAACTCTTTCCTAGACGCAGGTAAAGCAAAAGCGAGCCTTTCAGAAAGTCTGCCACTGAGACAGAAAAAGCTCCAAGATCAGTTGCATTCTTCATTTGCTGTTGAATGACTGAGGGCTATAGACTGCACTGAACATTTAGCCTCATGTGATGCTGCATACGTCTTGACAGAAACTCGAAGTGACGCGCGACTCCGTACGCGTCTGAGCAATGTTCTGTCGAGCAAAAATAGTCCTCGCGCAATTTGCCTTTTTGGAGTGACTTTTTTGTTGTTGTTGTCAGAAACCACACCAAAGCTGGGACCCACCCAGAAAACCACAAACTGATAACACAGTTTTATTGGGAAGGGGCCATAAAACAGCGATGGTCAAATCCAGCCCTTGCGGGCTTAGTTTAGACTTTAGAGCGTCCTTTTAATTAACAAGTGATTTAGTGGGACAGAACAGAGCACGCCCCTTCACCCTCTGGGACTGAAATATCTTATCCCTTCAAAGAAAGGAGAACGGGAATTATTATTGGTTATTTTTTGGCGGTGAGAGGAAGGTTTTATGCATATGTACAGGCACCATTTCCCCCTCTATTTAAAGGTAATGCTATGGCCACTTGTTTAGGAGGTTTATGATTAATTAATGCCAGAGAAAATACCACTGGAATTACAAGAAACAGTTATACTTTTTCATTACAGAATGTGTGAAAATTGTAAATGTAATATGCCCAGATATGCACTGTACCCACATTGCATTTTAATATACTGTTAATCACTAAAAGTGCAATGACTGATGTGCAAATGCATTGCTATACATTGCTGGTACACAGACATCCCACAGACTTACAGTAAATCCCTCTCTCCCTGGGAAACACTACAGCCAATTATGCACTACTCTATGGGACTGCCAGCCACAGCCAGCACTAGTGTGCTCTGAGTTTGATACTAGACCTTTAGGCCCATTCAGTGCCTTAACAGGATGAGCCACAAGCTCTTGCCTCTTCAGAATTTAACACACGATGTATTGACCTTATCATTGCTTGAAACAACATTCACATCGCATGATATAGCTTGTATTGCAACAAAAATTCATAAAAATATGCAATTGCAGCTATTCATGCATTATTCTGTCCCTTCTCAAAACATTTTCATTTTTGGGAGAAGATTGGTGAAATGCCCCTTCCCTCCAATATAGTTTTTTCCCAACATTTTGTCGTATACAGTAAATAGCTTACAGAATACCACAAAAGTTTAGCTTTTTCATATCTGGGTTGAATATAATTAATACAAACCTACAAAACAAATGAATATTCACTAAACATAATACATAAATATAAACATAATATCCAAAAATGTATCTCAAACTAAGTTCCCAGCCCAATATTTTTTACATGCTGAGGAATCAAATAATCTAACAATGCCAAAATGTAAAGGGATAGTTCACTTTCAGGAGTTAAAAAATATATATATATATTAGTTTTGTATTTCAGTATTTTTCGGATTTGCCTAGATTGTTTTGTATGCAATGAAAGACATTTTACATGTTTACAGAAGTTTCTGACAACTTGCTGGCTTTACAATGGCAGGTACCAGGGCATTCAGGGGGTTTGTGGTCGAAAGTAGACTTCAAGTAACTCCAAATCAGCTTGTAGATGTCATGTTTTCAGGGGTTGTCTGGAAAACATACACTAAAATTTGAATAATATCGCCAAAATTACTCAAGAACTATCCCTTTAAACATCATGAAGGAGACATGGCCTGTTATGCCCTGTCACCAGCAGCAGGAGGCAGCAAAGTACAATATTTTATCATTTTTTCACTATGCAAGAAAATAGTGATCTGAAATGGAATGAAATATGTATATGAACGTTCTCCGTAGTAGGCTGGCAAATTAATTATATGTCAATGCATGCAAATATGAGAAGGAGAACAGTATAGGCTATATATAGGCTTATATTGAATAAATGAGTGGCTAACTGTTCTTATACTCTACATTAAAAACGAAATAAAATACAAAATATAAATTTGTCAACTTATAACTGGTCTTTAAAAAGAAAGTTCCTGTTTTCCAGCAACTATGTTGCTTTAACTGGCTTCTATTGGAGGCCAGTTTCAGAACAAATGGTTGAGAAACAATGCTGGAACTAAATGTAAATGAGCTAGGAACAATGGCGTGTAGCCGCAGCAGCCATTATGTCACATTTGGCAACACAGAGTGACTGTAAACCGTAGCCTACTTTCAGCGATACACGCAAATCATTTGAGGACAACCCCGAGGAGCTGGAGAGAGTTATAGGGTGTCATTTTATGAGACAGTCTTTGGGCAGAATGCGCCTCGAGTCGCACATAGCGCAGGGATATGGTCCGTGACAGCATGTTTCAGACAGAGGGGACTTCCTCAGCTCTGTGGGTCTGTGTGGAAATCAAAAACCTTTCGCTCCTCGTCCTTCCGTCTGTACTTCTCGCCTCCGCGTAGAGAGAGGAGCTGAAAGCGGGAGCAGGGCGCAGGAGCGGCGCTAATTCCACCCCGGGACGCAACCGAGGGGAAGCGGTCCGGCGTTATGGCAGGGCGGAGGCGGTCGTTCTCTCATCCTTCCGCTCCAAGGCAGGCCATGCCAGGTCGGCTCAACCTTGCCAGCTGCATGTGCTAAACATTCGAATCCGATATGATCTCGGAATTCATCGTGTTTGGTGAGATTTTTCTCTTAGCAGATGCCGCGGTCGCATGCCCAGAGGGGAGAAGGCACTTCGGATTCGTAGGCGCGAGGTTCAGAGCGCGAGCGGAGGTTTCTTAGCATGTGTTTACATTGAATATTTTAAAAACAATAGGCTATACATGTGGTGGAAAATGAAAACGGACCTGAAATATGTCTATCATATGTAATTCATAAAAATAAACGTACGACATGACAATTTTAATGGTTTTTAGTTATCTATTTTTTTAGTGCTAGACAAGAATATTGAGGAATTTTTAAGAAAAGTAATGTTTTGGCTCCAATAAAACTCATCTTGCTATCATCATCTTGCTCTACACCCCCCCCCCCCCCCCCCCACACATAGAAAGACAAAAGTTAAACAGAGTAAGCACAACTACACAGTACGTCTGAGAGTTGGAATATTGGTGCAGAATAGCTTGTATGAACTTGTCGTCTTGGGCTTTAGCATCGTACCACAATACAGTGGTTGGAAAAAATTACGGAAACACCACATGAAAAAGGACTTTGACTTTCAAGTAACTAAATCACAATTACAAAGGCAGCTACATTTGCGGGTTGACAATTAGCAGTATGTATGTGTCAGCTATAAAAACTATTAAAGAGGATCTGACAATCAGCATTTTGATATGTGAGTTTATAAAGCAACAGGAGACAGCTAACAGAGGTCCAAGAGGCCAAGTAGTTGGTGCAGGAACTGCAGGTGCATTTGCCAAAAAAACTGCTCAATTATTTAATGTTGCAAGGGGAACAGTTTCAAAACTTATGACACCATATGCCAAACATGAACAAAGTGTGTCGTCAAAGAGGGAGAGTAGTCGCAAGTCAAAACTCACAGACAGGGACAAGAGGACACTTAACAGGATAGTTACTAAACATCCCAGAACTGGCCTCAAAAATGACCACAGAATTGAATCAACACCTCAGGAATGGATCCCAGTCTCAATAAAAACTGTATGTTGTGAACTTCACAAAGCTGCTATTTACAGCAGGAATACACAAATATGCATAACCCGATGTAAGGAGCACAAAACCCACACCCCTGAGCCATTGGAAAAAGTAATAAGGTCTGATGTGTTGTCCTTTACTCTTTTCCATGCATGTGGATAAGTGTATGTTTGGAGACCAACTGTAAAACATAGTAATGGTATGGGCAGCCATCTCATCTCAGTCTTTGGGTCCAATTATTAGTCTGCATAGTCATACAACAACCAAGGAATATTAATTAATTTCATTGCATTATATTACATTACATTACATATAGAGTAGCTGTCAGCGGAGCAGAAGTACAAAACAGGGAAAAAGCAAAGTTCGTAGTCGGGCGTAGCAGGAGTCAGACCGAAGTCCTATCCGCGGGGCAGAGGTACAAACAGACAGCAGGCAAAACTCGTGGTCAAAAACAGGCAGTGGAAACAATAGGCAGGCAGTAACAATGGTCAATAAACAGGCAGTGGAAACAATAGGCAGGCAGTAACAATGGTCAATAAACAGGCTAGATCAATAACGGTGGTCAAAACAATGGAAACCGCTCAAGAGTGACAATAGTAAACTAAGGCAACAATTTCACAAAGACATGACATGAACACTGATCTTATATGCAGGTGTAGACAGGTGCAGACATTAGCTTGAGAGCAGCAGGAAATTCACAACAGCTTGAGAAAATGAGACACGTAACGAGGCAATTAGTAAATCGTTAGTAGTTAACCTATCCTGACCTAGCGTTAGTAAATTAGGAATTAACATGTACGAGAAACGTAAGGTAAACATGAACACATGGTTAGATAGTTAGTATTACCCAATCCTGATCTAATGTTAGTATATTAGTAACTAGACAAGGGAGAATGAAACAATTAGGGAAGCGTGAGTGACAGCAAGAGAAGAAACAGCATGAATGCAAGGCTGCGGAAAAACATGGAAATATGTATGCAAACAATGAACTGCATCGTAACATAAACAGAAAATAAACTGTGACAAACACTAAACATGAAACATGGCATAAACATGACAGAAATGTAACAAAACTATCACTGTAATAATGCATTTGTTTTCACAAATGAATGTCTAAAATCACAAACTAAGTATACTTAATTATGTGTTGTGTTTTATAGCCTCTGCAGCAACTAGCTTACTTGTATATTTAAATGACCATCTAAACAACCAAATCATTTCACCTTGCAACATTATGCATTGATACTCTACTCAAACATTTTGACCAATCAAGCATTCAATTGTGCATTTGGACAATGTCATGTGTGAATAAACGGAAATCACAAATACGAGTTAAACCATTCACCAATCACCATGGTGTCTTTATTCATAAATAGCATTGACCGCTACAATGATACAACACAATCGATTTAACTGCAGAATAATGATAATCATATTTAGGCCTGAGCCTAGCCTACTATTTACAATTTGGCAGCCTACAATGCAAAGTCTACATCTTTTCATGTGATGAAACAAGCTTCACTATTCGTTCATAATAAGTTATATGTTGTATGTAAATACTTCAAATGAGTAAATGATTCTCGTTTTAACATTTGTTTCCAGGCAGAATTGTGAGTAAATGAAATAGTCCCCCTGATATTATTAGAGACAGATTAGAGTTTAGTATTTTACTCCCAGAAAGGTGATGCATTTCATAATCTTTGATGACAAGTAGATTCCAATGACATTTTGCAACTGGCACTGACACATTGATGTGCGATGTAAGACACGGTACAATGTAAAGCCAATTCAAGCAAAATATTACAGATTGACCACATCAGCATTGATTTTGATGTGTTAGTCACCACACCTCCTTCGTTTGTTCTTACAAACTAGCTAGCTAGTGCAGACATCAATGCAATTGAGTTAGATATACGTTCTTATCAATAGCTAGCTAGCTATACATACAATGAGACTGAATGTAGTTTATGTCTACCTTCCCCAATCCTGTAGGCAACATATATGCCCATAGTTGACAGGGACAGGATCCGACCGTCTCAATACTATCCACCTGTGTCACCAGGCAATGTGCATCGTAGGTTACCTGGACGCTAATGGAGCGAACCCCCTTTCTATTCACATAGGTGAGTGGTTGGGTAAAAGGAGCATACAACTGTAAAACTGTGTTTATTGTCATTCTTCTCGTTACAGAGGGGTGTATGAAAAAGCAATACAAATCTCAATCTGCTGCGCCAAAATTGCAGTGCGCTGCTTGATCTGCACTGACACACCCAGAACAGTGCCTCTCCTCCTACCCCGGCGCACGGCAAGTCACCAAATTACCAAATGGGCTCAGGCATGTGATGACTCGCCACTGGACAGAAAATAGAGCCCTTAAACTATTCATTAGAAAACGAGGGAAGATCATATTTGTCTAAAACAGAAATACAAATATATTTTTTTAAACCAGCTTGCATTTTGCATTTGTACTGTACAGCACATTTTTGTCCATCATTAAATAAACAGAATCTAACATTTAGGATAATTTTCACACAGCATGCACAGAATCCACTCCAGTTAAGGCCATAATTCCTTTTAAATGTGTTGCTTTTGTAAATCAAACCCCTCCTTCTGACAACAAGTAGAGGTTGAACATACTTAACTTTCTTAAATTAGTTAAAATGTAATTTAAGAAAATAATCCCCCAGTAAAAACAAACCAGGCCTGACATACAAATGAAAAGGAAGCCGAACAGCTCTAAAATACTGAAGACTGGCATTTTGTTGGAAGAAAAATCCGTACAAATCTGAGGTCCACTGAAGGGGGAAGCCTCAGACGGACTTAGCTTGCAGCAAATTCAAGAGGAAGCAAACTGACAGAACTCACTTTGAAACGTGGCATCCATTCGCTCCAGCAGGGTCTTTTTCCACATCCTTGCCCCCGAGTCTCTCTATCTCCCGGTTCCTGTAGGACGGACGGCCCGTTCCTGAGACGCGACCTCCTACCAGCTAGCTAGCAGACGCTACATCCTGAGTCCCACATGACAGGAGACGCAGCGGCAAGCCCGGAGAGGGCCAGTGGTGCGGCCGCCTGTTTATCCTCTCCCTCGTCTGACAGAGCAGCTGAGCCCTCTCCCTTTCACAAACGCCTCATGTTCTGCAGTGCATCTGGTTTCTATTACACCGGCCTTTAGCTCAGGAAGAGCAACAATAGAAGGGAGGAAGGAGCCCTCGTCTGCTACGTGACCTTCGCTCAAGAGGTCAGACCTGAGGACAGTTTGGCTGCCACGGTGGCACAAATGCTAAACAGCGCAAGCGGGTCAGCAGCTCTTGGTCGAATTGTGCGAATCATCCATGGCGACCACCGCTAAAAATCGGCAGAACATTTATTTCACACACACCTGCACACCTTCATTGGCTAGTACGTGTGAAGCCAGACATCCCGGGGATTACTTTTTCTACATTTGGAAAGACGTGCACTTACATGCGTACTGGAAGAAACCCATACATATACCCTGAGAACATTCATATATATTTGGATTTGGATACCAGAGAGCACTGTGATTCCATAACTTGATTGCATAACTTTGAAACATTGGGAGGTGACCCTAACAGAGGATGAAGCTGTGGCTCTAACAGACAAGGAAGGCGACTGAAGGCCGGGGAGAAGGGGGAAGCAGACAGAGATCAGGCTTGTGTGCTCAACAAGCAGATATGCCAGTGTGTAATTTGCAGGTATGTTCTGTCATATCAAGTGTCAAAATATTTAGACACTGTCCGGGCGTTCGGCCAATGGCTGAGCTCGTATCCCGGGCCTGCGCCCCGTTGCGCTTTCTCTCATCCAAACGGACGATGGGATGTTTACCCTAACGGCAACAGCTAAGAAGAACAGCAGAGAACAGCGTCGCTAACTAACTAGCCATCTAACTTCTACATCACCTCGCAAGGAATCTTCCCTGCGCTTGTAAAATTACCATATTTCTTACTTAGGTATTTTATTCACATCATAGGATTTCTGACAATATAATTCCCTTTTCTCAAATGGGGCTGCACACACACACTGCCAAATGTTAAGCAAAGTTCAAGGTAAATATTGCAGTTTATTCTTTACTGGGAATAGCTTTTATTCCCCTGTGAAGGCAATAACTCAACTGTAAGAAACCAGTACTGGTGACTCCTATCGGTGTAAGCAAATGCCTTCTTTAGGATATGACACTACATGCAACAAATATATAAAGAGCATGACCTCTAAGGGAAGTTTTTTTTTGAGAAATGAGTAGCCTACTGATATTTGTGATATTAAAAACATGAATGTTTATCTCTGCTCATAGGCCTTCATTTGACATTTGACAAGCTTTGTGCTTTATGTCACAATAAACATGTTGTTGTTATAAACTCTCTTATTCCACCTAAATAGTCCACTGAAATATGTTTCTGAAAATATTTCAGGTGAGAAATAGGCCATGCAATTGCTGAATCCTGATTCATATTTGATGTGCAACGTCTAGTTTGACAGTTTTATCCGAGTTATACAAAATCATTTGTACAATGTACGTTCATTTATGTAAATGACGATGGACACAGCTCCTGCACCCCCCACCCTTTTCCCTCACTCACTCCACAAAGCATTTATCTCAATTGTTTCATGGGCGGAGACAGGCTGAGACAGTGGGTGTAGTTACCCTTTAAAGATTTCACAAATTCCAGTGACCACCAAACTCACAATGTGACAGAAATAAAAATATTTTATGGTTGCATAAGTGTAACAGCCAGGCAATAATGTTTTAACCTTAGAGTGGAGAATGACAAAAAATATTCTTATAAAAACAGGATTCAGACCTGAATATGGAACATGGACTGGATACAGGAAATATGTGTCATACACGTCCCCCAGAGGACTGTTGATGTCCAGGTGAAATCATATAGGAAAGAATCCACATGCTAATTATTCAAGTTCTGTGGTTTAGTTGAATCCGAGTCGCTGGGAACACACTAACACAGTACAAGTGGATTATACCCGATCTGAAGTGCATGTGGGGGGGGAGGGGACACTTTCTGAGCTCTCTTGACAATGTACAAAATAACAATTATAACTTTAGTTATTTGAATCTTCCTGAACTCTCAGATTTTTTAAGGATTTCCATATACTCACTTCACCAAGTTTTGTTCCCTTCTCAAGCTCTCAAGCCACCATTTTAAGGGTATTGCCTATTTCTAATTTTATTCTGGAAAAAACCAGAACATAGGAGTAGGACAGGTTTGTTTCATGAAAAAATACTATCACAGCTTTAAATATAGCAAGGGCGTGTCTTGCATGTGAAGACCAAAGATATACCACAGGAGGCAGTGGGGGAAAACGTACACTTCCGAGACTGTGAACCGCGAGGGTGTGGGCGGTGTCTGAAAAACAGCCAGTTGGGGCCCCATGGGAGCGACGCCTTTGACCACCACCCCTATAGGCGGCCGACAGAAGGGATCCGGCATTGCACGCTTCCCCGTTGGAGTGAGCAGGCTGGGGGGGGGGTGCTCTCCGAATGGTTCTCTAGCCTGGGCTCGTGCACTGCCCTGAGGTTTTCCTAGAGTCTGAGAAAGGCACATGTCCCCTGAGTGCGACGCCGTGGCTGAAAATCTTGCCACTGCTCAAAGACACCGATGGTAACACTTTCTCTTAGCGAGGATGCTGTTGAATTCCAAAAAATATGGAATTTAATAGAACGGCCTGACAGAACAGATCATTGATAATTCTGCTTTTAAACCTTCATATAGCTCCCCATAACCCATGAGTAATGTGAAAAGGCCATACATATTACATATCATGTTGCTGTAACTATGACTCATTGGTTTCCGTAGTATTATTTGAAGTTCTAATTCAATCCTTTCAGTTTAGTAATGCCGAGCTCACACTACACAACTTTTGCCCCGATTCTGACGTCAAAGACGAACTCCCGACAAATTTTCCAGTCCTATGATAATCTTTAAAAAATCTGCAAGAAATCTTGGTTTCGTCGGCTGGAACGGTTTTTTGATCTGAGATGGTCAAAGACGCGATTATTTCTGTCGTGAACCAGTCTGGACCTCGTCGGGAGAGCCTACGATGTTTTCAAACTGGTTTGATTTTGTCGGGAGTCCTGGCTGACCTGCAGTGATGCATCGTGACTAGAATGTCAACAGCGCACAACAAATGCAACAAAAATGATCCATACTTCCGTAGCCTTGGCAACCGTGCGTGGGAATTCAACCTCTTGATTTAGTCCTGTATAAATCATGTAGAAATCGTGTGATGTGCGACCCCAGAGTAATTATCTGTCTTTCTAAAGTCGCCTAGTGTGCGCTGTATTGCGCAGCAATTTTTTAAAGACTGTCATTTGACAGTCGTTAGATGTGAGCTGCTCTCCTCGGACGGGATTTTCTAAAGATTTAAAAGTCATGTAGTGTGTGCTTGGCTTAAATCTACGTCATAAAAATGGAATGCTATATAGCAGTAACATTCTGAAAAAAAGCCATTTGTACTATTGAATGTAATACATCATTCCATTGCTGCTCGAAAGTTACAGGCCCTTCATAAACCTGATACAACAAGGAAAGTTCAAAATTTCTTTCGAGATTCATAATAGTTGGCAAACACCATTGTGAAAATTATGTGCTTTGCTGACAAATGGGTTGGGGACTAAGATGAGAGGTGGGGCCAAGGCATATCAAAGCAACAGCAGCTCCTCTAGCCTTGCCAAAGTCAACTCAGAGTTTCTCTCAAGCACAAAGTTGATCAGAGCGGACTGGGGCCACAGAGGTCCCTGTTTACATAACGGATCAAGCGCGGCCATGTGACCGGGTGTCCCCGGAGGCAGGGTGACATGTGACACCAGCGAGCGTGCAATCCCCAGTCACCACCACCCCACCAACCAACCTCTCTCCCAGTGAGGTGCTGGAGTGCCCTGAAGGCAACCTTAGAGTGGTGCCAGTCCATTCTCATTGGGTCATGTGTCTGCTCTTAAAGCCTGCCCCCCTCACTCCACCCCCGCCACCACCACGCTAGTTTGACGGAAACTGGGCTCTACCGAACCGACTTGGATCAAGACCCGGGAGGCAGGCGCCAGCTTTGCCCAAACAAAATTGTCATCCTGAACGGCAGGCAGCTTATCCCAAGGACAAGAACCCAAAACACTCTCCAGGATAGAGCTCAAATGGACTTAATGTGACTGTTTCAAGCTCCCAGCATTGCTGATGAAAGTTCAGATCAAATCACCCTTTGCTGAATCACCCTTTATTGAAGATAAATCTGGTAATGCACAATTTCCATAACAGTACAGTTGCTGTGGCTGGAAAGGAAGTGAGGGTTGTAATTTTTTTTATCCTTGCCTCTGCAAGCACGGTGCAAATAAATGCAACAAAAGAGGCTTTTGTGTACTAAATGACATAATTATTGATAATTACACATATTTTACAAATATATTCTTTTCAAAAAGCATTTTAAAGCTTCCTCAAATAATTAACACAGAAAAGAAAAACGTAATTTGTCTCTTATTGCAATCAAATATTGGGCAATCTGTCTTCTGTGCATCTAACTCACCTGGGCCCCTATCTTACACCCGGCGCTAAGCAGCGCTAACCCAAACGCAAGTGTCTTTGCTATCTTACACCCAGCGCATGGTTCATTATAACGTCTTGCGTTCACGTTGTTTAAATACCAAGTAGTCTTGTGCCCATTGCGTGTTGGTCTTAAGATGAGGAGTGGCCAGGACAATTTTTGGTGTATAGCTATCTTGAACCAGCAGAAAGCGCTTGCGCTAAAACCACCACAAATCCGGTCTAATGTCATGTCACAGTTGTTTACATGTTATTTTAACGGCGCATATAAGTGCGTCTACATAGGCGTGTGCACAACGCGTGTACACCCTCCTGTCTGTTACGCACAGGGGCGCGCACAAGCATGACTAAAAATATCAAGATTACAATGTGAAATATTATTATTGTGTAGGCTATATAAAAAATGCATATTGACGGAAACTGGGCTCTACCAAACCGACTTGGATCAAGACCGGGTATGTAATAATAAAAGGGTCCATAGGTCAAAGACCACATAGCTACCTGTCCCTCAGGGAAGGGGAATGCCGAATTAAATTGCTTTCAGCCCACTTCATCAACATCCAGGCGATGTGAGATGGTACGTGTAAGGTTAGATGTAGGCTATAGCATGTATATATACCATTATATACATATATACCATTCGCAATTATCCTGGATTAAGCTATGATTTAGCCTATATTTGCCAATAATTCCTGTAATCTTCTAGGGGGACAATCGTCTGTTACGGGACAATGGCTATCCATTAAAAATGGGTTTCCATTTGCTGATAACACCTATATCAAGCCTAATGCGCAAATTGTCATTTACACCTAAGGCGTGAATTGTCATTCAATTGAAAACTTGCGCACTGCAATAGACAGACATTGAGTTTCAGTTGTCATTACAATACAGCTCTCTAGGCCTACAGCCTGTAAGTAAATAGAATGGTTTTGTGTCCAGTGAATATTGCATTTATTGTTTTTCAAATAGCCTAAGCTACAGCGGATTCGCTATGCATAAGTTTTTTTTCCATGACCTACGGTTAAACAACGGCGATAAATGTCACCATGTTAACTGAATTTGAACCTTAGTATTCTTGTCCTTCATATTTTTTAATTACAGTGACAAGGTTTTCATACTCTCAGCTTATTAAAACCCAGCTGATTTCACCTGTTATTCCATAACTGAACAAAAAGAGATTTTAAAGAGAACTATACGTGTCTAATTAGAAACAAAAACAAATTTGCAGCACATTATACAATTAATTCACAATTAATTTTAATGCCTTTCTCTGCATGTGCGCTGCATATACTCTGTTTCCCCTGCTGTAAGTCGCAGGTTTCACGGACTTCCTGGAAAAGTGGATTGTTTTAAAGCATTACGCCACGAGTAAAACAGGTTGGTCACATTTCCATAAGCAGGACATTATAAAACAAGGGGAAATATGCGTGAACATATGGGTTGCCAACCTGACAGCTTTATTATATTTAGTGTAATCATTAAGACAGAATAACGGTATTTATGTTATTATAACTATGCAGGTAGCTACTTCGGATGAAGCTTGAACATCGAAATCTCCATGAAAACAGCCTCATGGAATTGATGTTTGACACTTTCATTGCATAATCAAACAAAAATTAGTTGAACAAGCAGGCTAATTTGGCGTTTTCTAAGATGAGACTGAAGCTATCGATAGCTTATTCTCAGCTTTTGCAGGTCCTTCTAACTAAATTTAACCGCATATATTTTGTAAAATAACAGCCCTTTCGGGAATTACCAGGAACTCATAGGCTAATGGTTAGTCCGAATGATATTGTTCATACTATTGATCCATTTAGCCTATTCCTTGATCGCACTAAACACGCATGTCTGTTTCACCATCAAGAAATCCGCCAAGGTGGAAAAGCAGGCTTTTATAAAAGGAATGGGATATGACATTTTGATTGGTTTATTGCATGTCACGCCCAAGACACACCTATAATTATTGAAGAGACTAGGTTCAGCCCATTTGCACGTTGCGCCG
This sequence comes from Ilyophis sp. 1 JC-2022, assembly GCA_022702515.1. Classification (NCBI taxonomy): domain Eukaryota; kingdom Metazoa; phylum Chordata; class Actinopteri; order Anguilliformes; family Synaphobranchidae; genus Ilyophis; species Ilyophis sp. 1 JC-2022. Next base: position 26,408,298 of record CM040395.1, on the reverse strand, counting down.
TGCTTAGTGCCCAAAAAAAACACGCCGTTAAAAAAGCAAAAGTGGACTTGGACACGCCCTAAATGAACTTTACGCCATGCGCTTAGACCAAGCTCACCAAGATCGCCAAGATAGAGCCCCAGGTGTGCATTATCAATAAAATGCATCTGCAAAAATATATAAAAGGTCACTCATGCTGCGTCTGTAAAAAGTATTGGTAAAAATGTTTTAATATTTATTTATTCTGCTCCAATACTCTCAATAAATATTCCTTTCAGTATTCACATACAAACAAAAAGCCCATGTATGTGATGAACCAACCCTGCTATGAGACCATACCAAGGTCAGCCAGATACAAATTGCAGAAAAAATCTTTGCATCTCATCAGCTAAGCAATTTCAATATTTCAGGAATTCATCAGCAGCATGTTAAATACTAAAAGTAATAATACCCTGCAGTTACCAACACTTTCAGTCCAACTATAGTTTGCACAACAGCGGAATTATACCCCACATGAATCCACAGGTAATAAGACATGTATATCGCAGTGGATCACCGATATGATTTATGTACAGAATGTTCCTTCACTAAGATGGAGACTGATTAACACAGACGCATGCCTTGGGTAAAGAACAATCTTATCATTAACACCAGCTGTCAGCTGTTATCATTATTCTAAAAGCCAGTCTTCGCCCAGACAGATCTGAAACATGAATTAACATATCAAGACAGTATAGAATCATTCTAGCCAAAACAATACTGTTGAACAGTTTATTATCATTAAAAAAAACAGTCGCCCCTGTATTCAATTAAAGCGCGAAAGAGAACTATGTTGTACATATGTCACTAGACTATTTTATTTTTGAATGGTGTTTTTTGATAAGTAGTCCATCCCTTAAAGTCAATTTATGGATTTTGATTGAATCCACAGGTATGTTTCTACATTACTGGCAAACAAATAGCTAATCAGTGTATTGCTTCAGTACTCCCAAGCAAAAAATGAATGCGAGGTTAAACATTTAATGAAGTCTTATTGCAGAGGAAGTAAACACAGCTCTTAAAAATGTATCGCAGAACTCATCAAAGTAGAGAGTTTTACATTTCAGGGTAAAACTGGTAAAAACAAACAAAAAAGACACACTTTGGGTGGTGGGAGGGAACTCGACTTCAACAAAACAGAGAAGCGCGAATAGAGAAAGCTCATCTTTACCTGTGACCAGATTTGAAAGTGTTCTTGCTGACCCATATACCAGAGGGAAGCCTCAGCAGAGCCAGTGTCGTCCGCATCCCCGTCATCGAAAGAGAGCGAGCCACGCACCGGATGCCTCGGCTCTCTGGGGATTGGCGAGGCTGAGCCTCTGAAAGGAGGGGCGAACTGCATCGCGTTCACATCATTCGCTTTCTGACAGACCTTCTGTCTTGTAATAAATTTAATTTTAAAACATCAGCCGCTTGTTATGCTTATGAAAATAGAACAGCTATAAAGTGAATATTATGCGAATGCCAGACACACAGTGTATTTAAGGTAGAATAGTGTCTAAATACAATATATACACATGCGCACACAAACACACATTCATGGGCATGCACACACACACACACACACACACACACACACACATTTTGCACACAAGGCATTGTTTAACATTGAATTCCTGTTGACCATTCTCACCCATCTACTGATGCGCAGAATTTTTTGAATGCTGCACTTTCAGCAAACAATGCCATATATGTATAATTTCAACCAAATATTTTGTAGTTAGGAAAAATATGACATGGCACTTTACATCTGTAAATCAAAACCTTTATTTCATTAGTCGTCACTGAAGTGCATTAGTTGTATGTATTTATCATTTGGAAAATGTAAATATGTTCTGCACATCTATTACAAGCAGCAGTTTCAAGAGCTTGGAGGATTCTCCCCTGTTCCCATCAGAAACTCTGTCAGAATAGTGGCGCTGCTCCCAGGACATCCGCTTTTAGCCCTGTTCATATTCGGGCATTCAAGGGTCAGTTCTCTAGCCTGCCCCCATGCTAATGTACAAGTCCGTTGATGTAATTGAGCCTACAGAGTTTCTCTGTGCATTCGAGTGTGCATGCGAGAAACATGATAAACTGTCCTGAAATCATCCTTGCTACTTTAAAGAATTTTAGAATTCAGAATAGCCAATTGCATTTATCAAGTCATTGCGATGCAAAATATTTAGATACATTTAATTTGTGTTCATTAACTTTCTGGATTTTAAAAATATTATTTCAGTTTCAGTGTATGTTTATGATTGGCCCACATAGATTTTTGTCCAATGCAGGATATTTTAGACAGGCTACTCACTTACGTTTCTGACAATCCAATGGCTTTACAATGGCTGGTATAAGGGGTGTGTTATCTAAAGACCAAGGAAATACATAACTATGAAGCATCTTGCGCAGAGACTTTATGTAGTTATAGCTAAGTATAGCAGTATATGAACAGATTCCACTAACAGTAACTTAAATGAAGGCTTCCATATTGCTGCCTTCTTGTTAACTTGTAAACTTCATTCCTGATAATTGCATCATACCTTTCAAACCTATCATAAACAGTATATTAGCTACTAATGCATGAACAATGGGTGCTGTTCTCACCCATTTTATGAATTATATCACTAATCTTAGCAAGGTAGGACACGCTAGACAGTTTACAAAGTCTTACTGAGTAAAAAATAGCATGAATGCACATTAGACTAGTAATCAAAACCATTAGCTTACAGGTTTTCGTATACTTTTACCACAGTTTGAGCCATATCAATGACATTGTGGAGAGAAACAGCACGTATTAGTGGAGGGTGTCTGATTGCACATTAGCACTCGCACATTGCATTGTGTGTCTGGTTTATTAATAACTACTAATAATGTCAGTTTGTTTCAATGTGCTGAAAATCATGTGTGACCCTTGTGTGACCCCTGAGCCCTGTGAACTTGTTGTTGTTTTGAGGTGGTGCAGCGGTCTGGTTCTCTTCATCTGTATTAATGTTGACATAGGAGGCCGCCCCCACAATTTCAGTTTTCGGGCTGCATGTGTCATAGGATGGCATACAATCTAATATGGAGGACCTGGACCATGTACATTTCAAAATTGTGTAGCACAGCCAAGAAAACATGTGTGTTTCAAAGGTTCGGGCCTGTATGTTTTTTTGTGTGATCTGGGTCATTCAGGGTCATTCAGGGTAAATGCTGTACTTGAAATAAGGTCAAATCTTAATCTTTTGGAGAACAATTCTCACAACAGAGAAAGGAATTCCGTGAGATGTTTTCCCTTGTTTCTGTTGAAAGGCACCCATGGCACGTGTGGATGTCAAACTATGCAAGGTATGTAAGGCTACCTAACAAATCTAACACCCTGTCAGTGACAGCTCTGGATGCACTCATTGCTCTTTCAAAACCAGTGTCAACTTTTCCACCTACTCCATTCTCTTTGATCCACAGGCATGGGTTGTTTAAGGTTTGCACAACTGGAAGATCAACAATTATCCATTATTGTACTATTATCCATGCTGGCTGTGCTGGGACATGAACTGACATTATTGTTTATAAGTGACACCAAACAATGCTGATTATGGCAATCTATGGCCTGGTCTGGTAATAGGGATATCACATGAAAGAGGGGAAATCACAGAACTAGATGTAACCTGAGTAATTAATTGTTAATGCAGTTACTTTTTATAATACGGAATGCCCTGTAAGAGCGGACACCAATAAATATGTTTATGCTATAACAGTTGACCAATGTCGAGGTTGAACGATATTGCCGCTGGCAAAGTCGGCTTTATTCGTTTGGGATTCATTTTGTGGTTCTTTTCATTTGTCCCTAGGGGTTTAAGCTTTTGCCCCTCTTGTGTGATGTGTCGGATAAATCGTTGAACAACCTATAGATCTCCACAGTTACTGCCTATTCAAGATAAACAAAAAAAGCAATGTTACAAGGATATCCATTGTCCAGGGGGAAAAAGTCTGGAATGGTTTGCAAACACTGCTCTTCTATAGAGATACAATAATCTTTTATAGCATCAAGCAGGCTACCAGACCTGTTGTAATATTTTGTGTCAAGCAAAACAGAAAAAACATTTTTTGACAGTAATATTGTACAGGAAATCTGTGTTTTATACATGGGTGATATAAAATATATACTGATCCGATTTCAGACCGCACATATCCAAATTTTCTCTCACGCGGAGAGAAAATATATGTTATTACTCCTCATCGGCTGCTGGCTGTGTGTAGCTTGTTTTTTCCGATAATCATTTTTATTGTTGCTTTAAATTGAGTTTACAGTATCAGGGCATGACAGCATCTGCGAGCATAGACGACCCTGCACGAATGGTCATTTGAAGAGCTCTAAAGATACCACCAGAGTGAGGATCCTGTCAGAACCGATTCCGTCACAGGTCGGCTGTGGCTTTGGATTGATGTAACAACAAAATCATCTAAATGGTATCTGTGCCTGGGCTGATGGGTGCGTAGGGATAAAGTGAATGTCCATAAAAACAAAACTCACACATAAGCTGTGAAAATAAAATGCAACTTTAATAGTGCAGGTGAAAAACGCTGCCGTTAAGAGGTGCACACATTTCAGTTAAGAAACCATCTCAGTACTGTGTACTTAGAAATTTAGTACTGAAGATGGTTTCTTAACTGAAGTACGGTTTCTGATGGTTTCTTAACCAAAACGTTTTTCCACCTGTACTATTAAAGAGTTGCATCTTATTTGTTTCGCCTTATGTATTTTTTCTTTGTTTGGAGTGCGAGTATCTATTTAGATTTTTGCTTTGGATTGATGTGACATCTCTGGCCTGAGTTCCAAGAAATGCAACCAGACTATGCGAGCAGGTTTTCCTAAACATGTGTAACCTTGCTGAACATCAGATCTCAGCATTTAAAGCATGCAGTGCAGCAGTAATATTAGCATTATGCAGTCAGATGTACTGTAGGTCCTTGTGCGTGCTTCATTATAGAGGCTTAAGGTATCAAGAGAAAAGTTGTAGTGATGCTTCACCTCATTATTGAATGGACAACAGTTCATCAGTATCAAAATGGAAAACAGTGAAAATGGTGAAACACTGTTTATGAAACCACTGCATATTAGCTGCTGTTCATAAATACTAGCATTCTGCACTCCTGCCAGTAGGTGTCAGCAGCTCACCAGACTGGTCCTTTCTCTTAATATCACAATATGTAACAGCCTGAGCAGTTTTTTTCCTCTAGGTATACACAATCTAGGTATATCAATGAACAACCTGATAACACAATCTGATTGACTTTCAGTTGGTTGCTCGCAAACATTTTAGCTGGCTCAATGACTGCAAGTAGCTATAGTGTCAGGAGATTACAAGGAAACGTATTAAATATCCACGTGGAAAAGTTTATGTGGGGAAAAATAAAAGAACAGTAAAAGTAAAAAATGGCAGGCCACTGCAGTACTAAAATGCAAAAAATTTTGCATACCAAGCCACCGCTCATTTTATTAAAATTTGCCTTCTAATTTCTTTTTTTCCGTTTCTTTACGGCATCAGCAAGCCAACCATCCTTGAAGAAGGGGTGAGTTAGACTATTTAATTGTAAAATGTGAGACTTTCTGAACATGTCATTATAAAATATTAGCTCATAATCAAATCATAGCAGAGTTCTGTTTGGAGCCATTCTAACATTAGTATACACAGTACATAAATATAATATTATTGTCCAATCAGAAGGTTATAGATCGAAGATCAATGTCAATATTTAGTGAATTATTCACGGTACAAGAAGTGAAACTACTGGAGACCTATTGTTTTTTAATGTTTTATTATGTGACTGAAAGCTAATACATGAAGCACAGGGTGTGGTGTCAATGGCCAGGTCCATTTTGAGGTATCACTATTGTAGGTCTTGTAACATTTATCAAACTTGCATTCATTCAGCATTCACATGCCCATGCAAGCTAGCTAGCTCAGTAGACTATCGGCCGTTTCTCATCTTTCAACTTTCCATCAGTCGAATAAACAGGCACGTTTGTCTCCGGCTATTTCTATTTTGGTGTTTATTAATGTATTTATAACCACGGAAAACAGCTGAGTTTGAAAACATTAGCTATACTACAAAGGTTGAACATCTGCGTGCCCGCATCCTCGGTTATACTTCAGGAACACCGTGTTCTTCCCGGTAGATAAATATTGTCAGGGAGTCTATTTGGCCTCTGGCAGGCACCCTTTTCTCCACCTTGGAAGGGCGGCTGCTTCATCTCACAATGCTGCCATCATTCAGGTACGGAGTTTAAGAAAGAAAGACAAACATCCTAAATAAGAGAGGGCAGACGCTATTGGAGTGAACATGCAGTCGTGAATGTGAATGATTTATTGAACGTTTGCACAGGAAATAAAAGCATACTGGCGCTTGGCCGTCTGTCTGTGTCAAGAGATGCTATAGATCCTGGGTTTTCAACAGGGGATCCGTAGACCGCTGGGGGTCCTTGAAGGTACCGTAATGGGTCCCTTGCCAGCTGGCTTGTGCACAAGTAGACCCCCCCCTCCCCGCCTCTACAGTTTGCAATCTCCTTTTAAACTCATGCTGGGGGAGCCCTGGATGCCTTTGAGACAGGGTGGGGGTCCCTGGATCAGAAAAGGTTGAAAACCCCTGCTATAGAGGAAACATTGCCCTGTGCTCGGCTGTGTTTATATTTCACCTACAAATACATACATAGGTACATCATAAGCACAAGCAATGGTTTTAATATCAGCAAAAACTGTCTTTCTGTAATAGTATGCACAGTCATCAGTGAACAGAATTAATTTATTAGGGGGCTGTGTCATCTGATGGCATTCTCCGTCACCATTTACAGAAAAATCATTTTCTTTCATGTCATATTCAGTGTACGGTATAGCATAAATCCATATTGCAACACACTCCACGCGTAGCACGACAGCCTTAGTGCGCTTCCTCCACCCACACACACACACAGAGGGGATTCGCTCTTTGACTCATCAATGGTGAGTCCTGAACGCGGTGGAGGGAATCAGGTGTTTGGCCTGCGGTGTGTGCTAACACCACGGTACACGGACATTCAGGCAGTCACCGCTGTCCCACGGTGCAATGAGCAAATCTTGAGCAAGGGCGCCCTCTTGGTATCTAATGTGGGGTGCAAGAGAATTCTACAGCTGTGCTTTTTTCCCCCCACTGAGCCCTATTCTCAGGACTTATTTTTTCATACATGAATGAAATGCAGCCACTAACTGATACAGGTACCAAAGACTGACGGGACAAAGCGAGGGTCATTCGTCATTAACTGAATTAAAACTATATATGGGTGTATACACATATATACTCTACAATAACTACATCTGCAACTATATGCTGTATGTGCTGATACAGTTATTGTTTGGTATATGGCTACAAGTAGTAATAAAAATAAAAGGGTGACCTTTGTAATCTGTTCTCTGCTACAGACACACGTATTGGGTTTTACCTCACTGTAGCTATGGCTGTATTTCTGGCTCATTGCTATTAAAAATATGTAAAATTCAATGGGAACTGCATGCCATATCTCATCCCTAGTCAGGCTTACTGTATGTGCCCGAGGGTCTCAAAGTTTAACATGTCAAAAATACCAATACTGCTGCCCTATAGCCACTGTTCTGACTGTTGTCCCATAAGAAGGACCTGTGAAAATACTCTGTTCCATACAGGCACTGTTCTACTTGTTGTGTTCTATTAAACTTATTAAACGGGCTGACTGCTTCATAAGAAATGTGTTTTCGTTAAAAAAAATAAATAAATACTGCTCTTGGTAATTACGGATTATGAGTAATGCCTTTCGTTTGCAGTTGCAAGCAACTCCACTGTCTATTGTCTGTTGTTCACAACCCCCGCTGTATGCTGGAGTACACAACTACCTCGATTTCATGGACACAAGCGTGTTCAAATGGCAAGGGGAGGCACGCAACATGTTTTTTGGTTAGCTGAAAAAGTTAAACTGAGGGCAATGCTGATAAACTTAAGTTCACTCCACTGTGGCCTTCCTATGCTATTGACTTGGAAAACAGCTTCTTTCAGTAAAACGAGTCCAAAGTTAGCTGCTATAGATGAAACAAAGCGCTAATAGGTCAATGGGCACGTTTCACCTGTAAAGCATTCTCTGGAAATGTAGTGCGCCACTGGGCCCTACACATCATTGCATAAGCAGCCAGACATGGCAGCGTGTGAGTTATGATGGCATAAGCACATCCCTCTAGGAAAGAAGGAGTCTTTCTGCTCCACGGAAGTGTTGCTTTTCTAGCACAACCAACAGCCCGGGGTGACTCGCTGCGCTAGTTAACAGTCCAACACATTTCCCAGAGGAACATAAAACCCCATGTACTATTGAGTGTGGAATGCATATAATATTAGAAGCCAGAATACTCTCATAAGATATGGTCATGTATATATCCTCTTAAAAAGCAGAATATTCATTCATTGATTAATTGGTTTAATTGGTTGAAAATAGTTAAACCAGAGGCCTCCTTTTCAGCATGTTAGCTCTTAAAACAACCACCAATGCAGAATTATCCAGATCAGTAAACAATATGAAGTGTGATGCTTGGACGCCATGTTTTTTAAATTAATGAAACAAGTGAAATAATCAAAGAACACGGAAGACTGAAAACAGCACAGATCTCTACCTGTGGAGTTGGGTGATTTTCAAAAGCATCACTAAATTCACTTATTAATAATGATAATAATAATAAACATGAATAGTAAAAAAATTGGTTAAAACGTAAAAGGCCATATCAGTTATCCAGCAATAAATTGAGCAATCCAGTTACTTTTGGTTGCTCTTATACAGCACTTGCAGCATCTACTTATACTGTCCTATACAGGTCAATATTATCATAACTGCTCCCTGTTGCATTTTGATGGATTTAACTACATCAGTAATATACACTGCACATGAATAACCTTTCACATGTTGAAAATATATATATTTTTAACAGGACTGCACAACCCATTCAAAGTTATGATTCCACGGCAAAGCTATCATTGATGCTTCAATACTGTCAGTACAAAATTCTATTACTATGAATGAAAAGAGACGTCTCACCTACTCCACATCACGGTCTCGTGGACGGCAGAATCATTACTCGAATGAAGGGTCAAATGGGTGGAGAATGCGCCGTACCTACCGTCCCGTAGAGAGAAAACAATGTTTCTTTTACTGTTCTGTCACTTCAGAGCTTCCCCGGACAGCTTCCGGAGCGCGGTTAGCTGCTCTGGCCCTGGAACAAGACAAGAGAGACAATGGGGTCATTTTCCACCCTCGCGAAGTAAAGCGTTCACCACCAAGTACAGGCAGGACTACTGGAGAGACGAGCACAGTGCCAATACCCCCATTGTTTTCCTGGCTGGTTACAATCACCGTCGAGGCCCCGCTACGCCTTTATTTTATCAATCGAGAGTTGTGTTGCAGTCGTTCATTCAACCTGCTATTTCTACAACCCGTAGGCATTCAGAGCTTAATTTAATTCTCTGTTTATGTCTGGAGAGTGGGGGTGTGTAGGGCCTTTTATCACCAATGATTTAAAATAGCTTAATCTCTTCAACTGCTTTGTGTTTCTGGAAACAAATGACGTGTTAGTTCAGAACCTGTCTGAAAATGGCCAGGACTTGCAGTAGAATACTCAGAGTGACATGTTATTTGCCAAATATTCGGGATTATGTAGTGGCGCGCTGAATACATATTTCTTGAGAGCATGTGCTGGTATGTTTTCGGTGAAACCAAGGTGAAGAGCAAATAACAAATAACATCCCTTCCATCTCAAGGGAAAACAACAGTATATTCCATCCTTTCTTTTGCCATGAATCTACATGGCTGTATTTTTAGCACATGAGCTTAGCATAACTCTTTGCGTACCCTGAAGGTTAGAGACGGCTGGCAAAGCTAATAGGGAGAGACACTGAGCGAAGAGGATACCATAAACATGATTCATAACTTCAACTCTAGTTTGTTTGTTTTTTCCCCTGCAGAAACCCCCATAAGCCTGGCTATATGTCTTCCCCTGTAACAGCAATTTACCATCAAGTGTTACACAAAATAACAGCTACAACGTAAGATATGAAATGTAATACAGAAAATATGTTCTTTTTTTTTTTTTTTCCTTTTCAAAGTGACACTCCTAAAGTCAGATGAAGACTGCTTTAGCTCGCTGATATTCTTACTGTGTTGATATTGTCTGGAAACAAAAAAGGCTTACATTTGAATGAACCCTTTACCAACACAGTGTTTCAGAGCTTTTGTGCAACCCAGGTCGGTTCCAATAAATTATTTTTAGATCATTATTCATTACCAACTGATTGTATGAGTCATTTTGATTCCAAGTAATATGTGATTCATTTTTCCCGAAGTTTCAATATGCAGGGGCATATGGACCTTTTTATTCCGAGCACAGGAATCTTAAGCAATCCAGCCTTTGACCTGGTACGACTATTACACTACTAACTGCCAGGGTTCTGTATTTTGTATTTATTTTCTGTTTAGTATTTTTCTGGTTTTGTATTTTGTTATTTATGTTTCTTTTCATTTCCATTATTCAGTTTTCTGTACTCCCTTGTCTCGTGCAAACCCCATCTGTTCTCCGTGTTTTATTGTACTTATCACTCACACCTGCCCTCTTGTTCCCTTGTTGTCTCACGTTTAAGTTCATGTCATGTCGTGTGCTATGTGTTTGGTTATAGTCCAGTCCGCGTCTTAATTGTTTCACTACTATCTAATCTTTTTCCCCATTTCCATTATTGTTACTAATCTACTAACTGATAGAATGAGGGTTTCTACTAATCGACTAACTTACTAATTATCTAACATCGGCTGCATTCGAATAGTCAAATTCGAGCAACGAAGGTTCCTTTAGATCAGTGGTTCTCAACTCTGGTCCTGGAGTACCCCTGTGTATGCTGGTATTCGCTCCAACCACAATTGCAATAACAAGGATTTTAACAAGCTCTTAATTTTTTAAATTTTTAAATTTATTTTTTTAATGTTTAGATTAATTATTTACCGTCTTAAGCCACATTATGTTAGCAATAGCTATGTTCCCATGTTCATTAGGCTATGCTTATTGTGTTATATTGCAAACAAGTACAAAGAAGAGGTAACAACTGAGGTGAATAGGCTCCTAATTAGTTAATTGAACATGAGTTTAAGTTTCTTCATAATTTTTTCCTTAAACTTGTTAACACAATGCAGGTTTGGCTCGTTATCATTTGCTTTGTCTTTGAATTCTTCATTATTTACCAAAAGGTTCGTTTTAGTGGCCAGGTGTCCACAATTTTACCAATTATGAGCCTATTGATTGACCTCAGTCTTTAATTTGATCAGTTAAAAATGGTTTTACCTCTTTTTAATTGTATACAATACAGCACAATGGGAATATTGGACTTTTATTCTTCATGGCATGCATAGCTATTGCTAACATAATGTAGCTTAAGAGGGTAAATAATCCCTCTAAACATTAAAAACACCTCATTAAAAAAAATTAACAGCTTGTTAAAATTCTTGCATCGCAATTGTGGTTGGAACGAAAACCAGCATACACAGGGGTACTCCAGGACCAGGGTTGAGAACCACTGCTTTTGATCGCATGAACATTTGAGAATTGCCAGAAATCTAAATGTGAATAGCTAGTATTGTTGGTTAGTAGTGGCTTATAACATAAAGTAAACAATGACAAAATCAGACAATAAACCACATTTATTAAGAGGCTAAATTTCGCAGATAAAACGAACAGTTCAAGTGAAATGCAGACGGCAATAATGCGCCTTTTGTCGGCATTTTTCGCGACGTTGTAGTTCGCTATGTTCAACAGTCATGACAATACGACTGGACGTCGCACCACGACGCAAGGTAGAGAAGGAGGTTCGAATTCCACAGTAGACGCTAGATTCTTTGTAAATCTCTCCTTCCAACTTTTCCATGACGTTTTCTAGCGAGGTCAAAAAAAAGTTGAAAGGAAAAAGAAGCTATTTTTTTACTATTCGAATGCAGCCATCATCTTCTCTCCTCATTTCAGCTGTTTCTCATTTCCACCTTTGCTATCACTATTCTCTTTTCTGGCTCTCTCGTTAACTCCTCTATTCGTTCCACCTGATATTTTTTCTCTGATTTTCTCCCACCTGTCTGTGTGTGTATTTAAACCCTTAATTTCTGTCTTGTCTTTGTCAGAATGTTTATCGTATTTCCTGAGCCTGTGATATTAAAGCCAGTGAGTTATCGAGATTCCTGAGACATCCTTCTGTTTACCGTCTCCGAGTTAGATTTTCGATTCTGTTTGTTCGCTTGTGTTTTTTGTGGTTTTGACCTTTTGATTGTTTTGTGACTTTGCCTTTGACTGCCGTTTTTACACCTCTGCCTGTGATTTCCCGGTTTAGATTTTTGGACTGTCTGACTATTCTCCTGCCTGTCGATTTGCCTGGCTGTTGATCTGGACTGAAATAAACTACATCCTGGTCTGCTTTTGGGTCCCCGAGAACGATACCTAACAATTCACCATGGCAATTAGGTTAATTAGGCAATATCTGCTACATGATTTACATTTTCTCCTGCTCTAAGAATTTCTTAAGTTAAATATGAAACATAACAAAATGAATACAGATACAAGAAAGACTTTCATATATATATTACTTTTATTTTTGATTGCATTCAGTGCATTTCAGTGACAGGATTGTCTCCCCCTTATTCTAGTTATTAAAATAAGTGCAAATTTCAAAACCAAGTAAGTTTAGACAAAAATATATTCTTTGTTTATCATTGTCAAAAGAAAATACAATATTATAGTATTATATTATATTGTTATATATGTATTGTATATTAAAAAGAAAAGCTAAAACTATAAATAAATAAAAATACAATCATCCAATACTGCTTCAATACTGCTGGGCGGCAGTGTAGTATAATGGTTAAGGAATTGGTAGAACACTGCCATTGTACCCTTGAGCAAGGTACTTAACCTGAATTGCTTCAGTATATATCCAGCTGTATGAATGGATACATGTAATAAGAAGTTGTGTAAGTCACTCTGGCTAAAGTGGAATGGACCCAAATGCAGACTCGGGCAAAAAAGGAGTGACTTTATTGGTAGCACGGGTAGACAAGCAAGCAGACAAGGGAGCTGGGTGACGGCCAGTATGTGGGGCTGGCGAATGACTAGAGGGCAGATGAAGTGACGGACAGGATGCAGGGTAGGCGAGTGCAAGAGGGCTGGAACGGGGAAGCAGGCAGGACGGGCGAACTGAAAACAGACTGGACACGTTAGCAATACACAACAGAGGCCGACAAACACATCAAGCAAACACTGACTTGACGGAACGATCTGGCGACGAGACAAACAAAGAGTGGACCTTATATAGAGGGAAAGCAGGTGTGGAAGAATGAGGATAATTAAAGTGCGTGAGGAATGTATGCGGGAGTTAGAAGTAACTAGGTGAGTGTGGAAATTGAGCAGAAGGGGCGAGTGATAGGTCGAGTTATAATGAGGAACAAATCGGGGAAGCCACGCTCAGCCTGCACAACAAGGAATAGAGAGACTAGATAAATGTAAAAACATGACACGGAACAAGAAGAATGGGGAAAACAGGGAGAACGAAAGGAAGGTGGACTGGAGGGAAACGTTGAATGTAAGAGTATCCCCCCTCAACGAACGCCTCCAGGCGTGCCACCGGGCCGGATTTTCTGCAGGTGAGCCCGGTGAAAGTCCTGAATGAGGGAGGGGTCGAGGATGAGCTGGCGGGAGATCCAGCTCCAATCCTCGGGCTCGTAGCCCTCCCAGTCCACCAGGTACTGGTAACCGCGCCCCTTTTGGCGGATATCCAGAATGCGGCGAACAGTGTAAGCGGACGCGCTGTAGATGATCCGAGGGGGGGGACTGCATTATTTTCGGGTTTGGCGATAGAGCAACAGCGGCGAACTGCAGAGCTGGTCGCCGCGGATGGACCCAGAGTGAACGAGAATTTTGGAGCTTTTGTTGGGGGAGACATACCACCCCCAGACTGTAAAGAACGTGCTTTCGCCGTCCTGGCATCAGTGTGTGTTGGTTCAAGTGTGAGGGGGAACTGAGTGCTGGTGGTGTTCCTCTTCCCCCTACATAGAGTCAGTTTCCCACAGAACAGACCGGGGTGAACGTGAGGAGATCGGCGGTGAGCAGAGGAAGGACTGTGAACCAGGGTCTGCTCGAGTGGGGACAGCAAGGCACCCGTTGGCGACCACCTTGGAGGGCGGTGGAGCTGTCCCTTTGTGTTGTGTGTGTGTGTGTGTGTTCCTGAGTTGGGTTCTTTTTTTTTTCTTTTAATTGGTGGTTGCTCCTTCTGGCAGTGTGGTAAGGTTGGGACTCCACCACCTTATTTATTGTGTTTACTGTTGTATGTTTGTGGCATTGAATGTGTGCAGTTTTGTTTTTTGTCTGTATGCCCGAAGTGTCTGTCTGTTGAGCTGCCCCCTCGTAGTGCTAGTTGGGCCAGGCAGCTGTTCCTGAGGCGAGCTATTCTGTTGTGTGTGTGTGTGTGTGTGTGTGTGTGTGTGTCCAGTGCTCATCTTAAACTATACTGAGTGGGGCGTGTGATTACTACAGTGTGTGGTGTGGTGTGCGGAAACTGGGCACACTTCCTGGGGGTGGGGGGGGGGGGGGCTTTTACTCCATTGTTGGTGTACTGTTTGGAGAGTGTTGGGTTACCTGCAAAAACAGGGATAAAGGAGACGAGATCAGGATTGCGAGTCCGCCGCCTGGATTGCCATTACAGCTACGTGACTATAGTGGCAGCTGGAAACTCTGTAGTCTGTAGTTTTATCACAAATTGTGTACTAATAAAGCTAAAACCTGGGGTTTGTTTCCGCTCATGGTTTGGTTGCAGGAGCAATGAATGTCTGAGTTGAGCAAAATCTTGGCACCATGGCCACTATGGGGTCTGCGCGAAGGGGTTAAGGAGAAACCGGTGCATTGTGTCTTATGTTGAGGGCTGAGAGATCACAGGACAATCTGATCTTTATCTTGTTCAACACCAAAGGCCTTAATTGGCTAACTAAGGTGGTCAAAGTCTACTGTGACTTTTAGTAGCACCTTCTAAACAGCCCAAACTCCAATCATTGTTTCTTAGAAACCTTAGCCAGCCTGTTTATCATCTCATGGTGCTGTGCACCATTTTCCCCTTTGAATCTGTTTTTAAAGCAATAAGTTCCCAGCAAATTCACAAAGCAAACACGTTCACAAACACCTTGGCATTATTTAAAAATTGTGAAATAGCCAAGACTTTTTTTGGTGGAGAGGTGGCAACAAAATTTATATTGTGCTTTATTTCATTGAAATGACTAAAATATGTAACCTGTTTGTTCCATACCAATTACTGGAACGATTACAATGGTTTACTTGCTGATATATGCTTCATGGAGCTTGCTGTTTCGACTTCATCACATTAAGACTTGTGGATTTGAATCTTTGAGGGGAAATGGTGAAATGTCAAACAGAAGATGAAGAAACACAGGCCCAAGTTACATGGTGGGCATTGGCACAGTCAGGAGTGCTTTTGTATGATGAGCCACTTCACAACCCTGGATTGCCCAATTATGGCTTTCTGTTGTGCTTGAACTCCATGCAGGGTCATTTCAGGTACGGTCTTTGACTCGTTGCATGAGTTCACATTGAGCAGTCAGGAAAACTGTTGGACTGATATAAATCCGTCTCTGGTTTTATTGTCTGAGAGGGCTTTATTGATTACGGATTTTGCCAGCACAAAGTGCATACTGTTAAATGCAAAGCTTTTTTTACATATGAATGTTGCCCATAAACATAATAGCAGTGACTGATGTTCTGAAATTACATTTTAAAAAATTTGTGAACAAATGAAAAACAAACTTTCAGAGCCATCATTGACCACTTGTAAGTAATTAATATTTTCTCATGCAGCAGCGTTCTCATTGATCAAAACAAGTGAGTAAAAGCAGTGTTATCATTACCATGATTACACTGATAAACAAAACACACATGTGCGTATATGTGTTCATGTGTTATATTTTACACTTTTTTTTTTTTTTTGCCAAATAAGATATGACAGCAAAACCACTTTATATGTATGTATTTCTATCTTTAATTGTATGTTATTTTATCTTGAATATAGCCCATGCCTGAACCTTGTGCTGAACAATAGGTCTTATGATGAAAAAATTCAAAAGAATTGGAACTGCTGCTCACATTTTCTGTCTTAAGATGTCTATCACTTACGTTGATTATGTGCGTATTGATTATTAAGTCCCATTTAACTTCAGTGCCTTGAGCTGAACACTTTTTTTGGGGATTTTCTTTTTTGGGTATGGCCAGTCACCTGCAACCGCAGCCACGTTCATGCGCAAACTTTACTGCTGATTCGGGAGAGTGTAGACATCCACGTCTCTCCTCCTCCGCCAACTGCTTTTTACACATAGAGCGGAGTCAGGAGAGGACCTTTCATTTGCGGCTTTAGCATGCAGTCATTGGCGCCCGATCAACCAGCTATTCCACTGATTTTAAACACTCCCGTGAAATATGTGGTCGAAAAAAATCTGCCAAATATTCTCAAGTCTTTTCATAACAATAAATAAGTAGCTGTAAATTCAAATGCAAGCCGAAACATTTACCAAATTGTAAAATCATATCCATGCATTACATGGATAACAATATATTTTTGTTATAAAGTCACAAACCTTATTCCCGATGGATAATAAGGACGCTGCACTGTTAATTGCTGCCTGTGACTAGTCGAAAAGAATTTGGCCACTCACAGTCTCACAAATTTGTCTGACCTAGTTACATCATCAGACAATATGAAGCATTGTCACAGCATGGAGATTTACCCTTAATGTCAAACAATTGTGGTTGTGATAGCCGGGCACCAATCGTATACTGTCCATTGTTCCAACACCTTACCAGCTGTGTGTTTCAGGCATTGAAGAGAAAGCTGAAACATTCAGCCAAAACCTTTTTTTTCAGTGTTGCTACAATGTTCTATGTCCGACACTTTCGCATCAATACTTTTCTACTGATTGGTTGTAAAAGTTGTAGGTTCCAACAGTCACCTTACAGTCTTCACAGCAGCCATTGTCCCATAAAGAATATGGAAGCACCTCTGATGCCATTATTTGTGCGCATGGAATTTAATTGTGCGTCACCCAATGGACAGGTGTGAATTCTCCATTCCCCCTTACCCAGGTTTAATACAATTTGGCTGCATCCATTTATCTTCTCTCAAAATTTTACCTACCATTCTAGCGACATCTTTTCTCCACAGCACATAGCTGAAAGCTAGGTACTTCTGACTTACCTCACTTTGTGGTAACCAAGTCTGTGTCATCCCACATGGAAGCTGGTATATGCTAGTGAAGCAGCAACAGAATTAACTTACGACGAAAGGCCTCTCTTCAGAAGACGTGACAACATCCCCCTGCCACAGTGTGCAAATTGTGAAGAAAACAGAGTGGGGGGACGTGCATGCATACACGTTTTTACCTGAATATGCAGTACTTCACTTTGATTGATCTCACGCGAGGCGTGAGCAGTTTGTACTGAAGTTATGTGCTTAATTTGTTGTTTGGGAGTTATTATAACACACATTCAGAAAGAGAGACAAGTATCAGAGGGGGGGGGGGGATAATAGCATCCCAGCCTGGGATTAAAATTGCAAAGTGAGCAGTGGCAGGGAAATCCAAGCCAAAATGGACAAATCAAGAAATTTATACTTTCTGGTTATTGAGTAATCATTTGATCGTTAGTTAGGTTGTGCATTTGATTGAATTATATTTAATAATTATGATTGATTATAATATTTATTATTTATAATTACAATATTTTATTTATAATTAATATTACATACTTTATATATAATTATATATAGTATTTATAAATGTAATAATGTATTCTTTTTTTTTTTTAAATAATATGCTATTCAAACAAACCTGTGAATCCCCAATTGTTTATATATTTGTAACTTCACCATTTCCTAATAGCATTTGAACCTATATTCATTGGTGTGGCTCTAAAGTGGAATAAGAGAACAAACATTGAGGTGCATCACTTAATAATTATTTAATTATAGGCAAAGGAGATTTAAAGTGGGCTTCAATTGCAAATATTGTTCGAAGATGACAGAAAATTATCTGAAATGAAACTGTTTGCGTGAGTGTGAAATTGGAACAACTTTGATTTGTGTTGGTGAATAATGCTGGTGATCTATCAGACCTATTTTCAATACTGAAAAATGTGATTTGTTTAATAATTAGTTCAAAAGAAGCATCTAATTTAAACAAAATTCTGAAATAAATGATCATGATTATTTGGTCAGTGCCATGTTTCATTAAAAAAAACCATGAGATTCAAATCCACGTATTTGTCCTCAGGCTATACAGGCGTGTTGTTCCAGCAGAACAGAGATCAGATGCCCTCAAGGATATCCATAATGGATGCAGGGCACCAAGGCGAGGAGATAGTGAGACTAGGCTTGTTTTCCCCCAGGGGCCCGATGTGTAATAAAGACACTCAACGCAGAATAGGCTGCTGCCATGAACTGTGCGAAGAAGATACTAAGAGCGAAGAAGATAACCCCATTACACGAGGCTGAGGAATGATTGCATCATCCCGACAAATGAGGTCTGCACAGGTCTGCACAAGGACCTTGTGGTCTGTTATGCCTAACGGAGTCTCTTGAGCGGAAGGACCTTGTGGTCTGTTATGCCTAACGGAGTCTCTTGAGCGGAAGGACCTTGTGGTCTGTTATGCCTAACGGAGTCTCTTGAGCGGAAGGACCTTGTGGTCTGTTATGCCTAACGGAGTCTCTTGAGCGGAAGACATGGTGTCTCCATGTTGGCCATAGCCATTAACTGAGCAAACACCAGGAGACATTTTTTCCCAAGTGATCTTGTTAATTTGTATGCAAATGCTATTTTTGTCCATTTGCACATGATTGGACAGTCTGGATGTCCGCACATTTCAGCGATCTGTAATATGTAGTGGGAATGAAGCTGGAAAGGCCCGGAAACATGGTCACTCATGAGAGAAGCAAAGACACCACAAGAGATGTTTTGAACGATGATCATTTATAGAAGTAATCTAAAACTATGAATATGTAATAATAATAATAAAAATAAAAATACAATAACAATAAATACAATCTTCAATGATTTATCTTCACTCATGGTGCCATAACATACCAATCAGACTTATTCTGAGCAATTTATTCCAGAATAAATAATAATAGTGGTTCTATATCAAGGGACATACAAATGACTTGCAATGTCAGGCTGACACATGGTAATACTGCATTTAAATATATTTAATCTATATTCAGTTTTGCACAGTGTTGTCATAGTGTTGTACAAATGCAATGGCATTTGTAAATATGTTTCTGATAATAATTAATCAAACAAAACTAGTTTGGCTTACCAAAACTACCATCACCAACAATGCATTTTCCCTGCAAATGTAAAGGAATGTAAATGTTAACTGTAAAGGAAACGCAATGTAAATGAAGGAAGGCCAATAAAAGGAACCCGATGTTCATCCATTGTGACTTCAGGGCTTGATAGTACAGGTCAGGAACAGCAAGTACTCAGCCCACCTACCCCACACATCCCCAATAGCAGTCAGTTTGCCTTTCTCACATCGAGTTGTACTGTGGGACATGGACTCTGTGTTTGTGTGCAAGTGTATATATACATGCGAAACCTGACAGATCGTCATAAACCTGATGTGTACACTGTTCTTGCATTCAGCTGCATTCTGAATTACCTTTCTCTACCACAAGGTCAAATTTCACCCAGAACAGTATCTTTGACCCAAATGGTATACCTATTTTATGAAAACATCCTATTGGGATTTCTAGGTTAACGGTAGGGTTAACCTAGGAATCCCATTCATTATAAGCCTATACAAATGTTCTGTTAAACATTTCCTTGCAGAAATTGCATAGAAAAAATAAATTGCATCTCTGAACCTTTGTGAAAGGATACTCACAAAGGTTCAGAGATACGCTTAAGATATGCTTAAAATCTGCACATTGCTAAATTAATTGTTTATTACATGTGGGCAAACCATAAGTCATTGATGTTCAGCCTTGCAAAAAATCTGAATAAATAATCATAACTGCTCATGTGATTTTACTTCAGGGCATAGAAGGCTCGCAAGTTATTTATGGGATGCACAGTATTACAGGAGGTCCAGGTCTTTCGCCTTATATTCATCAGGGCACTCCTCCAGCAAAATAAAATAAAAATGAAAGTCCAACAGTGAGGTTAATATAAATCTAGTCAGAAAAAGCATAAAGTAAACTGCTTTAACTTTAATCCTTGTGTATTTTGGCCTGTCAAAATACTAATTAAGGCCCAATTCTCAAGAACCAGCCTGGCCTTTCCTCCAACTACTGTTTGCTCGTGTATTATGGATTGACCAGTAATGGTACTGACCCAAAGAGAATTTTGATTTGTTTTGTGTCATCTGCTAGGTCACGTAGTGGATGCCAGGATGGGTAGTAGAACATTTTTTTTCACATGAGGTAATATTAGTTCACACTAACCACGCCGTAACCATGCTGGAAATCTGATGAATAGCACCAAGGATAGATTTATAGACAGAAGAGTGTCTATACATCCACAAGGGTTGTTTTTCATTTAATTTCTCTCCACTGTAAAACTTTGGATTCCATCTCCACTACAGCCTTTTGATACTATGAGCTAGAGGTCTGCATCCTGACCCAAGTCTGACAGGGCCCAAAGGTATGCTGTGATAGGGCCGGGCCGTTACATTTTTTTTAAGTAGCAGTTGAATTTTGACAGCATTTGCTGCATCATCTTGAGGGCAATCTATAAACGCAATCTGTATCTGAACTGAATTTCTCTGGCTGGCTGGATGGTGCTAAAGCCCCATCGCTTGACGTCAAAGGCGGGGATCTCTTCGTCAGTGTTCTTCAGCTCAAAGTCAAAATACGTGAGCATGAGGAAGATAAACTGCCTCAGCTCATTAGTGGCAAAGAAGCGGCCAGGGCACATGGTGACCCCGGCACCCCAGGGCATGTTGTAGTACCTCAGCTTCTTCCCGTTCTTGTAGAAATCTGTCTTTTTGGTGCCCTCTGGTGTGAGAAAACGATCGTACTTGAAGCTGAGCGGATCTGGATGTACCTCAGGGTCCGTATGGACGGAGGTGTAGGGGAAGAGGGCCACCCCGTCACCCTGGCGAATTCTGTACTCTTTCCCGTCGGCCATCTTCAGGGACATGTCTTGCAGCACTGCCCGGGTGAGAATGGGGGTGGCCATTAGCCTGAGGGTCTCCTCGATCACGCCGTCCAGGACAGGTGTTCTGCGCAGCATGTCGCGAGTGAGATCGATGAGTGGCCCTCCTCGCTTCACCTCCTGCCCCGACTCTCTGAGTACTCCCTCCACCTCCTTCTGGACGGCCTTCATTGCTTCAGAGTGCTTCATGAGGTAGAGGAGCAGCCAAAAAGCGGAGGGTCCCGTGTTCCCCTGGGATACAAAGAGGAGTAGGAACATGTGCCGGTCCCGCATTGACTCATCCATACCATACTCTCTCCTGGCCTGCTGCTGATCCAGAATCCAGCCACTGGTGTTCTCCTTATTGCTCATCTTGCGTAAGGAAAGCACACTCCAGAACAACCTCTTCAGTCTCTCCGCCTCCATCTTTTCTCTGGGGGGCAGGACCCCATATGCAAGCCTGGGGAAGAGTTTGTCATACTTCCTGAATTCGTGAAAGAGCTTATCGGACTCTAATCGGTCGACTTCCCGGGCTTTCTCCAGGGTGCCAGAGGTCTTAGCCGTCTCGTTACCGAAGAGGGCCAAGTAACCTGCCCGGAAAATGATATTGTAACTGTAGTGAAACAGCCCATCCTCTTTCCAGATGCCCTGCTCTGTAGTGGAGCCAACACTGTGCAACATCAGGTTCTGTTGGTTGTACATCATAGCCTGGGTCATGACCACCAGGCCATCGCCCATCAGGTGCTTGTTGCTGGTCGCCTGCAGGTGCCTGTGTTCATTTCCAATGGATTGGTAGCCAAACACTCTTTTCACCAGATGCTTGGCAAACTGATTGAAATCGAGCTTAGTCTGTGCCTCTTTCACTATGCTGCCGAAGGACAGTGGATCCACGATGAAGGTGTAGTAGAAGCCACCTAGCTGCACTGTGAAAATGTCCCCATGCTTCTCTTTCATCCTCTGGAGGAATAGGGTGGTGTCATTCCGAAACTCCAGGATGTGACCCAGCCATGGTATGGAACCCTTGTCCAGTGGCGGCTCCCCAGGCCGCCGTTTGCGGAAAGCCCCGAGGAGATAGAGTCCCCCGATCAGGGATACCACCAGGGCAATCAGAACAGTCAGCAAAAGTCCCATCTTCTTTCAACTTGAGAGTAAATAAACTCCCTGTATTCCTCTGTATTTACAGCAATGGAAATACTCCTCCCCCGTCCATTGCAACACTACTTTGGTATTCAAATAGAGTGTGACACAGTTGTGACTAGGGATGTCAATTTGAAGACATTTCTTTACTCGATCATCGACAACGTTAACGACTAATTAATCAAACAAAACGTTAACATTTTGCCTATGACAGAAAATACTAAATGCGTGTTTTTAAATCAAATCTTTATTTTCACACCAAGATATTGATATATCCGTATAATTATTATTAAAATTATTACAATTATTAAACGTGAATGATGAATGACTCTAGTATAAATAGATGAATAAAAACGTCTCCTATTTAACTATACTAACGAGCGAACCTCATAAAAAATAACAAGAACGACTCACATAAACGCTTAATTTCACTGCTTGTTTCTTTGATAACAACTTGTAAACAATCTTATTTTCCAGTAAACTAATAAAATGATGTTAACAGACAATATTAAATGACACCCGTTTTAATTCTGAAGGTTTGTTTTTATAAAAATCATACAAATTGTATTAGGCAAATAATTCACATAGCCTATTCTCCGTCCAAAATTAATCTTTATATCGAAGGTATGACATAATACCGATACCGTAGCTTATTTTGGGAAGTAACCTAGGCTATTTCTTTAATTTTACTTGAGAGCCAAGACTCCCAAAGCTCTGCTACTAACGTTAGCTCTAGAAGAAACTCTGCAAGATAGACTACGACGTCATATCTGCGTCGGACTGCGTCGGAAACTGTCCGAGATGGCCGAAAAATCGGTGCCGCGTGAACTAAGGCGGAAATGACAACAGAAGATTAAGCAGGCACCTTGCCAGCTGCTCTCAGGCGCCTTCAACAACATCGCCGCACCTTCAAACAAACTAACGACAGAATTGGTTAGAGAGCGAGGAGAGAGTGATGTTTCCTCACGACAAACGCTGATAATTTCACAATATCGCCACCTATCTCGGCGTATTGATTCTGCTCTCAAAAATTTTTTTTAAATGAAATGTAACCCCCCCCTAAGTGTTCAAACACAGGTATAAGGGTTATTTATTAAATCCTACAATGTAATAGCAGTATTTTCTTCTTTCCCTTATCTGTTCTTTTTTATAATTTCACAATGAATATTTATTCAGTTTTTTCTTAGTATTGCTATATTTAAAAATATTTTTTATATAATACAATCCTTTATTGTTCTTCAATTAATGTGATTTTGTTTCGTAAAGTGAGCTTCTAGTATAACCTCTCTAGCATATTTCAGCAAATTACGTTGTGTACTTGCATTGGTTATTTACGTGCAAATAATAAATAATTGTGTTTTGAGAGTGTGGGATTGAGTAACATAAGGTTGCTACTCTGGTTATTATATACTGTACCGTACATGTACTTTCTTGAAGTAATGTTAAGCCTATATGAATATGAAAAGTACAATATTGGTAATGCTACACAAACAAATGTGTAGCAAAAAGTTGCCAATTCTCATTCTTGACTGCTTCTGTAATCCATCTGCCTTGAGATAAATTAGGAAAAAATTAACCCCTAACAGTAGGCCTACATAAAATCTGTTGACTGAACCAAAAAAGTGTATGAAGAAATTATAACAATAAAAAGGCCTGTCAAAATATAGGTAACTTATATTATTCAATACCTTATTCAACTATATTTGTAATTATACCACTATAGAAAAGTAGATTCAACTTTGTTAGAAAAAGTGGTTTGTTTTTGTAACAGCTTAAGTGTAAAATCCTAATTGGACTGTTGTCCAAAAAAAGTGTCCTCTCCAGAACATTTGGTGTGAGCATATAGAACATTAAGGTAGGACCGCCAAATGATTGGAAAATGAAACTCATTAATTTATTTCAAAGTATTTGGATGTCTTTTGATGGGAAAAAACTGTTACCTAATCAATATTTCTTTTCACCATCCTTGTTGTCAGTAAGACAGACACCTTATCAAGATCTGAAGGTATGACCTGCTGTCCGTCATTGTGTTGAGAAGTGGAGTTTTCTCTCTCCAGATGGGACAGTGTATAGCCAGGCCTCTGCATGTCACATTCCAGCAGAGGGGACCACATACAAACAACCCAATGCCATAATAACATGAAGGGTATTAACAATTAAACAACATTAAGCAACACAACCTGGATACAATGCTGTACATCCATCGTGCAAATTGTTGTAAGATTAATGATTGAGATTACAGATCTAACACTGCTATTATGACTATGGGTTATTAGATGTGGGTGGTCTGGTCTCCAGAACAAAACAGATAAATTATACCATCAATTAAGCAAAGAGAACATTTTCAGAATATTTATTTCACACAACATGTAGGACTGTAGGACTATTCCCCTCCACCACCATTCAAGCCACAATGACACCGGGTCATTTTGTATGTTTATTGTCAAATCAGAAATATATGAACAATGATTGGTGACAGGTAAAAGGAAGACAACATGTTGATATTGGAATACATCTTATGCAAATACAATTCTATTTATCCATACATTACCATAACTGGCAAGGAAAATGTCATCTTTCTTGACATTGTTCCCTCAAAACACATAACGACTCCCAGTATCCTAATGTCCCTATATGTACTATAATAGTTATTCATTCATACAAACTAAATTTATCTTGTTAAAGACATTGAATGGCATTCAATTCAATACGTTCATCGTCAGGGTCCAATGGGACCACGTGCTGTCATGTAATTTGAATAAATCATGAACACTGACATTATGAGTAGCTGAATCATGTATGCTATGTAATGTTTTAGTGTGAAAACAAATCTCAACAGACTTGTCAAGTAAAGGATATATACAGTGAACAGTGAATATTTTTTCCTATGTTTTGGCTCTGTATTCCAGCACTTTGGATGTGAAATGATACAACGACTGTGAGGCTAAAGTACAGACTGTAAGCTTTAATTTGAGGGCATTTTCAGAAGAAGGCTGGAGTACAGGCCTGGCATCTTCAATGCATTAACTGTACAACTCTCAAAGAAAAAGTCCCATGAAAGAGACATTTCTCATTTATATTGGTACAGATATTCTGCAATAAAATATGCTTTAGAACCACCACTCAAATGTCTATGAAAACATGCATGTAAGTTATGATACTTAACATAGCTACATAGATTCTCACATTACAATGTATGACTACCGATGGCTACGATGTCTTCTGGGTTTAGATGAACTAAAATGACATGTCTACCATGTTTGCTAGTCTAAACAGAAATGACAGGTGTAGTTTAGGCCATCTCATGAATTGACAGACAAGAAACAGCTGAATATGAGCAATAGAACATAAGCAGCCTAATTTACAGGTATGTTACCATAACAGATGACAGCTTAGCTCAGGGGTAGGCAACCCTGGTCCTAGAGAGCCGCAGGGTCTGCTGGTTTTTGTTGTTACTCACCACTTAATTGGTCAATTAGAGCAGTTGATTACACAGTTAACTCACCTCACCTGGTTTCTTTGGTCTAATTAGTTGCTGTGTTTAAGGTGAAAACAAAAACCAGCAGACCCTGCGGCTCTCTAGGACCAGGGTTGCCTACCCCTGGCTTAGCTAAATAATTTAGTTATTCGATAATGAAACGGCACCCAGCGCTTTAATTCCAATGGAAATGATACGTACTTATTCAAGAACTTTAATAATAATAATAATAATACATTTTACTTATAAGGCGCCTTTCAAGGCACTCAAGGTCGCCGTACAACAATATAAAAACAGTTAATACAAATACAAATACAAATGCAAATACAAATACAAATAATCAAATTTTTTTTAAAAGAAAAATGCAAGAATAAAAAAAGATGCAGCAGAGCACCAATAGCAAGTTATACATATGCCAGCCTAAACAGGTGAGTTTTGAGGTGAGTTTTGAATAGTGAAATGGAGTCGGTGTTTCTGATGTCAGGGGGGAGGGAGTTCCAGAGGCGAGGGGCAGAGCGGCTGAAGGCTCTCTTTAATTGGAGTTTCACTGTGGCACAATTCAGGGTGATAGCCAAGTCGCGTAGAAAAAGATAAATATTGACTACTCAAACAATACGTCATGAAATAATGTAACTCAGTATTAAAACAACCTTCATTCGTTCTCCTCCATTTCTTCAAGATTTTGAAGTAAAAAGGACATCTGTGTCGCCTCCAAGTCACCCGCAACCACAAACAACACGGCTAATTCCTTCATGTTGTTTTTCTCCCAGCCGGTTTAAGAAACGTCTGAAACTGTCCCAGTTGGATCTGCTCAGGCGATTTTCATTTCCGCCTGAGGCAGGTAAGCCGACTGCTCACCGATGTCTACTCGAACACGCCCACTGTGTTCACCCGCTACTGAGATGCGGGGAGAAGCATAGACTTTTCCTTAACTCCAGCCATTAGGCCAGGAGTTCAGACGGTAGCCTATTTTCTCTCGTTGTTTTCGTCAGATCTGTTATGGTGCTACGTAAAAAACAACGGATGAGTTGTGAACACAGCGTAAGGCGGGCTCGCCTCGGGATATTCTAACAGACAGTTTTTTTTCTGTCTCCCATTTAGGCAATCGGAGATTTTTGTTATCCCTGCCTGCATCCGCTTTGCTACACGCCACTGTAACGACTAATTAATCGATCGTCGATTAACCGTTAACCTTAATCCTTGTGACACATTAACTATTTCCCAGCTGACTTCTGTCTACTACATGTGAACTTTTTAGACAATGAGGGTGATGTTTGGACGTGTATTTATTTTTAACACGCATAAATAATAGGTGCAGCACTCAGTAAGTCAAGAATGTCCTAATATAAATCTTTGTTGCCAAACTGAAAAAGAAACAGAATGATGGCATGAAATGGTTAAAAATGGTTCTCGTAAAATTGTTAATGAATTTAAAGCAACAAAGGGAGAAATATTACACAATGAGAACCACTGTGTTGGTTTGGAAGTTATCGGATACAGGAGAACTGACACGAAGAACAAGAACATTGTATAATATGTATTATATTAAAGTATTGCAACATAAAGAATAAGCTGACTCCCGTCTAGCCAACTCCCGACCCGAAATGTTATGGTCAAAAAAAATAATTAAAGCTACTTCGGAGTCTTGATTATTAAACCGCGATGACTGGGCTTTAAAAAAAATCTAACATTGAGCAAGAAACCCACGGCACCTGCCTGCTCTACCGTCATAGCGGAGAGGAAGCTGCAATTTAGGTTCCCCACCAATCTGAGCAATGGGAACTGAGGGAGTGATAGCCTGAGCGGCAGGTGTGGATGCTTGGTGTGAAACTGTGAGTAATCGCATACCCTCCGCCAACTCGCGGAGCCAGCCCTCTTGAACCCTCATTTGGGTATTAAGCTGACTATCTTGATTAGCCAGTAACTGCTGGTTGGCCTCAGTACCCCTGATGTATTCCTCAGATTTTCATAAATTGGCATAAAATTTCCTTTAAGATTTGTCTACTATTCTTTCAAATGTTACCCACTGCTACAGTTATTAATTCATTGCTGTATTTAAACACAAGACATTTGGCAACCCCCGTTCAGTAATGTTATCAGTTTATTATCGCATTGATATCTTTTCACTCAGTCATGATATAAATGTCATAGTCCGTTCTTGAATAAGAAATCAAGTCCTCAATTTGGAAACATCTGCGATAGCAGTATCTTGGGTTCAAGGACATGTTACATTTCTTGACAATAAAATTACATTACAGCATATTATTAAAGGTTGCAATTATCCCCTATCGACCATATTCACCACATAATGTATTCATACATTAAAAACATTTAAAGCATAAAATTGAAGTGTTATGCTAAATACATTCCAAGTGATACCACGATATATTGCCAGCATGAAGCAAGACATTTCAAATGACGATGAATTGCCAATATGTTTTAAAACAAATTTCTAATTTACAAAGGACCGCTACCCAGATAGCAAGGACACATTGAATCAATGTTGAATTAACATAAGATGAAGCATTGATTGTTTGATACGGTGTTTTACTTTTACAGTAAGTGAATAGAGGCTAGTTATATGTTGGCTTTGCTCATGCAGGAGCACGGTTTGGAAAAAAACAGGCCTGTTGCTTCCTACTCTAGAGGATGGGGAGCCACATAATTGTTTTCATGTTTCAGATCAAGTTCTCTCTCCCCGTCCTGACCTCGCCACCACTCCCTTTCAAATGCAAACTTTGAGATTTTTTGTTGACGGTTCTGCCAGTCTCTGTCCCCACACAGGTGACAGTCAATTTGGCTACGCAGTGGTGACGCATCATCAAGTTCTGGAGTCAGCCCGCCTTCCTGGACACCTCTCAGCGCACGCTGCTGAACTTTTCGCACTCACACGCGCCTGCTGTTTGGCTGAAGGTAAAACTGTGTTTTTTTTCCACTGACAGCAGGTATGCTTTTGGAGTAGTGCACAAATTTGTAACACTTTGGAAGCACAGAGGCTTTCTCACTTCAATGGGTAAAGCTATACAGAATGGACACTTGGTGAGCTGCCTCCTAGAGGCCATTCTTTTACCTGCATCCATTGCTATTTGTAAATGCACTGCCCACACAAGCCTGCCAGCTGTTATCTCTCAAGGTTACTCTGCTGCTGAGCCCCCAAGGCTACAGCATCAGCCCCTCCCAACACAATTCTCAGTCTGCTCACACAAGCTGCTGATTCCACAGAGACACCACTGGCCTCTGTCCAAGACTGTCTAATTGGGGCTACTCCCCAGGAGAAGGCCAAATTGACGCGGGACAGCACCTACAATGACAGAGTTTGGCTAGGCCCCACTGGTAAACCCTGTTTACCTCGGTTTTTATTTCCTTACTATGCTAAGTTGACACATGGATTTGATCATGTGTCAAAAGGGGGAATGATATCTTTGCTGTCTAGACATTGGGACACGAGTGGATTTTCCACCGATGAAAAACATATTTTTTTGTGAAAAATATGTTATTTGTGTTGTAAATAATTCTTGGCGGGGCCAGAATGTTCCAAATGTGGCCCACCCTGCTGCACAAGAACCTTTTGAATATCTTATGATGGATTTAATTGAACTTAACCCATGCAGAGGTAAGAAATATTGTTTGGTGTTCAAAGTGGTTTTCAAAATGGGTTGAAGTTCCATTGTGCTTACCACTCCCAGAGTGGGGGGGGGAAGTTACTGTGTTCAGCTAACCAATGTTCTGAGATCTGTGCACCAACAGGTTAAAGCACCTCTTGGGTTCACGCCAGCCACTGCAAAAGAGCTCCACCAGCGCCACAGGAGGGATAAGGGTGAAAGACCCACCTCGACCGACGCGTAGGGCGACGACGTTTCTCACGGAGTTTAAAAACTCAAAGAGAACCACCACTTCAAGGAGCACGTGACGGTAATATCAGCTCCCAACATGCCACACTACAGCCAGAGAGAAGAGGGGTACAACCTCTTCAGAAGAGCAGGCTGCAAGCATGCCTAGCAAGCCTCATAACTGTGTTACCCATTCTCCTGATTCATGAGCTCTACATCAAAGCCACTGAGCCAAACAGTACAGCTGTAATGACTCAGAGGCCTAAAAGGTATGCCACCACTGGGAACGAAGATTGGCTGCCACAAGGAATTGCGAGGCATCATTATGCTACTAACTCTTGGTGGCGCTATGCTGAGTGGACTGCAAAACAACACTTTGACCAGTCTTGTTATGTTTGCTCTCACATGCCTCATTCCACAGCAGACCCTCTTCTACAGGTACAGAATCTGAAGGATGAGCATGCAATATGTTTAAGTGCTCACCCAGGTATGAGAAAACGGTGGAGTGAAGCCAATTTCTCTGTGCCATTAAATCTGTCAAGATTGCATTCTCCAGTGTTTAACAAGAATTGTTTTTTCCTGAATGATTACCTAGCATGGCCACAGGTATCATGGAAAATGCCTGGTCCAGTCGTAATTAAACATGATATGAAGTTTGAATTGTGTGTTATAGGTAATGGTTCTAATGCACTGGGAAAGTTAGACAGGGATCAGTGTAAAAGAGTTGTTTGTGACTGTCCGGCCATACAGCTGCATGATTGTTTTGAATGTCTGAATAATCTTTCTAGTTCCTGTAGAAAGGACCCAGATATGGTTGCTTATGTGTGCGGGTCGAACCAGGCACACGCAATCTCATTACCTTGGGATAGCACACTAACTGCCAACTGCTCCGGAGCCGTGCCCCCCTGACGCCTTGGGAGCAGGATGTTAGGTGATTGGTATTGGCTGTGTGGGCCTTCAGTTTATACAGCTCCCCCCCCCCCCCCCATGACTGGAGTGGAGTTTGTGCCCTCATTGCCTTATATGATTCCACATACATGATTCCTGACTTATCCACATATAGTTCTACTCGTATTTCTTTGCTGCTGTGGCACACCTTTGATACGTGCTTGTATTACACACCTCACCCAAGCTGCAGTAGGTCAGTATCTCCAGTTTAATGTCCCCAATCCTGAGCAGGATGAGGGGATCCTTCTTAAACAATTTCCAGATGTTTACTGACTCCGCTATGGGATATATGATGTTGGCCCACCCTAACTGAGGTGGGATGGGAAACAGGACAGTGGTGTAAGTTGAAAAGTTTGAAGGTCGACAGTTTCGAGAGTGGTACTAAAAGTGTACCATATAAATGGTTTTCTTTTTCTTTATACTTACTATTGCTAGTAGTGATTTTATGTATGTTAAGAAATAATCAGTAGTACATTTATAATCAAAACTTTTCCTTATAACTACTTTCTTTTTTCTTTTACCAGTGTAATGATTTACATTACATTACATTATAGGCATTTAGCAGACGCTCTTATCCAGAGCGACTTACACAACTTCTTATTACATTTATCCATTCATACA
Source organism: Ilyophis sp. 1 JC-2022 (assembly GCA_022702515.1). NCBI lineage: Eukaryota > Metazoa > Chordata > Actinopteri > Anguilliformes > Synaphobranchidae > Ilyophis > Ilyophis sp. 1 JC-2022. The sequence continues at coordinate 26,377,049 of CM040395.1, read as the reverse complement.
GCTGGATATATACTGAAGCAATTCAGGGTTAAGTAGTACTCAAGGGTACAAACAGGCAGTGTGTGTATCGGGGAAACGACCCTGCACCTTTTTTACAACAAGTCCCCCTCCTTAACCATTATACTACACTGCCGCTATTTACTATGTAATCATTTATTGTGTATTAAAGTAAGAAAATTGGATTGTTATCATAGAATGATAAAAGGGGGAAATGTAATGGAAATTTTCTTATTTACATTGTGTGTGTTCATTTAGAGATATATGTTAATTAAGAGACAAACACATTATTAACATTTAACACTTTAATTAATGATTTATCTTTGATTATCCATTTAGTCTAATGCAGAGGTAAGGGATAGAGGGTTTTAGCCAGCACATGAGCTGGGGCACCCCGGTTCCTCTGTGTCTGGCCCACATCAATAGAAGGTCATGCATGACGGTGAAGCAAATGTTATGTCCTTGCTTAGGAAACATCTTTCAATGGCTGTCTCCTTCTTGACCAGGGAGGTGGCCATCGAGGCCAAGGGTTAACACATGTCCCTGAGGAGAGAATGTATATCTGTATTTTGTCTTTCATCTATCTGTATTTCTCTTGTGCTTAGAAATCCGCCCTCTGTGACATAGCCTGTAAAAAAAGTTATAAATGTCTTCTGTACTTCCTGATCATTAGAGAGAGGGGAAGGAGGACTCTCTCATTAATTTATCTTCAAATAAAAATACTAATTATTATACACACGGATTTTGTGTGGTTTTGTTTTGACACTTCTTTGCTGCTTCACTGGGGTAAGTGAGATTTTCACGACACACCTTTCTTTTTTAAACCAGGATCTTGCTGATACAAAATGTGGTATATTTTTTTCAGGTATTTTTTTATTGTGGTTGGTGAAAAATGTTAATAAAAATTCGATTTTTGGGTAAAGTTTTTTTTTGGCAAGAGTTCCTGCACTAGAAAACAACTCACAAGATGAGCAAAATGTCAAACTTTCTCAGTTTGAGAAGAAAACAAATGAACACAGATGTAGATTCCATTTGTCTTATTGTTATTGTAATGCCCCTACAATGCAATTGTTGTACCCTGTCAAATACACTGTATGTTTTCTCCTCGTTTACCCTTTTAACAGGATATCATTTGGAAAGCTTGTAGGTGCAAAACATGTTTGTCGAAATAAATAATATATTTTTTTAATGAACTCAGAGGATGCCAATTTCATACCATTCTTGGAATTAATTGACAAAAAAACAGTTAACAGCCTGCTTTCAAAGGGGTTTGGTGAGGATGGCACAGTTACCATGACAAAACTGCTCAATTTAAGTCTCATGGGGCACAGATAAGACTTGTTCAAACTCTTTAGGGAAATCTTGGAATCACATTGTTGTTTACCCCAGTTCATTGCCCCCTGGAAAACAGTGCCATCTTTAGTCCTATTTCTGTCTGTAGCTCAAAATTATTTTATCAGTTGTAATTTCACATACAATGTACATACACAAACATGTATAAAAATACTGCAGTGAAAACATACGCCACATTTATAATGACACAGAAATCTGTTATCCCTGCTTCAGAATATTTGGTGTTCCCATATTGGGAGAAAAAAAATCACATTAAAATTTAAATTAATTATTTGTAATTGTGCACATATTTATAAAAATACATTTTATTTTAGCTAAAGTCCAGTATATCTTTAGCTGAACCAAGACTTGCATCTGCTGGTTTACCTCAAGTAATGCAAATTAATCATTTTCAACCATTTACCACGACTCAAAAATTCACTGAACGTCTTCCACCACTGTCAGTTCAATCCCGGTATTGTGATCGGAAGATGTGCTTGTGCTGCCCGTATCCCGTATGCTCTTCTTCTGTCACAGGCTTTTTCCAGGATTTTAAAGAGGCAGCTACGGAATCTTTTGTTCACAAAGGCATATAGAATGGGATTCAGACAGGTGTGCGTGAAGGCCAGGCTTTCTGTGACTTGGATTGCAAGGTCTAGCCATTGGCTGGTGGCGCAGTCGGAAATCACGTGGAGGTCTTGAAGGGTGTGCAAGAACAAGACCAGATTGTACGGGAACCAGAGCACAAAGAAGACCACGACCAAGGCGACCGCCAGCTTCAGAGTTCTGGATTTATTCCTGACCTTTATTTTAACCGCAACCCAGTAGATGCTCAGATAGAACAGAAGCATTGCGATGAACTGCACTACTTGTGGTTGTTTTTAGAGATGTTAGAGACGTTTTATACTCGTGCTACAAGTTTTTGGCCTGTGCTACAAAACTATCAACCTCTGTAGCACCAGTGCTATGTGCAAAAAAAAGTTAACGTACAGCCCTGTATTGTATCTTTATTTTCAAAAACATGTATAAGGATGCCTTGCACCAATATTTCCAGAAAATAAAACAGAAAATGATATCTCAGATTTATGTTAACCCTTGAGAGCGTAGAGGAATGAACAGTTTAAATTGTTTTAAATATTATCAAACAAATTCAACATCTGCCAAACAAACAAAAACATTGTTTTTACAAAACTTAAAGTTAAAACATAAAGCTAAAACTATGCACAACAGATTCAATAATAAATGTTCCATCATAAATGTTATTTGTCAGTTTTAGCTTTTTAAAAAAACATTAATTGTGTAATTTTTTGTGTTACTCTACATTGACAATCACAGAGATCAGTTGCTACTAAAACATACAATAAAAATGTGTTTAGAAGCAAAAAATGTTTTATAAAAAATAGTAAACAATAATTTGAATCATACCAAGCTTGGCAGCATTTGCTGCATCATCTTGATAGCCAATCTATAAACGCAATCTGTATCTGAACTGAATTTCTCTGGCTGGCTGCATGGAGCCAAAACCCCATCGCTTGACGTCAATGGCGGGGATCTCTTCGTCAGTGTTCTTCAGCTCAAAGTCAAAATACGTGAGCATGAGGAAGATAAACTGCTTCAGCTCATTAGTGGCAAAGAAGCGGCCAGGGCACATGGTGACCCCGGCACCCCAGGGCATGTTGTAGTACCTCAGCTTCTTCCCGTTCTTGTAGAAATCTGTCTTTTTGGTGCCCTCTGGCGTGAGAAAACGATCGTACTTGAAGTTGAGCGGATTGGGATGTACCTCAGGGTCCATCTGAACAGAGGTGTAGGGGAAGAGGGCCACCCGGTCGCCCTGGCGAATTCTGTACTTTTTCCCGTCAGCCATATTTAGGGACATGTCTTGCAGCACAGCCCGGGTGAGAACGGGGGCGGCCGTGAGCCTGAGTGTCTCCTCAACCACGCTGTCCAAGACAGGTGTTCTGAGCAGCATGTCGCGAGTGAGATCGATGAGCGGTCCTCCTCGCTTCACCTCCTGCCCCGTCTCTCTGAACACTCCTTCCACCTCCTTCTGGACGGCCTTCATTGCTTCAGAGTGCTTCATGAGGTAGAGGAGCATCCAAAAAGCGGAGGGTCCCGTGTTCCCCTGGGATGCCCAGAGGAGTAGGAACATGTGCCGGTCCCGCATTGACTCATCCATACCATACTCTCTCCTGGCCTGCTGCTGGTCCAGAACCCAGCCACTGGTGTTCTCCTTATTGCTCATCTTGCGTAAGGAAAGCATACTCCAGAACAGCTTCTTCAGCCTCTCCGCCTCCATCTTCTCTCTGGGGAGCAGGACCCCATATGCAAGCCTGGGGAAGAGTTTGTCATACTTCCTGAATTCGTGAAAGAGCTTATCGGACTCCAAGCGGTCGACTTCCCGGGCTTTCTCCAGGGTGCCAGAGGTCTCAGCCGTCTCGTTGCCGAACAGGGCCAAGTAACCTGCCCGGAAAACGATATTGTAACTGTAGTGAAACAGCCCATCTTCTTTCCAGATGCCCTGCTCTGTAGTGGAGCCAACACTGTGCAACATCAGGTTCTGTAGGTTGTACATCATAGCTTGGGTCATGACCACCAGGCCATCGCCCATCAGGTGCTTGTTGCTGGTCGTCTGCAGTTGATCGTGCAAATTTTCATTGGATTGGTAGCCAAACACTCTTTTCACCAGATGCTTGGCAAACTGGTTGAAATCGAGCTTAGTCCGCGCCTCTTTCACTATGCTGCCGAAGGACAGTGGATCCACGATGAAGGTGAAGTAGAAGCCACCTAGCTGCACTGTGAAAATGTCCCCGTGCTTCTCTTTCATCCTCTGGAGGAACAGGGTGGTTTCATTCCGAAACTCCAGGATGTGACCCAGCCATGGTATGGAACCCTTGTCCAGTGGCGGCTCCCCAGGCCGCCGTTTGCGGAAAGCCCCGAGGAGATAGAGTCCCCCGATCAGGGATACCACCAGGGCAATCAGAACAGTCAGCAAAAGTCCCATCTTCTTTCAGTCTGAGAGTAAATGAACTCCCACAGAATTTATCTGTATTTACAGCAATGGAAGTACTCCTCCCCCGTCCATTGCAACACCCCTTTGATATGTGGCATGTGACACAGTGAAACATTAAAACATTAACTATTTCCCAGCTGATTCTGAATTTTTTAGACAATGAGGGTGATGTTTGGACATGTATTTTTTTTTACATGTAGAAACAATAGGTGCAGCACTCAGTAAGTTAATAATGTCCAAATATAAATATCTGTTGCCAAACTGAAAAAGAAACAGAATGATGGCATGAAATGGTTAAAAATGGTTCTCATAAAATTGTTAATGAACAACAGAAACAAAGGGAGAAAGATTACACAATGAGAACCACTGTGTTGATTTGGAAGTTATCGGATACAGGAGAACTGACATGAAGAACAAGAACATTGTATAATATTTATTATATTAAAGTATTGCAACATAAAGAAGAAGCCGACTCCCGTCAAGCCGACTCCCGACCCGAAATGTTATGGTCAAAGACTGATTCAATTTCCTTCATAAGCGTCTTAGTGGTAGCTATTTAAAATCGGAGATTCAAAGGAGTAGCCCAATCAAGCGCAGACCCAGAAAGTAGTGAAAAAATCAAAGCTACTTCGGAGTCTTGATTATTAAACCGCGACGACTGGGCTTTAAAAAAAATCTAACATTGAGCAAGAAACCTACGGCACTTGCCTGCTCTACCGTCATAGCGGAGAGGAAGCTGCAATTTAGGTTCCCCACCAATCTGAGCAATGGGAACTGAGGGAGCGATAGCCTGAGCGGCAGGTGTGGATGCTTGGTGTGAAACTGTGAGTAATCGCATACCCTCCGCCAACTCGCGGAACCAGCCCTCTTGAACCCTCATTTGGGTATTAAGCTGACTATCTTGATTGGCCAGTAACTGCTGGTTGGCCTCAGTACCCCTGATGTATTCCTCAGATTTTCATAAATTGGCATAAATTGCCTTTAAGACTTCTCTACTATTCTTTCAACTGTTACCCACTGCTACAGTTATGAATTAATTGCTGTATTTAAACACAAGACATTTGGCAACCCCGGTTCAGTAATGTTATCAGTTTATTATTGCACTCAGTCATGATATAAATGTGATTTACACTACAGTATGTGAAATGCACTCATCCTTGAATAACCACTCAAGTCCTCAATTTGGGAACATCTGTGATAGCAGTAACTTGGGTCCAAGGATATGTTACATTTATTCACAATAAAATGATATTACAGCATATTATTAAAGGTTTCAAATATCTCCTATCAATAATGTACACCACATAATGTATTAATACATTTAAAACATTTAAAACATAAAATTAAAGCATTATTCTAAATTAATTCCAAGTGATTGCACAATATATTGCCAGCATCCCATCTTGCATTGATTCATCTTGTACCCACAACATATATTTCACTCTGGGAAATGGAGGCAGCAGGGGAAAGGGAATAATGGAACTAAATATCATTGTCGTTATTGCAATGTAAATTATTATTTCCAAGTCAACCAAACACACCTGCCAAGAGACCCAGTATTGCTCGCCACCAACTAGACTACAATTTAAAATCCATTTTCTGGCATAAAGGGTAATGCTAACACCTTTCTTTTTTAAACCAGGACCTTGCTGATACAAAATGTGGTATATTCTTTTCATGTATTTTTATATTGTGGTTGGTAAAAAAGTTGAATAAAAATTAGAGTTCCTGCACTAGAAAACTCACAAGATGAGCAAAATGTTTGAGAAGAAAACAAATGAACACAGATGTAGATTCCATTCGTCTTATCGTTTTGAAAATCTGTAATGCCCCTACAATGCAATTGTTGTACCCTGTCAAATACACTGTATGTTTTCTCCTTGTTTACCCTTGTAACAGGATATCATTTGGATATCATTTTTCATTAATTGACAAAAAAAACAGTTAACAGCCTGCTTTCAAAGGGGTTTTCTCAGGATGGCACAGTTACCATGACAAAACTGCTCAATTTAAATCTCATGGGGCACAGACTGACATCTGCTGGTTAACCTTCAGTAATGCAACTTAATCATTTTCAACTATTTATCACTCCTCAGAAACGAATTTTGCCAGCCAGCATGACTGGTCAGAGCTGTGAAGTAAAATTCATACCAAAGAATTAAGTTTTAAGTGAGAAGTTTGGCTCTGTCAAAATCTGCAAAAGACAGAAAATTCAAATGAGCACCACCAAGCCAGACCTCATCTCTCTACGCCATCTACACTTCCAGTTCTCCATTTTTTATGTCTGACTGCTATACAGTTCTGTATCTATGTTGGTCTACTGTATTTGAAACATATACTCATCACTGGCCAGATTTAAAAAAAATATATATTTACAAAAACATTTACAGTATCTGAGTAGTGTTCTGGGTATGTTCCAAAGGAAACAGTCAGTTGTAAAAGAAATCTGAAAATCATTTTCAGAAACAAATGAAACCTTGTAGATGACTATATCCAACAGTTTGCTCAGTAAATCCAGAGGCTGTTATAGGTGGCTTTTAGTGGTGTACTGCAGGCTATGGGTGTCACACATATGCATTGGTCACTAGTACATTTTATAGAAAAAAAATATATTTTACTGTGTACATTGTGCACAAATGATGCATTACATTTTGTAATAATACAATGACTAAAATATATAATATACTGACTTTATGTATTATTTATAACATAAAGGTGGGATAACATCTGGATAAGAAATAAAAATGAATGCAATTAGACGGTATTGGAGTTGGGCTTTTGGAAATTGAACCTGGATCTCACAAGTAGCAGGAAAAGCATCACATCGCTCTTTCAGTTCAGCCGGGCGTGGGAGGTTGCTTTTCGATTCCAATCATTTTGAAGCTCAAAGTCCCCTCCTTGTTCGGATTCATAAAAATTCAGTGAACGTCTTCCACCATTGTCAGTTCAATCCCGGTATTGTGATCGGAAGATGTGCTTGTGCTGCCCGTACACTCCAGTGAGTATGCTCTTCTTCTGTCACAGGCTTTTCCCAGGATTTTAAAGAGGCAGCTACGGAATCTTTTGTTCACAAAGGCATATAGAATGGGATTCAGACAGGTGTGCGTGAAGGCCAGGCTTTCTGTGACTTGGATTGCAAGGTCTAGCCGTTGGCTGGTGGCGCAGTCGGAAATCACGTGGAGGTCTTGAAGGGCGTGCAAGAACAAGACCAGATTGTACGGGAACCAGAGCACAAAGAAGACCACGACCAAGGCGACCGCCAGCTTCAGAGTCCTGGATTTTTTCCTGAGCTTCATTTTAACCGCAACCCAGTAGATGCTCAGATAGAACAGAAGCATTGCCAGGAAGGGTATAAGAAATCCTATAATGTTCAGTTGGAACTTCATGAAAATTCTCCACGGTGACATGTCCTCACCTCCGAAATCGTGAGAGCAGGTTTTCTTCCCGTCAAACTCCTGCAGCTTCACAAAGTTCAGATCCGGAGCCGCAGCCAAAAAAGAAACAGCCCACACCACAACACACATCACATAGCTCTTTCCAAAGCTGTTGTTAGGAGTGGCCCAGACAATGTTCAGATATCTATCCAGGCTGATACATGTAATGAAATAGATGCTGCTGTACAAGTTGACTGTGTAAATCAACGTGAGGACCTTGCACCCAACGTCACCGAAGATCCACTCGGAGTGGGCGTACACTGCCCAAAACGGGAGCGTCACCGCAAACAAAATGTCAGAGACGGCCATATTTAGAAGATATATAGATGTTACGCTAGAAAGTTTTATGTATTTGATCAAGATAAAGGCCAGAAGTGTGTTTCCCACAATGTCAAGAGTGCACACAAAGGTGTAAAAAACAGGCAGGAAAATCCTCCCGAATGCCTTCACGTGGGCCTTTTCACACAGTCCATAGCCTTGGTGAGAGTCATAAGCATAGTAGTGACTGTAATCATATTCGGAACCAAATTCTCGAGGAGAGGTCACTGAGATGTCAGGCTCTGGCATGTTGCTTCAAGTAAACGCAGCTGAAATTAAAAGATTAAAGAATAATGAGGTTATTATTGAAAGGTTACAAATGTCAGAGGAGCATCTTCTAGGTACAAGTTTCATAATACAAGTCTCATTTCATGACCAAAACCACCCAATCAGACTTAAGCCATGTGTGAAAACCATCATGTTTAGCAAACAAATAAAACACTGCTTCACTCACAAAGTATTCCTTTATGGTGTTGTCAGACCAAAACCTGGAAATCAGCTATTTTGTCACATTTTTGTCAGTAAAATAGTTTCATTAAATAGTTTCACCCGTGCGTAGTGCATTCAATATGAGCAGCCATTACTTATGTATGAGGGGCCGTTTAGGCCAAAATTCATAATTGCCTCGCATATACACGTATACAATGACTCACATTCACTAGTGAGGCTCTCATGCACACTGAAAAAGCTTGTACATAACATCTACATGCTTGCACACACCGTAAATCTTCTCATATACACACAAAGAGCTCACATATTCACAAGTGAAGCTCCCTGTGAGGGTTTGTGCAAAATAACGATGAGCCAAACGTGGCAAAGGAAAAAGGGATATAAATTCCCTGGCCGTAGACAAACAATAACACACCACTATAAAACGGGCTAGCCTCGCAAACACGGGCAGAGAGGAGACTCTGAAAGTCACCACTAAATAAAATAGTGAGAAGAGGAAAAAAGGAAAAACAAGGCACCTTCGGAACGTGACTAAAACGCCCGATAATTGGTTAAATAAACAAAATAAAAAATAAAACTCACACCCTCTGAAACAGGAGAGTGGAAACGTAGAGAGGAAAGAGAAAAGGGAACAGAAAAATGAATTCCCTTGGCTTCAAGGCCAGAAATATTGCAAGCTGCAACAAACAAAAAAATATATATTTTTCTTAAAACTGCAGAGACAAGGAATGACTAACCCTGACTTCGTGAAGACACTAAATGATAACAAAGCGCCAGGAAGTGGAACTCAAGGGCTTAAATACCTGGCGGCAGGTACGGCAGGTCATCATCATCATCATCATCATCATCATCATCATCCATCAACCCGCTTATTCCTATTCAGGGTCACGGGGGGTGCTGGAGCCTATCCCAGCATGCATTGAGCGAGAGGCAGGAATACACCCTGGACAGGCCGCCAATCCATCACAGAGCACTCACACCATTCACTCACTCATTCATACCTATGGGCAATTTAGAGTCTCCAATTAGCCTAACCTGCATGTTTTTGGACTGTGGGAGGAAACCCACGCTGACACGGGGAGAACATGCAAACTCCACACAGAAAGGCCCTCGGCCGGGATTCGAACTCGGTACCTTCTTGCTGTAAGGCGACAGTGCTAACCACTGCACCACCGTGCCGCCAGGTATGGTAGGTGAAATGAATAATTAGTGGGGAAGAGCAAAACCCCGAGACGGAATGTGGAAAAAATCTGATAGATTTTTAAAAGGTGCAGAGAAGCAGAAAACCGTAGAAAACAAGGGAAGAAAGCCACAACCCATGACACTCTCACTGACACATGAAATCTCTTACACGCACTATGTTCATGCTCTCACACGCTCAAAAAACCCTCTTGCAGTAACTACTAGACTGCTCACATAAACATACAAAGCATTCGCACATTCACTATTTGTTCTCACATATTCATATAAACAACACACATACACAGAAACCTGCAACCTTTCGGTTACAAGTCCAGTTCTTTAACCATTATACTACACTATATACACTACACCAGTGATTTTCAACCACTGTGCCGCGGCACACTAGTGTGCCGTGAGAGATCGTCAGGTGTGCCGTGAGAAATTATCTTATCCTATTAACTTTACTTAATTAGTAACACTTTTGGTTGGTGGTGTGACACAGGATTTTTTTTAATGTAAAAAATGTGCCTTGGCTCAAAAAAGGTTGAAAAACACTGCACTACACCATTATAAATTCCTGGTTAATGAATCATTTCTTTTTCTAATTAAAAGGTAGCCGTGCCTTTCTTCGCAATCAAGTCTAACTCTGCCATTGTGTTGTCTGTTCACTGATTGCAGTTTTTTTCCCCGACTTCCGTTTTGATACATTTTCTGAAACTGCGTTACCATGAAATACTGTAATGATTAATATTTAGTTTAGAATAGATAAAACACAAGTTAAACAAATAGCCTACCTGATGTAAATAATAGGCCTATAAAATAATGAAAATTTGTATTTTGTTGGAGGGGTGGGGAGTGCACTGGAAGGCAGTATGGCCACACTGGAGTGAAGTGGCACTGTTGAGGAAAGGGAGCGTGGGGTAGGCAATCCAGAGCTGTGTCCGATTCAGCGCACTTCTCTTCTATTGGGAATGCCAGGTGAGTATACTTTTTTAAAAAGCTGTTAAGCACGCGACAGTTGAGTGTTCTTAATATCATCATCAATATTGTATGGTTACCCCCCCCCCCAAAACAAAACCCAATCATACTGACTGCGCCTGGTACTTGAATTCGTATTTACCTTTTAGGGTTGTTTTAATGCACTTGTTCCTAGTTCGGAAATGCACTATGTACGTCGCTCTGGATAAGAGCGTCTGCTAAATGACTATAATGTAATGTAATGTTAATATCCCCAGATGATATACTAATTTCCGTGTTTTCACTGATAATAGTATGACACTAAACAGTATGCAGTAAGCAGTATACAGTATGCTAGTACACAGGACGCAGTAGATATGGCTCTGATTCAGACACAGCCTAGGCCCTCCGAAAGCAAGGTAGGGAGGGACCTTAGGTAGGAGAGCAGTTCCAAATCCTACTAGTGAGGGCGGCCTTCCCTGGTATTCTCTTCCAAAGGAGGAGAAGTGAATTCAGTCAGTAGGTCCACCGAAGGCACCCCTTTTGAGGGCAAGAAGAGCAGAGAGAACAGCAGCACCTCCACGATTTGAATGGATCCTATGAGCAGGAAAGCCTTCCAGAGGGTCCCTCTCCAAAGGGGGGCGGGTTACGCTAGGGGTAGGACAGTGCAACACCATACACAGAAAACTAAAAACAGCACTACACAGCAAGCTAAAGCACTACTACAATTCTCAAGGGATTAGATAAATAGTTCAAGTGGAGCTTGTGCTCTCAAATTCCAGGCTGTGTCCGATCAGAGCCCTTCGATAACAGGGTTCTCCCCAAAATTTTAAATGAAGATTTCAACTGCACTTGATTTTGTTGCTTCTGTTTGTGACTTAAGGAGAGCTTGTGCTTTTTGACGCTGTTTGTTTACTAAGTTAAAACATTTTATTATCACGTGAAGTAGCCTAGGCTTGCACTCTAGGCTATACGTGGCTATAAAATAATGTTCCGTCTGCAATGATTTTAAAAAGAAAACTGTAAGTCACTACGAGACACTTACACTGACAATAATTTTTTTTAGTTGCTTGTCCAGTATATTTAAGTTTAGTGATTCCTTTAGGATAAGCATTGAAAGACTGAATGCCTCTCAAGTCACATGGTCAGGCATTTCTATGTATAATTAGAGGTGGGACGGAAGCACTTTTTAATTTTAATTTAAATTTAAAAAAAGGCATTTTCAAGGAGTGCAAGCTGAAATAGATTGCCTTGACTTGCTAGTTTGAGTCTATAGCAGTGGGATACAATTGATTTGTCTTCCTAAGGCTGGACTTTGGACTTGAAACTGTAACTGTAACAATGGCCTACATCAATAACTAAGAGGATTATTGTTGATATACAGTACTGTACATAGTCACAAGATGAAAGCTGTTACAAAGTCCCATACTCAGATCACTTACTGTGCTGTAACATAATCCTCACACACTAGAGTATTTTAGTCTTTCATAAGGGCAAGTTGCTGGCGAACCTGTAGCTGAGACTGAATACATATGTGTTGTGTTCATTCATTTACCAGGAGGTTTGTATCTGCAGTCTATACAAAAGTGCAAGAGACAAAGCATTTAGTCATGCAGTAAACTTTTACATTCTACTTTTTAAAGGTGTTTCTTTTGCAGTAAAAATAGATTTGCCTGTTGGGAGTGATCATGTGAGTTTATGGCTGGATCTGCAAAACTCCATTCAAAGTAGTTCAACTTAAATGATAATTTAAGTTTTTCAATACTACATGTCACATGAAGTGGATCGTTAAAAAGACTGCCTGTCATACAAATAAATTGTAGCTGTAGCCTAGCCTACGGTAATTTTTGTGGCATATTCGTTCAAATGTGTATCCCCTGAAACAAGGGCGTAGGTTTCACTTGACCATTGGGGGGGACACATTTGGCGGGGGGTCAACTGGAACCCTGGAAATTTTGAGCGTCATTTAATTACATTTAATTTCCTGCATTCTGGTGAATTTTTAGGCAACCATTTTCCCTTTTACTGCATCTATTTATTGTGGAAATGTTTTATTTATGTAAAGGAAAAACAACATTCAGATAGGCTTGCCAAGTAAAAAAAGGTAAATAATGAAGTAGACTGTCATTATGTATTTCAAATATTTATTAAAAGTAGTCACCAGCACTGCCACAGTAGCACCATCTCTATCACTTGGCCTACTACTCCTCATGTCTGTCTATCCTGCTGTCTGTATTTGTAACTATTTCTCTCATATCCTCCTCCTCAGCCATTAAAACAGAAGTATGCGTCTACTCACTAATACAACCCCCCTAAAACTTCCCAAAGACCTTTCTGCGTCGGTCATTCAGGGAGATGAACTCTTGACAGATTTTCTTTCGAACCACTTTGTCTAGTATGTGCTTGTGGACGTGACATACCGCCACATGGTTGAGGCGATTGTCCCCCATTGTGTTACGAAGCCATGTTTTGAGCCTCCTCAGGGCACTGAAGCTTCTTTCCGCTTCAGAAGATGATGCAGGTATCACAAGAAGCAACCTGATGAGAGTTTCTACTTCTCTGAACAAACTGGAATTGATGATCATCCCTATTTACATTATTCAAAGTCTGCATGTGTTACTCTATGCATGGCATCATTCACCTTTTGCCATGATATGGGGTTGAGCTATCAGCTAGTTAGACCTCCTATGTCCCAAAAAATGACAAAAACACAATTTTGATTATCAAAAAAACGATTTAAGGTGCTTTGCCTTATCAGGGCAGTGCTGTGGTGGTCACATTAAGCACTGTGCCTCAGTCTAATCTGCCTGATGATGGAAGCAGCACAGATCGTGCAAATGAAAGTAGTCATGCATTTTGAACAAGCTAATACACAAATCGGATTAGGATGAAGCTAGCTAGCTAATTGTCATAATTTATGTGCCTGAAGTTATCAGTTCCATAAAGTTAGCTAGCTAGTTTTTTTAAGTAACCCCAACTGAACTGATAACTTAAAACTCAAGTTAAAAACTAGATACAGCTATTCATCTGCAGAAAGGTAAGAAATGGGTTTCATTTGACTGACTTGAGCATTGAGGGGACACATTATGTTTTATATTATTTTTCTGTACTGTTCTCCACTTTCTGAGTGTTTACAAAAGTCGCGATTTTTAAAATTTGGTTATTTCTCAAAAACGGAAGGTCAGATCGATTCGGGGATGGTTGCAAACGATTCCTTGTGCAATTTTACTTTGAGAAAAGTTGGTTTTAGGGACTTTTTGAAGGATTTTTGAGGGAAATCAATCAACTTACATTGTCTGCAGAGTAACTCCTCTGTTAGCTCCTGTAGCCAGGCGCGATCTGCAGGGAGTACAGTGTGGGAGGTTGGAAGGAAGACTGCACGCGGTGAAAATGGTATGGTCCAGTGCAGGGGTGTAGGAATTTTCTGAAAACAAGTTAAGGGATATCTAACAAATAATCTAAGTGTTTAGAGCCTCTGTGCTGTTATAAAAGCCTGTTTTGGTGAGATGGTTATCATTCATGATATTTTTTGGGGGGGAAAATTCATCTCTTATAAATATTGGAGGGGACTAGTCCCCCCTGACCCCCCCTAAATCTACGCCCTTGCCCTGAAACAAAGGCAAGGACTGGCAAGGACTGTCAGTTTTCCTTGACTCCTTAGACTTCGCCAAAAGCAAAGCAGCACATTCTGTCCAACCATAGTTTCAGTCACGTTTTAGTAATTTATCACGCCGTTGTCAGGAATACCCATTACGTCATAGCCTTGTTGATTTGCATTCCGGGAAGTGTTGTTTTAAGAAACAGGGTGTATGCATTGTTCTTACTAAATAATATAAAATACACACGACCAGATCAATTGCCTAAATATGAATGCATTATTAGAAAATAATTATGTGTAATTACCTAATAATAACTCTGTTCATATAATTAAAAGTGAATTTAACTTTGCTTGAAGGACTACATTCACCAACATGTCGAAGCGGTCACGCGAGTTACATACGCATATTACTGTTGGGTATATTTTTATTTTAAAAAGTTATTATTTTGTTTTTTATATTTTACAATGAATGTTAATTAAATACTAACATTTATCAGTTTTTTTTATATATATATATATATATAATTTGTTGCAATGAACGGAGGAAGCGATGTAACAGAAATTTACGTCACACAGAGTTACATCACGTTGGAACACTGCATGCCGGTAACTTTTTCGCGACTGAAAACCGGGGGACGTGACTTTATTTCAGTTCAGTCCTTTTACCTTTACTGAAGGATTCGCTGTTAACCTAAACATCATCAATATAATAGGTAAGTCCAAAGACCGTGTATTAAATATATTTTATGCATAGTGAGTTCGTTTGTTTTCGCACTTACGGTTATTAAGCAAGACAACGTCTTTCACTGCTCATGAAGTTATGGTGCTTTGTGAAACCTGAAATATCTCCGTAAACATAGCCTACAACAAATCTATGTAGGCTATAGTCTAATCAAATTCAATGTTTTAAACTTCAACGTGAGCCTTATGAGACATGTGCAGATTACATAATTTCTGGCGACGCTTGCCGGATTTTTTCCAGTCAGTCAATGCGCGTCGATTTAACTAACGTTATTCATTTTCTTTATACTGAGAAGAAGCCAGATGCTTCTTTTCAATTAAAAATAAGAGGCATTCTTATGAAATCATAAATTACGTATTTCACAATAGGCTACTCTTGTCATAACAGCAGCTACACAGAATAGCTTATGTAATTGCAGTATCATTTTGTCATAGCAGAATGCTGTATTGTATGGATTTTGGAAGGGTAACGTTAATTGATCGAGACCCTCTTGACCGAGAAACGTCAATGCCCTTGCCACCATTTTATTTGTTGTCTCGGTCCATCGTTAGGGTTTGTGCTTCTAAACGAGATGATACTTTTAGGTTGAACATCATTGGTTCAGCGTGGTCTCTTGAAACGAGTCAATGTGGGCTTTATTTCCTTATAATTCTTTGTGGACATATTGCACAATGTCGTGTCACACTTTTGATAGATTGCGACCTATGACGTCGTTCATCGTGACAAATTGGTTCCAAAGTAATGAATAACCATGGGCATTAGCTAGAGTAACTTTCTTATCCCCAAATTAACTCAATCAAGCCTTAGAAAAAAATTAGCTAGGTTTGTACTATTTACTTGTAACACAACACATTTGAAGTGCTATTAATGGACCGATTGGGATAGAATTTCCAAACTAATTCTGAACAGGATTTACAGTCCAATACATTCCACTGTTCTAGTTCTTTGTGTACGTGTATAGCTGTACGTCTACTTTCTTTTTAAGTAATGCATGTATGTACTATTAGTAATCTCACTTGCATGTGTGTCTTCTGTCCAGTTTCAGCTGATATTTCAGAAATGGATACCTACGATGAGCATGAGTCGAAGTTCATGAGGAAAGCGAAGGAGAATCCATTTGTCCCGGCAGGTAAAAATTTTTTATGAACATCTAGAAATTGAGCTATCAAATGTATTGCTGTCAAGTCGCACGATTGGGGGAAAATAGTGTATGAACATTAAATTAACTGAATAGGGCTATGTAATCTTGATTGTCATTCCTGTATAGTACAGAGAATATCAGGAGCTCCTAGCCATTCTGTTATGCAATTCAATTTCATGTTTAGTACAACGTGTTGCTGCTGCCTTGTTACAGAGTACAGCAATAAAACTGTGGGTATTTCTCTTTCAGGGATTGCAGGGTTCTTTGCGATCGTGGGTTTTGGCCTATACAGATTGAAGAGCCGAGGGAACACAAAGATGTCTGTCCATCTTATCCATATGCGTGTGGCTGCCCAGGGATGTGTGGTGGGAGCAATGACCATCGGTAGCCTCTCTTACATCTTATTTATTATTCCCTGATATGCAAATGGAAAATTAATAACAACCCTCATAACACAAAACCGCTTAACAGCTGGAACATTTCTATTATGTGCTTCATATGTGTTTCCTGAATAATAATTTATTAATAATAATATTCCTTTTAAATATTGTGTTGTGGCATGCTCTTGGGTCCTGGCAAAATTTTGATCAAGTTTACTAAACTGAAAAATAACCACCAAATAGCTGAAGAAATGTTGTTATAGCTTGTAAGCGGTGGTGTAGTGCATGGTATCTACACGATCACAGGCTGTCAAACGTGACATATGATTGTGTTGCTAATACCGTATCTATGGCTTAACATGTTTTTATGGCTTTGCTATAGCAAGGGGGAAATTAATGCTACTTTCTCCAAACGTTTGTTCCTTTTGCTCGTTTTAAAAATATATGTATGCTTCTAGACTGCTACTAAACATGATTAAAGGGTAAACTTGCAGTGACAACGGTCTTTAATTTTAAAACTCCAGTTATGCTTCTATATTGACATTTATATACCTGTTTTAATGCTTGTTTGCAATGTGTTTTTATTTTATTTTACAGGAGTCATTTATTCAATGTACAGAGACTACATTGTGAAGCCGAGAGAACAAGAGAAAGCCCTGAAAAACCACTGAATGTTGACTGGAACATTTTTTTATGTCTTGTATTCCTCAGACGATACCTCATATTAAGGTGTTAAGTTTTTGATGTATTCTTAATATAAGTGCAATTCATATGCTTGCCCCTTTAGAACAAAATTGTTTGTAATGGTATATGAATCGCCTTAGTCACCTTTTGGTACATTTTTAGGTTGGACCTACTGACCATAGATCACTGTGCCCAGACAAAATGTAATGTCTAATCTGTACAAAATGCAGTCACTTTAATATTACTGATATGGACTTCAGTACATTGATGAGGGAACTCTCGTTGCACATTGCAAATGTGTTTGAACATATGGCCGCAGGGTAAAAAGGTGGAAATTTAAAGTTAATTTTACACAAGAACTAAGGAATGGTTCCAATTTGTGAACTCTTAAAATATCTTCCTGGGAATGGTAATGGAGTCAGATTAATAGTATTAGATTAAAAGCAAATCATAAGCCAGAGAGACAAGATTATTTGTGACGGAGTTGAAAATGATGAAAAAAAGAGTGCCAGAGTGGTTTGCGTGAGTGCCAAGGCATTTCAAACAATCACAAGCTCAAGACTTTAATGTCACATTAAAAAGTGCCACCTTCTCAAGTAGGACAGTCATTTCTGTATGAGAAACTTTTTGAAGCTTAGACGTACTGTTCAGAATTTCTGAAATATGTAGAGAACATATCATGTTTAGATACCTCACATTCTATTTTATTTATTTATTCTCCATGCAAAATGTCACATTTTCTTCTGCAGTCTGTTACGACGAGAAGAACTAATGTTATCTAGGCAAATGATTTATTGTGGCATTTGTTTCTTTACAATTGTTTCTTATAAGTAAGACCGAACAATGTCAAAGTGAAAGTATTTTTGGTGGAATTACACCTCAGTTATGGTACACAGTGAATAGGAAGCGGTGTGCAAATTTAAAAGAAATAGGCCATTTGTGTGGAAAACAAGTCAAATTTATGAATGTCAAGAATATTAGTATTTATGTTGATGTGGATGCAATGTGTTTTTTTGGGTGGGGGTTTTTAAAGATGTGGCAACGGGTTGTTCTTGGAGTGGGGGTGGTTATAATGTGTAGACCCTTAGAAATGTCTATTAAATTAAATCTTCAATTCTTCAAACGGTTTTCTTGTGAGTTAATTCAAATGCCTCAAATACTAAAGTGGTTCACAAACCCAATGTACTGAAAGGTAGACATCATAGCATAATTAACTTTAATGCATGAAGATATAGCCTATTTGAAGAAATGTAATCCAAAACCTTACATTAACATCTAATTATCTAAAATTGGTATGTCACAACTGTCATACTGTTCACAACTGTATAGTGGTTGCTATGCCCGGCCTAGTATTTATGTTTATGGAGTTACTATGCTCTGAATAACTACTTGGCTACATTTAACCACCAGAGAATAGTGACTGCTGACTAGAATCAGCACGGGCCTCTTGCGGCATCTTGTGGTTAAAACTATTATTTTTTTCAAACTTTTAATTTGGAAAGAAAAGGAGGAAAGGTGGTCCGCAATAGGCACTACATTTGACAAGAGTAACAAGTTAATGGCTGTGCATGTATTAATTAGGATTAAAAGTAGCCCGCATGAAACCCTGGATCTGTGTAGCCTATGTTTAATCAATGAAAATTCAGCAGTCTATAAATTATAATTTCCCCGAAGCTGTTGTCATGGGGACGGTAGCGTTCGGCAGGGGTCTCATAGGATGAGGAAGCGTTGCTTACAAACAACATTGACAGAAAAATGGCTAGCTAGAAGCCATGCTAGCCCCATTTGTTTTGTTTTTTTCCTACTGCATTACTAGCTGTCGTGTAGTATCTGTTATATGCTATCTGAATATTCTGAAAGAGATAACGACGACTATCTATGATCAGGTGAGTGCAGGCTAAGCGCGAGCCAGAATAACGTTAGATATGTTAACGTTAGCAGAAATGAGCTGCGCTGGCTGGCTAGCCACAAACGTTAGCCAACATCAGACTGCAGTGTCCCAAGGTTTGTTTGCAAGCTAGGTAACTATACGTAACTGTAGCTGAATAGCTAGGTAGTAACATTATCGAAACGTATCTGTCAAAGTCACAGAATTGACAGTGACGTTCGCTACCTGAGGTTCATTCCGTAAAGCTTGCTAGCAAGTCTCCTACGGTGGGCTAGGCTAGCTAAGTAGTCGCGAGCTACCCGATGGAACAATAGCTAGTTGAGCATTTCTGGCAGCTGTTCAAATCACATTCTCAGGATCAGAAATAAGTATCAAAACAAAGTTACAAGCAAAATCGCCTTATAAACTAATCGCATAGCAAAATTATACGGTGTAAAGAAATATTTGGTAACGTAGCTGTGTTGCATGTTCGTGTCTCAGAAACGCCATTCCCTGGTGGGGTGCCCCTGAATCGTTACTGACGGTATCATTAGTAAACATGTAAAATACAGCAACGTTATAAGCTCTGTGTCACCTTCAGGTCATGCACCAGAACGTCCATGTACTCACTCAAGTTCTTCAATGAAAAAATATTGAATTCAAACCATTTCAGTCAAGCTGTTGTAAAACAACAGACTGCAGTGCACGACTACAGCTAAGGATAAAGTAATCATAGCAACATTTCAAGTATTGGGGTGTCAAGTCCGTGCTTAATTTAGAAGTATATGAATGATACCATGATGAAGCGCGAGCACAGCAAAGTTCTGTAAAACTACACATTTTTGCTTAGAGAGTGTATAAAAATAAGAATTCCTGTCGGGTTCGGGTCGGGCTCGGTTACTACTATCTCGGACTCGGTCGGGTTCGGACAGAAATATGCGGCCCGATCCGCACTCTAGTGTATTCGTCTCTGGCAATGGAAAGGCCTGTTGAGATTAACAAGCATCAGAGAAGTGAGTTGCCAAAATCTGTTTCTTATCGTAGTTATATGGAGGTGTACCAGTTAATTTTGATTGCTGGTGCGTAGAAGATTACATAAAAGAATGCAACTCCTGTGCACACATTTGTATTTGCTAATCTCACTTATTTAGCCATATGTTTTGAAATCTTTTAACTGTGTGTAGTACTGTTATGGAGTGTGGGATATTAAGTAGAAGAGGTCACATGCAAATACCACAGTGTGTGGAAGTTATTTTTATTTCTAAGTAAACAGTTATGTGTGGCATCTGCCTAACTGGATAAATGCACTCTCAGAATGTTGAATGTGCGGTTCTCCTACAACCTTTGCATTTCAGCGATGGACAGCGATGATGATGGCTTGGAGAACCTGAGGTTGCAGTTCCAGGCACTGCAGGCACAGCAGGAGAAACGCCTGCAGAAACGAATGGAGAAGAGGAGAGAGAAGGAGACCGCCAGCGACCAAGATGACCTGGAACTCGCAGAGCTGGACGAGAACCCTACAGACGACTTGAGTAAAAGGTAGAGCCACAATGAACTGAGACTGTGGTTTCGGTTTATTCAAGGAGAGGTTTATAAATCCTGTAATTTCATACATCTTTGACCTTTCGTCAGCAGTGGCCAAGAAGTTCATGTAAGCAAGCCTAATTAAATTTCACCTGAACATGTATTTTCTTTGTGTTGCTTGAAATATAATCTATGTTAATATTGGCTGATGTAGCTAGCTTATTATTAATGTGCTCAATTTCTAACCTTTCTGGACATATAGGCTTTCCAAAATAATAGATAGTATGGTTGAGTTCTTAAGGGCAGCACGAGCTGCATAGATATTTTCACTGAAAGAGTGAGAGGACAGACTGTTCTGACTATTTCTGTCTGCACATTGTATTATACCTGTTATGATCTTAGCCTCCATCAGGGCCACAGTAGTAGTAATATAGTAATATAATGAAATCTAAAATCTTTGTACTTTGTACTTTGTAGTTTCTGTCTGATCTGTGTTTTAGCAGTGCATTAGAGCAAGTGGCACATTTTTAAAAGGTTTTGTGACATGGTGACGCCACTTAAGTAGAAAGGCACATTTTTACAACCCCTTTCTTGCTGTCTAATGCGGGAAAAAATGGTTAACCTCCAACTTTGAAATAACCTCCGAGCACTGGGGTATTAATAAAGAAAATATGCAATAAGATGATGGAGATATGATGGCTGCACTGCATCTGTTACTTCTGGGTTGAGACCAATATTAGGGTTTTATTTTTTGAGTTGGTTATTAAAGAAGGTTTTGTAAGGTTGACAGCTGTACCTCTAACTTGTACAGCTTTCTCTTTCTGCCCTGTGGTTCAGAACCACTCGTTAAGAGGTTGGTTCACTGTAACAAGCTACGACAAGTGTAGGCGCCCCATATTCAAGCAGACCTGTGGATATTTCAGGTACCAAAAGCACTCGTTAAAGTAGAGCGCATGAAGAGGGGCGTGGCATTTGAGTGCTCTCTTTGTCCTCAACTGTGTCTTGGACCTGGCAAACGGTCTGCGTTTTCTCCCCTCTCCTTGCTTAAATTGATTTTCTGTTGCCACGTGCCTCTAGGTTACTGCAGGACGAGAACGAGCAGCTGCAGGACCAGGTGAGGGAGCTTCGTGATGAGAACGGCAGGCTCTACAAACTGCTGAAGGAGAAAGACTTTGAGATCAAACACCTGAAGAAGAAAACGGAGGGGGACAAACAGGCTTTAGCAGGTGTGTGACGTGTCGCCACCTTTACTCGACCCAGATGCCATTCTCTGTGACCTCAACTTATAATACATTTAACTAAATTGTGCTGTCACTAAACTTAGTGAAAAGGTCAGAAATTAATAAAAATGTATATTTTTACAAATTTAAGGGAAATCTGCAATACTTTTAGGTTGAATAGAGGCCTTAAGTTTATGTGAGAACCCATCTTTCTGTTTATTTAGAAGAATAAATGTAGTTATTAGTATCAACTTGTGGTCTTCTTTGTGTGAAGTCCATATATAGTACCATATTGAAATTTTTAGCATTTTCTTCTTTTACTGGGACTCACATTTACATAGTTTTAAAGTTTTTATTGAACATAAAATCCATCGTCTATACATTAGCCTTCTCTCTATAAGCAGAGGCTGGTCCATATAGTTGCAGATTCAAGTCTTGGGCTCGTATTTGCCACCTGTTTTTTTCAGGAGTTTAAAGTGGGTCATAATTAGCCTCATCCAGCTAGAGGCAGGGCATATTTAAATCACCCAGGATCCCTCTGGTTACCGCTACATTGGTTTCTCAAAAGTAATTCAGTGCTAGCTCTCTCCCATAGTCATGTATAGACTGTAGGGTATAAAACAGTCACTGTCTCATAGGTGAATGTATTGAAGCATTGCACACAATTCATCCACAGGGCCCTTGTGTACAGACACAGTTGGCATAGTTGACTTTCTCTTGAAAACATTAGATAAATATTAAGCTGAGTCCAATTCACTGTACCCCAGCAAATGATAGTTTAGCTTCTAGATTAACACTTTGCCTCACGTCGCAGACGCACCTGGCATGGCCGGAGACGTGGCTGCCACCAAGATAGTCCAGCTGGCGAAGAAGAACAGAGAGCTGGCTGCTGAGATCGAGCGAGAGAAGAACAAAGTCAAACAGACCAGCAACAGGGTTAGAGACCTGGAAAAGGAGGTACAGGATGTTCACCCAAAATGAGCCAGCATCGTAACTGAATCCTGGCTTGAGCTTAAGGAGCTGAATAGCGATGACGCCAACTAACAAAGCATAGAGTAGACGTTGGTCTATAGTCTTAAGAATTTACCTTTTAGAGTCACTCAAATTGCAGGTTCAACGATGTGTATTTTTACAAGCAAAATACATTTAGTTCAGTCTGTATGCACACAACAAAAATACCATGAAAAAACCAAAACAGTGAAAATAATATTTTATGTTCAGTTGGACATTGTGAGCATCACTGCATTTAATCTTTGTTTGTGTGGAGAACTTATTCATGGTCGGTCAGCTGTCCCATTTCACAGGATGTGTATGCTGCCTGCATATACTAAAGTATATCTTAAATACTTTACATTAAACCACATTCATGCTACTGAACATAACATGGCACTGATTAGCTATAATTAGTCTGACAAATTAAGTTATGGGTACTCCAGCCAAGATGGATTGTAGAGCACCTTTATTTTAGGAAAGGCACTTGACGAATAAATATTATTATTATTATTATTATTATTATTATTATTATTAGGTATATAGCTATGTATAACAATATTGGCATAAAACAAGGAACATTTTCACCTTCTCTTTCTCTTGCTTGGACATATTTATAGTCAGTAATTAATATCCACAGTGTTATGCCTGTTTATTAGTAGAACTATGCATGGACCTCAGGTGTGTGTGAGCTGCAGGAACTCTTCAAGAACAAGTTTTTTCTTTTCGTAGGCAGTAGTGTTTAATGTTGAGTTGACTGTTTCTGCACTATTTTGTACTTGTTAGTTAGTTGTTATTTGATACATTTTAAGTGGTTATTTTTTAGTTACTTATATCAGTTTATCACAACTTGGATTGTGTTTAGCTAGTCTTTTTGTTTAAAAACAAAACTGAAATTCCATAAATTCAAGAATGGTCCTGTTTGATATCTTGGCACAGCTGCAAGGTGCTCCAAAACCGCTCCATTCAAGATCTACGGAGGAATTCACGGTAACCCAAAAATAATTATTAGCTTGATAAAATGTCAAAACATTGTTTTACGTGAAAATAAATAAAGTTAATGAAGCCTCAAGTGTGATGCAGAGCCCAAATAGTATGTCTTACTTAATGACAAATATTTAGCAAATTAAAGAAATAGGGAAGAGCTAGCACTCTAAAACTCTTATTAGCTTTCTTCAGAGCCTGATTTAGTTTGCATGATTCAGAGCATGATTTAGTTTGCATGATTCAGAGCCTGATTTAGTTTGCATGATTCAGAGCATGATTTAGTTTACATGATTTAGTTTACATGATTCAGAGCCTGATTTAGTTTGCATGATTCAGAGCCTGATTTAGTTTGCATGATTCAGAGCATGATTTAGTTTGCATGATTCAGAGCATGATTTAGTTTGCATGATTCAGAGCATGATTTAGTTTACATGATTTAGTTTACATGATTCAGAGCATGATTTAGTTTGCATGATTTAGAGCATGATTTAGTTTGCATGGTTTAGTTTGCAGGATTCAGAGCAGGACTTAGTTTGCATGATTTAGAGCATGTTTTAGAGCATGATTTAGTTTGTATGATTCAGAGCCTGATTTATTTTGCATGATTCAGAGCATGATTTAGTTTGCTCCACGCTGCACCTAAAAATGTAAATAATTAATCGTAATTTGGATTTTGATTACTAAACATTTCTGAGACTGACAGATTTTCAAACAGCTGCGTAATTGATGCTCAATCAAAATGCTCTAACCCCAAGAGGACTGGTGTCTCTTCCCTGTTTCTTTCATTTGCAAGATGTGGAGAAATGAATGACATGCATGTTCTATATGAGCCAAAACAGAACAGCCTGTGCAAGTCCAACCGAGCACTGGGGTAGTAATAAAGAAAAAATGCAATAAGTATACTTGAAGAAGGTTACACCAAGGACATAGTTTCTGGAATTCGATAGCCGCCCTAGTGGAAGGTTACATATAGAGGGTATCTCTATTTGTACGTGTGAATTAAACAGACCTGGCCCGTTTGATATTGTTCATGAGCAACTGCAGTCTCGCTTCTTTTGCCCCCAAAGCCACATAGCCCAGAGGTGAAAGCCCTTCTAGACAAACTGGCTGCAGCCAATTTCAAAATGACAGAATATCGCAACCAGATCCAAGCGGTGAAGCAGGAGCTGAAGATAGCTCAGAAGGTATGTGTTCCGAATCGTCTCCTCATTTTTTTTCTGTCGAAATGCATGGCGGACAGTACGTGATGGGAGATGAAGATAGTCGCGTTTCTTTTCTCTACAGGGACTTTGGCAACCATTATTGCCTTCCAGTTTTGACTAAACCTTCAATGTCACCACCGGTTTTTTCCCCGAGTTCTTCATTCAGAGCATAGACAATGGCCCCAGTGTTTGCGCCTGCATCTCTTTTGTGTTGCTCTGTAATGGCCCTGTCACACTATTGCGTATGAGAGAAACGTATGAGTTGCGTATGTAAATTCATAAAATAACTGTACGGTACACCTTCATGTCAGAGTATGTCAGCGTATGACCAGCGTACTCGACCTATGAGTAACGTACCTCTAGCGTAATTCTAGCGTATTCAGCGTATGCCTAGCGTATGCGTAGGAGGAAGTGATCAAAAAGCTTTTTGTGCCTCGCCGTATGCCAGCGTATGCCACCATATGCGACCGTGCTTGAAACGTATACAACCTATGCCTAACGTGCCCCTAGCGTATGTCAGCGTATATCAGCGTATGAGTGATATTTTTCATACGCTGGCATACGCTAGTACGATACGCAATAGTGTGACAGGGCCATAACAGAACAAAGCCAAGTGTCAGCCAGGAGATTGGGCTAAATGTTTGAAATAGTATTTTTCCTCATTGTTTGAAAACCCTATTTTCTTAAAGCCGAAATACATACAAAACTACTGCAAAGTGGGCCATAGTCCATCGTCAATGCATAAAAATGGGCCCAGATGCCACTAACTATGTTCATCTTGAGATAAGAATAGATCTTTTATGATGTCTTCAATCTCAAAACCTTGAGACAATACAGTGCCCTCCAAATTATTGGCTTCCTTGGGAAAGATCAGCGGAAAAGGCTGTATAAAATGAACCACACAGGTTGTAATAAGCTATATTTTATCCAAAAAATGGAGGGCCAATAATTTCAAACTATATTTAATTTTGGGAAATAAAACTATTACTCATTACAATTGATTCTTCTGAGCAATTGTATTAGTATAAAAGAATATATAATTTTGCCATTTCTTTGAGCTTACATTATCGTTCATTTCCTGTGATATTTCATACAGCATTTTTTACTGATCTCCATGAATAATTTTGGAGGGCACTGTGCAATAAAGACATAGTAACACACTCATCCAAAAAAAACCGACTTTATTACTAGAAAATAATTTTTTGCAGAGAAACATCCATAAAAATGGATATAGAAGCAGTACACTTCTCAGCCTTGTCATAGTGTAGTCCTAGACTGTCAGCAAAATGACGAGAGGAACAGCCCGTTTCTGTCATGTTCTCAATCAGGCAATTTGCTTCGTAGGCAAATCTGGATTAGCATCAGCCCAAATGAATGCGATGTTCTTAAAACCGTGAAGTGCGCTGTGTTCTCAAAGTTGTTAAAAAAAGTGCCACCGAAACGGTCTGCAGCGTCGTGCTCACAGGATGCTCCCTTGGGCGTAGGTGCTGAGCAGCGAGGTGGGCGAAGACGTGAGCATCCAGCAGCTGCTCGGCTCTCCGGGGAACTGGCGCGGGCGCTCCCAGCAGATCCTGGCCCTTCAGAGCAGGGTGAGGAGCCACCCTACCCCCCTGTTCACCCCCCTCTCTTGCTAATTAGTTTTAGCTGAGTTTCTGTTGCCGCCGGACCCTTTGAAGCACGTTCCCGTTCGTAAGCATTAAGGGGATTGAAAGTCTCAGAAATGACACGAAGCGCAATTTGCCGACAGCCCCCTGGTCTGGTCCTGCAGATCCAGATCATTAGCTGTCCTGGAAGCAGCGTTTGGTTTTTAAACAGCTGAAATAGATTCCAGCTTTCAAGACCGCTGGATAATTACTGTAGATGTAACAGTATCTTTGATGTAAAATCCTTTGAGGTAAT
The DNA here is from genome assembly GCA_022702515.1 of Ilyophis sp. 1 JC-2022. Taxonomy (NCBI): domain Eukaryota; kingdom Metazoa; phylum Chordata; class Actinopteri; order Anguilliformes; family Synaphobranchidae; genus Ilyophis; species Ilyophis sp. 1 JC-2022. Next base: position 26,350,135 of record CM040395.1, on the reverse strand, counting down.
ATATTCAATTCGTTATGACTGCTTCCTGAGGGCACCCAGTGACATCTCTACCAAATTTTAACTAAATTAATTTAGTTCCTACAAAGCACGAAATGGCTGCATCATCAAGATTCTTTTTGAAAACCATAACCGCCTAATTAAATAATCATAACCGACCACGTGTTCAATGTTCTAGTCAAGCTGTCATAGATATGCATTCAATTCATCAATAGTGTTCAAATTTGCCTACAACAGACTGTTTTAATCATAATGGAATGCAGGTGGCCATGAATGAGGCACCATTAATGTGTGAAACCACTATATATGTGTCCTCTGCAGAGGAGATGCATGCTTTTGTGTACATGCATAATTGGTGTACACATCTGTACACGCACGTGTGTTTGTGCATGTGAATATTTGCGTATGCATGTGCACGTACCGCGTGTGCGTGGGTAATATATCTTGTGTATATCTGTGCGCCTGCGCGATGGCGGCCGTGCTCGTGGACTCAGGTTCGAGATCTGGAGCAGCAGTTGGGCCAGGCCACCCAGAGGAAGCAGCCGTCTGCGCTCAGCCTGGAGGACGAGATGATGGGGAGGAACCCCCTACTGCAGGACAGGAACATCAGCCACCTCCGCGCCATGGAGCGCGATAAGAAGGACATGCTAGAGGCAAGAGCCAGGAGACACAGCTCGTACACACTGTCCCATAGCAGGTCCAAGCAAGTAAAGCATTCTCAGCTGATCATCTGTTCATTTCTGTGTTTTAAGAAATGCAAGGATAGATGTCTTGGTATTTACAGTCTACCACAGACCTGCCTTGCCATCTGTAGAATAATTGGATAGATTGAATAGATTCATCCGTGTAATCTATTATGGTTCCATAAAATATCTTTATTTCAAAGTTAAGGAAAAACTGTAAAGGGGGATAGAGGAATACTTTTTAGCATACAAGACATGGGGGGGGGGGCAGTTTGTATTGTTATATGGTAATTTATACAAATAGGAAGATCAGGCAGATTTAGAACAAGTGTATACAGCTTTCTGTCATTACCCTCTAGAATTGTATTTTCTTAATACACGACTTCCCAACCATCTTAGCAGCCTTTAAAAGAGTTATTCATCCTGCTTATCAATTAAAGTATATACTGCATAATTATTCTGTGAACAGTACGCACTCCATGGAGTTATGCCATCTTATAATATCATTTGTGTTGTATCGCTATGTATGTATAATTTTCTACACAACATAACCTGCAACATAACCTGTTGCAAAACAGTGCTGGGATGTGGCCTGTTCACCAGAGAAACATCATTTAAGCGGCGTTGTTAACAATTTTCTGACGTGACAGAAATTGAACGGAGACTATGCGGCCCTTCTACGGGAGCACGAGGAGCTGAAGAGGAAGCTCGAGGGGTCCAGAGCGAGGAGCAAGGCCCTGAGCTCTGAGGTGAAGGCCCTGAAGAGCCAGGTCTCCACCCTGCTGGAGAAGGGCAAGCACGACGACGAGCTAGTGGACGCGTTGCTGGTAAGTCTGCGGACGTTGGGTTCGTCTGCAGATCCTCCATGTACAAACCAGATGATCAACTCACAGAGGACTCGCATACCTTCTGTCCTCTACTTCCTTATTCCTTTTCTGTTCTCTGTACTTCCTTATTCCCTCTGTCCTCTGTACTTCCTTATTCCCTCTGTCCTCTGTACTTCCTTATTCCTTTTCTGTTCTCTGAACTTTCTTATTCCCTCTGTCCTCTCTAATTCTTTATTCCCTCTGTCTTCTGTACTTCCGTATTCCTTCTGTCCTCTAGTTCCTTATTCATTTTCTGTTCTCTGAACTTTCTTATTTATTCTGTCCTCTGTACTTCCTTATTTCCTCTGTACTTCCTTATTCCCTCTGTACTTCCTTATTCCCTCTGTCCTCTGTACTTCCTTATTCTTCTGTCTTCTGTACTTTCTTATTATTCTGTGCTCTGTACTTCCTTATTCCCTCTGTACTTCCTTATTCCCTCTGTCCTCTGTACTTTCTTATTCCCTCTGTCCTCTGTACTTTCTTATTCCTTCTATCCTCTGTACTTCCTTATTCCCTCTGTACTTCTTTATTCCTTATGTCCTCTGTACTTCCTTATTCCTTCTCTCCACTGTACGTCCTCATTCTTGCTGTCCTCTGTACTTTTTTATCCCTTCTGTCCTCTGTACTTCCTTATTCCTTAGTCTAGGGTCAGGTTGATAACAGGCTCTGGCTCTGGTGACATAAGCATTACCATGCTAGCTATGTATTGTCTGTTTTCAGCTATGCCTATTTATGCATTTTAATCATAATGTGTAATCATTGAGCCAATCAAAACATTTTGAGATATACAATACCAGAGACAAAGCTTGACCATGTTGTTTTGTTGAAACAAGCCAGGGTGGAGAACTCAACCAGTGGTATGTACCTATGAGTGACATAGAGGTCAGAGTCTTTCATTGAGATTAGTTTTTTAGTTTTTTTTAAAAACCTTTATTTATCCAGTAATGTAAGGCATTGAGAACAACTATGGCATTTTTCAATTGTTAAGCTACAAATGCTACATCTAATACAGAATGCAATTAGAATTTGAGTTGGAATAATGCAAAGGATACAACGTTTGAATGAAAGGAAATTAAATTTCAGTTCCAATAAGCTCAGTTTTAAACATAAATGGCACTATTTTTATCGCATCCGTCAACCTTGTTCTGCGCAACCCATTAGCCGAGCCCAACGCTGTCTCTGCAAGCGCGGTGTTTCCTGTTGAACTACAGTGTGTGCGCTCACCCTGGCCATAAAGGGCCACAGTTCAGCAGGTTTCCCAGCTCACTATAAATCTGAGGCCCAGCTGAAAATACAAAAGTTTTGTGTAAAAATCATATGATAAGCCACTGAGATTGCTCTTGGCTAGATTCTTGAGCTCTATTATAATTGCTGTTTGTGCAGGTGGGTGTGTTAAGCTGGCACTGCACAAGTTAAAACAAAAGTTTCCGCCAGATTCCCAGCAATTCATCAAAATGATCTTACATTTTTACTTGAAAACATTTTATTAAAAAAGGTAAAAACCCGGCCGGCAAACAGACCCTTTTTCGGCTAAAGCCACTTCCAGTTTTATGTGGCTTGTGGCTTTGGGGTTGTTGGTGTTCTCTAATATAAATAAACTTAAGGCATTCTTTGAACACTAACTGATGCGTGATAATTTGAGTCGACTGATTCAGTTAGTTTCAGTCAGTCGGGTAATTTAATGGGTGAAATACACAGTATAAGTTAGCAGGCAGCCAAGAGAATACATAAATTACATTATCCAGGGCTAACCGCAACAGAATTTTCACAAATAATAGAAAACGTACTGATATCTTGGCCAGGGTTCACTTGAAAAGAGATTTTTGTGTTTCCTCAAATCAGACTCATCTGTGGATAAATGAAGGATGAAATAAGACATTTAAAAACTAAGAAAAAAATGAGAGAAGGATTTCACTTCAGAGAAAAATGTTAAAGCTGCAGGTGGAATGCAGACCTGCCAGACCACCAGCAGACGGCGCTGTTGAGCCAGCGCAGCACTCTGACCCCTCCACCCCACCCCCCACAGAAACAGCAGAAGCAGCTGCAGGAGGTTCTGAAGCGCCTGAGCCAGGAGGAGCTGCAGACCATGGAGGCCCGGCAGAACCTGGGACAGCAGCTGAACAGCGAGGCCCAGCGGCACGGCTCCCTCGTCCAGCAGCTCAAGCACATGGTGTCCGAGAGGGAGGCCAAAGTCAAAGAACTGGAGGAGGAGATCCGACAGCTGTCACTCAAGGCAAGCAGGGCACTGTCTGTTCACCCAACCTATCGATGCCGCCTTGTGGGGGTGACGTAACCTGTAAGAGCGAGCCGCCATGTCCCTCCCTTTCTCTCAATCCACATTCCTCCTGTCTCTACACTGTGCTGTCCAATAAAGCTGTAAAAAGCCCTAAAAAAAGAGTGCTGTTTTGTGTCTGAAGCCGGGGTGTTGCACATATTGGTGAATGACTTGGTATCAGCCATCTGCATAATGAATCATCTTATTGTCATGACACAAAGTTACAATATGCAAGAAATTAAAATGAAGGTTACGAGTTGAATTGGATACACGGCTAAAGGCTGTATGTTCCATGTTGCTTTACCTCTCTTTATATGGATTTATGTGCTGCAGAGACACGATGGCGAGGAATCGGGTTCCAAGTCTGCTGTGTGTGGTTCCAGACCTCCAACATCTGGGGGCAGTAAAACTGAGAGACTGTCCTCCTCCCGGTAAATACACCTTTTATATCAAAGCATTGCTAAGTATACAACATCACTAGTGGAATATACTGCAATATATTGAAATAAAATATATTGGTAAATGCACTGCAGTATATTAGCAAATATACAAATATTGCTGCTATCAGATGATGCAATATTTTTCGTAAATACTTGCTGCAAATACATTGCTCTGAAATATATCATTCTATTTTACAAAAAGTACACATTTTTACAATATCATGCAGTAAATGCAATATTCATAAGGGTCATAATGACCAATGAAATAAATGAATGTCAAAGTGTTCTGACTGACCATTGAACGACACATCTATTGTTGTTACCAGTGAGGCATTACTACTGTGGCCACAGAAGTGTAGGTTTGGAAAGCTTCTGCATTGAAGTCCTTCCGTACGTCATTCTATTGTTCAGTAATTTCACATTGTGGAATGTCATTTGCACAGCCACAACTTTAAATTCCAACATAACATGTGTGTAGCCTTTTCGTTCATTTTATGGCAATTGCCATGGTCTTCAGTGTTAGATGGACCGTGAACAGACCACAACTTTGCTACTCGAACGTATATTGACATTTTGAAGCCTTTTGGAAGCATTACAGGAACAGTGCACGTTTGACCGTCTCACGATGTCTCCTGCTTTTTTGCAGCACCGTTTCCAGATTCGGCCACAAACTCGTGGAGTCGGCGACCACGGCACCTCTGTCGGGGACCAACTCTGCGGTCGGGTCGGTCATACGTCCGTCCTCCTTTTCTTACTTACCTGTCGTCATGGAGTCTACCAGCCCCGTCACAGGCTATAAAGCTTTGACGGCTTTTTGGCTCGCTGTAATTCACTCCATTACAGGCCACAGAAATGAAGTCTTCTATGCTTTAAACCCCTTTTAACCTTTTTGTTTAATGTAAACGTCATTCAGCCTACAGTCATTACAACAGTTGTGTTCCTTTAACACAACTAACCTCCAAGGCAGTTTTTTTTTACTGATTAAACTGGGCCTTCATGGTCTTCATCTCTGCATCATGCAGATTTACGGAAAAACACATTTTTTTAATATCTCTACATATGCAGTTTAATCAGCAAAACACTCATCCTTGAAAAGCACAAGCTAATCCTCTGCTGTGATATCATCAAAAAGGATTGTGGAACACAGAAAGCAAGATTAATTGATCCCAGAGGATGTGTGTTTACACTGTTCAGTACAACCTCAGAGATACAGACACGTGGAAGGAGTTCTTTGGCATTCTGAAATGTTACTTAGAAAGTAACACAAAAACACACACATTTTAAGAATGTTATAACATTTTATGAGTTTTCTTCCTTCCTTCCCCCCCCCCCCACCCTATTTGGAATGCTAAATCATTTTTAGCAGCGCTCACTGTCGCAGCCTGTGCTATCAGTTTGAGAGAGCGCGGACAAGCCTGTGCTATCAGTTTGAGAGAGCGTGGACAAGCCTGTGCTATCAGTTTGAGAGAGCGCGGACAAGCCTGTGCTGTCAGTTTGAGAGAGCGCGGACAAGCCTGTGCTATCAGTTTGAGAGAGCGCGGACAAGCCTGTGCTATCAGTTTGAGAGAGCGCGGACAAGCCTGTGCTATCAGTTTGAGAGAGCGCGGACAAGCCTGTGCTATCAGTTTGAGAGAGCGCGGACAAGCCTGTGCTGTCAGTTTGAGAGAGCGCGGACAAGCCTGTGCTATCAGTTTGAGAGAGCGCGGACAAGCCTGTGCTATCAGTTTGAGAGAGCGCGGACAAGCCTGTGCTGTCAGTTTGAGAGAGCGCGGACAAGCCTGTGCTGTCAGTTTGAGAGAGCGCGGACAAGCCTGTGCTGTCAGTTTGAGAGAGCGCGGACAAGCCTGTGCTGTCAGTTTGAGAGAGCGCGGACAAGCCTGTGCTGTCAGTTTGAGAGAGCGCGGACAAGCCTGTGCTATCAGTTTGAGAGAGCGCGGACAAGCCTGTGCTATCAGTTTGAGAGAGCGCGGACAAGCCTGTGCTATCAGTTTGAGAGAGCGCGGACAAGCCTGTGCTGTCAGTTTGAGAGAGCGCGGACAAGCCTGTGCTATCAGTTTGAGAGAGCGCGGACAAGCCTGTGCTGTCAGTTTGAGAGAGCGCGGACAAGCCTGTGCTGTCAGTTTGAGAGAGCGCGGACAAGCCTGTGCTCTCCTCTGAAGCACATGGTGTCAGCCACCGCTACTTACCACGCTGCACATCACAAGTCAGGCTCGCAAGAGCACGAGGAAGACGCTTCACGTGCAGCTGAACAGGCGGACGTGCAGGCGCGTGATCGACCAGCAGGGGTCGCCGGTGCGCAATGAGTCACAGTTATACTGGCTGGCTGAAACCCTCTCATTCCCCGGGCGACACTACAGCCAATCATGTGTCACCCTGCGGGGTTCCTGGCCACAGTTGGCACCGGCACAGTCCAGATTTGATACCAGACTGTTCGATACCAGGCCACGCACTAGAACAGTGACTTAACAGGATGAACCATCCAGGATGAAAACACCCTTTCTTTGAATCATTCATCTAATTGATTAGAATTGTGTACTGACATTATGGCAGCCTTTTCTGAACAGGATACTCGTGGCTCTTATCCTTTGTCATATATGCATATTGTTTGATCCCTCCCTTATATCAAGCTCTGCTGATCTTCCTGCATATGTTCTTCAGCAATAATTGGCCCTTTGTCTAATTTTGATAGTATTTGAGTTTGAGGTTGGCAGTATCTCTGAGGTTCTACTGTACTTGTAGAAGTATGAAGAGACGTGTTCCCTTTCCGCAGGTCGCTCGATGCGGACATGAAGGCCTTGAAGGCCCAGTGTTCCGAGTACAAGGCCCTCTATTTGGCTGCCACTGTGGAGAGAGATAAGCTCATGGAGTTAGTGAAGCTGCGGGAGACCAGGTACAGCGTCTCTCATCCACATTTCTGCAACCAGAGTTTACACCAATTGGCAGAAAGTTGCAATTATTTTCTATTACACCATGTGCTGCAGAATAGAAATTACTCTTATTCTAATGGTCATTTTCCAAACTCTCTATTACCGGGGATTGTTCAGTATTCTATTTTAGGATATTGGCTACTCTACATAAGTTTAAAAAAAAATAAAGAATAAATTATGTCCTGATAGAATATCAAGAAGTATTGTTTTATAATAAATCTTTGGAAGGCTTTTCCATCCACTGAAAACAAAACTAACAAAATACTGTGTTTTTTTAATGTTCGATGCCAAGGAGTTATTTCTCCCTAGATCCCTTTCAAAGCTCACACAGTAATAGCCATGCTTCTCAGTCTGATGGGAAGCTCAAAGGCTTCTCTTAACTTTTCGAACCTTTCTCTTGACTCATTTTTAAAAAAATATCTTGAAGCATTGTCAGTTTTCTGTGATTTTAGTCAGGCAATAATTTTTCTGTTGTTGAAATAAAAGTACATACTGCATACAAAGCTCTAATAGAGTACTCAAGTGACTGCGTCACACTGGTTTCTGAAGTAAATTCCCCATTCATTTAGCGTGTAGACATTAACTAAAACCTACTTTAAAACTTTCTAGTGATTATGTCTTACCGTCAACCAGCTTCGAGTATATTTGACATTTTAGTATTTCTTTTGTGAATATACCACCGCTGGCACTGTTTAATTCCCTCCGGACGAGCAGCGTTGTCTCCAAACGTTGTCATATAACGTTAGCCAGCAGTAGCAGCTCCATTTTTAAACACTTTTTCTAACGTTAGCTAGCTAGCTTGAAGGACTAAAAGCTAGAATTACTTCATGTGGTTAACCGTAGCGTAGTTCCTGACCTTGTCGGGCGGGCTTCTCAATTTAGCAATCTAACGTTAGCTCGTCTTCAGCGGCAGTACTCCCATCTGCCAAAAATGTCCCGAGAGACGAAATGATGATATCTTATTGGTCAAGAACCACCAGTGCGTTGCAGTACCGGATATGTAGTCCGTTAAAGTGGACTACAAGTCAAACTACAATCATTAATTGGCGGACCAATTACCAATATACCACACAGGCTAATCCAGGAACGTTTCGACTCATTCTATAAATCAGATTTTAAGAAATAGTCGATAGTCTCCGAAGCCCGTTCTATCTGTCATTAGGGATGGGAATCGTTAGATTTTATTGATACCGATGCCATTATTGATTCTGCTTATCGATCGGATTCTTTATCGATTCCTTAAATATTATTTGCTCCCAGGCTATGAAAGGACCAACTATTACTATTACTATGGGTGGTCATCTAAAATGGATTCAATGACATAATATTTCTAAAGTATAAAGTATTTGTTTTTCATTCATATTTCTTAGTCATATCATATATTTATGCATGCATAAGTTGCAGGGCATCCAATAAAATCCAGTCAGAATTGTATAATTCTGTAAATGATAAATGTAATTGGCTTGATCAATACGAGTGCTTAAAAATATCAGACATGAAAGAAAATAAGGCACCGGAAAATAATTAAAAAGGACACGAGAAGATACGATAAATTATCAGTTTAACGTTATGACAAAAAAGATCGCTAAAATATTGTTTAACCGCTGCTCTGTGATTGGGATATTTAGGAGTTTCATTCTGTAACGAAGATCGCAAACTTTACTTATGAGTTAGTCACGCTCCTAGGCGTGTTTCATAAAGCTGCACCGTAACGTTTGCATTGGTTTCTGTATTATCAGAACAGTTTCAACTGTCACCATTCTCCCCCTATCTAATTTAGCCTATACATTTACAAGGAAGAAAGATGAGATCTTTAACGTTACCTGGCCATTTTTTGGAATGCAAGCTAGCTCCTCTTATTAGCTGAAGATGACAAAGATTGACCATTATCATTTAACTAATTTAGGTTAGTTATTCGCTTTCCAAATCTAGGATGCATATGTGCGTGACCAAGCAGGCAATCGTTGTCAGATTAGTCTACCGCCAATCAAAACACTGTAGTTCTTTTTCATAATATGAGCTCGATGTCTCGCTATGGGATGTGACCCTCCGCAGCCCTGACAGAAGTACCTATCTCAAATAACCAATCCTGATTGGTCAGAGAAGCGTGTCCCTCCGCTGCGTGATGTAGTCCCCCCCACTACAAATACCGCAGCAGGAGGACACGCCCGCCATTCTAAAAATTCTTCTCACCTAGAAGCATTATCTCACACCGAGCCTAGTTAGTTTAACTGTCCACAGACGGAATTATTTATTAGCTTCTGTCGACGGACGCTAACTCAGCTCACTATATTCGCCGAGGTTTTGCACGCCAGCTCCCCTCGACGTTTCCTGCTAACACACCAGTTAGCCTCCTGCTTTTAACACTCCAGTTATCAGCATCTTGCTTTTAACACGCCAGTTATCAGCCTCTCGCTTCTAACACGCCAGTTATTAAGCACCTGCTTCTAACACACCAGTTAGCTAGCTACCTGCTCCTAACACACCAGTTAGCTAGCTACCTGCTCCTAACACACCAGTTAGCTAGCACTTACTGTAAAAGACACCCGCGCACCAGCCGGTGTTTTTTGCCCCCATGGCGTCCGCTGCTCCTCATGCCAGAGGAGACTCCCGGCTCTGCCCCTGTGGTGCCCGGATTTCGGGGAAGGATACGCACCCCGTGTGTATGAGTTGTCTCGGGACTGACCACGCCAGGCTGTCCCTATCCGTCCCCGGTTCGTGTGTGCATTGCAAAATGTTCACGACGAAAAGCTTGAGACGCCGCCTGGCTCGCCAAGCCAGCCTGTCCGACCAGGACCCGCTTCTGACCGCCGCTGCCCCGGTAGCCGCTGACGAAGAGGAGCCCATGGTAGAGGAGGTACGGGAGATGCACACCGACTGGGCCGCCCTGTCTGTGATGTCCCCGGTTCCTGCCTTTCCTTCCGACGATGTGTTAGAGCTGGAGTGTGTAGAGGATGACTCCTATGATCCCCCTCTCATTTCAGAGAGCGAGAATGAGGATGATGCCTTAATCACTCCGGTGCCGGCTGCAAAGCCGGGGCTGCTTTCCGGGGGCTCGGAGGACGGCGAGGACGCACGTCCCTCGTCCCCGGTTCCTGTGGTTCTGCTCGACACGTGCAAGCGTGCGGCAGCGAGCATGGGTATTCCCTGGCCCGCTCCGGTGACACAGCCCTCGCGCTCGCGCTACGAGGGCAGGCTATTAGCACCGGGCGGTAACACGGCCAAGCAGCTTCTTCCCGTCTTTCCTGACTTACTGCTCGAGCTCACCAAGATGTGGAGCGACAAGCCGTACAGCGGAAGGAACCAGATTCCGGGTGCCTCCGTCCTCGACACCGAGAACATGGAAGCCCTGGGTCTCCTCGTCATGCCCCCGGTCGAGTCCCCGGTTGCAGCGCATCTGTACCCGGGTGGCGCCATGGCTGGCTCAAGCAGACGTCCGTCCCTCCCCGCTAAATCGGAGCGTCTTCAGTCTGCTTTGACCGAGAGGGCGTACAAGCAAGCCGCGCTCTCGATGAGGGCTTTGAATGTGCGGTCGCTTCTCTCCGCTTACCAAGCCGACATTCTCCACGGTGCACCTAGCGCCGCGGTTTGTCGCGAGGCGGGAGTGATTACGGACCTGTGCCTTCATGTCCAGCGGGTGGCTGTGCTCGCCACGGGGAAAGCTATGGCTTCTCTCGTGGTCCAGGAACGAGCCAGGTGGCTCAATCTCGCCAGGCTGACTGACAGAGAGCGAGATAACATCCTGGACGCGCCCGTCATACCGGAGGGTATCTTCGGCTCAGCTCTGACCTCCATGCAGGAGAGAGCGGAGGCGAGGAAGAAAGACAACGAGGCGTTTGCGCTCTGCCTGCCGCGTAGAGCCCCCTCGCCGTCTCCCCCGCCCCGGGGAAAGTCTTTCGCCAGTGCGCATCTCCAGTCGCTGATCTCCGCCCCAGGGCCAGACGAGACGAGGAGGGACATTGTCACCGGGCTGTTTGCCGTTGCACAGCCGTGTTCACATGTCCACAAGCACGCGCATACACACAATGTTCTGCCTTTATTCAAAGAAATAAAGTTGAAAACAAAATGTGTAAAAAATACCGAAAACAAAGCAAGCACAAACAAAATGAATGCTTTGCACATAAGCAACATGTCCGCCGGGCATGTTGTCCCTCTGTTGCCGGCGATGGGCATCCCATTTCCGGCTACGGAGGAATTTACCCAGGCTGCTGCGCGAGTTCGCGCATGCGCAGTACGGCCCGAGGGACATTCTCTCGCTCTGCCACTGGAGGGAGCCATACCACCACTTATGAGCCCTCCCGTGTTGGCAGAGCCCCAGCCGATATTCTCCCCTTCACTGTGTTTACACATTCAAAAGTGGAGAGAAATAGGGGCTCATCCGTGGGTATTACGCACGATAGAGCAGGGTTACCGGCTGCAGTTCAACACTGTGCCGCCTGTTTTTTCCGGCATAATACAGTCACGAGCACAGGGACGTTTAGCTGGCGTGCTAAAGGAGGAGATAATGTCTCTTTTAGACAAAAAAGCTATTCAAATCGTCTCTCCCGAGCAGAGTCAATCTGGGTATTATTCAAGATATTTTCTCGTCCCCAAACGGGGAGGGAGAGGAATTCGCCCTATCTTGGACCTCAGGGCTCTGAACTGTCACTTAAGGAAATACAAGTTCAGGATGCTGACACAGGCATCTCTGTTGCGTCTAATAAAACCAGGCGACTGGTTCACATCAGTGGATCTGAGGGACGCTTATTTCCATATAAAAGTGTACGCTGCCCACAGAAAGTATCTGAGGTTTGCGTTTCAGGGAGTGTGTTATCAGTACCGAGTGCTCCCGTTCGGACTTTCCCTCAGCCCGAGGGTGTTCGTGAAGTGTACGGACGCGGCGGTCGCCCCGCTGCGGCGGGGGGGAATACGCCTGGCCACATATTTGGACGACTGGCTTCTCCTAGCGCGCTCGGAGCAGGAGGCCAGGTCGCACACGGAGTTTGTCACACGTCATCTGTCAGAGTTGGGCTTTGTGATAAACACGGAAAAGAGCAATCTCTCACCGGGTCGAGAAATAATCTTCCTCGGGTTACAGCTGCTATCAATGCCGTTCACTGCGCGCCTCTCGGAGGAGAGGGCGAACAGTTTCAAGGCATGTCTTGCTCCTTTTCAGAGACACTGTTACGTCCCATTCAGGGTGTGTCTGCGCCTGCTGGGCCTGATGGCCTCGGCTATACACGTAATACACCTCGGTCGCCTCCACATGAGGGAGTTTCAGCGCTGGGTTGCTGCGCTCAGGCTGGACCCCGTGCGTCATGGCGCACGGAGGATTTTGGTGACGTCGGATTGCGTGTTGGCCCTACGTCACTGGCGGGCGCCCTCTTTTCTGACTCAGGGTGTGCCCCTGGGCACCGTCCTGTCCAGGAAAGTGGTCACTACGGATGCCAGCCTCCAGGGGTGGGGCGGCATTCACGAGGGCAGATCTGTGAGGGGCCGCTGGAGCCTGGGTCTCCAGCGACATCACATAAATTTTCTGGAGCTCTCGGCAGTGTTTCTCTCTCTGAAACATTTCCTCCCGTTCCTCAGGGGTCATCATGTCCTGGTGAGGACGGACAATACGACCACGGTGGCATACATAAATCACCAGGGGGGTTTGCACTCACGTCAATTACACATATTGGCACGCAAACTGATCCTGTGGAGCAGTGTGCGTCTCCTGTCATTGAGGGCAACGCATGTCCCGGGGACCCTGAACGTGGGGGCGGACCTCTTGTCCAGGGGTGCGCCCGTATACGGAGAATGGACTTTACACCCTCTCGTGGTGACTCAGATTTGGTCCATTTATGGCCGCGCCAAAGTGGACCTGTTTGCGTCGGAGGGGAACACCCAGTGTCAGCTGTTCTTCTCCCTACACAGTCGGGGGGCCCCCTTGGGGCTGGACGCTCTGGCGCACGACTGGCCTCACGAGCTGCTCTATGCGTTTCCCCCTCTGGCGCTGGTTCCTCCCACCCTGGCGAGGGTGAGGGAACACAGACACTCTCTTATCCTGATAGCTCCACACTGGCCGGCGATGCACTGGTTGGTGGAGATTTATCAGTTGCTGTGCGCCCGGCCCTGGCAGTTGCCAATACGCAGGGACCTGTTGTCACAGGGGGGGGGGACAGTGTTCCACCCACACCCGGACAGGTTACAACTGTGGGCGTGGCCCCTGAGTGGCTCTCTATGACCACTGCGGGCCTTCCTCCGAGTGTGATTAACACTATTCAGAATGCTCGGGCCCCCTCTACCAGGTCTTTGTACACTGGTAAGTGGGGGGTGTTTGAGTGGTGGTGCCATGATCGGAATCACACCCCTTTTCAGTGCTCTGTTCCGGTGGTCTTATCATTTCTTCAGAGCCTCATCGATGATGGCAGAGCCTTCTCGACAGCCAAAGTGTATCTGGCAGCCATTGCCGCCAGTCACGTGGGCTTTGGGGACAAAACAGTGAGTCAGCACCCTCTGGTGTGCCGCTTTATGAAGGGTGCCCGTAGACTGCTCCCAGTCTCCAGGCCGCTTATGCCCCCATGGGATCTCACGGTGGTTTTGGAGGGGCTTAAGGGTCCCCCCTTTGAGCCTTTACAGGGTGCTAGTTTGAAGCATTTGTCTCTTAAGACAATGTTGTTGCTGGCGCTCGCTTCCGCGAAGCGGGTCAGCGATATTCATGCACTCTCGGTGCATCCGTCATGCACTCAGTTTGCCCCAGGGGACGTAAGGGTGTCGCTGAGACCTAACCCAGCCTTTGTGCCTAAGGTGGTGGGTTCATGCTCCCCGATTACTCTCACTGCGTTCACAGCTCCAGCTGCTGACCAGCGGGCTCATACATTGTGTCCGGTCCGGGCCATACGTTGTTATGTGGACAGGACTCAGTGCTTCCGACGGAGCGATCAGCTCTTTATTTCCTGGGCTAATCCCAGGAAAGGTCAGCCTGTTTCGAGGCAGCGCCTCTCACACTGGCTGGTGGAAGCTATAACTTTGGCCTACGCTAATGAGGGGTTGCGCCCGCCTGCGGGCCTGTGCGCTCACTCTACGCGGGGCATGGCTGCATCCTGGGCCTTGTTCAGGGGGGTGTCTATTCAGGACATTTGTGCGGCGGCGAGTTGGACTTCGCCTCTGACTTTTGTTCGATTCTACATGCTGGATGTGTCGGGCCCGTGCGTTGCCAGCGCGGTCCTTCAGGCCTAGCATCTGGACATCTGGACCCTCCCATCGGTTGGTGGCTGTTCGATAAGCTGTCTGGCAATTCGGGAGTAACCACATCCCATAGCGAGACATCGAGCTCATATTATGAAAAAGAACTTTAGGTTACTGTCGTAACCCCGGTTCTTTGAGTAATATGAGCGAGATGTCTCGCCAGACAACCCTTCTTGCTGGGCGGTGAGAAGGAATTTCGGGCTTTAGAATGGCGGGCGTGTCCTCCTGCTGCGGTATTTGTAGTGGGGGGGACTACATCACGCAGCGGAGGGACACGCTTCTCTGACCAATCAGGATTGGTTATTTGAGATAGGTACTTCTGTCAGGGCTGCGGAGGGTCACATCCCATAGCGAGACATCTCGCTCATATTACTCAAAGAACCGGGGTTACGACAGTAACCTAAAGTTTTACACTTGTAGTTGGTTATAGCCTTATAGGCTCCCGAGGGAGGTCCGCACACTCCGCAAATCTGTTGAATAGTTGATCATTTCCGAAGACGGATAACAAAATGGAGAGCTTACGCGGACACATTTTTTATTGATTTTTAAACGACAGTAGCTTAAATTCGTTTTTTTTTTTTTTAAAATGACGTTTACATTTCATATGTTTAGACTCTGACTGCCAGCATGCGTTGACCGAATGAAAAACGACAGCGCGCATTTTTTTTGTGTTGCTATGCGTAGCTGTCGGGAATACATGCTGTAATCGATAAGAGATTTGATAAACTCGAAGGCAAACGATTCAGAGGAATCGGACAAGTTGGAACCGGTTCCTAACGGGATTCCCACCCCTATCTGTCATAGGGAATTTACTTCAGAAACCAGACTCCGCCCACGTCTGACGTACTCACTTGAGTACTCTATTGTTTTGTGTGTGGCTTGAATTTTATTGAGTCGCGAGGATGTAATGAATGAAGGCCACATCACTGAATTGTCCTGTATAGTTTCGCACATTAAGTTACCGGTTCTTTATAATGTAACAAACCATTGCAAACAGGGCTCTATGTCTCACACTTGCCGTCAGGATTGTGTCACTGGGTCAGAGCTTTAATTTAATGGGACCCCAGGTGCCTTTAACCTACTTTTGCAGTAATCCAATTATATCCGTAAACATATTCAGTAACCGTTCTCGTGCGTTCATGCTTGTCCAGTTATATATCATAAGGTGTTGATGTAAGTTTTGTATGGATGGTTCCGTCCTCTATTCAGTATTCAAACACAATGCTCTTCTGTCTTAAATTTTGTAATACTAATTTAGGCTTGTGTTTTTTTTTTTATACAATACTTTTGGTTAATTACAGTGACAATGGAATTACTGCTATTGTGAAAATTAAGAAAAAAAGCATTTATCATGGAGTGCTAAATGATATACTCATAATAATGACCACTTATATAAATAGTATTAATAGCACAAAATTAGCACTAAATAATAAATTAGTGCTTGGAGTGCTAAAAGGATTTTGTGCTCCAAGTCTTGCATCCAGGGTGTGAAATTAGCACCTGCCTCCAGCCAAATGCTGGTAAAAATTGGCTGGTTTTCAGATTTTCTGCTCTAGCAGCCACTTTGGCAGATAAACAACCAGGTTGTGTTATAGTGTAAATGTTAATGTGGCTGGTAAAATGTTTAAAATGGCTGATGATTCATAGAACCCACAAGCCCCTCTAGCCAGTGGGTGAAAAAGTACATTTCATGCCCTGCTTGGATCAGTGATTACTTAATAATTTGCATGAGAGATTGTAAAATGTTAACAAGGGGGACGGTGTTTGTTGACGGGGGTGGGGGGGAGAGTCACTCTAGGGGGGTCTGGGGGCATGCTCCCCTGTGAGAGAATTTGTCCAATAGCACTCTGAAATAGTTCATTCTGATGACTTCTGAGAGTAGAAAATAACTTTTTTTTCAACAATTACATGGCTGTCACGGATGCATCTTGCCAGCCTTAAACTAAAATGTGTAAGCAATTGCTATACACTACATATTTGCCGCAGCCCCGGCACATCCAATACAATCTTACCGTTCTTTTTAATTTGTTATAAAGCACTTTAATCCATAACAACACTCATTCTTTAGGACAAACAAAAGCCATGTTTATTCATGAAAAAAGAGGTTAAAACACATTATAGTTATATGTGTAAGCATAACATTACTGGCATTTCTGTTTCCCAGGAATCGAAACCTTCAATGCTTAACGTTAACCCATGTCCTTGCAAAGAATATAGCCTATTCATTTTGCTGTATGTAGTCTATGCAATATGTCACGTTTAGACAAATGTTCATACAGTAACAAGAATATTTTGTAAATTTTAACAGTTAAGTGCATCAATCTGGTGCACTTTGAGAGGAAAATTAAGATTTCTATTTCCCGGCCGGTGGCGAGCTGTCACTGGTGAGGTAGTAATTTCGTCAGGGATTTGCACGCGCCTGAGCTCGTTTGGTCATTTGGGGACTTGCTGTGTGCTGAAGTGGGAGGGAAGCCGCTGCTGGCGCAAATCACACCGCAGCGTATGGCGAGTTGCTAATTCCCCGATGTCTGCATAATCATAACCTATTAAAAAGCCAATCAACCGTTTTCGTGGATCATATGCAGTTCAATTTGAACTTGAAATAATCCCCCAAGCAGGAGAAAATTATACTTTGCATTTATTGCTCTTTTTTATATTGTTAATTCTTGTATTTCTTTCTGTTTTAAATTTTTTATGGCTGTTATTATACTGCACTGTGTTCCCAGGGGTACTGTATTCTTTCTTACACCAGTCTATAATGAGAATAATGGCAAACTCGGTGCATACATTCGCTCTTATTGCATGTATAGCGATAGAAACGTACCTCTTAACTCAGTTACATTCAATTACATAAATTCAAAATAGAAAGCCTATCGTCCTCCAACGCAGAATCCTAAAGGTGACAAAAGTCGCTAATAAATGTGACGAGGAAAATGGGATATGTTGCATGGGGAAAATTGGAAATAGATAAATGGTAAATGGACTGCACTTATATAGCGCTTTTATCCAAAGCGCTTTACAATGGCCTCTCACTCACCCGTTCACACACACATTCACACACCAATGGCGGCAGCTGCCATGCAAGGTGCTAGCCTGCTCATTGGGAGCAATTTGGGGTTCAGTGTCTTGCCCAAGGACACTTCGACATGTGGACAGGAGGAGCCGGGAATCGAACCGCCAACCCTGCTATCAGCGGACGACCCACTCTACCTCCTGAGCCACAGCCGCCAATGACTAAACGCATGCTTAGGACCTAGAAAATAGGAAAAGAGAGGAGTTGAAAAATAAAAAAGAGCCAGTAAATTATAAATGGGAGAGTAAAATAAATTATTTTAAAATGTATTTTATTGACTGATTGGAGGCTAAGGAAATTATTAAAAGCTTTTTATTTTTCACAGTCCAGATAACCTATTCGTGAATTTTATCGCCTTTAGCGTTCTCGTTCTGCAAGAGGGAGGCCTCCCGACCACGACCGAATGGGCGTGACAGTTTACAGGCCACCACAGTTTAGTTACCTGTATGTAATTTATCCCCCGCCAAACCAAAAATAAAACTTTAACAATTATATCTCAGCCATAATTTTTACAAACTTTTACAAAGTGGAAACCGCGGCATTAAAACTGTATGACTGAGAAAGAATAATGTAATTTAGCCTACATCTATATACGTGAATTGGCTGCCTTTTACCGATTCAATTCATGTTTTAGGCTATTATACAATTTTTTACAATTTCATGCCTGAAATACAGCGTCCAGTAAAAGAGTAGGCTAGGCTACCATTTTCAGTGCAAAAACAAGCTCTGAGACAAGAACAATCTGTTAGATGCCCACTGACAGATGTTACAGCTGTGCAACATTATTACTAATTGACATCGCTTAAACTGACGCTTGACTGAGCAAGGACTTTCCATTTGTGTAATTCATGTTGCCTCGATTCCTCCGTCCTTGCATCTCTTCCTCACGTCCTCCGTTGGGTGGAATTAAGGACAGAGGAAAGGACACGAGGAAATGATGCAGGGAGTGAAAATAAGCAATTGGATTAACCCCAATGCGTTTTGTTTTACAGAATTGCATATCTTAACAAGGGGGACGATTTTCCCAATTTCCCTTAACAAGGGGAGCGGCGCTCCCCCACGTTCAATGACAATTCTAACACTGTGGCTAAGTCACAGAATCACGGTAACGTGAACATAGCTTCTGATGCGTCGTGGAAATATACGGCTGGGCGAGACTGATGTGCAGGTGAGGTGAAGCTGAGTGCCCTGTGTCTCACGTGGCAGGGAGCAGCAGGCCAAGGAGAAGGGCCTGGAGGTGGAGCAGAAGCTCCAAGTGGAGAGGCGCAGGGCCGTGTTCCTGGAGCAGCAGCTGGAGAAGGCCAAGCTGGAGGCGGGAAAAGGCGGGGCCGCGACGAGGGCCGGCAACAGGGGTCGAGCAGGTACGGCACGGCCGCGGCGAACGCCACCGGCTCTGTTCGAATGTCCTCCCCCCCCCGTAACCCCCGCGGTTCTGCCCCCGCCTTCTGACCAGCGTATCTTTCCCAAAACAGGCGTGTCAACCAGCTGCACGGGGCTGTCTGTAAACCAGGCTGACCTGTCCCCCACGAGTCCTGCGGGCCCAGAAGCAGAGGCTCAAGTGAATGAGCTAAACACCAAGTAAGGCCCAGTGACATCACACCTTACGGTTGAAATGTAGATACTAAAATGTAATGCTATATTTTGAACGTTCCATTGCCATCAAGTTAAGTTGACAGTTTGGATTGAATTAGGTGGAGACCTTTTTTAAATCCAGCTATTACCACAGCATGCTGTAATTTGGCCCAATTTGGCACCGAATGTTGAACGAGCTGCCAGAGCTGGCTGTAGATGGGGGCTCGTACAGGGCGGCACATATTTGGCAGTTGTGGCACTCAGAGGGAGGGAGGGGGTTGAGAGAGGGGGTTTCCAAATGCAGGGTGTTCCTCATTTCATTGTAAAATAGGGACTCCTCAGGTCGATCTGAACATTCTAATGCTGATGTAAATCACTACTGGAGTTCTAGAACACTGACAAAAACCTACTCATGAAAGGGTTCAGTTGCGACTGTGCATTCAGCATGATAAAGACAGGTGAAATAAGCAGCAGCTGGATAAAGAGATGCAGAAACGCACGAGAGCGCTAATCCGATCCCGTTTTTTTTTGCCGCAGGCTGGCTATTCAGCTGGACGAGAACGAGGCCCTGAAGGCGGCGCTCCGGAGCGCGCTCCAGGCCAAAGAGGAGGACCTGCGTCTCTACAGCGACATGATGGGCCAGGTCAAGCACGTCTTCCTGCAGGCTCTGAGGCAGCACCGACAGGAGGCTGGCTCGGCCAGCTAGC
Source organism: Ilyophis sp. 1 JC-2022 (assembly GCA_022702515.1). Taxonomy (NCBI): domain Eukaryota; kingdom Metazoa; phylum Chordata; class Actinopteri; order Anguilliformes; family Synaphobranchidae; genus Ilyophis; species Ilyophis sp. 1 JC-2022. Next base: position 26,330,383 of record CM040395.1, on the reverse strand, counting down.
GCCTGCCACAGCTTCTCTCACGTTAGCCCCATCGAGTGCGTCCGTCTTCCGAGGGGCGCGGTTCCGACTGGGAGGCGGGGTCCGCTGAAGCTCTCTGGTTTTTGTCCTGCCAGGCCCATTATAGGCCTAATGCAATCAATAAGCTCTCCGATTGGACACGTGTCCTTTCCGCTGAAAAGCTAGCCGCTTATACGTGTTGTACTTTGATATAACAGCCACAGTCACAGTCACCTATAACATAAATATGATTTGGAGTCATACAGTAAGGGTGAAGCCACACAGCCTCCGACGAGATCGCCTGGCATTGCTCCCGTCACCTGCAATCGGTTCGCTTGTGGGAGTCTCTTCTATTTTTGACACACTGCGTTTGTTAAATGTTGTCCGGAGTTATTGTTGTGTTATCATTTTCCAGTTTGAATAAAATCCCCAAAAAATAATTTAGAAATAAAATTTTTTTTAAATGAGGGACAATTTGCTAAATCTTTAATCTGATTGGTTATTGCGATGCGAAGTTGTCCCATTTTGGGGTCAAAGTTCCCTAATCGTTATGTTCCCAGTCGGTTCTGTTCGCTTCGCCGGCTTACCTCGTGTTGCCAAATCAAATCGATATCAATTTATATAGCACATTTCACAACTTTTCACAATACGCTTCACAGAAAAACCCAGCCTAAACCTCCACAAGAGCAAGCCAGAGGCAACAGTGGCAAGGACAAACTCCCTGGTGTAACTAGGAAGAAACCTTGGAGGAACCAGACTCAAGGGGGGAACCCATCCTCCTCTGGTCGGCTCAGGGTCTAGATCTTAATGACCAGCATGGTCAAAACTGCCAATGTCCATGATAATAGAATTTGCAGCAGCTAGATGACAGTCCAGATGTGGCGGCAATGATGGTGGGGAACCGGGTGCCAATGGCGGCAGGAGCAGCTGGCAGCGGTGGTGAGGAGGGAGGGGCAAGTGGCGACGGACAGGAAGCCGGACAGCGACTCTCAAGATGCGGGCATAAGCCCCACCAGCAGAATGTAGAAAGAGAGAGAGAGAACAGTTAGGGAAAGTGTATTAGAGCAGCAGGAAGTGGAACACCAACTGGGGGTGGGGGGGGGATAGTTGCCAGCTATCCCAACATGCCTTGCGGACGCGATGAATCGCCTCTTATTGAAAATGAATGGAGGCGATGTCGCCCTCTGGAAAATACGCTTCTCGTCAGAGGTGGTGTGGCTTCACCGTAAGGACATATAGGCGAGGTTGCTTGAGGCGTGAATAGATATTTTTTGCATCTGTCGAAAATACCCAAGTCTCCATTATTTGACTAAATCCTGTTATTGTGTGCTGTTAGATCTGGCAGTGTATCTGTCCTGGCGCCTGTTATTATGCGAAGCAAGTTTCAGGCCTACCGCTCAAATCTGCAGGATTGATTAGAGTGAACACTCTGTTTTTAAACGGGCTGAATGGTGCTTGTGCAAATACAGAGAATACATAATTCGTTGGTATGATGGCTCAGTGTATAACAGATTTGCCAACTTTGGTCAGCTGGCTGGAGTGAGATTTATTGTGTTTGCTGACAAGGAGGGAAATTGGCAGTTTGTTCAATCAGGGAGCAGCTTTGTTTCTAGTTGTGCTCTTTTTATTTGGCATGAGATGTGTTTGGGTACCGTGAGATAGAGCCTGAAAGCATGTGTCACGCCAAAAGCGTGAGAATTGGCAACCCTGGGGCCACATGTATAAACAGTGCTGAGCAGAAAAATGTCCTCAGAAAGTCAGGTAAGCGAGTTTCCACGCAGCAATTCAGATGTATGATATAACACGTGCTGTGAGAATCTGCGTACCTCTGCACACGATGGACACCATACATATGCAATGTTTGGGGTCCGTGTGATATAGCGAAACCGTGACCGAAAGGCAGAGGTAGAAAATGCAAAACTTTTTTCAAGCAGATCTCCAACTTTCACCCTGAGCATTATTTTACGCATTCTTTTACTCAGTTTTATACATGTGGCCCCTGGTGTACAAGGTTCTGTAAAATCTAGCGAGGCCTTAACTTGGAAAGTAATAATTAAGGATGAAAACAAATGCTGCACAGCTACTGTTTCGCTATTATCAGTTAAAGAGAGAAGCAACAAGGTTACAACTTTTATTTTTATTTTTTGTGAAGGGGGCTTGTAAAGCTATAGTGTTGTACTCGATTTTTACAGAGGGTGATTGCTGGAACCATGTGAAAACTATGATAAAAGATACCGTTTGTAATATAAATATTTTTAGGCTCTGTGTGTTGTTCAAATGTAGGTATGTTGCTCCGAAGGAAATGCGGTATGGTTCTTTTTTTCTACTGATTCTCAACTTGCTAAATTATGCTAAATGTGTTTCTAGCTGTTCTGTAACTGTGAATGTAACCATGATTGCCTTGTAATCTGTCCTGGGCAGGAGCATCTGCTAAGTGAATAAATAAATGCACAGGCAAATATTTGACTTTACTCATTTGACTTTATTTAAGCGCGGTGAAAAACCCCAAGTGCAAATGTGGAACCTCAAAGGTTCAAAAAGGAATCGTGCTGCTGACAGCTCGCCGATGGCTGAGTGGGGAATGCGTTGGATAAAGGAGAGGGGGTAATGGGTGCAATTTTCCATTTAGCCCATATAACTTCCCCAGAGCTCACCAAACACATATGGGAATGTCGGAGCCTCTTTAAGTGTGTTCTAAAGAGCCATCTCTCCACCAGCGTACTCTTGCGGGAGTTGTTAGCCTCCACACTTATCCGCTCGTAGAAGTTGTTTTCTTCCAGAAGGATTTGAGCCGATCCTTTTTTTCTTTTTTTAAACCCCCCTACTCTTTTCCCATCACGCTTAATTTAAACCCACGGCTGACTTAGTGTCTGGCCTCAAATACCACACGACTTTTTCCAGAACCCTTGTGGGATCTTGGCTCGTCCAAGTCCGAACCGAGCGAAAATCACCCACAGGACAAAAAAATATTGGGCCCTAGAAGCGATCAAAAACGCCTTTATGCAGCAGGAAACAAACGACGTCCTGTGCGCTACACCTCAAGGGTGAAATGAGATGCATTTTCTTTTCGACGCGCACTCTGAGCAAAGGGACCTGTGACGGACGGTACCGGATGGACGGACGGACTGGCATGGGGGTTAAATGCGAGGTGGATGCGTCCGTTCAACGGATGACACGTTTCCTCTGCGGTCGGTGAAGTGAGCGACTGCTCACTTATCGGATAAACAAACATTATGTTCCGCCTGCTCTGGCAGTTGAAAAGTCTATCCAGCGGGCAAATATAGCACGTTATTAGCGTAGCCACTGATGCTTTGGATCAACGAGATGGAATCGTCTGCCTTTTGCAATTATCGTTTTTAGGATGTGCAATTTATTTGAACTGGAGGATAAAAAACAAGATAATCACGTTTACAGGAGACAAGAATATGAACCATTTGTCCTTGCTTCAGAGAACATCCCTTTAAAGGATTGTATGCAATAATCATGCTATAAACTAATAAAAATTTCACAAAATTATTGGATAAACTAAAGAAAAATGTTATTAAAGAGAGTGAACAGACTAAGCACATTGTACTAAACAGACATAAAATATACTAAAACATATTTTTTTATTATTTGACACAACTACAGTGAGCACCATAATTCATTGGACAGTGACACATTTTTTTCACAGTTATTTTGGTTCTGTACTCTAGCACTTTGAGTTTGAAAGGATACAATGATGATGAGGTTGAAGTGCAGATTGTCAGCTTTAATTTGAGGGTATTTTCATCCATATCAGATGAACCGTTTAGAAATTATAGAACCTTTTGTACATAGTCCCCCCATTTCTGGGCAACAAAAAATTTAACATAATGTAGAATAAAATAATATTTTTTATATATTTGGTTGCATATCCTTTGCATGCCATGACTTTGTGATGTCTGTGACCCAACAATATGAAAAGACTCTTGATATCAAATTTTCTGGTATACTCCGACAAGCGATACTATAACTTCTCTGCATTTGAATGGATCTCTATGGGAATTGGGGGGTGGGACTAGATTTAGCTGTAAATTATACTGGAACAGTATGAAACACATGGTTGGCTAAATGGCTGTAAGTCAACAAGGGTCACTCTGCTGCCAGATATGCAGTAGATACGGATGGATCACTTTAAGGGTTGTTTCTTCTGACAAATTTTCCTATTGAACTCTCTGGAAAAATAAGTCAGGAGAAGAAACCAGTCAAGTTATCCATCCATATCTACTGCATATCTGGCAGCAGAGTGATGTGTCACTGTCCAATGAATTACGGTGCTCACTGTATGTAATGTTTAAAGAAGCAGATGAAACTTCTATTAACACTAAGACTGGATATGAAACGTTAGCTCTACTGTTGAAGGTAGTGTCACATACAGAACACTTAACACATGGATTCTAAATATACAATTCCAAGAATACCCACTAAAAAGGCTACATTGGCCTCAGTACTTTATGTTTCCAAAGAGTTTTCTTTCCCCAAGAGAAGCAGTGCTTCCATCTCTATGCTTGAATGTAAAGAAAACATGCAGCCTGAAACCGTGAGAAATAAATGCAAAAAGGTGTACTGCAACAGGAAATGTTGTTGAACAGGAACTGTAAGCATTTCCTGGGAAATGTATGCTTTATCTGGCTGGGTAGGTTAAGCAAACATTTATTGTAACAGCGGGAAATGTACGAAGAGTCTCTTGATATATGCCTCAACTCACAACCAATGAACAATGATTACACTGGGGGTTATATGATGGAGTATTACTATTCATCAAAAGAGATGATTGGTTATCTAAAAGGTGTCTGAGCTTGGGCAATTCATTGGCCAGCATGAGGTCACGTGTTACCGCCCCTGCACGCTGAGCTCAATATAAGTAGAAGTGAAGCCTGGCTTCCGGCTATGGCTAAATTCTAATCATAAAGTTGTAATCATCCAATTAGAGCCAGACAAAGCAGCCCATTGATTAGATTTTTTATGGGAAATTCAGCTTCCATGGGGTGATTCGGACTTTGATTTAACAAGAGGGGATTATAAAATGTGGCTATTTTGTCAAATATTTGAAGTCAAAATGACATAGCTAACTATGAAATGCATTAACACGTTTTTACATTACACGTTTTTGATTACGTACAAAAAAAATTATATTTCTAGAAGAGGCTTGGCTTCCTTGCCAATTTGATTATTATCAAAATTATTACGAACAAATACAGTTTTCACTGTACTTTAAGAAAAAAACAATACTATTGTCAATAGCCATTCAAGACCTTTGTCAGCAGATGATGTAAAACTGTAAGGTTTTACATCATCATCAAGGTGTCTATTGTGCTAATCCACTCAAGCCTCAAACATTTGTTCTTCTGCTAGTGCCACCCAGATGGTCACCGGGAAGCCTCAAACTGCCCATCCAGATGGTTCAGGCAGTATATTATAATTGCAAGGCAGTTTGTAAGTGTGAACAATGACATGGTGCAATTTATCGACGCAATAGTATAGCAACCGGGAGTGAGCGACTGATAACTGTTACAAATGTCATAGCTTGATTCAGTTATTTAGCTGTACCATAGCTGTAAGTGATGTGTGTGTGTCTCAGAAGATGTAATGTTCATAACATATTTATCCTTAGACAAAGCTCACAAATTGGTATTCTAAATTAGCTGTTTGTGTGTGTGTCAAGAGGTGTAATGTTATTAACATATCTAGCCTTAGACAAAGCTCCTTAAATTGTGTTCTAAATTGTCCTCTCAAATCAAGAATGCAGTTTGCAATGTTTCCATTGTGATTCTTTGCTATTTATTGATAATATAAAAGTACTGTAAAGATAATTTTTCCTTCATCAAGAGTGGAAAAATCTCTCCGTCTTAATAGTTGAAAGTCGTTGACCAAATGTGAATGTCGATGAGTTATTCCACTGAAATTCCAGTCAAAATTAAATAAATAAATAAATATGCCTTTATGGCCTTTAGGAAATAGCAATTACAAATTATAGAAATAATATCAAAAAAGGACATGGGGCTTGCATGCACACGAACCAAATATAAAGTTTCTTGAAAAGTCAAACAACTAAACCTCTCATTAATTAACAGCGTGACCAATACCGTTTTCTCACAAGTTTCTAACGCTCAATAGCTTGCTTGTCGTATTCCTTTCAACGGTTTCAACACGTTCAAGAATAAACAATGCTCACTCGGGCAGAAACACGTTTTTCCATGTTGACACATTCTTGACGCAGCACAGCCGCTTTGAGAGCACGGCACTGAGTTTCACCTCAGCATTCACACAGACAGGCTGTTTACTTTATTTTCAGGATGCACTCGATGGCGAGAAGGGGAGCACTGGTCCTGAACGAGGGATTACCTCTAAGGAGAAGGATGGAGAAAGGGTCCATTCAATCCCCGACATGACGAATAGGCGAAGCTGTTCATGTACCCGCTGTTTACGCGCACGGTGTTTACGTAAGAGCGAGTTTGGCTTAGTGAGTTATTGGACGTTTTGCAATAAATTTACACCTTTCCGTGCAGTCCGGCTCGGCAAAAAATCGTATAACTGTTTTGGCACTAAGCAAAGCTTTGCAAAGCGACGAAACACTTAATTACTGGACTCATTGGGATTAAGTTTATGTGTGCCAGAACGATAAAAAGTGTAGAAGACCGTGGCTTTCCAACAAGTCTATTCAACACAGCATTGTGTATAATGAAGCGCTGTTACAGGAATTGATCAGTACAACATTTCCTCTACATATGAGAAAAGTTGAAACCTACTATGGAGAGTCCAAGGAGCAAGGCAGTTTAATTTAAAGTAAATTAAACATGTCTGCAACAGAATGTAGAACTTTTGACAGCTTTAAGGCTCTGCATGATTCGGTATCTATTAGCATCTTTATTTTGGTGGAAGAAACATGACTTCACTCTCCCATGAGAAAGTCAATCAATAGTTTGATGTTGACGTTGCCAATCGATGTTGTTACTGCTATAATGAGCATAGTATCAGTTATCGAGCAACCAGCCGCATTTAGTCTGCAAAATGGCTCAGAATATTAATTTTTATTTTATTTACTAGGTTTAATACTAGAAAAAAGACCAAGAATACCACTATGCATGATGACATCAATAATAACTAAAACACCCCCCAACAGCACAGCTAGCAGACTTGGTACACAGTGGGGAGAAATAACAGACTATCGTCACGGTCCAGCTACAATCACATCCACCGCCAGTTTCGATTAGCCCTCTCAGCCTAAAAAAAGGTTTCGGGAGAAGATTTGGGATTGAGAAATTTGACTGATCGTTCCAACGAGGTAGGTTTACGAAATGACCATGGCTACATGATATCACAGACACTCTTACTGGGACCTGATGGTCTCATTTTTCCCGTCGAGAAATCTTACACGTCGTAATGCGCTTTCTGTGGATTAAGTGCTGAACTACAGGTGTGTGTACAAGGGAGCGGTGTTCTTGCAGTTTGCAGCATGGAGATTTGAGCTTTGGGGGGGGGGGGGAAACAGTTTTTCAGGTTTTATAATATGCCTCAGTCAGCAGCAGAAATGCTTTATTAATGCATAAATGTGTTATCATTTCACGAAATGTAGGCCTGTTCCTGTGCCTCTGACCACTGGGTGACAACTCGCACTCTATGGACTAGAACATTGTCATCTTGTGACCCCTCTCTGCGAGAAGTAAATGGGACAAAGAGGATGACCCAATTACCACTAAGTAATGATTTACATCAACCTCGCCTTCTAAGGGCAAGAGAGCATCTAAACCCTACCTGGAATGTAGGCCCGCATAAAACATGAGTACAACCAGTACAGAACCATCAGAACCCTTCACTGTGCATTTAGGCAGAGAAATAAGTGATACCGTACCATTCAAAGGCAGAAGTGTTTTCTAAAATATTAGCTGGAATAGTTCTTTCCAAATCGGTGCACAATATTCATCAATCTCTCGCGCCTCATATATGACACTTGCAACACACATGCAGTATACTAATGCAGGAAGTGAACTAACCCCCGATACATTATGCTTTGAGTCACAGGCTGCACAAGAATAGCTTTTATTGTGTAGCCTTGCTCACTTCCTCGACACAGACGTGAGAGCGAGTTTAATCCAATTGACTGCTGGAGGGGAAAACCAGAGCGATGATGCTTTTTTTTTTTTCTTTGATGCGATTGAAAGTAAACTCGGCAAGGGGCTAGGATGGCCACTGGTTTTTATCTGGCCTCAGAAATGAAACAGGTTTTTAGTTTGTGTTGGGGAAAGGTAGATCTTACTCATAAAAAGGCTTTGAAGGATGGCATTATTTTAAAGCTAAATGTCTTGCTAAACTTACTTTACTTAATGTTATTGGAAAGAGAGGTGCTGTTACTTTGCTTGTGCGCAGGAGATGTAACCACCCATCACAAATGGCATGCTGTATTACAGTTAATTTTACTACAGACTAAAGACTTTATAGACTTTTTACTACAGATTTTTTACTACCTAGGTGGCGAGGAGTCCCCATTTTCCAGGAGCTGTCCCCAATTTAAGAATGACTTCCCTGGGAATAACATGCTGTATTAGCTAGGTCAGCACACAGTGGAAATGAAAAGTAATGAACAGGCTGAAGAAGCCAAATGTATCCTCTGCAAAAACCGCAATGGAATTGAACTCCATTGAAATCTATTTCATTTGTATTTTGTCTGTAAGCACTATTTATCTCATTATTTATAGGATAATCTGACATCCATATTCTAGTAACCATGGCTATAAAATGCAAGCTTCAGTTGACCCCTGTTTGCAGATGTAATCCCCAAAATCTTCCCATTTAGATCTCTCTATCTCTTTATTCCTCACGTTTTCATTCCGAAATATGTCATGTATCAGATATTTTATTTGCTAATTACAAATGTCCCTAAAAGCTATGAACAATCTGTCAATCTGAGCGGCACCATAGCATGCCAGAAGTGATTATGAAGAAGATGGTAGTAACATTCTTAACAGTTACTGTGTTGTCTCAGTATCTTTAGTTTATTCTTTCTCTTCAGTTAATCCCATAAACAAGAACATGTCTGCCTCAGACACAGAGGGATAATTGAATGAATGAAATCTGGTTACTTTGATGAAACTTTAAACGAACAATAAATTAATAGTACATTCATGTTTACTTGTGAGAAATAAACGATAAGCTGACTCCTCTTTTAAGTGTACAGGATGAAACCTACTGTAAAACCCTCATACACAAACATCAAAGGATTCAATCAGCATTTTAGTAAATCATCATGAATTATTGAAGCACTGGAGTCGGATCACTCACATCTGCACATGACGGGAATTAGAATTTATATTTTGCTGTGTTTCTAATATGCAGAACAGATCACTAGATGGCAGTGGTCAGCTCTTCCCCTGCTCTGTCCCAGGTTAAATGCATGAACTACATGTTTTCTTAGTGTACTCTATTACAAACCATGACGGAGTTAGTGGATTCAAAATGAAACATCAGCCAATGTACATGTACATGAAAAAAACGAAAAAAAAAAAAAAACAGTTCTGGAAAAAGCAAGCCCTTTTTATAACAATCTCCACATGTTTGGACAAAGAAGGAGGAAATTTTGCAAGCATTATTAACATTTATGCATATATAAATGTATTTTTATATATAGACAAATGTAAATGACTATGGTTGTAAAATATGACATGCAAGGGTACAGCCGATCCACTGTTTTCTCACAGTAAACTTGGACTCTGTGAGATCCAGAGAGGCTGAGCTTTCACACAGAACCAAAAGCCTATTTGATGGTTAGCCAGTGGTGGAATACCCTAGAGAGCATTTTGCGCCGCTATTTGCAAATACTTCTGGGTTTCAAAGACACACTTCCATATATCATGTTTTATGAAATGATATTATTTGTGTTTTGTTACAAAATGTCATAGCGATACTCCTAGCCTATAAATCTTTGTTGTTACCCAAAAAGGCCCTTTTTATGTCTGAAATTAGATATATTATTACTTTGGTTTATTTCATAGGTTTCATTTAGCAAAAAATTTGCCACATTGATGAATCTGTAGGCTGTTACATGGCAGAACAGAGGACACTGGGGCAATCCATTACAATTCATTCATTCCATCGTGTGGTTTGCTTTAAGTAATAACTGCAATATGGGGTTACATTCTATGGCTGTTGCACAACACATTATTTGATTTTGCAACACTGCACAATATATGGCCAAATATATAAATCATTACCTCTTTCAGATATTGCATGATTTCACTGCTGTGAAATACTGTATATGCATCAGTATATTTTCAAAAGGTCCACATATTTACCATTTATTGCAGTGTCTTCAATTTCTCTTACTTATACCTAAAATAAGGTACCCCAGCTAAACCTTAGTCTCACTATAGCTAAAAGCTTATAAAATTAGCAAAACTGCTCAAAGACTAACTGAGCTAGTTAGTAAATTTTTGCTCTCAAAGAATGTGTTGTTACTTATGTGTATTGTGGTAGTAATATGTACAAAATATAGTATATACTTTTAAAAAGATCCATATCAAATAGCAAAAAAATCTATGGAACATCTAATCTGCATTATATAAAATTGGCTGGTTTTTTAGATGCTATCCTCCTATCCATGTGAAATTTAACATGGTAATACTATGCACCATAACTCCAAATTTACTTCAAATTTGGCAGTAAATCTATTTTCTAAACACACACACACAAAGCAGTAAGTCAGAAATGTCAAGATGTTATTTGCTTTAGGTGGTTGGTAGAAAACTAAAACTAAATGCTCATTTAGATTTAAAGGGTAACTACACCCACTGTCTCCGCCCATGAAACAATTTAGAAAAATACTTTGTGGAGTGAGTGTGGGAGAGGGGTGGGGGTGGAGGAACTGCCATCGTCATTAGCATAAATGAACGTAGCTACATTGTACAAATGATTACGTATAACTCGGTTCAAACTAGACGTTGCACATCAAATATGAATCAAGATTCAGCAACTGCATGGCCTATTTCTCACCTCAAATATTTTCAGAAACATATTTTAGTGGACTATTTAGGTGGAATAAGAGAGTTTATTAACAGGACGCGACATTGTTTAAAAACGTGGAGCCGAAACGAAAGTAACATAGTGGGTCAAACCAATCAGGTGCCGGCTGTTTCCGTTGTGGGCGACAACAATTATTCATATGACGTAGAGGTACCTCCAAAGAGGTACTCTGACATCACGATTTGGGCGGGGGGCAGCGTGGGGGGAGCAGACAGGACATTTCAACCGTTAGGGGCAACACAAAGATGGTTTTCTACCAGATTTATGTTATTATTTCAGAATTGTTGAAATAACAGAATGGATTAATACGTTTCATTAAAAGGTAGGCATACAAACACGTTTACAGCAAAAAAATAAGTGATCTAGGGTGTAGTTACCCTTTAAAGGCTCAGCAGTTAAACATAGAAAATTAAATCAGTGACAGCAGAGAGAAGTTTAGGTTAGTACATATGACAACAAGGCCTCCACCATGACCAGAACAGCTGGCCTTTTCCACATAACAATTAACAAGTTTAAATTAAAGCAATATAAGTTCCATGTTGGTCCCAGGTTTCAGTTATACTCATAAAGTCAATGCTGGCAGTGAATACGATTGTGATCCAATCTTGTGATCGGCTTCATGATTTGGTGTAATCCGAGAGGTATGAGTTGACTCAATATTTCCAAAGAAAACTAGGTTACTATTGTTTTGAATTTTAATGTAAAAGCTGTGTTTGGAGCCCCTATGTATGTAGTCCCCAAAACCTTGGTTCAGCACTCATCTAAATATGGGATTTGTAAAGTTTTGTAAATTCAGCAGCTCCGAGACTGGATATTTTATCATGATAAAAAAGAACTAAAATGTATAAAAAAGTCATCACCTTTGCGTTAGTTGGCTTTACAAATCCTAATAACCGCAATCGGGCTTAACGGGTATCACAAAGGTGGTTGTCAACTGGATAAGAGAACACGGGCTTTGTTAATCAACCTCTATGTGCGTTCCCATAAAAGGGCGGTGTCTGTAACAATTAACCTATAGTGGCACAGCATGGACCATACTCGAGCAGAGTATTTCTCTCCTGAGGAAAAGAATCTGATACGGATGGATATAATGGACACATAAGAATAACAGAACACAATCATAATGGCAAAAATCAACACTGTTGTCACCAAAAAAGCCAGGGAGGAGTGTTGGCAAAAAAATAGCTAATCGTGTAAATTTGGTCGTTAATACCTTATTTACCTACCAGTCATAATGAATAAATCTACACGCTCACTAATTGTCCTACAGTTCATTTCTACTGTGACACATTCTGCACATTCTAGAGCTTCTACACTTGATACAGCATATGTAAAATCTTGCCTGAATCAATCGCTCCGAAGTTTATTCACAAACTCAAAAATGATGGGACTCAAGTCAATCGCTGTCCCATAATTAAGGGATAAGTGGATATGAACATGTAACGCTCAAGAAGCTTGCATATATACCGCATTCCCTCCATTGGAAATCTACTGTATATATTTTGTACAGTGTATTCTCTGGGAAAAACAGATTTTGTTGGTTTCTAAATAATCTCACCCTCGGAACACACCCCCTCACTATTTGCACCTGGAGGAGCCTTTTTCCAAAATGTTATTAGGTCAAAGGGTGATGCTTTTATATGTGTCAATCTGGTAGCTAGAACATAACCTGCCCCTGAGTGAACCCCTTATTCTCGCTTTGTAGTACACCCCCTGGTTCTTAGGTGTCTAGGGGGTAGCCACATAGGTTTTAGTAGTCACAGGCAGTGAGAGATGGAGGTCGGGCAGGTAGCTAGAGTTGCTGATAGAGTAGGAAACTGAAAGACTAATAATGGGACAACTATAACTATTATATCCTTTATTTTATTTAGAATGCTGCCAAAGTAAGTCCATTCAATGTAGGTTTGCGCTCAGGCACTGCAAACAGGGTGCTGCTTATATCTTGTCAATGCAGCATTCTAATAAAAAAAACAAACAAACCAGTGTTTGTCAGCTTCGCCAACGTACACATCATCTTTCCCAATGACTCATTCGCGTAGTCCTCCAGACACCTTTGCATCAACCACTGCAAGTTATCCGGGGAGTTGCAGAGGCCAAACGTCAACCACTGGAACTCGAACAGCCCACCGGGGTGGTGAGCACAGTCGTCTCCCGGTCCTGTGGGTACACCACCCCCTGTCAGTACCCACTAGGCAGATTTAATGCGGAATACTACTCTGACTGCTTCATCTCTCTCAAGGTTTCTTCAATGTGGGGTGGAGGGTAGGCGTCCATTCAGGTTCCACATAAAACTGCACTGTTCCACATGGTGTCCTTTTTCACCACCAGCTGTCGGGGTGGGGTGGCCCGATGACTGGAACTTTTAACTTTTAATATCCCAATAACTCCACTCTCAAGCATTCCCTTCAGGAGGGACCACAACTCCTAGGAGACTTAGGACAAAACCACTCACCTGGGGCACCTGCTGGGGACATGAATTGGTTAGGGGTGCACTCTAGCCAGACACTGACCCTCCTGCACCTGCAGAAATGACTAGGCCACCCGCCAATCCACCTTCCTCCACCATCTGCACTAAGCCCACGCCTCCCTCCCCGCAGGAACCCCCTGCTACCCAGCCTTTGCACTACAGCTACATTTACAACTTGTCATTTAGCACACTCTTTTAGCCGAAGCAACTCTCCAAAGCAAAGTGCATTTCACATAGTTCAGAGCTCTGATCCAGGTGGCACCACCGCCCTCTCTTTCCAGTTCAGCTGAGTCCTTTGTGGCTCATAGCTGGTTGGGCGGTTTTGGATCTGGCAACAGATGGCGTATGCCTCCTCCCACTCGATTAGTCCCACACTGAGCCCGGCCGGCCATGCTGCGACACAGAAAAAGTCAGTGCCCCTTCCAACAGTGCATGATGACATTCCTCACTTCTGTGGAATGGAAACCCCCAAAAGTCCCGGATAACATAACCAGAAAAAGGAACATTTAAGCCATTAGCTGCCTTCAGGTTCAGGCACTCCAAGGTGGCAGCGCAGACAGTCTGGTCCCAACTCTGGCAGAATCCTTCACTAAACAAACTTTGTCTGGGAGCTGGTGTCCAGGAGTTGCCTTCACTACCACTGCCTACAACTCTATGTTGGGGCACCTCTTTCAAGTTATTTTTGCGGCCTATTCCTCCTTGTTCTCGTCTTTTTCCTGATCGATGCTGGGCTTTTGAAGTTCCCTAGAGCACAGAACAGGTGAAATGGTGTCTCTTTTGACGGAATCAAATTGCCATCAGCAGGCTTAGCTTGGAGGTTGCTCTATATTTTTACAGTCTTGTATGCAGTTTCAATTCGTACCATATTGGCTGGTAGTGACAAGAATAATCCAGAGTAGTGAGGTGAAAAGCACTCATGGGTATTCAAAAACAAATGTTTAACTGTAGTTACTATCAATTTGCTGCATTATTTGGCAGATATTAACTAATGTATACTTTTTAATACACTTTGAAGAATATTAAGAATATTCTCAGCTTTTTGAAAGAGTGTAATGCCTGTTGTGGATAACACCTGTAATACACATGTATGGGGATGTACTGTATATGATGACTTGGCATGCTCATGAACCACACAAATACAGCTGAACCCAATGCGTTTCGTTTTACAGAATACAGAGTGGCGCTCCCCGCGTTCAATGACAATTCGAATACTGGGAGTATGGATGGTAAAATTAGCTCCAGCTATGATAACCAAGTTGATATTTTTAAGGATTCACTAAGCTTCCAATAAAATAGTATTCCTGAAAGCCAAAGGGTGTCTTCCAAATATTCTGTATAATTACTATCTATTCATTTTAAGTCCTTTTTCAATCTTGCAATATTAGCATCTCTGAATCACGCAGTGGTATGTGAACACAGAGTGCTCCCATCTTGGAGATATATATAATATATATATATATTTCCTGAATTGCCTTCTGACATCTTTTTATTCCTCAGTATGATGTAGAGTATATTTGTTAGATGGGCCACTGAAGCCAGGAAATGGAATCAGTGAGTAACTTTTTCCACGGTTTGACATACTGTATTTGTAATTGTTTTGTTTCAAGAAAACCTCTAACTTAATCAATGATGGAAACAGACTTTGTTATGTCTGGGCTGGGTAGCTGGATACAGTGTATAAATGCTGTCACAGATGTAACATTAACTTGACATACACAACACACAAGGAATTTATATATTCAAGGATAAATTGGCTATGGCCTTGCACTGTGGATGATGAAAACTGAGGCAGTGGGACATCTGCAGGCTTCTTCCCCCCCAGGTACTTAACAAACTGAATCTAATTATTGTCCTAAAAGTGCAGTTCAAAAATACTTAATCATGTTTAAGAATGGTTCACTGAGTATGCAAATTCTGTTACCGGCAGAGCTCTAGTCTCACAAGTGTCCCCTTTTATATTATTGGTCAAACAGCACATCAACTTTTCAAGCAATGCTGAAATTTATGCTATATCACATTTAAACAGAATATTAATACATAATTATAGCATCTTTATGCCGTTCACTAACATTATAAGCAGTCAAGCACATTTATTGGCTTAATGTCCAGAGTGAGCTGTCTGGTGTTTGACTTACTGGTTAAAAAAATTGTTAAGGTCAAGACAATAATGAAGGGTGAAATTAATAAGATTCTGCATGATTGTTATTGATGTTCAGAAATTTAACTGTCATTGCTTGACTGAATAATGAATTGTGCAGTTTATCATCTTAAAATGTATGCTTAAAATTGCTGCGTTTTACTTTTGTGAGTCTAATGATATGTGTGGATGAATAGATTCTTTTAAAGTAATTTTGTACCTAGCATTCAAATATAATTTTATCTAATTTCAAGGTAGAATAGGATATTTTCATCAGCCAAACCCGTACATACCTCTTTGAGATGGATTTTGTGAGTTGAGGTTGGGGATTATTCTGCAATCACTTATAGTCCAAAGTTTAAGGTCACAGCAGAATTGTGGAGTCCCAAGCATGCTGAAAGATCATCATCAGACGTAAAGACAGCCTTTACAGAAAGGAAACAGAGAACAACAGAAAACATACAATCTGTTGTAATCACAAGGTTGTCATCTTAAACTTGCCTTGATTGGCTAAGCGATGAGGTACAATCATGTCTGCAGTTATGACAACACGGCCGTCATGTATGACATCTGATTGAAAAACAAAATATACCCCCTAGCACAAATTACAGCGGCCCTTGACCAGCTTGCTAGGAACGGGGGCTTCTTTTCCTCTCGCTGCATTACAAACTCTGTAGGAGAGAGATCTCTCTGCTGACTGACGTTAAATCCCAGAGCATGCTGGACCCATGACAGAGCACATCTGGCAGGTATGCTGTTCTGGAGGCTGTGACCTGTCCACTTCCTAAAGTCAATGTGAAGGTGAATTCATGGTCCACTGAATTTTGTAACCATGTTACCTGTTTTGCCTGAGAGCAAAGCCGATGGCCGCTATCGAGCCAGTAAGAATCGCCAGCATGTAACATGGCACATCCATTAAGAGTTTGTTAAAGCAAAGCCAGGAAAAACACACATACAAAGGGCAATGTGCACCAGTTTTGCAGTCTGATAAAGGATAAAAAAACAATTTTAGCCGTCGAGACCTACAACTACTCATAATTTTTAAATAATGTTATATTTAATATAATTTGTATTATAACCTTATTTTATACAGCCATGTCTGTTTGGCTGAAGTAAAGCAGACTAGCTGGCCAAAAGAGATAATCAGTCCCCCTTTAGTGACAGTGTAGTGACAGGGACACTATAGTTGGAGCCATTATATTTTGGAGGAGACATCAATGCAAGATTACAAACCATTGGGGACATGAAATATCAAAAGAGTATGGGGTGTTAACCCTGAATTGATGGGCAAAGGCCCAACACCCTCACAAACACAGACTAAATGTTGTTGTTTCCAGTTTCCCTGGGTCATCACTGTAGATGGACTGACAACTGCCTTATATAAAAGAAAATGATTACAGATTTCAGAAGCTTTTACAGAATAGCACAGAAAGGTAATACGCTCTGGAATCATTCTGTTTAACAGGGTCTTTTTCTCTTAAATAAATAAATTGACAACAGGAGTGCCATGACATGATTAAAAGTGGTGGTGCCCAAGTGCAGTGTGGTGTCGAAGTGCAGTGTGGTGTCGAAGTGCAGTGTGATGTCGACAATATCGGGCTCAAAGCTACTACCGCAACCACAGCACAAAAACATTTGTATTGTCCATTTATATACTTATACATCATTATACCTACATCAGTTGAAAAGATTGTGAAAAAAAAGATGTGAAAGATTATGCATCATCATCTCATTGTAAAACCTAACTTCAAGATTAATGCTGGAGGTTTGGGAGACAGTGGCTGCTTGAATTCAGAATATATACATTTAATTTTCTCTTTTTTTTCATTGACATTTTGTTTGATATGTTTGTTTGTGTGTTGTGGGTCTGCCTCACTGTCTATGTCTTTTTTGTTGTTTCTGGGGCTACACATGAAGTTCCTTAACGGAAAAATAAAAGTAATTTTATTCAATTCTATACTCAAATAGTAGGTAATTGTGCTGATTTGGACTACATTACATTACAGTCATTTAGCAGACGCTTTTATCCAAAGTGACATACAGTAAGTGCATACAGAAATGTCATCGAAGTAACTACAGATCAGATAAGATAAAGGACTATTCGGACACAGTTGTAGTTGTGTTTGTAGAAAAATATGGGTTCATACAATTTTTGCCTAGGTTTTAACCAAATGCTCATCTTCTGATTTCTCCACTTTATTAAACTAACTCTCATTCCGATTACATATCGACACATGTCGTGTGCTGAATTCAGAGTTTTATTCATCTAGCCTACCTAGCATGCAGTTATCGTAAAGCAATAATTAAACGTTAACTTTGTTACTTGAGATTATAACCTAATCATGTGTAGCGGATAGTAGCTATGTCATAGTCGATTGCATTTAGATTAGCTAACGTAGGCTACTGGCATTTTCATGCAGAGTGAAAGGTTTGTTTTTTCTGGTAGCTTAACCACAGTAGCCTAGCTGGCTTATGCTTTTGTCATGTTTTGTTAGGAAGTTGTCTTTGCTGACATTATTAAGATGTAAATCAGAATTTGTTGAATAATGTTGAATGGAGTGATTAGTAGGCTAGATGAGCATTTAGCTAAAACTTGCAAAAATTGCAACAGAGCTAAAAATACTTTTTGTTAACAATTGTGTTTTGTAACTTAGACAACATAACATGACCATAGATATAGAACAATAGATGTGAAAAAACAATACATTTTGGTGAGGTCTCAAAAATGAGTGGTAGTGAATGGGGACCCTGACAACCGGGATAACGGCGATGCCGTTAACAATCAGCAGGGACATCTGATGTCGCTAATATTCACGCTATGCAAATATAATGGGGTAGGCTCCACAAAATGACTTATGTCACACTAAGGTGAAATATCCCTTTAAGGCCATACATGTAATGCAGTGTAGCACTTTATATTTATTTACCAGAATCCGCGGGCAGAGCGGGCCTCATTCATGAAACGTGAGCAGAACGAATTTGTACGAAAATCGTTCGTAATTGCAATTTTGCCCGTATTTTGGTATTCATCAACATTTTCGTATCTGAGATTTGTTAGTACCTCCGAACAAAATTTACACCTGCTCAAGAGCATGCGTACCGTGTTCGTAAATTCAGATTGCCGGTAAATGTAGCTTCTGAGTGATAATTAGAACATTAAGTTATTTTCACAAGACTAAACTATTAAATTCACAATACTAAATGTAGCCTTTGAAATACACATTGCAAACGTAATAAATTATGATTGTAAAAAGCAAACACTTTAGATTACGCTCATCAATGTGACCAAAATTAGAACGCGCCAGAGAGATAAGGTAATAAGGTAGCCCGTGTGATTACCCGATTTCAAACCACAACTCACATGCACAGAACCCCAACAGAATTACAAAATGAATAACGTTGAATTTATTTCCAGGCTGCGATAATGCAATGAGCTCGTATTGATGGGACGTTTCCTGCTAGGCCGTGACTTTACCAGTTCATGACGCTGGTACTGACAATATAAAAAAAAAATTCCTTGATTGAACATCAAAGGTGGGTGTGCAAATGTGCCCGGGCACCACTCTGCGGCGTCCATGATTGACAATGTGATATTTCTAGAAGACGCCTTTAAGCTTCCGACTTAAATCGGAGGAAAGGAGCTACAAGATTGCGGTTTCAAAGGACTAATTTTCTCTTCCCTGTAATAGGGCTCTTATGTATGACAGAAGATTTTGAATAATAAGCTAAATTCAGTGAAAATTTAAATAAAATAATGAAACCAGAAGGCCTTTGCTGGAGATTGGCCTGCCACATAGCCAGCTGTTCCATGCCACACAAATGATGCTTTCCCAACACAAAGCGAGGAGAGTCCCATCTTTATTGCAAAGCACATTGCCACCACGAGGTCCTGTATCAATTCAATCCATTATTATTAATACAAGGCAGCTCAAATATGAATTGATACATTTGAAATTGTAGTGACTAGAATGTGAGGAAATGATTATGATTAACTCTTGATTATGCCATTTTCCCATCTGGTCCAATGAATTAAATGTATGCAGCATCCATCTCAAGTCCTTAAGATCCCAGATTATGTGTAACTGACGTACATCTACCAATAACTATTCTTCATATGAAGTCAAAAGAAATCCGTTCAACAACCTGGACCTGACATTGACAGAGAAAATGTAAGAATGGATAACGGCTTTTGAGACAACTCCAAAAGGCTATATTTCTTTTTCTTCTCTTCCAATTAAAGTAATTTTTATATGTTTTGCCCTGTTATCTATGGAATAAAAAAATATCAAAAAACCTTTAATAATCAGTCTTGTCTCATGTGATCACATTCTGCCCCAGTGATTTTCAAGCTCTTGAAGAAGCTGTGGCAAAGCACTGCCAGTACATCTACGTTCTAAGACCTGTGAGGTGACTCATTAATAGCAACCTTTTCAAATCCTCTATTCACCAGTTACTACCTGTGAGGTCAATCATTATTAGCTAACCTTTCAAATTCTCTATGCACCAGTTCCTGCCTTCTCTCATAAGAGAGTCCAAGTGGCATTACTGTTATGTGACCTTTTTCAAGATGAAAGTGCACTTTTTTCTTCCTAACACATACGCTGACATTTTTAACCTAAAGACAAAGTGTAACGGCTGATCTACTTCGAGCACGTAGCACGTAGTGACCATGGTGCAAATCCGCTCATATTACATACGTCAGCGAAGCGTACCCAACGTAATAGCAGTGGCCTGCACCTGAAGCGGAAGCGAGCGCGGCAAACCGGGTGCAGACCTGCTGCAGCACAGCTTTCCGGTATGTTCTGTATATTTTTTGGCTTGGTTCATGACACCGCACTAGGTTTAAATAGATAGATTTTCTTTGAAATGCTGGATATGCATGATCTGAAGTAATTCCCGTGATTATATTAGTGCAGGTTTGTCCCTTGTTCCCTTCTATGGTCTACATGACAAACACCCAACTGTACCATGTCGGAAAGTGTGATATCATGGAAAACTGTATGTCATCTCCATCAGTGCTAGGTGGGCTATTATAGAATAGAATAACTTTTATTTTCCCGGGAACTTCAGTTGTAGCCACCAGCAACAACAAAAAAGACATAGACAGTGGGGCAGACCCACAACACACAAACAAACATATCAAATAAAGACATTCAATAGAATCATTGCATTAATCAAACTAATTAAGTGAATTAAAGTGGAATACAGCAATGATTAAAAATAGCCCCACTGTCCCAAGATGTCCAGTGGCTTTTCCCCCCCAGTGTGTTTATGAGGCTTAAACAGTTAAACAGATTGAAAAAATGAAACAGTAAAAGTTCAGAATCCTAATGCAATTTTTTTCTGGTGCTTTTGACTATTTAAGAAAGATGTTAATTTAGGAATTTATTTTCTTTGCCTGAAATTATCGTCTTTCTCCCATTGTTTTGTTCTCCATATTGATAACAGCACTTGCTTGCTGCTATATGCTTACTGCTACATCATGCCCAAGGGAAGAAACAGCAGTGAGCAGTGAGCTCCATTTTGAACGGAGAGCTAATTTTCTTAGTAATTCTTGTCATCATGGTAGGAGATACAGACAAATGTATTGATTGATCAAATAGGGTGTAAGGTGTATTATGCTAAATGACACCTTTAGCCAGCAGGGGGCCCCTGGGAATGGTCTGTGACTCTGTGTTGTCTAATAGCTGAACATGTCCCTGCTTCTATGTGCCACTTACGTGCTACAGCCACTATTCATGCAGTGTAGATGCTGTTTTGAAATGTGTTATGAATTTCATATGCCCACCGATGCCAACAACCCCAGTTTTTAGCTTTGAAATATTATTGTGATTTCAACATTTACGTACTTCTACTATGCGTATGAAGTTGAAGCTTCATGTAGGGAAGGCTCTAAAACAACCTTAGTTTTATAGGGAAATGTGGCACCCTGAGCATAGCTCTACAGTCTACACAGCTGGGGACACATACGTTTTGTTTGGACGAGTACCAATAGTGAGTTGAATGACCTTCACTGGTTTTCTCGTGTGAGTCATTTCTTCAGAACCAGAATAATGAACATTTACATTTTACTATGTACCGTGGGTATTATATTCCAAATTAAACTTCTTGAACATTCTGAAAATACTGTTCAGGGTATAATCAAACGGGGTATAATCAAATTGTTCTTCATAGAAAGCCAAATGCACCTTTCATATTGGACATGACTGCCTCTCTGAACCCTTACTTCCTGCAGGCAGGCCTGTCACACGCTGACATCAACTGACATAACAGGTGACCACCTTGAATAAATCAAATTGCCTTCCATCAGCTGTAGCATGCAGTTACTTTTGATTTTATATATTATTTAATCTGTTAACATGGTTAATTTTCACAACATGCTTAAGTAGGGGGCAAGGAAATGGGTTTAAATATCAGACTGATTAAATATAGGCTCTTGGGTAGTCATGTGTTTCTTTGTTAGTTAAATATGATTGGGGAGTTCTGGGTGCAAATGCACAGCCAGGCAGTCTACAAAACTGATAACTTCCATCTTTCCATCTGCCCACAGTCATTAACCACTCAGCATGAACACTGAGGCTCAATGTCACGATGCCAAACTGCAGGTCTATTCGATTAAGTTCTGAATTTAAATCCATTTTAGTGCTGCACGTCTGTGAACCATCTAAAATGAAGGTCGACATTGCAGATGTAGAACTTTCATCACATCCGCCAACAGAGTTGACGGGTGTTATGTTTTTGTTCCATTCCGTCTGTCCGTCTGTTTGCCTGTTAGCAGTATATCTCCAAAGGTTTTGAATGGATTTGCATAATCTCTGTGGAAAGCTTGGCCATGGGGCAAGGAATAACTGATTAACTTTTCACACCAATCAATTCACTTCTGAGGAGCCATTCAATAGGCTCCCATATTTTTGTATTGCTGGTGGTAATTTTTAATTCAGTCTAAATCAACTGAATTGTTTGGAAAAGAAAGATGATGTGTACAAAATACCATCCAAATCACTTGTTAAACCATTGCAGGTAAGCATACAGGAAATAAATTGTGTTTTCTACACAAACTTCAAAATGGCTACAAATCTTTATGCAAATGAGGTGTCCAGTTCAAAAACATGATTTCAAATAACCACTTGCAATAAGCAACCTCAAGATGAAACTTGGCACGACCCTCAGGAAAAAAACTATGTGAAGGCTGATCTGATGGCTCAAAACATCACATTTTGCAACTAAAAACGTCACTGCACTTTTTATGTGCGCTCCCTAACTTGATTATACTCAAACCTAAAACCATTGCACCTTTCAAGGCCTTAGCCTACTTAACATGGAAAGCCAATGACAAATGGATATTGCGATGTCTGAAGGTGGAAATTGAAGGGACAATAGGGTCGGTTCAGCCAGTCATCACGTAAAACACTGATGGACAGGGTTGTGAGCTGCTCGGGGAACTCTATCGGGGACCCGTAAAAATGGCATCCTCCTGAGATCCGGCAGAAAAATGTCTTGGATTACAAAAACATGTTGCAGTGAAGATGCTTTCAAAAGAATAATTCATTTTATTTTTATTGAATGTCCCTTGTAGGGTAGGTTTCAGCACAGTATAATACATGATTCTTGAGATAAAGATCAGAGACTCACATCCCCTGCAGGGGACAAAAATTAATTGCCTCCAGAGGATATGAAAAGGCCCCAAATTCAGACCAGCACAAGATAAGTCTGAAAGACATTATCAGTCATGAAAACTTTGGCTGCGTAGAAGGCGGCCAGAGTCACTTCCATTTTTCAAGTACTGACTGAACATTTATCCAGGCAATGAAGTAAACTGGCTTCATTATAGAAAATGACAGACGCAGAGCCTTCCGCCTTTACTTTTCCATTTCCTTATCCTTTATATCTGAAGTGACAACAGCTGTTTCCCTTTATGCCTGCCTTTCTGTGAGGCGCTTCCCATTGCGGGGTGATCAGGAGGGATCAGCGTTAAAACATCAGACCATATGGAAGGGGGGGGGGGGGGGGGCTCAAAAGGGAAGGCATATGCGCTGCTGTACAGCAGCACGTTACTGAATAGACACTGAATAATGAGCGTTAGAGATAGCGACACGGAGGACACAACTGGCAGGAAGACGACAACTCAAAAGCTATCTTAGATGTGCTGCTGAATGTAAAATGAATAATTACATTTTTTAAAAGGGCAAAAGACGAAAAAGAAATGAAAGATGTTTTCGTTGTTCAGTTTGCCTTGAATTATATAATTAACTGAGTTAATTCTTATTATTGGCCAGTGGTCTTAGTAATGAACATTACCCCTACCTCACGTTGGGAGTTCATTTAACTCCCAACGTGAGGTAGGGGTAATGTTCATTACTAAGACCACTGACCAATAATAAGAATTGGAAAGACTAATACTACTATCTCTGGTACAGTAAACCCCATGACCAATACACCATGAAAGTGCAGCATCAAAGATATAGTGATATAATAAAAGCAACAGACAATAATATTGTTTTTAAAAAATGACATTCCTCCAATCAAAAGGAAATTTAATATTTTGAATGCGGACACAAATACAAATATTGTTTGTATTATGACTTTTATTTATATTTTATGAACATATGCAAATTAGATAATGAATAATTAAAAAGCGCACATTTGGATATTAGTTAGAACACTTTCTTTCTCAGTGGATTAAGTCAGAGTAATTTTTTCTTGTTTCAATGTGATGAATAACTCAGTAGCTGGTTATTTACAGAGGGGTTTTTCAAAATGTAGTTTTATTTATGAATTATTTAAAAAGCACTATGTATATGCTGTTAAATTCAGATTTCTTGCTATTTTTTCACATAAAATACCCCAATAGAAATGACAAAATATATCCAAAAAAGCTTCTGTAAATTACCAGCTATTTTTGGTAAGAAGCACCATGTTAAATCCATTAGCTATATCTACAAGTTAAAGTTCTTCATTATAAAATCATGTGCACCTACTTCATATACAGTATATGCATTGGAAGCACAATGGCACTAGTAACATCAAAATTATGAATTGTAACAGAAGCATTTCAGCAATGATGATAATGCTACTGTGAATAATATGTTTGGTGTTAAATATGTTATTTTCAGTATAGTATAATAATTTAATTTAAAAAAAAACATAATATATTATTGTCAATATATTATTCAAATAAAATATGATTGTGTCTCTGAATAATCTGTGGACAAAACAGTTATTTTGTGGACCTACAATGGAGGTATTTATGGCATGGTTGTGGCTTTGGTTTGGCAGCAAGCCAGTTGGAGGGCCATCTCAGCCACGCTGTTATAAGCCGCCATTGCACACTGACGCCTTATAAAGGTCTATGATGTTTGTAACCAGCAGGCCCATTGAATGTGTAGCACAAGCACAGTGGCCCCTCGGATGAGCTTTCTTGAAAATGTCAGCAGTGTGTCCACACCGTATGTTCATGAGTGAGGTCTTGACAGAAAGGCCGTACAGGGAAGGTGGGCCTACAACACCTGCTGTCATTGAGTCAATGAGGGAATTCATATAACCACTCCCCACTGCACCAGCCTCATTCATGTACTGAAAACAGCAAAACCCCTGCAGAGGGCTGGAGCTGACATGGCGGGATTCCAGTTAATGCACTGCGGGACCCCGCCACTCAAGCCTCAGGCATTCTATTGCCTCTTTTACATTGGCACACACCTCACAGTTCAGATTCAACATGAAGCACCTCCACATGGCGTAATATGTGATCACACCCAGAATCCGATGAGTGGAATAGAGTAAGCTAACAAGTTAATTTCCAATACTTAATTCATCAATGCTTAATACATGTTTTAAGACAATTAATGCAATTTTCTAAAAAGAATTTGATAGAAATAGATGATGATGAAAGCTTTATTAATTTTAAACAGAATATTCTTATCTACTTTAAAATCTGGTTCTCAAGACTTATAAGCCCAATTTCTCAACCATTATACTACGCTGCAAACCCAGTGATAGGCAACCCATTCTGGAAAAGAAACAAACATGTGTCTCCTGTAATTGAACATCCGCACAAATGACACAGAATTTAGGAAATCTGAGATGTTGAAAAAGCACTTCCACTCTTTGTCAAACATTGGAGAATGAGAAAAAGAAACAAGACATTGTCTTCTTGTGTTTAGAAAAGGATGTGTTACGATCCGCTCCTGCTCCCCTTCCCTTCCTTGGTGTCTTCCTCTGTTTACCCTGAACCTGAGTGTGTCATGTCGGCGTTCATTACCTAATTGTGTCTACATTGCACTATTACCACTTGCACCACATCGTAATGACACAATTCACATCTAATTGCTTTCACCGCATTCCTCACGTGTTTTGCTAATTGTTCAATCAGTTCATTGATCTCGCACGCATTTCCCGCAAGCTGCAGTTTATCAGCTCTGATGACACTAGCTATATTACCGTGCTGTTCCTGTGATTCCTTGTCCGAGTATTGTATTCTTTGTCGCGTCTACAACTGTGCTTTTGTTATAGCTTCGACTCTGGCTCATTCCTCGATCTGGATGCCACACGCCTTGACTTCCAGTGTGGATCCAGACGCTACCTCCACCTGATCCTTGCTTGATTCCTGGCAAGACTTCCCCTGGATTTATTCGCCTGTTCTTGCATTCCAGTTCGTCGTGGGCTCCACAGCGAACTTTTGTATAGCCTACTGAAAATAAAGACTTATTTTCAAACCTATCCCGTCGTGCATTTGGGTCCTTATCCGCCTGGCTGTCACAGGATGTGCATCTTGGCTGTTGATGTAAACAGGGGATTTGTTGGGACCATGGTTTCATGAAGTTTGGGTCACACAGAAATTAAAGAGCCTCAGCTATCCTTTCAGAAAATATTAATAAAGCCTTCAACGTAGCAACTACAATTTGTCGTGCCTCGTGATCACACCCCGCCTTTCTGGACAAAACTATAACTGATCATCACACAAAAAGAGGGGTTGACTTCAGTTATTTGCATTACCTTGTTAAAAACCTACCCCCTGTTCAGTTATATATGCCAGGTCTCTCTTGAAAAAGAGATTTTTTAATCTCAATGGGACTTCCTGGTTAAATAAATGTTAAATAAATTTAAAAATAGGCAATTAAATGAAATTGTGTTACTGGTTACCCTAAGGATTTGAATTTAAAAATCCAGTATTGACTTCAAGGTCAAAAGCAATTATATAAAATGCATACATTTTTAGACTATTGTCCAGAGGGATGCATCATTTTCTAAAGCCTATAATTACTAACCGTGTTATTCAAGACTTGTCTTGCAATCAGTTTTTAAATTACAGCTTCTCTACATATTGAACAGTTACTATAAATCAATTACAACAATGGGTGTGTCAGACACCCAATAAAGGACAGATCTTAGTATTGTACTATAATGTGTTTTCGTCCTATTTTGAGTGAGTAATGCTGTATCTACAAAGTGCGGAGACAATTATGAATCCATCTCCTACTTTCTCATCCCGCAGGATACCATGTATTTGAATTCAATATTGTCATAATAGCTGATGCAGATCACAGTGGAGGCACAGGTGTGACTGGAGGCTTGACAGGTAATCAATCAGCTGTGGAGTTTTAGTGATCGGCTTTGTCATTTCAGTAATGGCATTGAGAGAATGGGCCAGAAGGGAGCAGCCTGGACAAGTAAGTTAATGAGTAACAGTTAATTTGAAATATTGACTGAATCCAATCCAATGTCTAAGAACCAAAGAATCCAAGGCTGGAACAATAAGATATTTTTTACAGTCCAAATTGCATACCTCTGAGACAACATATTATGACAGTTCTGTAGATGTGTTGTTTGCATAAAATCATTAAGGTTGGAGTCACCCGAACTCTTGGGGCTTTAGCGTCAAACTTATTTTGACAAGCTTCAAATCTTTTGACGAAGCATTCGGGGCTTGCCACATCAGACACATCAAGGTCAGAAATGACATCAGTAATAATGATGTGTCTCTAGACTCATTAGATATACTGTCGATAATTACCAAACATGGCTAATGTAAAGGAATGTAATGTAAACCTGCCCTATTCTTTCTTCCCTTCTCTATGAAGAGTGTGTGGAGCTGCCTAGTAAGGGCCAGGGATTTCACGGTTCTGATACTCAAAAGTCCTCAAGGAAAAAATAAAAACAACAATATTCTTTTTCATTCCAGCAAAACAAAATAAGAATTATGGTTTAAAAATGTGGATCTTCACTTGCATTAAAAGACCTCTTAGCAACTGGGGAAAATAAAATGGCTACTCATTATGGCTATGCTATGAAATGAGGAAACACGAGTGTAGCCTTTGTGGAAGCCTTTTCTCAGAAAAGGTGTGACATGTTAAATTATCCACCTCTCCAGATCTGCCATGTATTATGACCATGGGGGCGGCAGTGTAGTATAATGGGTAGAGTACTGGCCTTGTAACCGAAAGGTTGCAGGTTCAATTCCCAGCTAGGACACTGGGACACGCTGTACCCTTGAGCAAGGTACCTAACCTGAATTGCTTCAGTATATATCCAGCTGTATGAATGGGTTTATGTAAAAAAACAATGCTAAAAAGATATGTAAGTCACTCTGGATAAGAGCATCTGCTAAATGCTTGTAATGTAGTAGGTACACCCCTACATAAATCCAATTTACCATTCCTTTACATTTAATATAAAGTGTTGTAATCCATAATGACACTCATTCTTTATGACTAACAAAACCCACATTTATTCATGAAAAAAAGCTAAAAAGCATTATAGTTAATATGACGCTGATGCTTTACTGAGCAAGGATATTCTATTTACCTATAATATTTACATGTCTGTCCTGATTTCGAATAAATTTACTCCTGTCAGAGTTTTGCTCGAGTCTGTCTCCGGGTCTTGCATTTGGGTCCATTCCAGTTTCGGAACCTTAACAAAATGAACTGGCCAGCATGGACCCAGCGAACTCGAAGCAGCTCCACCACACCCTCGCCTGCTAAGGGGCGATCATCAGCCGGCATGGTCTCAGAGTATGGACGATGTCCAGGAGACTCTGAAAGACGTCTCCGATGAAGTCGGTCAGATGGGTGCCCTGATGAACCAGCTCTCCATTCAGCTGCCGCTCCCGAGATGTCCCGCCAGTCAGCCGCCCCAGGTTCCTGCGGTCCAACCTGCTGCCTCGCCGCTCCTCCCAGTCAGAGAGCCCCACATTGCCCATCCTGAGCACTACCTGGGCGATTTGGGGAAATGCCGGGGCTTCCTCATGCAATGTGATCTTCTGTTTCATCTACAACCTGGAACCTACTCGTCCGACCAGAGCAAGATGGCATTTGTGATGGTCTGCCTGGGATGTAGCGCGCGGGATTGGGTGACGGCCATATGGGACAAGCAGCTGCCCGCCATCTCCCATTTCCTGACCTTTGCGGAGATGCGAAAGTTTTTGCGGCCATGACGCCACCCAGCGCCTGCTCCATCTCTGTCAGGTGGGCCGTAGTGTTGCAGAACATGCAATCAGTTTTCGCATACTGGCAGCAGAGTCCGGCTGGAACAACGCCCCTCTCCAGGGGGTCTTCCTCAATGGCTTGAGTGAGGGGTTAAAAGAAGACGAACCCATGCAGTTGGGTAGAACCCTGATCACCCCTGTAAAGTGACACCGAAGATTCCACCCCGGTTTCTGCCTCTACTGTGGCGGCCCTGGTCACCATCTGGCCTCCTGTCCTGTTCGCCCAAAAGAGCCAGCTCACCAGTAGAACTGGGCATACTGGCGAGCCCTATCGCTGCCCCCGCACTCACCCAGTCACAATTCAGTTTGAAGGCTACACTCTGTTGGAGCCACCAGTACTTGTCTCTGTCTGCCCTCAACAACTCCAGGGCCTGCTCAAGGCCTACTCTGTCAACGACGAACCCTTAGCTCATATCACCCACTCCACTGTTCTGCTCCAGCTCGTCTTGTCCGGCAACCACCAGGAGACTATCAAATTCCTCGTCCTCCACTCATCACAGTCAACTATGGTCCTCGGCCAGCCCTGGTTAAAGCTCCACAACCCACACCTGAACAGGGAGACCACTCAAGTTCAAAGTTGGAGCTCCAAATGTCACTCTGCCTGTCTCCGTTCTGCTCTGCCCTCGTCTGGAGGCGCTAAACCGGTCCCTAGCGCTCCATCTTCTGACCTGTCTTGTGTTCCTGAGCAGTATCATGACCTCGCGGAGGTATTTAACAAATCACTTGCTCTGTCCTTGCCTCCCCACAGACCGTACGACTGCGGTATCAGGGGCTACTCTGCCATCCAGCCGCCTCTAGTGCCTTTCCATTCCCGAGAGAGCGTCCATGGAGACGTATATCCACAACTCGTTAGCTGCAGGTATCATCTGGTCGTCCTGTTCGGGCTCACTAATGCCCCGGCTGTGTTCCTGGCCCTCATCAACAAAACATCAACAAAAATGTCTGTGATATTCCTTGGCTGCACATTTTCCGGTAACAGGAATGAAAACAAAATATCTTAATTATATGAAGTTTTTTAATTACAGTTACTCCTCAGGACTATGAAAACATGAGGTAATGAAGCCTTCAGGAAAATATGGAGCCGCACAAGTGCTCTGATCAGAACAGGGAAGATGGAAGCACTGCCATTGCTTCTGGGTACTAAATTACAAGTCAACAGTTGTGATAATGTGGCGGAATCAGATCTCTGGACACTTGGCCAGGGGAAAACATCCACAAAGCCAAGCCAGCAATGTTTTGGGGGTGATGTTAAGAGGAGCATTCTCTGTAACAGCTGCCAAATCTAAATTAATTGTAGTGATTGACAGCTTGCCACAAAATGCATGAAAAATGAAAAAAACTTGTTGCAGCAGAATAATCTTTTGGCTAACTCAAAAGGTGTTCATACCCCTGATGTGAGGGAAACTGAGGAGTCTCAACACTGTTGCAGGTTGTGGAAAATTACGTTACATGATATAATTTATTAAAATAGGGAACTAAACTTAATTGTGTTATCTAATGTAATTTGTATTACTGTAAAAGATTGATGGAGTTGAGAGTTTTGACGGAGTTTTAATATGAGTAAACACTTTCTTTTCCACTTTTTCATTTTTTGTGTGCTATTATGTAAAGTCAGAAGTAATTTCCTGAGAATTGAGGTGACTGATGTTTTGTTTATTTAAAAAATTGTACTTTGTTTGGAATTTCAATAATTAGCATTTTCCAGCTTGATTTTCATTAAAACCAGACTACTTTCATGATGAAAAGGATTCATGTTTATAAAACAGCAGGGAGGTTGTGTGAGGAATTTTGAAGGAAGAAATGGTCATGGCTCAGAAAATGACTCAGAAAAGATGGAATGAGTGGAGATCTGGCTACGACAATATCCAGCTTGTCACTGTGACAACTTCTGCTGCAAACATTCTACGGTCAAATTGTCATATTCTCATGAAGAATGCCTTTTCAAGGAAGGGTAAAGCTCCACAATTCACTACTGATTTTATATCTGCAATGGTACGCAGACATATCTGTGATTTAAGCAACAAAACAATGATAATTTGGGTAATTATTATAATTAATCAAGCAGCTAGTTTCTCTATTATTGTGCCAGAACACAAGCCGTTAAGATCTGATCTGGGATGTAGGTGGGAATTCAATATCAAAGAAATTACAGCTTAATTGCATTTTACTCAATCATATTGAATTTAAATGATCTTGAATCTAGCTGGTGAGCCCTGAATGTCCTTTCTCACAGATGGCCAATTGACTGATACTAAATAATACTATTTGGTAAATTCAACAGTATTGATATAAAGGAACAAAATCAAACAAATGTCAATCAGTCAGTACTGCAAGCATTGAACACCCGCTTCATTGAATCAGCACTGAGCTTCAGCCTTACATGGAGGAATACAAAGCAACTATATGAATTTACATCTGCTATAAGAAAGGCCAAAACAACCAACGGCAAAAAACATGAGGATTTTTTGCATGTCACATATTTTTTGCATGTCACATATTTTTTGCATGCCATGACTTCCTGATGTCTGTGACAACAAACATCAAACGACTCTTGATATCTTATTTTCAGGTACTCTTATAAGCGATATTATAATCTTTCTGAATTTGAATGGATTTATATGGGAATTGGGGGGTGGGACTAGATTAAGCTGTACATTACATGGGAATAGTATGGAACACATGGTTGGTTAAATGGCTATAAGTCATCAAGTGTCTGAGGTATCAAACGAGCTTCAAACCATCACTCAATTTGGTAGCCAATTGTACCCTATGCTATTAAATTCCCCGTGTAGCAACCGCTTGAGAATTCACAACACAACCCCTCAGCCGGTAGTAGGAAGGAGGGCACCACGGATCTCGCATCTGGCAGGACCAGGGGCGCGAACCCCTGATCCTCAGTGTGCAACTGCTCCAACTCAAAGTCGGCGCTTTTACCGGTGCACCACCGCAGCGCCAGGTTTTTAAAATATTGTAGTGATTCTTCTATTTGGCTGACATAGCATCACAAGTGCACTTCCTTATCTGTCCAAAAGCATTACATGTTAAAATCCTTAATTATGTCAAAAGCATTAAAATGTACACATCCTCCATTTTCTTATCCTGCAATTGGCGACTTTGATCAGATGTTGTTATTGGCTGATCAAATGTTATCCAATGGGGAGAATTATTCTTTGAGGGCATGGAACATTTTTGATGATGAAGAAGAATAAGTAGAGAAGAAGAATAAGAAGAAGAATTGTTGTAATAACCCAAGCTTGGGGCTTTATTGTGTGGATGTGTGAAGTTGTATCTGAATTATTTGTAAGTTAATATTCATAACCCATGTGAAAAAAGATTATACTTTAAAGTATGCTTTTAGTAGTTTTTGTACTAATTATGTACTTTCTGCTAAATTGGCAGTGCTTTAAGTGCACTAAAGTTGTTCAAAAGTATAACATACAATGTGTATGTTAAAATGGGACTATTTTTAGTGTACTTAAGTATATTTAAATGCACTAACAAGAAGTATAATTTGTTGCAGTACTTGCAGTACAATTTCATTATGTCACCAGTGCGTTTGAAACAAACTTTAAAAGTATTACAGTGTGTTTGAGAATATACTTGAAGTACACTTTTTAAAAGTACATTTTATTAAACATACTTCAAATTAAATACAAAAAGGAAAAGTATACTTGTAATAACCTTTGTATACTTAAATTATATTTTTATTACACTAAAGTGTACTACTTTTTTTTACCTGGGAAGGGCTGAGAGCCTGTGGTTATGGTTATTTCTGTAAGAAATCCTGAAAAAGTGTCAAACTCTCGGTGCTGTATAGGCATGGGGCTATAACTTGGCCGATGGCATACCTGCTATCCCAATACTAGGGCCGTGTCCGAATCAGCACACTGTTGAGTAGCCTTTGTGAGTAGATAGGATGAGAAAGTCATTGAGTAGGCAAACATTTTTCAAATTGCAGTATACTTAAAACACCCGGATGACACACTTACTTTCGGGTTTCGCTGAGTACATTCGGGAGCACACTTTTCAAGAAGTACACAAACATTTTTGGTCGCATAAATATGACGTGAGGCTTCGTTTTAAAAAAATGAGGCGCAACTTCGCTGATGTTGCCATTCAAATACAACAAAAACAACACGTGACATGGCAGCGCAAAGATGGGGTGAGGGGTTGCCAGATCTTGCAAGACTTTACAGACAAATGGCGACTCAAAACTAGATCAAAATATATTTTTAACCGAAACCAACGTATTTTAAATCGAAATCATCACGCTTTTACTTTTTTGAATGCACTTTGAAAGTATCCTAATTTAGCTGTAAAACTGTGGACATGGCAACACTGGTGGTACGTTTTATGACCTGCTTACGACACTTCCACAGTAGGCTATGTTTGGAAAATAGTATGGCGGATATTTTTCGCGGACTGCTAAACAGTGCACATTAAACAGCACGCTTCTGCCAGTGCACTGTTCGCAGGAGACAGGCCTCTGATTCGGACACAGCCTAGTTCGGAGAAGCAGAGATCGGTGGAGGATCACGCTTTGACTGCAAGTCTCTCGAGATCATGAGCGAGATCCAACATGGCGGCGCGCTGCTAGATTTTTCAAAACAACCAAAAAATATATCTCCGTAAAATCTCCCAAACTGCAACAACTACAACCAACAACGAAACAGCAGTGAACAGCATTTGCCCTCTGCTTCCCTCCGGACCATACACAGCTCAACCTTTCCGACCTGGACGCCTTGGAGCGATACATTGGCGGGTGATATCACAGGCTGTGCACCATGGATACAACTGGCAAACGCTTCCGCCAGTCATCCACAGATACAGACGGACTCATATCTTACCCTCACGAGGTCAGTGACATTATTTTATCTATAGTCTGCTCTCTGCCAGAATAGCACTCGTTGAAGTGATGCACAAGACATTACAAGCCCCCAGAGACGGTGTCTCGGTGAGGAATAAATTGCTTCACTTTCCAAAGAAAATATAACTCTTAACGTTACTGACCTTCGTCAAAAAGCTATCATTCCAGCTGGCGAAAGCTAGCCTTAATACAAATTGTCCCGGTATTCCTGAACAAACATCCGATAACCCAGAAAAGGTTATGAAAGAGTTTATGATCGCTAACCTGGCTAGATCACATTTCACCGAGTGCACCGTGTTGGAGGGGAACATGCAAACGATATCCTTAGTCATACGTATACGAGGTCCATCACTGCCAAAATGTTACATTGTAAACATAAAGATTTGGTCAACAGTCAGGGAAAATAACTGATAGGTAGGCTACCAGTTTTGGTCTCAATGATCAACACCCCCGTGAAATTCAAAGCAAAAAAACTAGAAAACTGCTCATGAAATGGAAATAAACTACACATGAATGTTCAGCTGTATAGACACAAATATCACTCCCTGGCTTTTTGAAACATCTGTAGCATGATCATGTGGGTTTCCCCCCCCATCCTTCTTTATTGTTTCTGTTTTTATTTATTATTATTATTTTTGTTTACTATGTAGCAGGAGATTTCATCAATGAAAACAGTCAGCACTACTATATGCTCCCCAAATGTTGCCCCATTATGTTTTCAATAATTTTGTTCTGTTCTCTTGTGTATTTTGCATTTGTTCATCTGTATTGTCTGTTTTACATTTGTACGTTTGTGTCTTGTTATCTGCCCATTGCAATCTGAAATAGTCACACAATGCTTATAATACTCATGCCTGTGATAAGCAGACTGTGCTGCTTTTCCCAAACACACACACACACACACACACACTCACACACACCCATGTGTGCACTGCACCACACATGTCCACATACACGCGCAGGCACACACACACTTCCACTGCAAACTCAGATGCCACCAATAGAGGGTTTTAATGTTAATCATTGTCATCTCTTACGGTATTGGTGCTCAGACAAACCAAAAAGAGAAAAGCTCCTCTTTCAACCGTTAGAAGGTGATATAAACCGATGGATTAATGGACCACTCTCACTCATGGGCAGAATCGCTGCAATTAAAATCTCTTTCCAAAAATGTATTTCCTCTGCAATGCCCCCCATCCAACCCACCCCTACCTGGTTTAAATCATTGAAATTTTACTGGAAAAATAAAACGCCAGGAACTAAGCTGACCACTTTACAAAAATGCAAAGCTCAAGGAGGTCTGAAAGCACCCAACTTTTATAATTACTTCCTGGCAACCCAACTACAATATATCATCAAATGGGTCAACCCGAACCATCTAGACAAGGGGTAGGCAACACTGGTCCTTGAGAGCCACAGGGTCTGCTAGTTTTTGTCATTACTCGCCACTTAATTGGTCAATTAATGCAGTCAATTACACAGTTAACTCACCTCACCTGGTTTTTTTGGTCAAAGTAGTTGTCGTATTTAAGGTGAGAACAAAAACCAGCAGACCCTGCGGCTCTCAAGGACCAGGGTTGGTGAACTGTCTACCCCTGATCTAGACAGTTCATGGATTGATGTAGAACAGATTGCAATTAAATCTTAATATCAGTCCTACCATTAAACATCAACTGCTTTAAAAACCTAACAATTACAACGACTCTGACAGCTTGGTGGAAAGCCCACAAAATGATTAACTCCACTCTTGCATTATGCAAATACACTCCAATCAGGCACAACCTTGACTTCCTGCTAAACAAGTCACCATTAGACTTCCTGCTAAACAAGTCACCCTTAGACTTCACTACTTGAAAACAAAAAAAACATCTCCCATATTCCAAAATAATGCACTTATAAGTTACAATGACCTGATCCAGTACGGTACTGTGAATGAACAATGTTTTCATTTTCACCAATGAAAATTAAAGTCTGTTATCAGAGCTAAAATTAATACAGCAAACAATTTACTGCCATCCAAGAAGACCAGTGAAATCATCAATATGACCACCCCCCCTCACTAAAAGATCGCTTCAAGATATATAACGTACTTAACTATGCAGACAGCAATATCCCTTCCAACTACAAAATGGGTAGATGGAAAAAATAGCCGCTTCCTCCCAAACAAAAAGTCAGCTGAATTTGAACAAATCTGGACCCCAATCATCAACTGACCCCTGTTTTTGCCTGATGACCAAATCACACCATACACACCCTCCCACAGTAACAGAAACCAGAGACACATTGCTAACTACAAAAACATCCGCTAACAGTAACCACTCACAATAAGATTGACAGTGACATTGTAAATATCCCCCGCCCTCTTTTTATGCCCCTCCCCCTCCCTGTATCACACCCCATTTTTTCAGTTATGTATTTAATTAAATGTATTTTATTTTTGTCAATGAAATTTTTTTCCTCTTTCTTCCCACACAATTCCATTAATCCTCAATTGGGAGTTCTTGGCCAGATGCGATGGTGCAGAGTTGCAGTGCAGGCGTGGCTGTGTGTGTGTGTGTGTGTGTGTGTGTGTGTGTGTGTGTGTGTACGTGTGTGTGTGTGTGTGTACGTGTGTGTGTGTGTGTACGTGTGTGCGTGCGTGTACGTGCGTGTACGTGTGTGTGTGTGCGTGCGTGCGCGTGCGTTTCCGCCTGTGAGTGCGTGCAGGTGTCCATGGATTTAACGATTGAAATAACTCCCTGAACACTGGAGCAGAATGAAATCACTAATATTACTTAAATATATAAATACCATTTTAAAAGGGGCGAGTGTGGACAGCTGGTTAGTCTGTGACGGGTAAGATCCCACCTCCATCCTGGGATAACCTAAGACAGGCACTGTCTCAGTTACTCGTCCCAAGGCACTGTGAGCAGGCACAGACACATACTCCCGTCCCCAGTGAAGAGAAAAAATAAAAATAAAAAAGAAGTGGGAGGAAAAAGGAATAATTAAAAAAACCACCAGCATGACAGGGGGCTGATGTTTATTCATTGGTTTGTTTGTGTCTATCAGTGTGGTCTAATGTGGTGTCATTCGGGGTCCCTGCCTGCCCATTTGTGGGGTTTGTAGCTCTCCAGCATAATCTCCTGTCTCCTGAATCTCCCTTCCCGTCCGCCCCCCCTTTCCCTAACCCTTGACCCACCACTCACTCCCTTATCACCACCCTAACAACTAAAATATTCAACACTCATCTGTCCATTCACCTCTTCATGAAGAATCTCTTCCCTCCATAACTTCTGGTGCTTCTTCATCCCATTCATGTCCCCAGGATTATGTTATATAACGTTTCACTTGTGTTTGCCTGTCATTTTTTGTGGAATCCACTTTCATTGTATTTGAATATGTCATTATGCTGTATCCACCAATCATCCTACCCCATCTCTGTAAGACTGTTTGGTAATATGTTATTTTGTTTTTTTAAGTTTGTTCTCACTATCTTTGTTTGTGAAGCATTTCAATAAAATAAAATAAAATGTGTGTGTGAAGAAACCCAACTTTTGATACATTTTTCACTCAAACAAAATCAACCCAAAGCTTTGATATTTGACGAAGAGGCATTGCTTTTCATACATTTTGCGACAATATTTTATAGGCTACATTATACAATAATATGTGACCTCAATTATCAGTCATTTTGACCCCAATACACATGTCCAATACATATTACAAATATGAAGTGAATGATGCCCTGGTCTATCACTGAACAGTGTTTTCGCAAAAAATGCTTCTGAAGTTTGCAGTCTGTTTTCTGTGTAGGCTTATGGTGGAGCATGTCACATACGTAGCTTTTGACGTTGATCCAAGATTGGCATCTACGTGCCGATGCGATTTTTTTTTTAATCCAGCAGAAAGAATAGTTGCTGCTCTTATTTCAACTCAAAATTTCTTCTTGCAGTGAAATGTCATGACTTTCTCATGTAATAGACCACATTCCACCTTCGATGGCTATCAAAGGGTAGTTTAACTTTGAACTTTAATTAAAGTATTGAACACCGTCGATGTGATAAACGGACTATTAAAAAAGTGTATTTATGTAATCTTATGCCTATTTGTTTCATTACCAGTAATTAATTGCATATATATTTCACTATCGCCGATTTATTTGCTTCACATAGTGCAGAGCAAGATTTCCATCGCAACCACATGCCAGACCAATTACTATACAGTAATATAATGCTTATTATTATTAATAGAATCAAATGTGCTAGTGGAAGATGGATGTTTATATCCAGAAATATAAAGAACAAAAAATGTTTTTTTTTTGTTTTTTTTTCTAAATATGGAAATAAAAAAGAACAATTCAGACACACTTCAGGGGAATAAAAAAAAAACAACAGAGCTCTTCAAATGCATCTCAGGATCCCCGGGTTCTACCCATGCACTGATGCTCTGAACCCGGTCGCTGTCATGGCGTAATTCAGCCACAAGGCGATGTAAATCACCCTACTCTCTCCTTCATCGGTTAATGGGGTGCACCCAATACGTTCTCCTTCTATACTGGAGCCTTCAAAGAAAAAGGTCAAATGCAACCGATAAAGCGTTAAAATGAGCCGGAAATGCGGAGCATCGAACTGGCCTTCAGGGCAAATCTGAGCGCACAGACCCAAGCTTTGAGTGCCAGTAGAGCAAAAGCGAGCATGGGGAATTCTGCTCTCAAATTAAGTTATTGTGTGCTCTGTCTTTTGGCATTAAAATCAAGCCATACAGTAGAGTCGACTATGTGATTAATAATGGATTTAGCTTCTGAGCTCGCCCTCAAAGGTTCGGAATTTTCCAAATGAGACATTCCCTTGCCTTCTTCTCACATTAGGTTATATTGAGAGCATTACTGCAGTTCTATATGTGTACATAGATCTCACTGGCCCGAATTGATTGGCTGAATCGACCAAGGTTGACGGTTATTTAATTGCACCCATAGCCTGTGCGAAGAGTGTAAAAATGCTTGTGAAATGAGTATTAAGCAGACCTTACCTTTAACAAACATAGCGTACCACATTCCCTTCCCTCAGTGCTTGGTTTTCAAGCCTCATTTCTATTTCTGATGTTGTTTTTTTCCGTTTGCGGCCTTTGACCAGACCGTTCCTGACAAATGTGTAACAGTTTGCAATCTATTCAGTAATAATCATTTAAGATTTAAGCACCACTTATTAACAACATCTAGTGGACAGCGCCATTACTTACGGATCCCTATAGGCCCGTAATGCTCCATAGGACTGAAGAATGAATGTATACCAGACTACCAAAATACACTCATTGCACGCTTTATCATTGGATGCATCAGAACCTGGAAAAAAAGAGGAAGACTAGAAGTACCAGGACACATCACATGGCTCTCTGTAGGTCACCTCTCCATCACATTCTCCTGTGGTTAACACATTTTTTATCCATTTAAAATGTAATGAATGTCTTTGGAAACATTACTTATTTTAAAACCTATATTTCCAAAACAAAATATTTTTATTTCTTTTCACACTTCTGAGTTTTGTGTCCTACTCTGAAGTAAATCCCAGGTGTAATGTTTTATTTTATTATAATTTGTTTTTTATTGAATAAGTTACTCTATGTGCAGTATTTTGGAGTTGGTAATGATACAGTATCACAATGCACCATCATGATCAAATGGAGTCGAACATTTTTCCCGTCTTTAATCAAACATTCAGAGTAGTATTCTATCAGATGAAGATGGCAAATGTGAACAGTCTGTACAAACTCAAGTTTGTAACACTAAAAAAATGCATCTATCTACGGTACTTCTGCAACAACCTTCAGTTTAATTTTATTCGTATACGCTTTTTACAAAGGGCATTGTCACAATGCAGCTTTATGGCCCTGTCACACTATTGCGTATCGTACTAGCACATGCCAGCGTATGAAAAATATCACTCATACGCTGATATACGCTGACATACGCTAGGGGTACGTTAGGCATAAGTTGTATACGTTTCAAGCACGGTCGCATACGGTGGCATACGCTGGCATACGGCGAGGCACAAAAAGTTTTTTAAGCATGCTTAAAAATTTTGTGCGTATTCGGACGTATGGTTTACACGCTAAGCATACACTAGCCATACGCTATTTTCAAGGGCTTTTTGTTCGTATGAAAATAATTTTATGAATTTACATACGCAACTCATACGTTTCTCTCAGACGCAATAGTGTGACAGGGCCATTACAGAGATCGGGGAATGAACCCCCCAAGAGCACATCTAGGGCGACAGCGGTAAGGAAAACCTTACCCTGGCTGGTAATGAGAAGAAACCGTGAGTGAAACCTGACTTAGAGGGGGGAGCCCATCTGTCGCTGGCTAGTATCGGTGAATTGAAAAGCGCCGATTACATAATCAGAGGTGGAACGACCAGGAGTGAGAAAGTAGAAGTCCTGCCAAGTGTTTCTTCCACCCATGAACACAGCCACCTGATTTCCCTAATTAGTTCTACCTCGTGGCTGTAGAATTGTGCTAATTAGAAAATTCAGGTGATTGGAACAAAATACTGGGGAGGAACTACTTTCTGAACCTGGAGTTTCCACCTCTATGTGTAATACATGTATAATAATCAGGAAAATGACTGTTCATAAATGTCAATGATAATATGTAGCCTACTTGAAACCGAGCAAGGATGACTAATCATGATGAGAGGTGAGCTGCATGACCAACTGGTGCTACTGTCAGGCAGAGGGACAGGCGTGTAGTAGCTGGAACTGAACCAACTATGTCTGGAGGAGGGTGTTCAGTCGGTCTTATGGCTATAACTCCGGGCATTTGCGCATAGCGGGGAAAGGAGGAGAGACATATAATCAATAGGCGGCTCAGATATGTTGGTGAGCTGAGCAGGAGAGATAGAGGTGTCTGTGTGCAATAAGGAAAAACCCCAGCCGAATAAGTCTATGGCAGCATAGCTAGAGGAACTAAGGGTCCCAAGATAAGAAAGGTCATCCCACTCTTGGGCTGTCGAGGGCATGGTTACCGTCTTTAGCATATCTGCACATGCTAATGCCTTTCATCTCTGCTAAACTTCAACCACATTCCGTTTTTTTTTAACATGATGGCATTCATTCTTATTGTAGAATGAATTAATCTTTCTCTGTATCTTCTGTTCAACTCATTGAATTACCAAGCACAAGTTCCCATAATGCACTTTCTCTCCTGACATCAGAAACACAAAAACATACGCATTTAAATCTGGAAAAATTATATTAATTCAAATCGACATGTTTTTTAGGTAAGCTGTTCTTTTGCGCCATAGTGGGAACAGCAAACTGTCCTTCTTACTTTACCACCACACAGTCCACCGCAGGCAGCAATGCATGTCGCTAGCTAGCTAACCCCTGTGGCTTGGAAGAGGAAATGGCTTTTTTTACACAGTTAGTTACACTAGTTGTAATGCAATGGTACATAGTTATGTATCTAGCCAGCTAAATGAATGAAACAGGGCAGATGTGACTTTCTAGCTGGCTACAGGAATATCATTTTGGTTTAGGAATTCAGAATTACATGTGGCCTACATTGTGGTCATGCTTGATAACTGAGCTACAAAGCTGTATGACGCAGGATTTTGCTGTGAAACGGTAAGAAATACATTTTAGTTTTTTTATTTTTTATTTTTTTGCTTGACTGTGCAGCCCACTAAATGAAACCACAAGACATGGGAAACTCATCAGCAATGCATCTCTGAGCACAGTTTGAGCTCTGAGCACTGTTATTATCCAAATACATGAAAGCCCGGTTGAACAGGAAGTGCCCGTTGTGTTGTTTCTGGGAGCCCCCTGGCTAACCTGCAATTCAGAGGCTTCAAGGATGAAATTTTACATGCAATTGCAAAGCGACTACATGATTGGAAAAGGTAGGAGCCACGACACGCAATGAAGATAAAGCAGCCCGACATGCAAGTGTTGTGGTTTTGAAATGGAAGGAGAACATATTTATGTTTCAGGTTTCTAGACAAGACACAGACCAGACATTTGACATTTTCTGTATGAATGGTACAAAAACAGCAAGCTATTGATGGGACTCTACTGGAGGGAATGACATTCTGATAAAGCGGGAATGCCACAGCAGGGTTCTGGCAGGTTCTGAAGTCACAAAGGTTCAGTGAGACACAAAGTTGGTATGTGAGCTGATGGTTTCTCAAAATAAACTGCTAGCACGTTAGCAAAATATATTTGATAAAAAGGTGTAAATCTGATGCTTTTCTTGTGTAGCACGACTGGCTATGTCTGGTTAATAACAAAAAAAAAATGTGGGAAAAATAGAAAAAATGTTGTATTTTTAAAAACATGACATTTCAGCCACCATGGCCTTCATCAGATTAATCTTGTATAATTTTTCTCCACTTTGCATAGCGCATGTATAATTCTACGGTAAAATGACAGTCCAAAGAAATGACAGATCGGTTAATTGGAGACTCTAAATTGCCCGTGGGTATGAGTGAAGTGAGTGTGCCCTGCGATGGATTGGCGAACTGTCCAGGGGATATTCCTGCCTCTCCCCCAATGCATGCTGGGATAGACCCTAACCAGGAATAAGTGGATTACATAATGGCTGGAAGTGTAAACTGATCCTTATGTGCTTCACTTTGGCTTGGTGCAAAGTACCTTTTCTTTACACAACTGTATCTCTGAAAGGTTGTACATTAGGTTATACATTTATCAAGCAGAACAAAACAAAAACAGTTTTTGCATATTAGGTTTCTCCATCTCTCCGTTGACCGTTCATGTATTGTAATCGGCATACCCTTCACTTTTGCAATCACAATTCCAGATTGTACAAAATGACTTCTGCTTGTGTTGAAATGAGCCAAGACAGGTCCATGCTGTTTTGTTTTGTTTGTTTGTCAGATGCAGGCATCAGATCATTCGAGCAAGCCCCTCATGTTGCGAGAGAAAGAACATAATCAGTCGTTCCCATGTGGGAATTACTTATTTTTTTATCAGGGTCGGTTTGGTTCACATTTAAGCCTTTGTCCATTTTTTTTTTTTTACAAATTCAGAAGATGTACAAAATTTTACTTTGGACATTCTGTATGGCAAAGGGACAACGTGTACTGACGAACTCCCGTGGTAGAGCTAGTATTACCTTTCTAAGGCATTCATCGGTCATTGTGTTGTCTCTGTTCCCAAATCCACATACATAATTGCACGTTGTTCAGTTTTTTTCCCCGTCACTTCTGGATTATTAAATACTCTTGAGCGACAACCACAGCCTGTATTTAAGTTGTGAATCATATTTACATAACAGAGACTGAATGCTTTGTGTGTTAAGAATACATACATTCCTCCATCTAGTATAGGGATACATAGGTCAAGCTCAATCCTGTCTCACTGGCTGGCTAGGGAATTCCTCCCACTCCCCTTCTCAGCATGCGGCAATATCCCCTTTACACAAACTTGTACAGCTTTCCATGTGCAAAGGACATTGAGAGATATTGATTCTAGGATATACTGTAACATCACCTTAGGATACATGTGCTCACTCATTGCTTCTGGTCTGATATGCAAATTCTAATATGTAACCCTTTCATCTACATACAGTATATTAGCTTTGTTTTTTGATACGTCAAACTGGATGTATTCCCTTGTAGCGTCAGTTTTATAACTTGCTTTCTAGCTTCTCTCTACACGCTAATGGTACCTTCTGTAGTGCGTGTTCGATCTTGGGTAGCATGGATTATGCTATTTCTCTAACTGATTTATGCGCTGCACTTTGAGTCTGCAAGTGGCTTAATTTCTATGATCTCTTTGACAAGAGATGCATGCGCCAATATAGCTCTCCTTCCCAGATCTCTGCTCTCCAAAAGGAGCTCATTAACAGTAAACACTAAAGGGGACAAGTTGGGCAACCGCTCCCTATGATAAAGATTGTATTTTTGTATTCTGAGTAAAACCTGTTCTACTGCTCTTTGGTGCCATGTGTTCTTCTTCTTCTGGCGTATGTCCTTAGACCTTCAGCTCCGTTGAGGCAAGCCAGTCCAGCATGTCATCATCCAGGTCAATTAGACCACGATCGACATTCGGTGGCGCGGTTTGGGGGGGCTGCTATTATGTGTATCCACAGTTTGTAATTGGTGTCCCACATTTCCAGGCAGGGGCACACGAGGCCCCCATTCTGCATTGCTGCACACGCTGCACCGAACGCTCCCTCTCCTCAGACGGTGAGGTTTGAGGGTTATGTGTTGATGCTGTTGTTAGTTCCTAAGGTGAGGATCTGCTGTTAAGAGGACAAATAACACTCAAATTTCCATCAAAAATGAAAAACAATCTTTTTAGCTGACGTGTTGGAGTCGGATATAACTTTAGAATGAAACTGCAATGGATCATGAAGTGGTTTGGATTTCATGATGGTAAACCATCAGTGCCTCAGACTGGAAATTCCCTTTTCCAGGATGTGTTTTTTGACCAGGGATTTGTGCTTGAGACTTCAGCAATCTCTTCGTGTCTTGCCTTTTTAAAAAATTACAGTAATAATGCGTCTTGTGGGAATACGTTTCGCCACAATGGGTACAACCAATCAAAGGGCTTGAAGCGGTATATGATGTCACCTCTAAGAATCGTATTTTCCAAGAGGCAGAGTCCTAGCGGAGACATGAAGACGTAGGCCCACCTGCACCAGTGTAGGTCAGTGGAATTTTCA
The DNA here is from genome assembly GCA_022702515.1 of Ilyophis sp. 1 JC-2022. Taxonomy (NCBI): domain Eukaryota; kingdom Metazoa; phylum Chordata; class Actinopteri; order Anguilliformes; family Synaphobranchidae; genus Ilyophis; species Ilyophis sp. 1 JC-2022. Next base: position 26,285,729 of record CM040395.1, on the reverse strand, counting down.
TCTGTGCCACAACTCATTTCTGGCTACGCAGCTGTGCGCGGTACACTGAGCTCAGCCTTAACCCTACAACACGTAAACACCTGGTCTCGCAGTAAAAATAGTCCAACAGACTAAAGGGCATAAAACAGACTGGGCAGCTCACTGCATGTAGAAATGGGAACTGATTGAAGACCAGCTGTGGAGTCAGGAGCCTTTTTGCAAGCAGCCGCCATCAGACTCCAGAATGTGTACAGAAGTGAGCACAGAATGCCCAAGATCTTACCTGAAAATTCGAGAGTAGAAATGGTGAGGATGATCATTCAATAGCTATTCAGGCAATACTCTGCTTCAGATGGATGAGTGCTTTGGGAGAGTCTTATAGCATGTAGCCCTGGTTTGTTGAAGGCTGTGTAGAGGCAGTGACAGATCTTCAGGTCAAAATTACCAGGCAACTGTGGGGACCCCTGTAGACTGTCGAGTGTGACCATCCACACTGGGAGCCCTGGGCAAGAGAGTCCCTGCCCCGCCCCAAAAAAATAAACCTAAGCAGCGCTGAGCCATCATAGTCTTACATAACAATGAGCCGACTAATAAGAATCACCTCATTCGTTTCTGCTTGGTGTGATTATTATTGGGACGTTTATGGTCTCACAGTCTGAGACAACATTATAAAGCCCGTTCAGCAGCCACATTCTCCACTGATAACTTCCCTTTGTGTAACTAGGTGACCCTCTCTAGAAAAATGGCTGAAGGCAGCCATTTCAGTGTTAAAACATTTTTTTTTCAAATGGGTAAAAAATGGCACGCACAAATCATCAAATAGGTAAAAAAATGCATTACAAATCAACAGGGAAGTCCCTGCAATTGTGTTTACGCCATGTAGTTCAGTTTAAGCTAATGTGTTTTTATCTTATCTTTACCAAACCATTCTCTGCGCATGCAATTCCCAGGTCCTCCTGTTGTAGTAAGCTCCCAATATGAGAGGCAGAAAGGCACTGTAAGTGACACCGGCCCTTTTAATTAATTAATGGCCTCTAACAGTTGGGTGGCTCTGCTCTGGGGGCTGTGGAGTAGAACAGTCCCTGCACTGTAGCAGGCGTAGAGGGAGAGCAGTGCAGCGCAGGCAAAGGTGCTGCTAGCAGCTCTGTGGCTATCAATCACCCGGGCCGCCGTGGTCCTGTAAATCCTGCAGCGGGGGAGCAAGGCGCACAGGGAGAGCCCGGCATGGAGAAGGATCGACCACCATGGCCGTCCGTGCCGGTGCTGGGGTCGGTGGCTGTGCTCCTCTCCCTCTACATGTCCGCCGTGGTTCCCCAGGTCCCGGACCCTGAGGTAAGGGCGAACTCGCCGTCGCCACGGCCACCGCTTATCATCGGGTTACAGTAAACAGCCGCTGCGGCTGCCGCGCATTCCCCGGTCACTGTCCCCAGTGACGAAAACGGTGACTGTGACTTGACAAAAAGGAGCGTGCTGTCTTTAAAGTCACTCGCTCGCCTTTGTATTGTATGTTATTTTTAACGTACACTTTTCATCGTTTCTATAAATGTTGTATATATATTTGGTTGCTATTAGGTTGCATACAGTTTTTTACCTTTCAACGCATGCGTATTTAAGCCTGCGTAAACAACTGTTTCTATCTAACACATAAATGCTATTTTGAAGACTAGTAAACCACAGCTCAAAAACTGGAACTTAAATTACTTTTCTGGCACCATAACCGCAGAAATATTACTGAGAGAAGAAGGCAATAGTAAAACGCAGACAATGCAAGTAATTATCACATTACAGTCCGGCATGCAAGCAGGGGGAAGTTTATACAAGAGAAAAATTTAACTATTGACGTTTTGTTAAGACAATCATACAAGAACTACATTATTGCAAATGAGTAGTCAACAAGAGGCGTGCCGTTAAGTGTTATTCAGAACAGTGAATGGGCTGTTTGCTAGGATGTAGAAAAAGCGGAACATTTGAAATTTGACACTAGAATGAAAAGTGTCATTGCTCATTACCGTGGATGTTTCTGAATGTTGTAAATTAGCAGTTTATCTGAGTCTGGCATTAAGACAAGTTGCAACAAATATGTGACTAAATCTAATCAAATCAATATTTACTTATATAGCGCATGTCACAACTAGTTGTCACAATGCGCTTCACAGAAAAACCCAGCCTAAACCCCCACAAGAGCAAGCCAGAGGCAACAGTGGCAAGGAAAAACTCCCTGAGTAGAGATTTGTGGCACAAACCGATGTAGTTTTAACATTTAAAAATACAAAAAATATATGTCCATCAGCAAGCTAGGGTATGGATGGTGCACAATAAAACCCCAAACTAGGGTTATTTTTGTATTTTTCTCTTGTCAATTTCATCATCAAAAATGCTCCATGCACTAGAATAATTATAATTCTAGGATAAGAATAATTCTCCCCATTGGCTAACAACATCAACAACAGACAAAATGATCGCAGTGCACACACAATGATTTTGACTGACATAAGGATGTGAACACATCATGCTTTTGGACATATAAGGAAGTGCGCATGTGATGCTATGTCAGAATAATCGCTTCAATATAAAAAAAAAATCATAATTGTCTTTGTGTCGGATGGTTTACAGAAATGTGTCCCTTGTTTACCGTGCTGGCAGAAAGTCAGCCAGGTATGATATTGCCCAATAGCGCAGTTACAACTATTTCGCTGCGTCTGCTGGAATGCTCACAGAACTTCTGAAGTTGAAACAGCATTATGTAACCTTAGTTTTCCCATATAGACTACAGTGTATTCCTGTTTGGTGTTGTCGGAAAGCCTATTTCATGGGGAACAAGGTGGTGTCAATGATGGCGTGGTACATTGGGCGCTGAATAAAGATTTTGGAACACCATTAACAGCAGGTAATGCAAACTACCTATGAGTCAGCAGCCAGCTCTGCCACAAATGGTTACAGTGGTGTGATAAATGTACAGACAGCGCGAGCTAGGGCTATTGCTGTCACTGCTGTTTTGTTGCGATTGGGTCTTTCTTTGACGATTCTGGGTTTTCTTTTGATCTTTGGGTATATAGGGAGAAATGTGGAATGGTTCTAGGTGACTTGTCAATACGACCTCCAGCGTGTATAGCCATCTCACCACACTCTTATTTTTTCACAATTGCATGCTGTCATTACTGGACATATTGTAAAATAAATTGCATTTACATTAACCTGCCATTCTTCTTTGACTTTAACCACGACACACTTAGCAGTTTTAAGGTCCTAACACGCACATAGAATTAAGGATAGCTGCACCCCATAGTCACATAGAAGACTCTTGATATCTTATTTTCAGGTACTCTTACAAGCGATTCTATAACCTCTCTGCATTTGAATGTATCTCTATGGGAATTGTGGGGTTGGACTAGATTAAGCTTTAAATTACATGGGAATAGTATGGAATACATGGTTGGCTAAATGGCTGCAAGTCATCAAGGGTCTGAGGTATCGAACGAGCCTCAAACCATCACTCTGTTGCTAGATATGCAGTAGATATGGATGGATCACTGACTCCTTTTCCTATTGAACTCTATGGAAAAATAAGTTGGGAGAAACAACAAGAGTCTTTTGATATCCTTTTATACCCAGTCATGATAGCATCACCTGTTTGCCTGTGGAATGTTCCAAACTGGTGTTTTTGAACTTCCCAGTCTTTTTTTTTCCCCAGTCCCAACTTTTTGGGAACGTGTTACAGGCATCAAATTCTGAATTAGCGTATATTTACAAAAATCAATAAAGTTGATAAGGTACAAGATTAAATATATTTTCTTTGTACTGTTTTCAATTAAATATATGTAAACGAGAATTTACAAATCATTGCTTTCTGCTTTTATGTGCATTTTACATACTGTCCCAACTTTTTTGGAATTGAGGTTTGTACTTAAGTATTATTATAAGATCTACGTGCTGTTATCATCATCATCATTGCTATTGATAATTATATATAAAAATGTGACATAAAAGTGCAACCTTGTCTCTGTACAGTGAGCTCATTATTAGCAGGTCCCTGAGAGTCAGAAGTAATGCAAGCAGGTTCAGAGTGCAAAGCAGAACACGCACACACACACACACACCTGTTGACTCATTGGCAGTTCAGTACCTGACTCACCTCCCATTCAACAGATGGTCATAGCTAACGCTTTTCGCATGCTTTGTTCTGCGTGTTATACATCTACTGCTCCATGGCCACATTCACACACCAATGTGCCTTTTTATAGAAACTCAAAATAGCATAATTGTTGCTATGAAAAAAGCATGACGTCTTTTCTTTCTCAGCTCAAGGTCTGCTCGTACAATAATGACCTGTAGTGCTCTGCGGGTTTTGTGCACGTTTAGCACAAATCATTGCCAACCTTTGTTTTTTTTTCTTCATCACAACCTTCATTGCCACATTCCCTACTGCCAAGTTTATTGGCCGAGGTTAAACACGTCAAGAGTGCTTTTTGCTCAACAAAAGTCATCTGGTGCACATTGTGGCCGAACGCACATTATAAGGATTAAGCGGAGCCTGCTCAGCACCCGATTTTAAAAATAGCCATCGGCTTATTGAATCATAGAAAAGCACAGCAGACTGATGTCACAAGCAGTTTTAATGTTAATGTCTGTTCCGCTGTGGATGATGCATGGTCCTGTGGATTTCCACTGACCGCCTCCAGCAGAAATTAATCTTGCATATTAATTGCACGTTACATGTACAATAAATGCAGGCCGTTTATAATCAGGCTTTTAATGGTACCAGTATTTTTCCATAAGCAATCCGTTCATCTTGGTGGGTCTGGACTAATGACAATTAGAAAGGTAGAGCCAGTCATGGTATACAGTGTATGGTGCTTATAAATACATATCAGTAACTGAAAAAAGTTTGCAATGGATTTTAAACTGTTATGTTAGCAGCGGTCAATACATTCTGGATTCAACCACCATCATGATATCTGTGCTGTATTAACATTATTGTTGTTCTAATCTCCTGTGTGACAACATGTGAGCTGGCAAAAACGGGACATTATTTAAAACCTATTGAATAATCACATAGAAGGCACACGCACGCACACACACACACACACACACACACAGGAATGGTGAAACTGTTTGCTACCGAACACTTCATTACATTTTTCTGCCCAATAAATAACAAGAACAATATTTCGCTGTATCGCATATGGTTAAAAAAGCGTCCTTTTTTTCTAAAATGACTCCATGCATGTATCAATGTTGATTATTGTCTTCAGATTTGTAATTTAGGCATTGATAACCATCACCATCTGAAGCTGCCTATAAACTAGCGTCATCTGCGCAGTTTATATCTTCTTGAAAGTTGATATCAGTACAGGCAATCTCTTGAGCAATACAAGTTCAAAATGCGCTTAATTGTTTCCAACATTAAGACTAATACTTTGTTGTAAGACTAATGCCAAATACTTTGGTTGCACTTTGAGTTCTTAATTTTGTTTCAGTGTCCCGGTGTCGACAATTTCAAAATTTTGGATGCCACTGATTTCACCCGTCATTCAATAATTTCATAAATTGTAAGAACTTTTCATGTATTAAAATATTGATCTGATAGGGAAAAAAGGGATGTGAGAATAGAATTAGGGCCCATTTGGCAAGCATATCGTCAAAGTAGGTCATGGATGTGATGACATGACAGTATGACATTGTGTAGTTTTGTTGCTTTGGTTCTGAGAATTCTGACGTTATTTTTCGTTGGCCTCTCTTGCAGCATGAAATACAGCAAATTAAAGATTTGGCAAAAATTTAAGGGTTTATTTAATTTTTCCCTGTCAGATTGATAATGATCAACATTGATACATGCATGGAGTCACTATTTTACAAACAAAAGTAAGCTTTTTTTTAACCATATCTTTTTTTTTTCTATCTTTGTGTGAATAGAAGGTGAAGGGCTATATTTGACATTTGTAATTACATCACTGTGTCACAAGCGCACATCGCACACTTCCTATTTGTTTGGTTGACCTCAACTTCTCACAGTTGTTGCTTTGACATTTTATGTAATGTAATTTAATGTTTATTTTTTGCTTTTGAAGCTTTTCGCCACAAAGAAATGGCCTATATTATATTTTAAAAAATCATATGTAATATAAAATATATCCTTTCATAATAGTTTTCAATGTAACAAAGACCATGTCAGATGATGTATCTACTTTATGCGTCAGTAAAAATACAATTCAAAAATGTGTTCGTACTTGATATGATAATGGCGAGTTATGGCTAAGCTTTCACCAACATGGTGCACAGAAAGGGAGGACTATTGTAAAGCAAGGCTGTCCATGTTTTCCTATGTTATTTCACAGAGTGCGTCCATTGAAATATAACATACATTTTCACCTTAATTTGTAATTGTATCAACTGCTCCTCTAATTAGCTTGCCTGTAAGACAGTCCAGCTAACACATATGACCACCTGGTGCGTGATTGCAAGTTCGCTTATGGATTTAGTGAAGTTAATCAGAAAGTATACAATACAGGTCATGACAAATGCACTGTTTTCAAGTATATTACATAAAACTAGTCAGATTTAATGTGGGCAAATAGTAATTTTACCAAATGATCATGCTGAAGATGCATTAAATCAGATCGACATTTTCCAATTTATGGACAGTGTATATTTTTGCGTAGTGAGTGCACTACCTGCATTTTAAGTTGATTAACGCATGCCGTTAAAAGATTGATCTCCTCGAGGGTACAGCAATGCTGCCAGGGAGCTTTATAAAGCGCTCTTATCTTTACCCAATCAAACCACGCTGTTTTGAAAATTATTTTTAATAAAATAAAATGAGACGACTGCTTGCAGCCCCACAGAGCGGTGTGTAATTTCTGCAGGATCAGCCAGGGAGGATTTTAATCAGCAGCGTTTGCCCTGTGTCCTCACGCGCTAGTCACTCCCTGGGTAGATCAGGCACCTGCAGTCTACCTCTCAGCTGTGTGAGGGCACTTCCCCTGGGGCCATAACTACCCCTCTCAGCTGTGTGAGGGCACTTCCCCTGAGGCCATAACTACCCCTCTCAGCTGTGTGAGGGCACTTCCCCTGAGGCCATAACTACCCCTCTCAGCTGTGTGAGGGCACTTCCCCTGGGGCAATAACTATCCCTCTCAGCTGTGTGAGGGCACTTCCCCTGGGGCCATAACTACCCCTCTCAGCTGTGTGAGGGCACTTCCCCTGGGGCCATAACTACCCCTCTCAGCTGTGAGGGCACTTCCCCTGGGGCCATAACTACCCCTCTCAGCTGTGTGAGGGCACTTCCCCTGGGGCCATAACTATCCCTCTCAGCTGTGTGAGGGCACTTCCCCTGGGGCCATAACTATCCCTCTCGGACTGAAGAGTCAAAACGGCTGCAAAGTCGGTGGAGGATGGTTCAGTTTAATGCAAAAAATAAAATAAAATAAAATAAAACTTTAAAATGCATCTCTGTCCTGTTTCTGTACTAGTTCTATTTTCAGTTGAATGCTGCACAGTGGTTTTGATTTTGAACTAGATGATTCATCTCCGTAAAAATATTTATGCATATTGAATGACACCAGGACTTTTTGATTGCAGTGCGAGTAAGAGCTTTCAGCTGAAACCACACCGCAGCAAATTATTGCTTTAATGTAAATTTAACTCTTTTAGTTGTTTTTTTATACAAACATCTTACTTATGAAACACAATCTTCGTATTAATATGTAACATTATATGACAAAATTGAAAGATGTAAAATAGAAAACAATAGTTTTCCTCGTCAATATGTCATTGTACGTTTTTATTACCTTAACAAATTTTCATCCCTGAAGTTTTCCCTTTTTTCTTATTGTGAAAAGGCTGATCATATTTGTAAGCCTGTCTGTTCCCTGAAATGTTTTCTGTCAATTTGGGAGAGTGCAGACTGCCAAGCACCAGTATATTCCACTGAAGGAGTATGCTTCATGAGTATTTGGCCGGCGTCCGATTGACCCGAGGAGTCTGGTGTGTCATTAGACTGAGACAATTCCGCTGACTGAAACCCACCCAGATCCACTCTGTGCAATGCAAAATATGGCCAGATATGCGCTGCCCTGTAGGCCTCCTGGCCACAAAGTGAAACCCATTGTTTTATATGGCTGTACTACTATCAGAACTGGTTTTGTGTGCAATTATGTCATAATGTTCCCTCTCTCTCTCCCTCTCGCTTTTTAGCTTTTTACCACCAGTCCTCCCAAGAAGCCAGATCCAGTCACGTCGGAGACTGTGGTTTTCTGGGGGCTACGCTTATGGCAAGTCATAGGAGTTTTTTCTATGTTTATTCTTGCTGTTGGTAAGTTTGATTATTATTATTATTATTATTAGGCCACTTACGTTATTCACATTCTTGTTAAAGAAGCAAAGAAGGCTGTATAAAATACACTTAATGAGCTGCATTGTATGAACATTATTAATAATTATATTATTTTATACAATTACACACAATATTCTATGTTCTACAATACAATTGCTCGGAGAAAGGTGTTTGTTTTACTGTTTTTAATACTTTGTATGCCTGGCTTTCACAGGAATAATACAACAGTCATCTTCTGTTGTCTTTTATGAGATCAGCGAACATCCGATGTTCAACAATTTCTTCATACATTCAACGGAATCTTTCAAGATCCTTTAGTCTGCACTTGTGGGCTGCACTTTTCAAATCAAACCACACATTTTTGATCAGGTTCAATTGTGGAAACAGAGCTGGCCATTGCAAAACAGTAATTTGTGGCAAGTTAACCATGATTGATTCTGAGGTATGCTTGGGATCATTGTCTTGAGTTAAATTTTGGTTTCATCCGACCGTAACACCCTGTTCCAACTGAAGTTCTGCATAGGAACTTCGACTGGAACCGGGTGTTACGGTCAGATGAACCAAAATTTTGCTTTTTTGGCCACACACCAGTGCTGGGTTTTGGCTTTGGAAGAATTATTTTGGAACAATTATTTTGAAAAGGACGTCATACATATATAATGAAACATCTTTGATTTTATGGGGTTGTTTTGCCTTTACTGGTCTGGAAGTCTTGTTAAGATTAATAGAATCATGAACTCCAGCAAGTACCCATAGCATTTTCGTCAAAACTTGATGCCCGGCAAGATAATCTTCGGCAAGATAAGGTTCCCAAGTATACCTCATAAATCAATAACTGATTAAATGACCACAACTACTGCATTGAAAAGGCTATTTCTGACTTTAACCGATCACAAATTAGTGGTTTTTAATAGATTGGGTTTTTGAATTCAATTACCTGTTTAAGCTTTGGTGTGTTGCATGAGATAAAATTTTAAGATGTTTATTTCAAATTGCACAGGATATATGTCATATTAGGTTTATGCATTTTTTAAAAACACTCATTAAAAAAGCAGACATTAATCAGTTTTTTATTATATGCCATAAAGGTTCTAATGAAGTATGCAAAGCAGTATGCACAAGAAAGCAGGTTTCTAATTAATATTTCATAAGAAGCTGTCCAAATTTCCTTTGAAGTCTTGAATGTAAAAAATTCCATCTGCTTCTATTCATTTATCATAAGTGCATCATCGCAATGCAGGCCTTCGACAGGCAGGCCTTCAAAAAAATTCAAAGGTGCAACACAAAAGTGGCTGTTCATTTCTTGAACATAATGTGACTAAATATTTAAAATCCAACATGTATAAAATTGAGGCCAGCATTGCCAGATTGGGTGGTCTCCTGTCCATTTGTGCTTTTTATTTCATTGCATGGGATGTGGGTAAAGGTGGCATTGGGAGGGATTTTAGGCTATTTTCTTCTAGGCTATAAAAAAGGTACTTGAAATACTTTGTAATAATTGGATTTGGGGTTTGCATGGATGCTTCTATCACATTTTGTTGTCTAGGTGGGGTGTATGTCAGAAGGACCATGACTAAAGTGGGTTTGAGGAACATCTAAAAGTAGAACACCAAACCGATAAGGAGCAGTAACAATGACTAAAAATGGGGCAATGAGAAGGTGTCTAACATTGGGTCGATAAGGACTGTGCTATCAAATTTGCAACGCTTAAGAAGGCTTAGACCGATATGTATTCAAACCACGATTCATCCCAATTTAAATGTGCTGCAGATCAAAAAGCTCTTGAGCCTCTTTCTAAAACACTTTTGTTCTTGTTTTTCATTGCATAACCCCCCCACCTGCCCCACCTGCCCCATCAGTTATAACTCTTTGCTGCATCTTCAAATGCCGAATTCCTCGCACCAAAAAAGAGATCGAAGCGCGGCATGCTCAGCGGCAGGCAGCAAAGTCATACGCCAACACGCTGGAAACGGTTCCCCCTCTAAACGAACTGACCGAGATCCCTGGCGGTAAGTATGACGTGTGTGGTCCCTTTCATCCAGTCAACCAATACTGCACTGGTGACTGAATTTCATTCAATACCCATTTCATTCAAGTGTCATTGTCTTATTGTCTTGTCACTGTAATAATGCTGTTAGAAATGTTAATATTAAAAATACATAACATTTGCTGGGACTTTATCCATCACCGGACAAACATAGAAAACGCTTACCTCTGCACTAAGAGTATGATTAAGCCATTTGCTGGTTTATATTCTGCTAGACACAGCAGACTGCCACAATGCAAGCCTACAAGCTCTGTTCTCTCTCTCAGGCTGATGTGATTCAATTTAGTCTCTTTGTGATAAAACTTTGTGTTGCAAAACAGAAAGAAGCCAGATTAAACTGAAATGCTGCGCATGCGGTCTTGCACAGAAAAGTAACAGCAATGGTATTTTGCTGACAGGCAATTATAACTATAATTACAAGAACTATAACTCGGGCGTACAGTCACACTGATGAGGATGTGTTTTTTTACTGAGATAAGTCTGAATATTTTCAGTTGTGTCTGAATTGTGCCTGATTTTTCAATGTGCTGCCATTACCTTGTACCACTGTTGGCACTCGCGGAATACACTTTGAGCAAAAAGCGACTGTGAAGCAAACAAAAATGGGACAAAATGGGGGGGGGACATATTTAAATTCTGAATGAGAATGAATATCCTGAAATTCTGTAAAAAGTCTTAACGGAACATTGAGTGTGGTTTGTTGTGACACATTTCATTACTTCATAAGATTATACTTTTATTAGTTTTGAATAGCATTTGGAAATCTGGTGATTTCAGCTTTCTGATTACATCACTCTAATCACCAATAAGCTAACCCTGCTTATTATCTAAAGGGGGCTTAATTTAGAAGCCATAACATTCCTCTCAGCCACCTTCAGATGGAATGCATAAATTATATCCCACAGTTTGATGATGCAGCACCATTCATCTGTGGTGCCTTTGCAATCAAAGATAACGCTAAATTGAGCATGAAATTTGAGTTCACATGTCATTTGCTTTTTAATTGAATTTTTAACATGCATTAGTGAACATGTTAGTGAATTTAATTACATTTAAAATCATGATACCAGATATGGCCGTTCATTTTCTGAGTCTTACTGAGGTTATCATAAGACCCACCTCCACAAATATACGACTGACCTTTTCGAAATAATAAGTCATTGTAGATATCTAATATTTTAATACCTGTCACCTTTAGCTTGATATTTGAGTGACATTATGGTTCTGGAACATGCCTTTGTGGCCCAAGACCCATCTGTCCACATCTAATGTCATATTCCTTCAATCAAAAGAGAGATTAAAAACTGAATCAATCCAAACATCCACTTCTGACAATTCTCCAAGACCTTTTTTCTCCAATTCAAAGTTGGCATGTAGTCATATTTTATTTCTGGTTCAGAATCAGAGATGATTACCGAGGGGGAAGTAGTCTTTGTCCTCAGCTTCTTCTTGGCAGATTTTTGTTTCTCACTGGAACCAGCACCATGACATCAGGTTTATTAATCCATTGAGCAATGTCTTAGCTCAAGATAGAGGCCTGGCTTTGGCCAGGGCCTAGGAGGTTCGGTCGGGAACAGACAAAGAGATGCAGGGCTCAGAGAAGAGATGAGAATTGAAAACTGGACTTTCACAGTTTCCCATGTATCGGGACTCTATATCTATCTGATCAATCACTGCTAACTCGCTCAATATGAATGGTTTTTACATCATACATTCAGAGCTGTTTCTCAGCTCTAATGTCGCTCAACAGTTTCAATTTCCTCGGTTAGCCAGGGGGGCCTGGTTCCCCGTATTTCCTGCTCTTTTGAGGAAATTATGTCTGCTATTGCTTTCCACATGGCCAATACAATTAGCATTCCACCCCCTCTATTGGTGGCAGAAGAGGAAATGGTGATAAAATGATTTGCTTTGAAAGGGAGGGGGAAAGTAAGGTTATTGAATGTTAAGGAGTGTACACTATATAGCGCAAATGCTTAAATGTCTGCTTGTAGCAGGAAGCTCAATCACAGCTGATCCATGACCAGTGGGTACCCAATCAGATGTAGTTCATTTCATAAGTCATAATGCTGTAATTTATGTGGCAGCTTCATTGTCGCAGACACGAAGCAGATGAAGGCTGCATGCTGGGAATTCACGTGTTACCATCCTGTGCTAATTCACTGTATGACCATGTTTATGGTGTTCCTGGAATTTTCTTCTCTCATATCAGTGGCATGGCAAAAGCTTCATATTACATTACATTACATTACATTACATTACAGTCATTTAGCAGACGCTTTTATCCAAAGCGACAAATGAATGTCATTTGAAGCAAATGAAGCATTGAATCGTTCTGCAACCACAAACAAGGCATCACATCATCAGCAAATGCTAGACATGCAGATACAACTTTTTTTTATTTTTTAAATGTTACGAACAATCTATCGTATTTGTGAACCAAATACAACAACGACAATGATGTTATCCATCCTTGGCTGGCCGGTCTCTTGGGATATACCAAAATAATCGCAGCCATGGGGTTCTTTCCCCTCTAGCTTGACATCGGTTGCAGGTTGCTAGTCTTCTCTACATGACCAGATATACTGTGTATCTTTTCCCCTCTAATCACAGACTGACTGTCAACGAAATAATTTATTTGGGAAATTGTCAGGCCTTTAAATCGCATGGGTCGAGACGACGGATCACTACAGGCACCCCTGCTGTTGGCATTACAACGGTCCAATCGAGGAGATTTCATCAATATGAAAGTGGAAGCACTATGGGAGAGAGAGTTTTGGCCTATGTCAGTGATCTAAAAACAGAAAGTGAGCCTTTTTAAAATTTTATTTCAACGCTCTCGGATTCAGCACATAGAAATATATTTAAACCATGAAACGCATACTTTGAACCCAGACTTCAACGCTATGTAGTTTGCTTATATTTAGCTTTCGCCGCTCTATTTAATAGGGAGGAATATACCGGAAATGTCGCTCACGAAACGTCCGCTTTACCTCCCTATAACAGTAGGTGATATGAAGGATAGTCTGACATATTATGCATTATGGCTGCAACACTGATTTGTTTTTAACCAGGTCATCAGCTTATTCAAAAAAGAATGATTGAATGATTCAACACCTTACTCTAAGGGTAACGAATTAGCAGCAGCAGCAACTCAAGTGGGAGCAGACTACACGGTTACAACAGAGGAACTTGTCAAGCGTGCCAGTTTTTGAAGACTGTGAGAATGAATCAGACTGAATGAGGTTATTACCTCTTGGCAAGAGATACTTGAAAAGGTGCTGATGCTGATTATCACTTTGGATGATGTGCCAATGATGTTTCAAAGTATAGCTAAGTAGAATAAATGTTGTCTTGAACACAGGAAAAATACCTTCTATTTTTTTAGCGGGCTGCGCTTTGTGTATTAGAACAGTAGCAGGTGTTCACTGGAGCAGTTCAATGCCAGAAACTTGGCTAAGCCCAACAAAAAATCAGTAAAGGGAAATCCTTCTCCCGAGATTCAATCAAATCCGCTCAGCCAGTTTAATGGCATATGTGATTTAATCAAAAAAGCTTTGTTCGCTGATATTATGTAATAAAAAAATGCCTGTAATTTCGAAATAAATTTTCTCATTTGCTCATTCCATTCTTTTGAACACACTCCATGACTGTGAACATTCCCCTTTTAGGAATAATCATCAAGATTTGTTGCTATTTTCACGAGCCATCCGCACTTTATTTCTAATTTTTCAGCAACCAGTATATTCTTTTAAACTGCTTGTACCTCTGCAAGTTTTACTGTGCCAAAAACTATTGCCACTTGCCATTTTCTGACTTGCGATCACGTGACCATTTATGTTGCTTGCCTAAACCCTTTGCTTCTCCTCCCTCCTTCTCTCCTCCTCTTCTTCCTCACCCGCAGCCACTGCAGATCTCATCGGCCTGCAGACGGTCTCTGGGCAGGTTGAGCCCTTTGGTGTTGGCCAACCGCCCGCGTTGAATGTGATTGAAGAGGGGGCTCCCCCCTCTTCTCCAGCTACGACAAGCTGACTCTTCCTTCTCCTCTACTGTCTGCTACTGTCTTCACTCTCCTGGCCTGCTTCTGTCTAATGGAAGGTTCCGGAATGGATGGATATTTACTTTGTGCCTATTCCCCATGAGGAGGGTAGATTTTTGCCGTCATCAATAAATCAGGCTTGCACGTGAAAGTTAATCTAATAATATTCATTGGAATCATGGCGATGATCGCATATTTCCAAAAAGAGACATCACTCCTCTGTGTGTGCTGGCCACATTTGGTTCGATTACAATTTAGTTTTGAAACTTGGAATATTATTTCAATTTTCATCCAGGGATATTGTATGACCATTTTATCACATTGAATAGGCTTATATAAAAGGGATAAATGAAATTCACAGATGAATGTAAAAGAGTCAAACAGAATTACTGTTTGTGTCCATTTGGATGTGTATTCTCGTGGCGTCAAATGTTTTCAAAATAATATTAAAACAATTCATCACTTTGAGATGAGCATGATTGCACGTCATTTTCGTACTGTGCCCTTCTGTCTAATTATGTTCACTGTTTGTTATAAAGATGGACAGAGGCATCAATTCAAAGGAAAGGCATCCATTCAAAGTACAGGCATCAATTACACACAGAAATGGCATATTACAGGGTGTACATGGAAAACCTTGAAGACTACTGGCGTAATGAGAATTATGTATATATGATAGAACCAGTAATGCCGAAAAAGGACCATATACTCAGCCGCAGAGGAGATTAAGTTCCTGCTTGGATTATATTTTCTTGCAAATAGTTCTGAAACATGATCAATGCCAATTAAACTAAATGGGCACATTGAAACCAAATGTCCAGTAAATCCGACTCAATTTTCCCTGCCTGCGCACGGGAAGGACGATCCGAAATAGGCAAGCGAGGGAAACCATTACTCTGGGTGTACGTTTCATTTAGGCGATCTGCTGCGACCGCACTCACTTCCTTAGAACATTCTGTGTGGTCACCGTAGATTTCCATTTCTTCACGTGTTTAAAATGAGTAGGCCAGCCGCCGATTACAGGGGGAGAAATTTCAAAAACAAAATGGCCTGTAAGCGTTTACACTTGTGGATCTCCCCAGGAAATTGCACCGCTCTCTGTTAATTAACTTGCTGATTTAGCCTTTTTTTTCTCCTTCTATTTATTTATGTGACCCCTTTTCTGCAGTGTATTCAAAGAACTTGCTGAAATGATTTGTGGAAAATATGTAAGCAATGTATGATAATTTCTACCTCAGCTTTAGCTGCTGGGAGCATTAGGAATGTGATGTATAAAAGTAACAATGTGAGGTCCGATGGAAGGATTGTGCCCCCTGAGAATGAGTGAGGAAAACAAGCCGTAGGCATGCAGATTATATGCCTTCATACGCCATCTGCTCCCATATTATAATAATCAAAGGATGTTCCTTTTAAAATGTTTGGAATTATTACCCCGTGAAATTTCTCCAGCATGATGTTAGGAATGCAATCTTGTGTAATTTCATTTACAGCTTTCAAAAGCCCTGTTTATTTTTTTATTTTTTAATAATTTTCCACCCAACGCAGGGCTGTGTACATCCAATTCCTACCCTAATTTGGTATGTTCAATTGCCCCTCCCCCCCCAATTGCATTTATGAAGCAACCCCACTCACGTGGGTATCATACCTCAGTGCAGACCCACGGCCTTCCTTCGAAACATGTGGCCACCTGTTTCTCCCTACGCACCATCACCAAACTCACACATAGCGGAATCGAGGGAAGACCACCCTAAGCGGCTGCATGCAGACCAGGGGCTTGCCCGTGCCATTGGGGTTAAGAGCCCTGTTTTATTATGGATATATTCAACGTTATCAAAGCACGTGTAAAAGATAATACAAAGTGGACAATGATGCAAAACGTGAACTGACTGAATTGTAAAGCAAGTGATGTTGCAACAGAATTAAAAAAGCAAACCTCAATAGGCTATTGTATATGGTAAAACAGTGAATATTATTCATATTATAGATTTGTGTCTTGAAATGAATTAAAATGAGCCACCCTGTTGAACACTTTACCCACTGCAGTATGTATAGTATTACTTGTAAAGGTGCCTGAAGCATACATTTCACCTTTTTTTTAACTTTATTTAACAGTTTATTTATTACCGCGGGTGCGTCCGCGTCTGCGTTTGTCTGTTATATCGTAAAAGTAAATCCCCGTTAACCAGCCACGTAGATACACGCGTCAGATGATTAAATTCTTGCGGGCCACATAAAATGACGTGGCGGGCCGGATTTCACGTCAGATAATTAAGTTCTCGCGGGAGTTTGCATGTTCTCCCCGTGTCAGCGTGGGATACCTCCCACAGTCCAAAAACATGCAAGTTAGGTTAATTCGAGACTCTAAATTGCCCATAGGTATGAATGTGTAAGTGAATGGTGTGAGTGCTATAATTATAAAAAAAAAATAAAAAAAAATAAAAAAATAAAAAAAAAATAAAAAAAAAAATTAAGTTCTCGCGGGCCACATAAAATGACGTGGCAGGCCGGATTCGGCCCGCGGGCCTTGTGTTTGACACCTGTGCTCTAAATGAATGGGGAATTTACTTCCGAAACCAGCGTGACGTAGTCACTTGAGTACTCTATAATCAGCTTCCCATTAACACCGTCCTAGTTTCGATTGGCTCTGAGGTTCGCCCAGAAAGAGCCTACTTCTCTGAATAATGTAGCTGGCAGCTGTGGAGAGGACAAGTGCCAGAATATGTAAGAACTTTCATAATTACGGAACTCGATTCCGTTCTGCGGCAAAAGGGCTGTTAAGTTACAGCGTTTGCTTTTTTATATGGAGCTCTGTCTGAAGATATTCATATCGAAAGCCAGAGGTCCAGATGGAGCAAAGTAGCTACTATTGTTTGCCGTGAAATCCGTCTGGTTTCTAACGTTACTCGCGTAAATTTGAGTTTTTGCTATCAATCTGTCTGTTAGTCGAACTGTGTCCAAATCATAGACCGTATAAAAATGTTCCGAATCTACTGCATCCTCCTGTGTAACTGATAAGGTAGGCTAACGTTACTGCTTACTATAAGATAACTTTCTCACAGCTAGCATAGGCTCAATAGTAGCCTATAGAAGGGCGTTGATTCAGACCAATTGGGACACACCCTTTGTTTAGCAGAAACCAAGTTAACTAACAGTTAGCTATCTAGCTAGCCACACGTCCAAACAATGTATCATTTGCAAGCATTTTTGTTGTGATATTCTTATCTGTTTGTCTTTGTTTAACACAAACCAAGCCCTTGCTGACTAAGCTAACAGTTAGCCTTCTAGCTAGCCGCATATCCTAACAATGTATCTGCAAGCATGTTCATTGTGATTTTAGTATCTCTACCAGTTTTTGTTTAGTGACACAAGCCTCTGAAATCCAGAGTCTGATACTCTAGTGGGGGAGTGGTTGGGGGTGGGATTAGCCAGCTACTTTTCACGCCCATTAAATTTGGAAGCCTCAGGTGTGAATCTTTGCAAATGTTTGAGAGCTGTTTTCTCAGGAAAGTGTTTTAAGATGTACCAACATTCAAAGAAGCATATCTTCTTCAAATATGTGCATAGTGCAGTGTATGAGACCTCATTTGAAAGCTCAGGATCTGTACTTTCATAAACTATAAAAACAGAAAAATGACCACGTGGACAATTTTACCAGCACCAGTCACATTTTGCCTACTGATAAAAAAAAGAAAAAAAAAGTGCAATTCTGCAGCCAAAAACAAATCAGAATGAATCCATATTCTACAAACATACTTTTTTTGTATAAAGATGTTATTCTAAATGTAAATAACTAAGGATACCCAGTTTACAGTATTCCTATCAGCTGAAAAGTGCTCTTAATCGCAATACATTTAGCATACTATTTTTATAAAGATTTTTTTCTTTCTTGTCAAGTTGCATTTACTCTTTAGAAAGTTTTGGGCAGATGCAATGTTCTTTACTCTAACAGAATTGAGTGTTACAGTGATGACGTCTTTTTGTGGTCCAACCCAGAAGTTCCTTCCATCCTGGGTACCGTTGGCAGATTTACTATGCTTTTTTTGAGAAAATTAAGAAAATAAGCTCTGTTGCAAACAAATGTGTATATTATATCTCGTTTCTACTTGCACATTCGTCCCGCGCCAGAGCCCGCGCTGCTCGACTTTCTGCATTTTCCATTTAGTTCAAATCGCCGAGCCGCCAACGACCCACTCCAAAAAAAAAACCGATTTGTCCTTCTGGTCTGGCTCGAATATAATGAAGCCGCCAGTGCGTTGCTATGGTGATTCACACACACCACACGTAGCCGAAGAAGAAGCGCGCTACTCACTTTTGCTGTTTTTTTAATAAACAACACAACAACAACAAAAAAAAAAAAAAAAAAAAAAAAAAACCGTGGGGGTTCGAGGAGTCCAGGCCCTTTTTAATGATTTGGGCAGACGAGTCTGAAATTCATCAGAAGAAACGAGTCTTTTTTTTAAAACAGCCGCTAGCTACAGCAGGCTAGCAGGCAAGGCAAAGCAAAATGCAGGAGAAAGAAAAGAAAAAAAAAAAAGAAAGAAACAAACAAAAAAAAACAAACAAACACAAACAAAACAACAAATAGATCGCCATGCATTGAAATATAGCATACAGCAAGGTACTTGGTAACACAGCTGTGTGGCGTTACCTAGCAGCGACGATACACGACGAATCTCTACGAATCTCTGGCGAAAAACAAATGGAAAAGCAATTAAAAGCTGCGCTGAGCCGCGCTGCGGTTGGGTTTGCGGGTTGCGTTGTCTCGTCGAAAAGTGGGTCGTGGAAAAAAGACATTATATTCACACATTTTGCCCAAAAAGATCATCTCCACAAATCAACACACCTTTTGCAATTTTTAGACCACACACACAATTAATATAAGTAGAAAGCTAACTTTAGACTGAAGTGAACTACAACAATCGGTCTCATTCCACCGATGTCCCTTCCCGCATGAACTAGCTAGTTTCTCTGTATTAGCCATCTCTGCCATAACCTCTCTGGTGGTCATGGCTGTTTCTAAAGCTAGTGTGACATTGTTTTTTAAAGACGACCAAAAGGGGTGAAAATCACAAAAAATCTGGTAATTTAGAGCAGTGCAGTCTGCTATCACGGCTTGCATGATGTGTGATTATTTCAACTGTTGTACTTTGAATATAGCAAGTTGTCAGCAAATGACTTATCTAAAGCACATAACAGATTAAAAATTCAGAGTTGAGAAATTAACATGTTTGTCATAGAAGAAAGCATGAAACTCTCTTAGGCTTTTATTAAACACAGACCTTATTTTCAGCATGAATCGAAAACCCTATGGAAAAGAAAAACATTGGATATCTGGCGAGGGAACCCATGCGTCAACAATGCTAACTCACTTCCGGGTTTTAGGACTACAAATTGTAACACTCTATATAAACAAGGTTTTACCAGAATGAGGGTAGAAGAGGTGTTGTGTGTTTCTTAACATGTTGCTGGCAACTTTATTCATGGAAAGAATGTTAAAGCAGTCAGGAAACCAAGAGCATTTTTGGGTTGTGGGAACAGTTGCTTTTACTTGCCATTTTCGTATGAATCTGGGCCTCAATATACATACACCGATCAGCCACAACATTAACACCACTGATTCTTACAAAATGTAACTGAAACATTTTTTCCATTTATATTTTACTTTTTAAAGAGTGTTTAGGAACTTTCAAGCAGTAATCCATGACTTCCTGTTTCACTGGGGTATAAATATGAGGTGACACAGAGGCCATATTCCCTTATTCATACATCAACATGGGAAATATAAGAGAACACACAAATCAAAGGAGGGAAAATTGTGTTGAGCTTCATAAGTCAGGGAATGGCTATAAAAGAATAGCTACTCACCTGAAATTGCCCATATCTACCATTAGGGCAATACTTAAAAAGTTCAAAGCAACTGGAACTGTTACAAACTTGCCTGGAAGAGGACTCAAGCTTATTTTGCCTCCACGCACAGTGAGGAGGATGCTAAGAGAGGCAAAAAATCTCCAAGGATCACTGTTGGAGAATTACCGAGGATAGTCTTGGGGTCATCAAATCTCCAAAAGTACCATTAGACGTCACCTCTATGCCAACAAATTATTTGGAATGCATGCCAGAAAAAAGCCTTTTCTGTAATTTCACCACAAACATAAGGGCCTGGAGTTTGCTAAACGCTATGGAAATTTGACTGGAACCGTGTTCTATGGTCAGATGAAATGAAAATTTAGCTTTTCAGCAACCAACCCTCAAGGTGGGTTTGGTGTAAAAAGAAGGATGGCCATACCGAAAATAACCTGATTCCCACTGTTAAGTATAGTGGAGGTTCCGTGATGTTGTAATATTTTTTTAAGTTTTTGGATTTGGCTGGCAAAACCATGATCTTCTGCTGTGTAGAAGAATATCAGATAGCCTGATAGCTGCAACAGGCCCCTCCTCAATAATAAAGTCAGCAAACGCTGGCAATGGTAGGGTAAATGTTTGAGGGGGTCTCCTATAATTAACACTAATATATCTGCCCAGCCAGGCTCCATCCCCTTTTCCCATTTCCAACATTGCTTTTCATTCTCTGCTGTGGAAATAATGTCCACTGGATTATCGAACAAAGCGCACTGTTGCCACTTCTCCAAGCCGTAACAGTTTTTCGGCATGATGGTGCAGTGGATAGCACTGTCGCCTCACAGCATAGAAGGTCATGGGTTCGAATCCAGGCATAGGCCGTTTTTGTGTGGAGTTTGCATGTACTCCCTGTGTCCGTATGGGTTTCCTCCGGATACTCCGGTTTCATCCCACAGTCCAAAGACATGCAGGTTAGGCTAATTGGGAGCTCTAAATTGCTCGTAGGTACGAGTGAGTGAGTGAATGGTGTACATACCCTCTGATGGATTGGCGGCTTCTTCAGAGGGTATTCTGGTCTATTGCCCAATGCTTGCTGGGATAAGCTCAAGTACTCCATGGGTGGATCTGACCTTATTTTCGTCTTTAAGCAGTTGCACAACTGTTGCTGTATTTCTTCTGTACTGTAAGTATGTGATAAAATTACTTAAAAGAAATACAATAAATACTGAAAATAAAATAAGTACATATAAATTGTGAGAATTGGACAGCTTCCGTCACATTGCCCTGTGTGATAATATATCCACAGTATAGAGCTAGCATCCTACTCATCTGTTGGTGCTGGAAATCTACTTGTTAGTGGGCTTTTTGCCTGTATGGAGGTGATGACAGAACAAGCGTTTATCTACTTTGTAGAACCATTAGAGCCTCCCTGTGGCAGGCTGTACGCTCACTCTACAAGTGGAAAATGACCAGAGCGGTTCACTAATTCACATTGAATCCAACATCCTCCTCCCATTACTATGCCATGTCTTGACAAATCTTCTTGCAAGCTGTTTATCCAGACAGCTTAATTTCCACTATAGCAGAGGTGATAGTCTGAGAAGATTTTTCTGCCAATTAGATTTGTTTACACAGGGTTTTACCACCTCAGTTCAATCGTAAGTACACAGACTAACTTTTAAACGTGTAGGTGTCCTGTTGGTCTCCATGCAGGTGTCTTTGTTTCTCTAGTGGGGTCGTCAGCCATTGAGGACTAAATCCTGAAGGACCTGGTGTGCATGTCAGACCTCCGTCCACAGTAATTTAATAAAACATTTTAAAAATTATAATAATATGTCAAATTCATTTTAAGGACAGTGTTATGCCATTGTCATGGCATACTATTTAATACACAATGTAAACTTTTTAAATGGTAAAATTTTACCGTTTAAACACAATTTTAGAGTCATACTGCTGTATGTATCCAGGTGTATGCAACATTGAAATAAATAATTATTATTTGCTCTGCATGGGGAAAACTTCGAAGCACAACATTTGTTAAAAACAACCAGTGAATCATACAATATTTGTATAGAGGTGTTGGAGGGTTGGAGGCTGGAGCTCAAGTTTTTGCTCTACCCCTCCCCCCAAACTTTGACCAGTTCCCAGTTAAACCAAAAAAGGAGTCAACCAAAGTCTCAACCAAAGCACGCTAGTATTCTGGGGCTTAGAGTCAACACAGTGCACCCCAGAATACTGGCGTGCTTCGGTTGAGACACTTTGCGTGGATATACACAGTTTGTGTACTTTGGTAGAAATTGATTTTTTGAAAAAAAGACTGTGCACAATAAGGTCTGTGGATGTTTGTTAGTAACCGTGTTATTATATTTGGAAAGAGATGTCGCTGTTGATTGTTTGCGAATGTACATTTTGGGCACTTAGGGCCTAATTTATTAGGACCTTTAGCGGGTGCAAAAACATTTAGCACACGCAAAACTAATAAGACAACCAATGATTGGTGCAAAACGAATACCATGACCAATCATTTGTCATGCTATTCGTTTTGCGTGTGCTAAAAGGTTTTTCACACTAAAGCCAAGGTCTTAGTAAATCAGGCTTTTAGATCGCCAGAAAAATTGGACCCGTTGAGGTCCGTTGTATCAGGGTGATACCACGGTGAGCTGCAGCGAATATCTATAAAACTAGTGAAATCTCAACAAACTATCTGGATGGATAGACAGGAATCGGGGTATATAGAAACATAGCTTAATTTAAGTTTTGGGTGAACTGCCCCCCCCCCCCACCCCTGCCAAACCTCTTACTGCCCTTTCAATCGGAGCAGATTAGAACCGGGTTTGTAGTATTGGGAAAACTGGTTTTTGAAACCCTGTAACTAGTAAATCAGGGTTTGTACCCATCTACACTTGGGACAGCATTGCGTGTTCAGAGATTCATCACAGCTCATCTATCCAGGCGTCCTTGGTTAGCACATTTCTTTTAAACAAAGAAGAGGGCTTTTAATTAATCAAAAGATCTTAATTAAAATTTTTGTGAGCCAGTGGAGTGCAGACGATTAAACGGGAATAATACATTGAGTAAGCAATAAGATGAGAATAAAGATGGCTTTGTTTATGTCTAGATAATTGCTAAAAACCTCGCCTCCGCTTCGTTGTGTCAAAACAAAGTGTACAAACAGAACCATTTTTTAGAACCCCTTAGAATTATTTTTGAAGCCCACCTAGGAAGAGAAATGCTGGTGACTTCTGAGAAGTGGATTTGAATAAATTAGTCTAAATAGCTAAAAAAACAAATTTTTAAATAAATTCAGTGTGTCACGAAAGGTTAATACAAAAGCTTAAAACATTCCAACTCGCAAGAAATCAACGCTTTTTGTGTTTCCAGTAATGTTTTGCTTATTGGAGAGGGGAATTCATGATAACAATGCAGAAATACACCAGGCAAGGCAGGGTAGTGCAAATACCAAGAAGTGTTACAATGTGTGTGTCTTTAAACTTTGCAGGACCATCTTTGATGACAGACCCACAGTAAGCTAATAGCTCTATCACAGGAGCAGTGTTCACTGTTATGCGAATGCAGACTTCCCATCGTCTCAATAGCCAGTTTAATATTCAAAAACAGTTACGGATGCTTAGTTAATCATATGGTCAGTATTCCTTACAAGTGGTGATATATATTGAAGTCTTTATTGAAACATTAAAGCAAAGCATTAAAAATGAAATTATTTGTTTTAGCTTCACAGCACAGCTCATTTTCTATGTACAGCCAAAATATCGGAAACACCAGTTTTTCAGAAAACATAAAACACCTGCCACATGTTGTTTTCTACACAAAACCTCAACCTCTGTTTCTAACCTGGTTATCTATGCTGTTTTGTGAATCTTGTGCCACATGTAAATTTTATATGATGACTTGTTTTTTTAATAATTATGCCAATCAACTATAATTGCCTGTTAGGCATATTTTTATGAAATGCTAATAAATCATAAATTACATGTCACTGTTATATCAGTCATACATGAGTACATTTCAACAAATATATAAGAAGAAAGAAGAAATTTTTTTTGTCACCAACTACTGGTGTTTGTCTCCTCTATGCAGTACACTGGAATGTGATTACTGAAAAACTTAACTGAAAATGAATAATTAACAATTGTGCCATATTTGTGACTCGTGATGTGCAGTCTCTATTGAGTTTACAGAGAATGATGTGATAAACAAAAGAACATTCAGTGAGCAGCAGTTCTGTTGGAAGAAAACACCTTGTTAATGGGAGATGCCAGATGAGAAGGGCGGACTCGTTCAAGCTAACGGAAAGGCCAAAAAGGCTCGAATAACAGCCGTTATGTTACAAACAATCTCAAACCGGTTCCACGAACATAAACAAGTCGTACCAATCTCTGGAGAAATGTGCAGAATTATTATCTCATTTAAATAAATAATTGTGAAATTTCTAGAAGATTCTTTGCATACTTTGAGTTGGTGTTCTGTGAATTCACCGATAAGTCTACACGAATCCCTTAAATTCAAATAGAGAAAATAAATCTAATAGCATAAATAAATAATGATGAACAAATGAGTTTTGCGGTGTGCTGCATGTAGTGTAATTATGTCTTTTCCATCTGTTCCTGTCCAGCGGCGAAGCTTGAAGAGAAAACCGAGGTTGCCACCGTCTCGGGAAAAGTAGACGGCGAAAAGGGAGACAAGAAGAACGCCAAAGACGCCAATAAGAAAGAGGGCAAGGGTGCCAAGGAGGGGAAGGCAGAGGCCAAGGAAGGATCCACCAAGAAAAAGGGCGAAAAAGGCGCTGAAAAGGGTGCCTCGAAAAAGGGAGACGAGGGTGGCGGTAAAGGCAAGAAAGGAGGAGGCGAGAAGGGAGGAGACAAAGGAGGGGGCAGTACTAAAGGAGGCGCAAAGGGAGGAGGCGCAAAGGGAGGAGCCAAGAAATCACAGGGCAAAAAGTGAACACGGACACACGGATGAATATTGACTTTGCGTTCTGCGACTTGTCCTTGGAATGAGCTTCACGCAATATCAAAGACGTGCAGACGAAACTTTTTTTTGTTAACGTTATTCTTTTTTTATTTATTATTCGGTTCAGTTTTGAGTATTTTTAAATGACTTATATGACCGATAAGGTATGATGGAAAAAGCATTCCTCGCGTTAGTGTTATTTTGAATGTAACAATAATACAATAATCAAAAACACAAACTCATTACTCACAGAATTATGGGTCAATTGCAGTATACCTTCTTTTCCTTCAATGTTCGGTATTACAATGGTTTTCTAAAGTACCAGACTATGGTGAGATTAGCTGCATATCAAGTTTAAGAAACTGTGATTGGATTGTACAGTGAATCAGCTGATTCACAACTAATCCCGAAAGACGTGTTTATATTTTGTTCATTGTTGTACGCACAATTTGCATTTGCGTGAGTAGACTCAGATAACAGGATAAGTTGACTGATCATTCTTACCGTTTGGGCCCTGCAGACAATCCGCATGCTTGTTTTTAAATAAGTGGGATAATGAACCTTTTGGAGCGTACATGAAGAATAATAACTACATGTGGAGTGAGTCATTTTGCAAATTACTTTACAAAATTTTATTTGTTACTTGATTGAATGTTCCATGCAGCCGTGTCTGTTTCATTCTCAAAGCGCACATGTTCTTCAGATGTTTTCGTGTCAAACTCATTTATATTCTCAGAGATTCATCTGTCGATGAATGCTTCTGTGCATTCATTTATGTCACTTGAAAGTGCAGACCAAGCTCAATCAAGAGTTATTTCCCGTCAAACGCTCTGATACAAATCTTGAATAAAAAGTAGAAAGTTTTATTATTTTTTTAAATACAGTGAGCAACATAATTAATTGGACAGCGACACGTTTTTGGTTATTTTGGTTCTGTACTCTAGCACTTTCAGTTTGAAAGGCAATGACGATGAGCAGTTGAAGTGCAGACTGTCAGCTTTAATTTGAGGGTATTTTCATCCATATTGGATGTACCGTTTAGAAATTTTTGGGCATCAAAAAATATTGGACACATAATGTAGAATAAATTAATAGTTTTTTATATTTGGTCGCATATCCTTTGCATGCCATGACTTCCTAATGTCTATGACCCAACAATATAAAAAGACTCTTGATATCTTATTTTTTTGATATCTTACTATAACCTCTCTGCATTTGAATGGATCTCTATGGAACACATGGTTGGCTCAATGGCTCTATGTCATCAAGGGTCTGACATATCAAACAAGCCTTAAACCATCACTCTACTGCCAGATATGCAGTAGATATGGACGGATAACTTGAAGGGTTTCCTCTCCTGACTTTTTTTTTCCATAGAGTTCAATAGGAAAATTTGTCAGGAGAAACCATATCTACTGCATATCTGGCAGCAGCCTGAGTCATGGTTTGAGGCTTATTTGATACCTCAGACCCTTTATGACTTGACAACCATTAAGCCAACCATGTGTTCCATACTATTTCCATGTAATTTACAGCTTAATCTAGTCCTACCCCCCAATTCCCTAAGAGATCTATTCAAATTTAGAGAGGTTATAGTATCGCTTGTAAGAGTACCTGAAAATAAGATGTCAGGAGTCTGTTGTTGGGAAGGGAAATCGGAAAGTCATGGCATGTGAAGGATATGCAACCAAATATGAAATATGATGACTTTATTTAAGTTTATGTTAATTTGTTAATTATGTTAATTTGTCCAATTACTTTTGGTGCCCTAAAATGGGGGTGACTATGTGTAAAAATAGCTACAATTGCTACACGGTTCACCCAATGTGGATGTAAAAACTCTAAATTTAAAGCTTAAAGTCTGCACTTTAAACTCATAGTCACTGTTCCAGTTCAAATACAATGTGATGTAGTACAGAGCCAAAACAACAAAAAATGTGTCACTGTCCTAACACTTTTGGAGTGCATATGCCCCTGCTGCCAGCTCGGGAGAGTGAAGACAACTCTCCTCCGAAACATACGGTTCAAGCCGGCTGTTTCTTTTCACACCGCAGCCACAAGCTGTGCACATGCAGAGTGGTGGCAGAGGAGACCCAATCATACACATGTGCATAGAGCAAGCCACGGCCACCCAGACAGCTAACTGGGGTCACTCGAGCAATGAACACTGCTATCCCCGCCAACTGAATCCCTCCCGTATATCCTTTGGGCGACACAAAGCCCCTACAGGGATGCCAGCCACATTCAGCACTGGCACGGGCTGTGTTCATGTTAACGTGATGGTCAAGGGATTCTAAAAACTTCAAATAACCACAACATATCACAGAGGGATGTGTCCACTACACATCCACCAAATATCTTTTCAAGAAAATGTGAATAGGTATATTAATATACCTATATATCTCAAAGTCAGCTAATAAACTCAGTCTCAGTCTCAACCTGAGTGGCATCGATGTCAGCCAGCCCTACATGCTTGAACCATAGGTTTGAACCTGGCAGGGAATTAATGCAATCAATTCAAAGTAAGATACAGTGCGGCTGCTATCAAGAGATAAATATCACACGCAAGCTCGCAATCGAAGTTAAGTTAACTTAAACGCTAAGCCGTTTGATCTAACGTTAGTCTATTTAAAGCTAAGTTACAAGGTGACGTTTCACCAAATGCATGTTCCACACAAATCATTAAATAATGGTAGGTTTTATCGAGTTTTTAAAGGCCCATTCATTAATTTCTGTTGCTAATCGAACAAAAATGACATGCATGGCAACGAATACATTGGTGGATAATGGTTCTTTGTAACCAGCCACAAAACAATAAAATTTTTGATTGTTATCTGACGAATGAGCAGTGCACCAAGCAAAAATGACACGCTAGTGATTAGTTCATTTTCATGCTGAGTTGTGCAAGGAGCAAGCTAATGTTACTAGCAGCAAGCACCACGGAGGGATGGATAAAAAGGGGAAAGATTGGGAGAGGGATAATATTGGTATAGGGATACGGAAAGCAGGAAAAAATAAACACTTTAGCTAACTAAATATTCCAAATCCAAATGCTGATCACGCGGACAACTATTCTCAAGAGCAAACCAAACAAGTGTTTGGCTCAGACTTCACACAGGATTTCTTAGCACGGTTTTATTCGCCTCAAACTATGGGAGGAGTTATGTAATGAGATCAAAGTATGTATTGGTTGAGGTTTTACGTCTACGTCACCATGGACCCATTTCGACTCCACCCTTTTTTCAGCATACAGGAATAAAGAGATATAGATAGACTGAAATGGAATTTATTCTTCACGCTTTATTGGTGCTCAATACATACCGTAATAGCCATAAGCATATTACGGATTTTCCTTGACCGTCACTTTAAGTAAGGCAGCTGCCATGCAAGGTGCTAGCCTGCTCATTGGGAGCAATTTGGGGTTCAGTGTCTTGCCCAAGGACACTTCGACATGTGGACAGGAGGAGCCGGGGATCGAACCGCCAACCCTGCGATCAGCGGACGCCCCGCTCTACCTCCTGAGCCACAGCCGCCCACTATGTTACTTTTTCATAAACCTTCTTATTCCACCTAAATAGTCCAATAAAATATATTTCTGGAAATATTTGAGGTTAGAAATAGGCCATGCAGGTGCTGAATCTTGATTCATATTTGATGTGCAATATCTAGTTTGACAGTTTGATCTGAGTTATACAAAATAATTTGTACAATATACGTTAATTTATGCAAATGACGATGGACACAGCTCTTCCACCCCCACCCCTCCCTCGCTCACCCCACAAAGTATTTTTAAAAATTGTTTCGTGGGCGGAGACAGGCTGAAACAGTGGGTGTAGGTACCTTTTAATGAGCGGATCACTTTCGGCTGTGTGTCGATGACTGCAGCCAAAATCAACCTCTGCTTCTGGAGGAGGAGCCATTTTGTCTTTGGGTGTGACTTTGAGTGGCAACTCCAACCACACATGGAACAAATAACTTTTCTGTATCAGTAACCCCTATTCCTTCTGAAGACGCGGGGTGCTTCCCAATACTCGAAAAATGCATCCACCATTCTTCCACTACCACCTCCTCTCCCCCGTGCCCCGGAAACCGATCTTTGTGTCCTAATCTAATGTTGCTGATCAGGCTACATATTAATTACAAATGGTTACAAATTGATTAATGTCTCGACGCAAACCGCAATGTCAGGTACATTGTATATTGTACATGCAACTACCTGTACTCAAAACATTCAGGCAGTTTTGCGTACTTCCGGGTAGGAGACGAGTGGTAGTGGATGAGTGGAGGAGAGGAGTGAAGAATATTTGGACACACTCATGGTCAGCAGCAGGTTTAGGAAATATGCAGCTTTAGTTTCCCGTGGGAGGCATTTGAAGAATACTGAAACCGTAGACAAGAGACTAAATCAATGACCTGATGAGCACCCAGTAATTGGGACAAACATAGTTCGGTATTCATTTTCTTTCACATCTAGGAAATATTTAGTCTGAAGTAAAACTTGTGCTACTCTCAAATTAATGTTTCACTGTAATTGACCCAAAATATGAAGGATCGCCTTCTTTTTAAGACAAATTCTTTAAAATATTTTTTCAGTAAGGCTTAACATGTAATTTAAATTCAATATACGTGCATATCTATAGCATGCTAGAATGTGGCCTGTTAATAAAGGCTTACTATAATGTAACTACATTATAAATCATTAATACATACAGTATATATTTGATATACTTCCTCAGTTTTGCTTCTATTTTCATCCCTAATAGCACTGGCATTATTTTTTTCTGATTTATAATCACACTGCTGACTGAAAATACAATTGATATTCTGGTCATTATTCATTTTATTTAAATTTTGATCTTATGATTTAAAAAATGCTATCATTTATAATGCCATTTCCATTTCTTGTCTGTATTTCACAGTCTACATGTATTTGTATTGGTTACAGTGTAACAACAATGTAGCAATGATATTCATGGCTTAACATTGGAGGGTGCATGACAAAATACAAAATAAAAACCTCCCTGTCAATGGTGTTAAATATCTGTTTGGTGTCCATTTAGTTAATCTTGAAAAGTGATCATAAATTACCTCAAGTAATTTTCCATTTTGTGGTTCTGTGAATATGGGGTCAGTTTTAACAGCGGTTGGTTGTAACTACTTGCATTTCTCTGATCAGAGTGAAAAGACTGATACGATTAATTTATACAGTGCAGTCCAAAGGGCTACAATTGCTAAACAATTCACCTGATTTGGATGTAAACACCCTCAAATTAAAGCTGCAAGTCTGCACTTTTTTCCCACACTGTTCCATTTCAAATCCATTGTGCTGGAGTACAGAGCCAAAACAACAAAAATGTGTCACTCTCCTATGAGTTTACGAATTGCAAGTTAAGCGAGCGTGAATCGACACGGTGAAAAACAGCGGAATATTTGTCTCAAAATTCTGTCCGTAAATCCAAGCAGATCAAGCGTGTCCTTCGATCGGCAAATGTAGATTCGCCAGTTCGCAAGCCAAGCTTTTGATTTGTTCATGTGAACATTGGAAACATATCTGTAAATGTTGTTTGCATTTGTGAATATAATTTTTGCATTCATCCAAATGATGATTTACGAAACACAAGTTGAGAGGTGTTTGTGTGTGGATGGAAAACACATACTTGTGGATTATTTTTACGAAACACAAATTGAGAGGTGTGTGTGTGTGGACGGTAAATACAATTGTGGATTATTTTCGTTTTATTTTTTCATTTGTGCTTTTGTCCTCCATTTCTAACCACTAAAACCAAAATAAATCTCACACAGAATTTACCTCACTGTTTTTCTATTGTTGCCTTTTATTTTAATCATCTCTATAAAACCAGTACTTTCGGTCCTTGGAACCTATTTCTTCACTTTGTGAATCATTCTCTAAAGAGCAATTTATTGATTCACTGGCAGTGCAGTCTTTTGACTTCAGCGAAAGTAGAGGCCTGGAGGATCGTCAGGATATTGAAAGTCATAATAATAACAGCAGTTTCAATCAATGGAATCAATACTGAACAAACTAATTTGCTTACATAATAAAACTGGGTCTATTGGAACACCCAGTGAATTCTATTCAGAAACATAAAAATGCAGAATGAGTTGAAGAGACTATTCAGTCCATCTGGGCTCTTTATCTATCCACACATGAAGATTGAAAAAGTGTGAGAGTTCAAGGTAGGTACTTACCTATGAAAGTTATTCAACAAATGTTTGGGTCAGCCTTATAATAAGAAATGGAATATGGATCCTTGTAAAATATTGAGAAACATTGACAAAAAGTAATTGCAGTAATCTGTGTTGATTCAGGAGTCTATTTATGCAAGCACTTTTAAGAAAGCTTTTTTGTAACCAAATGAGCAGGATGGTCACATCAAATAATATGTTTACATGATCATTTTCATGTACATCCCAAATTCTTCACTTCGCTGTGCCTCTTCGCTGGTCAGTAAGCAAGCCTCAGTTTCAACTGTAAAAAGAAGACTTTGAGCTGCAGGTTTGACAGGTCGAGTGGCAGTAAGAAAGCCATTGCTAAGATGGCAAAATAAGAAAAAGAGGCTTGCCTGGGCCATGAAGCACCGCCAGTGGACTACTGAAGACTGGAAGGTTTTATGGACCGATTAATCCAAATTTGAAATCCTCAGTTCATCAAGCAGGGTTTTTGTATGCCATCGAGTAGGCCAGGGGTGTCAAACTCCGGTCCTGGAGGGCCGCAGTGTCTGCTGGTTTTTGAAGTTTGACACCCCTGGAGTAGGCGAAAGGATGGTTCCTCGGTGTGTGACACAAACTGTCAAACATGGAGGAGGAAGCGTGATGATCTGGGGCTCTTTTGCTGGATTCAGAGTCAGCGACTTGCACAGAGTGACTGGCACCCTGAACCAAAAGGGCTACCACAGCATTTTGCTGTGCCATGCAATACCTTCTGGTCTACGCCTAGTTAGTCAGGGGTTCATCCTACAGCAAGATAATGACCCAAAACATACCTCCAGGCTATGTCAGAACTACCTTAGAAGAAAAGAACGAGACGGTATAGGCTTCAAATCATGGAATGGCCAGCACAGTCTCCAGACTTAAACCCCATCGAGCTGGTTTGGGATGAACTGGACAGAAGGGTGAAAGCACATTTGTGGGAACTGCATCAGTGTTGGGAAGAACATTCCGAGCCATATTTGATTTCCACTGTAGAAAGAATGCCACGAGTGTGTTCGGCTGTTATATCTGCAAAAGGTGGCTACTTTCAATAAAATAAAAAGCGCCGCATTAGTGCATTGAGTAGCGCTGTCACCTTAAGAAGGTAACAAGTTTGAATCCTGGCGGTGGGCCTTTCTGTGTAGAGTATGCATGTTTTCCCTGTGTCTGCATGGGCTTTCCCTCTGGTCTGGTCTCCCACAGTCCGAAGTCTTGCAGGTTAGGCTATTTGGATAGTCTAAATCAGGGGTAAGGAACCCTGGTCCTTGAGTGCCAGTGACATTTCTGGTTTTTGTTCCATCTGAGCTTGATCACAAGAGGTTGAAGGACGGTTAAAGGTCTGAGCCTGAATATTCTGAATGATAAAACGCTCAGTGCCTCCACCACATGGTCATCTGCATTCATTACACCTAATTAATTAAAATACATCTATTTATTTACTTATATAGGTTTGGATGGAGCAAAAACCAGGACCACTCCAGGACCAGGGTTGCCTACCCCTGGTCTACATTATCCTTGGGGTATGAATGTCTGAGGGCATGGTGCGTGGACATTGCGTTGGATTGGTGACCTGTCCAGGGTGTGAATCGGCAAATATTATAAAAAATTATTTTCACTGCAATGTGTTTTTTTTCCATCGTAGGCACTTGTATTATGTCAAGAAATTTGTTAAATATGAATTTTTTTTTCTGAAGAGGATATTCAGCTGCCAGAGGGGTCACTCTTACTTTTAAACAGGGCGATAACATGCCCCCTGCATCCCACCCTGACATACGTACAGTGCCCTCCACTATTATTGGCACCCCTGGTAAAGATGAGTTAAAAGGGTTATAAAAAATCCCTCATCAAGAAATAATTATTTTTAACAAAACCACATGTGCCACATGTGACATTGTAAGTGCCAATTAGTGTCGGTTTGTACAGGAATGGTCAGAATTTGATAGTAGGTCAAAAAACATGCGGAATTGTTACTGTTTTTATATAGGAAACCCATCAACTCTTGGCTGATGGCACGCAGATGACTTGAAAGCAGCCATCTTTCCAGCTGTTTGGTAGTCGTATTCAATCATTGTTGGATAATTGGAAGGAGATGGACAAAAGCCAACTCCTTTTAAGCGGATCATCTGCAAGTCCACGAGTCACTGCTTGTTTTGGCTGGCGTTTTAATGTGTGAATGGTGTTCAAGCGATTGAAAATATTTCTCACTCGGGTCACTGAATGTATGATTAGGTTGGCTCAGGATTCCACGATTCCATGTCACATACTGCATGCATTAATGAGACAGAATGTTTCTGTTAGTCTGCCAAGACCAGAATGTAAAACTGTCATTTTGTGAAATGTAAATGTAGATTACATTACAAATTGCAAATTCCCGATGTTTTTTAAATGAATAATCTGAAAAATACATACTTTACATACATACAGTATACTGTACATGTACACACTATTAGACATGCCTAATACATTCTGTACATATATACACTGTATGTACATTCTGTACATGTTAGAAGATCGATAGATAGATAGATAGATGGATAGGTGGATAGATGGATAGATAGATAGATTGTATTTTAGCATGGAGCATAAATCTTGTCCATCCTTGTTTTTTAGACTGTTGGCTGTCCTACTGCACTTATTCTTCCAAGCAGTTTGATTGTGGTGCCAGGAGACATTTTTTAATCTTAAATGAAGCCATACAAAACCATTCCCAAGTGCCCAAATGTGATCTGACACAGTGTTTTCACATTGAGAAAAATGTAACCTTTGTCATTTGAATTCTTGAATAATCAAAATCCTTTACTGAATCAGGCACAAAATCCATTTTCTTACTCATTTTAAAATCAGTACACTGGTTGCTGTCGATGGAGCATACACTGAACAGATCTTAGAATGCAATTAATTGCCTTTATCACTTACTTCCAGCATTCACATGTCATCACTCTCAGCCCAACAACTGTGCTGTGTTGTCATCTAAAGCTAAAGCTAATACATTGTTTCCAATAACGATCCTGGCATATTTGTATGTACTGCAAGGGGGATTATGGATATTTATTTCATTTTGTAGTGTATATGGCTGCAATAGCAGTTCCTCTGAACAACCACCCAATTCTTTTCCAGGATTAGCACATTTCAGTGCAATATGCTGCTGCTGCAGCCATTTTGAAAATCCTATAATACAGCACATAGGCTAAAGAAAAACGACAAACTGCATTTCAGTCATTTGTACTGCATTTGGGCTCTGGCATGTGCCACACAAATGATCATTTTTGCAAAAAAACGTTTTGCAATATAATGATATTAAAAGTCACATTTCATCAAATCTTAAGCATATTATCACCTCCCTACCCATTTTCCTCCTTGAAAATTTCCCTATTGCAATTTTCAGGACTTGACATTACGGACAGTTGTATTTAGAGAATTGTAATATATACATGTGTGTGATGGAGGGGTGGGATTTTGAGTGACGTTAAATGATGTGAAACAACTGTGTCAAAGTAGCATAACAATAATCGATTATATTTTGGTCACAAACCAAAAATAAAGCATTACAAATTAATGTAAATAACAATTGTTTCAGCCTTAGTGTGGGTAAGATCTGTACATTTTGTAAGATATTATATTAACAATGTTGTATTTTGTTGATTTCGCTTTTTACGATGTAGGTCATGTTAATGTATATTGTTATGTGTTTGTTATTGTGTCGAGACCAAGGACCACAACGGAAATAAGTCTGTGACTTTCAAATTTTTTAAGATGCATGACTTGCTCTATCATGTATTTTAACAATTGTCCAATAAACTAAACTAAACAAAAAAAAATACCCAACTTGGTTTAGGAAATTATATTTCTTTTATGAATTAAACTGAACTTTTCGCGGATTCATCACCATGGTAACGCATGCATTCTGACAATGACTGCAATTCAGAAATATTTTTTTTTAATTGCATGTTCAAAGCTGATTAGAGTAATAAATTAGTAGAGTAGTAAAAGTATTCTTTGTTTGCCTTTGTTTACTTTCTAAATGTTGTCTCTGAAATCTCCGAAATCTTCTAACTTCATGTGAGCTTGTCTATATTTTCATGTGTAGGCTATACAAAAGGACACATAGATTTCACACTAAAAAGGTTTTTATTAGTTCAATTTTAATTATAAAAAAAAATGGGGAAATAAATGCACATTTTATTTGAATATTAACTGATCTAATAAATAAACTGTTTCAGCATATTTGCAGTTCTGCCAATGTTTTATTCAACGTATTTCAAATTGTGTGATTTTCATCTGAGTTCTCCAGATCTTTGCTGATCCTCAACAAACCTGACTTAACAGAAATTTTGTAATGGTTGTAATGGTTTTTGTCAAACAACTAAACCACAACAAGTGGGACAAGTGGTGACAGTGGAAATCTACCCAGAATGATCTTGGCTTGTTTTATGATGTCAAGCTGGTTTGTCTTATTGTCATGGTTATTGGCAGCCTCGGCTGTTCTGCGGTCGTTATTCTTTTTGTTGTCGTCGGGGCGCTCCATCGGATTTTTTCCGCCTCCGTTCCGGTGTCTGGATCTCACCCGGCTATTATTCCTCACACCTGTTTTGGGTTTCCTGCTGGTTATAAATAGCCCAGGACTTCCACTTTCCGGCACTTTGAGATTGTCTATGCTATTTGACAAACGAAGTCGGTAAGGTACAGGATTAAAGCGACCTTTTCTCTTTTAAGCTTTGCTAAAAAGATACAAGGGACTTGCTTTAGCTTCTAGAGTTATTCCTTTGTGGAATTGTTTTTCTCGTAGTTGCTGTCTGTCCTTCGCTTTGGTTTAAATTCTGTTCTTGTTGAGGCAGATTGCTTGTTTCTTTATTTTTCTCTTCTGCACACTTAGTGAGAGAATTATTTTCGTCTTTCTTTTTGGTGCACACTACGGTGTGTGCTTTTAGAACCCTTAGCTGTCGCGTTTGATTTTCTGAATCTTACGCTCCCCCTGATACTTATTGGTCAAGAGAAATCGATTATTTCATGGATTTTGTGCAAATCCTCCTGTTACCAACAAGCTACGCTAAGTTGGTTGCAACTCAAATACATATTGCCCTGGAAACAGAACCAAACCAGCTGCTGATTGGAGAGCTCTTCTTAAATCAGTGAGATTGTTTTCCTGCCAATTGAATTGAGCCTAAGAGTGAAGGTATCGTTCATCAATGATTCTCATCTTTATCTTTGATTGTTTCTATTCCGAATGGCTAAAGCAACATCTGCTTCATACCCTGTGTGTTTAGATTGTGCAGGTCAAACCTATTGCCCTTGACACTGATTTCAAACACCTAGTAACCATGGCTGAGAAGACCGGCATTTTAGACGGTCTTCTCATTTTTAGAAAGGTTAAGCTATTTCATAATGACTATTATCCAGAAGGGATAGTCTGCTGATTTGAACCAGAGGCATCCAAGTAAAACAGGCAGCACTTATAACTTCACACAGCTATTAAGTGAACATATATTTGATTGACTGAATCGTGAAGTATTCACAATAAATATTATTATCGTTATTATAATAGTTTTTTATTCAATCTATATATTTTTGTGCAGTCTTTTATTCTCCTAATCTATTTGACAGTCTTGTTCAAACCATTCAACCTCTTTGATGAGAAGCAATCTCTACAGTGTAATTAAGGGTGTTTTTCTTTACATTGCTTTGTTGTTATGTTGCACAATAATTCCAGCTAACACAAAATCTTATTCTGTCTAAGAAGGATTTCATAGAAATTAGTAAATAAATAGTGTCTATGGAATATACTTTTGTATATACCCAAGAAAATAAATTGAATGTATGCTTCTGTGATTTAATGCAATGGGATATTTTGCTAAATACCTTGAAAAGAATGTAACCTTGAGTATGATGTATTGAGAAAAAAATGTAATGCATTACTAAATCTGGCAACCTAAGTTAGACAACTCCAGATAATGGGGTCACAACAATCGGACCCCTCATCAATACCCTGGTAACCCTGCTGTGGTTTCAACCATGGTAACCCTACAGTACTAATGAATAAACCTTATATATGTATAAGGCTGGTAACTGGTGTAGTAAACACAGTCAACACTACTTTTGTGAAATCCCTCAAAAGTGCATTTTACATGGCAAGCTTTTTTGGTTTTTGCTTACCATGTGAAATGCACTTTTGTGAGTCACCTGCTAAATGAATAAATTGTACACTTGAACCCCGATAACCCTTATGTACTGAAGACCTTGGTATATCTGGCTGTAGTTGTAACCATGGTAAGCCCTACCGTGCTGATTGCCCTGGTAAATCTGCGGTTTTGATAACCCTGGTAAACCTGCTGTAATGACACTACAGTAGTATAGTCAAGCTTCATGAACTATAAAATGGGTGGAGCTATCGCATGCTGTGAAATGACTCACAAATAAAAAATATATATTGTAATGTTTTGGATGGAGTGATGAATTATCCATCGACAGCGCACAATGACTGTGCTCATTACAGGGCTTATGATGCCTAATTTCCCATCACTCTCTTGTGAGAAACCAGGGATCTGAAGCTTTCTACTGCTGCCACTGATAGATTTTTATAACAACATGGAAAAAAGACTCAATGACAAAATCACATCAGTAGAATCTCCATGACATTTTATTGACTGAATACATACACAATCAGTATACATGATACAATCAATAGTACACATCAGGGGGAGATAAAGTGCTTAAATATGCTCATGTTGAAAATATTAAATGTGTTCTTTGTTTAAATTGCCACTTTATTGTTCCGGGAATTTTGCCAATAGTTTCCATTTGAGCAATTATCTGGAAAGTATACACAAAGTATTAGGAAATCCATTGCAGCAGATTCAAATTGATTTTGGCCAGAATTACTATTTTTTCACACCAACAGAGACAAGTTCTAGATATTTCCTATATCAAAAATTTTGTTCAATAATACATTATAAATACATTATATTTAGATGCATAATGTATAGGGAGACCTTTGTTATCATTATAGGGATTAATATTTCCACATGGTTATTAAGCTCTTTAAAATGCGACGACAACCTCTCTCTGAATTACAGAAATGAGAAATAAACCATAGATCTACATATGTTGCAATTGCAAACGAGTGTTTTGATCTTACTTTTGACATTCTTTATAACCTGTGTTTATTTTGTTGTTCACGTTAACGTTACATTGACAAAAGACCATTTTAAACGAATAGTTACTCTTAATATACAACATATTCCAACATTATTAAGACATTAATTTACTGTGTATAATACCAGCAGACATTTTGTGACTGTGTTAAAAAGTAAACAAAATCTTTAAGATATAGCCGACATTTTGTTCTCCTCCACATTGCTTTCCAGTCTTCGTAACTGTGCACAACCATACTTGTACCTCAACATGTCAAAGCTCTTCAAATCACAACTAGATGGATTTTTTTTTGTAAACACTGTGACTTCTATTCAATGGAAAGTATTTAACATATATACAAGAAAAAGCAGCATAACACTGGACCATACTAAAAACGTGCGCCATTCTTTCTAGTCAGATAAATTCTTATCTGTTCTTGGAAATACTTATTTTTTTCAAATATATGTTTTACAATGTAGTGTAAATCTGGTGACTCTCATTAGTGTCTTTCCTATTTTTCTTGGAATCATAATTTGAGTAATGTTATTCCTTATACATAACCTCAGTATTCAAAAGGCGCAAGCACTGGTTTTAGCATCCTGGTTTTTGACAGAATTTGAATAATTTGTTTTGGCTGTTTTATTTTCAATAGGCTTCAAATGTTATATGCCTCCTTTGTACTTTGTAGCCACGACCACAAATCTGTACTAACTTTAGTGCAACATAAATCCAATACTGACCACAAATTTCAAATACTATATCTGTGTTTTTAACTGTAATGTAATATAAATGGAATGCACATGGTCAATATAATAATCTGAACCTAGTTTTAAAATGAGATGTTTTCTTAAGCTTCAAACCTTCTTTGGCCAAGAACTTTGATAAATATCTAAAGTCATCAAAATCTGGCAGTGAAGTCCTAAAATTCTCTTCCAAACAGCCCTGAAAAATAAAATTGTCCTGTAGAAAAAAAAACGCATGTCGGAACGTGACAGTGTTTTA
Source organism: Ilyophis sp. 1 JC-2022 (assembly GCA_022702515.1). Lineage (NCBI taxonomy): Eukaryota > Metazoa > Chordata > Actinopteri > Anguilliformes > Synaphobranchidae > Ilyophis > Ilyophis sp. 1 JC-2022. The sequence continues at coordinate 26,246,186 of CM040395.1, read as the reverse complement.
CATGGGAAACTGTCCTAAAGGTAATGTCACTGTGCTTCATACTCGGGTGCCTCCTCAGTTGATAGTGACTTGAGCTTTGTTGCTCTCCTTCCGTCCATTTTCAACGTCCTCTCTCTGATGCTAGCCCTCAGGCTCGATGTCTGCCAGACTGGGCACTTGAGTCAAAACTCCTGTCCAAGCTCTGAGGTTAAGTCTGCGGGAGAAATGAGTCAGAACCACCATGCCGGTTTTCCACAGAAGCCAATTAAACAGCGAGCGTCCTAAGGCATTGAAACCAGTAAGATTACTCGTCACTGTAACTGTCACTCAAAGGTCAATCAGGCAGCAATGGTCTGTCTCCCTCCTCTCGGACAGTCCCCGAACTAGTAGTAGCCTTTTCCGTTGTTCCCAGCACTGAGAGAAAGCCCAGCTACACCTCATCCAGCCGTGCACTGGAACACTCCCAAGGAATAACCACAATTCAAAAAAAACATGCAATCAGTGGTGCTTTGTGTGTTTGTTTATGTTTTTTCCCCCGTTGGTTTTAAGCCTGAGAGGGACAAGACTGAATTGTGGTTTTGCAGGCCTGGTAAGGTTCACCCAGCTGCACTCCAGAATCTGTCAAACATGATAGATTTCGCGTAAAATACCCACACCACCAATAAGTGCTCGAATTATAGGAGCTCGAAAATTTTGTGTACAGCCATTACAAAAATCAATGCCTTTGTAACGCACTACAGTAAGTGGAAAAGATGAATAGGTGTGTGAAGGAAATGCCACAACACAGGCTACCTGTTTGTTTTTGACCTGATAGTTCTTTGTGTTACTGGTGGAACCCCAGAAAAACCTGTCTACAGGGTGGAATGCTTTCTACCTCTCTGATTCACAATATCCTGCTCCAAATCGTGCTTCAAATCGCAGCATCAGAGATGGCAGTTTTGTTACAGGCATCTTATGTATAGCGTCCTGAGAAAAAGAAAATACACTCCCTCCTTTAAAACTGAGGCCCGGGAGGTCACATGACCGTCTCCCTCTCCTCCTCCACTAGCGGCGCGGGCTTTTCCTCTTCGGCGGTCCCCGCCCCGTTCGGGCGGTCCTCCTCCGGTATGTGCGCCTCCTGTCCCGTGGAAGGGATGGAGTTCTCCGAGACGGAGCCGTTCTTGACGTAGCCGGGGAGGTTGCGGTGGCCGTTTATGGACACGGGCCCCAGCCGGGTGGTGAGGTGCAGGGCCAGGGGACCCCTCGCCGTCACGTTGGTCACGCTGGTGTGCGAGACCATGGGGCCGTAGCTGTACGTGTTGCTGCCGCTCCTGGCTTTCCTCTTGAAGTCCAAGGCCAGTGTCCTCCTGCTCCAGGATTTCTTAATTTCCGCCTGGACCTAAAATGGAAACGGACACAAAATCAAATTTGACACTAGACGACATTAACATAACAGGCCTCATATCAAAGATTCAAACTAGTTCGTTAATTTTAATAAATATATAATGATTTTTATGGCCTGGATTGAACACTGACATTTCTCCTAAACTTTAAGTGCTCATTTCCTGAGGCCAGCAATGACATAAATCATGGGAAAAAATTGTATTTGCACTGGAAGTGGTTCAAAAAGGTCTGGGGATAAAATTTTGTTGTTTTGACTCTACTCTAGCACATTTTAAATTTAAATAAAACGATAAATATGAGGTTAAAGTACAGACTGTGATCTTTAATTTTATGGTGTTTACATCCATATCGGGTGATACTTCCACTTTAGCCTTTATTCATTATTTTATTTAAAATCCAATGTGCCAGAGTACATATACATACATATATATATATATATTTATTTTATTTTATATATGTTTTGCCTTTTATATTTAGTATCCCAAGTTCTCCACATTTGTGTTCACAGCCAAGCTTCAACTCGTAACGCTATCACTGTATTTTACAGATAAAAGCCTTTTCACACCCATTTCATTTTGCACCCTTTGTTCATTTTCACACAGAGGTACAAATGAAGTGTAACTGAGCAAATTACAACATTACTTTAATTACTGTAAATTACCGGCTAATTCTATGCATACAATGTGAAGCTGGTACATGTCCGTGGGGAAGAGAGGACGACGCTGTGTATTTTTCACGTACAGGGCATGTGCACCGCTCTTGCATTTAAAAACATGTAATGAGATATCTATCTATCTATCTATCTATCTATCATCTAGATACGTATATTCTCACTCTCCAAACAACAAATATATACAGGCATATACGTGTATATACGTATATACACTGCCTGGTCAAAAAAAGGTTGTCGTTGCATCCGTCATGCATAGTGCCCACTGTACAAGCCTCTGGAGTGTTATGATCAGTGTTATGATCTGGGGTTGCTTCAATTGGTCAGGTCTAAGCTCAGCAACGTTATGCAGCAATAAAACAAAGTCAGCTGAGTACCTAAATGTACTGAATGACCAGGTTATCCCATCAATGGGCATATTTCAGAACGACAATGCCAAGATTAATCGGGCTCAAATTGTGAAAGAGTTGTTCAGGGAGCATGAGGAATCATTTTCACACATTTGGCCACCAGAGTCCTGATCTTAACCCAATTGAAAGTCTTTGGTATGTGCTGGAGAAGACTTTACGAAGTGGTTCGACTCTCTCGTTGTCAATACAAGATCTCGGCCAAAAATGAATGCAACTCTGGACGGAAATAAATGTTGTGACGTTGCATAAGGTTGTCGAAACAATGCCACAACGAGTGTGTGACTTTTTTTTTGGCCAGGCAATGTATATATATAATATGAGCTTGAAAAATATAGATGTTATTTTCTGTACACTCTGTATCTCATATAAAAAATAAATACACATTAAAATGACAATGCATGATAAGGCGAATCATATTATTTGTGAACTTCATTTCCCAGAGGGGCTAACCATCGGTTTCTAAGCCTGCATTTCCAAGGTACGAGGCTGCAATCATTATTACTTTCACTCTGCAATTTCATCCCCATTTCCATTCTCCCTGTAATAACCATCAGCTACTATTGTACCACTTTAATGCTGTAGATTACGTCTTTCTCGAGGCGATGAAGTTCATTAGCTTTGCGTGACACAAAGATAGAGGACGCAAATGTTGAATTTCATTAAGAGAAATTAGATGCTCTGTGAGGTGGGTGGTATTTATTGGGGAGTGGACGAATGATTACGCCAGTTGAGACTACACATCCACGGTAAAACTGAAAGACACAAAAGAAACATTTGCACTTACCTCACCATTGCAGAAGCAATATATAATTGCCACAAAGAATCCCTGCAAGGGAGAAACACATAATTATATACATGGCACAGGGACAGCTTTTATTGTATGCAGGATTACGGCAAATGCGATATTGTCCTGGTGCATCGCTCAGGATTAGGTTGCTATTTTTTGCAATGCAAAGCATTAAGCCCCTTGATTGACATGGCTTTTCCACCAACCTTTGACAGAACTGTTTGAGGGGATATCGCATTTTTCTGTGTTGTCTGAAGTTTGATGGAAGACTTGTTTTTGACAGTGTCACATGACCCATATTTCTTGCACAGGTGCAGTACAGCAATGGTCAGTATGGTAAGCAAGCTAGCTATGACCACGTACATGTCAGCTGATGCACGGATGCTAGCGATGACCAGGTACATGTCAGCTGATGCACTGATGCTAGCTATGACCAGGTACATGTCAGCTGATGCACGGATGCTAGCTATGACCAGGTACATGTCAGCTGATGCACTGATGCTAGCTATGACCAGGTACATGTCAGCTGATGCACTGATGCTAGCTATGACCAGGTACATGTCAGCTGATGCACGGATGCTAGCGATGACCAGGTACATGTCAGCTGATGCACGGATGCTAGCTATGACCAGGTACATTTCAGCTGATGCACTGATGCTAGCTATGACCAGGTATATGTCAGCTGATGCACTGATGCTAGCTATGACCAGGTACATGTCAGCTGATGCACGGATGCTAGCGATGACCAGGTACATGTCAGCTGATGCACTGATGCTAGCCATGACCAGGTACATTTCAGCTGATGCACTGATGCTAGCGATGACCAGGTACATGTCAGCTGATGCACTGATGCTAGCGATGACCAGGTACATGTCAGCTGATGCACGGATGCTAGCTATGACCAGGTACATTTCAGCTGATGCACGGATGCTAGCGATGACCAGGTACATTTCAGCTGATGCACTGATGCTAGCGATGACCAGGTACATGTCAGCTGATGCACGGATGCTAGCTATGACCAGGTACATTTCAGCTGATGCACGGATGCTAGCTATGACCAGGTACATTTCAGCTGATGCACTGATGCTAGCTATGACCAGGTACATGTCAGCTGATGCACTGATGCTAGCTATGACCAGGTACATGTCAGCTGATGCACTGATGCTAGCTATGACCAGGTACATTTAATTGCATGGGTTTGGAGGCTAGTTTGCTATTAGCTTCTTTTACAAAAACTTCCAGTTCCACTACCTGACTGAGCAGCCTTATAGAGGTGTATTTTCATTTATTTTTATGGAAGTCATGGAAAACAGAAGCCATTCAACTATGATTTTGAATATGTATTTTTTCACATTAAATCATTTTTATCTGCCCTAACAGGTTGAATACTGTTTAAAAAACAAAACATTTTTCATTAATCACTTATTTACAAAATAATTAGTTTGTGCTTTGAAAGTGCAGATTAGATTGTGCAGCTCACAAATAGTCATCCCCATTCAAAAGTGCATGATTTAAAGCTCTGAGGCATACTCAACTAAACAGTGCATATTGCATTATAATCGTGCCTTTTTTTTGGCCAACATGGCATTTTCTTAATAGCACATTTACAAACCTTTCTAAATATCTATTAATCATACATATGCATTAATATGTATTAATCATACAAAATACATTTTGGAATGACGTTTTAATGCTTTAAATTATGTATAATCTAGTTATTAAGAATTTATTTATAAAAGCACTGTAATCTGTAGTGTTGCCCAATGGTATTTAAGGTTCCCCGTTGCAGGGGTAGGCAAGTTCCAGAGATGTTCCTGGCTTTTGATCATCCAAACATCTGATCTTAGCTGCATCTTAGGTTTAAAGCAGGTGACCATGTGCTGGCGTTCTCAGCTTTTCACCATTCAGGCTCTGAATATCCAGGCTCAGACTCTTAAAGATTTGAGTTGCGTCCACATTTGACACATTTGCAAGTAGGCTATTGCACTTCTGGCTGCATCAGCTGTTTCGGTTGAGAGGAGAGTATGGGTCCGCGAACGTAGCCAGCCCTGGTGGAACCATATTGTGCTTCATTTCACGGTTTCTGACCGTATGTGAAAGCACACTTTCAACTACATTTGTGAACAGCTGCAGCTTAGAGCTGCATCTTTACCATAATCATACTCATCTATGTACGCCGTTATCTGTTAGCTTATGTGGGGAAGGGGTGGGGGGTCGTGAGGGCATGGGGGCGTTCCCCATTTGCATATTCATAGATTCTCAATGAGGGTAAAGGTGTACAGATGCTCCTAAGCCAACGGCTTAAAATACGTGTGGAGGGGTACTTTAATTTGAACTTCAAAATCTTGCGATCAAGTTCAGAAGGAACAAAAACCAGAAATGGTACTGGCACCCCAGGATCAGGGTTAGCTACCCCTGCTCTGTTACATGAATGAGGGTTTCATTGAGTACCTGGAATGAATTGAAGAGCATCTCGTAGTGCATCTGTATCTGCCAGGGCACTCCTGAGACTTCTGTGTAAGGCATGGCCATGAAAATAATGTAATGAACTCCAAACAGGGGCATGAGGACCAGTGTGGACTTCAACAGCTTCCTGTAGGGACAGTAGACAAATCACATGTTAAAGGCTTCTTAGGCCCTCAGAAATTTAATTGTTATCATTCTATCGTGGGAAATTATGAAAAAAGTTATTTGTGAGATATCAAAATACTTTGTCAGACTTGTAATTAACACACAGAACAGAGGGATAATGCAATAATGAATTATTGCTAATATTGAAATATTGTCCCTCAATAGTGGCTTTCTATGAAAGCCAGATAATGCCATATCTGAAATACAATATGTGGTGATTTTCAGCTGCCACAAAAAAACTAACATTTAATTGTTACGTAAACTAAAGGACAAAACACTGTGGCTAGCTTTATTCAGAAGACAATTTTGTTTTAAACCATGTACCTCCAAAAGACTGCTAAAGAATACTGAATGAAAACTATGAGAATTCGAGAAGGTTTTGAGGGATGTCGAAGGAGAGAGAGCGTATTGTGGCCGTCCCTGTTGCATTTTCACCAGAATGATTTTTTTACCTGTGTTTTGAAGTAATGATTTTTTAAGCATTTTATAAAATACTGGATGGGCCCTTTGAGACTCCAGAGAGTGCATTTATGTGCATCTGGAGGACAGAGTAAATGGACTGTGGTGGAGGGGATGGGGGCTAGCGCCATCCACTCATGTAAAAATAAAAGGGACTTGGGTGAATGCACATGCATGATATATTATTTATTAAATGTGAAAGATTGCCCAAGTAGAAATATGTGTGTTGCTCACATACAGCTATGCATAATCATAGATAAAAGAGAAAAATCTTATTGAACTTCATAAAAAGCTATACTATGGCTACTGACGACTTTTGCGAAAATACTGTTAATTTCGATTCACTCTTAAAATATTTTAATCATAACTGTGTCTCCCTCTCAAACACTTTACACATACTGGTAAAACTTGTGCGTGCAGATACTGTATATACTATGCTGATTACTCAAGAACTGAACTCCTTTCAATCATACATGAATAACATCCCTTTCACCTGAGCTAGGATAGAGTAGATTTCAGCTAGCATGATAATCCACAAAACAAAGAATGCCCGCGCACTGCTTCGTCAGCCTGATGAAAACCAGACTTTCATTGATACGTTGTCTTTCACAGCAAAACAATAAATCAAGATTGGGAGCTAATAAGCAACTTTGTTTTCTGGAGATTTCACTTTTTACAGTCTGGCACCTGAGAACATTTTTTGGATTTGTGTGTGCTTCTCTGGGAACAGCTAGCATGATTACCCATCATCTGGACCACAAGCCTGCTTATTCTCAGAGATCTTTCTGCACTGAGCCACAAATCCTTAAAGATACCTTATAGATCTAGATACCTTAATCTAGTCATCTGTGTCCCCTATAAAGCCAATCCAGGCCACAGATGGATCAGTGGACCTGCACAGTGCTAGCTTTAGCTGCTTTCCGTGAACAACAAAAGTAAGATAAGTAAAAAACAACAAATGTACAGAGTATGGACTGAGGAAGGGTGTGTGTAGCCATTTCATTGCACAATCTTTCTAGTGAAGAATGAAAATAAGAAAAACTTGTACCTATACTGTTGCCTGGTGTCACACCTGCCAGCATTCGTCTCTCTCAATTTCGTTGCCAGAACTCTGATTATGTTCAAGAACAATAAAAAATTCACCTGGGAACATAAAACAGAAATAAGATCAATTTGCTTGATTTGTTTTATTTAATTTAATGGTGATGAATTGCATCACGTAGACTACAGCAAGAACAAAATTGTCAATGGGTTAGTGAATGGGCTTTGCACACTTTTACACATACAGGTTTTTAATATAAGTGCAAATGTGTCAACTTGTCACCAGAACAATAACAACAAATCTATGTATATCAAAGTCATTCTATTGTCCACATGCATTGCACAAGAAAAAACATGACTAGCGTAGATATTGTACGTTTTATTTTAAAATATATAACTTCATATTGTTTTCTAGAACATTCTGAGGCTTCACACTCACCACTATGGCAGCCAAAATTGGCACTTGGAAAATCCATTTAAGGTTTCCTGCACTGAGGTCCCAACATCTGTAAGGAAATGAATCGCACAATTATGAACCCTATGCATGAATGGATCGATTACTTTGTCCGTTTCCCAAGTTTGGCCAAATATTTACGACCGGGACTCAATTGTGTCTGAACACTTGATGAGATGTGTCAAGACAAATCAGGCACTGAACGATTACATCATTGTTATCCAGGACAACAGACAGAAATGCGGTCATCGTGAGGTAGAGCGTGTCTCTCACCATGAACATGTGACGGCCTATGCTGCAGTACATGAGTCTGTGCGTTTCTTTGATGCACGTCGACTAGCAGCTTCCTCTGGGAACCAGAGTCTGTCTGTCGGCATTGTGAGTGAGTGTTTGGACCTGAAATAGCAACCTCACCAATAAATGAAGATGTTCTCATGGATGCAGCATGTCATGCATTAATTTACTAAGACCTTTAGCATGTGCAACACCTTTTAGCACACGCAAAGCTAATAACACAACCAATGGTTGGTGCAAAACAAATACCATGACCATGTTATTGGTTTTGCGTGTGCAAAAAGGTTTTAGTAAATCAAGCTCATAATGCATAAATATCAAGCTAACCCCTCTCTAGCTCTTATCTGCATCTTCAGCCTTCTGCTTATTCAGCCTAACCGCAGAACACAAAGCAATAATCGGCCACTTTCAGTCACTGTAAAATTTGTACACGCTTCTTGGAAACAAAGATATGGTTGCACTTAAGTTTAATTGTGCTGCCTAGAAGAACATTAATGAAGTGCTCCTCCGAATTAATCAGGTATAAAAAAAATATTTGTATATATTTCAATTGGTAATTATTTGCTCAATGATGAAGTTTTGCATGCAATGTCATACTGTGAGAAAAAATGTGGGGAGGTTTAGACTGAGATGGTAGAGGCTGAACAACAGAGACAGAGACACTTGGAGAAGCCACTGCTGAAGCAGCAGGTTTGAAACCGCACGACTCAGCAACCACTTAAATCAGCTATCATAAATATAGCCCGGGGCTTTTATCCTGGAGGTCAGTATGTTCTCATCCTGCAATAGCTCTTGATTGACTTATGATTGAGGTCATTATTTGGAAAGGAAGTCAACTCACCACGTGTCCTGAGCATAAACCAGGTGCAAATTGACAGATGGCCCGAAAGACCACGGCCCTCGCTCATTCAAGTACTGGAATTACTTTTGTTTGATCTATTTGAATCTCTCTGGAGCAATACAGTGGTTATTTCCCTTGAGAAATGCTTCGATGAGCTCTTGCTTACTTACTCTGTATCTGCCAGGGTGGCTCTGACGCTTGCCCACACCGTCACAAATACAGCCGGGACCCCTGAAAAACAGAACGCCTGAAGGTCAAATTGTTACGGTCAAAACGCGATGTTGTCATGGCGATAATGTTGAATTCCCAGTCCCATCTCCTTTGGGCCATTTATATTAAAGGAGCAGATAGCAGACCCAATCGCCCTACATTACATTACATAAGTAAGGGAAATACAGCTGGAGCAGAAGCCTCTGTGACACTCCAGAGCAAGACTGACATTTCTCACCTTAAACCAACAGAAACGCTATTGGAATTGGACAGATGAAGTAGAGCTGGAGAAAAGACATCCTGCTGTTGCAAACTGTTTCTGCTTTTGTTTCGCTATTCTGACAAACCTATTAAACCAACCAGTTCTGTGAGAGAAACAGTCATACGTAAACTGACACTGTAATTTTACCTATGCAGAAAGGTACCGAGTCCTTTTCAGTGATATTTGCGACATGAAGAAGGCCGTGGTTGCTCCGCAATGGGGGGAGGTATTCATATGGGAGAGGCTGATTATTGTTCTTACACACTTGGAATGATCTCAATGGGTTTTTCCTGTGAGCCAAAGTGCAAACATGGGTGCTGTGATGCTGTGACAGAGCAAAAGCTGTCACGTGGGGGGAGAAAACAATGTCTTTTGCGGACAAAATAATATGGTACAAGCACTTCTTCTGGATCCTAGTTCTGAACCAATTAAATAAAAGCTTGTTATCCATAGACCTTTGAATTGGTTGCATGGTTCCAGTTCTTTATTGATTTATGTATTGAAAATCTTGACCAAAATCATGATTCTAAGATTCTAAAGCTCAGAAAAGCTCATAGAGCTGTCTATTTTGCAGATTGTTCATTCATATGAATTAATTGTTAAAAAATGTTTCTGTAGGGCTGCTGGGTACCTCACTCGGTAAAAGCTCCGCTTGTGAGTACCATGTTCTCGGATCAAATCCACGCCGACTGTGGCCGGAAGCCCTGCAGGGCCAACGCACAATTTTGCTTTGCCCAAAGGATATATGGGAGGGATTCAGTCGGCAGGGATAGAATAGAATAGAATAGAATAGAATAGAATAACTTTTATTTTCCCGCTTGGGAACTTCAGTTGTAGCCCCAGCAACAACAAAAAAAGACAGACAGTGGGGCAGACCCACAACACACAAACAAACATATCAAACAAAGACATCCAGAATCATTACATCAATCAAGTTAATTAAAGGGCAATACAGCCATGATTTTAAAAAAATGTCCCGAGATGTCCAGTGTCACCAAGCAGTCCAACACACAAACTTCACGACTCTCCTCCATACACACAGCGCCGCGGTCACTGTACACCGCCAAAACGGAGCACCGAACTGCGTCAATCTTCCCAGTCATCTCCTCACTCCTTCCCCGGTTTCCTTTTGAAGATTGCCTGCACTCCCGGATCAGTCCCGACATCTTCAACTCCGGTGAAGAGCGATGGTAACGTGCTGCCATCCGCAGATCCGACGGACATTCCTGAACATATGTTGCGAATGCGTCTCCATGGTGACGACCACAAACAAAATTATAACGACTAGACAATATTAAATATTATCAAAATGAGCAGCAGGAGTGCCCTGAAACATTTCCAGCCCGCTTCCCCGTCCCATTACAGACACACAGTGTCAATATGCCAGACAGTGCTTAGGCCCATTCAAAATCCCATTCAAAATCAAACAAAAGGCTGGTGACATCATTTTACAGTCACCAAAAAATGGTCAAGTGCTTGATTTAGCTTCCACCAGCCAGGTAGATAGAGCACTATGAGAGACAATAAAATTTACATTTTAAATTAATTTACAGGAATTAGTGGTGTAACGGATCGTAGTTGATCCGTGATCCGTACGGATCGCCCCCCACGGTTCGGCACGCATGTGAACCGCGGATTAATTGCAAAGTTTAACCATCATAGTGAATTACAGTTTTACTGCCGCTAGTACTTTTAAAAGTAATAATTCCCTAAATCTCGATGCAGAGTTGCAGTGAAAAGACAGATGCGTGCTGTGTTTTACTCTGAAGCGCAATTATTGGTTGATTATGCAAAAAAAGCCGTTGCGTGTTCAGACTATGAGCAGCTTGACAAAATAGGCTATATTTTAATTTAAAACAAATACGCTTCAGATTATGCATACCATTTACGTGGTTAAGCGTTTTTTCCTAAACGGTATCTGCTGCCTCAACAGCCGATACAATATCCCCAAAATAAGGTTGATTGAAAAAACAACGTCTGCGTATAGCTGCATGCCTCTAACATAAATGTCATGTTTCTGTTCTACGCAAGCAGGCTTTAAACAAACAATGCATCGAGCCTGTGCAGCGTGCCAACTAAATTAGCCAGCCTACTTTTCTAATAGCTGCTACGATAACGTGAAAGCCTGCTTCAGCCATTCAGACCCAGCTAGCTGTTGGATATAAATATCAATGTTCATGAAGAAATACTTTTATTTAACAATAAAGTGCAAGCATAGCGAAGCTCCTCGTTATTTTCTGTGGAACATGAAACACTTGGTTGAAATGAAATAGGAAACGTGTCTAAAAATAAGAACAAAAATAGGCTAAATCATGTTTGATCGTAAGACTCGCACCCTCGCTGCAAAATGTTCTCAATATTATGTTATAAATTATATTCGTCTGAGAAGCTTGGACATCATCAACCCATCGCCGATGTTCTTGTTGCTACCATCTGGTGCGCTTCAGCGTTGCTATTTTTGTCTTCATATGGACGTTATTTATCATCCTGCAATCTAACGCAGCAAGTCAAATTACTTGCACTTTGCACTTTGATTTAACAATTGAGTATTGAATATTTTATATATTTTAAGATTTTACTTAAACATTGGACATCTTGAATGTTGTTTTCATTTAAGACCATGGGCAAAAGTTCCTTGCTTTAAGTGTTTTACAGAATAAATGGAAAGCAAAGATATACTTGTCTTTTTTTTTGCTGATCCGAAAAATGATCCGATCCGTGACTCAAAACCGTGATACGATCCGAACCGTGAGTTTTGTGATCCGTTGCACCCCTAACAGGAATGGTATCTACTTGGTGAGACAGTGAGTATATGTGTATGTCAGCATACATACAGTAAATACATACGCACCCACACACACACACACACACACGGACACGCACGCACACACACACACACACACACACACACACACACACACACACGCACGCACACACGCACGCACACACGCACACACAGTAGACTTCCTGATTTGAACAATGTAGCAGCAATAGCAGCAGCAGGAACATTATAAAGAGAAAGAAAAAAATTTAAAGGAGATTTAATGGAGACTTGGTTGCAACAGAGCACTATCATTAAGCCTCAGTTATAGTATTCATATTTGGTATCTAGTTGTGTGTGAGCGTGTGCATGCTGTATTTACTCTGGGTGTCTTTCTGTGTGTCGTGGATGTTTTGATATGTATGCTTTAGACATAGCAACCTTTTTCCAGAAAAACTGAAGGGTTCATATGGTTAAAATATAGTGTGCTCAGGGAGGGCATAACCAGGCTTCTCCACAAATATCAGAAAAGGTTAATCTGTATAGCAAATGCACCACTGCCATTGATATTAACCCTGATATTAAATGTTGCTTGCAATTCAAATTGTCGTCAACCACTTGATTGAACAGACCGGTTAAAGCTATTTATTATGCCTTGTGTTTTTTTCTCCCCTGTTCACCATTAAAAAAAAAAATCTTTCCTGTCTAGCACAACTGCAAAAGGAGAATAGCACTTAAGTGAATTTGCTGGGCATATCATAACCATTTGATACTACTCATAGAATTAAATGCTTTTGCCATAAATCAGTGTAATTCATGTTCGATCATAAATGAAGAGAACAAAGCATTCAAATGGTTCCCACCGCAGCATATATGTAACAATGAACGGGTTTGTCATAGATCGCACCTTTCTTTCCTTATCTCTGCGTTTTGTATTCCTTTTTTCTTTTACTGGTAATCTATCGGATTTTTCTGTGTTTCCGCTACGGGTTTTGCTTTCGCCTCGGTGATTAGTCTGTCCTGCATTTCCGCTCACTACTTATACCCCGCTTCCTCCTTTTCTCGTCGCTTCCATGTTATTTCACGTAACATTCTAGCCGGTAAAGGTATAGGAAGTTGTGCCGCTATCGACCGCTTTGCTTCTCAACGCAGGACTTGTTAGCAGTAAAAAAAAAAGTAAAGTGCGCTCTTTCGCTCTTTTATTTCAGAGCAGAGGTTTTGGTTTCTTTGCTTTCCACTCAAACCTACGAGTGCTCTCACCCTAAGATTTAGTGTTCTTTTATTTTTCTCCTTCCTTTCTTTTTGTTCACTCCACAATGGGAGTTAGATAAGCGTAACTGCTTATTTCTTTTTGTTTTGCTCGGTTATCGAGTTCCTCACTTTTTATCACAAGGTTATTTGTGTTCTCCTTATTTTCCCCATCCGCTACGGATTATTGTCCGTCTTAGTGGTGTTCGTTTGAACACTTTATGAGTCCTCATCTGTTGCACCTGGACCTCCAATATTTCCTCCGTGTCTCTGGCATAGAGATCCCCTACAGGGTTTCGATCGGATTGGCGTGTTCTCCCAAAGAGCTAATCCCACAGTATTGGAATGCTAGATTTCTGCTCCTAAAAACATCCATCCTTTCCATGAAAACACATCTATGAGGTGGTGAATGTAAAAAAAACAAGGGCTTTATCAACATTAGGACAGATTGCTTGACAATCTCACAGGATGCAATATCAACCACCACCATTATGTAACCGCATATACTGTATGTAACACAACGACGCTATGCATATTGCCATAATTTTGACGCAACTATTTGGTTCTCGTCTCTCACATTGCAATGTCAGGAGGATGGCTACTGGGACTGAACAGCATCCACATTGTATGCGCTGTGCGTGTAGAACTGATTCACACAGTGTGTACAATGCAGGAACTGTAAAGCCTGACTCATCTTTGTCCACATGTGTCCCCTTCCCTACAGAGTTGAAATAAATAAAACAAACTAATTTTAGAAAATGTATTAATATCTGCATATCATGGCAAGTAAATGCAAAATTTGCTTGTTTTTGTTGTTCAATCACAAATTTGTACATTAATGTGCACACGCAGACACACTCACGTGTGCATACACGCATGCGCACACACACACACACACACACACACTCACACACGATATTCCACCATCTCACTGACAGATATTCTGGCTCTGATGTGGTATTCAGCATTACAGCCCACTTATAATAATAGCTTCCTTCCCTGGGCACTTAATATGTACAAGTGCTATATTTATAGAAGTGGAGTGCATTGAAATTAATGGAATGTGTGAATGTGTGAATGTGTAAAGCAAATATGTTTATGAATTAGAATCTGATTTAATTAGCATAATATCAGTGAACAAAATCACACTTGTTTCACAGCTTTTGATGAAATACAGTATGTAGGTTTTGACGTCACGGGGCGCTGTAATGGCGACAGTTGTCTCTCGTGTTTGTGTTTGTTAATTTTAATGTGTTTTGTTGTGTCAGGCTTTTGTCTTCGTTTTTTTCAGGGCACTCCTGCTGCTCGTTTTGATAATATTGATGAATTGTCTAGTCGATATAATTGTGTTTGTGGTCGTCACTATGGAGACGCATTCGCAACATATGTTCGGGAATGTCCGCTGGATCTGCAGATGGCAGCAACAAAGTTACCATCGCTCTTCACCGGAGTTGAAAATGTTGGGACTGATCCAGGAGTGCAGGCAATCTTCAAAAGGAAACCAGGGAAGGAGAACATAATGCGGGGGAGGAGTGAGGAGACGTCTGGGAAGATTGACGCAGTTCGGTGCGCTGTTTTTGCGGTGTACAGAGAGTTTGTGTGTTGGACTGCTTGGTGACACTGGACATCTCGGGACAACGAGGGCTATTTTTAATCATGGCTGTATTGCACTTTAATTAACTTAATTCACTGGATTGATGTAATGATTCTGTTGGATGTCTGTGTTTGATATGTTTGTTTGTGTGTTGTGTGTCTGCCCCACTGTCTATGTCTTTTTTGTTATTGCTGGGGCTACAACTGAAGTTCCCTAGCGGAAAATAAAAGTTATTCTATTCTATTCTATTCTATAGTATTTTTTTAAGAACGAGAACTAATAACACAAGAACTGCAATGCAAAACTGCATCTTAACTTCAGATAACTGTATTAGCCACTATAAAATTTCCACTCAAGCCATTTTGTGATTTGGCAGAAATCACATTTTAACCTGTAGTGGGAATTTTCTGATTGACAATGTGTGTGTGTTAACATGGAGACAATCACTCCATTAAACATAACTTTCATATAATCCTTATTACCCAAATGCAGTATAAATGTGCTTGCATTTATACAAACTAAATATCTTTCCGTGTCTGTCCCTCTTAGAGGAAAACAGGCAGCCTAGAAGATTAATGAT
The DNA here is from genome assembly GCA_022702515.1 of Ilyophis sp. 1 JC-2022. Lineage (NCBI taxonomy): Eukaryota > Metazoa > Chordata > Actinopteri > Anguilliformes > Synaphobranchidae > Ilyophis > Ilyophis sp. 1 JC-2022. The sequence continues at coordinate 26,230,582 of CM040395.1, read as the reverse complement.
GTCTATGTTATTGTTAGTGAGAGTCTACTTGAACATTCCGATTTTATGGCAAGGTCAGAAGTTATCTGGAGACTCAATACTACTAAACTTAGGTTGTCAGCTAAATGTCTTTCTCTGTATTGTGATATCATACATATTGTCCGCCCTTGTGGAGAGATAACATCACTGACTGTATAAATATCTTACTGTATGTGTGTTTCAACCGGAGAGCTGGTAAGCCCTCTCATTCATTCTGTTATTGAATATTCAAAACACTTGTTTGCTGTGGCTCTGTTCATCAGACGAGGATCACGGTGGTATAGCAAGGCGTTATTCCCTAACAAACCTCTCTCTTACAGTTTGGTACATGGTTAAGTGATTATTTTTTCGTTCTCACCCCCTCCCTCCTTTTGCCTCTCACACTCTGCTTCTCTTCCTCTCTGGTTTGGCATGAATGGTTGCGTGTTCACTCACCCCATCCAATGAGAGTGAATCCCCACAGATATTTCCTGTCGGAGAAGAATGTCATGAAGATGAGGCTGTGGAGGTACAAGCCCTCCACCAGAATCCAGTAGTAATTTGTGGCCAGGAAGTATAGAAACAGGGTGACAGCCATCTTGCAGCCAATCTAAGAAAAGAAAGACAAGGCACTATAACCAGACCTTAGCATAAACACCAGCCAAATAATTTCAATTATCCCACGTTGTGTCGACGTCCGGAATTCACAACACATAAAAGACCGTTAAAAGTAAAATAAACAAACAAAATAAGCAATCGCACAACAAAGGCTGTTTGAGAATCTTCTAGATATGGGGTTAAAGTTTAATTTGGCCATCTACAAATAGGGCACATGAACTCTGTCTGCTGTTCGCTGCAACTAAGCTGGAAGCAAATTGCTCGGCGCCATTGAATAATCGGCCTTCTTCCCTCCATTACGGGACCTGACAGCGGATGGCGGTGAGCGCGCGGGGGGGGCTTACAAACTGCGCTTTGTCAGCAGGCGGCACTTCGGTGATGGACTTCAGGTCCTCCACGCTGACCCGCTCGATTTCCTCCAAGGCCGACCCCGAGTACAGCACCACGTCTTTCACGAAGATGCTGATGGCTCGCAGCATGAAGGACACGAACAGATGCATGTGTATGTAGTTTCTGGTGCAGTGCAGCCGCCTGGGGAAGACCGAGGGATAAGGCCGTTATTACAGCGCCCGCTGTATTATACTGCCAGTTAAAAACCAAGGGGTAAAGTTGAGGGAGGGTAATAAAACAAGGGTGGCAGGAATACGTGTGTGTGTGTGTAACTATGGCACACAGCTTAATAAAACTTTTATTATCTATGATTTCATAAAACTAAAGTGCATTATATCTATATAAAAGATTCATATACTATAATAGTTCTGCCAACACATATGTGGCATTTCTTTGCAAGTTGTCCATCTGTTAGAGTAAGAACACGTATCTCCAATTCACAAGCCTTTTCGTAAAACTCCATTCGTAACTGGAGCATTTCTTTGGCAAACAGTAGAAAGCCACATCAACAAGGCCACTTATCTCCCACACAATTTCTTCTTGACAAGTTTTCGTATTGTTTGAGACAACAATTCACATCTATTTAATTCCAGACAGTGTTAGTTTTGTATTTGCAAATGTTTTTGTCATTCATTTCGGTGACCGCTGAAGTTGTCAAACTGCATTTGTAAGGAGACAACTAGACAACTAGAATTGAACTGGAAATGCAGTTTTTTTCTAGTTTCAAACCATGTCCTAATGGATAAATATTCCTTCACACTATCACAAGATTCTCTACAACCTCTGGTTCGCTGGTGATTCCTACCTGTTGAATGCACCCAATGAAAAACCTGCTTTTTCATCATTGCCCCCCTGCAATCATAAAAAACTAAACCGTTGTTCATGGTATTTTCCCATTTTTAGCTCCAAACCCATGGGGCTACATCAAGGCTACCAGAATTTGTGGGTAACCTTATATTCTGCTTATATTCTGGAACATGAAATGTATAGTGTTATAGACTCGTGTAAAGCATAGTGTGTGCTGTGCAGGCCTGTGTGATGTACAAACCCCAATTCCAAAGAAGTTGGGACAGTGTATAAAATGTAAATAAAAACCGAAAGCAATGATTTGCAAATCCTTTTGGACCTGTACTCAATTGAAAACAGTACAAACACAATATATTTAATGTATTAACTAATCAACTTTATTGTTTTTTCGTAAATACATGCTCATTCTAAATCTGATGCCTGCAACACATCCCAAAAAAGTTGGGACAGGGGCATGTTTACCAATGTGTTGCAACTTTCCTTTTAACAACCCTAATCTTTTGGGGTCTTTATTTAGCTCCTATGGTTGTCCTTACGATGCTGTCCTTATACTCATTGTTCTTTTCTAAGGTACTCTTTTGAGATTCATAAATGATTCCCTAATAAGAGATTCCTCACTGTCAAGATACAAGCAGCAGGACGGTGGTAACAGGTCATCATGAAACCTGGAGTCCCCAGTGAGGTTTTACAGGATTTACAACTGAGTGCCACCTTTTCACTCAAGCTTTGCTTGGGAGGTGATGTTCAATGTTCAATTGAGTTTAGCACCACGATAACCAATTTTTTAGACTTCTGCATTTTTAAAGAATAACTAACCCCACTGTTTCAGCCTGTCTCCGCCCACGAAACAATTTGGAAACTTTGTGGGGTGAGCGAGGGAGAGGGGTGGGGGCGGAGGAGCTGCGTCCATCATCATTTGCATAAATGAACGTACATTGTACAAATTATTTCATATAACGTGGATCAAACTGTCAAACTAGATGTTGCACATCAAATATGAATCAAGATTCAGCAATTGCATGGCCTATTTCTCACCTGAAATATTTTCAGAAACATTTTAGTGGACTATTTAGGTGGAATAAGAGTTTATGAACAGGACGCAACGTTGTTCCGGTTTAAAAACCTGGAGTCGAAACGAAAGTAACGTAGTGGGTCTAACCAATCAGGTGCCGGCTGTGTCCATTGTGGGCGACAACAATTATCCATATGACATAGCGGTACCTCCAAAGAGGTACTCTGATAGCACGATTGGGGCGGAGGCAGTGTGAGGAACAGAAAGGAAATTTCAACCGGGGGCAGGACAAAGATGCTTTTCTACCAGTTTCTCCCGATTTATGTTATTATTACAGAATTGTTTAAATAACAGAATGCATAAATAAGTTTAATTATAAGGTAGGCATACAAACATGTTTAAAGCAAAAAAAAGTGATCTAGGGGTTAGTTACCCTTTAAGTTATTGTTTGAACCTTTAATTTGTTTGGTTGCGTGTCACCATTGCGACAGTTTCTTTAGCCTATGCTTCATTTCCACATTAATGTGTTAATGCAGTTCTGTACCCAAGTCCTTATTCTTCCCATTGTTAACAGCTCTTTCGTATCTAGCCATGACGGCCTTGTAATTCACTCGACATACATAAATAACTGCATGGTAATAAAGGCTTATGGTGTAGCTTCGGTAAAATAAGAGAAATGTTACTTGAACTGAATTGTGACTGTGTCAGTGCCAACTGTGGCTGGAAGTCCCTGAGGAAGACGGTTAATTGGCCCGAGATATGTGCAGGGTATTGCCTGCCTCATCACACTATAGTGACTAATCTAGCCAGCAGGGCACCTCATGCCTGCCCGGGGCAGACCTGTAGCACAATTGCTACATGGCCTAATCAGTGTGCTGAGTGAAAATCAGTGGCAGATGGCCACAGGGGACAGGGAACATTCTTGTTAGCCTGCGCTCTCCAAGGAGGTTGCAGAAACAGAAACGGCTTGCAATATTGCGAAATAAAAAACACACGTTGATGAGAAAAGTTACTCAAAACATCACAACGACACATATCTACACACTAGCAAGCACTTCCTGTTGACCACCAGGCTGCTTTATTCAGAGAAAAATCACCAAAACCTTGGCTTCTGCTCATTATCAACCATTTGAATACTGAAATAAGTAAACAGATGATGTGAATAATCTTATATTCCATTGTATCATTTTAATCTTTCTCGGCTTTAATCTCTCTCTCCTCTCTTCCAAGGTCAATTTACTTGCAACGTTCAGGGAACTTTTTTATTTTTTATTTAAAAAAAGGCATGTCCTCACATGAGACAGCATCCGCCCACATAGCATAACGCATGTTGCATGAGCAAGCTAAAAGCCACACAATACTGCTTTATACTAGTCAAATTTGCTTTGCTTTACTTAATGGTGACACCTTTTGGAACAAGCAAACGTTTTGTCTTGGGTTTACCAGCTGGCACAATAATTTCGCCTTGCAAGCTAAAACCCCCATAATAATTCTTTATTATAATTATGACTAAAATTCTGGGTTATTATCAAGGGGTCAATCTATGTTATTTCATGCCACAAGTCAAATAATCATAAAATTAATTTGTCCAATAATTTTTGTTTATGATTCAATACTACTTAATCAGATGCATGAGAAGAATAGCAAGGCAATGGCTGGGATTCACTCAACATTTGTCCTTTACATAGTAAAAGTGCTTTTTTTTTTCTTCATTTGACAGTTTGACAAGTTCAGCAACCACTAAAACTACCTTGCCAAAGTCAGTATGAAGCAAAAAAGTGAAGAAATACTTGTGGTTATTTTATTTATGGTTGTCAAATCTAAAGACTACTGACAACTGTTGACTGAATACAGGCCAATGTTCATGTTTGTTGACACTTTTCAGGTATTTGGGCTGTATTGTAGTATATTAAACAATAGCACAATAAATCGTCCTCTGATAAGCAAGGGCAGATTGTAATCTTCCAGTCTTTTCTTTCATGGATTGAATTTATTGGAGGTTTTTTGAAATGTGCCTTCCCCACTCTCAAACCAGTGAATGAGGTCAAACACACACTTGGCATGGTACTCACTGAGAGAGGGCTGTTTTTCGTAAGTCCATTAATGTGTTCCAGCAGTATCCAAAGCTCCGTCAATGCACTGGTGCTGGGTGTAATGTGGACATTATCTTTATCTGTGTAAACCTTAAATAAAACCTGATGTCATTTAATGGTACTTTGTGGCAGAAAACCAAGTTCCCCATCTGGTTTTGCATGGCTCAAGAGGCATGCATATGAACACGCACGCAGGCATGCACACACACACACACACACACACACGCACACACACGCACGCACGCACGCATGCATGCACGCAGGCACGCACACGCACACACACACACGCACCTATATGTTTCCATAAGAAATTAGGTTAGCCCCATGCATGTGTGTGCATGTTCATGCACAGTTTCATGTTTTCGCAAAGCAAAGACTCATAACACCTGAATACACATGCATGAAATTTTGGCTTATTGTTCTTGGCAACAATTTGATAATAAGCAAATAAAACAAGGCGCATACTGTATGTAATACCTCAGTCCCAAATCAAATATATCATAATACTGAACAATGATTTAAATGTATGTATCTTTCTTTTTTATAAAATAGACCTTCCTATTGGGCTACATTAAATGTACATACCTTAACAAATAGCTTATTTATGTTTATTTACAAGGTAAAAAAAAGATTGACTATAGGGAATACATGAATAATTGTTATTAACCTGCAACTATGTAGTGTGGAAGATGGATACTGAACTCTCCATTCATAAAAAAATCCCGTTTTACGCACCGTGCATGCATGAGTGGACCATATGCCACTGTATCAATCTCTCAGGAGCCTGTGGTCAAATTTCCTCTGGCACGGGCAAAAGTGTACTTGCAGTGAAATATCGGGATTTCTTTTAAATGCCATTATATATATTTTGAGCATTGGTTTCACAATTTCCATAGACAAACTGTTTGGTTTGGGTGTGCCTGAATTTGTACAGTGTTAAGAAAACAGGATATGTTGCTGACAAAAACACACACACACATGTGTACAGTATAAATATACAGTGCCCTCCACTATTATTGGCACCCCTGGTAAAGATTAGTAAAAAGGGTTATACAAAATTCACCATTTGGTGAATTAGCTTAATATCACACTGAAAAAATCAGAAAAATCCAATACGATAAATTTATTATGAAAAGGAAAATCTGCCTTGTCAAAAAATAATTATTTTTAACAAAACCACATGTGCCATAATTATTGGCACCCCTGCATTTATATATAGAATAAAGTAATCATTTTTAATACTTGGTCGCATATCCTTTGCATGCCATGACTTCCTGATGTCTGTGACCCAACAACATCAAAAGACTCTTGATATCTTTTTTTTCCGGCAATCTTACAAGCGATACTATAACCTCTCTGCAACCAAATGAATATCATTTTCCGAAAATATCTTCATTGCAAAATGTTTCTATCATCCAATGCACTTGTATAATGTCAAAAAATTTAATACTTTTTTTTCTGCCCGGTCTCCTGAGGAAATGCTAGCTGACCTGCACTATGTGCTTGCTAGCACAAATTTTGCGGACAGGGGCTCAGGAAGAGCTAACAATGGGACGCAGAAGCTCGGAGTGAATCCAGAGAAACAGAACAGCTGGCAAGCACTCTACAAAACCTTGTGCACTTAGTCCGCACATTGCTACAAACTTTGCTAATACCTTGTCTTTGATCGAGATTCTGTGCCCTCATGCCAAAAATGAGCATTACTGAGCCAGAGTCTTCAATAAACTTGCTCTATTATGCTCTCACATGACTGTGTGAGACGTGAGTGTGTTATAAAGTGAAAAAAAACAACAACCGAGTAACCAAGAGGTTGTTGGTTTCTTTGGAGCTGGCCGTACAGTAATACCCTTGTGAACACTGTTCTGGTTGTAATAAATGTGTTCGTGATGTAATTGTGTAATACGCAGCTTGGATTGTGTGTTCAAAAGCCTGTGTTCAATACATTGAAAACAGTTTAGATTTAAAACAGTAGAACATAATAGTTCAGCACAAAACCCATTGTAGTCAAAGGGAACAAGAGACGTAAAAATCATAACATGCCTACAGGTCTAGAACAGACATATTGACATTTCTCCAAAACTTGAGAAAATATTCCCCAGTATCATTATTCTGTACAGCAACAGAACCCAATTCCTGGCATAATGCGTTTTAAATGAGAGGGACACAGGTCAGTTTAATCGCTCTTTAGTTTGCACTGTGGCATAAACTAGAAACACGTGTGAGGGGGAAAAATATCTCCGTTTTCCATTTTGGGTGTACGTATTTTATTTGAACTATTAAAAGGCTCTTGAAATGCAACTTCCAGATGCTTCAGCATAGTCATAAAGAATAATTTCCTGTTTTAAATACATCTGAACATTATTAAAGCAACATTCAGCATGAAGTGCATGGGAAAGAAACTTTTTTAATTGACGCTTTCGTCCTTGTATCTCCTTAAGACGGAGTAAATCCAATCTGTGTTATTTCACATAATATGCACCAGTAATGGAGCTGATTTACATTCCTAGTGCCCTGAATTATAAATAGGATTATTATAGTATACACTATTTATGAAGGAAATGTATTTGCTGTAGCAAAACCCTTGGTGGCAGATATATAATAATGTTCTCATTATTGACCCAGCCATTATTGATGTCTTTGTATATGGAAGCCCATACGGCTTGGAACATTGCAAAATCTGCGCTTGAAGTACACGTTTGCCCGTATTTTCTCAATCAGTGACTTAATTATGCAAACCAATTAATCATTATAGAGTCAGGCAGATGTATGACTCCACGCCAAAACTTCTTTAATTTAGCACATTAGAGGGCCTTGTATTTGGCTAGTGGTCCTTTTGGGAATATTGATTCTGAAGCTTTGAGGGGGAGAACTGTTCCCCTAACAAATATCTTCTCTTTGACAGTGTCGGAACACTGTTGCTAATGTGGAGTGTCCTTCAGTTCCCACTGAAAATATCTGAAAACCAGCCTATCAGGGACTCCGAACCCACATGTCAAACGCGGGACATGACCCTGAGAAGGACATGCGATAGTCTGAGGCGCCCTGAGGAAGCCTTATTAAACACGTTTTGCTCAGGTATTTCCTGGAGGAAAGTCGAGGGTTCTCTTAAGAAGGCAGTCATTGGCAATCTCAGGTGGCAAGTCACGTCAACCAGAAGAGTTGCTAACGAGGCACAGAAGAGGGCTGTTGATCTGTCCGTGTTTGGACCGCAACTCGGAAACCACGAGGGAGGCCGTCCACTGCATTATGTACCCCCCTCCCCCCAACACCTTGTCTTTCGAATGAAACATGTCCATCGTAATCCAGTGGCCTCTTTCATTCATACAACTGAATGGTAATTAGGAGAGACTCATCCTTAGCCTGTCTTCCATCATTCGCGTGAACATAAATTTACAATAAACATCAAACAATTTCATAAATACAAAGAGGGCAGACAACTGTGTCAGCTTCGAAGGTTAATTTAAAAAAAGAAAAAAAGAAAAATGTTGCAATGAATTATAGATTGAGTGGTCATTAATTGCAATAGTGTTGGAGACACTGGCACAGGGGAAAAATAGCAGATCAATATCAGATATGGTCTTGTCTATCGAAAGAACAACCTATTCATACTTTACATTTTCGACAGTCGCCCTTTCTGAACCGATGCGGGCGGCACAGGGCATGTTGCACACTATCTCTCTGTTTGCGTCCTTCCTGCACACCGTTAGGCTCACAGCGGGCACTGGACGCGGTAGAAGGGAAAGCGTGAAAGACACCAAGCTAAACACGGAGCTGTCACCGCTTAGGCATTTTGGCCCAAAAAGCTATAACCATCCCTGATTTATGTCATCTCCTTTCGCCCTCTTCGGAATAAGCCTCTTTGAGCAAAAAATAAAATAAAAAAGAAATGCTCTGTTCTTTGCTCTCTCGGTGTGGACGGGGCTTTTGTATTCTCCCGCGTCTCGCAAAACCACCGCAGAGGACATTTCATACATTTCGCTGCGACTCTTGTCAAAGTCTTAAAACCGATTTGTGATGCAAGTTGCCTTTTTTAACCTCTGTTTGAGGGATCCTCACCGCTGTTGCTACATTGGGTGTTTGCTAACCAGCCAGTTTGACAGCTAAAATAATTTTGCTCGATTGTGATTACTCCGCTGAACCACGGCAACAGTAACCCAGAGTTTTTTACGCTTGATATAGTGTGAGGGGACTTAAACATGCATCCCATTTGCAAAGTCGATGAATAGCCAGTGTGTTCTAATAACATAAGAAGGAATATTTGACTTGGAATTTCAGTTTGTTCCAGTTTCTCTCTTCTGGTATGTAAAGGCTGGCCCCACAGGGCCTGAAAGTTTGGCTCACTCGGCCCAAACAAACACCTATTTAATAAAAATGTAAATTATCATGAAACAGAATTATGAAAAGCATGAAAACACCATTTTAAAAAAGAGACCTTTTAAAAATCTTTTTGATTTGCTATATTATGGTCAAATACACATAACCATGCTATGAAACTGTAGTCTGACAACCTGCCAACATCGGCAACATTAAGGGTTAAATGCATTGTATCGGGCAGCTACTGACGTCAAAATTGTCTTTTTAAAGCAGGGATTAGGAACAAATTATTTTTCATTTTCTTTCATTCTGAACAAAAACAGTATAATAATGTTTCTGTTCCAGTGTTCCATCCACATAAATGAATGGAATATCCAATATGTTTTAATGAAACAATATTTTTCGAGAAATAAAAAAAGTTTGAGATAGCTAAGCTTTAGGATGCACCGATATGACAATCTTTGGCCGATACCGATTTCCGTTCATTTAGGCGAAACATCGGCCGGTGCCGATATTGGTACCGTATTGATAAGTTTTATGGTCAACTGTTCTAAAAAACACAGTTTTAATTGCACAACTTTAAAGTAATGCAACTAATACATAGCGTTACAGACACAGTATGAATGCGTAAAAAAAACATGTCACAAAATATCCATTTACTGTCTATCATTAGTAGCCTGTAGCCTATGTGCAAGTATGTTCATGTTTTTACAGCGTTTTATGTGCAATATGCACCACACTATTTGAAAAAACTATAAGCTTGCAACATGGCACTGGGTGCACCTTCAGGGATGGTTCTCCTGAATTGAGAAAATTCAGCTTTAAATAAACCCTGGCCACCAACAATCACCAGTTTCTAAAAATGCATTTGGTTATTGAAGCAAAATATTGAAAGTTTTATGAATATTGAAAGTTTGATGAATATTGAAAGTTTTATGAATATTGAAAGTTTTATGGTAGTTTCCAGTTACAGTGCCCCAGGGTGTGACTTCTAACAGATTGGATTGTAGCCTGGGGTTTGCAAGAAAAAAAGAAAAAAATGCTGGAACGAAACCTATTATCCGGTTTACGTGCTCTCAAAATCGTGTTTTCTCTACAGAATACTTGAAAGTGATTTTGTTTTTGTTTTTTCCATGACAAATTTAATGTGTTTTAATTTATCGTTTTCATTCTCTCAAACCCCTCCCAAAATTGGAACATGGACTGAAGTAAAAAGAGCTGTTGCGGGTTTTACTCAGTGCAGTTATCCAGCTAACTCAGCAATCCTGCTTTGTGAAATACCCCCCAGGATTATACCTGTAGTCAAAGAGGTTCAAGAACCATTTTATTTTCAGGCTTGTGCTAAAAATATGGTGCTAAAGAAGGGGTTAAAGTAGTACCCAAGTGGTGACCATTACTTCCTTTGAGTAAAGTTTACACCACTTTCTTTGACAGGCCCTTCATACAACTCTTTTATAAGCACAACATAGCACTTTCATTTGCACTACATAACCATTCATAAATGTTTATGTCAAAAACAACAAATGTGGTATGCTATATCATAGGGATGTATCCAAACTGGAATACTATATTTAAAAGATATTTGGAACATGATATGTTAGCAAAAAAGGTCATCTAATCTAATATTCATGATTATTAATTATGAAAGAGCTAAATAGCTCTGATGCAAGAACATTCACAGCAAGTGTTACAGGAATGTTCATAATTCTGTGAATACATTTCATACTTTCATCTCTCTTGAAGAGAGAACTGCAAAATGTGAATTCCAATTGCCATTTGCTGACATTGCAAAAGACACGTTTATGATTGAATTCAGTATTCAGTTGCAATAACTGTGTGTGTGTGTTCTGAATGGATCATTTTACAAGTCACTATCCAGCCTACTGAAACTATCCTAACTGTGATACATTGCCTGATAACATGCCTGCACACACTTTGTTCAACCAAATAATGTCTCAAAATCTGTGGTAGTTTTGCACAGTTACCACTTTTAAATAATAATCTAGCACTTTTATAAAATAAAATCTCTTCAATTCAAATCTAGTTCTTATAATGGCCTAATTTTTAATATCCATGCTTCAGGCAAAGTGTCTTAGACATGTTGGGCCATTGAATTATAAATGCATTCACATCTAAATGACAACATCAAAACGAGGCTCATACGAGTTCTTTCAGGGGACCTTCTGGGGCAAGAACATAATGAACACTTTTCAAGACGATGGCTCCTTACCTGAAATATCCCAAGATGACAACAGCCACCATAAGTGATCCCAAGGAGACAGAATAACCCACGGTGTAAATGAGATACAGGCGGTCAAAGACTTCCTGTAGGGAGAAAGAATAGCACTTGAAAGAGTGGATTCATTTTCAACTGGGCCTTATGACCTTTTGGGGGCATGCAATGAACATGAATAATATGAACAGGTCAAGAAGTGGACCTTGAACAGTGTAGAGACTGTTTTCACACACTGCACAGTGTAAGGAACTGTTTATACTATACTCTAATAAAAGGATATATACGGATTAATTCCAAAGTGTCAAGGGGATTGTTCTTGATGTGATTACATATTTGAGGGAGTAGCAATTTGTATACACCATACGCTATTGTACACACTATGTAAATATAAGTAAATATAATGTGCACATCAGTTTTAATTCAGCACATTTGTGTATGCCACTCTTCACTTTAGGCCTTTGATCAAATGTTTCACACTTTTTTCGCACACAAATTTGCACTTAAGCATCACTAAGCATTTGATTGACTTCACTTAATGAAAACTATAAAGGTTCAGTGCTCAATCATTTCTGAAAATGACTCACTTTAAATAAATGATAAACTGTTGTGGCATCAGACTATACTTTCTTTCCTGATTTATTGTCATACAGTTTGGGTGGGATTTCACCATAGATAGAAGACATTTTATTTTCACTGTTAAAAATTGCTCACAATTTCTGTAACAACAGCGAAATGTTCTTAAATCCAGTTATAGCATAGAATACGTTTATTTTTCCCAGGGAAAATATATTATATATATATATATTATAAATCCAATTATAATATTTAATATTTTATTTAACAGCATACTGATTCAATCTATGACAGGCTGCTGCTTATATCTGGACAATCTATACTTACCACAGGGGTAAAAAAACATTGAATATTCATAACAGAACTATTACGACCCTTAAAAAAACAAAAAAAAAACAAATCTATTTTATCTACTTTCAATGCAAAAAAAAATCCCAAGTAGGCAATAAATCGTTACGGGAATGCCTGCCTTCAATTAGTCAGGAAACCTGAGCCATGTATTTTCACTAAGTCGATTCTGGGTGACTGAGATGGCTCGAGTAACTGATGGCGTCTAATAAAAACATTTGGCCGAAGCTCTGGGGCTGGCTGAAAGGGGACGGGGAGCAGCGAACTCCCAGCTGGGACTGCTTTGAGCGTCAGCCAGGCGGAGAACGGTCCGCCGGCTGAGTTAACCTCGGTAGCGGGATCAATGGTCGCGTGTTGGAGGGGCACCGTGGAGCCGATGAAACTGAAGCTTCCACCGTTGCTATCATTTCACTGAACATACAGCCAAAACCAGGCTTAGGTTCAGCGACGTGCAGTAATGGCGCAGTGAATCATTTCCCTTAGCGCGCATGCCTTTTTTATTAGCCATGGAGATGACTTGGGATGCGCATATTAGAATGGATTCATATATCATGGTTAAAGGTTATGTCGTTTTTGAATAAAAATACATTAATTACCCCTGCAACCAAACTATGAGTGAAAACAACAAAATCCACATTCTAGCTTTATTAGTACACAATTTGTGGCAAATATTCTGAATATGGAGTTTCTAAGTACCACCATTGTCACGTAGCTAGTTAATTTAACAAGCAACGCCCCACTCTCACCTACATCTATACCGACCCATGCGTGATACAGTGGACAATAACCTTGATCAGTGAGTTCATAAAAATATGTTTTCACCACCAAAGATTTGTATTCCGTCATACCAACAATAGCCTAAACATATGTCAATACAGCCGTTAAAAGCCCTGCTCAGTCAATAGCAAAATAAAGAAGTGTAATTATTGTGTAATTATAAAACGTCATTCTCCTATCAATATCTGCTACTAAATATTAAATAAATATACAATCCTGTCATTGGTTTTACACATATAGATGTCCCTTTCCAGAGATAGACACACCTCTTTATAACGCTAGTATGCCTTCTGAAAACCCCGGGCGTAAAAAACCTCACCAGCTGTTCGTCCAGCTGTTATGTATTCCAGTTCATTCTGGTTTGATTGACAACTCTTTTATCCAATAGGGGACATTATAACCTTCGCAACGGTGTTTGCAATGTCTTATTGGGTGCTTTGAACAATAACATACAGCCAGGCATAACAGCATTTTTAGTTTTATTCGTTAAGTTTTACGCAAACAACTACAGAAAATGCAAGAATGTACATTTGCTCGCCGAGGCGTAATTGTTGTTTTCCTGCTATTTTCGCAAGATTTCGCTAATTTGACCAACTCGTCAGCATGGCTTGCCTTCCTTACATGGATTCTGGTTGTGGGTCAGAAGAGGATACCATAGTATTAATTCTATCGGAGAATATGCCTACGAACATGACAGAGATTTCCCTGCTTGTAATATTTCAGTTATCTACGTTAGTTTTTACACTCCACCACTGTCTTGTGCCATATGTTTGATATTGTTATTTTCACATTTTGAGTACATTTCACACTCAATTATTATTATTATTATTATTATTTATTTTCATATTTGCCAGCATTTTTCTGATGGTGGAATATTATATTGTAATCTTAACGTATATAATATAGACAATGGCGTATTAGTCTCCCTGGACTATACTCATTCCAATTTACTGTGTGCTGATATGTGCTAGATGAATGTAAAAACCTTCCTTGGAGTGATTATGAATGCCAATATATTAAAAAAAGAAAGCTACAGAGAAATGTACTGTAGAGTACAGAAATAATTGATGTTTCATTGAAGTACAAGAGTGAATGATTAGGCTGCATATTTAGGTGTGTACCAGTGTTATATCAATGTTTTCATCTTAAAACATCATAAGGGGCGAATCTATGTTTTATAATGGACAAAAAATATTGAATTAAGTTTATGACAGGTTTTGGATAGGTTTTTGAACCCATATATATCTATCCCCTTATACTGATGAAAATATAGTAATTCCCACTTGAAAATTATGCAAAAGTTAGTTTTATGAGTCAAAACAGTTGATTTGTAGTGAAGTATATGATTACCTTATGATTTACAGTAGTACACAATTTAGCCATTTTGGATAGATTCAGAGACACTGGGAACAACAGGGTACACTGCCAACAACAGGGTACACTGCCTACATTTTGCATCATAAATCTTTAGTAGTTCTGCATATCACCCTCAGATGTTTCACACTTGTGGACAAGGAGTGCCAAATTTGGCATCTGTGTGAAGGGGTTAAACAAGGGATGTCAGCTTTTGATCTATTGAACTGAAAAAAGGTGAAAGGTGCAGATAGGCTTTGGCTTTATTTTGAGGTAAACTTTACAAAAAGACACCTGTTTATAGATTTCTGTTATGCAAATATCTGGCACAAATCCCTTCAGTAAAAGTATTTTCTTCAAATGTTTTCTTATTCATTACTGTTACTGATATATGACTGTTCTATAAACGTGAAAAATTATACGCAATGAGTTGATATATATTTTGGAGCACAGTGGAAGAGACTGTTTTTGCAGAACATCTAAAAAGTGAAAACTTATAATTGCAAAGGTCTTATTGCTTAACAATTTTCAGTAACCGTCAAACTCCCAATGCACTATAAGTATCTAAGACTTTGTGTAACTGAACCACAAAGAAATGACGACTAAGCTTACTGTGGCTCAGGGGAATCTGGACTAAAGTATCTTGGTAAAGCCTTCTATAGTCATTAGATTTTACAAGGGGAAAAATCACTTCTTCTCTGAAGGACCCAAGTCGAGAGCCATTAGCCAGTTCTCAGTGATGTGGGTGGCTAATGTATGGCTCCTTTGCTTTGTGCACATTACGTCATTGTTGTGTTTTTTTTAATGGAATCCCTGCTCCTCGCATGATTCTGTTTCCAATAAATATATTTGTCTTATTGCCGTGTCTCTGCGTCTCACACACAGAAAAAAAATGCATTCAGCACTGCGGTGGTGAGGGGCGCTATTATGGGTTCCAGTTAAAAAAAAATTCTAAGACATGGGGCCCATTCCATTTGCCAACATTTCTCATCTAAATATGAAACAAGATATCGTTAAGAGATCGTTAAGAGGATTATACGTATATACTTTCATTTTCAAAGTGACAAAGGGGTCCGAATATGAATCTGTCACTGTATTATTAGACTGAAAAATATATGCAATGTGAAAATCATAAATTGAAGCATGCTTAGATATAATGGTATAATGGTATTTATCATGACGTCCTTGTACAGAAAAGTCCTGTCTTCTGCCGAAATTTAAATGAATAAAGTGTGAGATCAATTTTTATGTAAATATAAAACGTATTTGTAAGTTTTCAGGATGTCCTTTCAAAGGCAATTGATTAGTTCTCTGAATTCTCTGAAACACAACATCCGTCCATCCATTATCTAACCCGCTTATTCCTGGTCAGGGTCATGGGGGGAGAGGGGGGGCTGGAGCCTATCCCAGCATGCATTGGACGAGAGACAGGAATACACCCTGGACAGGTCGCCAATACATCGCAGGGCAATGTTTAAAAATGTAAGTTTAAAAATTTGTGAAATATTTTTATCATTAAACTTTCATCATTAACAACTTACCATGATTACCTCTCAAGTGACATTGACCGTTACATACAAAATCCTCATTAGTCAGAGAGGTGTGATTCAATAGGCTCATTTATCAAGATGAAAGTCAAACTCGGTGAAGTGCTACACATTGGAACAAAGGCGCCAACATGCAGCACTCATGTACAGAGCAACAGCTTTGTGCCATGTTTGGAGCCCTTGATGTCTTTTAATTGGAATATTTTATTCTTTGCTTTTCAGGAGAGAAAGAAAAGAAAAACACTTATTTTGATATTTGAACCATGCCTTTACATTTTTTAATGATTACTGTGAAATAGTTCACCGAAAATGACAAACGTATAAATAATCTCTTTCGATTTAACAGATTTCTGTATTTAACAGATTTTTTGTATGAGCACATTGATGCATCAAGAATCAAGTACTTGTTTTTTGAGTGAAAAATAAAGGACTTCCTGGCATTCGTGCCTGTAAATGTGCGTAGATGGGAAGGCATGAAGACTTGGACAACGTGATTGGACTGCTGTGAAAAACGGTAACACTTTACAATAAGGGAACACACCTCATGCCTGAATTAATGCATGACTCATCATGATTTCATCATGATTTAATGCATGAATTAATGCATGATGTATCATGAACTCTGTGCGGTTCAATATTAATAAATGATCAAGGCATTATTAGTTCATGTGATTACTGTACACTTAATGTATCATCAATTAATGAACATTAACTCATAGTTAAGTCATACATTAAGTAACATGTCATCAAAGTAGCTGCAAACCAGTTAGGTAGACAAAAGCTTCTCAGACCATCAGTGGTGGATTTATCCATTTTGGGGCCCCCAAAACTCTTCCTGACAGTGTGCTGACAAAGCTGTTCGCTTTTAAAACAACAGAAATTCAGATTTTTATAAATCACCCATTTTTATAACAACCCCCCCCCCCCCCCCCCATTGCTTGTGCATATAAGGAGACAGGATCTGTGTGGCTTACAATATCACATGTTTTATGTTATTTTAATTTAATTTATCTTAGGAAATGTATGATTTGTCATTTATAATATTAGCCTATTTGCAATATTCAATCATTCAGACTAATAAGCTGCTGGGTGAACCCTACGCCTACTTCTAATATGTTTCTACTAAAACTATGGTTCTTTAGTCATATTTTCAACCCAGTTATACAATAATACAGAATAATCAATCTGTGATTTTACTTGACACAATAACAAACATATAGTATTGATGTTTTACTTATTGTACAGCCAACAAAATACTCTGGTTGGTCAACATATGACTTACTCAACATATGACTCTGATTAGGGAACGGGTACAATAATGA
Source organism: Ilyophis sp. 1 JC-2022 (assembly GCA_022702515.1). Classification (NCBI taxonomy): domain Eukaryota; kingdom Metazoa; phylum Chordata; class Actinopteri; order Anguilliformes; family Synaphobranchidae; genus Ilyophis; species Ilyophis sp. 1 JC-2022. Next base: position 26,213,195 of record CM040395.1, on the reverse strand, counting down.
TTAATCTAGCCTACAATTACACGCATGCTAGAACCGTGAAAATAGGAAAAATAAAAATAGGAAGTGAATCTACTATCTACTGATTGGAGGCTAAGGAAATTATTAAAAGCGTTTTTATTTTTTACAATCCAGAAAACCTGTTTGTGACTTTTGTCGCCTTTAGCTTTCCGTATACAAAAACCACAACCGTAATATACGGTAGTTCGAACTTCCATGGAAACGAATAAAATCTATTAGACAGACAACAGGCGCTCGTTGAATGAATGGAAGTCAGTGGAGTTTTTACACTGAAACGGGTCATTATCAGACAGACGAAATGAAGTTTCCCTTTTCTTTTTAGATTATGCTATGTTGTCATGGCCCAGTACTACTACTTACAACCCGTTATGATTGTGACTATCCAACGAAAACCAACTTTAAAACCGGCTAGCGCCGGGCAGATGCGCGTCATTCTAAGCATACGTTATGTAACTTTAGTTGCTAAGCTAACTGAAAAAACTACATGAATGTTACTTAAATTCCGGTAAGTAGTTTATGTAGCTAGTTAGCTCATTGTAAATGCGTTCAATGTTGGCTATGTTTGCAAAAAAATCGACGTAGCAGCGAATCAATCTCAGACACAAATAGCTAGCAAGCTAGATGCTATGAGGCCTACTATCACTTGTAATTTTGCTTGCTAGCTTGCCAATGTCAAATTTATTTAGGCTAGTTCAGTGGCATTAGTATTAGAACACACAGGGATTTATGCATATTGCTGCTAACTGTTACAGTAGCTAGTTAGGCAAATGTTAAATTGCATAATTCCCTTAGAAATGTCCTTTTCGGAGTAACATTTGTATGTACGTTACCCTGTCATGTGAGCTCAGGACTGGACTTATTTAAATAATTAGATTTTGCGAGGAGCATGTACAGTAGCCTAACTTAGTTATCCTTCAGTTGCCACCAGAGATATATATATATATATATATATATATATATATATATATACAGTATAAATATTGAACTGAATTAGATTCAACTACTTTACGTGATGTCGTAATAAATGTAGTTCAACCTTTTCATACTGATTTCTGTCAGCTAGTCATCATCACGTGTTCAAGAAGACCAACCAGAGTAATCTCCGATGAGTAAAACAACAACTAGCTTTGTATCGTGTCAACTATAATCACGCATTGATTATTATTCTTATATGTATTGTGGATATGACTAGTTTTAATATATGACTATTAACGTTTTAGTTTTGGTAGAAAAAGGCAGGGGTTTCTAAATTATAGCCCAAGCGGAAATTGAGAGGTGCAGTGCACTGGAAGCCATATTGGTTGCTGTAACTTCGACAATAGAAGCAAGCAGTTGAGTCCGTTCAATATCATAGAGTTCAGTGTATTGCCCACTTTTTTTTGGTGTCTATCTGAGTGCCATTCTAGTTTTGATTTGTAAATGATCTTCTTTTAACAGTAGGGTCGTGGGAGATATGGCAGAACATGGAGGAGGCGGAAATGGGTTTTTGGGATTTTGAGGTATCAGAGGAAATGGCCAGTTCTGAGACTGGTGAAGACTGCTCCCAAATTTTGAAGACACGTTCGTCGGGGGACCACAACAATAAGTGATCAGTGGCGTTGCCACTGCTGGATACACACATTTCATTGTTAACCACAGCAGGAGCTTTATTGATCCTAACAGTGGGGGACATACACAAAATATAGAGAGGGCTAAGGGGATTTATAAAAATCAGATATGGCGACTGAGAGGAAATGGGATTGAGGTCCTTTTGAATGTCTTAATAAATCGTGTTCCACGTGTATAATTAATAAAACATTGATGTTCTATTTGGATGACTTTTGACTGGTTTATTTTAATATTAGGTTTTCAAGGGTGCAGAAATCATTGAGCTATTTATTAAGTAATAGTGATGTGATGATGGGGTAATCATTACTATATGAAGAATTGTGTGTGACTTTACTTGAAGGGTCACAATTCATTGAACTCATAATTAAGTAATGATGAACTCATGGTTAACAAATGCTTGCCTCCTATCAATCTACATTAAGTAATCATTTACAAATTAGTATCATGCCATGACTTTACTTAGAGGGACACACGTCAGCCAAGTACTTAGGAAGTAATGGTGATTGCATGTGTGAAATAATGATGAAATTTAATGATAAATGGTGAACTTACAATTTACACTCAGTATCCACTGTATTAGGAATACCAACCTAGTACTATCTAATGTTCTGTTGCTGCAGCCCATCCCTTTCAGGGTTCAACATGTGCATTCAGTGATGCCCCTCTGCTCACCACTGTTGTTAATTATAATTTCTTTGGCCTTTCTGTTAGCTTGAATGTGTCTGGCCATTCTTCTCTGACCTCTCTCATTAACAAGGTTGTTTGTGCTCTCAGAACTGCCACTTGATATTTTTGGGGTATCACACTCAACCCCGACCCAATTTTTCCAACAAATAGCGTATATATTAACCTTGAGTATTGGTAACTATATAATTGAAAAATAAGTACAAAGTACTCATTCTCTAAAACATGAATGGCTGTCATAATCCACACACATTGACTCCATATTATTTACAAAGATCACCATCAAGTCTATTAAACGTGATTTTTTTATGACACATTAGAGATGGGCCTACTATAGGGTTTGCCCAGAAGCATAGTCTGAATGACTGAATAGTAGTCATAAATACTAATTATGCACTTTCTAAGATAAATTAAAATAACATAAACCATTTGATATTACTGTCACCATTTTCACAGGTAAATGATAGATGGGGCTTAGAAGCCACACTGGCAGAATTTTTTTTTAAGCGAACAGCTTTGTCGGCGTTTTTTCTGAGTTTTAGCGGCCCCGATATAGATAAATCCACCACTGATGGTCTGAGAAGCTTTTGTCTACCTAACTGGTTTCCAGCTACTTTGATGACATGTTACTTAATGTATGACTTAACTATGAGTTAATGTTCATTAATTGATGATACATTAAGTGTACAGTAATCACATTAACTAATAATGCCTTGATCATTTATTAATATTGAACCGCACAGAGTTCATGATACATCATGCATTAATTCATGCATTAAATCATGATGAAATCATGATGAGTCATGCATTAATTCAGGCATGAGGTGTGTTCCCTTATTGTAAAGTGTTACCTGAAAAACTTCTGATTTGTGAAGCAAAATGTGATGCTGGACTGTGGGGGTAGGAGTCGTGGCCCATGAGAAAGATATAGAAAAATTAGAAACTTCTGAACTGAAAAAAACTGAAAAAAAGATTTAAGTAAGAATCACACAGAAGCAGATATCATTTTAATTAACTGGGGCCTACATTCAAATGTACCCATTATTTTTAATCTTCTCAAGGATTGTTCTTATTTAAACTGTCATGCTTATTTAACATGAAACTGTATAATTTGTGGATGCTTTATGTATTATATCACTACTGTATATTCATATTATTTGTTTTAGTCAACCATACATGTGAAATAAACAAACAATTAAATCCATTAATGTATTTTTGCAGTGTGTGTGCTCATGACTCGAGTGTATCATTTTTATAAGTGCAACAAGGGCAAGAATCTCTCTAGCTGCACAAAATAACCACCTCTAGCTACACAAAATAACTATAGTATAGAAATCAAATTAACAGTGAATTTGCAGAAAGATTGTCAGTGTCTCTTCATTTCTCCAGAGAGGAGAATGCTAGCAAATTATTTTAGTTTATGCAATTAAGTACACCCTTTAGATCTGAGTATAATATTTTACACTTCAGAAATGAAGAGAAATGCTCATTCAAATTTTTGTGTGCCCTACTAAAAGTGTACTTTTTGATTTCATGTGCAATGCTCCATGTCTCTTCTCTTGCCCCCTTGCAGCTAACAGTGAAAAGCAAATAATTAAAACAATAAACGTGTCATTAACTCTTCTGCTATGATTATTTCAACAGGATCTCACCTTCTCGTGGTTCTGGTTGTAGTGGGCCAGGAATTTGGCACACTCGCTGTAATTGGCCCAGGTTTTATTGTTACTGGTGGCCAGTTCCCACGTTCCGTTCATGTCACAGCGGCGATATGCGTGCCCTGTCAAAAAAATACTTTCAAAAATCAATAAAAACGACAATCAGAAGAACGTTTTCTTAACCGAGGCTTAGGAAATGTGGATGCGACTTATCGTGTTTGCGCAGAAGCTGAATAGTGTGCACTTAGAATAGTGTGCACTCTGAAGAGTGAGCACTTGGCTGCATTTCAGGCCGAACATGAATGTAAAACAACTAGCAGCAATCACAGGTGAGCCCGATCTCTCACTGGGAGAAGACGGCAGGCTGTGTTTGCCCGGCACATTGCCGGGAGGAGCTGCTGCTGTGGTAACCGCAGGAATCCTGGATGAATTTAACCAACCCTAAACATGGTGGGACAAGATTAAGTGCGCCCTGCTGTTCCTGTTTGTTGTTGGCTAACGATGGATCTGAACCTGAAATCACAGCCTTTGTGTCCAGTGTCCCTACAGACTGAGCCACTTGGGAGCCCCAGTAATAGCCTTTTGTCAGTGGTTGATATCTTATTAAATGTGAGCTTGACTTGCGTTTAACAGTAACATCGATTGTCACAGGACAAAAAGGCATAATTCATATTTCAAGAACAATCCCTATCAATATAGACTACTGTAGTAAACAGAAGCACAGTCTGATTAAATATAGTTAATGTTATGTCTGTTTGTGTCATTTTTGCATTTAAAATGATCCCCTAAGGAAACTCTGAGAGTTAGTATGTTTCAGTTTCTTGTGTCTTGTTTCATAAACAAAAAAATAACATTTGCATGCAGCCAGATGATGTCTTTGTGAGTCTTTGAAGAGAAAAACATGTAACATGTAAATTAATAGAGTGCAAAAGCATTCTAATGAATCGCTCAATTGATCATTTGTCAGGATTAATGTCAAAATCAGGTGTAGCACGTACGTACATTAAGAAACACACACACACACACAAAAACATACAGTCGTGTATTCATATCTGTGTGGGGACGTCCTAAACCTAACCCTAACCCTAACTTAACCCGAGCCCTAAAACCGCAACCTAAACTAACTCTTGTTATCCATCATTTGGGACTTCCTAAACCTAACCCCTAACCCTAACTAACCCCTAAAATAAACTAAAAAAAACCTAACCTAACCTTAGCCCTCTAAAACTAAAAACCTAACCTAACCATAACCCCCCCTACTAATCCCCCTAAACCCTAACCCCAACCCCAACCAATAAACTTAACCCCAACCCTACCAAACCCCCCCCCTAAAAAAAAAAACTTTTTCCTCATGGGGACCATGCCGAGTCCCCACGAGGGAGCATTTGACAACTTCTTTTTCTATCTGGGGATGGGTTATTCCCATGAAGTAGGCTATACATGCTCATGTACACGCACGCACACACACACACACACACACACACACACACACACACACACACACACATTAGTGGCCTAAAATTATAGGTGGGTGTAGGGCTGGGCTACCCTATCACAATTTTAAAAAAATATTGAGGAATAGATGGAGCTAAATGTATATTTACAACAATAAAACCACATTCTCCCCTATAATCAAATTTAAATACACATGAAAACATCTAGAGGTACTAAGTTAACACATAACATACATGAAAATGACAGCTTCTACCCCTTTACTTCAAAATTACTCTTCAATTCCATCAGGCTTCTTCCGGGGCCTTTCAAAGATCATGTTAGTTGCTGGTACTTTTTCCTTTTTATAGAAAAATGTCATTGAAAAGTGTGGACTCTGGAGTTGATCTAAATTTTTTTTACTTTCTTTATACCGTCTTTATACAGGGTAGACAACCATCATAGTGGATCAACCACATTTTTAGACCCATATTTTAGACCCTTCTCTGACTATGACTGGAAAAGCAAAGCCCTTGAACATCAAAACAATCCACTTGAATATCAGAGAGCTCTGTGGCCTTGAAGAGAGAGGATTCTGGATGTCACTGGGGTCACAACATAACAAGAAGGCCTTTTACTGCATACAGGCTGCGTCCGGAATGGCCCCCGTATAAGCTTTATAGTGCACTTTATATGCACTTTAGGGAATGTAGGATGTCCTAATTCTCAGTTCTCAATTGAGAATTCTGAAACCACCAAAATAGCCAATCCCCTAAATAGTGCATAAAGCATATAGGGATCCATTCCAAACGCAGAAATATCTATGATCCTCCCTGATTCCTGGGGTCATTTTTACCCATAGTAAAAAAAAGTTACATTAAAAAATATTCACTTTAGCGTTAATAATCACAATTTAATGTGAACAGTGTTACTGAAATAATTGCTAAGGACTGCTGGGTGGCTCATTCAGTTAAGATACTGCTCTAGTGCATGGGTGGTCCCCACGGTCTAGTATCACATCCAGACCGGACCATGCCAGTGCTGACTGCCACCTGCAGCACCACAAAGTGATGCACAAGTGGCTCTAGCGTTGTCTAGGGCAGGGAAGGTTTCGGTCGGCCGAAATTATAGCAGCATATCATTGTTCACCAGCGACCCCTGACAGTTTATCGGGCACCAGAAAGTTTGTCCATTGAGCAACACACAAAGTGTCTTCCCCGACACGTCTGTGTGTGCCCCACGTGCAAACTGTAGTGTGACTAAGAACTGGCAGCTGACATCACGCACCTCAGAGACCACATGCTTGTCTGCACTCTCACAAATGGAGTGGTGAGTGTTGCAGTGTGAGCGTGATTGGCCATTCCAAATTGGGGAGAAAAAGCATAAAACAAACGGCAAATGGTTCCAAAAAAATATTCACAGTTATGCATCTTATAATAACCTGAAATATAGCAGGGAAGTCTACCCTTCCTTTTTCAGACACTGTGGATTTCGAAGGAGCGACTTACCCTTGTGGTTGAAGTCGTAGATGTACTCTGGGCATCCAGTGGACACCATATTTCCTGGGGCACCCTCAGGCCAACAGAGAATGCCGTCCCACTCTGGTAGACAGAAACCATCTGAGAAGCAGAATGACAGAAAGGCATTTAGAAACAGAGCCTAAAGAGGCACTATTCAATATGGTCCTGTTACGTAACCACTATATAATACACTATATAGTCATTCAATTATTATATTTATTTATTACAGTGCTGGCCCTTATTAGACATCACTAGGATAGGCACTGTCCGTTACCAAATTAATTATGGTGATGATTAATGGTTGGTGAGTAATGGGGTGAGTGGTGTTAGTATTACCACATAAAAGTAATGAATCAATGTTGACAATATGGCCAGAACATAATAAATTATTGTTGATAACGTTGATTCACAAAATATTGCTTAAAGTCCTATGACCATCATTATACATGAATGCGATCTTCTTGATTACAGTGTGTAGATTACATATTTAACGATTTCTAATTACTAATTAGTCATCAAAATGAGTACCACATTTATTTATTTATTTACGTATTGTGTTCTTATTAGGCCTCACTCATGAAATGTTCCTAAATATGTGCATACATTTACGTACAAACATTCATTATGTACGAAACATTTACTCCTGATTCCTGAAGCCGTGCAGAAACTCTGCCACTTCCACATTTCTAGCTGCCATTTCATACTCCTTTGATGCCCCCCATCCTCTAGACCTGCCTTATTGTCCCCACCTGCTCCTTGGCTGTCCGAAACCTTGCGAAATGAGCACTCAAGGCTTCGGGCCACGGAGAGAATGTGGCACGGATTAACTCTCCTGCTTTAAGTCTCTCCTCTCCTCCTTCTCTGCATCCATCTCTGTTGCCAAATCAACCTTTTACCTCTCAAATTCACTCCTCTGCTTCTAACCCCTGGAACCTCTTTTCCATCTTCTCCTCTCTCCTCCATGCCCCTCCACCTTCTCCTCTCTCTCTGCAGAAGATTTTGTTTCCTACTTTGAGAAGAAGGTTGACGACATCCGAGGCTCCATTCCCCAGCCTCCCCCTAGCTCTCCCTCAAACCATCCCTGTTTAAACCCTTCTGACTGGCTTAATGTCTCTCTCCAATTTCCCCAGATGAAGTTCTAAAACATGTCTCCACGAGTCGGCATACCAACTGCCCTCTTGACCCTATTTCTCCTCTCTTCCAGACTATTGCTGCTGTCCTGCTCCCTTTCCTCACTACGATCATCAACTCCTCTCTGACATCTGGCTGCATTCCAGCTGCATTCAAATCCGCGAGGGTCACTCCTCTTCTTAAGAAGCCCTCCCTCGACCAATGCAATGTAAAAAACTGCAGACTAGTATCACTTCTTCCTTTCTTCCTTTTCTTTCTAAAGTACTTGAACGCACTGTTTCTAAACAACTTTCCCAATTTCTCTCAGAAGAACCTGCTGGACCCCAACCAGTTGTCTACCCAAGTCTACCCACTCTACTAAGACTGCGCTCCTTACCATCACTGAAATCTTCCTTATTGCTAGAGCTGCCTTTCTTTCCTCTGTCCTGATCCTCCTATATCTGTTTGCTGCCTTTGACACCATTAACCACCAAGTACTCCTCGCCACACTGACAGATCTGGGAATCTCTGGACCAGCACTCTCATGGATCGCCTCCTACCTGTCAGACTGCACCTATCAGGTATCATGGAGGGGCTTTCTGTCTTTGCCACAGAGCCTCTCTACTGGGGTTCCCCAGGGCTCTGTCCTGGGCCCTCACCTCTTCTTTCTCTACACCAGATCACTTGGCTCAGTCATCACTTCCCACAACTTCTCTTACCACTGCTATGCTGATGACACTCAACTCTATCTCTTTTTCCTGTCCTCTGACACTCAGATTGAGGCATGCATTTCTGCTTGCCTAGCTGACATCTCCAGTTGGATGTCTGCCTGCTAGCTCAAGCTTAACCTGGAAAAGACCAAGCTGCTCTTTTTCCCAGGCAAATCCTGCCCTCTGCAGAACCTCGCCATCTCCATCAACAACACCACAGTGACTCCTGCCCAGATTACCAAGAATCTTGGTAACTCTAGACAGCTAACTGTCTTACAAAGCGGCTAAAGGAGCTGCACTCTCATACCTTAAGGCCTTAATCCAGCCCTATACCCCAACCAGTGCTCAACCCAACCGCTGCTGCCACGGCTGCCTAGCTCTCCCCTCCCTGCAACAACCTGGGCATCGCTCCTCCCGGCCTCAACTCTTTTCCATTCTGGCCCCCCAATGGTGGAACGGTCATCTCAATCAGGACAGCAGAGTCCCACCGTACCTCCCGGTGTAACCTGAAGATGCATCTATTCAGAAAAACCTCTCCTGCCCTTCTGCACCCTGGTTCTCATTGCCCTCTTCCAAATCTATCTTCCATCTAGCCTATTAAAAAAAACTCTACCTTCCTTTCCACATATTAATTATTGTGACAAAGGATTACCTATCGTGGGTGTGTTATGACCATTGCTACTTGGAATGTTGGTGATTTTTGAATTTAGGCCTTTTCTTTGTGCACTAAATGTAAGTCGCTCTGGATAAGAGCGTCAGCTAAATGCCTAAAATGTAACCATAAATGTAAGCCAAGGCTGATTATTCAGTTGCATTACATTCATATCGTATTCATTAAAGTAAACCATTAAACAAATGCAGCCTTTGGACAGCTCAAAGTTTGGGGAGTGATTGAGATGTGAAAATTTCCGTAACTGAATTTTATTTAATTTTTTCTCCCCACACTAGAAAATTGCTCATGTGGACAAACTGCCATTTATATACTCAGAGAGAGAATATCTCTGCTTTTTGTCTATATGTGATCAGGGTCCTTTTCTGACACAGTAATGTTTTTAAATACCAAGGTACAACTGTTCCATTGTTTAATTATCCCTCTCTGGCTTCTGTTTCACCACTTTCCTGAAGCAGATGTAGACATTTTGCTACATATATATATATATAATTCATGTTGCTAAGTTGTTAATTGATTTTATGTATTCTTTTTCCATCCTGTTAAAACACATTCATGTTCCAGTCACCTAGCAACAGTCAAAAGGTTTTGGTCTAACTTGTCTTCCAGCATTTATAAGATGCTGTCAAGGTACAAATCTTGCTGCTATAAGGATAATTAAATTTTAAATGAGGTGAAGTCAGCCTCTCTGGAAAGCGTGTGAAGAGGTACAGTTTTAAGGCTGTTAGCGTGTGACAGTCAGCTAAATGCATAATCAGTCTGTTACTGCTGACGGTGGTCGTGCATACGAATGCGAGCATCACGCGATACAGATGCTCATATGGAACCCCTGTATTGTTTCCGGTCGTGTGTGGCTCACCTTTATAAGCTAACGTGGAAAATCGAAATGATCTTTAAACGCCTTTGCCAAATTAAATTTAAAAACATTATGTCAATGTAAAAGTTAGCATACACACTTTTATATCAGAGACAGTTTTATATCGTGATACTGGGGTTGTTGCTATGATATTATACAGTATGTTCAACTTTTACTTTACTGAGTTTGTTCACCATTTTTTAACCATAATCAAAATTTTAAACCTTATATATGGCCATGTTTTTGCTTCACTTGACAGCTATAACCAAGAAAGGCCTTTGCAGGAGGAAACGTAATTTTCACTATTAGGTTATACCAATTTGAGAGGGTAAATATAGAAGAAATAACACAAGTAACATATACAGCATTATGGCATGTAATCAATCTGAACTTTTCTGAAAAGCACATCCTAAATTAACAATAATAATGTACTGTATGGTAAAAAAATGGGCTAGTCTGACCTTCTGCAATATAAAAAATAATGACAGGTCTGCTATTTTTACACAGAATCATGAAAGAGCAAGAATGACGCAGAACAGGTTGTACAAAAAGGTTTTTGTTTTTATATCTGTTTTCACATTGATGTCTGACATCAAAACAGGAACTACACAGACCCCATTAGCAATACATATTGTGGCGGCCGCCCCATCAGAGAGATCAGATGGGTGGTAAGAAACCATCGATACATGCCTTTTTCCCCTGGTTTTAATACGGCCAGAGTGGAGACAGGTGAAAGGAAGCAGCGCAAGTACAGGAAGTCCTTATATGGGCTTCCTGCTCATCAAGCGGCACCTGACAGCCATCAAGGAGCTAAGTGGAAATGCCATAAGAAGAGGCACCTCACTCACAATCGGGAGAGTACCTTAGGGGAAATCAATGGTGGAGTTTGGTGAGAGAGAGAAAGAGAGTATTGTTGACGCGCTGTGTATGACTATCTTTGAAAGGAGGACCTTGCTGTGTGCTGATATCCCGGATCGTCTGACTTCCCTGCTGTGTGCCGAATCCCCCGCCTGTCTGACTACCTCCCCCGTGCCTGATCCCTGCCTGTACGACTTCCCGCCTACCTGCCGAATCCTGCTATCCATGAGGACCCGTCTCTGTGTACCGAACCCTGCTTCCCTACCACGACGACGCTCCTGGACTGCGGATTGGCTTATTCGGTGTACATTAACCCCTACCTCTCTTCCCCACAATACAGTCGATAAACAGTTTAACTCAATTTATGTGTTTGTGGTTCTTGGTTTCATTAATTTCAATCTTGTGTTCACTCGTTCCAACCCGAGTGCATCACAATATATATATATATAGACTGGGCCAGAGTTTGGAAGAATGCCTCTCATGCTTCACAAAATCGAAATCATAAACAAACCTGAACATTTCAAACTTCTTACACCAAAGCGGCGCTTTATGATGAATATAACTACTTCTCCAAACTGCACCCTATGTGATTTGAATCAAATGGGGACATTTTTACATATCATGTGGGAGTGTCCATCAGTTAGAAGTTTTTGGGAACAAATAACAAAACGTCTCTCTGAAACACTTGAGTTAGAAATGGACTGAGGTTTGGAAGGAGGCACTCAACAAAGCTAGATATAAACCATGATATAAATTTTTATTTTGTTTCATTATTTATTTTTGCAACGTACTGTTAGGAAATATCCTGCATGTATAGTGGAATTCAGAAAAAGATCCATGGGGATGGGGTAGGTCAGGTTCAGAGATGGGGTACGTCAGGGTGAAGGAGCGATCAAAGGTGCATGTTTATGCTCTCTGTTACTTTTCTGTATATTTCACTGTCTTAGTCATTTATTAAGGGAACAAATATATTTTATTTGTTTTATTATTTCCAGTTTTATTTATTTGCCTGTCAATGCCCTGGTATACATACAGTGGGAGAAATAAGTATTCGACATGTCAACAAATTATTTATTTCCAATGCAGCTATTCACATGAACTTTTTACCAGACATTTGTGGTATTAACATTACATTACATTACAGTCATTTAGCAGACGCTTTTATCCAAAGCGACGTACAGTAAGTGCATATAGAAGGTCATTGAAGTAACTACACAACAGATAAGAAAGCACATTCTTCCCATACAGTATCAGCTATCCCTAGTAACGAACACAGAGCAGTTCACAGTGAACTGGGTAAATCATCTCTACTACAATGCTATTCTAACTCAGTAAAACTACGCAGCTAAATAAATTGTAACATTCCAATCATTAAAAAAAGTTATGCGCAATAAAGTGGAATGACACAGGATAAAGTATTGAACACGCTAAATTAAATGTATTTAATACTTGGTGAAAAAGCCATATTTTTTATATTTGGTTGCATATCCTTTGTATGCCATGAATTCCTGATGTCTGTGACCCAACAACATCAAAAAACTCTTGATATCTTATTTTCTGGTACTCTTACAAGCGATACTATAATGTCTCTGCATTTGAATGGATCTCTATGGGAATTGGGGGGTGGGATTAGATTTAGTTGTAAATTACACTGGAACAGTATGGGCATATGGTTGGCTCTAAGTCATCAAGGGTCTGATGTATCAAACAAGCCTTTAACCATCACCCTGCTGCCAGAAATGCAGTAAATATGGTTTCTTCTCCTGACTTAAACAACAGAGTTCAACAGGAAAATTTGTCAGGAGCAACAACCCTTGAAGTGATCCATCCATATCTACTGTGTCATTTACAGCTAAACCTAGTCCCACCCCCAATTTCCCATAGAGATCCATTCAAATGTAGAGATGTTATATTATCGCTTGTAAGAGTACCAGAAAATAAGATATAAAGAGTCTTTTGATGTTGTTGGGTCACAGACATCAGGAAGTCAAGGCATGCAAAGGATATGCAATCAAATATAAAAAATATGGCTTTTCCTGTGTCCTTCAACTTTATTGCGCATAACCTTTTTTAAAGATTGGAATGTTACAAATTATTTAGCTGTGTAGTTTTATTCAGTTAATACCAATGTCTGGTCAAAATTTCATGTGAATAGCTGCATTGAAAATATGTTTAATTAAAAAATTGTTGACGTGTCGAATACTTATTTCCCCCACTGTATATGCTGTATTGTCGACAGAGGTCACTTGTTGATGTACACCTACAAACCTTGTGGAAAAAAATAAATAGATAAAATTGGTCACAAAAAAGAATAAATAGGAGCTACACTATATAATACAGAGGAATTATGCTCAAGCAAGGACTCCTACAAGAGATGTAACAGGCTCCTACTGAGTAACTGTATAAAACCTAAACCTACACACCAACTTATTCTGTAGATATTCTCATTACTCTGATGAGGGTCTGTGTTTCTTGGCTTAGCCTTTATTTCCTGGTATTGAAACCAGCTGTCCCCTCACTCACCACTAATAGATAGGTAAGCATAAACTAAGTTGGGCTTTTTTGTGTGTTGTAGACCTATTATTTGCCCATTTCTGTAATCAAATTTTCAAAGAAGGACTAAGAAATGCTTATTACGTGCTTTCAGGCTGATGCTATCAAGACTGCCTGTCACTTAGGGTGCAAAATTAGAGAGCAGACAGGGAGCATTCTTGTTCCAGCCCGCAGAAGTTCAGTTCACGTTTTCAGAAATCACAATGACCACAGGTCTGAAGAGCCACAGTATAATGAGTCTCACATTCCTCCATACGTTCCCATTCCCTCAGACCACCTACACATCAGGCTCAAATTAAACCCCGTGCAGAAATACAATTTCCTGAAAATTCTGTGACCACGACTTAAATATAAACGCGCCCACAGGGGGTGGGGTTGAGGGCTCGGTTATCGCCGTCGTCATTTGAGGTTTCTCGGAGGTTTCTCCCTGCTCTCCTGCGATCTCGCCCCACGGACGTTGCTGTGTACATATTGCACGGAGCCTCGATGCGTGCAAGCTTTGGAGTAAGATAAGATTGCCGGTGTTATTTTTCACACAGGGTTATTTTCACACGTTGCTAATTCTGGGGCCCTTTGCCCACATCCCCCCACTGTCCCACCTAAGCAAACCCCAGTGTATCTTTAAATCAGACACATGTTTCAAGGGAGCCATTGAGGCTCCTGTTTATCCGAGACACTAAACGAGAAATAATAACAAACGGGACAACTCCCTTGAGAAGCGTGGCGGAGCATTCTCAGATTTAGCCTGCCATTGGCGTGGGCCGCCCCTTCCAAAATAACTAAAACAGTCAACGCAATTGAGGACTTTTTGTTAACTTCATACCACGCAGTGTACACAATTTAAATTACTCGCTGCCACTCTACTGTTCTAATAATAGTTTGGTTAAACTCCAGTTTATAGTGGCACCTATCGTGCAGGGTGGGCCCAGTAAACACAAGGAGGAGGATATGGTTCGACGGAAGAGCCAAAGTCATCGAAAATCTGCACCCAGTGGAAAATTTTCATTGGTATGAACTTCTTGCGTAAGCGAGAGGGCTCAAGGTTTTCGTCCTTAGGAACTCATTTTTGTTCAAGAGCTGTCTTTTAATAGCGAGCAAAACTCCAAGAAGGAGGCGAAAACAACCATGAAAATGGAGAATCTCACTCCGCAACATCCAGAAGAGAGAAAAACCACAAATAAAAATACAAAATTTGACCACCGAACCCACTGAGTGGAAGGTGTGTGTGGCGGAGGTGGGGAGGCGCAAAAAAAAGAAAGGTACACGTCGGTACGGTGACTTTGCCTGCCTAATTATTAGCACGTGTGCACGTTTCTATTAACCTCGACTTTCTCTTGCAAGGTTCGCACAATACTGGAGAAGACCACAGGAAATCTGATTTTTGTTAAATCGTGCTTTTCCAGACCAAAGCAATTTCTCATAGTGAAAAGGGCACGAGGCCTTTCACTCAGATGTGGACTGCTCCTGACTTTGTTGCCAACAAAAACCATTGATATAAGCTCTCTTTGGGATTTCTGCGCTAAAAGGAGCACATTAACGACAGCATGCTCACTGATGCAAGGCTGGAAGGCCGCGGTGTCACCTCTGCTGAAGTTTCATAATTGTATTTTATGCTTCACATATCTGGCCGCTGAGATACTTTATTGCATCTGGCGAGCGGCGGACTGTGCAACGCCATTTTCTTTCACAGCCAGGGGATTTTAAACATCCTCCTGCTGTTCGGCTTTGCGCAAGTGGCAGCCTGTGAAGCGTGATCAATATCAATGCGGTTCAAGTTTTGTTAAATACGTTTGACTTCTTCAGAAAAACAATATAAGCTCTCAAAGGCTCCGGTGTTTAGGTTGGGAAACTAAGAGCGGACTCTGTTTAGGGGCTGGCTGGGACTACTTTGGTGAATCCCCTTATCCGCAGAAGTGGGACTGCGAGGCTTCAATTGTCCCGTAGTGGGCGGAGCTACTGTGAGCGTTCAATCGCTGACGTGTATGAACCAATCAAAAGACTTGGATCTCCACGGTAAAAGTGGTTGCTTAAAGGACTGAGACATTAATAGCACATGCTCTAATTATTTTAGATTCTGTGAAGTCTGATTCTCTGGCCACTGCTTATAAGCGCTGGGTACTGGCATTTATTTGAGAAAGGTGCTTACTTGTCAGTTTATTAGTGAGTGAGTGAGTGAGTGAGTGAAGAAATGGAGGTAAATTGTTTATAGGACAGCTTAGTCACAGCCGCGAGTCTGAGTGCCGTGTGGTTAGCCTATTTGTTTTGACTGCTGGGCTCTGGAATAGTGTGAATCATGAACGCGGTGCGAATCAGAAGCAGTCGGGAAGATGAGGTTACCATCAGATTATCAATGATAAGTTTACCAACCGCTGGAATCTCAAACAAACTGCCCAGTGGATTTATTAGATACACCACATTTCCTCTGTTACTCTAGGCGAGGAGACTGACGGTCCTCAAGGTTCAAAATCATTATAATACCCCTGAAAAGGTGAGAAATTTACAGTACCTACTTCTATAGCAAACTGGCAAACTGGTTAAGATGTACACTTTCAAAAGGCTTGTTCATTGTAGTCCTATATAGAGTTTTAAAAATCCATATCAAGGCCACCACATCTGTTTAGGCTCCTCAGTGCTTCGAGGCGGAACGGGGGCTGTGCTCTTTCTAAAAAAAGGCGGAGTGCTTCCCCCCGGTCTTCTCGGCTATGCTATGATCGGAAAGACATGTGCAACCTTCCAAAAGGGGCCGCGACAGGGCCACCAGACACAACTGGCCCCCAAACCAACAGACCCACGTCATTGTGTGCACAGGCCAGCACTCTGACACATTTACACAGAACATAACCTCGTGCAGACCAGGGGGCACAACAAAAAACCAGCCCCCACCAATGCCCCCACCCAGGATGGTATCTCCCGTGGCACAAACAGTGCAGAGTAAACCTTATGTAAATAAAAGGCTTGGCTTTTACATGCTCCTTGCTTCTATAGCTTTTGTTAAATGTGCGTGGTGAATAGAACTGCTCCAAAGCTGGTCTACTTCTTTTGTGAGACTGCATCCATACTACCGATTAGGCAACATATTTGAGCAATTAAGACATTGCATCATGACCCGTGGAGTTGGCCTCGCATCCAAAACAATGCCACTTCAAACAAGCACTGTTTTTTTTTTGGATTCAGTAACTTTCCAGGGTATGTATAAAGACAATGAGTTGAGCGTGTCTATTCCTGGCAATGGCGCTTAAATGGAATTCCAGTCACTCTGTAGTAGGAAAGTGACTGGCAAAAGCCTGTGGCACTGCCAGCTGCCAGCACTGCCAATTCAAATCCTCAACAGCTCGAGTCATTCTCACAAGTCGAGATCCTGAACTACTACCCACGTATCCTGCGGTAATTTAAAGTTATGCAGACCAATTTTATGTGATCCTAAAATAACAAAACCTGTTTTCCCTGCGTATCGTCACAGTTTCAGATAGCACGGCCAACTGAGATGTTTGTTTAGAGAAAACAGTACAGGCCCGTAGATATGCACAATCGTAATTCAATAAACACAAATTCTATAAGGAATATTCTGTGACAAATTGTAAATATTCTTTCTAGCCAACAGGCAGCTGAGATGCTTCCTGGAAACAACACTGTTAGTATGTTCCAAGAAGTTTTGCCAAATCCTGGCAAAAAAAAGTTCAGGCAGTTGAAAAAAAATAGGTCATGGCACTCAGCACTGCCCACAACTAAGCACACGGTATCACATGTTATTATTATTATTATTATTATTATTATTATTATTATTTTCAACAATAATACATATATTTTAAACAGTTTGCTGCATTAATTGTCTACAAATTAACAAAATGTCTGTTTTCTCAAAATGAATAACAGCGTGTTTTTAAGTAGACATAGAGCTCAGTCTTATAGCTGATTTTAGACCATTTAAAAATAATGCTGGCAACACCAGTGCTATTAAGAGCACATTACTGGAAAACAGTAGTAGCCGCTAGAAAACAGAACAACCACTAAGATCCAAACCACCACTGGGTGACCAATTACTCAAGAGACATCAGTTAAAACAATGCAGGAAAAACAGTCTCCTCATGCTAGATAAGTAACAATTATGACCAAGCACACTAGCCATCGCCATATCTAATTCAATCAAATCAGGCATAATTATTTTTCAGATTCAATCAAAGTTTAATCGTAAATAAAACTGAAATATCCAAGAAACTTGAGAAGGCGAGGCT
This sequence comes from Ilyophis sp. 1 JC-2022, assembly GCA_022702515.1. NCBI lineage: Eukaryota > Metazoa > Chordata > Actinopteri > Anguilliformes > Synaphobranchidae > Ilyophis > Ilyophis sp. 1 JC-2022. The sequence goes on along the minus strand of CM040395.1, from coordinate 26,195,290 downwards.
TGTAACTTGTGGCGCCCAGGCTGGAAGCAGAGCAGAGTGAACTTCACAATACAAACTGTTTTTATACAATTAATAAAGCATATCATAACCAAAGAACTTTAGTGAACTGATGAATGTAGTCATACTTGATGTAAAATTTACGTAGAAAACATATACATTTAGTCATGTAGTAATTTCCCACATTTGTCTTTAATATTTCGGACATGTGGTATGTAGCAAATTATTTTATGTAATTAAGAAGAGAAAGAAGCAAATATTGTTAAATCATATAAGTTGCTTGGAGTGAAAGCTATTTGACCTATTAATAGAATAACTAACATTATATTGTCAAGTATTGTATTCCATGCAGTACATTAATAATTGAGGTATTTTGTAGCTTCTGTATCCTGATGTGTTGAATGGTGAGTAAGAATTTCAACATTTTGGCAAATGTCATACATGCACATACTGGAGCTTGGTTTAAGTGGTTAGTCTTACACATGTCTGAAGATGACCCTGGGTGAAACGCATGTCCTGGCTAAAAAAAAAAGTTGCACGCTCTAATATTTTGTTGGACCGCCTTTAGCTTTGATTATGGTGCACATTTGTCATGGCATTGTTTCGACAACGTTATGCAATGTCACAACATTTATTTCCGTCCAGAGTTGCATTCATTTTTGGCCGAGATCTTGTATTGACGAGAGTCGAACCACTCCACAAAGTCTTCTCCAGCACATCCCAAAGACTTTCAATGGGGTTAAGGTCAGGACTCTGGTGGCCAATTCATGTGTGAAAATGATTCCTCTTGCTCCCTGAACCGCTCTTTCACAATTTGAGCCCGATGAATCTTGGCATTGTCGTCCTGGAATATGCCCATTGATGGGATAACCTGGTCATTCAGTACATTCAAGTACTCAGCTGACTTCATTTTATTGCTGCATAACGTTGCTGAGCCTAGACCTGACCAATTGAAGCAACCCCAGATCATAACACTGCCTCCAGAGGCTTGTACAGTGGGCACTTTGCATGACGGGTGCAACGGCGACTTTTATTTTGGCCAGGCAGTGTAAATGCAAGTTGCTTCATTCCGGCTCAAGCATTCAGCGATATCTTGTGGTGCCGCATGATAATAAACATACTCTTTCTACTAACACACGTTTCTGGTCTCCTTTTCATATAGCAGTAAAGTAGAGCAAGCCATAAGTCAAAGACCTTCGACTAGCAGTTAACCTACAGGAATGATGATCGATAATTTGTTAGTTATAATAGTTAGTTTTTATATAATCCTGCAATGATACCACACCCTCAAGATGCTCTTCATTTTCTGTTACCTTTGTAGGAATTAAATAGTAACCAAAGCAGGTAGCTTCATCAACCTAAAAATTTAAAATTGTTTAATAAATGATGGCAGCTACTGCAATAGGAAAAACGTTAAGAAACCAAACTAACTGTGGCCTACTGTGCCTGTATAATATTTCTGGAAGCAAATTAAACCATTTAAATAATTGCACAGGTTTTGGCAATGGAATCCAAATAGGCTGTTTTTTCAGTAAACACAAGAGAAGTTGACGGTTTCCTGGCAATGTTTTCTGCAATCGAATGAAACCAATGAAACAAAATGAATCCATTAGTTCCTTAATTTTTTATTACTTTTCTTGGAAAGACATCTAGTAGCAAGCAACAGTCTATTTTTCCACAGTTGGCTATGTTCCTGTGCAGAATGTAGTATGTTTGAAAATATGCGACCCAAGCTTTTAGCATGAAAAGACAGGCGCTGAAAAAAAGTCTGACCAATCAATTGTAACCAATTTATTGTCAATCAATTGTCAACATTTTAATTGGTATGAACTTCTCACTTCCAGCTGCCGTATTAAGATATGATGAGAAAAGTAGTCCTTATTGAGATACAGCGCTGGATTTATCTGGAGGGTTTGACTGCTACGAATATTCCCTTAAACAACCTGATTGCTTCTGACTGAACACCCCTTATTCTCAATGCAAACATAACAGGCAAATAAACAGAGTAAAATCTAAACTTGGGACCTGTGCTCTCATATACTGCCCATGAGGTATGACTCATACACCTGCTAGCATGACTAACAGAGCATGAGAACTACAATAATAGCACCACTGCACAAACGTCTTCACTCCAATACAGCATTCCACTTAAACAAGCTCAAGATGAATTGCACTTGATGCAAGTACTGCCACCTTGATCGATGAACTTAGTGGTGGATGACAGAGGCAACTACTAATGAGCGCGGCCACTGCTTTATTTACAATTCTCTGACACCACCTCGCTGCACACGGCCTTCTTTGTTTTTTTGTTTTTTTGTTTTTTTTCGGTCTAGCTAAAGACCGCCAACAATTCGTCTGGTTACGTTGACTACAGCAGTTAAGGATTCTGGTTTAAATGTGACCCAGCGTTTACCATACCTTCCTACGCTACTCGATTGGCTCTGCTCTGTGGATATATCCCCTTTAGTTAAGATACAACTGACAGCTATGTGAGTTGTTTGCCTTTTGACAGTTTGCGGGCATTCGCCAAGTACAGAAACGCAGCAGCTCGTTGTAAAAAATGGGTGAGACAATCGCGATACGGGCCAGACAAACCTTTTGTTTAATTACCTTTCTCTCTACTCCACCGAACCTCATATAATCTCCCGTAAGCCTATCAGTGTTACTTTGGTGCGTGTTACAGTGAAGTGATTCTTGACAGATGACCCGCTCTTTATTTACTTACTTTCACCTACACTTATATTTTTTGGTCATGTGGTCAAGAAGGGGTCGATTGAGCATCCGCACCTCAAGTCTGCGAGTTTAACTAAGGGAAACACAAACACCAGTGGGCCAGAGGCAACCTGATAATTGTTGAATTTCAGGCCTTACTCGTACAAATTGAATGCGATTTGTACTTAAAATCCTTTTTTTTTTTTTACATTTCTACTGGCGGGATTACGTTTAGAGGGGCAGAGACGGGGGAGAGGAAGGGTAACCTTCACGGGGGAAAAGAGCTTACAGAAAACTGGAACACCGTGCTGCCAGCTTTCCGCGATGACAAGCAAGCCATGTCAGGAGGCATTAAGTATGACGGTGCTCAGATCGTGCAACAGAGAACTAATGTACTTCAGAGCTGTGGGCTGGGCTGGGCTGGGGCGTGGATGACTGTGAAATGTTAACGTCTGCCATCAGCGCGATCAAACCGCCACAAATGGCTGCGCGCTCTGACTTTCAGCTACATGACAGGCTGAGGGTAGCCTCGTTTTTTTTTTAGAAACGGCGAAGTTATCAGGGTTGTGAGCAGAAACCGAACTCTCATGCAGTGAACGCTACGGTGACGGCACCCGCACAAACAGAGATCTTTGTGTCACGCCGACGGAACAAAGCCTCCCTTAATTGTCTGTCCGAAGCATCAAAGGGGTTTGTACAAATAAACCGCCGACATAACGAAGCATCAACACAGGATGTCTCTACTGCATACAAACAGCTAGACGAGGCATCCATGTCGCTGCGGAAAAATGAATACATCAACATATAGCAAAAAATAACATCGCATGAGTTGAAAAGAGAGGGAATTGTGGCAGACACAAATATGACAGGGTCTTGCCAGTGGTTGAGAACGTCATGGGCTATTCATAACAAATGACACTGAACCAAACATCAAATAAAGCAGCTCGCAGAAACCACAGAAAGAGAGCAGCTGAGCTCGGCACTAAATACAAACCTCAACCCACCTCCGGCTAACAAATTGCAACCTTGAAGGCTAGTTTGGTCATGGCAAAATGTCCCTGGCAGGGGAAAAAGGGGACATCAAGCACTGCCTTTGTAATTTGCCACTGGCAAGCCATCGCCGACTCGATTTCCATATGTTTGTTTGCTGGCTTTGACATCTGTGAAAATATAGACTCAACATAGGCAATAATACATTAAAACTAATTATTGGACAAATCTCAAAGGCACAGGTTGTAAAGTGATGGCTGCCAGTTCAGCACACACAGTTACAGACAGAGGGATGGCTAGGTGATGCGAACGCTTTGTGAACACAGCTGCATTCTGAAAATCTAAAATTCCCAACGCCACACGCAAGCGGCAACGGGTTTCTCTTTTTTTATCTCCAAAATGGAGATATTTCCAAAATGGACTGTTTTTTTTTTTCATTTAAAAAAAAAAAAAAGCTTGATACAATGGTGAAAACGAGTCCGGTCTATGTTGCGGCATGTGTTCATTGTATCGTTGCTTAATTTAATTAAATGTTTCAGTGATAATGCCCCCCCCTTAAAAACACTTTCCCAAAACAAATTTAATAGATAAGATCAATTACACTTATGCTACAAATGTACACATGCAATAAGCTCCATGCCCAGTGAATGCCCTTAATTAGCCTTATGTGGGTGGTGTACAAAGCAGTCAAGAAGATTACGGACCATCACCATCTTCTAAAGGTACATTCAAATGGGGCTTCACTCGAGCTTTGCCGCACTCTGAAATATGCCGTTGATCAGAGGTGTGTGGTCAATGAGGCGAGAACTGGAGGCGCTTATCTAACTTCAAATATAATATAGAAATAAAAAACATTAGATTGTCTCTAAATAACTTATGATGCACCAATACAAATGAATACAACAAAATATACTTTCATCATATTCCACATTTCAATACGTCTTCAATACAATAGTTTGCTTTCGTTGAGAGTGGATGGGGGATTGAGTTAAGCCTCGGACCTGGATGAGTTAAGAATCATTTTATTTTAATGCTACCTGACATCACAATTCCCCCCTGTCCGTGATCAGGGAACATATGCACAGTTTACACGGGAATCTGCTAGCATGCATGGTTAGTATGGATAATGTACAGAAATGGTATATTCTAGGGGGCTTTAGGTAACTTTGAACCAGTCTAACCAACATAATTTGCCATAAATGATGTAAGAAATCAAATCAAAGTGCATTATTGTTAAGCTCAGCAGGATCTTTTTTAAATTTTTATTTCGAAAATGCAATGTTTATAAAATCAACATTTGTGTCTTTTCCTATTCTGACATTTATCTATTTATGTAGATGACATCACACAACCAAGAACCACAGACTGAAAATATTTTCTTAAGGCCAGCAAAGCTGGCTTTGGACAGCAGTATTTAAAAAAGAAAGAGGCGTTTTGTTAAAGATGGCATGCTTAGCAATGAATATTTTTTAATGTAAATTACTTTCAGTGTTGGGTGAGTTCAAACATTTGACACTGTCCAACCAAAATTGTTTCCCGAAAAAAAGGCAAATTATTCCTCTTTACAGATAAAAAAAAATTTAAATAGTAAATTGCATATATCAAAAGCAGAAAACAAGTATTGTATGTAATGCTCTAAATAAAAAAAGTGGAATTTCAGGATCCGAGCACCCTCATTGAGGTATTGTAAAGGATGCCCTTAATTTTTTTACTTTTAAGGTGTCCGTTCACGTTGCCAGTTTACCTCATCCTTCATTAATACAATACATTGTTAAATCTTGAACAAATCAGCTTGTACCCTTTTCTAATGCTGTTGGGTTTACTGCAGATAAAACTCTTTCTGCTTCCTGAGTTCCAGGCACGCAGTGTTATGTTCTGAGTTTCTGAGGTCTGTCTGTTTTGTATTTTTATTTTCATTTTCATTCATGTATTCATGTTTCTGATTATTTGTGGTTTCACTGTTCTGTGTTTTGTATTACTGTCACTCTCTGTAACACTCTTTTGTATTACTGTCACTAGAATGGGAATTAAACTAGGCCAGGAGGGGTGTGTTTCCCATTTATAGATATAACTTGTGATATTCAGAATCATTCACTCAGGGGTATCCAATCTTATCAGAAAAGGGCCAATGTTGGTGCAGGTTTAGACCAGCACTACAACAAATAACTAATACCTACAAAGTGCTATGCATGATAAAAAGACCAATGTCCTTTTTTGAAACATAAGTGTAGATAGATACGAGATTATCTTTCACAGATTATCATTACATACACCCCTTTAAAAAAAAAAAAAACCCGGGGGTTGACACGGGATATTGAACACGGGTTGAATCCGCATCTGACTCATTGACACCACACTAGTACCGGGTCCTCTCCATTCACACTAGTCACGGGTGCGCAAGGTTACTTCATTATACATTACATTACATTATAGGCATTTAGCAGACGCTCTTATCCAGAGCGACTTACATACTTCTTATTACATTTATCCATTCATACAGCTGGATATATACTGAAGCAATGCAGGTTAAGTACCTTGCTCAAGGGTACAACGGCAGTGTCCTACCTGGGAATCGAACCTGCAACCTTTGAACCTGCAACCTTTCAGTTACAAGTCCAGTTCCTTAACCATTATACGTCACTGCTGAGCAGGGTTTCAAAGTTTGTTTACACTGGAGACTCAACATGGTGGACGGTTCGGACAATCTGGTGTTTTCTCAGGCAATCCTAGGCTTCCTAAGATTTCCTGTCTTTATTCAGTCACCTAATGAAAGTTTAATGCAATTACTACCGTCTGCAATCATGCTCAGACATCTTTGAGGCTGAGAAGAGTGGAATTTATGGATGAGAGTGCGGAGGAGAAGAGCCTTTCTGTTGTCCTCAGTGGCTCCTATAGTGAGCCTTGGCACAGTAGCAAATACAGTAAACCATGTCCCCTCCTTTCATACCGAAACTGAGCTATGTAAAACCCAGTTTGTGACCAGGGTCGTGGACACGGGTTGACCCATTCACACCAACGGCAAACGTGGGTGTCACACGGGTCACTGCTTCGCTGTGAAAGGGGTAAAAACATTGAAGCATCACCAAAGCTTCTTGTGCATCCATTGAACTTGTTGTGCCATAGTAAATAGCTAAATGCATGTTTTCTCTGAAAGTACAGAATGCAGTGTACAGTTTATTCAGTTAAATAGGCAACCTCATAATTATACACTTTTGATAGTTGACGCTGCCTGAAATAGAATGGTTTTTACGATTGAAACATTGAAAGATACAGACTGTATCTCATAATTATTCTGTAATTAGCAGGCAACTGTTTCTTAACTTGGTTGCATGCATAGTGGTCAAAAGGGCTTTGTCTGACAGTTTCAATGGAGTTATCAGACATTGCAATCGAAGGGACTGTTTGATTGTTTCGATGAATTTCACAACCCCAAGTCAGAACAATCTAGAGCCAACGGCCGTTGCCTGGCTCAGATGGTTAGGTCAGATTGGTTACATTTTTTATATTACTTCTGCACCATCTCAAGCCTTTTTGATGGAGAACACAGAGACATGGAGACTGAAGACTGAACTCTCCGTAGTCCTGGGTGAAGCTACCGCCGACTGTGTGTCACTTGCCACAGTCAGGATTGGATTCCAGGCCATGGGGCTCATCCATGCCCTCACCCTTCCTTTCTTTACGATTTGTTAATGTTTACACAGATGAATCTACACACAGAGGTTTCTGTCTGGTTCCTACAGACTTAACTTTGTAGAAAAAAATCTGTCTTTGAGAGTGTCCAATAATTGCAGTATTACATAGAAGCTAACGTTCAATTATATACATATCAACATTTCTGGTCCAAGGTCATTGGTTTGTACTGCCTGCTTTGCTTAAATGCCATGAAAACTGAAGCGAGAAACTTGTATTTGGTTAAAAAATAATGTTTGTTATTATGTGGCACCACAAGACATGAAGAGCCAGAATGAACGTTTGAGCCAGAATGAACGCTTGAGCCAGAACAAACTGATGCAAAAGCATGGTACAGTAGCCTTTGCAGCTGTCAGCGTAGTCTTAGGAAGCAGAGGTACTATAATGGCTAACACATTCACATTTTAATGGTTAATTCTACTGATAGCAACTGTAATAGGTTTTACTCTGAACAACTTATCCCCTTTGCGCAGATGGCAAATATGGTAAATTCTCACCTATTTAGAAACTTGGCAAATGGCTTAAATTAAACAAAACAGTTTAACCATTTACAATACAAACTTTGCATTTGTTTATTTTAATAATTTAAGTAAAAATAAAGTGCCACAAATGCAAAAAAAACTTTGGAAAAATGCTAAAAAAAATGTCTTTAGTTTGCAATGAAATACAGAAAGCTGCATATGTGAAACAGTTAAATCTATACATTTCCTGGATCATAAACTCTGTGACCACAATTGTGCAAAATCTGAAGAGGATATGCAGAGCTATTAAAGATCTATGATGCAAAATATGGGCAGTGCACCCTGTTGTCCATTAGTGTTTTTTTTGTGATCAAGTTTTTGGATCATAAAAGTAACTTTTGCATCATTTTCAAGTGGGAATGACTATCTTTTCATTATAAAGCATATACATTTGCCCCTTGTGATGGTTTAAGTGACATGAAAACATTGATATCACAATGATACACACACCTAAATATGTAGCCTAATCATTCACTCTTGTACCTCAATAAAACATCACTTTTTCCTGTACTCTACAGTATGTATACTTTTGCCCCGTGTTCGCATTTTTCTGTAGTTTCTTTTTTTAAATGTTCCCATTTATAATGACTCCAAGAAACATTTTACATTAATCTAGTACATACCCTTTAAGATTATTATTTTCCATGCCTTAAGTGACAAGTATAGCCCAGGAAGATACAAAGCCTAAAGTCTATATTATGCACGATAACACTACAATAAAATAATATTCCACCAACAGAAAAATGCTGCCAAATGTTCTTGCTTCAATGAAAGTTGGTACCTTAAACATAAATCATGACTGAGCAATGGTGTTTACACGACAGTGTGTGAAATGCACTCAAAATACAAAAATAACCATATCTAACATAGCCAGCAAGACAAGACAGTGATCTAATGGAAAAACGAACGTACATATGTAGCCAGCGAGAAGAACCGCAAATTACAAGCAGTACTTTTTTCATATTGCGGAAAAAAAACTCTGGTCGGCAAATGCTTTTTCTGTAGCTGTTTGCGCCATAGTACATTGACTAGATAAAAAATTACATTACGCTGTTACGCTGGGCTGTAAATTATTGTTCAAAGCATCCCAGAAAAAATAACATGTCACTAGGCATCTGCGCAAAGGGGTTATTTTCACTCACCAATGCTTGTTTCCATCCTCTTGATTATTACATAAAAATATTTACTACATACAATATACTCCAAATATTACAGGCAGAAAGTGTGAATAGAAATATTATAAAGTGTGAAATGACTGCATTAGTTAATTGCCTTATCGCAAAAAAATGTTCATGCTGTAAATCGAGTATGATGATATTCTGCAATTCAGTTTTTAAACTTCCTTCTGTGATTATGTTATATTTTATTAATTGTATAAAGCTGTGAGGATTGTAAAGCTGGAGATAGGCAAACATTTTGCGTAAGGCAAGCTCACTTCCTCTTTAAAAAAACGTCCTGCCTCCAACACAGAACACAACTCTCGGGCCACACCCATTTCTGATCATGGATTTTCCAGTCTTTGTTACTGCTTTTTTAACTTTATGCATAAATTAAAAAAACACTCACCTGGCAATTTATGTTTGGACTTGATGCCTCTCTCACACTTGCGCTTGGCGTTGAACAGAAGGTATATCTGCTCCTCTTTGGTGAGAACATCATCTGCATCGACCTGCAGGGAAAACAACACATTTGCGATCAAGACTCACAGATTAGTGCCAACGGTTTTGCAGTCTAGATAAAGAGTCTTTGATGTTAGTGTTGCCACCTTTTGTTTGGATTTGTTTTGGATTTGTTAGCCTTGTAGTGTAACCTGTCCCTTTGGCTTTGTTAGCCTTGTAGTGTAACCTGTCCCTTTGGCTTTGTTAGCCTTGTAGTGTAACCTGTCCCTTTGGCTTTGTTAGCCTTGTAGTGTAACCTGTCATTTTGGCTTTGTTAGCCCTGTAGTGTAACCTGTCCCTTTGGCTTTGTTATCCTTGTAGTGTAACCTGTCATTTTGGCTTTGTTAGCCCTGTAGTGTAACCTGTCCCTTTGGCTTTGTTAGCCTTGTAGTGTAACCTGTCCCTTTGGCTTTGTTAGCCCTGTAGTGTAACCTGTCCCTTTGGCTTTGTTAGCCCTGTAGTGTAACCTGTCCCTTTGGCTTTGTTATCCCTGTAGTGTAACCTGTCACTTTGGCTTTGTTAGCCCTGTAGTGTAACCTGTGCCTTTGGATTTGTTAGCCCTGTAGTGTAAACTGTCCCTTTGGCTTTGTTACACTGTAGTGTAAACTGTCCCTTTGGCTTTGTTAGCCCTGTAGTGTAAACTGTCCCTTTGGCTTTGTTAGTCCTGTAGTGTAACCTGTCCCTTTGGCTTTGTTAGTCCTGTAGTGTAACCTGTCCCTTTGGCTTTGTTAGTCCTGTAGTGTAACCTGTCCCTTTGGCTTTGTTATCCCAGTAGTGTAACCTGATCTCATACTGGCTTGAGGGGCTGAAAGGTCGGTGGAAGTTTGGCTATTTTTGACTTCTTTCTTTTACAAATAACTCAATAAAACACACAGTTAAAGTTAAGCGCATCAGGTTGAATTCATTCTTGATGATATGATATAAAATAATGAATGGAAGTAATAAAATATTGATTAAAAGATCACAATAAAACACAAACCCAAGTTAAGACAAGTATTTGAACAAAGCAAAACAACCACAAAAGCAATGGTATAGCCTAAAAGTGAGTCTTTGAGCAGGACTTAAAGAAAGCAGACTCGCTTAACAGAAGGCTGTTCCATAAACATATGCATATACAGTGGGGACGGAAAGTATCCGGGCAGTGACACAATTGTTTTTGTGGCTCTGTACTCCAGAACATCGCATTTTAAACGGAACAGTGACTATGAAGTTAAAGTGTATTTCTTCAGCTTTAATATGGCGGTTTTTACATCCGTATTGAGTGAACCGTGTAGCAATTGTAGCCATTTTTATACACAGCCCCCCCGCCCCCATTTTAGGGGATGAAAAGCAATTGGACAAATTAACATAAACTTAAATATTAAAAACTATTAATAGTTTCATATTTAATATTTGGTTGCATATCCTTTGCACGCCATGACTCCCTGATGTCTGTGACCCAACAACATAAAAAACTCTTACAAGCGATACTATAACCACACTGCATTTGAATGGGTCTATACAGGAATTGTTGGTGGGTGGGACTAGATTAAGATGTAAATTACACTAGAACAGTCTGGAACACATGGTTGGCTAAATGGCTGTAAGTCATCAAGGGTCTCTGAGGTATCAAACGAGCCTCAAATCATCACTCTGCTGCCAGCTGTGCAGTAGATATGGATGGATCACTTGAAGGGTTGTTTTTCCTGACTAATTTTTCCATAAGAAAATTTTAAAATGAGTCAAGATAAACAACCCTTAAAGTCATCCATTTCAAAACCGATGTTTGGAGTACAGAACCAAAACAACAAAAATTGTGTCACTGCCTGAATACTTTCCGTTCCCACTATATAAACATATATAAACATATATATACATCCATGAGTCATAAACTCGTTTTTTGCTTCCATTTTGGCTGTGCCATATTAGCTTCACTGTCAAATAAATGATATCGCTTTCACTTTTAAGGTCAGTGTGGCCACCGTATTATGTGCCATAGCTAACCAGCTCATCAACACGATACGTGACTCATGAGAGGAAAAGGCAGAATTAATTAATTCGTGTTCATAATATTGGAGTACAATTTGTGGATATATTTTTTCACTTCTGTTATTTTCATGTCCGTACAGAACAGGCGAAGAAGAGAGCGCCCAAACTCAACACAGTGAGTGTTCAGTTTCAAATCCTGATTGATTTCTTCCACCAAACTTAAAACCAAATGCAAACTCCAATCAGTTATTTTAAACGATGGCTACCTGCAAGGTAAAATCACGATCGTTTTTTTTTTTCCCCAGAGGAGAACCCTAGGTACCCTTTAAACCATTTATATTAATAAGGGCATTAAGACCAATCCAAGAAAAATTAACAGGGGCCTCTGTTTCCTCCATTAGTTCAGCTGGCAATTGGCACTGAGTGAGCACACCACAGGGCCACTGTAACCTGAGCCAGAAATACCTTTTTCTTCTTGTTTATAAATCTAAACAGTTTAAAGCCTTGATGACAGATGAATTGAGTTAATTGACTCCGTCCCCTCTGTGCATTCTTTATTTGACTGATCTTTGAAGGCTTCGGGGCTTCAGCTCTGCGCTCGGAAAGTATTTCTGCCGGGTTTGAAAGTTACCTGTTTTCTTTGCATACTTGCGGAACTTCCTATACGACAAGGCTTTGCACGTAATATTTCGTACGTTTAATTACAAGACATGTTTGTAAAAGCCAGGGGGTTTTTGTGGCTTTCTGGGAAAAAAACGTCAAAAAATTTGTCTGTTTAAACAGTTGACGCATGTTGAACAGAAGCACCTTCGTCTACACTCAAACTTGCTAAGTGAAAGTATCTTGAAGTGGTACTTCTAAAAAATAACACTGGGCGATTGCATGGAACTGAGTTCATTTTGTCGAAACAAGAGGAAGCCAATTGGAAACCAATCTTTACAACACACCATTGTTTTATTAAGAATTAAATCAGGACACCCCACTAATTAATTCCAGCATTTATCACCATTTAAAATGAAATTTGAATTTACTGCAATTATCACTGTATACCATTCCGTCCGCTGGTTACACATAGCAAAATGATCATACCACTGATGTTTTTCAGATAGTAACACAAAACTGTATTTGGGAGACCATAAAAGAATAAATCGCTTTTTGTGAGCACAATTTCTCAAGATAAAAACTAAAATGCTGAGTTCAATAAAAAAGCTTTAAAAAATCTCAAAGACTAAATAATCCGAATCAAGCAGCCATTTAAAATGAAAAAAAAACAAGCAGATTTAATTACATTTAAAAAAATTTATGAAGTAACTCCGCCGCCTGCACACAATTATGTCTTTCATTATGTACACATGTATAAAACACTAATTTGACGCTTCTGCTTCAGTGATCACTCAAAATGCAAGAGGGCGGAACACAGTGACAGTTGCCTTTTGGTCACAGAGAAACGCATGCACCCTTTTCTTTTCCATTTAAATCTTGAACAGCTGCTCGCTCTAAAACGAAATCAAACAAAATAAAATAATAATTTAACCCCTTAGTTCAGATAGTCGCGCATGCGAGACCGTTTTACGCAACTGAGACACGTGTTGCTCCTGCAGCCAAACTATTAGTGGAAAACCCAAACGCGGTATTTTAACTTTATTGGTAGACGATTCGCGACGATTTCTGGCCAATGCGTAGTTTCTAAGTGTCACTATCTTTCCGTAGCAAGTCCATTTAACAAGCACTCCCCACCAGCCTATACCTACCCATGCGTGACATAGTGGGCAATAGCGTCTATGTTGGGAGTTCATAAATATATGTATTCATCATATAATATCAGAATTCCGTCCAGCAACCAGATAAACCCACCAATAGCACGAGCGTATGCAAATACAGCGGTGCAAATCGCTGCTATCAATACCGACATAAACAAGTGAAATCATACAATGCCATTCTACTATCAATATCTGCTATTAAATATGGAATTCATGTGCAATACTACCGTGGATTTAAGCGTAGATATGTCCCTTTCAAGATTCCGTGGTCATTTATTGTCTTGGACAATCCGTTTGAAAAATACACAGCGCATTGTAATACTATTATACAAACTGCGTAACCCTCTCTTTCTGATTGCAGTGCTGTGACTCGTTCAATTTTATTCTGGTTTGATCGACAATGGTTTTATCCAATAGAAGGCACGACAAGCTTCCCAAAAGTTATTTACATGTGTAATTGAAAGCTTGGGTTAACTATTTTAAGGGCGAGCGTAACTGCAATCTTGTTCAATCACTACAATTTTACGCATGTCGTGACGCAAGACGCACTACGCGATATAAGTGCGCGTAAACATTGGTTGCCTGCGTAATCATTGTTTGCCTGCGCTTTTGTACGGGTTTAACAGTATGGCTGAAGATAAACTTCACGCATTTGACCAAATCGCTTTTGGAAGTGGGTCAGAAGAGGAAAGCGACGGAGATTCATCTAATCCCTGTAGCGTAGACTGTAGAAGAGGATGCCTATCGATATGGGGAAGATATCCTCCTCGACATGTAAGTATTACAGCTTGTAAGATTGTGATTATATACATTCGTTTTTCCACTACGTCATTACCTAGATATATAATCGTTATTTTTTATTTGCATCGGTCGTAATAGAGCACTGTTAGCCTGCTAATAATGCTGAACATATTTGTATTGATAATATCTGTTAGCGTAGTGGCTCGTGGTGGCCTACTTTGTTTGAATTCATACCACTCACAATGAAATTGAGTATTTTAGCGCTGTTCTGTTTGGTTGCTCGGTCGTGCGTTATATTTGATGGCTCGATTTGCCGTGAAGCTAGAACATTGCCAGTGTTCCCGATATTATTTTATTGTATTGTAATTTTTTTGTGCATAATGTACTCTATGGGGTATGCTTTTCACTTAGGGAATGGAAAATATGTATTCAAATTTACTGTGTCCAGATGTGTGCAAGATGAATGTAAAATAAAAAAAATAAAAAAGCAACAGTTGTGAAACACACTACAGAGTAATGCCATCCTAGAGCACGCAACAAAAGATAACATAATGAAGCATACAGAAGAAAGTGTTTACTGAAGTACAAGAGTGAATGATTTCATATTTAGCTGTGTGTACCACAGTGTTATAATGCTTCTGCATTATGTAATTTGTTCCTATAACATGCTTGACCCTCCACCTCTGCCACTCCAGCAGTGCCCTCTACTGTTCAGAGTGAAGCCACTGCAGGACCAGATCCTTACAGCATTGCCAAGGCACCGCACAGGATGAAGCAGTATATGAAGGATAATGGTGAAAAAATGGCACACTAGGCATAAAACACTGAACTGAAACTGTGCAATATCAATGTTTTCATCCATTAAGTGATCGTAAGGGAAAATGTATATGCTTTATAAAGGACAAAAGGCTTTTTAATAATTTCTCGGAGAGGTTTTGGGTAGGTTATTGGACACCTAGATATCCACCCCCCTGTACTGATCCAAAATAATTTCCACATGAAAATGATAAAAAGGTGAGTTAAATGAGTCAAAACGGTTGATTTGCACTGAAATGTATGATTAGTTTAAGATTTACAGCTATTCACATTTTAGCCAATTTGGATAGGTTTGGAGACCCTGGGTACATCAGGCTACACTGCTTACATTTTGTGTCATAGATCTTTAGTAGTTCTGTATATCACCCTGCGATTATTGAATGCTTGTGGACAAGGAGTTTATGATCCAGGAAATGTGTAGTTTTACCTGTTTCACTTATGTAGCTCTCAGTATTTTGAAGAAATATAGAATTTGTTGCATTTTTAGCAAAGTTTTGCTTGCATTTCCGGCACTTTATTTTGACTTAAATTATGAAAATAAACAAATCTAAGTTTGTACAAAAAATGGTACACCGGTTTTGTTTCATTTAAGCCATTTACCAAGTTTATGTGATGCTCACACCTGGAGTTATAAAGCCTTAAACAGAGTACCCCCAAGATTGACCAAATATGCCATTTGCGCCAAGAGGTTAAAAAAACTTCCACTACTGCAGGGCTCAGGAGGCATAGTGGATATAATAGAAGTTGACATTCAGGATCCCTCACTTCCGCGGCAGCTCTCTCAGGGGAGTCGCTAAAGTCACTCAGATGCATTATTAACCTCACAGAGTGGAAGAAATGGCATCTTCAGCTTCCTCCCTGCCCAAAAATGTCTCCAAAAATGCACCCTATGGAGTCAAGGAGGCAACATCGCAGAGTATGTTCTGTTATCTGGTGACAACATCAAACTATGTTGGAGAGAAAACAAGAATCGTCCCCTCGCTTTCAGACACTCGTACGACTTTCCTTCACGGCAGACTAGATCTTGAAGCCTACTGCCCTGAGTATTGCCCTGGGCCGCTCTGGAAAAGCAGCAATCTTTTTAAAACATTAACCATTAGGTTAAAACTGGCACAGTTTGGTTTTTTGGGGGTCCTCTTGGCATGTTTTTAATCCAAATATTATCACCCTGTACCTAATTTAGAATAACAGCTGGAACAATTTGGCTCCATATCACTGAGGACATTATAAGCCAGATGTCATTCAGATATGACTGTTTGGAGAGGAGATGGTCAGCCTACCTCACAGCATGTCCTCCTTATTATGTTAAAAAAAAGTCTCTCTGCTGTCCCTAGTGGTAACATCTGGAATCACTCAACAGTGCCAAGCCCTTCCCTCTTATGCCTTGTGCTTGTTAGCTTTTACTGCACTTTGGAGACGGGTTCCCATCGAGATTAAAAACCAAATCAAAAGTCACCAAACACCAATGTGCTCTTTATAACATTTCCACTCTAATAAAAGTTCTGCCAAAGATAAAAGTTACCATCCAGCATGGGAGTTTGAGAGATTATAGATGTACAAGTTTCTTGGGAAAGTCTTGCGTTGTTATGTGAACATAACACAGTTCCCCACATACTGTAGTATAATTTTACTGGATCGCATATAATTGCTTGTTGGAGCTAATGTTTAGGGGTAAAATGCCACTTGACAATTTTCAAAGAACGCGATTATGTTTTTTTGCAAAAACCACCACAAAGCCGGATGCAAAAACATTACAATTACCTTGAATGATGACAGCCATAGTTTAGGAATCAGCTAACCTGAATCAAAACACGCTTCATCCCTAGGTTTATTCAAAGAGTCGGCATGGAAACAACATATGAGCTGACTAAGACTTCCTGGCTCAACCTCAACAGTAAACACAGACGGAAACCCTCCTCAAACAAGCACACATCGTACCCAGACAAAATGGTGAGTATGAAGTGATACATTTCAGATACAAAATGAAGGAAAGACGGAACTAAATCTTGAGGGTTGACTTCAATAAATATTTGTTATTGACTTGAAAACAAAAGCAAGAGTTGATTTCGAGTCGATTTTGACGATCGCAGGAATTTCTAATTGCGCTTGTGACCCCTCCCCCCACGAAGAAATTGTATACCTATTGAAACTTGGCAAAATACCTATTGAATACAGTCTTAAATAAACACCAAAAACAGATGAGTGACAGAGACGGTTATTATATTATTATATGCTGAACGATGGTCAACTTTCCTCCAGCACAAAAAGCTTTCAGCCAGTCTGCCACTGTTTGTTTCTGTTTCCTGACATCCAAGTGGGTTGGGTTTGGGTTGTAGTAGACCTCCACCTGTCATGCATTACTTCAAAACTGGACCAAAAATCTTAAACTATCTGTAGACCATTTCCAAACCCTGAGTTTGTCGCATCCATGTGGGTACAAATGAGGACTTCGTAGAACGTTTCACCCACATTCCTGAACAAATCACAACCATACAAGACATACAGACTGGGTGGGCAATACTGTCTGGCGCTGGAATTAAAACAAGACACACTAGAGGTCCATCAGAGGTGTCCTTGAAAAAAAAATAATAATTATTATTCTGGGGCTGGGTGGCACAGCAAACTTTCACATTCAAGTTCCTTCTGTTATAAAATCCAAATGGTAAGACCGTTACTGGCCTATATATCTCAACTATATTTGTTAGATATTCGTTTTTCATACATTTTTGCACAGTACTTATTTTCTTGATGTTCTCAGCAGAAAATCACAGCGTAACTATTTTTATTGCAGCATATGTGGGCTGCAGATTAGACACAATCGCTCCCATGCTTCACAGTAAGCCAAACCAAGTTTCTGGAAATGTTTTTGTTGCTTAATGAAACAAATAAAATAACATTATACAACCCATCGATTCGTGTAACAATTTGTCAAATAAATACATAAAAGATTTTCTCCCAGTCCAAACCGTTTGTTTCACATTAATCTTGGCCGATCCTCTACCCACAAACTGTGTTTGAGAAGATTATGAAGCAACATTTGCATTTCATTGTGAGTCAGGCCTGGATTCAATCAATATTTGTTGTTCATTTTGATCTGATTTTGACAAATAAATGCATGTTTCTTTCTTTTTTTATTAACCCATCGAATACTCAAATACTCAAATATTTAGAAAATAACAAATACCTGTTTTAAGACTTTTTACCCACCACAGGTGAGCAATAAAGTAACTGTTTATGACTGAGTGGAGACTGAATTTTATTATAAACACATTTTTGGCTCAGGATCATAATGTTTAAAACTGTTATACGGTAAAAATAAATCTGAAAGCTATAAGACCTTAAAAGATGATAAAGCCATGATGTATTGCTTAAGACTAATCTACAAAGCTGTCAGCCTGCACCTTCATTCCTCAACTCCTAGCCTACAGGGTATTCAATTTGAATTCGAATTCTAGCCCTAGGAGTTCTCTTAACCCCTTTGCACAGGCCCGCTAATGGCCAGGACACTGCCAGTGTGAGATTGATCAACTCAGACAGTCATTGCTCCTGCAACCAAACTATGAGTGGAAACGACAAACATGTTGTAGCTTTATTATTAGTACACAATACATGGCAACTATGTCAAATAGGGAGTCATCTGCAACTATACCGACCTAAGCGTGACACATTGGACAATACCGACTATCTGGTAGTTCATAAAAAATATTCTTTCACCACCAAATGTTACTATTCTGTCATAGCAACAAGATAAAGCCAACAATAGTCAGAAGGTATGCCAATACAGTGGTGAAAAACTCATAGCGAAATAAACAAGTGAAATTATTGTGACGTACCAACATTCAAAGAAGCATATCTTCTTCAAATATGCGCATATTGCAGCGTATGACCCCATGCAACCTGTGGGCCGTTTTACCAGCACCAGTCACATATAGCCTATATCTTCCTGCACACATTTATTATTTGTAGGCCAAAGCAAGTTGCATTTGTAGGTGTAGCTTACAAGATAAGATTGCACATAGTGGAGGAGACTGACATATTTTAAGGACCCAAAAAAGGAGTATTTGATTAATAGCCAGGACAAATCAATAACAGCAACAGCAAAGATACATTTTTTAATGATTCATTTGGTACATAGCCTAAATATCACATTCCATAGTGCACGAATAGCCTTATTTGACCTAAAGCAATTGTATTTGTTTTAACACATTAATTCAGAACATTGATAACTTTCCTGTTTTTTCCCCTACTAAATTAAATGGTTTAGTCAGATTTAAAGTTCCTCTCAGGGCAGTGCTTCATGCATATTTTAAATGCATTAGTTATTCAAGTCACACCATCTAACGACTAATGTTCTTTGGCACTACATGTGTTGGCAATCTACAAATTTCAAGTCTCACAAAATATTAATGAGCTGGTTAAAATATGCTCCACTAAAATTCATATCATGAATGGTTGCTATTTTATTTTGGTGCTGAAATGTTGAGTTCCTCTCAATCAAAGCATGCAGTCTTATAATGTTTATATATGATAATGAGAACGCCATTTAGTTCGGGAAATTTGTAACGCATAATTTCCAGTGTTTCAGAACAGGAAAGGTTATCCTGAAAAACCCTTCCTCTATAACATTTGATTTCATGGTGTATGTGTAGGCGTATTTCACAAGCTCTGAATAATAACAATAAATCATACAAACATCAAATACATACAAATGAAACAAATGGCACATGGATTAAGTTTCTTAAAAGATTCAGAAAAAAGCTCTTAAAATCTGTGATCAGATTTGAAAATGAGCTTTTGTGTGACATCAGAGCTTTAATTGTGTGTGTGTGTGTGTGTGTGTGTGTGTGTATGTGTGTGTTTGTCTACGTGTGGGAAAATAAGTGAATAACAGGATTTTCCTTGAATGTACCACTCATATCTTCCCACAATCTCTTTCATGTTGTTGCAAATTTCATACATTTGGGAGAATGGAAGAATTGGTTGTGACTGCTAATAAACACTATCCTAGTGGCCAGAACAGTGAAAGAACTGTATTTATTTTACACTAGGAAGTGTGTTTTTTCCTATGCTTTATTTATAGGTAGATCTCCAGGTAGATACAAACGGGGTCCAAAATTAACACCCGCAAAGAGTCAAATGTGGGTAAATATTCTTTCTGGCAGGTAAATCACGCAGGCCAACCTGCTACTCTGGCATGTAAAAAGATTGGAACCAACTTTTTAATTTTTTGGTAAAATTGTCCTAATTTTGGGTTCAGGAAAAGGAAATCACTATCACTACTTATTCTTCCAGAGAGCTTTTCTCTTTTGGGTTTATTACTATAGGATTATAATTAAATTATGAATGCCGACTGCCAAAGTTAAACTGAAGTTAGGACAATGATTTGGTTATCCACATAAACGACATAACCCTATTACTATGTAATATAACAAATATCTAAATAAAAAGAAAGAAAAAAAGGCAAGCCTTTCTAACATATTCAGGAAGGAGTTTTTTTGTGTGTTTATTTGATAGGGACAGATGCATATTGATGTAGACACGTTAATTAAAACAATGATGTGCGGCATTGTATTATAACGTTTGCAACTTATACTAATTGCTCATTTCCAACGTGTATCCCGAGAAGGGCTTTTAAAGCAAGTCATATATGAAATGCTACAAACAATAAATAAGATTTGATTGACGTGATATTGAATTGTAACAACTGAATTAAAAAATTATTATTGCAAATTGAAGATTTGCACATAATTGCATATCTGATTGCCTATTAAAGTAAAACAATATTTAATAGGCAATCAGATATGCAATTATGTGCAAATCAATTTTCAGTAATTTCTAAATGCTCCTTAATAACGTATACAAGCAAGGCATTCCAGAAATGAACCCCATTGATAGAGAAGGTAGCCTGCCAAAGACATGGTTTGGCCCACTATAAAATACCTTTGGAGGAAGGCTAGGCCAGTGCTTCTTAACAACAGTTTGTTTTTTTTTTGGGGGGGGGGGGGCAGAACTTCCCTCATTTACCCCTGGTCATTTTAGTGCTGAGGTTTTGGAGATTGACGATCAGTCTATAAATGTGTCTACAGCAAGGGCCTGATTTGTAACTTCTAAGCCAGAATTTGGCCCATTTAAAAGCATAATGTGGCACAGCCGCACAGCAAACAAATGCTTCCCTCAGAGTCGCTTTAGACCGTACAACTTTATCCATCAATATTTTTATTACTTGCAGGCTTGACATAAGGAAGTCCATTCTGAACTCTGAAAGGAGTTACGGGGGGAAGACGTTTATGGTTTTCTGCACTGCAAACAACCACAGGTGGAACAACATTTCGCCACTTTCGCCACAAGGGAACCAGGATAGATACAACCTATTTACTATCTTGGCTGTGCCAACGTAGAATATTCCACAGTCTATTCCAAAGAGGTAAAGATAAATGACAACAAAACTATCATTGAAAAATTCAAGTCCAGCAAGTAGCAAGGGGAAAAATAAGATTTTAAAAGTGGTTACCTTTCAGAATACGTCTAGTCATAAACTATATTTTGGTCTCCAGTTTCCATTCATGCTGGATTTCAACGTGGAAAAAAATGGGCCTAAACAGTCATTTCTTACATGCAATGGTCTGGGGTTGAAGACAGGCTCTCTTTATCAGCTGTGCAGAATGTTTATCCTTGAATATGTGAATGGAGAGGAGGAGTGGGAGTGGAGAATTATACTGGGGGAGGATCTTATGATGTACTGATAACACTGGCTATAGTATTTTAAAATTGTAATAGTAATGACGAGTGACATTAATGCTTAACAATACATCTTTGTGGTCTTTTTGTTCATTAGTGCTGGTGAGGTTTGCTGCAGCCATATTTAGTTTAAGCAAATTTGATGGACAAAACATGGCCACACCCGGACACACAATTTGCTAAACGCTGGAATGTAGGGTTCAACAGCTCAACAGCAACATCCGCTGGCCAATGTGAGTTATAAATAAAACATTTGCTAGCTCAGAATGATTAGACAGCTGCTTAACTTACAGAAAAACTTAATAACTAATACATCCTATGGTCATCGTTTAAATTCCTTATGTCTGTATAACCATGCTCTTCAGTGGAGACTCTTACGCCACCTTCACTCTGAATCTGACCTCCGCATCCAACAGGCCCAATATGCCCTCTACCGGCTGTCGTAGTATGCATCTATAGATTTGCAGGCAGTCGCTGTATCTGTCATGGATCATGCCTTTCTTTCCTTATCTCCGCATTTTGTATTCCTTTTTCTTTTACCGGTAATCTATCTGATTTTTCTGTGTTCCGCTACGGGTTTTGCTTTCGTCTCTGTAATTAGTGAGTTCACCTGTCCTGCATTTCCGCTCACTACTTATACCCCGCTTTCTCCCTTTCTCGGCGCTTCCATGTTATTTCACGTAACATTCGAGCCGGTAAAAAGGTATAGGAAGTTGTGCTGCTATCGACCGCTTTGCTTCTCAATGCGGGACTTGTTAGCAGTACAATTTAGAAAAAGCAAAGTGATCTTTTTCGCTATTATCTCAAAGCTTAGGGTTTTTGTTTCTTTGTTTTATACTCATACCTACGAGTGCTCTCACCCTAAGTCTTAGGGGTCTTTTGAGTTTCCTCTTTTCTTTATGTTTGTTCGCTCCACAAACGGGAGTTAGATAAGCGTTACTGCTTATTTCTTTTGTTTTGCTCGGATATCGAGCTCCTCGTCTTTTATCGCAAGGTTATTTGTGTTCTCCTTATTTTCCCCCTCCACTACGGATTATTGTCCATTTTAGTGGTGTTCGTTGAACACTTTAAGATTCCTTATCTGTCGCACCTGGACCTCCAATATTTCCTCCGTGTCTCTGGCATAGAGAGCCCCTACAGCATAGGTGTCAAACTCAAGGCCCGCGGGCCAGATGTGGCTCGCCATGTCATTTTATGTGGCCCGCGAGAACTTAATTATCTGACGCGTAAAAAAAAAATAAAAAAATAAAAATAAAAAAAAATAAATAAATAAATTATCCGACGCGTGTATCTACGTGGCTGGTTAACCGGGATTTACTTTTACGATATAACAGACAAACGCAGACGCGGACGCACACCCGCGGTACATACGTTAAATAAACCGTTAAATAAAGTTTGTATAAAAAAAATGGTGATTGCACCATTACTGACGGGTAGTAATCTATCAACATATTTTAAAATTTCAAGAGGAACCCGTCGGGATTGCCCTCTCTTTAGAGCCGTTAACACAATCCATCCGCTAATCAACCGACATTACCCCATTACACTAGCTAATACTCAACACCATATATCACTCTTTAGGCCTGTTCACACTGTCCTTAGCCCCAGGCTAAAATAGATTTTCACACTTGCACATTCTAAAGTGGGATTGCACCAACATTAGCCCTGGGCTAGCTGACCCTGTTCCAGAGCAAGGTTAGCACCGACAGTTCGGGGTTAGCTCCAGAAATCTCCCCAAACACGGTGCCAAAATAGCCAGTGTGAAATGGGGCCAGTGGCAATGATTGTGGCAATGCATAGAATTTTCACTGTCCAATCCAATAGTGTCGAACGGACGTTAGCCCAGGGCTTCGGGGTACAGTGTGAATCCTTAGCCCAGGGCTAAAGCTTATCCCAAGGTTAATAAATGCTTGTGTGAACACGATATTAGTTAGGCCCTGGTTTATCCTTAGCCCAGGGCTAACTACAATGCAGTGTGAAAAGGCCTAATGCGGACGACATACTCCGTTTTTTTAAGCTGTACCTCAATCATTTCCTTCTGTTTTATCTATTTTTAACCCGTTTGGACTCATCTCAGGTTACAACATTAACTGGGCCCTACTGCCATCGAATAACTTAATGCAAAACACAGTGATTCTCTCGGGTGTACCAATATTTCAACATTTCCGATATCTCGGTTTTTAAATTAATCCCTCTCTACATACAATTGTAAAAACAGATTATAACAATGTTCTAATTAAAATATGAACAGACTTATGCTGCGTTCAGATGGTAGCAGTAAGCAGTACTGGATGTTCAACGCTCCGCCCCCGCCAGCGTTGAATACCGCAGACCGAAACTGCCGAGGGAACAACTGCCAAAACCATCGATTTTCTCAGCTTTTGCAATCATGCCGTAGCGGAGGGACAAACCGGATATGTTTTTTTTTTGGAAAACAACGCTTGTTGTCCCTCCTGTCTTATTTGGTATGGGAAGTTAAATTAATGAAACGGCGAGTGCTCTCCTTTTCTCATCCGAGATTTTACAGTACCAAGCGCCTCTTCTAAATAATAAAAATCTATCCCCACAAATCACCATAGCAACACTTACACGGTGTTTAGATTACTGCTGCGGTCATCCCCTGTTCCGCATTCACACACGGTATAACGTTTATTTTTACCGTCAAAATTTGAACGCCGCATTAGACAGATGGTCTAATCGCCCACTTTCCTTTCAAGCGTGCATCTCTCTAATCAACATGATGTTCTTCCACGCATAAACCTTGTCAGTGCAATGCTCCCCCTGTCAGCTCCTTTTGGTTATTGGAACACAGCAGATTTGATGATATCTAAATTTGCTTGGAATGGTAAATATCCTTGGAAAAAAGAGGTCCTCACTTCAATGAGAGTGACGGGCGGGAGGTTTATCTCTCCCTAACCTAAAAATGTATTTTTGGTCTTTTGTTTTATGATCTCTTACTAAGGTTTAATGCAAATGCGTCCGTCTCATGGCGACCTCTGGAAGTAACCCTAATTCATCCAAATAGACTCGAGAATGTGATCTTCTCATAGACATCCATTAGACAGTGCAAGCTACATTTCAGTCCAATAATTTCCGAAATTATCACTGTAAATTTTATATATTATGGCACTCTCATACCCGAATCTTTAATAACCATAACCGCTTAATAAGAGGACAACCAATACATGTTCCACATTGGAGTACTGGGGGAATACATACACTACAACATATATATGATGGTGATGGCCTTCTTAAATTTCATGACATTCAGGGCCGAAATATACCTCACGCAAATACGCGAACGTGGACGCTTCGAGCTAAGCAAACTGCTTTTGTTTTGCCATGACATTTGTGAAAGACAAACCAGAGGAAAGCACAGATCGAACAAGAAAGTTGTTTACTGTTGTTGCCTGCTATATCGTCCCTCGCTGCAATGCTATAGTAAGAATTTCAGGTGACACATTTTAGAACGAAATCGACTTTGCATAGCTCGAAGCGTCCCCGTTCGCGTATTTGCGTAAGGTATGTTTCGGCCCGGACTAAATTTGACATACCATGCTCCTCATTCTTTCTTTATTTACAACTGTGTGCTGCATTAAAGGCAAAATGGAGTGCCCTGATAACATAAATTGGACGCTCATGCATTATACAACAGAAGCTTCCTATAAACCCCCTTCCCTGGATACCTTATGGAATAGGGATTTCACACTCACAGACATGGACATTCGGCTTGCCTCTATGAATCCTGATCAACCAATTCATTATAAATTTGCTTATAAGCTATATTTTACTCCGCATAGACTTTCATTTTGAAAACGATTCCCAGCCTGGTCTGCTCCTTGTGCACCCTCCACAGCGGAGTTTACTTTTTTACATTACAGCCATTTTGTTTTACGCATGCTATGGGAATGCCCGAGGGTAGGACAATTCTGGAAGACGGTTTCCTCTAAACTATCCTCTGTGACATTTGTAATTATTCTATGTTTACTAAGATTACTACTCTTAAATTAGAAACTGCATTTGACGGACCTGAATCTTCCGTCCTGTCAAACTCGTATTCTGTTGGCTAGCCTCCCAGCCACCAGGAAATGATAGCTTTACATTCCCACACACTTTACCATGTCATTAATTGATGCTAATATTTCTGGATGTTGTACAAATGGAGCAATCTACAACACGTATTAGCGGAGCCAAAGAGGAGAATGTTAATATGTGGGCGACTACGGCTACTAAGCTTAAAAAATTTCTATATTGAACGTGAAATTGTTAGGTGTAATGATGTAATTCCCAAGATCCTATGGGAGGGGAGGGGGGTGTGTGTGGATATTATGTATTCTGTATATGTTTTTGCTTGCATGTCCCCTTTCATTTGCGAAACAAAAAAAATGTGATAAAAAAAAACATGTTCTTCAGCCTGTACAGAATTGATTGAACTGGGAAGGTAGTACAGCATTTATGTATATGTCTATGTATGTACGAATGTGTGTGTATGTGTATGGTTCTATAGACACGGGTGACAAGGACGGTTGCCTTGGCGCCGTTCGCAAAATTCACGCGTTGAAAAATTTAGTCACTAAGTAACTGCAGGTATGTTCCAGTAAACAGAAAGGAAATACCACGTGTGCTTTAAAAGATGCCTCTGATAAATGATATGCTGTGTTATTTTTTTAACAGTGCTCTGCTCATTGCTTTACTTACTGTAACTTAAACAAGACCTGGGTGACAAGATGGACAGCAGCCACCATTACGGAACAGCAGCCACCATTACGGAACAGCAGCCACCATTACGGAACAGCAGCCACCATTACGGAACAAGAAACCACTCAAGTTGATGGGAACTAGATGATTTTCCAATAAAAGCAGTTCTGCCCGCATTATTTTCAAATTGAAACCATGTGTCCTTTTCCACAACAACCCTGTGCAATGTAACCTTCATGCCAGCCAGCATGGCTATTTGTTTTCTCCTTTTGTTGTTTTTTTTTTCTCCCCCTTGTCGAAGAAGACACACAAGATGATTCATTCCTCCCTCCTTTTTGACAAAGACAAGGACAACTACCAATTTGTATAGAGCAAAACCATAATAACTCACATTTCAGTTTGGTTGTTTTCAGAATCTCAATGCTTACATTAAAATGCGATTTCAGATCTGGCTTTGAAACCCTCCTTTAGGAATCAATTGCCTTAGCACAACAAACATAATGAAATAGAACAATGGACAAGAACAGTGGGGAGGCATTTATGCAATCTCAGTCCAGTTGCCAAGTAACATTTGCGGAAAAAATACGAGCCTATAGCTCACATGACGCAGTCGACACTGAGTTTAAAGCACGAGAAGCATTTTAAGCAGAACCTTGTGTAGCATGAATGGCTTTTTTCATGTTTTCTTTCTCCTCAAACAGCATTAAAGATTTGCTCCAAACTGGGAAATCTGGATGCACTTTACTCTCTTGGCCCCAAAAAATGTACAGACAGATATCTGCCATGGCATAACTAATTACTGAACAATGTCAGAATGCTGAGGCCATCTGTTTGTGTTCATGTCATGTATGTTTTAAAATGTGTCATCGAATAAAATCCAAACTTTACCTCACAGATTATATTACAATTGAAAATATACTCTATGTATATAAGGGCGGCAGTGTGGTATAATGGTTAAGGAACTGGGTTTGTAACCGAAAGATTGCCGGTTCGATTCCCAGGTCGGACACTGCCGTTGTACCCCTGAGCAAGGTACTTCACCTGCATTGCTTCAGTATATATCCAGCTGTATCAATGGATACTATGTATAAATGCAAAAAAAAATGCTGTGTAAGTCGCTCTGGATAAGAGCATCTGCTAAATGCCTATAATGTAATGTAATATGTGCATACATACATAGAGTAAATAGTACACATGTATACATTGGTACGCTCTGTTTCAGTTTTTTTTTTTTTAAACTGTAGTTGTTGTGAGATGTTAAGACGGCCACCCATTGTGTTAAAGTCTTAATTGGAAGGCTCAGAATGTATTCCTCAGTGGTGTAAAGTGTGGAAAGTTTACTCTCAAAACCAGCTAATATGCATGATAAACCGCTGTGCACCACCTTGCTCAGGAATAGCAACTAGATATTATGATAATAATGATTATAAGTGGTATGTCTTTTAAAAATGTAAAAGTGTTACAAGACTTATCCAAGTTATTAGGTGTATGTTATGTTCAGCCATTGCATCTCCCTTTCCTTCTCGTTCTCTTCAAGGCTACGCTTGCTTGCGTGCTTATAGAGTCATCCCTGGGAACTGGGCAGATTAAACCACAACGGAGCGAAAAAACTAGTCAGCCACCAGTGAACCCTTGCTTTCTGTACTGAGAGTCCACTTCAGCTGTGGCCAACTAAAAATAAAACTTTGTGAAGGGTCTGTCCCAGCTGTAATAGAGTCAGGGAAATTAAATAGTTAATTTTCCGTACAATGAGTAACCATAATGAGTGGAATGGGGACGAGCTATGGGAATTCCTGCGACCAAAACGTAGATGTATTTATAGCATTCCCTGAAAGCATCCAACAATGGGTTTAGCTGTACCAGATGCTGCCTCTACGTGAATTACATTAACTGTGCGCTAATTACCATGGTTCCCAAACTTAAGATGAAGGAGGCCAAAACTTGTGCTGTCTTGAACCTGCTTTTTATTATCGAACAGATGTGTCCATTTAAAGAGAGGTCGCCCTTCTGCAGGCCGTTCCCTTGATGGCAGCTAAAGTGGAATCATGCTGTATGCTGGAAGATCATCCCGTCGCCGCAACATCCTCCATTGGTCAGCAGAGAGAAGATTAGCAGCCAGCCACAGCTTCTTTTAACACTGCGCTAGACCAGCTGAGCTGTGCACTCATCCGGTGCTGGCAGAGAAGCAACACATTTACCAGGGGGGTCACTATTGCGCAACGAGGTGGGGGAATACCCTGTCTACTGTGATCTTCCCTCCTCTGTGATGCTGTGACCAATGACACACTGCCCGCTGGGACTCCTGAGATCAGGATTCATGATCAGGATTCATGATCAGGATTCATGATCAGGATTCATGATCAGGATTCAGTTTTGGACCCTGGGCCACATCACTGCACAGAACCAAGAACCTGTTTGGCTGTATGTACTACTCAAGACGTTTATTTTCCTCTGGAGAAAATAAGGTTTACAATGTAATGCTCAAAAGAAGGAAAAAGCCTTTGAAATCCTTTGAAATACTCAGGCTGGTGTAGTCTACGGACCAAACGCGTCGCTGACGGCACCGTGTTGTGTGTGGCTTGTAGTCCATAGCCCAGCACTTTGTAAGAGTTTGTACACTCTTGTTTAAAAGTACAACCTTCTACATATACAAGGTTTGCTCTCTTTTCCCTTTTTTAAGATTTGCTTGCGATGTGGTTTACAATGTAATGCTGCCACATTGTGTACAGTTGCATTATATCATCTACAATCAAGTACAATAAAAGACAGCTACACACATGTCAAAAGAAGTCAGCGGATCCTGCTTCCATCTTGCAAACTTCCTAATGACAAAATAATTCAAAACAGCTGAAAGGCATTGAGTAGTTCAAAGGTAATTTGCGAGGTCACCTACTCTATCTCCACTGGCGATAATCACGTACACCCCCAAATAAAGACTTGGTCCTCCAGCGAAAACAGATGCTGTCACTTTCTTTAGTGCAAGCTAGCACGGCTGAAATCTAAAGTGTTTGATTGCCCTGCCTATATCAACAGTATGTCTAAAATGTTCACTGGAAATGAAACAAGCTCTGCCCTGGGCAGGACAGTTATCAGGAAAGTGTAAAAAGGTATGCACAAAGCCATCCATTTACATATACGCAGGCTTCTGTCTGCAGAAGTTTCCAGAACATGTTTCAATACTGGCAGTAAAACACTGCGCTGAAGACTGTTCATTGTTCAAAACCTGGAATAGGACTCGGGGAAATGATAGTGCTCCTTTTCATCTAGACTCGAGGTGTAATTTTGGATTAGGCCTTCCCCAGAGGAGGATCATGGGTAATTAGTCTGTGCCTTACGATTATTTTTGAATACTATTCCCTCGCCATTGGCTGGACTCCCAGCCACCAAAGTAAACAGGACTCTCGCAGGGGAAGCATGCACATTCTTATTTACAGAATTTCATTCAAAATACAGTATTCTTTTTGTTGAACCCCCTTGGCTACGGTCCAAAAATAAAATTAAAAAAATATACACTGTATAAATATACACTGTTTTTAACCATTCCAACTTCACCAACCCCCCCCCCCCCCACTTTTTTTTTAAATGACTCAGAAAATGTAACTTAACATTCATTCAAACCCTGTTCTCAGAAACTACTTTGACTGTAACAAAATCCTCCTTTTGAAAGAAATCACTACATTAATATTGAGATTTCTGTGCTTAGGCTTAGGCAATAGCAATATCCACATTCCAGATTAGACCAGCGCATACCCGTGTTAAGTAAAATCATGGAATGCCAATTACATGAGCAACACTTACAATAAATGACACTTTTCATTACTGCCCGAAAGCCAAAATCACTCCGTGTACATAGAACCAGAGCTCTCAGTAACATAATGAGGCCCGCTATTTACTTCCAGAGGGTTCATAAGTTTTCACTTTTAACATGCATGGTCACAATTATACTTTTTCATGTAGTAATAATAATTAAAGCACATTCATTTGTAATCACTGTGCATTTTTACAACTCCCATTCAATGATTGAAAAACCTATAGGCCTATATACTGTAAAACAATGTCAGGCCATATCGCCCAGCCCTACTTTTAATAATTAATTTGTTGTTGTTTCAGCTGAGATTATATTCATTATTTCATTAACTTTCCTTGATATCTACAGAAAAAGTAAAACAACACAGGAAACTTTACATTACATTACAAGCCTGTTGGAAAGAGTCAGCCCGGCATACAAGCACACACATTTGCACACATAAGCACACAGTTTCCATTGTCACTGCTCTGAATGCACGTTTTAAGTATGTGATCTTATAGTCCGTGTTAAGCCAAAGCCTTGTTCAGCATATGAATGAAAGGGTAGTATTTTTCTACCTTAAAAAATGTCTTCCCCTCTTATCGTCCCCATAGCAAAATGTTCAATGTCAAATCAACTCAGGTTGAGTCCTCTTACCTCGAATAGAAGTATCTTGCTCCATATCTCCGACTATGATTTCCCTGCTTAGCTGACCTCTCAGGATCCTTTCAACTTGCCAGTTGTGTGATGGTTACCACCTGTTTTGTGGTTCATCTGTTTGTTTTGAGGGCTTGCATCTTTTTCTTGTTACAAACAAATTTATGCTAAATGTCCCAACTGTGGTTTGCTGGATACTTAATTGTCCAACTCAATTTCCCTTGATCTTAAATGTGCCCAGCACAGCCCTCAATAATGAGCTCATCAATGCTGGATGCCTTCATTAACACTAGTCAGGCTACTATTAATGCTAGTTACTACTAAAATTAGTGTTTATTACCACCACAGTATCGCAACATAGCTTGAAAATGGATTAGCTCTCGGTGTTCTGCCATGGCAAACACGTTATGGTTCTACAAAGTTGCATCTGTTGAGCTTCTTGAATTGTAGTTTATGACCAGAGCACGCCATCTCCACCTCGGTTCCATAGGAATACAGCCTACATACTTGGGTTGGCTACATAGGCTACCTTGCTGTTTAACCTTCTAAAACCTTTGGAAGGTCCCTATAGGGGACATGGGTCTCTTATATTAAGAACCATATTCCACAATGCTGAAATTTACACTGCAAGGGACATTCATTCAAGGGAATTCCTAAAATTTGTACAAAAGAGCTCAGGCAAACTACAGTAAGAAATATCTATTGTGTGAAAGTTTTATTCTATTGAATTTAGAGACAAATGTTACGTCATTTGTTATGTTACTTTTCACTTCTCGTGGCAAAGACCTCAAGGAAATATTTCTAAATATGCCTTTTCTGTTGGTTTCATTCCTTAAACATTTTTCACATTCCCAATGGAGTTATCCTTCACTCCGGAGTATTGCTTCTCTGGTAAGGGTTAGTTCCCAAAAAGAAGATTTGGTATGCAGTATATTCTGTAAGTCATAGGCGTCCTTTCCACCAGGGAAATGTCTGAGAAGGCCTTATCTGTTCCCCCCAATGTTACATTGAAACTGGGCCAGGTATAGGCAGGACACTGTCCCTCGCCCCCAAACTACAGAAATATTAAAGACAAAGTGTGTTCGCTTACTTCCCGATTTTCACAAACAAATGTGAACACGGCGTGAACTTACAGTAATATCCAAGTCATGATGAAATGTCTATTGTACACAAACAACACTCAGTTCAACAAACATATCCGCTTCTTGGTTCCTCACTTTTAAAAATTTACAATAGACTCCGTACATGTGAAACTGGTCACCATGTCTAGCTAAGTGTTATTGTGTGTATAAAGTGCATAGGCCTACGTGGGTTTAATTGACAGTAGCTAGTGTAGCTATGTAGCCACAGTAGAGCTATAGGTCATGCAATATGTTTATGACAGTTTGCAGCAGCCTATTATCGCAAGTCCAGTATAAAGCCCAGCGTTTGAGTCAGTGTAATCCTCTGTGTACTGAGAACATTGGCTTGCAATAAAAGCAACGAGTGAATCCGCCTGGTCTGTCTTTAGATGCGGTCGCTACAATATAATTTTACTCATGCATAGGTGTCAACCTCTGGAAAGAGAGCCCTTATTTTTCATGTCTGCAAAACTGTATAAATTCACCAAAAACCGTATAGAACATTATCTATCGATTATCTATTAGAATCACTAGCCACAACAGTTATTTGTGTTATGTCCGGTGAGAACAGGAACCCAATAGCAGGCAGGAATGAACAAAAACGATGTTTTATTCCAGAAGGAACAAAATCACAGTCCAGGGGGAAGTCAAGACAGGCAGGGTTCATACACGGGAAGGCACGGCAGAGGTACAAAATCAGAATCCAGTAGCAGGGTAGCGAGAACACGGACTGAGGTCGAAGCCGGGAAATCAATGACACGAAAAACAAACCAAAGAACAGACCACAAAAACTCAAACAAACTCAAAACTAACCTAAACTCGAAACTCAGAACAGACTCGGAAAACAGATAACTAACACTCGAAACACAGAAAACAAAAACTCGGAACAGACTCGGAAAAAACAGATAACGAACTCGGGGAACTTACAGGCAACAGACAAAGCTACAACTAGGTATATTAGAATGACGAACTCGCGACGAGGAACAAAGACAGCAGGTATAAATGCATGTGTAGACAGGTGCAAACACTTAGCTCGAGAATAGCAGGAAATGGAAAAAGCGAGAGAGCTGAGCCACGTAACAAAGCAATTAGTAATTCGTTAGTAATTATCCTATCCTAGCCCTGTCGTTAGTAAATTAGTTAACAAGACAATGACTGGATACGTAAGGAAACACTAAACAGCTGTGGAAACGTGATGAAAACTAAATTGTTAGTTTGTGTTAGTAATAATTCTATTAAACCCTGACGTTAGTAGATTAGTTAACCACCCCATGTTTAGCCAGTTAGTAATTAATAAGTCCTATATAAATGTTAGTAGTGCAGGGTAATACAAACGAAGTGTACAGAAACGAAAGTAAAACTCCGTGAGAGGGAGCGAGAGATACAGCACAGAACGCAAGGCTGCGGAAAACATGGAAAAATGTATGCTACCGAAACTGACAATACTATACATGACAGAAATACATAACAAACTCAGAACATGACAATTTGTCTGATTCAAGTTTATTTAATATATTTCTGTATTTAGCTTTTCACATAATGACTGTGTCGCAACAAATTCATTAAGGTTCTCATTTTAAAGCACCCCAGACACCCCAGTTGACTGACCCCGCACACTGACAACCCAGTGCAGAAGAGAGATGCATAGATACAATTTTCTAAATTATGCAATAGTCGTGTTGTTATGCACTTTTAATGCAGTTTTGCAATCTTACTAGCCTACATAACAGCTTTGATAGCATAAGTAGGCAACGTTAGCATTAATGTAGCCTACATATGGTTATAAAATTAGCTCTCATCTTAATTTTAATAGTTTTCTAGTAACAGTTAACATTAAGTTAGACTGGTTATTTTACAATTAAACGTAGTACCTTAGTAAACGTAGTAGCTTCATTAAATTGAGTCATCCACCACATGAATAAGTCATGGAACATTATCTAATTATCAAAATTGCATAAACATTAACATTGTCCAGTCATAACCATTTAACTGTTCGCTTGGTTAATTAACGTTAGATAGTTGTTAGGTATCTTGTGGGCTACTGCGTCTTTGTGGTTCGTTGTAATAAAGTAGCTACATTACAGTCCTGATGCTGCTATACTTGCTTTCCCCGCAGCCTCAGAAATCGAGAGTAGCAGTGACAGGGAGAAATAAAATGTGATTGCTGCGTTTGAATTAATTATGTTGAAAAACATTTGAAAACAAAATATAGAAGAAAACAAAATATAGACTAGATTTCTCATATCTTAACCTTATATGCCCGCGAACCTTCGAAAAGGTGGAAACCCATACAGGCAACCCATATAGCTATGGGTTGACAGTGAGTAGCCTATCCATTTCAGGCTTCGACAACACAGGCTAGAGAAAACAGGTTATTGTCTATTGTTTGTATTGACAGAATCTGCTTTGTTCACGTTCGTATATGTGCTAGAAGTGTCATTTTGAGTCCGGTTTAGCTGCACTATAGAAGTGAATGGAGAGCGACAAATACCCTATTCTAGATTATCACCCCAGGGGAGCACAGAGCAACTAATGAACATATTTCA
Source organism: Ilyophis sp. 1 JC-2022 (assembly GCA_022702515.1). Lineage (NCBI taxonomy): Eukaryota > Metazoa > Chordata > Actinopteri > Anguilliformes > Synaphobranchidae > Ilyophis > Ilyophis sp. 1 JC-2022. Next base: position 26,160,890 of record CM040395.1, on the reverse strand, counting down.
CCACCATTTGGACATCATGGCCAGGTAACTACACAACCCAAAGTTCTACCAAAGTTCAGTTGGCGATTAAGTTATGCGTTTTCCGTCCTCTTGGTGTCATAATTTTTCCCCCTGTAGCCTTTGAGTTTTTGAGAAGAATGAAAGTCTCGACACAGTAACATATGGATTTTTTGTAAGATGATTATTAGCTAGTTAGTATGGTTAAAGTTTTTGCAGTTTTTGGCTGTAGCAATGCTTGCTATCTAGCTAGTCGGCTAGCAAACTCCAAGCCCAGTGATCGAGTCAAGAAATCTGTACATATTGTAGACCTACATAACGTAGCTTACTACATTCTGAGCTGCCGTTCTTACTACATTCTGAGAGAGGGGCAGGTAAAAATAAAAAAGACTCCTAACCAAAACATGGTCATCATGGCACAGGCTGTCACACTCACGTCATGAAACTAGGCTACAGAGAAGCCATGCAAATGTTACATTAGGCTACATACTTAACCTTACTCTGGAGAAACAAATCCCGTTCGAAAAAGGAATATAGCCTATAGGTTACATAATTTTCCATATTATCATACTATAACAATGACATAACTATGTAACTAGCTGAACTTATTAGTAGTAGGCTAATGTTGCATTTTTATACTATAATATTAACAAACTCAAATGCCCTTCGGTCGTTTTGTTTCTGCAATCCAAAACAGATGTGACATAATCATCCAGTTTTTTCCCCATTCTACTGTACTAGGACTCACATGGACTGATATGATGTAGATCCGTTTAGAAGGCATGTCTGCTGAAATGTCACAGCAGTAAATCTCATTCTTATTTTGGGTGTCTAACAAGCCAGATGCAGAAATGTATGGCTAAAGCCCAATGCAGCCATGTTAAATAGTTGGCAGCAGTTTTACGTAGGGAAATAGTGAAGTGCTTTACATTGAACTACTAATGAGGCTCGAGGGTTTAAATTCTGCATTCATTTAATTAGTAGTACCCATAGCAAGAGGAAAAATATAATGGGGAAAAATGTCCAAGATAATCCAATATGCATTTGAACACAAACAAACAGGCTATTGCTACATTAATGCACATATACCTTCAGTAACATACCTGCCAATTCTTTTTATGTCTGTACATAATTGATTCCAATAAAATTTACATTACATTGCATTACAGGCATTTAGCAGACGCTCTTATCCAGAGCGACTTACACTATTTAAAAACATTTTTTTTACACACTATCCATTTTCACAAATAACTGTAAAAAAACACAAATTTTACTTTGATGTACTCAACATGCGTTATACTGTTTATAGTGTGGGGTGGATAATGGAGGGGATATTCCTTTTAGACAAAGAGATCAATCAGTCAATGATCAATCAATCATTGCTGTTTGCTCCTTTTTGCCGAGCTCGACGGTCGTAGATAATTGATATTTTGAATGACACAATTGAAATGATTTCAGTTAGCGGCAAACAATGACACAGATCAAATCAGAGAAGATAAAGAGGGACTATTTTTAGCCTGAGACCACTTTGTGACAGTGCTTGTATCTTGTTTGAATGACATTGTCCTGATAAGGCTCCATCTCTTTAAACAGTCAGGTCAAATTTATCAGGCTTTTCTGTGTGTGTGTGTGTGTGTGTGTGTGTGTGTGTTCCTCTTTGAACTGCTTCATCTTGCACTGCCACAAACAAATAAATAGTCACATTGCTGTCAGTACAGATGTAAACCTTGGCGAGTGAACCTTAGAATATATTATAAGTGCATATTCAGCACAGCATTAATTACTGTGAGTTATTTTTTTTCTCATTTTTAACAGTGACTGGATGAGGTTGCCTGGATTCAGCGTATCTGGTTATTAACTCCAGTACTCCCTAGCAATGCAGCTGATTGACCTGCATCATGTAACCAACAAGCTATAGTCTAAATGCTCCCAATCTGAAAACGCCTGAAATATCTTTTGGCAGGATCAGAAATAGCCCAACAGACTATGGGCCTGAGCCTCAATGCATAGACATTCTCAACTCATAAGATTAGAAGTCTTCAGGGGGACATTCAAGTTTACTACAACATGATAAGACTTGGCTTGATAAACTGAACTGAAACAAGCTCATATTTCACCGTTGGAATATTCCTGGTTGGAAATTCTTGCCTATTTGAAATGCAGTGCGTTGCCACACCAACCCGCTACCGCTTCAATCTCATCTCTCTAAAGTCACACGTTACACGCTGCAAAGCTGAGCATCTCACGACACACACCACAGGTTTGACTCGTCTTAATGTCTTTTTAGTACTTATTAATCCTAGTTAGTGTTTGATGATGTCAGTGTTGCAGGCACAGACACAGATGGGATGTTTCTCAAAGGCCAGGTGGGGTGGGAGAACAGAGGGCTGATCTATGTCTGCCGCCGCTATCTAAACTTGGGATGCCTTCAGGACCTTGGACAGTGGCAGCCTCACCTTTAGTCTTGCACAGCTGGGGCCGATTAAAAATCAGCCCAGGTATTTCTTGCTGCCTTCATCAGGCTAGTTAAAAAAGGCACCCAGGTGATCCACGGCTATTTTATCCCTGAAGAAGGTACTGATACCGTGTTGTTTTTTATTATTAAGCTGTACAACTGATAACATGTCCAATATAACTTAAAAGAGCGTGTTCCATTATTATTGTTTCGTTAAATGTTCATATCATGCACCTAGTCACACTGCGTTCTTTTCAGGATGGCTGAATATATTGGTTAAATATAAACTCTGGTTACTCCTATGACTTCTATGATTGCCATGATAGCACAGAATAATGGACATAACCTACACACCATTAACACATTGTTTGATTCTTTTTCTCAACAAATAATTTCACAGTACAATGAGTCAAGCACTACTTGTTTACGATATGTGCAAGGTCTTTACTCACTTCACACAAGCACAATAGTGTTGGAATTGGAGGTTATTTATAAGTGAAACCCAACTGCCCTTCAAAAAGAGCTGATTTATACCTCAGCAACACAAACGACATTTCCCCACAAACATTCTCATCTGAGTAAATACTGCAGATTCTAAGCTCCAAGCGGATTATGGATTAATAGAGACGACTGCAGTTTAGACAGTTATTAATGTCATGGAGTAAATCCTTGATCAGATGATAAACGCAATTTCTACACACTTTAACACACTCACTTGCAGCTGTTTTTGGAAAAATTGGATACAGACGGATATAATATTATACGGCACATGTATCATACTGTTCATATTAAATAATTTTGCAATTTTTGTGACGATGCACCTGCAATTCAGGCTCTGACCTCTTTGGAACTTGAATATGCTGATTATCAAAGTGTCTTTTATAGCTCACACATACTACTCTTTGGCATTCAACTTGTGTAGCTGTGTAGCTGCCTTTTTAATTGTGATTTAGTTACTTTAAATGTAACTCCTTCATGTAGTCTCCACAATTTTTTGTCCAACCCCAAAATATTAAATCATTTAGTGCCATTTTACACAATATGGCTTCAATGTGTTGTTTTACATTTTGGAAGATAAACAAAAATCCAGTTTTGTCATTTAAAAACTTATATTTTATATATTTTTTTAACATTATCGTTTTTCTGTCCGAATGTTTTTTTTTCAGAGAACTGAAAACATTAGCTGCTGAGCGCTCTGATTATATTTGGAGGGTAATGCTATTTGAGATTGGCTCAAGGCAGCTACAGTTTTCCTTAATCATATTTGAATTTGGAACACTATACAGGAATCAGTCAAACCTGCCACTATGAGGGCAGATGCGAATAAATAAAACCAAAACAAAACCATCCGAGATGTATGTTGCACCATACAGGCCTTGTGTGCTAAAGTAACTGTGAGTTTTAATTGTGAACACCAACTTTTTTAATTAGTTGAAGAATTCAAATAAATATCCTCAAATAATGCATTACATACTCAATCAAAATAAGCTGTTTGGAAAGCAGCTTGACTATTAAGAAAAATAATTCTATAGGTTTCAGTCTGATTTCAATGTTTAAAGTAAAATCTTAAATGAAATTGTCAAGTCTTTCTATAAAATGTTTATTCTTCTAATGTTTAGATAATGGCTCCTAGTACATCAGAAGTTAATTTGCTTGCTTCTGTATCTTCAGCTCGTAGCTTGGTAATGGCAAGCAGCTCATTGTGATTTTAACTTTCAGTGGAAACATCTCCATTTTCAAGTGGTGTCACAGAATAGTAATTGACCAGCTAAACTTTGCTTTACGTAACAAATTTATATTATTTGGAGTCTGAGAGCGTCAACAATTTAAGTTCCTTGTCTCCTGCCTGATGGCTACCCCTTGTTAGCGTACGCGTTCTGATTTTCATTTCTTATAATAATCCAAGTATAATATTCAAATAATAAATAATGCCAGATGTGCTTCAGCCCAGCTAATAAAAGAGGACTAAATAGTTGCTTCACAGTCAGTCCAAGATGCTCTACTGAATAACTTCAAACGGACTAACCTGAAATAAGGAGAACTGGAGCCCTCAAAGCTCACATACAATAGCTTTACTGACAGTGACAGTGAATGATGCTACAACAGCTGGGACGTCTCCCATATCCCTGTGATGTCATCCGGGTAAGGATCCTTCTGTATGTATCATATCCAAACGCTTATTGACATTGTTTCTGAAAACTGAAATGATTTGAAGTTCCATTGGTACAAATGGCACGTAATGCATCTAATATCAACAGCTCATTCGTTATATTTCCTCAGTCAGTCACATATCACAAAACTAATCACGATACCATTTTCGCTGATACTTTCATATTTGTAGATACTACTATACACAAGGCAGAGATACCAAATAAAAAGTAAACTGGCCATATAACCAAGGCCATATTTACACATTTGCTTCCAGCTCGTATTAAACTTTAACCGTATCAACATGAGGCCCTGCCGTGTTCAGCCGTTTTGATTTGATTTGCTCCAGTTGCACCGCGATTTGTATCTCCGGGACTCTTTCAGCGGTTGGGTCTCTTGGCGGAATAACCGCAAAACGTGTGACGTTCTGCTACAGGTCGCACTTCATCACGCCCGTGATGGATAATATTCAGATAACATTTACATTGCTAAATGTAAAGCTTCTGCATTTTGCAAAGACAAGTACATGTTTGTCTCTGTACTTTTTTTTGTTGGTCATTTGCCCTTCTTTGCACCATGGCAACACTCCCTTCCTTGCACCATGGCAACACTCCCTTCCTTGTTGTTGGCCTGTTTTCAAACTCTGATCCCAAGGGTTTTTTAATCCTTTTTCTTTTTCTTTTTTTACAAAAAGAGAGGGAATCTTGAAAATTATAGCTCTGCGAAGTCTTGTTTTTAACGGCTCGCCCGCAATCTGGAAAAAAACACGAATATGTTACTTTTGACATATCGCGCCATATAAATACTTTCAGATGACTGAGTTGCTTGGATATTAAAAACTCTATGAGTCAGTGCCGCTCTTCTTCAACTGTGCAATTTGCATTTGATGGCAAAAACCACAAGCCACAAGAGGAGTTGTCCTTTGGAAATGCCTGTGAACCGCATTCTGACTGAAGGCAGCATTCAATTCTTAATTATAGCCTCTCTTGGCCAGATATGTCTGAAGAACAACATTTTCATTTTAAATGGAAATTTTGTGTGGTCTTGTGTACGCATGCACACCATTAAGCCAAAAGTGGCCAAAAGTTCTCCTTCTTTTTTTTTGACAACACTTGAATTTTCTCGTTCTATAAGTATTTTCAATATAGCGCTTAGTTCTCTTTCACTGCTGCATTTTAGCAGGCAAGAGAACATTTAAATTTGTATCAAAAACTTAGAAAATGCTAAAAGGTTATTACTTCATAATATCCAAATGGACTTTGCTCAACTGTCAATTAATCTGAGCGGGAGAAAAATGCAGGTTTCAGCCCAGCTTTAGGCTGTAATTTTGTGCATTTGTAAAATGTATGTACTATAATTCATCATATAGGAAGAGTGATCTCTTTGCATATATCATAGCATTATTTAGGTATGGATTTAAAATATTTTTAAAAATAATTTTCCATAAAGAGCTTTCTATTTTTGGAAATGTATGATCAAAAATAGTTTTGCCTATTTTGTTTTCCTGTGAAGCTAATGAGTTAATGCTTCAGCTAACAATCTAGAAAATCTGTCTGATATTCACTAAAGTTGATTTTAAATAAATATTAATGTAAGGCTTATTCAATTGCACTATAAACATTTGAAATTTTTCTGTATCTATATGCATATACTCAGAAAAGTTCCAAGTGTTTACAGTGAAATTTAATAAGCCTTACATTAATATTTATTTTAAATCAACTTTAATCAACACCTGTGACACTGAATTGAAGTTATTGTCTCATATTGGGAACAATGATGTTTATTAATGCATTATATCTTAGTACGTGAAAGAGTTATAATTTTTTACAAGTTGTTCACACATGCCTTGTAACTGGTCTGCTACTCACACTAAAATCAGGAGTCGGATTCTCCACCGAGTCAGTGGTAGAGGAATGGAAGAGCTCGATTCCGGGAAATGAGCTGAAAAACCTGATTGTTAACCTGTTTATCTGGTAAACGTAATCTGTATGAATTCAATTTACCAGTGTTGGGTTTGTACCACTTGCATTTTTAGTACAAAGTTTATATTTTGTCTCATCTGGCCACAAAACCTCACTTTAATGTTTTCTTGGAAACTGCATGGAATATGAGGTTTTTCCAGTAGTGCCTTCCTTCTTGACACTGCCACACTGGCCAATTTTGTGGAGTGATCAGGATGTTGTTGGCTTATGGACATTTATTCCTCAGCCATTGAACTATGTGGCTCTTTCAAAGTCACCAGTGGCCTCACAGCGGTTTCCTTTGCCTGTAGTGTCTACTAAGCTCACTTACATTTGCATTCCTATGTGTGCAGTTAGCAGACACTCCAGTGTACATTTCAGAATAGGGCACATGACTTCAAAAGGAGACCAATGTCTGGCTTCAATCAGCATCTGTCCACATCCGTGTCACTCAAAATTCTACTCTTTTTTTTTTGACGTTGTATCAACAAATCAAAATCGATTTGAAAAAAAAAAGTTTTTCCAATGCAAAAATAAAGTGCTCACATTCATTTGTAAGTCAGTGCTAAAGTACAGATGTTGATCTAGTACAGGCCTAATTTATTACATATCCAATCAAAATGCTCTTTCCCTCATTGTAATACATATTCACTTTTTTCCTGAAAGGAATTTCGACTGGCAGTTGGGCATGTATATTTAAGCTTGTATTCCTGACGATTAATCATTAATGCAGTACCTTGAAGGGGATGTAACAAAAAAGTAATGAAAGAGAAGGCAGGTGTTTCACATTACATCCTAACCTACAGCTGACAGGATAATGGACTAAATAAAAATGCATACTGCAAAGATGAATTGCATTTGTATAATTTAGGTAATTGAATTGTAGATAATATGGTACTGAACCAATCAAAACAAGTGATTGAGCAGCAATTTCCCTTGAATGAGTTGAAAGATTTGGCTCCAAAGTATTTTTTTGTTTTTTTTTTAACTGAAGACGTTGGCAAGACAGCATATATTAACTTTTTACTCTGTCTAAAATAGACAGGTATTGAGTGCGAGATACCTTGCGATGGAGAAGGTTTATTCTTTACTGAATAGTGCTTTCCATTAAAATGACTTGACAGTTTTAAGAAAAAGTAGATCTCCAGTTTCCACGTAATGTTTAGCAGTAAAAGGAAGCTTTCTGACAAACCGATTGCCAGTTGAACATTTCCTTCTGGCGTTTTGCTAGAAGTGACACCAGCAATTCAGCGCTCGTAGAAATTACTATAATAATCTAGAGTAATAATCCCTGCATTTGTCACTGAGGATTTGTATCACCTTGGGGCTTGAAAAAGTCACAGGCGTGATTCACGGCTTTTGCACGGTAGTTTCATAAATGCTAATGTTTCCACACAATCGTTTTCCCTGGGTTTTGTTTCCCCACTGTACCGTCCCATGCACCTGGGCAAATAGAGAGTTATTGTAGTGAGCAGGCCTAACATTCACATCAGATACAGCAACGTATCACAAAGCTTTAGCGATAAGGAACAGACAGTTCCAGAGTCCTCAAAGGCAAAAGATTTGACAAGTATGCAGTATACTTATACTCAAGTAAAGGTCAATGTGAAAACATAATTCATAATTCATAATCAGTGAAAGTAATTCAGGCCTGAGCTTGCAGCTTTTTTTTGCAAGTAAAAAAGGGGCGGGCCTACAGGGGTGGCCATCTGAAATCTGATAGGCCACCCCAAGTGTATGGGGTGTAATGCAAATTGTGTGGGAAGCTTTAAGGCAGTGTGTTATTTAAAAATGAAGCGTCAGCTAATTCCCCCTGGTCCACAAACACTCTCCCCATACCCTCCTTTCTTCTTTATGTCCTGTATTCAATAAACCTTTGTGTTAAACATTGATTAGCATATGAATGCAAGCGTTACATGAACACATTGTTGAATTCGCCAAACTGAATTTGTGAAGAAAACCTACAGATAAAATTTAATTTGCGAGTTCAAATTAAGGTCACATTTTGATTGAATCCAGGGCAGTACCTAAATGAACATCTCAAGATTTCATTTAAATTAAATTAAATTCTGCATTACAAAGGTCATGGGTAATTGAATATATACGTCTTTGTAGGGTACATGTACAATCCCGGACTGTGGTGACAAGAGAGAGTCAACATGTGCTTCTCATATACTGTAGGGCTAACTTTTTTTTTTTACCACTGCATCAATATCAGGGGACCCTAAACAGGAACAGGTTTTTTTTTTTCACACAAACCACTAACACTAGTGTCCCTTCAATCTCGGGAGAGGGATGCTGAAATAATAGGCCTTGTATAAGCCAGGCAGCTTAACCAGGGTTGGGAAAAATTGAAGCAAAAAAAGAAAAGAGATTAGTGCTCTACATTTTACTCCATACTTTCTTTTTTCTTTTTTTTTAACATGCAGAATATACACATGAGGTACGACTAGAAGTATGAAGTCTCGCTTTTCCAGAGATAAAACAACATATCGTCGATATTTTAACATACAAGAGAGGCCTAATTCAACATTTGTCCTGGACTTTGACTTAAATAAATGCAAGTGCTATGCTTTATAAAATGCATACAGATCCTTAAATACTAAACCATGGTAAAGAGGGGGTGAGCATCCCTGAATTTAAAATGGTGCCTCTCTGGTTAGCATTCTTTGCAGATTTGCTGTTATTATTTGCAGGCTTCTTATTCTCATGCACAAACTCGTGTGTCAATATTCAGTTTTCATCGAAGGCTGAACAAAGCAGAATTGGAAAAATAGGGCCCGGTACAATTTGTGATTCTAACGGAATGTTCAAATTTGTTTTTTAAATGGTTAAGAAATACACATTTCCTTAAACTACACCCGAAACTGCAATTAGGAGACTATTGACATATTTAGGGAATCTAAATTCAACAGCTCTGGACTGAAATCAGTGACTTAAAAAGCAGAAAAATATATACGTACACGTGCATACATCCATGTCTGATCTAAGGACATGTTTGGCAAGTGGAAATAGAACCTCCACTTGACGCCGAGTCTCTAACAAGAAGCCATCCTCTATAACCTTATTAATAGGAACAAAAATGAAAAGACCGTCTCCTATAATAGCCAAGTGGTGAAAATACAGCATCCTGGTAATGGGGAAGTGGTAGCTATCTTACATATTTTACCACTGTGGCAAAATTTGATACTGAAAGATTTTATCAAGTAACATCGTATTTGGAAAATTAGAGTGGCGCAGCAAGGAGGCACTTTTGAAATAGACCAGTAAGACCACAACTGAACGGAAGGACCAAAAGTTGGCAAAAGTTCATAAATATTCTACAGCCCAAACAACTAAAACAGATGTGGGAGTTCTACGAGGCTTCGTAATTATGCTACTGGTATTTGTAGACAAATATGCTACCCATAGGCTAGCGACGTACTTTTGTAAATACATTCTCAACTCTCCAAGTTTCTCCTTCATCTTATTGATCAAAATGTTGTATTGCAGGACTGTGAAAACATGTCTGGCAGTAGCCTAGGTCTAGAAAGAGGTGTGTACATTTGTGTTACAAACTTTTTGAAATTTTCTTTCCCAGAGCCCTTGATGGTTCAATGGTTCCAATGCTCTTTGACTAAATCGGTGAGGGAATGTCTGTTTGCGCACGGGATCCTGAGACCTCCAGGTTTGTCAGGGCCCTGATATTATTTATGACTCTGCATCGAGACAAGGCTATAGTGTGTTGACTCCAGTGTATGGCAACACAGACATCTCACAGGGAAAGAAAACATCTTGTTTTTAGCTCACCTCTAAGATCAATTTTTTTTTTAAAGATGACATAAAGTTGGTTCTAATGGAATCATTAAAGTTTAAAAAACCATGGTGAAGGTTCCACAGGTATAAAAAGTCTGACTCACGAGCATATCTGAAAGCTTCCTGAATGAAGCCCTTCCTTGCACAATGCCATAAATTAATGATGACAACAAAAGACAGAGCCCACCATCTCATCAGAAAAAGCAACACATTTTCTGAATGACTCTTGTAGCTTTGACTGTTTATGAGGTTACAATGAGATACTTACCATGTAGTTTAATACATGCACTTTTATAAACTCTGTATGGAAGGGCTTGAGATACAAATAAAAACAATTATATTGGAGAAATTGAAATATAAAAACCAAAATTTCTGTAGTGAGGCTGCCTAACCGCTCCGCTAAGGGTGAATTGATAATGGGTAAGTGGTTAGCGCCCGTGCCTCTCCTCCTATAAAATCAAGTTTGAGCACTGCCAGATCTCTGCCGTTTCATTTTCTCAGTTTAATTGGGGTTTTCTTTTTTCAGCAAACAGACAAGTCCAATTTCGCATTTGTTTAATAGTATTCTTTTTTCATTGTTTTTCACATGGCAGGCAGACAATATTATCTTCAGCGATGGACTCTAATGCAACATTAGAAGTAGTCAAATGAACATCCAGTGTGAAAAGCCATTCAGTAGAAAAAGTTTACTCTAACCCATCTTCGCGCCAAAAAAATTAAGAATATTTTAAAAATTCAATAACTAGCAAAGACAGACAAAACCTAACGTTTCAAATCCAAGAACTTACTCCCTCCTACAGAGATGTTCCTTGGGTAATTTTGGGAGTCTTCACAAGGTTCAGAGCAGTTTTCATTTTGAGACAGCACAACAGCATTTCCTGCCCCAGGAGTCAGAGCCAGGCATTCGAATGGTAAATGGTAAATGGACTGCACTTATATAGCGCTTTTATCCAAAAGGCCTCTCACTCACCCGTTCACACACACATTCACACACCAATGGCGGCAGCCACCATGCAAGGCACTAGCCTGCTCATTGGGAGCAATTTGGGGTTCAGTGTCTTGCCCAAGGACACTTCGACATGTGGACAGGAGGAGCCGGGGATCGAACCGCCAACCCTGCGATCAGCGGACGACCCGCTCTACCTCCTGAGCCAAATGGCCTTTCAAAGCAACAGCGTGGGGCAATTTGTCCTCTGCATTTGACCCATCCTAACTACTTAGGAGCAGTGGGCAGCCACAGTGCAGCGCCCGGGGACCAACTCCAGTACTGAGGCCTTTTTACTGGCCTGTCCAAGAAGTCTATTGATAAACTCCCAGTTATCCAGAACGCTGCTGCTAGAATTTTAACAAAAACCAAGAAAAGAGAACATATTACACACGTCCTTGCTGGCTTCCAGTTTTTTTTAAAATCGATTTTAAAGTCTTGTTACTTGTATATAAAGCTTTAAATGGCAAAGCACCTTTTTATATCAAAAATAGCCTATGACCTTATGTACCACTACCAACTCAAGCACTTAGGTCATCTACAGCGGGCTTACTTAATGTACCTCTGGTGAAACAGAAAAAAAGTGGTGAGAGTGCTTTCTGCTATTATGCACCAAAACTCTGGAACACTCTCCCACAAAACATTAGAGTAGCAGATTCAGTTGGCAATTTTAACAAGCAGCTCAAAAGCTTCATTTTTAATATGGCTTTTAATGAATTTTTATTCTGCCCATTGATACTTTTTCATATTTTTATTTCATTTTATACAATTGTTATTGTTATCTTTTGTTTTACTTATTTATGTATCTTGCTCATTACTCATTGACTCTTTAATACTAAATATTTTATTTTATTTTTATATTATTTAATTCAATATACATTGTTTTATTATTCTAGTTTATTCTCCTTGTTTCTATGTTTTAAACCTTTATAACTGATTATGATGGCTGTGCTTTTCCCTGTTTTTTGCCTTTAATTGTATTTTTCCTGTTAAGCACTTTGAGCTGCAGTCTGGATGAAAGGTGCTATACAAATAAAGTTATTATTATTATTATTATACATGGATAATATGTAAAATAAGATAAAGTAAAATAAATAAAAGTTGCTCAGTTCTGTAAGTCGCTCTGGATAAGAGCGTATGCTAAAATGCCTGAAATGTCAATGTGACATCACATATCGGACACATGGAAGTACAGAATTTCAACCCTGGTCCTGTAGCAGACAGATGCAACAAAAAGGCTATCAAGGTTGGCAAACTGTAAAGTTTAGCAGTTCAACCAGAGTCACTGTGAATTAGAGCACTGTTGTTTTCTGAAGTCACATGAGCTCACATGGTTGAATATTTTTTTTCTAAGCACAATAACATGTAAACATACAAACAAATATGACTAATAAAGACTAATAATTATTGCTTGTTTACAAGAAGCACTGGCCTCGTATGACCTTTTGACTTTGAGAACATTGAGATGAAATGACAAAGAAATACTGTTACGCAGCCAAATCACGCCGTTGCGTGAATAACGAGATGCGACATACTGCCGTGTCAACCAGTGTGAACTAATTATCCAGGCCAAAAGATCTCCAACGGCCGCCTCACACAGCGCGTTACCCATGCTCTCTGAGTATAATGGGGGCAGCATTCTAGCACCTCCATTGTGCGGCGTATTTTGAAGTATGTTTTCTGCGCACACTCCACGCAGCAGTTTGTAGGAGATGCCGTTTTTTTGCAGAGGTCACATGCTGGCCAAACAGGGGGTGGGGTGGGACAGGGGGGGTGGAAGACATTTTAAATTTCACATGGGAATGCGCAGTCATGCTCCTGAAACAGCACGGATGAATGCACATCTCTCCATTCTAAGGCAAATATTTTTTCCTGTAAAAGTAAGTCTGACAGTGTACAAAAAGTTTCCTATTATGCTAGGGTGTACGTATATGACCCAAAATGACTTATTTTTTCAAATTTTCTTCAGTAAACACCTTTAATACATCCTAGCAAATTAGAAAATAGGTGTAATATATGTTTGGACCCATAACAACACAAATGGCAGTGACAACGCTAACATAATTGGAAGGGTAAGTAACAGTAACTCAACGCAGAACATTTTTTCAAAATTTGTTCTTTTAATTAAGTTTGGCACATCCAAATGCTGAGCATATCCAATTCCCACCCCAATTCGGGACGGCCAATTGTCTGCAACCGCAACCTACTGACATTGCGCAAACCTCACTGCCGATTCGGGAGAGTGCAGACTTCCATGGTTCTCCTCTGAAACTGCTGCTTCTTTTCACACCACAGACCACAGATAAACTGGCATAGAGCGGGGTCGGAGGAGGGACTTTCATGCGCGGCTTTGACTGCAATCTACTGACATAGAGTGTATCTCCATTGTACTCGGCTGCATTATGGGGATTTTGAATGTCGAAAGAAGCATACTAGGAACAAATCGGCAAAAAATGGCATCTTATGAGAAGCAAGAATCATCAAGAATGTCAAATTTGACTACTAATTTCTAACTACGTAGTAGTTAATGGCAAGGGACCATCTTTATAGAAAACTTGCTTGAGGTGTTGTACAGGTGTTATCCATAAAATCAGATTTTAATGTAGAATTTAGAACTGAGATCGATTGTGGGTAATTGATTAGCTTATATCCTCTACAGCGGATCTACACCATATTGCTTCACACTGCACATATTGAGTGATTCAGTGTGAGAGCTGAATCAGTGCTCAATCCAGATTCTAATTTCATATCCTTGTGTCCATGTTCGAGGTCAAGTCCACTACTGACTATGCTAATGGAAAACTCATTGCACATTCATAATATGTTTATTGAGCTTTTCAGTCGTGGATGTTTTTGACTTATGGAGGTCTAATCGGTAACTGGGGAACCCAATAGTTCAGCACTCCTCATAGGGTCAGTAACATCTCCCTTGCACGTCCCCGATTCCTATGCCAGCCCCTTACAAAGCCCCAAGGGTACAATCTCCTTCCAAACTGCACAATAACTATCTCCAGCCCGTGCTCATCAAAGTACTGCTGATTGCAACCGCACCTTCAGCTGGACAGGCCGTAATCACTACCTGCTTAATTATCAGAGAGGTGATGCTCCTGTTAATCATAACGCCCCCCCCCCCCCCCCTCACTCTCTGATTAGCTTGTTAAGGATCCTTTGTGATTGTGACCCTTGAAGTTTAAAAATACAAACCAGATCTCCAGATAGTTACACAACACAAAGCCAGAAAGGGAAAAAGCACCAGGCTTGACATATGAGTGTGACCGGAGTTAAAGGGACAAGACAGCTCCCTCACTATATAGTTACATAGTGATTGTTAGTTATTGTTTCTAGAATCCGCTCCTTGGGTAACAGGAAGGTGGTTAAGCTTATATCTTTTACGCTTTACTTTGCCTATAGCTCTTCCATCATACGGGGCTAAGTGCCCTTTCATCCAAACACTTCAGAATACGCTGAATGAACCGAGAGCGCGCGGCCGCCGAACACAAAGCCGCTCGAAATATGTGTGACTGCGGTGTGGAATTTACTGAGCTCAACATCCACCAAAGCAGTCAATGCACGACCCGTGTGTGTTTTACCATCCGTTTCCCAGAGAAGGGCGTGCCAGCGGGTCTGGTGAGTAGCAGCATTCTCTGCCTGGGCCTACCACGTCATAGTCGGAGTCGGATCTGTATCCGGAAGCCGAGCCCCCAGTAGTCGTGGTTGTCGGAGTCGGAAATAAAGAAAAGTTACGCAAGCTGCACTGTGAGGCTAGCACTTGTTGCTTTGGGGTTGTTTTGCTGTAAAATGGTACATTAACATCATTACTAAGATGCAAGAGTGAAGAAGAGAAAACTTAGTCTTTATTAATGATTTTTTAAAATAGGACATACAAATAAATACAAGAATATAGTTATAACCAGTTAAAAGTTACAAAGACAAGGTTTTCAGACCCAATATTAAAAGAATTAACGAAACAAAATGCACTTCCCTGCACCAGGCACTATTGCTGAGAACACTGGTTTTCCATGGTAGGCTCTGAGGCCCCAGGAATGACCCCTTAGTTAGCAGCACCGGAGGAAAGCAAAGGGACAATTAATATGGACGGACATCCGATATGAAAGTAATGGACCATATTTGCTTGTGCTCATGCCTTTTGTATCTTGCTTAATTGATCTTTATTCTCAATTAATTAGAGAGCTAGATTGTTCTTAAAAGCAGCCAGCCAGTCACAAAGGCTCACACATGCATGGATCAGTAGGCTATGAAAAATGTATCATCCCGTCTTACTTCGTTCCAACATGGATAGCTGACTGCTCCGTCATAAACTTGCACTTAAGTAGGCCTAGATATGGTCAAACACAACAGCTTTGTTTATTTTTGTTCTGTTTTTGAATCTTTAAGTTTAATGTGAAAATGTCGGATTACCTGTCATGTTTAGATGTTTGATGCTGTGCTACACATTGTACTGTTTGTATATGTTTATTTTTGCAGTCAAAAAGCTTTGTTTGTTTGTCTGATCTTTCAAGCCTGTGGGATAGCCTACACCTCTGTAGCTGTAGCTACTGACTTAATGCTCACTACATGTAAGGCTACGTCTAAGAGGTGAGTAAATAGATACAAGATAGACTAAGTCAAGGTGCAAAACCAAACGAAGCAATAAAATCAACGATGAATTGATATACGCATACGTTTGTGAATGTGCAAGGTTATGCAACAGAATTTCGCCACGCTTCCAACAAAGCAGGCCCAATAGGAGACTGAGAGCTGCGGCCTGCCGCGCGCCACAGACGAGGTTTTCCGCAACAATGGCGAGTAAATAAGCACACAAGCTCGACTAAGTAAAGACGCAAAAAGAAAACAAAGCCATAAAATCGACGATGAATATCCTTGAATGCAAGAGACTGATAGTCGGCCTCCTCCTGCTCCGTGTCTCAGGCGGTGCCGAGTTGCGAGCGCACAAGAACCAGAGAACTGGCGAGAACTGGCGAGTGGCAACATTGAAATGCGAGCAACGGTATTTATAGAGGGGACTCAGGGACCTTGTTTGCATCCAGCCTACCATGCAGCAGCTTTAAGACGGCGTTCCATTCAGCACTGTGTAAACAGTTCAGCTAAAATATGCGACCTGTTTCTCCGACCGCGGATATCGGTCCGTAGTAGTCGGACAGCAGTCGTATCTGGAAAAAAACCCCGCGATATCCATACAGGAGGCGGATTTTCCGACTTCGGCTCACCCCTCACTGGAAATATGAATGCATTTCTGCTGAAAACTCATCGAGCGTGTCTAATTCAACCCCACATATGGAAAGACTCCGTTTAATTAATAATACTATTCCCTCATGCATATGCTAAACAAAAAAGAAAGGTGCAAGCCATTGAACAATTACTGTAATATTCCCTGACTACACAATACATTTAAACAAAGCCTGAATTAAATTTTTAGGTTTACTAATTAAAGTCCGCTCCTAATGGTGGCTGCGTCAACCTCTAGTGTGTAAAATTTTGGGTTAAAGAGAGACACTGCAGTTGGCTGCATAATAAGAAGCTTGAAAAGTGGGTTTGGTTATGTGAGTTAATTTTCAGAGAACTGTCCGCTGACAGATGGAACCTCTCCAATCTGTACGATTGCTTTTCAGCGACTTAATTCGTTTTTTTCAACGGCGGTACAGGCGATGCAACGAACTGCAGCGTTCCCTACATCTGCAGCACGTAGCAAATAAGACCATTGGATGCTGAGAACAGGCCGTTCAGCTTCTCGGGGTGTGGCGTTTCGCCAACTGCGTAGAGAGTCTCCAGCACTGTGTGAAGCCTGGACCCCCCAGCATATCTGCTTGAACTATGACTCCCCGTAAATCAATGTCATGCATGAACAACCGTGAGGAAAAAAAAACACACCCTTGTATCAGCGAGATATCTACATTTTATCTCATTTACACCTACGTCCCCTGGTTCTGCTCAGAGTGACGAGATCGCTTCTATCATACACTACGATACTGCCATTCAACTACCCCCTCAGTTTGCTTTCGCCGAGCCCAAAAAGATTAAGTATCTTAAGTCTTTTTTGTAACTTTTTGGTTTGATTCCCCTGTATAAAATAAAATAAAAAAACCTGTACAGGTGACTCTGAATGTGGCCTAAAATGTGTGAGCTACAGAGTCGCAAACATACATGATCACATGATTCTCCTGTGTAATACAAGCAACCTCCTGTTCTGGACTACGACAGGCTGCTGTTAACATTCTGGGCCTTGTCTCAGTGCACTGCAGGAGGACTCAGTCCTACACGGTACATTTCAACGGTTTCAGCACAGCCCCGGTCACATGCGCGGCTAACCTTACCGGACCTCCTGTTTATATTTGAACAGATATGACAGGGGCGTCTCGAGGTGGGTACCTACGTCAATAGGCAACGGTGTGCAGGTATGTGAACTGCTACCCGCGGCAGTCGATAGAACACATTTACAGCATGGCACATGGTCCCTGCATACATTAGTAGCCGTGCCATGCGAGCTCGCGCCACGCTGGATAAATGAAGCCCTGTGTTTCCCGTACGCCGTCGCTGAAAAAAAAGTGTTCCAAGTCCGTAACTCACTCGCGTAGGCCTCTTTTTTTCGCATTGAAACTTGTGAAAAAGAACGAGCCGAGGAAGTGTTCGCTTACTCTTCATTTGTATCCGCGCAAATGACGATTGAAAAAAAGAACTTTCTGTCAGTACTATTTCGACAGACACCTCAGAACATTTAGGCCACAGTCCGCAAAGGTATCAAATCTCGTTTCCCACAGAAAATCGTTTTTTGAAACACATTTGTGAATCCGCTATTTTCGTTGTAATCTGTGTAATTACATCACGGCTTTTCTCCCTCTGAGCCTGTTATCTGTTCGCAATACAGTGATTACAAATGCCTCGGAAGTCTCCATATTATGTGTTTACTACCATATATTTACACATACCCCTGAAGCCTCCCTGTCCCATCTGATATGAAGTAGCTTAGATGCAGGGCCTGGCGTGCAAGATTTTCTGACCTCCCGTTGGATAAATCTGGAGCTATGAACTACATACACACAAACCAAAGCCCCAGAGGTTTGAAATTAAACTAAAAAAGGTCCTTTCAAGAAACTCTCCCTCCTCCACACTGGCCCAGTTCTGCCAGGACGCAGATCTGCATCTCAAAATGCCTTTTTGAAAGTTTCTTTTTGTTGACGGAAACCAAAAAATTATATTCAGAGGTGTGTGTGTGTGTATTTCAGAGGTTAGACTTAGTGCAAAGGATTCGTAAGGCCAACCTCAGGAAGTGACATGGAGACAAGACTCCTTATGTATCGAGGATTCTTATGTCCATGTTATTCTGTTTACCAAAGGGCCACTCTCAATCTCAGACCAACCCGAAATAATGTATTACCAGAAACCTCAGATCAAGCTAAATTAATTAATCAACATACAATTAGAAAGTAACTTGTTTAGGACAGCCAACTGCATACCTTTGTAGAATTGCACAGGGATCTGTTGCAGGAATCTGAAAATTGAGTCTCCTTCATCACTTTATGTGGACATTTCTCCACAGAAAAGAATGTGATACAAGTTCCTTGCCTTTCAATATCCATGGCTTGTAAACTGTAAGGTGACAGCACATTAGATGTCTGGTAAAGTTACCCCTTCACGGAGTTGAAGATGTCGGGACTGATCCGGGAGTGCAGGCAATCTTCAAAAGGCAACCAGGGAAGGAGAACATAATGCGAGGGAGGAGTGTGGAGACGACTGGGAAGATTGACGCAGTTCGGTGCTCCGTTTTGGCGGTGTACAGAGACCGCGGCGCTGTGTGTATGGAGGAGAGTCGTGGAGGCGGAGTTTGTGTGTTGGACTGCTTGGTGACACTGGACATCTCGGGACAGTGGGGGCTATTTTTTTCATCATGGCTGTATTGCACTTTAATTCACTTAATTCACTTGATTGATATATTGATTCTGTTGGATGTTTGTTTGTGTGTTGTGGGTCTGCCCCGCTGCCTATGTCTTTTTTGAAGACTGAAGATCCCTAGCGGGAAAATAAAAGTTATTCTATTCTATTCTAAGTCACAGAGTAAACACTGATTGCAACCTCTCAGGATGGAATTATTTAAGATTTTGCTACAAGTATTCAAGCATCCTTCCCTTTTCTGTTATGACAGCTCTCATTAATGAGAAAATAATACAATTTGTGACCTGGTATGCAGTAGAACTTCAAAACTAGACCTCAAATCTTCAATGTTTTAAAATGACATCAGACACACTAATTTTAATAATTGAAATCCATTACTACATTACTGTAGCCTTATGATTTCAATAGGTAACTCTTTGTAGTTTCAACATTTTGCAGCAATGAAATTACGTTCACAAATAATCACACCAGTAGTAATTGAGATCACGTTGGAGAGAGCCGAGAGGGATTTAGAAGGTAATTCAATCATTTTGAGTCATGCATCCTGGATAAACTGATGTCCCTACTGATAAGGGGTAATTGCGTAATGCTAAACGTAATGCATCTCTTTCAAAAACATTCGGTTGTCCTGTCAGTCAGAGGTACTACTGTCTTCTCAAAGATCTCTTCACTCTCTCCTGCTGATCTTCAAATACTAATAATCTGCAAAAAATTCACAAACAATGTCTTCTTTTTTCAAACTATACATCTTCATTTGCTTTGTCTGACATCACTTTCCTTCCTTTCCCACACAAAGTTATTTCCTCATGGGAAAATCATAGCCTTTGGGCAAACATATCGTCTGACATTTGAAGAGAGCGTACATTTCATCAGCTCATTTAGATGAATGCAATCCAATTTGGTACTCTTCAAATGGATTATAAGCCTTTTCATAAACAAGGCACTCATTCATTTTTGCAAAAACATTGGAAGACTCTCATTAGTTACAAGGTCTGCTGAGTTTTATTAATGGTCCGCAACTGAAATTATTTACGACTGAGAAAAAAAAGGGTGTTCCTCAAATTTATGAAAAAAAGATAGATATGTTCATTAATTGTGACCGGGGTGTATCATTTTCTTATATTTCAAATATTAATTTAAGGCTCCAGAGACTCATGTGAGCTATTATGACTTCATCCTTACATGTTATTGTACCTTTGAAATGCAGACCTAAATGTTATCATTAATAATGCATGTACCCAAGTTAGTATATTTCCGAAAGACGGGTTTTCTTATCTGAATTAACAGGCGTTCAGGACAGACAATGGAATTAAGTCACATCACATAACCTGGAAATTTGAAATGTAAACTGATTTTGCCTGAGGGATGAAAGCTCATTAAAACCAGCAGAACATATGCACCAGGCTGTGAACAGAAGGCTTTGCAGACTGGACTCAAAGCGCAGCCCTTTGGGATGAAGAATCCTCATTTGTCCAAATCAAATGGACCAGAACTCAATTAATTGAAATTCACTCAAATGAATTGTTTAGCGAAGGTTTTGAATACGGTTGGCATGATTATTATATGAATCAGACCAATTAATCCACAAAAGTTCTGACGATCAACAGATAATACAAAAATACAGTTTCTAAGAGGCTACTGTGCAGTGAATGAGGCTAACCTGCAGCCATAAGTGCTCCAGTGTAAGTACTTAACTAGCCCTGGTTTCCGTTCCCTTATAATTTCATGTCAAAAACCATGACATACTGTGTTGAATAGAGACCAGAAATAGACGGGAATTTTCTAATGTTAAAACATGTGCTCAGTATATACAGCTGTCAACTTTTTACTTATTTAGCTGTCACCTGAATGAGTACAACATGAAAAATAGGTACACATTAATAACATTATAACCAACTCATACTTTCATATGATAGGACATAAGGGGTTACATCATTAGTGTCATAATGCTCATCATTACGTGCTTCGTAACCTAATGTTTATTTTGTCATGTTTATATTTATTTGTGATTACTCTCTATCGCCCTCCTAGACAATGCCCTAGGTTTCTGCCTGAGTTCTCTGATTTTATGTCTATTATCCTTACTAGCTACGACAGTTTTCTCTTAACCGGCGATTTTAACCTACACATAGACACTGATTCCAGGGCCGCTGATTTTATTAATCTCGTAAACAGCCTAAATCTGGTCCAGCATGTCTCTAGTCCCACACAATTTCTTGGCCATACTTTAGACCTAGTTATCTCGAAGGATATAGATGTTGATATTTCTTCCATTCTCGATATAATTGTCTTGGATCACTATTGCATTCTTTTTAACGTCAATCTGGAAACCACTGCCAAAAATGTTTCAGATTGTATCGTAAAGAAGCGTTACATCGATGCCACAGTATCGACAGTAACTGCACGTTTCTCCACTCTGATGCGTTCTTCAGCTCTGTCCACTTCTAATTTGTCTGTTCATGTCCTCGCTAACAATTTAAATGAAAAATTAAGAAAGGCCATAGACTCTGTATCTCCAATAAAAATACAAAAAAAACGCTCTCGTAGTCAAATTGTACAGTGGAAAAACAGTACTACTTCTCAGCTGAAAAGGAACTGCCACCAAGCTGAGCATATATGGCGCAAAACTAAACTCCAGGTCCACCACGATATTCTTATGCATGTTGCTGCTTACAATAAAGTTATGCAGAAAGAGAAACAAGCCCACTTCTCTAAGATCATTTTTAATAATACTAATAATCCTAGAGTACTGTAACTATTGATACTTTGTTGAATCCCACATCCACTGCCTATATTAATAGCCAAGACTCCTCCGAAAATTGTGAAGAATTTGCATCTTTTTTTAGAGGCAAGATTATTAAAATCCGTGCTGGTATAGCGAGTCCCAGTGGAAGCCCTACACTGGACCTTCCAATTGACCCTCCCACTTCATGTCTGAGTACCTTCACTGAGGTAAGTGAAATGACACTTTGGTATATTGTCTCTAAAATGAAATCATCCACATGCTCTATAGATCCCATTCCGACCAAATTATTTAAAGATGCATTTGATTGCCTATCTTGAGATACTTCACAAATTGTTAATTCATCAGGTTTCCGCGCTAATTATAGTTATATTATACTTTACAGCTAAGTGTTGATAGTAACAATGTTTCAGTTATTGTCCTGCTTGATTTGAGTGCCGCCTTCAACACTATAGACCATAACATTTTAATTCACCGCCTTGAGAAGTGGGTCGGTCTCTCTGGTAATGTGCTAAAATGGTTCCGTACCTATGTAATGGAAAGAAAGTTTTTGCTGCAACTTGGTGACAATGTCTCTAAACTAGTAGATGCAAACTGTGGCATAGCGCAGGGGAGCATTCGAGGGCCGCTTTTATTCTCCTTGTACACGCTTCCTTTAGGGCGCTTTCACATATGGCTCTCTGATCTGTTCCCTGGAGCGTTTAGAGGCCTGATCCGTTTCAGGACGCATATGTGAAAGGGAACCAAACCCTGAACCAAGCGAATCCTGGTACCTGTCGCGAAGGTCTGTCCAGAATACGATTCCTGGCACCAGGTATTATGACATTATTATGATATTATGCGTGCGTTCCATTTTTTTCTGCGAGACTCGCAAGCCCACGAGATAAGTTAACATCGCTCACTGAAACAATCGAGAGAGGTACTACTAACTACTAACGTTAAGATAATACTAAGCTTAGTTAAACTAATTAATTGGAGGAAACATATAAAAGTAACGAAAAAGGGATGTAGTTCTCCATTTTGGCTCTGAAGTTCTACTTATTAACCCTTAGTGGTGCGTGCAATAGAATGCGCCACAGACTGTGGAAACGTTTACAAGTTTACGACTGTGAATGCAAACCGTATTCTTTGGAATCTGTGGAAGCGCTCCAGGGTACCGGTCCAGAGAACTGCATTCAATATGTGAAAGTGCCCTTAGGCAAGATCATCCAGCATCATAATGTGAATTTCCATGGTTATGCTGATGATACGCAGCTGTATGTCTCCGTTGAGCCAGACGATCCAAATGCCATGAGCGTTCCGGCAGCCTGTCTAGCCGACATAAAAGAATGGATGAACAAAAGTTTCTTGAAATTAAATGAAGAAAAGACAGAGGTACTTCTAGTGGGCCCTAAGTAAAACAGAGACAAGCTGCAAGCAAAGATGGGAAGCCTGGCTCAACAGACAAAATCTGAGGTCAGAAACCTGGGAGTTGGATCTTGGATGCTGACCTAACTTTTCAATCTCACATAGACAAGGTGACCAAGACTGCATTTTTTCATCTAAGAAATATAGCCAAAGTAAGACCCTTTTTAACTCACCAAGATGCTAAAAAACTGATACATGCTTTTATCAGTTTTTTTTAAATAAAAGAGAACATATTACACCCGTCCTTGCTGCTAGAATTGATTTTAAAGTCTTGTTACTCGTATACAAAGCTTTAAATGGCCTAGCACCTTTTTATATCAAAGATAGCCTATCACCTTGTGTACCAACTCGAGCACTTAGATCATCCACAGTGGGCTTACTTAATGTACCTGTGGTGAAAAAAGTGGTGAGAGTGCTATTACAGTGTCCTCCACTATTATTGGCACCCCTGGTAAAGATGAGTAAAAAGGGTTATAAAAACATCTCTGCATTTGAATAGATCTCTATGGGAAGTGGGGGTGGGACTAGATTTAGCTGTAAATTACACTGGAACAGTATGGAACACATGGTTGGCTAAATGCCTTTAAGTCATCAAGGGTCTGACGTATCAAACCAGCCATAAACCATCACTCTGCTGCCAGAAATACAGTAGATATGGATGGATAACTTGAAGGGTTTCTTCTCCTGACTTATTTTTCCATAGAGTTCAATAGGAAAATTTGTCAGGAGAAACAACCCTTAAAGTGATCCATCCATATCTACTGCATATCTGGCAGCAGAGTGATGGTTTGAGGCTCGTTTGATACCTCAGACCCTTGATGATTTACAGCCATTTTACCAAATTCCATACTGTTCCAGCACAATTTCTAGTCCCACCCCCCAGTTCCCATAGAGATCCATTCAAATGCATAGAAGTTATAGTATCGCTTGTAAGAGTACCAGAAAATAAGATATCAAGAGTCTTTTGATGTTGTTGGGTCACAGACATCAGGAAGTCATGGCATGCAAAGGATATGCGACCAAATATTAAAAATGATTACTTTATTCTATATATAAATGCAGGGGTGATAATAATTGTGGCACACATGGTTTTGTTAAAAATAATTATTTCTTGATGAGGAAATTTTTTTTCTCATAATAAATTCACTTCAATTAAAGGTTGGATTTTTCAAATTTTTTCAGTGTGACATTAAGCTATATATAGATAACCCTTTTTACTAATTTTCTACCAGGGGTGCCAATAATAGTGGAGGGCACTGTATGTACCAAAACTCTCCCACAAAACATTAGAATAGAAGATTCAGTTGGCAATTTTAAACAGCAGCTCAAAACCTTCCTTATTAATCTGGCTTTTAATTAATTTGTATTCTGCCCATTGATACTTATTCATATTTTTATTTTATTTTATAAAATTTTTATTGTTATCTTTTATTTTACATATTTATTTATCTTACTCATTGACTCTTTTAGACTAAATATTTTATTTTTATATTATTTAATTCATGTTTCCATTTCAATATACATTGTTTTATTATTCTCGTTTATTCTCCTTGTTTCTATGTTTTAAACCTTTATAACGGATTATGATGGCTGTGCTTTTCCCTATTTTTGCCGTTGTTTTTATTTTTCCTGTTAAGCACTTTGAGCTGCAGTCTGTATAAAAGGTGCTATACAAATAAAGTTATTATTATTATTATATGAGGTAATTACCCAAAGGTTAATTAAATGTGAGCAGAATTGTTTACACATTTCAGGAAAGGGAAAAAATTTATTATGTGTCATCGGCAGACACCTTTTCTGTGATTGAGTTTGCAGAGACTCGCAGTGTGGAGTGATAAAAACATCTCTGCCTGATTCACAAAAGTGCTCCCTGTATTCATGATTATAATACACCCAGGTTCCAACCTCGCTTCTCCCCAGAGGATGTGAGCAGCAAATTCAGTTTCTGATTACAGTCAGACACTTGCTGTGAAGAATTAACCGAAATCAATGTTTTCCTCATCAGAATACCTGTGCGTGTGTCAGTGAAGCTATCTCGACAGGAATAAGACTATCACTATGTCATTGCACAGTATTGATTTTATTCGTATGATGACTGAGTTCCATGCTCAGAGATGATTACGTTTGTAAAGTGTGACCGCACATATCTATTATAAGATAATAGCACAATCTCCTCTGGTTGCATGTCAATGAAACAAAGTGGCCTATGGTTTTCTCAAATTGTATTTACATGTATTTACAATGCACAAGTGTCACGATGCTCCGGGCGGCATGGTGGTGCAGTGGTTAGCACTGTCGCCTCACAGCAAGAGGGTACTCAGTTTGAATCCTGGTCGAGGGCCTTTCTGTGTGCATGTACTCCCCGTGTCCATGTGGGTTTCCTCCCACAGTCCAAAGACATGCAGGTTAGACTAATTGGAGACTCTAAATTGCCCATAGGTATGAGTGTGTGAGTGAATGGTGTGTGCGCCCTGTGATGGATTGACGACCTGTCCAGGGTGTATTCCTGCCTCTTGCCCAATGCATGCTGGGATAGGCTACAGACCCCTCATGATCCTGACCAGGAATAAGCGGGTTAGATAATGGATGTGATGGATCCTTGGCTCCTAAATCAAATATCACCACGACAGGTCTCGCGCTGCCTCACACCCACAAGGTATGACTTGATGGCTTGACATTGTCATTTAACATCCTTTCATTTCTGCATAGACACTTCCACTCTGGTTTCAGCTTGCAAACCCTTTCAACTGAATATGGTACTTGGAAACTTGGTTTTAGAAGAATTAGAATCAGATTTATTGGTCAATTGAGTTGAGAACAAGGAATTTGGCTCACATAGATCACATTAAGCAATACACAACAGCAAATGCAGCAAAAAGCTTAAAATTAGCTTTCTTTTTTTGTCATGTGACGTTTTTGGAGAGAAACAATACCAATACCAATACCAGGGCTCTTCCCCAATAGACCGATCTTTCCCCCACAGACGTCCTCATCAGATATCACTTAGAAACCTGTCAGCTACCCACATAGCTTTAACTGGCCCAGAAAAACAATTGTGATTGATCCATGATTCACAGCCTAATTTTGAGACTTTATACAGAAGGGCCCAGCCATGTACCAGACTTTTGTTTCCAAAAGTGCGGCAATAAGTACACAGTAAAACCCTTACATATTAGAACAATATACAATCTTTACTGCAACTGTAAACACCTTTTGGAGAAATGTACAAGCTATACAATATTTTCAAGAAAACCTGAAAAATACACACTGTAATCACATTTTGTTTCTTCTATGGAATTGCTGGAATTGACTTAGATTAGGCCCACAGTTTGTTGCGATAAAAATAAATGTTTGAGGTGGAGACCCTGTCATTGACATGCTATTGCAAAGTGGATTTTGGCCTCCGTCACACAGCATGGTGGTGCAACATTTTGCAGGCCCCCTTCACTTTCAGATCTCTGTGAGACAAAAGGTGAGGATGACGTTAGCGCAGCTCTTCAAACTTTTCTATCGGACGGAAGTCATATATCTCCGAGAAATGTCAGGGAAGCAATGAAAACAAAACGGTTCTATGCTACTCTCTGATGTTGAAACACAGATCATCTGTCAGGAAGTTCCCTTGGACGGATGAATGACAGGCCTCTGTTCAATCACACCGCATTGAAAAGATTTTCTTTGAATTTTGGCTAATGGTTTCAGTAAGTTTACTTATTTAATGCTTTCTCAAGCTTTGAAATCTCAAGGGGCCGGGAGGTATAGCTGCTTGACACAGCCAAAATGGCAAACCCAAAAGAAGAAATAGGCTAGCAACAATGTGTAATAAACAATAAACAAACACCAGCAAAATGGCTGGCTTCTCCCTCCTACAAAGAAGTACTTTTATAGCTTATTATTAAACATAACATCAGTTTTACTTCAGTTGACGATAGAATTATGGTTTGTGCCATCGCTCATATCGTTAGCTGTGGATTGCCTAAAGGAAATTTAATAACTGGGTTTGGTTTCTGATTCCCTTTCTCCAAGCACTGTAACATTCATCCAAAATCTGTTTGCATTTCTTCTCTAAAAGAGAAATTGATATTTAATGAAGCAATTAAGGTTAAGCATTTTTCTCAAGGGTGCAACAGCAAACCAATACATAATGTATTCTGAGCCACTATGCCAAGTAAACTTTCCAGTTTACATGTACATAAATAAGACCAACACTTAGCCTACTCACAAAATCAGTTACTCTTTCCATACAAATTACCATAAGCATTCAATCAAGGATTTGTCTTGATGGCCATTGATAAATTGAGAAACTACACACAGCTACAGACTTCGCAACAGATTTCTCTACAACTCTAAGTGGCTTGCGGAGCCATTCAAAAAAAAAAAAAAGGTTGGAAGATTTATTGTTGTTCTGTCTGCGTTAAAAGTGTAAAAAGCACTGTTGAATTACACATGCTCTCACATTCTTGCAGGGGGGAAAAAAGAAAGAAAAACAGAGGAGGTCAGGAGATGTCAAGAAAACAACTTTTTCTTTCTGCCCGAGTCAAACACTGCCACGGTGTAACCTTACCACGTCAATGAAACCCGAAGACTCCGCTATTAACAAGTGAGTTATGAGAATGCGAGTCATGAACTTTCTCATAAGCTCACAATGAGTCAGTCATCCTACAGTTAATGGTCCATTGACAAATGAAACATGCACTGAAATATTGGTGGAGGTTAGGCTTTTTCATCCCCCTCCATGTTTATTTTGAGAAACCAACCTTGCACTAAACCAGGGAATACCAAGACAAACACGCTATTCTCTGTGAGGAGAGGTCCCGACGCTGACCTAGTTCCACGCGGCGACTCTACGAGCGGAGGAACGGCAGCAACGCATGAACCGGGACACGCTTCGTCCCGTACGACTTTCCTGTGATATCGTAGCAGCCTTGTCTTGCCACTGCACTACGGCGGCCATGTTTTGACAGAACGTTCCGTGTTACTTTGAGATGCTCGACCAAGCACTGGGACGGCCAGACAGCGCACTGAGGCGTTTTGAGTCTACAGCAAATGACAAACATATGCCTGTTCCTGAGTTTGCTAATCCCTCAGTGTTATCACAGTGTAAAGATATTTGCCACTATGCTGCAGAAACACTGTAGGAATGGTATCGGAGAGTGCCAATCCCCTGGAGCAATCACTATGAAATGCAGGACTCGGTGTGTACGTGCTGCCACTTGTCATTAAGATATGTACATATGGAACCGTTATCCAAACAGGACTGCAGACCTACCACTAACATGTTTAGGTCATTTGTGAGTGAACCGATATATAAAACTTTCTGTCGCATCAAGCTGAGAGTCTGAAAGCGTCAAGATTATAGATCAGTTATCATCAAGAGCCACTGACTCAAGCATGTATTACCCCAGAATCCCAGAGAGATGTCTGAGCTTTTAAATGCTTTACACAGAGAAGGCAACTAATGCTTTCCTATTTAAAAGCTATGTATAGAGAAGGGGGTAGAGCACACAGCTTCTCTTTTCTGATTAATCCTCTATGTATACAAAATCTCCCAGTTTCTGACTAGAGACTGTTGCTGATACAGAGCGAAGTGTAACTAGGCCTCCGTCACTGCTTTCAAAACAGTTGGCTGTGTCAGACATGTCCAAAGCGGAGCACGTGTGTCACCGTGCCTTTAAGAGGATCTACCTTTAAGAAAGAGCAGGGAGAGATGGGAATGTTCAGGGATGGATACAGCTGGAGTGACTAAATGTGTCCCACCCTGGCCCCTCCTGTCAGCTGTAATTTAGACCCACAGGCCATGCGCTAGCATAGCATCTCTGGGCCATTGCTTCCTGTGGCATCTCTGCGCAGTGCGGTGATGTCACAAACGCCGCTCCAAACAGGTCTTCTGCTGGGTAGAACACACGTTCCTTTTAAAACACACTTTTCTCTATAAAACTTCCTGTAATCTTCATGATTACTGACGCTGCATTACATGATCAATTTCAATGATGTCGAAAGGGTTGCTTTCAAAATAGTTACTGGTCTTCTGGTCTTGTGTCCAGGTCAGCACTGTGTATTGCACATTGTAGTATTCAATCATTAGCTATCCTTCCAGATTATTCTTTGAATGATCAATACTAAGAAACCCATTCATGTATTCCTGGAAAAGAAACCACAATACAATCTACCAGTTTCCTGATAGATCCTGCAAAGGAATAATTGTCTTTATCGGCTCTGTTATATGCTAGCAGACATTTGTCTGTTTCCTCTGGTACCAGCAAAAAAAAAAAGGCTTTGTTAAAAAAATTAAAAAAAAATTAATTCACTGCCATTCCTTTAATTGGCCTTACCAAACTGACAGCTGCGCTTACAAGCTCCCGCACATTTGTTCATCTTGAAGGTCACGAACGTCTAATAATGCGTGCCGACACATCAGACTACTTTTTTAATGAAAGGTATTTCAGTGTCCTGGATGGTCCCCGGTATGTTGTTGAGAAATCGGCTTTTACTCCCGGGGCATGTAGTTTGCTTGTCTGTAAAACAGGAACATGCACTGCTTCCAGATTACACAGAGGTAATAAGTGCGGCCTTGGCTGCAATAAGAAGAATGGTTATTTCCCAAACTGAAAAATGCCTGGATTTAATCCATTTGTCCTTTAAAAATAAGTTCAAGATGTGAACTTATCATTATTTTGGATGTCAGGAACAAGCATTCTTGACAAGCAATTATTTTAGTTCATACCTCCAAACCAAATTTTTTTTGTAAAGATAACATTATTGAGCTAATTTGCCTACAATATAAGTTGCAAAACTGGCTATACATTTCTCTTTGGATGCAGATGTAAAATAAAATACAGTATATAGTTAGTTTGTAATGTAATTTTATATACAAATCATACAGATATACACATGCACGTTAGTGTGCATCCGCACTCCCAAAAAATATACGTAAGACTACCACATGGATTTATTTGTTCAGCCCTGAGTTTTTTTGTCTGTTTGTTTTATTTACAAGCATAGATATGGAAGTTCAGTGATCACCGAAATAAACTGTGCTTGTGAAAAATATATATAGCCACAGTTGGTGACAATGTTGATTTAATCCTGGCCAAAGTCCTCAAAAAATGGTGGAGCATAACACTAATATGCACTAGTAGGCGTTTTAGTCATCAACAGTTCCCCAATGCTGAAATGCATTGGTTTGCCTGGGAACATAGAGACTGTGGTAACAGAATTGATCGTTGAACACATCTGACACTTTTATAACAAAGGCAATGCCTAATAGAGTCAGCATACCGAAAATCAATGGTCAATTACTTTGTGCCACATCCAAGTGATCACTCCCCCCATTGAACCTGTTTTCTCTCTGGAATAAAGAGCCATGCTAGCATCTGTGACGTTGAACGCACAACAGACGTGATACAATGCTAAAGTCACACCTTTTTTTTAGATGCACAGCTGTGACATTATGTGGTCTCTTTCACATCATTTAAAACTTCATGACAAATGCCATTACTAGACTAGGGAGTCGCCGTATTGAGGGCTGATGTCGCATACCTGTTAATGACTATTTAAGGTGCCCTAGACTGCTGACTCATTGTCTGTCCTACTAAGGTAGATTTAGCTGCTCTGTCCATCTGAACAGGTAAGCAGTCAGAACGCAGAAGCTCAGTCTACTGGTCTGCTTGATGGTTTTTTTATCTTGTAATGTTTATTTTTGTACTACCCTTTGTGACTGACCTTCAAAATGACAATGCGAGTCCTACCTTAAACACACACACACGCACACGCACACGCACACGCACAAGACTCATTGCAAGCCTTCGAATGTTAATCTCCAGGGGCTCTTGCACCAGCCATGCATAGTTCCTTCTGTGCAGAGCTGCAACATAAAGCCCATTGAACTCAGCAGCACCTTGGATGTTTAAGCTACATGAGGGCTTATGGGCAGCTGATGCAATTGCACCCTGGCTAAGGTTATAGATTTTTGTGTGCCTTTCAAGTTCAGTCAGGCCTAATCACCACAAGGGTGGATGCTTTTGGGTTTTCTCAGGGAAAATGCAGGACTTGTTTCTCTCATTATTTCTACTGTTCGCAGTCCAATCTCCTCTCCATTTGGACACTGAGGAATAAGACAGCTTTCGGAGTTGGCTAGTTCCAAATAATTTCTCTCTGGATGGTTTCACTTACCAAAAAGCACATACAATACAAGAGACGTATACTAAAGTGTAATGATACAAACAAACAGCTTAATTCCCAGTAAAGAAGCCACCAGCAAAGCATTCTAGGGCAAAACTGCCCATGAAATGGACTAGCTAATCCCCTCAACAGTCTTCCTTTTTTATTTATAGTATTATTAGTTTTCAATAGTTTCCACCCTTTTTAAATTTTCTCCCAATTAGGAATGTGTATAGGTGCCTTTGCCGAAACCACTTCTTTCAATTCATGCGAGCGCAGACAAGCATGCCCTCTCCTCTGAGACATTGACCTTGCCCTTTGACCCGCAAGCCCACAACCTAGGTCTTTAATGTCTAAATAGTCCAAACCTTGCTCACACAATTGTCTGTTTGTGCTAGCCAAGAGCACTGCACAATTTGGAAGACATATATTACCTTTGAGAGACTTTAGCTTTGACTCAGTCAACAGACACGTAAATTCAATCATTTGTAATCATCTTCACAAAGATCTTGGTAAGCTTAGTGATCATTTAAAAATACTTTTCGTTTGCATTTAGGTTTAATCATTTCAAACGTGCGAGTCATCGCCGTCTTTTCACCACAGAAAAAAAAAAAGTTGTTCAATGTGATAAAAAAAAGTATCTGTGCTGAGATAGAAAGGCCGAATTTAAGGACAAAGTACCATAATAGTTAGATAAAATAACATGCTCGCCTTTTTTAGGGGGATGCAAGTTAGGCTTATCAAGTCAAAATTCAAGTCAAGTCAATGACCTCAGGGTGCAAGACACGGAGGTTCCATTAATCACACTGCATTGTCTTTGACCGCCAAAGGCTTCAAAGCACTTTATTAAACACTCAAATGTTTACTGATGCCATCACATGCGCTTTTAATTATAATAAAAAACGAATTCAATTAAGTACTTGTTTCGCAAGTATAGGAAGGAATTGTTCATTTGTGTTTGCTGTCAATTACCAATATTTATGGTGTTCAGCCTTGGAGCCAGGGGCCAAGCAACATGGGAGTGATTAAGAAGACATAAACGGAGTCATAAGGCTGACATTAACTGCTCACCCAGGGCCTGGACTCTCCAGGCTTGGCTCCATTCCACAGAAACACTATATCAGGTTGACACTGGAGTCTCCATGCCCAGACAGTAAGCTGTGCAGTATGGGGACAGACGCGCAGCACCGGAGACACATTGCTGTGACAGCCCCAGGTACAAAAAAACACACCAAGGCCAAACAGCGCTGACCATGTCTAGGGGAATCCCATCGTCCTCGCTGTCAGCACCGTTGGTGCTCGAAGGGCAAAGCCACCAGCGGAATCTGAAATGGGGACGCGAAACAGATCGCTTTTGAGAGAACCTGCATGTATTCAGAGCAATCGGTGAAAAAATTTCCCTCTGACTGCCAAACCTGTCGAAAGAGAAGAAGGGCAAGTTTTGTAAAACATGCTTTCCGTTCAATTTATCCCCTAGGGCTAAAAGCAGCCAAAGAAATGTCTTTAATATCTGGACTGACAGGAAATTTATTTTTATGGAGAAGACTTAAATAATAAATTGTTGGATTATTGTAGTTTTTTTCTACTGTAGACAACAGATATGATTTTGACTGAACACTCCCACCAACCATTCAACTCATTTTGCTTGTCTTTTGACCCTCGCTAAACTCCATTGCTTTTGAAAGTACACCCTCATTTTTCTGCAATTTTTTCTTCAATTGCTCCAATTTTAGCAACGAACACCACACACACTACAGAGACAGAAGGAGTATATATATGCATGGAAAAATGCTAAATTCGCTTAGATTCTTCGCTCTTAGTTAATTCATCATAAAACCATGGCAATAGCCTTTTCCTGAACCATGCACTAGCAGATATTATGCATAAATTACACATGGACCTAATGAATAAATCAAGCCTTGCCATATGATTTATTTATTCTGTGACCTTAAGATAATGTTCCCTTTGCCAACAGAAGCGCATACTGGTGGACGGACCCAAAAATAAACACGCACTAACGAATGCGTTTCAGTCGAAAGAGAGTAGTATCAGCATAGACCCCAGACTCGCCATTTTCATTCACAAAAGCATCCCCGCAAAAACGACATTCGCATCATTTATGAAGTTTTTTAAAAAATATATATAGACCTACACAGACTACATTTCTCCATAAATTTAACATTTTAGAATTAAACTGCCAGATGAGATGAGAGGCCAGATATGTGCCACACTCCTTTTCAATTCTATTGTAATTGATATAGTGTTTGTGCCTTAAGTACCAATGCATGGAAACTACAAAAATTGGTGTTCGAGTACATCAGCCCCCCAGAAATTCAGATTTATTGAAAACAGCCTATAAGGGATGGTTCCTTGGGAGGTTTCTTTGACTCAATGCAAATGAAGTGAAAGTGTGGTGTCAGGCGCATGGTTCTCAAAAGACTGGAAGGTGAAAGAGGGGAATGCATTTCAGGAAATGTCAAAAATGCCATCCCTGATATCTCCTGTGCAGGAAGATGGCCTGTCACTTGTCAGGTTTTTAAAATACCTGATTCACAACTCCTGTTAGGACAGCTGGCTGGCTGTACCCCACTGTGTTCATTGTTGTGTAATAGTGCCTTGTTGATTTCACCTTTGCTCACTTAGATATCAGTACACACCAGTACACTCATTTAGTAGTATACATCAGTACACACCAGTACACTCGTTTAGTAGTATGCATCAGTACACACCAGTACACTCATTTAGTAGTATACATCAGTACACACCAGTACACTCGTTTAGTAGTATACATCAGTACACACCAGTACACTCGTTTAGTAGTATACATCAGTACACACCAGTACACTCGTTTAGTAGTATACATCAGTACACACCAGTACACTCGTTTAGTAGTATACATCAGTACACACCAGTACACTCGTTTAGTAGTATACATCAGTACACACCAGTACACTCGTTTAGTAGTATACATCAGTACACACCAGTACACTCGTTTAGTAGTATACATCAGTACACACCAGTACACTCGTTTAGTAGTATACATCAGTACACTTAGACCACAGAAAAAAACATTTCAGATACGCATGTAGGCAGACTATTCAGCTTTCATCCACTATTTCATCAGAAAGATCAGATAAATTATTGGGGCAGTTAGGA
The DNA here is from genome assembly GCA_022702515.1 of Ilyophis sp. 1 JC-2022. Classification (NCBI taxonomy): domain Eukaryota; kingdom Metazoa; phylum Chordata; class Actinopteri; order Anguilliformes; family Synaphobranchidae; genus Ilyophis; species Ilyophis sp. 1 JC-2022. The sequence continues at coordinate 26,126,178 of CM040395.1, read as the reverse complement.
GAGCAGATGTTGTCATGATTTACAGAAACAGATCAGCCTTTCTTGAATGTTCCTAAACTAATAGGTCTATATCACATAGACTACTCTATTTTTCTAACCTAATTGATTGTGGCTCCGCTGCCAGTCTCTGCAAAGCATACAATCACTTTAGTCGAGAAAAAATTGCTGGTAGAAGCGCCTGGCAAAATAATCACCCGTGGACAATGCGCTTAAAATACGCAATGCCTGCAAAAGGCACGCAGGTCCTCACACTATTGTGCTGAATAGCTGAGCCTTCCCACCTGGTGAAACCAGCACACGTTCAGAATTCAAACTCACACATACAATATCAGCAATCTAGGGATTCCTTCCTTAGAGCAGAAATGAAATGGCAGAGAATGTCACTGCCAATGTGTATACAACCATTTGTATGCATAATATATAGAGTGCATGTATACTATGCATTGTGGGTAATGAAATGCAAGCAACATCTGCCCAATGTCAAGCTGCAGATGTGGATCGGTGGCAAGATGAATCCACTAAAAGCCTTGCTCCTGGATCAACGACACACGTTCCAACTATGGCCTAACACGGTTTTCTCCTCTCTCTGCCATCGACACTCTGAGCTCGTGTCTAGGGAAAAACTGTACATCCTCACTTGGCCTCACACTGTTGAAAGCATGACGTGTTGGCCTACAAATACCAAACACAGCTTAATTCACTCACTGCAGTGTTGTCACTGTATGCATAACCACTATGATGGGCCTGATAGCAAAGTATTTTTATACACAGTACTTAGAAGCTATTCAATTGGGTCTGTCCTTAATGTGGACTAACACAATGAAAATACCCTTTCATCTCTCTTTCAGCGCAAACAACATTTTGCATTTGGAGAAGCACATTTTGTGTATGCATTTTGTAAGCAATGAATATAAAGGCAACTGTGATACAAAAGAGGAACTGAGAATGGGGATCTTAAATATATCAAAGTGAAATATATATTTATAAATACATGCAGCATGTCAAAATGAAAACCCGTCAAACTGCAAAGCTAAAGGACTGAGTTTCTGTGTTCCATGCAGACGGAAAGTAGTCTTATCCCATGATACACTATATCAGGTTGACACTAAAGTCTCCATGCTCCATGTTGCTTGAATAAGATGACTTTGACAAACTGTATTTAAGGCTCCTATGGTAGAGCAAAACCTTCCCAATCTGAGCAATAAATAAAGTAAAAATAATTTAATACTGCTGGGACACAGATTATCATAGGATATACTGATCTGTGTTAGGAATTCCCAACAAATGAATGAATGGTTACTGTTAAACAGCAGCCATTCATATTTCACTAGAAACTCATTACCAGAAGGGATATCCTACATCTAACGCTGCTGTGCATTTCCCTATAATGTTAATGATTACCATAACAGCAGAACCTGGAGATTCCTAGCCAGGGTCGTGAACTAGTAGTGTGTCTTGAATTCCTAAAATACACAGCGATTTCTTAATTCACATATTAAATCAGCTACTGTCTGCCTAGTTAGAGTATAAACCCATCTTCAATGTATGACTTTTAGAAAAAGTTACTTGTAATTTCTGGATTAGGCTATACTCCACAGTTCTGATTAGAATGTCCATAGTATATGCGTGTCTTTATTAAATGGCAGCACTCGGAGGGAAACATTTACCTTCATGTTCATACCAAACCCATGGAATTTTCAATAGCATTGTATCATATGCGATATGTTATTTCCCCCCATCTTTTATTGGATTTCCTAGGGGACAAATCTTCAACCACTGTATTTTTAAAGATCTGACAATAAAAGCAAACTTTGATGTCTTAAAAATGTTTCACTTTAATTATAACTTTGTTCTCAGTGAAAGTTAAATATGATTATCAAAAAATATACTTTAAATATTAACACACACAAACCTTACGCTGTAAAATGTCCAGTGCTGAATGAACAATGATAGACTTCTATTAAACTATGTGAAAGCTGAATTACCACTGACATTTTACTGTGTTGTACCATAATACCACGGCGCTTTCTAAAGGGAATAATGAGCATCACCTAAATGCAACCCTGCATGATAGATGATCTCCCTAAATGCTGGCATAACTACAGTTCTCTGAGAGAAAGATAAGACTCTTAGGAATCACGAATGTCCAGTTTCTTCTAGCCAACTATTACTACCCATCAAGTCCAGTTAATGGGGAAAAAATTCAATAGAAAGAAGTAGGATACCTGTGTAACCAATATATGAGCGCAACGAAATAGGCTACCTTATTCTTACTTAGATTTGCATAGAACAAGAGTTGAATGAACTGCCTAAGTGATCATGAGAGAAACGAGATTTAGGTTATTGCCATTGAAGCGTTTAAACAACTATACAACAAACAAGCGGTGTTTCTACGGGTAGGCTATAGGTTACTTCCCAAAGTACCTATACAGTAGAAGATTTTAAATGGCAATATATGGTTTAAATGCAGAATTACAATGGTGTCCATGTTAAACATAAGTTACTCGAACCGTCACTACCAAACCATAAATAAACACCGTATAGGCTACATGCATAGCCTACACTCAGATCCAGGTAGGCTACTGTGAACCGTCCACCACCCATCAACCTTGACAAGGGAACATGCCACATGTCCGATTAGAAAAAAGGGAACTTACCAGACCGTAGACGCTGCTCAGGATCGAGCAACATAGAAGAATGCCCAAACGGTTGAACAGTGGAGTGGATCCCATAACTAAACCTCCAAGATCCGTTATAAGAAAGCAACTTCATACAGTTTGTCACTTAATTGTTTTCACGGACGTTCATCCACTTAAATCGGTGCCACAACGCCAGTCATTTTTAATCCATCTGTTTCCCCATAACGTAGCGGATTGTGGCTCGTAATTTATATATAAAAATATCTTGGCTTCCACCGTTTTCAAATCTGTTACGCATTCAAACTGAGCTCATTCTCTTTTTTATTTCTCTGCATCTGTCTGTTTTTTCCCCCTTTTTTCAGAAATTACATCCACATGTCAAAACTATTTATGTCCGCTCGCTCTGCGGTGGGAAGTTCAAATGATTCTTTGTGGAGAAGAAAACCAGCGCTTTATTTTTAGTTCTTTATATTTTCCCCCGGCGTATTTTTCAAAGGATTTTCCCTCTCAAGTTTGTAAATTGTTTCTCCTAAAATAAGAAAAATAAAACTTGAGTCGCTGGATGAATTGAATGCACATTACACAACATATGTGAATGTTGAAATAAGCATGTTAATTACATAGCTTGTCTCAGAGCTGCAGTAAATGAGAACCATCTCTTGGAAGGTGTTGTATTTCAGCTGAAAAAGATTTACGTTTGGGTTGCTTTATTTTGCACTTTTCGGTTTCACCTAAACTCGTTGTTTAAGAAAAAGGGTCCATCTGTACAACCGAATCATGTAGCCTCCTCGTATGCGCACAACTTTCTTTTATAATTAGGTAGGGAGTCTTGTAATGTCACAGTGTATTCGAATTACCTCAATGACACTTTTTCTTTAAATCATTAGCAAATCTAAGTAGCCATCTAATTTAAGAGTGGGAACCTAACGAATAGAGTAGCCTAATCTCTACCTACTCGAGGTGAGGACACCAGCAAATTTTTTGCATGCAAAATTACTTTCCTCAATGGATAGTTTGGTCACTTTGATAAAGTTGAATTTTTAAATATGTAGGAGGTTCCACTTTAATCATGGTACGTATAGCCTACAGTAGGCTACCTTCCCTCCTCTCCGTCTTTATACGTCCTGCTACGCATAGGCTATATCCAGAACCAAAACAATCACTACGAATGGGGATGCAGACAGACCGTGTAAAACCATAAAACTACCTCATGACGTATGCTACTGTATACTACAGAAATCAATCGGAAACGTATGTGGCATAATGAACGCCGGCTCGCCTTAAAGATAAAGACGCAGCTTTCTCTCAAGGCAAATAAAGAAGTCGAATTTCTTCTGACTTAACTTCAGCGGTAAAAGATGACGGCTCCAAGCGATTCTGTATGTACTGACTGGAGTCTGAGACGACAGAAAGGAGGTAGGCATTAGAAAGAACAGTGATAGCTTCTGATTGGTTCACAGTTGTACATATGAGTAAGCCACGACTGAAAAAGAGACGATTTCCCACCCCTCGCTACATATTCACCCAATCTGTTTTTTATCCTTCACCCAAAATGTTCTTTATGTTACTAGAACGTTAGCTTGAGGTTCCAGGGGACGCACTAATTAGGGAGGTTCTCAGAACATTGTCCAAAGAGTGTGGTAAAGTTAGTGGAAAACGTTCCCAGACCATAGCTTTTGGCCAGGTTCTTAATTTTCCAAGACTGTACCTTTTTTTTCTCCTAAGGGTATCAAACGTAATCTAACTTAATTAAAGAACATAATTCCCCACAATGTCAGGTTATTTAAGGGTTATATATAAAGATGTAGTGTACAATACAGTGGTAGGCTTTGGGAAAACTAACAGTAGGTTTCTGTAGGATAACAAAGCAGGCTAAACTTCTGAAAGCCAAAAAGCACAGTATAGAACAATAATGATTTAATTTAACTCATATACATTACCATTCAAAAGTTTGGAATCACTGAGACATTTGTATGTTTTTGTAAGAAATGTATACTTTTATTCACCAAGGTAGCATTAAATTGACCAAAAAGAGTCAAGACATTGATAATGTTACCAATATACTGCTTTATTTATGGAAAATTAATAACACAGATGTTCAATAATAAAAAATGTATTAATTGTATTGGGATAGCATGACATCTGCCAAGTTACAGCTTGGTGGGGCAGCCTCATAACTATACAGCACGAAGAGGGTTTCCTACAGAAACAACCACAATGACCAAAAACTCACTCTCAGCATTAACTTCTGTACCTTCTGCCCTTTAAAAAACTTTAAAAAGCATGTTTTTACACAACAACAGCAACCTATTAGAAACGTAAGTGCGATAGGGAAATGGAGACTTTTCTGGACAATGGGTAATGCTTCATAAACAGGATGTTTGGTTCCTTAAACATGTTTATATAAGAGATTTTGGAGTAACAAAATATAATTCTAGTACTAAACCGAAAGTACATTGGGTGTACCGTATGCATAGTAAAGTAAGCAAGGGGGGAAAAAACAATGAATGTTTATTTATACAAATTACTGTTTCTATATCAGAACATGATTTTTCTGCATGTATTTAGGGTACCATGAGTGTTTGTGATTTGCATTTTATTGTCTGTGACTGTGGCAAGTTGAAGGTTTTAAACAATTGTTTGGGCTATTAGTTTAATTGCTGCGTTGTTCAACTCAGAGGTTGGTGTTTTTGCATGTGATGACACTTTGTGGGATTTTTTGTTTTAATGTATAATTTTTGAGAAATATAAATACTATAATTGGGACATTGACCCACCACCACATGGATAGAGTGTAATGGGTTTATGATGGGTCGGAGATTCAAACGCAAAGGTGGGGAGATCAGAACAAGTCGCTCACAACCGTAAGGACCACAAATCAGGGGCAGAAAAATAATAAAGTAAGAAAAAAAAGACAGGAAACTAATTCCTTAAGGCTAACAGCCAAAACAAAAATAAACCCACAAAAACGGGCGAACTAGAAAACTAGTAAATAACAACTAAATCTCCCGAACACAAATAAAGAACAAAACAAAAGAACACCCTCGGCTGCCTTAGCTCCGAGCCGGAGAAGTGTAAAACCAAAACGAAAGTAAAAAAGAAAAACTGTCTCCTAGAGAACAGCAAAATGCTAAATAGGAGCGCTCCCAGGAGGAAAAATAAATCCTATACCCGATTAAGTAGCTAACTAGCAAGTCCCCCCTGAACATAAACAATGTTTAATATCAGGAGGTCGCTAGTAACCTGGCTGTACCTGGCTCAAATGCAATGTCGTAAGACAATCAAGCACCAGCATTTACTTTTGGATTGTCTTGTCTGTACTTCAAGGTGCAAGGCTAAACAGGTCAACTACTTTACATCAATTGGCAGAAAACTTCAGTCTAGGGCACAAGCAAACAGTTTATTCAAGAACTGTGTACAGTACAGTATACAATACAGTGGTGCAAAGCGCACAGGCAATTGACTACTGAGCAATGGAGAAATGTGATATGATGAGAGAAACCATCCTCCAGCAGACAAAGACATGCGACTCAAACATAAATACATCTACAGGTATGACTGCAGGTGATAGTAATGCAATGTAATGAGTGTTTGGTTCCAACAATGAAGGGTTTTGGCAGTTCTTGGCATGGATTGGGTGCCCACATCCCCTTAGGAGACAAGCTCAGTGATAATCACTGAATGATTCTGGCTGATCATGTTCTTTGCTGCCAGGGTGGGTATCTTCCAGGATGACACTGGCCCTATCCACAGAGCACATGCAGTCTGCCAATGGTGTCATGAGCAACAGTGATGTTACCCTTGTGCTTTGGCCTTCTTAGTTAGCAGATCTGAACCCAACTGTGCATTTATGGGATAATCTAGGACGACATCTGTGGCAGCATTTTCACCAATGCATGAGCTGAAGCATTGTGGAAGAATGGTGCCATATCTGTCCTGCAGAATGCCCGATAATGGCTGATTCTTCAATGCTGTGCCATGGTGGATCCAAGCTTTGCATGGGTGGCCTTTTTGGTCTATACCTGTATTATGTTGAAAATAACATCATACCAACAGTAATTTACAGTAAAGTAGTGGATCTTTGATGTTTTTTTTGTTTGTTTTTGAGACAAATACTCCGCTGTTTTTTCCCGTGTCGATTCACACATGATTCACTTGTGATTCACACAGAAAACTTAATCTTCTTCGGCGCTACCTAACATCTTTCTCAAAGATAATACAACACTATGAGCTAAAATAAGGGGAGCACTCCATGCAATTTGAATTATCATTTTCATTTAGGTGTCTTATCTACTAGCTAGCTAGCTGAACAAATAAAATATTTCATAGGAGACATCGGTGTCAGTGAGAATAGCTGTCAAATTAATTTAATTGGCAGCAATAACATTACTTCACATGGTTTGTTTTCCATAATCTTTCCCATGAGGGGTGAAAGAGTTATGTAGCTACTGTGTACGGACCTACCCCTCTGTAATGTAATCTAGCTAGCTAGCTACATACAATCTGATAGTAGTTTTGTGCAATGACTGTTTAAAAAACTTCCCATCGCAAGATTAGTGTGGGGTTAACTTTACAACCTAAATAAACTCAAAACTCAGTTGTTTTAATTTACCATTAATCCACTTCTTAAAGATAATGTGTTATTTTGGCCACTTGTTCTAAAAGTGGCGCTGATGAGCCGAACACACATCACCGTGTTAGGTAGCGCCGAAGAAGAAAAAGTTTTGCGTGTGAATTAGAGTGCGGATCGGGCCGCATATTTCTGTCCGAACCCGACCGAGCCCGAGATAGTAGTAACCGAGCCCGACCCGAACCCGACAGGAATTCTGCTTTTTATGTCCGAACCCGACCCGAGCCCGACGCAGTTAATGTAAGGCACTGAAGCGCTGACATTGTGTTTCCCTGTCACGCAGTTGTTGTTACCATGGTTACAGCTTCTCTGTTTAGTGGTCACTGGGCACCTAAATGACCGTCAAAAGGCATTGTTTTATTGGTAGATAACAGATACACACACAATATTCGGTATCATTTTTATTTATTTCACACTATATTTTCACCAAAAACAACTTGAAGCACCATGTGAAGTAAGCTAACCCATCCTAATTAGTACAGTAATACCTTGACATACAAGTTTAATTCGTTCCGTGACCGAGCTCGTAACTCGGTTTACTCATATATCAAATCAATTTTCCCCATTGAAATTAATTTAAATACCATTAATCCGTTCCAGCCCCCCCAAAAACACCCTAATTTCTTTGTTACGTAGTTATAAAAATGAGAAATGTATTTATAAATAATAAATAATTAATACAAAACATAATACAAAGATAATAAAATAGAATATAAAGAAATAAACTGGTTCTAAACTTAATTGCTACATTATTATTCTTCACTTACACTTAATCTTCATCAGTGACGTTTGCATCTTTTTCATTGATTTTTGGCTTTTTCGTCACGCTTTTCTGACTCTGATCTGCAGGGCGTTTCGATAAAAACCTATCCATGGTGGTTTCTTTCTTCCTTCCCTTCAGAATTTTTCGGAAATGCGAATGCAATTTCCGAAATTGCATTCGCAATGCTCCGCTTGCTCGGCTCGTAACTCGGGTCTAGGCTCGTAAGGCGAAACACAAGTTGAGAGGTGTGTGCGTGTGGATGGCAAAAACACATTTGTGGATTATACCTACGAACACAAATTGAGAGGTGTTTGTGTGTGGATGGTAAAAATAATTGTGGATTATACTTTTGTGCTTGTTTATTTTTGATAGAAATCTACCTCCATACAAAACTGGGTGAAAAGCTTCAGGCAGGAGGCTCCAGTAACATAAAGTGATAAAAGTGACAAAATGGGGGAAAAAATAATCGGAATAAAAACAATAGGGTACCAGCATTGTGATTGTTGCGGCCTAAAATGCTTGATTTCGCGGCAGCTTTTTAAAAAAGTTGCGATGTAAAGTGTGAGGTTTTGTGTGTGTTTGTTGAAGTTGCGGTAATTGGTAAAAATTGCAAATAAAAATTGTGATTTCAAAAATATATGTAGTTCAATAAAAAATCATATGTAGGCTAATATCAGTTCAGTGAGAAGGAAACAGTATTGTATAACACAACTGGGAATATTGTGGAGCTTGTGGACCTGAAAATCACAGTTCACGTGGAGTAATTCATGGAGTAATTCTGTTTGTGCTCGTATGATACACATCTTTTATTATGAAACCATTTTTATGCTTTGTAATAGTGGGGAAACTGACCCTGCTTTATGAGACTCACTACAAAAGAGGAGACATTTTAATAAAAACATTTTGTTAGTTGCCCATTTGTGTTTGAAATCATTTGTGTTTTGTGGCCCCTTCGAGCCGGGGTCGTAACACAAAAATTTGACAGTTTTTCACAGGAAGTTTGTCATTGGAAAAAAATGCAAGCTTTTGCAACTTTAAATTTCTTGCAAATTTCGTTGATGTTGGGTTAATAGTTGCGATCGCGACATTAAAATCCTGGAGGGACTGATTAATAGTGGCAATACTATAGCTTCTGTGAATACCCGAAACAAAAGTCAAAACTGACAAACACCACAACATACAACTGACAAACCGCAACAGATGCAAACAGTTGTGTAGTAGAGGGCCTTCCAACAGTCTTGTTTTTTATTATGGTTCAAGCCAATAATCTTACTTTCTAATTATTTCTATCATGAGGATCTCCACGCCATCTTGTGAGGGAATATAATATTAATAGTTCCAACTTCCAAGTGTGTCAAGGAGGTAGGCTATGTGTGTAGAAAGTGAACAACCTGTCCATCAGAAAGAGGATGAGTATTTACAGAATTTACGTTTAGCTGTGCTAGCTTGCTAATATTAATGCATTCACATTATCATGTGGGAGAAAACAACCGCTTTCTGCATAATCGCTTTTTAGATGTCATTTTAAATTGTTGGCCTATTTCTTTGTTACCTTTTCTTCTCCTCTGAAATAAGCCAAGAAGACTCATTTGTTTTTTACGTTCTATGATTATGCCATAGCCTACGTTGCATAATGCTATCTAAATGGAAGTATTACAGTGCTTGTGTATTATTGCGCCTCAATAACAATTGAAAGTACAACTAAAGTTCCGCTCTGCTACAGTATATTGAAATCAACTCCTGGGCAGAACAACACAAGCCTTTTACGGACCAAAAACATTCGGGGCTGGACTCAAAACATTCGGGGCTCGAGCCCCGAACGATCGGGCCTAACGACGCCCCTGATCTTCGCCTGTGATGATGCCATTTTTTCTAGTTTTTCCTAAATTGTAACACCACTTACTTGTAAACACTCATTTACTTGTCACAGGAAGTTTCCCATGTATGTGCTAACCAAGCACATGACTGTTTGGTTTCAGCCATTTGGCAGTCAGTCATTTACAAATGATTGATTCATCTCAACTACCTGTCGATTCATGGTGCAGTGGTCATTTTTACCTGAAGGAGCTGACAGGCAAACAGGATAACGTTATGTAAAATGCATTGGGAATTCCCCTTAGAAATGATTCCTAGGATTAGAAACATTTTTTAATGGAGGATTGCTGTTTAACTTGTTCAGTAGCTCTTTGCCAGCCCAGCTTGGACAGAAAATCTTTAAGCAAGATGAAGGTCCAGAAATGGGTTATCTACCATCAGTCAAGAGCCAAGATGGTTGACTTTTTATTGATGGTAGATATAAAGACACAAAAGGCTATATAAAAGCACAAAAGGCTCAGGTGTAAATCATTCATTCACAGGGTCTATTTTCTTTCGTCGTCTGTCCTTTTTTGTAGGTCAGACAGCTCAACGCCGTACTGCTTAGGTCTGGTCAAGGAGCCCTCATCCCTTTCTGTGATCGATGATAGCTGGAATTTCCTGAGACTACAGGTACACTGGCCTTTATTTACAACTTTGTGATTCCAGTTTCCCTGGTGCAGCCAACCAACACAAACAAGAAACGAAAACCAGAAACCCTCTAAAGGCCAATGACGTGTCCGCACAGAGAGGGCCTCCTGGGGACCTTCCCAAACCATCTCTTGTTGCAATGTTTCTTCTTTAAAACTTGCAATGTTTTCCCATTTGAAATGCACACCATTTGTTGCCTTTGGGTAGGGGAACCAACAGTTTTCATTGGTTGAGGACACACATGTTGCATAGCCATACTAATTAGAGTATCCTGGGTGGATTCAGATATCTCTCTGGTCACAAGATCTCTCAGAGAATATTTGCCTTTGTCCCAGCTTTGTAGATGTTTTGATAAGCGTCTGGGGTTGAAGGTTTGAGTGATCCCATATTCGGTGTTTGTGCTTCCCTACAAGGAGATAGAAATCATTATCCATGTGTTAAGTGGGCAGCTTTGTCTGTTTATGTGACTATAATTAAAAGGTTTAGCCTGAGTAAATGTTTTGAGACTTTGACAGAAATGCCCTGCCTGGTATTCAATTCTGTAAGCAACACCATGCAACCCATTGTTTTTACCACCGCATATCCATCATTGAAACCTAGCCCTTCTGGATACAACAGTTATTCACCTTGAACACAAAGAACTAGGAAAGCTTATCTGTCAGTTACTTACAAGGCAAACAACTGTCACTATCACAATGACTAAAATTAACTGACATTGCTTTTTTTGGCTGACACCATTGAGATAAAGTCACAGAGGGGAAAGAAAGAATGTGGCCTGTTGCTCCTTAGTTAGAGGACGATATAGCATCGTGATGATGTGTGTGCGTGTGTGTGTGTGTGTGTGGGGGGATGGGGATGTTATGTCACAGGTTGTATTCTAACCTGTAAATCTGTTCTGCCCTCCCAGTAATAACAGCTGTCTCGCTATATGTCACTCATCTGATCCAAGGCACACTTTTGTAAATTGTGCTCTCAGCCAGGGAGCACGTAATGTCAGGGTTTGCATATAAAATACTCTGTAATGGGGCCTTCTGGGTGGCACATTCAGCTGTCAGCTGAACCACTAGCATTTAGTGCTGTGAGGCACCCCACAATCTAGAATTGGACCTGATTGCATCAGTGCTAAGTGTGACTGAAAATCCCATGGGGCGATTAAAATTAGCCATTGTATAGCCCAGGGAGGGAGGTTTGGCTTGGAACATTTAGCTGTGTTAATTAGGTTTGATTTTAGCATGTGTTGACTGTTAATGTACATTTTCTGTTATAATCAGCTTTGAAAATCTTACATATTCTATGCATCTAGCTTAGAAAAGCCAACAGCCTGTGCTTTTGCATCATAGTATATTGTGATAAAAAGCTAAATTGGTGACAGTGTTCTGTATCCCCATGATGAGTTGATGAGGGAACCATTCAGAACTATTTCTGCAGGCATGGGTGTGCTGTTAGTGTGCCTCTGCGCACCACTACATTTAACAGGAGAGAACAAGAGTCAGTTCTCCAACATCTCACTCATGCCAACTGAAGTGGGTCAAGAGTTTTGATTTAGCATGCAAAATAAGGGCCTGAATGCGGTTTGAAATCGCAAAAAAAAAAATGTATTTCATTATTTTATAACATTTAATTGAATTTGTAAAACTCTGTTCACTTTTTTTTACTTTCCAAGGTCACGTGGAAAAAAATTAAGAGCACAATCTGTTACCTATGCCATGAAGGCGTGGGAGCAGCATGTCGCGTACCTCCGGGAGGCAGAAGACAGACTGGCTTTGGCAAAAGCGTGAGGCAAGCAGATGTCCTAACACCCAGAGTTAACCTCTGAGGCGCGGCGAGCAGCGCTCTCCCTGACCCTCCCACAGAGATCATCACAGAGCGAATGACAAACTGCCAATAGGGCTCATCACAGAACAGCAGAACGGTTAGTGCATTCTGGGAAAACATACTGTGCTAAAATGGAAAGCCTCCCAACCCCCACCCTCGGCTTTCTGTGATAACGCTGTGTTAATCGATTTTCTCACGCTGAGATAAATAAAAACAATTTTTGTAGGGCAGTGCTCTGAATATATTAGGATGATAGTCAAGGGCAAACGCCATTTGAATCTGCAGGGCTCACCACTGATGCTGCCACAAACAAAGGTCTGTTCTGGCCATGGAAACAAGGAAATTGAACAGGTTTTAATGGACCACATGACAGGAATTTAATCACGTTGGCTTTGGACATTGCTGGTGTAATGCATTCCTTTCAAAATGGGTACACAGTGTAAGCATGAATTGGTCAGCAGTGTTTAATAGTTAGGCAACAATGCTTCTTGCAACTCCAAGGTTGTAGGTTTGATTCCCAGGTGGGGCATTGAGCACGGTACTAACCTGAATTGCTTCAGTAAGATATTCGGCTGACCAAATGGATTGTAGACTTTATTTTTGGTTTTACTGCCACACCCTTCAGGAATTTCACACCCATCAATAACACAAAGCATTATTTACTTATTTAGCTGGATAACTGCACTGAGTAAAACCCGGAACAGCTCTTTTTGCTTCAGTCCATGTTCCAGATTTGGGAGGATTCCAGCTTTTACTGTGCAGTTATCCAGCTAATTCAGTAATCCTACTTTGTGGTATACCCCCGAGGACACAATAACAATCTGATGCTTTTATTGATACAATATTCATGAACTATGAACCATGAACTATGAACAACACATCAATTATATTATACTTTAAATTACTTTCTTGGTTTGTTGCCATAAACATTTAAAAAGGTTTAATAACCACTAATCAAACCAGTGGTAATCAAAATGTGATTTTTTTTGTCACGTTGAAAAAAAAAGTAGTGAAAGCTTATTTGCATTATACATTATCGCATCGGAATGATAAATGGGTTATTTACAATTCACAGGTTTCAAAATATTATTGAAATCTTAAAAGGATGTAACTGTAGATTTCTTTCCCCTGGTAAATGGTAAAATATGGTTTTCAGATAGAATCTAACTTTCGGCTGTATGATGTAATAATTTAGTAGATTTTTAAGGTAAGGGCAACTCGGATGACTACAGTTGGTTTGAGGTAATCCCAGAACAGAATGTGTTTAACAGTGTGTGTAATTTTTTTTCAACTTAATTTATCTATGAGAAGCATGGCTTAACTAAACCAGATGCCAGCTGATGAAAACAATGTGGTTTATTTTAATCCCTGGAATTGGCATGCACGCTAATATTCTGCACTACAATGGTTTGCTAGTGACAGGACAATTCACCATCTATTCGGCGTTCTTTTAACGGCTGCTTCACATCTCGACTGTCTCACCTCAACTGTCTGCTAATGAACGGCAGTAGTGCCTATTTTGCACAACCCTGGCAGACTAACAGCTGTACTGATGGCAGGCTGCTAGCAGACAGTTAGATGCCACTGTGCTAGATATGCAATGTGTTCACAGTCATCTTGCGTCCAGCAACTTCTTTAATGAACACCAAAATAAGACAGACCGGTTCCCTGCTTAAAACAGAAATACCATTGAATTAATTTTATAAATTACACATTAGATAATAAATTACATTGTCACTTATCAATGTGCAGGTTTTATGGCTGTCACAACCCTTGAGGAAATTTCTTGCTGTTTTGTGCCCTTAACTTTAAACTGCCAGAGGTGATGGAACAGTTATCAGTGAGGCAGAAACCATACGAGAGGGACTCAGGTTCATGCCCCTGGCCCAAACACCAATGAAGTAAGAGCCAGTTTACACTTTACTACACACAGTGGGCCTCATTCATCAAGCGTTCCTAAATATGCACGTACATTCATGTACGAAACGAGTTGGTTGCGAAAATAAATACGCTGGATTCATCAAACCGTGTGAAAAAGGCAGATTTTTTTTGTCTGCATGTACGTATGCGCGTTCACGTTATCTTGTGATTAGCATAAATCCACACCCATTAATTGCCTTATATGGAGGTAGTCAATTCAATATAAAGTTCCATACGAAGTGAAAATGGCCCAGAAAAAAAGCAAAATAAATAATTATTCTGACACTGAAATCAAAGTTTTATTAGCAGATGTTCAATCAAGGAAATAGAATAGTTTAGTATTGTCCGTTCCTGTGTCATAAAGTAAATAGTAAAGTAGCCTACATGGTCAAGTAAAAAGAGAATATTGTTATGAGAACCGATCGGAACCACTCGCACTAAACACTAAAAAGTAGTAGGAATACGGCTTTATTCAGGGTCGACAGAACGAGGGTCAGAATCCAGCAACAGCGCAATGTAGGCAAGGCAGGGTCGTAGAAAGGTCCAGGCAGGGGTCAGAGTCCAGGCAACAGAGCAATTCGGAAAAGGCAGGGCGATGTCCAGAACAGGCAGGGGTCAGAACCAGGAGATCCGTCAGAGGCTGGAGAACAGGAGGACGAAGGACTGGAGCAGGGCTTGAACAAAGATGGGCAGGCAGGCAGGAGTACTGGAGCAGGGCTGGACAGGAACAGGCAAGGCAGGCAGGAGAACAGGGACAGGACGGGTAGACACAGGGCTGGAGACAGGAACTCTGAATAGGCAGGGAGTAGGCAGGAGAAAGCGTTGAAAAGACTGAGACAAGCACAAATGCAGGGCACAATACGATCTGGCCCAGTACAAAAAAACCGGGGAAGACTATATGCCAGACTATCGACGAGACAATGAAGAACAGGTGAGATGAGACAAAACACATATCAGGTGTGGGAGCTGGAGCAACACAATCGGGGAAAGGGAAAACGTGGAACGAAATACACATACAGAAAACACATAGAAACGGAAAACCAGGAATGGACTAAAACATAGAGGCATGAGACGTGACAGGATATAAGATGCAGGAAATGCAGAATCTTCCATTACATGAGCTGTTAAAGTGCACCCCAACAACTTGCTTCAAACTATTCAGGCAAATTTTGTCAGAGGTTTGCGAGTCTTCCCAGGTCTAAGCCTCCTCCCCCAACCACCCCACATTACACAGACACTCAGGTGAGGTATAACTGCTTTATTACCACATTTATAAAAACAGCAATAATTGTATAATTTAAACAGCTAAAAATGTGTGGTTCTCCACTTCTAATCTCACCCGCCCCATGGACCCGGGCCAACAGCGCAGGAGTGTGTTCTTCCACCACACCGCACACTGCGCCTAAGAAAGGATGGAAGAGACTCACTGGACTTTCCCCCATGCACACTTCTTAATAAATCAATACATAAAGGGTGGACACCACCCCGCAGCCAAAGCACAGTACGGGCTGTAACTGAAATAGAAACCCTGGCCCAGATTCATACTTAACTTTGAATGATGAATGTAAATCTAATTATGTTTTTAGCCTTTACGACATTGTGAGTTCAACCTAAGTAGCCTACTGTTCCACAAGAATAAAAATAAAAATAAAACTTTATACTTATTTGTTGTGCAATGCAAAAAAACTGCATGAAAATGCAAATGAACTATTATTCCAATGCTGTATGATGAAATCAGCTTTGTCCTCCATGATGGCATAAACAACCTCAGGATTAGCATGTCTGATGATTTTGAAGGACATCCGGAAAATCTAGAAATGTCTAGAATCATAGGGCCCAAGTTATGGCCTACATCCATCATGCCATCTTCTGAAATGGGCATACTGATTTTACTGCCATGATGCCCTGGAACTTGAACTGTAGCATGTTGGCAGAAGAAAATACCACCATGTGTTATGTGTTGGCCAAGGTGAAGCACATATTACACAGAAATGTATTTATGCAAGCGGATATCAAAATCCAAGCCATTACCCTCGAATACAGTATATTGAGATTAACATGATTAGTTGAGTTCACATTATGAATTCACAATATTAATGTATTTTAGTGCCAGCTGAGGACGAATCACTGATTTACCACTGCAACCCCACTTTCTGTTTTTCACTCACATGCTCATGTACATTAACATGGCATAATTATAAATACATTTTGCAAAGAATCATGCATACTAAGAAGTCGATCATTTTATACAATTTTCATGTTTCCTGTACATAGTGAGGAACACCTAGGGAAAAGCTTACATACAGTGGGGTGCAAAAAAATCTTGGCACCTCTGGTCAAAATGCCTTTTACAATTAATATCTAAGTGAACAGAAGCTAACCTGACCTTTAAATGGTAAGTTAAACATGACACATTTTTTAAAATTTTAAAGCAAGATTCCTTCTTATTAAAATAATTAAAAAGTTTTGTTACTTTTTAAGCCCATGTGATTTACTTGTTAGGGCTTCAATGGGTCAGGTGAATATAATTCCAGGGCTGAACTATTTATTCTGAAGTAACTCCATGCCTTCTAAAGCATCCGACTGCGGTGGCTGTTCTGTCTGGTGTTAACAACCATGGGTTCCTCTAAAGAGTTGTCCAAAGATGTCAGAATCAAGATAGTTCACTTCCACCAACAAGAAGGTGACAAAAAAACCTCTCTCAATGTTTCTAACTGCCTATTTCCAAACGTAATCGTAAATTACAAGAAGACACCAGTGACCACTTGTGAGTTTCCCATCTTTGAAAATGAGAGTTTATGGTGTTTTTTTGAAGGATTTTCTATATGCCCATCCAGATCCATTGTGTAAGTTAGCTGTGACATGAGTAATATATCTCAAGACTGCACAGTTCAGGGCTTAAAATGCTAAATACAGAACTTCTCCTTTAAGCATGGAGGTGGATCCATTATGCTTTGGGGTTGTGTGGCAGCGGGGGGCACAGGAAATATTGTGTAGGTGGAAAGAAGAATGGATTCCGCCAAATATCAAGAAATTCTAGAGGCTAATGTTCGAACTAAGGTCAGTCCAGACATTGAAGTTGAAGAGAGGTTGGGTATTCCAGCAAGACAATGATCCAAAGCATACATTAAAATCAACCATAAAGTACCTCCAGGAACGACGGATGAAGGTTTTGGAATGGCCACCACAGTCCCCGGACTTGAATATTATTGAAAATCTGTGGAGAGATCTCAAACATACCAGGCATGCAGAGGCCAAAGAATATTTCTGAGCTAAAGGAAGAATGGGGACAAATTCCAAAAGCAAGAATTGAGAGAATTTTTGCAAACTGTTATAGTTGCCATGTTACAGTTAGAAAGTAATAATTGACATGGTTCCCAAACTTGTGCACGGGGCCATTTTCCTTTTTTATTATTTTGAAAATGTAAAAAATCTAAATAAAAAGTCATCTTGATTTAAAATTGGAAAAAATGTTTAACTTTGTACCATTTAGAGGTCCGGTTAGCTTCTGTTCACTTAGATATTAATTGTAAAAGGCATTTTGACCAGGAGTTCCCAAATGTGCATATTTTGCACCCCACTGCATACATAAAAAGATAACAAATAAATAAATACCTGTCAGGGGTAGCGTAGGAACGAAGGACCAGACGCGACAGTAGGGGTTCAAAAAGTGCTCGACTGAACACCAAAAAGCGGAGGGGAAAACCCGCAAACAGGGAATGATGATACATAAAATAATAACTCTCCTCACAAAGAGAGATACCACTACCAACTCAAAGCGACCCGAATAGGGCGAAAAACTCTTAACTAGATATTAATACAAACGACAAAGAAAAACCCTATAGCTCACAACGAGGGAGCCGAAAAACATAAACAAGAGGTAACAGAGACGGCGAAGACAATCTGTCAAAGACAGGAGACAGAGGGGAAAAAAAGAGACAGGATAGAAACGAATAACCTATTTTAAGTTTATAGCAAACTCTAAAACACATGCAACAAGTCCCGTGGAACCACAACAAGTTGAGTTGATATGGTCGAAGCGAAATGTACGGACTACACCGTAAATTACCGGCTTTTCTTGTCAAAAAGATAGGCAATATGGAAGCGTCTAACAACGGTGACGCAAGGTTTAAATAATGACAGGAAACACGGAACAGGTGAACACACTGAGCTGAAAACCCAAATACACGAAACGGACAAGGAAAACAAAGAGAAGAGACGCAACACGAGCGCTCCCCAGGGAAGTGAACAATAAGAGAAGAGCAGGCTGAGAAACCATGACAATACCATTGGTTTTGAAACATGTAAAATAGTTTTCTGGTAATGGTTAAATAGCTGAACATTCCCTCTAAGCCCATAGCATAAGACAGTTGGCTTTTCTTGCAGATTAGTGCCATCTAGAGCAGGACTTCCCAACCTAATTCTCTGTACTCTTCTCTCAATGCTGATTTCTTCTACTGAAGCCTGTCACTTAGCTGTTAACATTGTTTAAACTTGCATTTAATTAGTGACATTTACTTTTATCTTCAAACATATTGTCACAGAATGTGGACTGTGTCTCCTTTGTATTTGCTGTGTTCCTGAACATTTTATGAACCTCAAACAGCTGTTTATTGACAACAATAATCTGCTCACCATTTCAATATTTATTACTCCAGCGTAATACATATTGCCATTGAACAATAAAATTCCACTGTATATAATCACCTTTCCAAAGTAATTGGCTCAGGGAAAAATAGTGAAAAAATATCCACTGTCTGAGAACCGATGCGATCGATTTTTAATGTCCTTGAACTGACAACAAACGTCCATTCCTTTATGGGGCACACGACATAACATTAGCATTCATGTCAACAAGTCTTCTGTACACACTACTGATCAATTAATGACCCATTGCAATTTATTTTTAACTGGAAAAAAGACCAGCAGATTGGACATGCCCTGCATGGTTTTGAGGCAGGTTGAATCTCAGCTCATTGTAAGTGGAGTGAATGTTTGAGCTCTAGACATGGGCTATGAAACCATGGCAGCTGCAGATTAACAGTAAATTAATGTTTGAAAGGAGATCTTCATTTATTAATTTGGCAGAATATCTTAACCTTGAAAGATCAATATAGTATGAAATATTAAACACGCTAGAGCAGAAACAATAAGAGTAGTACTGAACAGTCAGAATGATATGCATGCCATGGGACACTATGCACTGTCCACAGGACGCCTCAAGCTTCTGCTTCACTGCAATATGACTTGCAAGTTCAAAATAAGACACCGGTCTAAAATCAGTGCAACTTGCCTATGTTTTCAATACATTTAAATAATTCAAAACAAGGATGGCTATACGATGCTTTTTAAAAACTCTGTTCAAGGTTTTTTCCCCAACTCTTGACATAAATGTTGCTGTAAAGGGAGCAAAATAATTCAGTATGGTAATGGGAATTTAAATAATAATAAAAAATGATGAGAAAAGCAATGGTGATTAGTAAGGCAGTTCTGTTGGGTACTATGTGATACCAATTAATTGAATATCTTCACACCCCTGGCCAATGAGGTAAACCTTCAGTTTTAATTTTCTCAACAGAGCAACTTCAGAGATAATGAACAGCAATAAATAAATAAATGAGATTGCTGAATGTGTGGAAGAATGCAATGTCGGATATGTAGGACGGGATTATACTCTTAGCCATTTGCTCGAGGAGCATCGTTTTAAATGGGCCCTGACGGAATTCATTTGTAATTGTGTCGCTTCGAATTTTGGCTGTGCTGAAATTGTGAACGAGATTAGAAAAGGGATAGAAAATTAAGACTGCAATTATGGGCTTCGGTTTGGTTCAATAATTTTTTTAAGGCCAAAGTGTTTCAGCTGGACATGACAAAGCCTGTTTGTACATACTAGATTGGCATTTCCTGTGATATTAAAGGCAGGAGTCTTTAGAGAGGAACCCCTAGGGAAAAGCTTACATACCCACAATTCCTGTGATAATTTGTGGTAATTGAGGTCCTAGACCTCACTAACTTTAGATTTTTAGTAGTTAAATTACATTGCTTACTTATTCAATGTATATAATGTAGTCTAATGCATAAATTAATCAAAATTAATCAGCAATGTTAGCATTATTGACCGAAATGGATAGTGTGCTTTCTGTAATTCTTAAATATCATTTCAGTTTTAGCCTATGTTTTTGTATTGGCCCAGAGAGTCTTTTTGTATGATAAATTACATTTTATATTCTAGATACTTACAGAAATTTCTCAGGACATGTTGACTTCACAATGGCTGGTATCAGGCCATTAATGGGTTTGTGGTTTAAAGTAAGAAAATATACTTCAAGTAGCTCCTAAGCAGCTTGTACATAAATTGTTTTGCTTCTATAGATTGGGCATGAGTATATTGCTTGATTATTTAAAAAGAGGATTTGAATTATCAGTGATTAAAAGTTATAAATGAAAGTGCTCATATGTAATGCCTCTGGAAACATAATGTCACCGTATAAGATCTTTTGAAGTTACCTGAAGTATATTATTGCTTTAAAACACAGGCCCATCAATGCCCGCAAACTAGTCATTCTAAAGAACAGCAGGTTTGTCAGACAGAAATGTCTGTCCATATACAAAATATCCTTCATAGCACCCAAAACCTGTCTGGGTCAAACAACAGCACATCCTAAAACTGAAATAAAAACTATACCTAATGTGAGTGAGCTATGCATTTAAGGTTGTCACTTTACTGTGAGCTTGCAAACGAATATGAGATGAAGACTTAGGTGATGCTGTCATGTTATCAGTCACAAACTGATAAAAAAATAAAATAAAATAAATGTTTTGCTTTGAAGAATACTTATTTGGTTGGTTCAAGCAAATCAGTGATTAAACACACAAAATGTCTTCTCAAAATGTAGTTCATGAAGATGCTCATCGTTAGTTTAAACCTAATTTCCAATTTCATGATTTTTATGTTTTTACTTTAGAGGGTACCAAAATACCATCCATAAGTTGTGGTTTCTTTCATAAAAGGCAGTGTTACAGGACACACAAAAAATCACAGCAGAAGGCATGAGTTACATCCCTGATTTTTTTAGCAAGACCTGCTTCACCCAGGAGGCACTTCTCCTTTTCTCATCAGGCTATGGATCGAACCACAGGGTACCAATAGATAAGACCCAGGAAGTACAGGACAATGACTTCAACAACCAGATGGTAAAGGGGGAAAAAAAACAATATGATATGCATTTCAAAAGGCCAGTTGAAAGCTGTTACAACTTCCAAGCACAAAACTCAAATGTATCCTGGCAGCTGTAGCTTGGGAGGCCCCCCACACTATCCATAATTTGGGTGAAAGAGGGAAAAAACAGTCAGGGCCAATCAGGATTAGTGTAGTCCAATGTAATATCCCCTCTTGGAGTGAGGTGCCAACCTGTAAAGGCAAAAACTGATTGACAGGAGGAGGAAGAGGTGACAATGTGGGAACAGGGCTAGTAAACAAACTACTATCTGCTAGAATTAACTCTTACAGTGTACATATGATTATATAAACTCTGTTAGAGTTGAATTAACACTGGACATTTTACTCTGTAAGAGCAATTAAATCAACTAATCTACAAACCTCAATTCCAAAAAAACATGGAAAATGATAATAACAGAGATTTGTAAATTCTCTTACATATATTTAATTGAAAACAGTACAAAGAAAATATATTTAATGTTTTACCTTATCAACTTTGTTGATTTTTGTAAATATACGCTAATTCCGAATTTGATGCCGACAGCACATTCCAAAAAAGTTGGGCCAGGGGCAACATAAAACTGGGAAGGTTGTGGTATGTTCAAAAAACACCTGTTTGAAACATTCCACAGGTAAACAGGTGAATAGGTAACAGGTGATGCTAAAATGACTGGGTATAAAAGAAGCATCCACGAAGGCTCAGGCGTTTACGAGCAAGGATGGGTCGAGGTTCGCCACTTTGTGAAAAACTACATGAGCGAATATTCCAAAAGTTTAAGAACAACGATTCTCTATGCACAATTGCAATGGCACTGCATTAAAAACCGACATGCTGCTGTAATGAATATAATCACATGGGCTCTGGAATAGTTCGGAAAATCGTTGTCAGTAAACACAGTTCGTCGCTGCATCTACAAATGCAAGTTAAGACTACTACGCAAAGCGTAAGCCATATCAACAACATCCAGAAACGCCGCCGACTTCTCTGGGCTCAAGCTCATCTGAGATGGACTGAGGCGAAGTGGAAACGTGTGCTGTGGTCTGACGAGTCCACCTTTCAAATTATTTTTGGAAATAATGAACGTCAAAGGGAACCATCCCGATTGTTACCAACCCAAGGTTCAAAAGCCAGCGTCTGTCATGGCATGGGGGTGTGTTAGTGCCCATGACATGGGTAACTTGCACAACTGTGAAGGCACCATTAACACTGAAGGTACATATGCATTTTGGAGCAACATATGCTGCCATCTGCACAATGTCTTTTTCAGAGGCGTCCCTTTTTACAATGCCAAGCTACATTCTGCATGTGTTACAACAGCATGGCTTCATAGTCAGAGCGTGCGGGTGCTAAACTGGCCTGCCTGCAGTCCAGATCTGTCTTCCATTGAAAATGTGTTGCGCATTATAAAGCGCAAAATACGACACTGGAGACCCCGCACTGTTGAGCAGCTGAAGTCTTATATAAAGCAAGAATGGAAAATAATTCCGCTTTCAAAACTGCTAGAGTTCCAACTTTTTTTGGGACGTGTGGCAGGCATCAAATTTAGAATGAGCGGATATTTACATGAACAATAAAGTTGATTATGGGTTTAAACATTAAATATCTTGTTTTTGTACTGTTCTCAACTGAATACAGGTCAAAAAGGATTTGCAAATCTGAAAAAATTCTGTTTATATTTACATTTTATACACTGTCCCAACTTTTTTGGAATTGAGGTTTGTATTAGTCCAAAGAACATTTTTAGAAATCAGTTGGTCCTTTTTTCTCTGCATATTTAAATGCATAGTGTGCTCATTGTACGTGGGAAAGGGTGCAATGGAACAATTGGAGATGCATATAACACAACGCAGACACCATACCCCCACTTTTACATGTAGTTTTCACTGCATGTAATGTTCAATGTTGAAATGTGGTCATTATGGATTATTTTCCTTACGAATGGAAGCAACTGTGGATTAGGGAGTTTCTGGGAAAGGAAACATCCTTTGAATACCCACAATTCCTCAACACACTGAGGGCTTCATTAATTCCTCATCAGGGTTTGCTGTGTTCAGGGTGGAGTTGTCTCCTCCTCAGCGGTTATGTGTCTTGGCAGAGATGCAAATACTTAAAATAATATTTAGCAGTATGTTACGCAACTCCTGCACATGCAACTGTACATGCTACACAATACGTCCATGAACACATTGTTTGGCGCGATTATAATGTACTTGCTCTCAAAGGCAAGGAGGACCTCTCAGAGGAACGAATCCTTCAACTTGATTAAATTGTATTTGTTCCCCTCCATAGAGCTTTTGCATGTTTTGTTTTCTATGGCAAGCATACAGGATAAACTGTAATTCCAGTCTGATATTTACCTTATGTATGTATGCATAGGCCTATTTGTAGTCTACACGTGGAAAATGTCAAGAAAAAGTAAGATCCACATGAATCGGTGTACAATACACTTTTCTTAATTTACATGGTACTTACTAGGGCTGTCAACCGATTAATACATTAGCTGGTTAATTTCTTCCATTGGTTGTAGTATTCTGTTCATTGAGAAACTTTAAACCCATTAATTATTTAATGTAAATAGTTATTGAAATGTAGTGCCAGCTGTAGCACTGCTTCTAAACAGTGTACTTGACCATGTTAGTTGGCCAGCCACTTGATGCAATCCAGACTTCATTTGAGTTGGTTTACTTTTAAGTGCTGTTGACTTGAAACCATTTGCTTGACGTTACATGCTGCCAGTCTAGCTGAGTCAGAGGGGTCTTTTTAAATTTGCCCATCACTATTTTTATTCAGCTGGCTAACAGGTGCTGTGCTGTGATGCTCTGCTTGCTAATATAGGTAATATAGTCACACTAACTTTATAAGAATAGCTGTTTTTCAATGCGGACAGCACACTTTGAGCTCTATCTTGACGAACTTAGCGATTGGTCTAAACGCAGAGTGCAAAGTGCATTCAGGGCGTGTCCAAGTCCACTTTTGCTAGTTAAACGGTGTGTTTTTTGAGCGCTAAGTACAGCGCAACGTGCAAATGAGCTGAACTTAGACTCTTCATGAATTAGGTTTGTCTTGGGCATGACATGCAATAAACCAATCAAAATGTCATATCCCATTCCCTTTAAAAGCCACCGGCAACTGCACCTTGGCAGATTGCTATTACAATGGCGGATTTCCGACAGTGGAAAGAAAGATTTACAGCTGAGGAAACAGACCTGCATGTGCGTGAGGTAACGGTGCACGAGGAGAAAATCTACGGGAAACGCAGGGTTCCACCTAAGCTCCCGGAGGATATCCTTGCAAGCTCCCTCAGGTTGGATGGGGAGTGTCGGTACACAGCCATTTTCAGCTCTTTCCACAGATGTTCAATTGGATTCAGCTCTGGGCTCTGGCTGGGCCACTCAAGGACATGCACAGACTTTCTCCAAAGCCACTCCTTTGTTCTCTTGGCTGTGTGATTCGGGTCATTGTCATGTTGGAAGGTAAATCTTCGCCCCAGTCTGAGGGCCAGAGTGCTCTGGAGCAGGTTTTTTCAAGGATCTCGTGTACTTAGCTGCATTCATCTTTCTCTCTATCAGGACTAGTCGCCCCGTTCCCTCTGCTGAAAAACATCCCCACATCATGATGCTGCCACCGCCATGCTTCACTGTAGGGATGGTATTAGCCAGGTGATGAGCGGTGCCTGGTTTCCTCCAGATGTGATGCTTGGTATTCAGGCCAAAAAGTTCAATTTTGGTTTCATCAAACTAGAGAATCTTGATTCTCATGGTTTGAGAGTCCTCTAGGTGCCTTTTGGCAAACTCCAAGCGGGCTTAGTAAAAGGACAGCTGTAAATTACGCTGGTACTGTATGGAACACATGACTGGCGAAATGGCTGTACGTCATCAAGGGTCTAAGGTATCAAACAAGCCATCCCAAACCATCACTCTGCGGCCAGATATGGAGTAGATGTGGATGGATCCCTTTAAGGGTTGTTTCTCCTGACTTTTTCCCCCATAGAGTTCTATAGGAAAATGAGTCAGGAGAAATAACCCTTGTAGTGATCCATCCACATCTACTCCATATCTGGCAACAGAGTGATGGTTTTGGGCTCGTTCGATAGCTCAGATCCTTGATTACTTACAGCCATTTAGCCAGCCATGTGTTCCATACTGTACCAGTGTAATTTACAGCTGAATCTAGTCTCACCCCCCCAATTCCCATAGAGATCCATTCAAATGCAGAGAGCTTACAATATCGCTTGTAACAGTACCTGGAAATAAGATATCGAGAGTCTTTTGATGTTGATGGGTCACAGACTTCAGGAGGTAGCAGCATGCAAAGGATATGCAACCAAATATTAAATATGATACTTTAAAAATATGTTAAAGCAAAGGGTATGAATACTTATGTAAATGAAACATTTCAGTTTTTGATTTTTAATACATTTGCAAAAATTTCTAAAAACATGTTTTCACTTTGTCATTATGGGCTATTTTGTGTATAATTTTGAGACAAAAATGAACTCAATCTATTGTAGAATATGTCTGTAATGTAATAAAATGTGGAGAAGGTGAAAGGGGTGTTCAGACTTTCCGGCTTGACTGAAGGCCAAGTGTCTGTGGGGAATAGGGGAACTGAGAGGATGAAGCTGGGGTGGAGGAGGGGTTTTTTTTTACTGGCAAAGTGCAGCCGGCGTGCAGGCATAGGAACCACCATGTTAGGGCGAGGCGGTTAAATAGATCGCCTTGTTATGTGGATGGACTGTGATAGGTGAATCGTAACTACTCAGCCGAGCTGTCAGCTGATTCACCCATGGCCTCTCGTGACCTGCCTGAACTAACGATACGCTCAATATGCGCCGTTAAATTAACATGTAAACAACTGCGACATTACTTTAGATCAGGTTTGTGGTGGTTTTAGCGCAAGCGCTTTCTGCTGGCTCAAGATAGCAATACGCCAAGAATTATCATGGCCACACCTCATCTTAAGACCAACCCGCCCAGTTAACTTGCTATGGGCGCAAGATCACCTGGTATTTAAACGACGTGTGCGCTAGATGCTATAATGCGCCATGTGTAAGACACCAAAGACACTTACGTTTGGGTTAGTGCCGGGTGTAAGATAGAGCCCTTTGTCTCTTTCGGTCACATTTTCCTCTCCATCTAACTTTTAACCAAAATGCCCAGATTTAATGACCAAGATATGAATGGTTATATGCTACATCCTTTCCCCCACATATCAGCAACTGCATTATATACACCGATCAGCCACAACATTAAAACCACTGACAGGTGAATTGAATAACATTGATTATTTCGTTTTTATTTTGGTTCTGTACTCTAGCACTTTGAGTTTGAAAGGATACAATGACAATATATCCTGAAATGCAATGTATCCTGAAATGCAATGTTTTCCAAGAAATGCTATTTAATGCTAATGCATCCAGAAAAAACATTGGCTTCTCAGAATAGTGTGCCTTTATTTTAACAGTAATTACCATTGAGTGGTTCATCCTGTTAAGGCACTGTTCTAATGCTTGCACTCTCACGAATCGATAACGGAGGTTGCGATGAGTGTTGTAGCATGGGCCTGTTTGGGCAAAATTGTGGAGAAATAAAAGGGGGATGCATTTTAAAGCATACAGCCTTGGAGGGAACCTATTTATTGAAACGTCCACAAAAAAAAAAGACAACGGTTATATGGATTTATTGTGATAAAGTGGTAGTGATATTACTATACAGTATGTATGGTATAATTTTGAACATTAAATTAGTCCATCGAGAAATGCTAGCATATGGATATACCCTATAATATACCACAAGGATACTTGATGGCCTCATGTTCCTTTCTTCCAGAACAGCTGAGTAAAATTAAGCACATGCAGTCCATCATCTCCAATGCACTAAATGATACAGAATGTGCTGGGTTGAAGCTGGTTGCACACAGGATTCATACACGTAGAATAAACGCCCAGCACATGGTAAAACGTGTTTGGATGTCTGGATGTTCCTGTTGTCAGCATGCCTTGGGTTCAGAGCCCTGTGCTATTCTATCGGTTCAGCCATTTTGAGAGGGTTGACTTTTAACCATGGTCAGCAACACACAGCCTGCACAGACAAAAAGCATGATTACCTCAAAATGAGTGTGACTGATGACAACTTCATAAATGTAGAGTACTGCCAGTATTAACATGAGAAAGCTGGACATGTGCATGTCATAAATCTAATGGCTTGGTGAGTTTATAGACAACATCTAGCACTGCTCCAGCTGTTAATGTGTATTCTTGGCAAATATAAGTCTCACGTGTGTGTGTGCATAATGTGATCCCTGCTCATCCAATGTGTGTGTATAATGTGATCCCTGCTCCTCCAATGTGTGTGTATAATGTGATCCCTGCTCCTCCGTTGTGTGTGTATAATGTGATCCCTGCTCCTCCGATGTGTGTGTGTAATGTGATCCCTGCTCCTCCAATGTGTGTGTATAATGTGATCCCTGCTCCTCCAATGTGTGTGTGTAATGTGATCCCTGCTCATCCAATGTGTGTGTATAATGTGATCCCTGCTCCTCCAATGTGTGTGTATAATGTGATCCCTGCTCCTCCAATGTAAGGGAGGCACAGATCGGGTGGTGGATTACAGAGCCTGCATAGTTTCCACAGCAGAATTTAGCAGCCGCAATTAACTAACATTATGCACATGATCTATTATGCATTGCTGTGATTAATTGTTGCTTTTCTGATATGATTACATATCAGGTATATTATTCATGAAAATCTACTGGGTTGATTAATACATTTGCTGGGTAGACCTTTATTTCCCTTCTACCATATGGCTGGTGCACTTCGATCTTCAACAAGAAATATTGCACCCAGGAGAGATAAAAGCCTTCTGGTATAATGTATTCCTGCTCTGCCGGGAGCCGTTGAACAATTATATATGCATGGAAAGTATTGTGTTGGCTGTGTCAGTAATCCAGCAGACTATCACTGGCAGTGAAATTACAAATCGACTTCAAACGATGAATTCTTAAAAAAAAAAAATGAACAGGGGCCCATAGCTAAGATGTACCCTTAGGGGAAGTCACCTTCAGTGAAATAAGTTATAGCACAGTACATCTCATTTTGTGGCATTTTATTTTCTTTGATTTGAGCAAAGTGCATGAATACTGAAATATACCACCACATTCACTGGCTACTTCCTCGTCCTTAGCTCTGTGGCCTGTAGGGGGCACTGTGGTGTGTCTGTTGTGCAGTGGCTCACAACCCAGGAAAATCTGTCACAGAAAGTGGTTTGATCTCCTTGTTGCTATAATGTACAGCTGTGGCCCATTCACCCACCATATGTACAGCACAGTTCTGGAAAAAATTTAATTTGCTGTCAATCCATTGCAACAGGAGGCCCTAAATTTTAGCGAATGTCTCACGGTGCTAAAGCAGGCCAGGCAAACATAATACGTCTCTGAAGTGTGATTCCTGACACAATAGAGGCACATGCTGAATGGGACTCCATTTGGCATGTTTCTTGGCTCTGCAAATTGCTGTACATTGTTATATATATACACAATATATTTTACAATTCAGAAATATTGAAGGCAGTGGAATGAAGGGACTGAAGGCACACACCAAATACACCATCTGTATCAAGAGATGGTTATTTTATAGCCTTTTTCAATCATCAAAATGGGCAATTTCCCATTTCTTAGTGTGCTGGACTATGGTATTTAATGGGCTTCCACTCCGACAAACCTGTTTTAAAAACAATTATAGGGTGCTCAAAGGTTATCTGTTTACCTATATTCTGGAAGAAAATTTTTCTAAAATACAGAAAAACTGTGTGTGTATCTGAATGGGGGGATATGAGAAGAGCTTGACAAAGTACAGTTTGCACTATTTTGAAGATGAGCATACAAAGAATACATACAGTGAAAGTTTCATGTCAATATGATAAATGGTCTTGGGTGGGATCGGGTCACGTCATTTAAGTGGAGATATTACACAAAATCCTACATTGTGGATTTCTACATGCATTTTAATTAGCAAAAATTTTCAGCATGAAGTGATGTGTGCCCATTTTCATACCTCTACAATGTATGAAACTGGTCACAGTGTAAAAAGAAGAAATCTCTGCTAATAACCATGAGGGTTATCAATGTTGTATGCTATGCTGAACAAGGCTACATTCACACTGCAGGCCTTAGTATCACACCTGTCAAACATTAGCCTAAGGTGCGGAAATAAACTACAAAATTTAAGTCACAAAAGTTAGGGCTTCCGCATTCATTTTAAAACGAATGTGTAGTAGAGTACACATTCAATTAAGAGGGATTATTTTTAACATCGCCAGGTTCCCTAATGTGGTAGGCGCAATTGACTTCATGTGCGTCTCAAGGCACCTTCTGATAACAACTGTGCATATATCAATAGGTAGAATTTCCATTCAATAAATGTTCAGATCATTTGTGATGCAAACATAAACCTTTTAAATGCGGTTGCTCGCTGGGCAGGAGGGACGCACGACTCCTTCATACTGCAGAACAGCAGTGTGGGAGAGGGGCTTCAGCAGAGAGCGATAGCTGATGGATGGCTTATTGGTGAGTAGGCTAGCCAATATACTGGCTTACGAAGATGTGTAGACCTATGTCTTTAACGTCTATACAACATTTTTGGTCATAGTTTTCCCTTTCGTTTCTCCCAGGTGACCGAGGTTACCCACAAAAGGAGTGCTTAATAGTTGATGACCCCACTCACCAACCCTTGCACGCAGCAGGAGCGCGCGTATAATCTTGCCCGCGCAAGAACACGCACAAGTGTAGAGCACTGTAACAGCCTTTTAAAGGGACGCTGGATGTGCTTGAGTGCAGCAGGGGGGGAATTTTGTATAAACCGGAGGTACGCCAAATTATAATGGCAAGCGTTATTCCGCACAACATGGCCCAGAGGTATGTGGTTTCAAACGATCAGGCGGATCCAGGAATGCCAGAAGTGCTGTGCGACGAACCAGGGGATTTGAGGGCACTGGCAAGGAGGAATTTTATTGGTCCTTGGTAAGCACCTGAATTTTAAACAAAGGTGGCACACCATCAAATGTGTGAAAGGTATAGACCCTGGAAAAGTGAACATTAAGGTTAAATAATAGGCTATGGTCACACAAGCTCTGAATGCAAATGTATAATTACAAGAATGTAATTAGGCTTTCCTATTCGTTAGAGCAAGTATAGCCTAACGTGTCACACGTTGGACTGTATTAAAATGGGCCACCAGACTTATGCAATCATTTAAACATGAGAATGAGTTTGATTCATTTGTTTATTTCAGCGCAGCGGACACAACTCTTTTATTAATGTATTTTAATGATGTGTTGATTTGTTTCAGGTTTGCGTTGATCTCCTTCATGGACTGGCAAATCTTTTTGAATATGGAAGACCTCATCTGTCAATACAGCTTTGTTCTTGCTGCCTTATAAATCTTTTTAACAAAATATAAGTGCCATCAATGACAAAAACATGTTGCAGTGAAAATATAAATTTGTTATTGAATGTCTCTTGTAGTGTAGGTTTCACCATAGCAGAATATATGGTTTTTGAGACTCTTCTCCACTACCGGGGACAAAATTAATTCCCAGGTCTTCGGAAGATATGAATGAATAAAATGTATTGATATACCCTTGATATGCAGCTAACTCAATAGCATCACACATTTCCCTCAGATTCCCACCTCATCCCAAAGCTGCTTGGATTGGATTGAGATCTGGGGACTGTGCAGTCCATTAGAGTAAAATTAAGTCACTATCATATTCATGGAACCAGCTTGAGATGATGCATGCTTTGTAACTTGGTGCATTATCCTGCTGGAAGTATCCATTTGAAAAGGTCTGTGGCTATAAAGGGATGCACATGGTCAGCAACAATGCTTATGGATGTTGTGCCATTCGAATTATGCTCAATTGGTATTAAGGGTCCTAATTTGTGCTAAGAAAACATTCCCCACACTAATACACCACCAGCTGCAGCCCCATTCATACAAGACAGGATGGATCCATGGATGTGTGCTGCTTACCTTCAATTCTGACCTTACCATAGCTTTTTGCAGCAGAAATCGTGATTCGTCAAACCAGGTGACGTTTTTCCAGTCTTCAATCGTTCAGTTTTAGTGATCGCATTCCCACTGAAGCCTCTTCTTCCAGCTGACAGGAGTAGAACTTGCCATGGATTTTTGGCTGCTTCATTTCATCCGCTTAATGGTTCAATGCGTTGTGTATTCAGAGATGCCCTTCTGCACAGCAAAGTTGTAAACAGCATTTGTGGCCTTTCTGTTAGCTTGACCAAGTCTGCGCATTCTCCCCTGCCCTGCTTCATCAACTAGGTGGTTTAGTTCACAGAACTGCCATTCACTGGATGTTTTTTGCTTATCGCACCAATTTCTTTAAACTCTAGAGCAGGGGTCGACAACTCCAGGCCTCGCGGGCATGTTTTTACTGCCACGAGTTACCACGGCTCAATCGGCTAATTAGTCATACGCACAATCACCAATTCGCTCGTAAATTACAGAACGATAAAACGCTACAATACACGCATACCGGCACAATAACATTAATCAGTTGCTGTTCATATCGCGGATATGTAGAATAAAAAATCTGATCAATTAACGATTGGGCTAATTAAATAATTGGTAACTGGTGGCAGTAAAAACATGCATACACACCGGCCCACGAGGACTGGAGTTGCCGACCCCTGCTCTAGAGACTGCATAGTGCAGGGGTGTCAAACTCAATCATGCTGAGGACCTTATAGAGAATTGTGAATCAAATCAAGGGCCGGACAAAAACGGCACTGAAGCTAGCCGGCTAGTCTGTTGTGATCATTGCAAACGTTAAAATATAAATGATTCCTCTATTTTACAAACATACTTTATGCGCACGCGTATTAAAAGAGGTCACTCCTCTGCTGTTTGTTGCAGAGATGCAAGCAAAGCCTCTTAACATCACGTTAAAAATGGCACTAATGCTAGCCTGCTCTGGTCAATAAGAAATTAAGAACATATAAATTATTCCTCTATTTAACAAACATACGAGAACGAGGAAGTTGCTCCTGTGCTGTTTGTTGCAGAGGTGCAAGTATCAAGCTTAGTGACATCATGTTTATCTTGTTGCTATGACGGAATACAAATTTTATGTGATGAAGAAATATAGGTATGAACACACACATAGACCGTATTGTCCACTATGTCACGCATGGGTAAGTATAGTTGCAGGCGGGACTGGGTGGGGGGGTTGCTTGTTAAATGGACTTGCTATGGGACAATTGTGACACTTAGAAACACGAATCGTGTGCTAATAAAGATAAAACGTGGAGTTTGTTGTTTCCACTCATAGTTTGGTTGCAGGAGAAATTTATATCTGAATTGAGCCGGCGCCATGGCCACTAGGGGGTCTGCATGAAGGGGTTAATATCCACCAGATAGATGCTAGGTTTTGATCAAAACTTTTATGATGAAGCATGTTCTAGAGATCAAACAATGAATATGAGTCAAAAGTATAGACAAATCAGCTTTTATTGAATGGTATTTACAATCACATATGTTTACATTTTGGAGAAACATCTGTTTTTATGTTGAGTTCCCCCATTTTCAGCGATGCAATTTTTCACGCTGTTACAGTGCAATTATTAAGACATTATAGGCTGCAACATGGTCATATTTCCACTATTTCCCCTTTACCATGTTTGTATGAAGCCTGCATATGCACATTCAAAACTCTAAATGTTTTAAAGATACACATGACTAGGCTTCATACTGACAGAGTAAATTCTGATGACCAGGTGTTTGCAAACATTTTGGAATGAATTTGTCCTCTCTGGGAATACCCCTGCCAGGAGTAATCTATGGCTGCATAGCTATGAAGACAGACTTTGAAAACCCATCCAGTCATGAGAGTAAAGCCGAAAATCCATAAACATATAGCTTTACATTATCTTGACAGTGTTTAAAGGCACTGTGCACCCAATGATGTTGTTTTAGTCTGAAAATCAGAAATTTCTTGTATGTTATATTATGAGATCTTTTCTCACTCTTTTTAAGAGATGACTGCTTTTGTCAGCTTACACCATCTTGACATAATCATACAGAACATACGACATTTGCTTTAGATTTCTCCGTTTTATTAAATTGCTGTGTGCCAGCTCATTGTTGAAATTTAGCAATGAGATGTTTATATTTAAAAGGCAGTGCTGGTTGGAATGTCTTGTTGGAATTAAGCGGTTGCATAAAATTACATGTCATTTTACCAAGTAGAAAGCAATAACACACATGCCTGTGCCTGACTAAAGATGGTGGATTAAAAATTATTCAAACACAGATTGTGTGCACAGAGCCAGAATCATACATTTCTTTATAGCAGAAGACAAACCATATTTCTGACAATGCATAAATGCAAACGCATTACAGTATGTGCCCAACAAAATATTCTTCACCGTGACTCAAAACTGCGATTTCAGGGGGTTTTGTGGAGGTGAAGAGCTGACTTTTAGGAGGCAGGAACCTTGATCACCCGCTCTTCAACACGGCACCTTCTATTACCACGTCTCTATAAAAGACGGGACCCGTGAGAAAATACGGAATATCCCAGCTTTCAGCTTTTCCTCTGCCACCATTCTCCATTGGACCGGAACAGTGACGCTGTGCTGTAATTCCTTCTGACAGAGGTGTCCTCTTTCATTTCTGGAATCGGGGTTAAAGCTGAGACACGAAACCTTTGCGGAGGTCACGCTCATAGAATGATTTTCCAATGTACGGGGGGAGGGGTGGCACACGCGTATTAAAGTGCATCTGGCAACCTCACTCCCGGTTGATTGAGAATTTGTCGCCAACCTCCCACCACCCACCGCTTCCACCTGCTTTTGGCACGGCCGCAGCTGTCTCCTGCTCATCACGACAGCGGAGCAGATTTTTTTTTTCCTCTTGGCAAATCCATTTGTTCTGGTCCAGTTGGTGACCGCGGCTCATATGAAGGGCGGGGCGATGTCAACGGTCGGTACGACCGAATGTCCCAAAATCCCAAAAACATTCCGTTATAAAAAGGACACCTGCTTTTGTTTCACAGGTTAGAAAAGTCTATCAAACCGTCATTGTATCAACAGCCCCGTCAGTCTAAACATTCACTACATAGCTGGTGTGACAGCACGTAAATTTTTATCCGTTGTCCATTTTGCTAAGCCGGACAGAAACCTTTGTAATTGATTTCAGACGGGTTTCTGAGTGAAGGTTACAGCAAAGCAATTGGTGCTATAAAACTCCTGGCTTCCTTCCATTGTAAATACCAAGTCCACAACAGGCTGCAACCAAAATAGTTGACTGAACAATTCTGGCGTGTTTTACGAGCTTCCCGTTTTGCTGCCTGTGACGTCAGTGTTGCCGGCATTGACGTCCAGTTGGCGGCAGTCAAGTAATACAGTGTTCAGAAATTCAAAGAAGAACCATGTAAGCAGTTACCGCCGAAGGAAAGTAAATTGCGCAAATATTAGAAGTATCCAGGCATTTTTGTTTCCTTGCTAGAACCCTTATCCAAGGTGATCTAAATTTATCACAATTAATGATTTGTTCAGCAAGACATTTACAGAAGCATTTAGGTAGTACATTTTAAAGGGGGCCCGCACGAGTACACATAGATACCTTTCTTACGTACTTTGGAGATCTTGAAATAAATTGAAACTATTGCCTTTTTTCTGTTATTATCCTGCCGTTATCATACATTCAAGGTAATCCTGATTCAATATGCCTTTCAAATGAATCCAGTACCCATTTCACATAGCTATGCTCGATGATATTATAGGTATGGTGTTGTACTGCTGTCTTAAAATCCTTTTGAACATACAGTATATGGATCATCACAGCTCTAAAGATCAACTGCAAATAAGATGTCAGTCAATATAAATGAATAAATCCCCATGATTTAATCCTGGTCTTTGATGATATACTCTTGATTATTCAAGTATCAGTAAATCTTTTATGTAAAATTGCATCGTGGCAGGTTCCGTTTAAAAATCATATACGTACATATGACGTTTGATCAAATACACTCCACGGTGCAATGTATAGGTATTCGGCAACTAGATAAGTTGTCATTCAAAGTTACACAACTGCAATTTTACCAAGAAGTGTAGTGTGCGCCTATTATTAGTATTACTAATAATAATATATTTTTTAAATTCAGGGACACTATGGTTTTCTTTCTTCAGAGGGAAGCAGATAATGACACATTCAAAAACCTAACTTCAGAGATGGTGTCCTATATCTGGTCGATCGGTAATAGTTATGGACTCTGACTGCACTATAATCTTTTTAGAATTTTAATTTTTTTTTCGATCTTGACATTTTGGTGGGAAATTGTGGTTTGAAATAAGGATTCTGCATTTTGCAAGCGGAATTCCATTTTGACTTGAAAGGCGTTTGTATTCAGTTGCATTCATGATTGTACTAGTCAGCTGGGAAACGTGTAGATTGATGTGGCTCACATAAGCTTATCCTAAATACAAAACACAGACAAAATAGGCTAGGGTATCTGTAGCCGCACAGAGCAACAGCAGCAATCAGTTTTGACTGTAACCATGCAAAATAAATAAAGCACAAAAATCAGGCAACGGCTGTACGAGAGTTAGCTAGCACAGGGGTTTTCAAAGTGGGGGCCCCCAGGGGGGCCAATTGGAAGGGAGAGGAAAATGTTAAATGCTAAAAAAAAAAAAATAATAATAATAATAATAAAATTAAATTTATTTAAAAAATACATTTCAATTCAATTCATAAAATTATTGTGCCGGTTTAAAATAAAATATGAATTGTTATAAATCCTTTCATATCGAAATTAGGTCTTTGCTATGCGCTTCTTTCAATCGCAGCCAATAACTAACCGTCTGCCTGTCAGTCAAAGCGTTACGTTGAGCTGCTAACAGCCAGATTATGGAATCAAAATAGGGTCAAAAGTATTATGTTGTGTATTAAGAAGCTGTATGTTAGATTTTTTTACATTTGCCAGTGTCATTTAAATTTTTTTTTTAAAAGCCATTTCGCAATAGGGGGGCCCCATCCAGAGGCTACGGCTATTTGGGGGTCCTTGGCATGGAAAGGTTTGGCCTTGGCATGGAAAAGTTTGGGAACCCCTGAGCGAGCAAGCTACTTCATAGCAGAATAATATCACTGCTCTCGTGTTAAATTTAGACTGTCACCCACTACTAGTGCGTGCCACTGTTGTTGCCGTCCTCTTCTCAGGCTGAACTGCAGATGTAATGTTGTTAGTATGCCACTCATCCCGTCTCACTGTAAAAAATAATTAAGAACATAAATGATACTGGGTATGGATTATGATATGATGGAGTAAAAATCCAAATGACACCCATGTGCACTGCTGCATCGTGTAGTCCCCGGATGTATTTATTGGCTTTTCTGTATTTTGCATGGACTTTCTGCAAGCCTGCCATCAGAACAAGCCGCCAGCTCTGGATGAATATCAATGTTCACAAAGTTGGTCGCTTGTCTGCCGTGCAGTAGCACATAAAAAAGGTAGATGGATCAGAAGTGTGAATTTCCAATATTTTAAACTTTAAAAAAATACCTTGGCTGAAAGATTTTGCACGAGACCTGAATAAATGTGTTCAGGTGAATTGCTCACAACATGTTGACTGATTTTGATTTATTGAATTCACATGTTCAACTTTGTCATGTCAGAACCTCCAGTGCGGTAGTACTTAGTGACACGTTTTGAGGTCATCGTGCTTTTTCCTCTGCAGGCTGTGTGTTCTTGACTGTGGTTATAATAAATCAGCGCTCCGACTTAAAATGCCAAGACTGTTGAAAATGTACAGGGCACTGGCCCAAGGCACTCTGACAGCAGGGACATCAGGTTCAAGGATTTCCGGACACGTTTAGCTGCACCTGTGACACCAGATGAACTGTGTATGACTGTTCTTGAAGAGGGGCCGTAATTGCATGTTATAAAAGGAAATCTCGCTTTGGAAGCCACGCCCAATTGGTTACAATTACGGATGTAGTATCTGGCAGCAGAGTGATGGTTTGAGGCTTGTTTGATACCTTAGACTCTTGGTGACTTACAGCCATTTTGGCAAGTATGTGTTCCATACTGTTCCAGGGAAATGTACAGCCGGGGACGTAACGAATAAGCGGGGCGAAAACGCGTATAATTCGTCGGCGAATATTTCGCGTGAAAACCTGTCACACCTGCAACGATGCGAAAAAACGAAAAGCTTGTGTTCTTTTTCACGGTTGAAAATCCCTGCGAATAAAAATGTATTACTCTTCGTCGAGTGATGACGACCTGGTTATCTGTTCTCATTCATTAAACACAACAACGTTCAAGAAAATAAAAAATGTGGTCCATCACGGAACAAAAGTGTATTTTTTTTTGACAGAGCATGCTTCAATTACATTGCCAAAATATTGAACCGGGCTTATTATGTGTCCGTTTTTACTTATGTAAAGTTTGTTTTGTCTATAACATGCTCTCCTTCTCTTCCCTCATTTTATGGACATACGTGTCCCTGAGATTTTTCCACTACCCCTTGATCTCTTCCACTAATATAAAGGGTTAACCACAACATAACAATACATTACGTCATTTCAGCAAACAAACATCTTTAAAATTAATTTGTTGTAGTCTATACAGTGTAGCAACTCATGAAGTCTGAAGAGTTCTCTGCAAAACGATCGCTACAGGCAG
The DNA here is from genome assembly GCA_022702515.1 of Ilyophis sp. 1 JC-2022. Lineage (NCBI taxonomy): Eukaryota > Metazoa > Chordata > Actinopteri > Anguilliformes > Synaphobranchidae > Ilyophis > Ilyophis sp. 1 JC-2022. The sequence continues at coordinate 26,087,992 of CM040395.1, read as the reverse complement.
ACCTCGTCTGTTTTCCTCGTTATTTATATAACTTGGCTATCAGTAATCCGGAAATCCACACAGGAGTCGGAATAAGATTTTTGGGGAACTTTATAGACTTTATTTGCCACGCACACAGACAACGTGTGTACAGCTAAAAAATTTCATATAGGGCTACTCTACCCTGCCGTTCCCTCCACCCCCCTTTCTCTCCTCCACCACAGAGGGCCTGCCCTGGCCAGACCTCGGTGCTAGCCTAGTCTTCTTTCTCTGTCCAACTTTATAGCACACATATATATGGCAAAATATAACAATACAATAATATCATATAGTATAGGCTAGCTTTTCATTTCATTTGTTTTCAAAGGCAAACATGAACTCGGCCTACGTATCGTGTAGCTGTGTTTGTGTGTAATCACCACTGGTGTAATCACCACTGGCTTGTAATCTTGCTAACAACGTTACTGCGTTTAGAGAGTTAGCGGGTTAGGGTTAGTTATAGCTTAGCTGGAGGTTAAAACCAATGTTACAACCTGTGGGCCTGTGCAGCTCATCAGATAGCAAGTTTATTTATTTTGCCATTTGCTAATAAACCCACATCATAAGCTATTTATTTGCTCGGTATTTTCAAATTGTCCTTCGAATCGTTGTCTTTGTAACAATTATGTATTTTATTCTGAGAAACATACAAAATCAGTTGGTCCGCCATATTGGATGTTGTAGTTTGTTGTGGCAGTGCGGTGACGTCAGTCATGGAAACTTATTATGATTATATTTTAGGATGATATGATATGATAGATTATATGATATTATGAGAGATAAATAGTGTCGCAAACAAAAACTCACCGAAAACAACCTTGCTCCGAATAAATTACATGCCGCCTTTTCGCAAAGGACATTTCGCGTTTGATTTGCAAGATTTTATAAACAATACAGGAGTTCATTTTTACTTTTCAACGTGCGATTTATTCGCGGCCAGTGTGTAACGGCCTTCAGCCATAGAATTGCATTGGACATAGCCAGTAATGTAAATATTATTAAGAAGGCTTACACATAAAAAATTCTAATTTTAAGTAGCTCCCAGCATGTCTACAGGAGAGCTAAACCCAGGGAGATTGTTTTGTTATTTTTATTTATTTCTTAATGGAATATGCCATACGCATTGCAAGTATTTTATATAGAAACCTGCATAAAAAAGTAGGCTGAGCTCCTCTTCATCTATTGATTCATCTTTTTAAAGCTGAACTTTCATTGCCTAAGTCCAAATTTTGATTCAAAGAGGTGAAATATACTTCAGCTATACATTGCTAAGGGAATACAGGCCTGGAAACAAGCTTGTGACTCCTGAAGAGCGTGCAGTTCCTGCCACCCTTTAGATTAGCTGTGCAGTCATTACCCTAAATGTGTCGATTTAATTTCATAGCCAGAATCTGACCTTTTGTGCCAAGCGTTCACTTTAAATTAAATGTAATGCCGTTCACATGCAGTTTGGAGTGATCCGAGGCTTGAAAGTGTTCAGTGTGCACCAAAATTGACTTGTCAATCTGAATTCATGAAGACAAACAAATGTTCATCCAGGGCTATGCTGGCATTACTCTTGACAGCTGCTTCCAGTCACCAGCACAAGGGGAGCAGACAGTTGATGCAACCCTTGCCAGTGACTGGATATCAACATATAAATGTATTAGAAAACTATCACATGCGCATTAAAACTTAATAATAGGTGCATGGCCAAACGGGTGAAGGAAACCACAACTTTGGTCCTGCCATAATTATTTTGATTGGCACACATTTTTCAAAGACAGCATTTTGAGACAGGGGTTCTGGCAAATATCTTGTTGATCAAACAATTTTCCATATGTGTGTGCAAATGAACCAACATTGACTGAGTTTTTTGAGGACTCCATTCCCATCTCTTAAAATAGAGTAAAACTGCTACATGCTCTATGAATAATTCTGCAGAACACCTGGCAATGGTTAACTGGATACAAATCATGTCAGACTTTCTGTTAGATATATCTTCCATTCATAATCATCCTAATCATCAATTTTATCTTTTTCTGCCCACATAATTCATCATTTATACTTTCTTTATGATTTCCACATGCATATAATTATGGACATGGGTAAGCAAGAGGGAGAAGAAAGAATTTAAAAAAAATGGTTGGATACATCACAAAACAAAATGCTACATGTTATGATTATGAATAAGGATGGCATCAAAGTAATTCTTACTTCTGTGTTGTGGTTTATAGGATTTCTCCTGCTAAAGAACAATAGCTTTAAATTGTACCAGGTGCTTCTCGTCTCATGACTTTGCATAGACAATACATTGTGGTAACCTTTAGCTGCAGGAAAAGTGAATCAAATATAGGGACAGTCCAAGTTCAGGAATTCTATCCAAATTAGCCACCCTGTTGTCCCACCGAGGAACATTGGGAGCTTGTCTGTGAGCAGTTGTCTTAAATAGCAGCACAAAACAATGCCCTTGTATAGCCGTGCCCCTATTGTAAGTGGCTTCCTGGGATTTGGGGGGGGGGGGTGTGAAGGACAACTGAGGCCACTGAATAAAGGCCACTCCGCCCGCCAAAAACTCTACCCAGACAGAGCTTGAACTTCTGAAGAGCCGCTTCCACCTGGTGCCTATCATCATCTCAGCCGGTCTTCCATGGCACCAAAGAAGAAGGAAGAGCCTAAACCAGTTGCTCCCCCAAAACCCCCGGAGCCTGAACCCCCAAAGGAGCCAGAATTTGACCCCAAATCTGTACAGGTACCAGATGACTTGCACCTGTATTCCTAATGTCTCTTGTATATGGTTCATATTTTATTTTATTATTTTATTCATATAATATTTTTTAAGTATCTCTAGTGACCAACAAGGTTCAGAAATTGATGACACATCATGTATTTGTATCTCATTGTAAGGACATAAATGCTACAATTTCTGTTCTTTAGCACTCAATATGTATTTTATAAAAGCAAGGTGGTTATACCACTGAACGCATCAATCATTGTCTTCATGATTTAACTACTAACTTAAGAAATGCTTCATGAAAGCAGTCTAATCTTTTTCAACAGGCATAATTATTTTCGTTTTTTGTGATTAGATGTATTTTGTTGCCCATATGAAAGGCCACGCGCTGTTTAATATTTCAGAATAAATCGCTTCTGCAGTTAGAAATGGATTTGCAGAATATGGGTTTGTGGTGTTTTAGCATTTAAAAAATCTTATGCTACTATCTTCTTACTGTATTTAATGAAAAAATACATAAGGTAGAGAAACATTTTGGCAAAACCGTTGAACTTACATATAGGCGAGACAATGGCAAAATCCATAGGGCGGCTAATTTTCTGCATGGGCGGGATATCGATCCCCTGCCTTGGTACCTTCTTAGCTGTGATCCCTTCTCTGTCTGTTACCCTCTCTGCTTTCTTCCTGTCTGAATAAAGCAGTGTAGAAAAGGAGTGTAGACTGGCTGCTCTCCTTTAAAAAAAATAATTGAATGGGTTTTATATTAAGAAGGACCTGAACAGCTCTTTCGGTTAACCTTGCAATTGTGTGTTGTGCTATGCATTCTAAGCACATGTTCTCAGTTTATCTTGGCATAACGGTTATTTTATTACATACATTTTGTTTTTATGGAAAAGCTAGAAAAATAGCCAACGATGTTTAAAAAATGTCCACTTACTGGAAGATCCAATGTATTCCATAGCAACATGCCATGTTTCCATTTTCCCACACTATAACCTCCTCGGAATAAGGAATATTCATATTCACTATTATAATGTGAGGTTTAGCCCATTAAATGTTATTCTCATTATGGGCATGCACTGGGGACCACCCACTCTCAGACATGCGTTCTGCAGGAAAACCTCAAACTCTAAAACTTTAAGCTAAGGGAACTTACATCTATATCTTTCACTGGAACTGCAGGATAAATATACATTCACATGAGACTTTTATGTCAGCCTTATGTTCATTTTAACTTTCATTTTCCAAAAGCCCATGCAGACCAGTATCTTAAATAGCCCTGAAAATCTGTTTTTTTTATCAGACATATGCTGGTAACCTTTTATACAGATAAGTTGATTCTATATTAATAAAATTATACATTCATTGCAAAATGACTACAATTTAGGATAGCTAGCCATCTCCATTGACTGAAACAGCATAATTAAAAATACAACTTATTTGAAGGGGAATTTAACCCAAAAATACAGCAAGAAGTCTGAGTGTATCTTTCTGGCTGAGAAGTCAGGCATTTTTCAGTTTTGTACAGAAGTGTTAAATGCAAAACTCCCCATTATATCAAATTAATAAAGAGGAAACATACAGAAATAAGAAGGTCACGCACTCTGATTAGGGCCAATAATATATCTATTGGTAAAGGTAAAATGGTTTGAACTGGGCTTTAACAAGGAATACACTCGTCAATTGTGAGACGACAAAGCTTTGTTCATGAGTTTCTGGGGTGGAGAGCTAGGCAAACCCGCCTAATCAAACGAGGCTTGTAACTCCGAGCGATGCTTGTCCTAATAAGAAAACAAAAGCTAAAGTGTTAAGTACGAACGTGAAAAAAAACACACATGGTTAATGGCTTGTCGCGTTGGGCCACGTGGGTAAAGGTCAGCCATAAATTGTCATTGACAAGTACGGTAGACAGTGTCTCGCAGCGACCCGGCAGTGCTTTTCATTACCAACGTGCAACCGGAGCTCAAGGAATTCGGTGTGTGTTTGGACATCTGCTGAGATAGCACCCGACCAACCTCGGGGGAGACAACACACAAAGGTCAAATGCACAGAACTATGGGGACTGGCTTAATTGCGTGCTCTTGGCAGGTGACAACTATTTAGTCCTTCCATTACTGCATACAGTAATGTTTACCTTCTGAGATGACTACCCTACCGTGTCAAACATGATAAGGTAGTCAAGGGTGGGTGGAATGGGCTCTGTGCCTAAAGGATTTCTGGGAACATCTATTAGGAACTAAAACCAGGGGAATTAAATTAATTGGATGCTGCAAAGGACATTACTATTTGGCCTGGGAAAGGTCACCAATGCTTGCATACAATGCCTAAGCTTGATGCCTGATATACTCCCATGAGGTCATGGTCAAAGATGAACTTCAAGCGTACTTTAATGGAGTAAGTGTTCATTTCAAGTTTGCCATGTAGATAATATCTCTGTTTTCACAGGAATCAGTGAGTGCTTTTGCTGATGAGAAAAAAATATATACAAGATTATTTAACATTAAAATCAATTAGAAAAATAAAGCTGAAGACAATGGTGACGCCATACAACAAGTTTAATATATTTTCCCTATTTCCCTTTCTTGGACAACCGCGGAATAGACATTTATAAGAGTCAAAAGATTAGCAAACTGATAATATTAACAGAAAAAAAGATTTTTAAATAACAGACTTGGGGTCATATGGTGTGAGGTTTGAAGCTGGCTGACACTTGACGTTGGCTAAAAACCAAATGGTATGTAATGTTTTTTATATGCATGCTGGGATTAACATTTGTACTTAGGGTTAGGGGAAGGACCTTAGTTTGCTTAGCCACACAAGTTAATATTGATTAATTTTCCTGTTGTTAAGACGAACAAGTCAACATCCTGACAGTACAGTACTATAACGTTAACAGAATTAAGACATGAAAATGCTGGCTAGGTTGATAGCAATGGTGAAACTTGCTAATGTTATAATCAACGATAATTTAAATACATTTTTATTTTAATTGCAACACAAGAATTTAAAATATAGCATAATTAACCCTAACCCTAACCTTCATAAGTTATATGATGAATAAAACTAGCTTGCTTGCTTGCTAAATCTAACTGCAAGCACCCAATACCTGCTTGCATTAACCTCATCGCTGTTTACAATCAGTTCCCTGATGTCGCAAGTTTATTAAACATTTTAGCGTAATGCTAAAGTTATCATCTTTAATACAATACATTTAACTTCAATACATTTAAATGACTACAATTTGTAATATGATAGGTAACACAGCTTTAGCTTACCTTAAAGAAACAATGGGAGACGACAACCGCCGGCTGAACCCATGTGTTCCACAGGAAGTGATATTAAAATTATAATGACTCACAAAGATTAATTTTCAGATTTCAGTGACTACTTTGATTTAAAAAAAATTATAATCAAAAACATAACTAATTTGAGTTGTTTTTTTTTATTATAAAACCTACGACACCTCAAAAACAAAGTTTTATAGTGCATAAATTACCATTAAAATGTTAATCAGGGTAGAGTATAATCAATGAATAATTCCGGTATTTGGTGGTATTCTGTATTCTGGTAGCATTGCGCTAACTGCTCCACGGTCATACTGATTAAAATGCACAGGTTACATAGTGTACTACACTAGTGCAGGTTGCTTTGCTGTAAGTAACTGAATACAAGTTGATCACCTCATTTAAAAAAACCTCTTTCAAAAAACACCTGTTTGGAACATTCCACAGGTAAACAGGTGAATAGGTAACAGGTGATGCGATCATGACTGGGTATAGAATAGAATAACTTTTATTTTCCCTTTAGGGAACTTCAGTTGTAGCCCTAGCAACAACAAAAAAGACATAGACAGTGGGGCAAACCCACAACACACAAACAAACACATCAAATAAAGACATTTAATAGAATCATTGCATCAAACTAATTAAGATAATTAAAGTGGAATACAGCCATGATAAAAAATAGCCCCCGCTGTCCCAAGATGTCCAGTGTCATTAAGCAGTCCAAAACACAAACTCCGTCTCCACTACATTCTTGCATACACACAGTGTTGCGGTCTCTGTACACTGTCGTCGAAACGGAGAACCAAACTGCGTCAACCTTCCCAGACGTCGCCTCACTCCTCTCCCGCATTATCTTCTCCTTCCCTTTTTCTGGTTGTCTTTTGAAAATTGCCTGCACTCTCGGATCAGTCCCGACATCTTCAACTCTGGTGAAAAGCGATGGCAAAATGTGTTGCTGCAGATCCAACGGACATTCCCGAGCATATGTTGTGAATGCGTCTCCAAGGTGACGACCACAATCAAAATTATATTGACAAGACAATACGTAACTATTATCAAAACGAGCAGCAACAGTGCCCTGAAAAATCTCCAGCCCGCTTCCCCATCCCACCAAACACGAACACGAGAGACAGCTGGACTACATGTCGCCATTACAGCGGCACTTGACGTATAAAAGGAGCATCTACGGAGGCTCTGGCATTTACGAACAAGGATGGGTCAGGGTACGCCACAGTTTAAGAACAACTTTTCTCAACGCACGAGGGTTAATTGAGGGATTTCACCATCTACAGTCCATTATATTATTCAAAAATTCAGAGAATCTGGAGAAATCTCTGTGCGTAAAGGGCAAGGCCAAAAGCCAATATTGAATGCCCGTGACCTTCGATCACTCAGACGGAACTGCATTAAAAACCGATATGCTTCTGTAATGAATGTAACCACATGGGCTCGGGAATACTTCGGAAAACTGTCAGCAAACACAGTTCGTCAGTGCATCTACAAATGCAAGTTAAGACTCTACTATGCAAAGCGTAAGCCATATACCAACATCCAGAAACGCCGCCGACTTCTCTGGGCTCAAGCTCATCTGAGATGGACTGACGCAAAATGGAAACGTGTGCTGTGGTCTGACAGGTCCACCTTTCAAATAGTTTTTGGAAATAAGGAACGTTGTGTTCTCGGGGCCAAAGAGGAAAAGGATAATCCTGATTGTTGAGTTGATCTTGTCCTGGTGGTTTTATTTAATCAAATAATTTTTTTTAAATTTTCTAACCCTTTCCTGTTTTTTTACGTTACCAGGACAGTAGAAAGTTATCTTGAAGTATTCTAGCAATAGTCTTCATAATTTTCCCGCAGATTGATATCTAAATGTATGATTCAAACAACAGGCGCAACAACTTTTGCCAACCACATGCAGTCTATGGTGTCAATCATTCCATGTAAATAATTTTCACTGGCACAGACCTCTTATGTCCAGTCACTATATAGTATAAAGGCCAACCAAAGTAGTCCTTATTGAGATAATGCATCAGATTCATCAGGTGGGTTTGATTGAATTGCAAATGTGCTTAAATTGTAAATGCGTTTGATTTAATGTTTTTTCTCTTTTTTCAGGTTGAATTCACAGCTGAAGAACTTGAAGGTGAGTTGAAACTGTGATTGCTGAAAAACTTTATCTGAATATCACTTCCTTTTGGATGTTCTCAAGATAATCTGAAACATCCCCAGCAGATTTACAGAGTTCTGCAGGTTATCCACTTTCTACCACCAGGTCTTTTTTTTTTACCAAAGCAGTTCACTCTCTATACAGCAGAGATGGCAAACATGGCAAACATCAATTCGAAATTTCAGAAAGTATTCATTAGAAATGTAATGTATATATATATATATATATAAGGGCAAACAGCCATAATGTCTTATTCTTTTGGTCAGAATAGTGGTCAGGAAAGTTAGGGATACATCGAGACATTGTAAGAATCAAGACATTAAAAAATCTGTGGTGGCATAGTTTCACAAATGTTCTGATCTGGAATCCATGTGTGCTGTTAATAACCTCACACCTCTGTGGTAGAACGATTAATCCAAAAAAATCCAAGCAGAACTTTCTCCAGTGTATTTATTGGAACGGCTTCAAAAAGGGTCTCACCTTTTAGCTATTGGTGAACTGTGTGTAAACTCCAGACAAGAACAGCAGGAAAGGTGTGCACATATATAGATTTGCACTCATCTGTAATGCAGCCTTGGACTTGTGACTGATGGGATCTATGCCTGGGTCAAATACTTCCAACCTGCCCAGGCATGCATGTGCATCTACACAGTAATGATAATGCACGAGGCAAATTACTGCCAACACTGTCGACATCACAGGGAGCTAAATATAGGCTGATTCTTAGAGATAAACTGCAAGAATTCCCTGCAAGAATGATTTCTTTTTATAGGCAGACAGCTGGTCGACATTGGTGGCAAATAACTAAGAGCATTTGTTGTTTTAAAAAGTATGAACTGTACCCGTAGTCATTGGAAACAGATGTAAAACAGACAGGGAGTTGGGGCCACCGTGACAGTACGGTCGTACAGTTGTTGGTGTACCTTTAATAATTAACTCAACCTAAATCAGTGAGTAGTGCTTCACTTGGTGAATTTTTCCTCAATAAATATCATCCAAGTTCACTGTACCTTATGGTGTTACGGTGCTCTTAAAGAACAATAAAAAACACTATAATAGATAAAAATCTTTCTCATCCGCATTGAGGAGAACTGAAGTAAAGATCTGAATAACATTGCGCTTACATTAAGGTAACATTTTATGCTTGAAAAAGGCCAGGTTAGAATTGGTAAGTAAACTTGAAAGCAAACAATGACATCCACCGCTCTGAAGTTGCATCTGCAGGCTGCAGGTTCCTGTAATCATCTTTACCACACGTCTGCTTTGTATCCCAATCCCGTGTGTGGCTTCTGACATTGTTGTAGAGCCTCAAAAGGCAATGCCTCCACAACAGCCTTATGGAAATGAAACATTCTGAAAAAAAATTATAATCAGGATATACTTCACAATATATGTGCAAATATACACATGTTTTCTGCTTTTAGATATTGCAATATGTAAAAGCAATATATATATATATATACATTGCAGAATATTACATTTCTATGAGAGAGTGGTCATGGATGGTATTTAGAACGTAGGCGGTATAAGCAATGCTCTCTCTCCCTCACATCAGATTTCAAGGATGCCTTCCAGCTGTTTGACAGAACCCCAACAAATGAGATGAAGATTACTTACGCTCAGTGTGGAGATCTGATCAGGGCCCTCGGTCAGAACCCAACCAACGCTGATGTCATGTACGTCCTGGGCAAGCCGAAGCCTGAAGGTTAGCCCATCGAATGCCTTCCATCTGAAACGAGCGGAACTCTTCCCCCAGAACACCATTTTATACACAATGTGATACAATTAAAGGCAGTCTATACCAACAAATATAATCTAATTAATGTACGTGTGTGTACGCACTGTCAAGCCATTCTTCATTAGAGTTTAATGTTCTACACCAGACTGTTTTTGAATGCTGGAAACACATGTTATTGGTTATTGTACAGTAACCCATTAACATTTTCACAAATCACTGCAACCAACAATACATAGTGGGGTCAAATTACTAAAGGTCTGCGTGTACAAAAACCCGTGTAAACGTGTTTCCACCCACGAAAAACGTCCGAGGTGATCAACCTACGAGGTGTAAAGCGGATTGTGTGTGCTAAAATTGAAAGATACTTTGATTTCTCATTTTTGCAAGTAAGCTTGAAGAATATGCAAAAACGGGCGTCCCTACGTTATTTTGCGAAATAGTGGGAGGACATAGATTAGATAGATGCGGGTGCATTTTAGTACAAATGGAAAGACACGGAATCAATAATATGACGGCTGTCATTGTAGCAAGACATGTAGCCTACGGGTGTGTTTGGAATATCCATAACTGAACGTTCAGAATGATTGTGTAACAGTGGGGGCTAATTAACTGGCCCATTCTACACAAGGTGCACAAGAAGATAATTTGTGGATAGCCTAGTTACATAGGCTACATCATTAACAGTAAGTAAGAACGAGTAGCTAGTATTTGAGTCAAACAGACAATACAATGTCTATTATAACAAACAGTGAATAACAAGCAAATCAAAACTTTATAAAAAATAAATTAATGGAAACATGATTTTATGTGACACGGCACGAGTAGGCTTAGCGCTAGTAAGCATAGTTATGATTAATTCAGTCGTGATAAACACCTCGAACTTCCGACAGAAACGAAGAGACATCCAGTGAAACAGTTCATAATAAACCGCCAGCTTGTTCATGTAACAGTAGGCTATACCCTACATAAAAAAAATACCATAAAAACAGCAACATTTCTGCGAGTCTTTTCACCGTTTTCTTACAATAACCATTCCAAACACAAAACGCAAAATCTCTCCTTTAAATATGGCTGAAAATTGAGTCATTTGCATAATGACTCTTAGTTGAACAACCGCAAAGTGTGAAATGATAACGCGTGAAAATACTTTGGCTACACCCGCAAAATAACACACTTTATTTGGGATCTTAGTAAATCGAGCCCAGTGTGTACACACAGGTATTTCACTGAGAAGGCCTCTTGAAGGTGATGAGACCACTGGTATTTGTGGTAGATGTGGGAGTGGGTGTTTGATTACTGTTTGTGATACCTGAAATAGGTTTTGTGGTTCACTGTCGTGAGAGAGGATAAGGTATTTTAATGCACACATATTAAATATATTTTTATACTTTTTGGAGACAGTCATATTACAAAGTACACTGGTAACATGCAGAGCACTCTTAATTCCAGGTTTAAGCATATATTAGGCTGTTTTAAGAAGGGGCAGTTCACAGAAACATATATTTCCACCAAGACATACACATAACTACATTTACATTTCCAGAAACTCCAATTAGCCTTATTATTTAACAGCATGTTAAGATAGTAATCAATGTGCTGCTTGTAAAAATACAGATTTTATTTGCAAGCTGTCAGGAATAAAATACAATGCCTCTTCAAGCATTCATTAATTGAATGATGAAAAATTTAACAGAAATAAAAAAATATCACTGCAAAGCTGTCATAATGTTGGGTTGCCTTTCTGAATATACAGGTAACATGGCAACATTTGTGATATGGCCTAAGACAGAGCTTAGAACTAGGTCTGAACTTACACAGCCTCTGAACTTGCGAGTGAGTGATTTGTTATTAATGCCTTGCAGTGGATGAAGTGACAGAACTCCACTTGCAGGCAAGTGATGATGTGCACGCTCCTGATATTCCAGTAGCTCGGTGCAAGTTTTTTTTTTTTTACTCCAGAAAATTTCAGAACCTTTTCATTCATTTAGACTTGCCTACACAAATATGTTAGGGCAAACTGTGAATGTTAAGGAGTTTTTGCATCACCCATCCTAGCGAATCTTCATGCAGAATAGAAATGACCTGAATGGTGAATGAACTGGAGGTAATTAGGTCATTTAGTGATATGCATGTTAACTTTTTAAAGGTACTTGAATTCAATTAATTAGATTCTAATTCTAATTCAATCATGCTTTATATGTTAGCCTGAAAAAATTAATCGGACAACTAACAATAGAAAAAATAAATAAAAAATCATTATTATTATTATTAGTAGTAGTAGTGGTAGTAGCAGTTTAGAATTAACCATTGTCATCATGTTAGGTTGTGATTATTTCTGATTAATTTCTACTTGCCTACATAAATAAAATGTTGTGCTTTTGACAGATATGCAGACCAAAATGCTAGACTTCGAAGAGTTTCTGCCAATGCACCAGCATATCTGCAGAGCCAAGGGCCGAGGCACATTTGAAGACTTTGTTGAGGGCCTAAGGGTGTTTGACAAGGAGGGGAATGGCACAGTCATGGGTGCGGAGCTTCGCCATGTCCTGGCAACACTGGGTAAGCTCAAAGCTCCACAGTGGGCACCAGGACTAGGACCAGGACTCTATTAAAGCAATTCAGCCGCCATCGCAGATGGCTGTGGATTCACGCCATGACAAGGTGTAATAGCAGCCACAGATGGCATTCACAACTACTCTCTTCACTGCTCAGAATTGCATTGACAGATAGGGTTCATTGCACATCTAATGTGTGGCCGATTTACAAGGCTGAAATCTGGGTACGTTGCGATGCTTTTTAATTAGTCAATGTTTTGACGTGAAAGAAGTATGTATTCAGTGAACCCTAGAATGTGTAGGGCATGGGAAACTATGGAGTAAATCCATTTTTCCACATTGAATTGTGAAGCTAAAGGCCTCTTAGGGGATAGGGCTGTGGGGCTTAAATTAGGTGCACGATTCTGAGCCCACAAACACACACCAGGCATATGCCTTGGGCTTGAAGTCTGCCCTGGGGGGGGTATTTCACAAAGCAGGATTACTGAGTTAGCTGGATAACTGCACTGAGTAAAATCCAGAATGGCTCTTTTTACGGTGGTCCATGTTCCATATTTGTGAGGGTTCCGAGTTTTATTCAGTGCAGTTATCCAGCTACCTCAGTAATCCTGCTTTGTGAAATACCCGCCTGGTCATGCAGAGGAAATGGTGCATGTACAACGGTGCAGTTGGATTGAAGATCAGGGCACTGCAGAGGTTTTAGGTTCACGCAACGGTGTGGTATCTCTGTGACAGGTGAAAAGATGAAAGAAGATGAGGTTGAGCAACTCATGATTGGACAGGAGGACGCCAACGGCTGCATAAACTACGAAGGTCAGCGTTATTTTCGAATAATTCCAGAAGTCCTTCGAAGAAACAGAAAAAAAACAAATTCTGCATGCTACGGCTAAATGTACTACAGCTAAATAATTTTTTCTGTCAAATGTCCTACAATAACACACTATTTCTATAGCCTGAATTTTCTGAAAAAATATATTACCATTCAAAGAAATACAGGTTAATAATCAGGCTACAGTGTCAGAGGAAACAACAACTTCAAAGAGAGGCATCTCCTCCTGTGATAAAGGGTGTAGACATCGACTGCAGTGTGGTGCAATATTAGCTTTTTGTAGTTTTGTTGAAAGTGGTCAGTTATCAACACTTGTCACAATTAATCCAATCTCCCTGTTGTATCTCCTTCTCTCAACAGCCTTTGTAAAACACATCATGGCAGGGTAAACAGGTAAGGTATATGGACATTCTGAGAAGCAAGTAGATACATAGATTTAATAGAAAACAATATAGCATGAAAATAATGCGTACACAAATCTAAGAAAAAGGGCACAACTTTAAATTGTTTTGACATCTTGTAAGATAGCGACTTGTGTTTGATAGGATTTGTCCATCAGGCAAGAGAGTAAAGATTTAAGATTTAAAAATTATACTCATACAATTCACTTGAGTTAAAGTCTGACAAAAAGTAAAAAGCTTTGAATTTCTATTTTGTTCCATTCCACAGGGATTCAATGTGACTGTTGACTGGAAATCTGTTGTTATTTAACACATCATTCACCTATTCACTAAAGGGGTCCACCTCAGTGGCCACCCAGAAAATGCTGCGGACTGTGGCCCCATTTTTTATATTCCTGTCCTTCTGGTTATCCAAGACAACTGCAGTGCAACAACCATGTTTCTTACATCACGGGATCAAACATTTCAATAAAATCTGAATAACTTCTAGCCATCTCTTTTTTATCATTCTGGGTCAGAATGATTGATCATGCGCCATGGCTTGATTTATGTTTAGTATGTTTTATAGATCAATCTTAGAATTATTTTAAACTGAAGATAAACAGTGTAACTGTTGATGAGGGGGAAAATGTTTAAGATCCACCTTCGGGAAATCCAGAAACAATATTAGCTTATAGATTTGTCATTGATGCTTACGCTTTAACTCGTCAATATTTTGATGTGCACACAGTTTAAGCTTACTGATGAATTCAAATGAATACAATTTAATCATAGTATATCATAATCACACCCACATGTGCTTGATGTGGATTAGAAACAAAGAAGATGTTATTCTAAATGTATCCTATACATTTTAGACTATTGTTTGGTTCTACTTTGGTACAAAAAAGAGGGGACAGCTCAACCACAAACAGGAAGCAAATAGATTTGGAGGCAAATAAAGCCAACTGACTGGAATTAACAGGAAGGAAACGGTTCGCATAACCTACAAGAAGAAGAATTTTTCATTAATACACTTCATACCTCGTGCTCCATCTGAACATAAGGTGTAAAAGTAAAGGCATGCATTTATATGAAATGTTACTCTCGTTATTTTGGGTCATACAAGACAAAATACATTCACGCATTCTTTTTGAATTACACACACAGCTACACTATATATTAACCTATATCCTTTCTGTTTTTTTATGACTCCTGAGATTCATCTGAATTGGCACATCCAGTCCCATCACCTCAATATCATCACCAAAGCAGCATGCTCTTCAAACAATTAAATAGCCTTCGGGGTCACAACAACCAACTATTGTCCAAACGGCTCGTGCAAACCATTAAAATGCATGAGGTATTGTTCAGAAAGCCACGAGGACAATAGCAGATTTAAAATTAAGCGCATACTGTAGGCGACTGCATATCCCATGAAACCCTGTTGATCCCACTGACAAATCCTATAACACCCACTCTGGCATAGGAATGCATTTGCTCTGTCATAGAGAAGACATCAAAATTCGGAAAATGTTGTTTGAGTTCAATAGACAGCACACATGTACAGAAGGTATGAAATAGTGTGTGAAATCAATTAAACATGCGTACGTAACTACAGGGATTTTACCAAAGGTGGGCGCTGCCATTTTCATATCGTCATCCAATAGCTATTGTGCTGATCAATTTTCATCTCACTAATCGGCTATATTTCCCCCAACTCGCCTGTTGTTTTATTACCTATCTTCCACATCCCTTTTTGTATTTTAACATCTCATTTTTTTTAAGCACCTAAGTTTAAGTTTATTTTCTCAAATTCTATGCATATGCTTACAAATGTCTTGCCATGCCTTGGCCAAATTGATAATCAACTTTCCTTTCAGTAGCCATCCCTACAAACTATTTTGTTTGTACGCATGATTCTACCTTCTATAGTGATCATGCATGCTCTAGATTTTGTCCTAATCAGTGATCAAACATCCTAAAAAGGTGCAAATTCCAGTGTGCTAAACTGTTCCTCTTGACACATCTTCAAAATGCACAAACTCTCGGTGCTCTTAACAAATAATGGACCTTAACAAGCTTCACAAACACAAGTTCAGTTACCTGTTGGGTCATGTTTTCAAACTTGCCAGTCATCAGTTCTGTGAGTTTGAGGAAGATTGGCCCTCTGTGAACATTTAGGTCATCACATATTGTGACCTCTCCATGTGCAGAAGTCAATCAATCAATCATATTTCATATTTTACAATTAATTTATCACAATACGCCTCACAGTATACCCTAGCCTAAAACCCTCGCAAAGCAAGCCAGAGGTGACTGTGTCAAGGAAAACCTCCCTGACAGGCATGACTAAATAGTGGCAGGGTGTGGGTTCACAGGAATGAGGTAACAAGGCTGAACGAGGTCATCCTGCCAATCCCTGAGTTATTTTTCTAACCCCTTGTGCAGTGACCCTAGTGGCATAGACCCTGGGGTCTACATCACAAACATCCTACTGTACCATGTCAGAAAGCGAGTATATGGAAAACAGCTTTGATAGAAGCTAAAATATAAAGTTCCTAGATGCCGCAGTTTTTCCATATTTCATAAAATTATATCGACCACTCTCCAGTGTGATGGACATGAGAACAAATCGGGTTGAAGATACTGAACATTTAAATATATTTAGGAGTTGGTTAACTTCTTTAACCACCAAAAACACATTTGTACTATCACAGCAACAATAAAAAACACATAAGGTTCTGGATATAGGTAAATGGTAAATTAAATTTATTTTGCCTGCTCAATTATTAGAGTGAATAATTTTCTTCTGCTATGAAAATTTCTCAAAGTATGAAATAAAGTCATAACCTTGCCTGCATTATTAAAACCAGATATGTCCTTTCTAAGATTATGTAGTTATTTTCTGCCTATATGTGGTGTACAGTGTAAGTTTCAACATGGGAGAAATCTCAAAAATTTGTCTGCAGAACATTACGCAATTCAAATTTGGAGTAGTAATGTCTTGGAAGTAATTGATTGGCAGCCTTAATATCCAAAAAGAACGCATTCCAAAGCTTTCCAAAGAGTTATAATCATTAGTCATTAGACAGTTGGGAGGGTTGTGCGTGTCACAAGCGTATTTCAAAAAAACATGCACTGTTAAGCGTCTCTGTGGTCATCGACAATGCGTCCGCTTACTCTGTCCGCCACTAGGGGCGTGGTTACCAGTACCTCGACCCCTTTCTCATTTGGGACTTCCACCAGGCTCACCCACACAAGATCCGGCCCAGTGGCGTGCCTGGAGGCGTTCTTTGAGGGGGGTGGGGTACTGTCACGTCCACCGTTCCCTTCCAGCCCACCTTCCTTTCGTTTACCTTGTTCTCCCTATCATCTCCCAGCCAATCACTCGCCTCCCCCGCTCGCATTCCGCACTCACCTCATTACTCTCGCATACATTCCTCACTCACTGTAATCATCACTCATGCTTCGCACTTGTTTTCCATTTATTTAAGTTCCACTTTTTGTTTTGTCTTGTTGCCAGTTTGTTCCATCAGTGTGTTTGACGTGTTTTTGGCCTCTGTTTGTTTGTTCCTAACTTGTCCAGTCTTGCTTTCAGTTTCGCCCATCCAGCCTGCTTCCCTGTTCCTGCCCACCTGTATTCGCCAACCCTGCAACCTGTCCGTCACCTAGCCCTCCTGCCTGCTGCTCTGTTCCTGCTCTGTTCCTGTTCATTCCTGCCCCATCATCCGCGCTACCCTCTTGTTATTTGCCAACCCCGTATCCTGACCGTCACCCAGTTCCCCTGTCAGCTTGCTTGTCTGTAATTATTGCTAATAAATCCTCTCTATTCTGAGTTTTGCCCGAGTCTGTCTCCGAGTCCTGCATTTGGGTCCATTCCAGTTTCGGAACCGTAACAGTCATATTATTAAGGACTGCAGACTTACAGCAGTATTTAAAAATTGTTGCACAGGGGATGGTAGTTTTTGCTTGAAGCAGTGGGAAATGCTCACATTAAACAGTAGTTACGTATGTAACATTTACTTGCACATAAATAGTTAAATAGCAGTAATAATTAAGGAATACTAAAATTGTTGCATGCAGCATATGTATATTAAAAATCAATTAAACAAAAGTGGTGATCAATCAGTTCAAATTAATATTTAATATTCTAAACTAAACTGATTATAACTGTTGAAATGTCTGTGACCACAGATATGCTGTCAGTTGTTTTCATGAAAAGCAGCAGTCTGGGGAAGACACTTCTACCAAAGCTGTTTAACTGGAGGAATTGCCCTGCCGTTTATAACATGCTCATTTAAAAATGCATGCAAATCGGAATTGTTAGCCGTTCGAGGCTGTCTTCTCCCTTGCTGAGAGATGATTCCAGCTCGGTTCCAGACTTTGGTTTTAATTGACTGTCTATTGTTATATTATTTGCATGCTTTTGATTGTTAAATTGCAAGTTGCACAAAATAAATTAAATCAATCTGTGTAAATTGTATTGTGAATAATGTTGAACTCATTTGCTCAAAGCTATGCCTCTTGTGGTGTGTGCATGTCATGTTCCATCCATGTTTTCTTTCTTTGCTGTCACTCTCCCTGTATTCGGTCAACTACTTTTCTAAACACTGCAATTAGCCACTCGGTTGTAAATTTAATTACTTGACTGTGTCGTTCAAGTGCCTACAGGGACCCTTGGAGGATGAAAATAGAGATTAAATAAAGTTTAAATCCCGGCAAGTCATGTAAAGAGACAATCTGGTGGCACTAGTCGTGGGTTATCACAGATGCAAACATAACTGGTCAGCGCATTTGTTAGCTAGATCACAGTTTATTATTATAATAATATAACTTTGTACTAATATTGAGTGGTACTCGATCTGTGTGATACGCTCCTTTTGTTATTATTATTATTATTATTATTGCCAGATTGACCTCTGTACATATGGACCCTGCACTTCCTTTTGCCTTAGCCTGCATGTGTATATAAACCATCAGCACCGGATATAGACTCACACAAGTTTCCTTCCACTTCCCTTTAGCCGTGAATCCTGTCACATAGTTATTGGGAATGAGGATTGGGAGAAAAAAGAAAAAATATATATGGACAGGAGGATGGGTTGTACAAATATAACAATGCATGTTCATGTACTGTACTATGTATCTTAATAAAGTGAATGTGCTCCAGAGCAGTGGTGTAAAAGCAATATAACGAGGGTGACTTTAGCCCCACCTAGTGCTCAAATTGTAGCTCCACTCCCATCAATTGCCTCATCAATTCCATCTACTGTGGGTAAAAGTACCCCATGAACCGACACTCCTTATTGAGTCTGGTTTCTCCCAAGGGTTCTTCTCATTTGACTACCTTGGATGACTCCCTTACTACTGTTTCCTTAGGCCTGTTAATGTGGGGGAGGGGTTCAGGATATGACGTGAAGCATATCGTGAGAAACTGACTGTGAGAAACATTTTGTAAAATGCGCTAAATAAATACATTGGATTTGATTTACATTTTGTCAGGTCATGACAAAGCCAGTGCATCCTGCACACACACACAAAAGTGATTTAAGGCAGTTTTTGCTTGTGTGTTTCAGAATATTTTATTTATTTATTAAGTATAGAAATGTAATTCCTTTCTCATCCTTTGTTTAATTTACTTGCTTTTGTCTCAGGAATTAAACTCTCCATGCTACTGCTCTCAAAAATAACTTTTACATTTTTATTTAAAAAAAAAATTAAAATAATTGTTCTTTTGTTCATGCAAAGCACCTCATTTATCAAATAAACAAACTCCAAAGTGGTTTTGTGGGGTTTTCCTGACTGGCATTAGTAATATGCCTACTAGCACCTGGAATCAATTAATAACATTCAGTGGCCTCCTTGGATTTCTTATGCAAATTTACATTTTTATTTATATGAAAAAAAAAATTTATGAGGTGAGAGAATACACTGTCAGAAGTAACTAAAAATGAACAGTAGAGTTCCTCGCATTGATAAAGATAAAGCATTGAATCATATTCATATCAAAGCATCAACACTTACAGCAGTACATACAGGTGTGCTCACAGAAGCAGTGCCGGCCCAAGGTTTTGGGGGCCCTAAAAAAAATGTCTATATGGGGCCCTCTGTTTCGGTCAAAAACCACCCCCCAAGCTCCAGCCAGGAAGATTTGGCACCAATTGAAATTTTGATTAATGAAAAAGCCATTGTCTTAGGGACACAATTATTTATTTAAAAATATATATTAAAACAACCTAATGTAGCAGATTTGAACAAAGTTCAGCACCGTAAATATAGTTTTTTGAGTACAAGAGCCGATGTAGGCTTTGCTTATAAAGTAGTCATGTATTGGGAGACATAAAACCATCCATGAAAATGACAAGCAAGTGTATAATGTAATTCTGTGCAATATTTTCTAAAACAGTTTTGTGTGTGTGTGTGTGTGTGTGTGTGTGTGTGTGTGTGTTTTTAGCATGATACGTTGATTTTGTATCGCAACTCCGCTGGCGTGCTTTCGTAACTCCGACATTTTAGCTTCTGACAATAACAAGCAAAATCAGCATGTGTAAGTCAAGTCACTGGCATAGCCAGTTGGGGGGGGGGGGATTTCGGTTTATTTTCGGACAGTTCCAAACTGCTTATTCACGGTTGTAAATTAAGTTCAGCACAGCTATGTTGTGCACGTTCACCTACTGCCATGCAACATCAAACACACATGTGCCACTCCTAAAGGGCTATAATCTGTTTTCCGAGTATCTGTTTTCCGAGTATCGGTTTTTCTTGGGTTATTTTTGTGCCTTATTGATTTCCCGTTTTTTCCCGTTTTTTCCCGTCTCGCGACCCTGATTTCTGGACTGGGATTTTGTACCTCTGCCGTGCCTTCACGTTTTCAACCTCTGCCTGTTCCTCTTCTTTGGATTTTGATTTTGCAACCTGACATTAAACTTTCCACCGGCCATAACACATAATTTATAACATTTTTAATTGATATTAACAGTGTGACAGTGTGTCCAGAAATGGTCCATGAGTCTGTGATGATCCTTCAGCTTGACTGCCGCTTCACTGACAGGACAACGCGTTGATAATTGCCAACTAACCAACTAACGTTAGTAAAGGTAGTCTAACCATGCAGCAATCGGCTACACGCTGCCAACCAGCTTAGTTACCTATTCCGGCAGTAGCCTAGTGGATTGAGTGAGCTAACTCAACCTCAAGTCCTCTATCACTAGCATTTGTATTTATATTTAATAGCCTACATTATTTTAATTTCCATGTCTGGCCATCTTACACACCCTCCGCCTATGCATTTTTCTCGACTTCTTTTCTTCTCTTCAATTTTTTTCTTTAAAAATTTTTCTGACCAAGATGGGTACATTTGTCGAATAGTGGACACCTAGGTACTACTGCTGGCAGTTGACAGGCTGTAATGGTGCAGTCGACACTAACCTCGCCTGCCAGTCGGACTCGGCGGTAATCTAACGTTAAAGAGTGCTGCGCCGAGCAGCCTGTGCACGCATCATCCACGGCTTAGCACCCACAATTTAAAATGCTCCTTTCTAGTTCCAAAATTAGGTTTAAGACATTTAGAAAAATATACAAAACGAAACATACTACATTTGATTGTTACGGTTGTGTGTAATGTTTATTAGATTCGTTGATTGGCACAAAAAAACTAAAAAAACAATCGCGTGGCCCTAAACAAATGTTTACTTTGTTTATTGGGTCAGGCCAGCCCTGCACAGAAGCCCATGCACACGTCCCAGTTGACTCAAATTTATCTCCCCAAACCTGGCATTTGCAACTTGTAATATTTTGGTCCAGGTCATGGGCAATAAAAAAACGTTATGTCCAATGAGGGCTTAGGATAGGATATTCGTTTTGGAAAATGAAATGAGATACTACTCTGCATGTTTTGCATGTCAATGTAGCTACTGCTGGACTTCAGGTATCAAAATCAACAACATAAGTGTCACAAAGTGCTGATTTATTTATTGCTTATTGTAGATGTGCCACAACAAAATAGGCAAAGACTGTAGATTTGACTATTAGTCAGCAATTTTTATTGGAATTTGAGTGCCTGTGACAACAGCAGAACTTCTATTTGTCATTGTTTTTTTAATCTTTGTTTAGTTTTACCATTACTTAACAAGTATTTCAAATGAGGATTTTTTTTTCAGTGACAATCTGGGAAATCAAAGTGGGTAAGGAATGCAAGAGATTCAGTTTCATTGGAATTTAAGACAAACACAAGGTTAACACCCCTACAACCCTAAAACAGATGACATTGAGTACAGGATTTTGGTTTAACGTCTCATCCAAAGGACAACACCATCTACATGGTACCCCTCAAAAATCGCTCTGCACAGAAAAGAATCAGGTTCTGTATGACCAGAAAACTTCCTTCTGGTCTTTAGAGCCGTCCCTCAAAATAGCATTTTTATGTGTTTATAGCCTATTGTTTCTTCTTCCAGTGGGAAAGAAATAATCGTTTTCAAAAATAACTGTTTTCAGCAAAGGTTTTCATAAACCAAGATCAACCATAATTTGTCCAGAAAAGCTTTTTACACAATGTTGGCCAGAACAATATAATATAACATTAGCTGTGAATTGTAACTTCATATTGAAACCCAATTCAGCACATTATATGACATTACATTATGTTGGCGGTTGTTCTTATCTAGAGTGACTTACAATGAAAGAGACCCCAGAGAAAGTAATGCAAGTGTCTGCACCACACAATGATGGTAGAAAGCTATAATCTGCAGGTGCGGGCTCTCTGTTAAACTGGAGAGGAAAGTGCTTACAGAACAGACAAAAACGAGGTCATGCACCATTCTCTGATTCCCTTGATGAGAATTTGTGTGCAAAAACCCACCTTGGACCAGGTGCGCTGGCTGGGACATCGCAGGTCATTAATCAAACGTGTATCTTTCACAGCAGGCCGAGAAATGTACACATTACCGCTCGGGCACGTCCCTGATTGACGTCCAAGCAATTTTTGGCTGGAAAGAGAAGCGCAAAGATTGTCTCGTAAAGCTCAACGGGGGAACGCGCGAGAGGCGGCTCTACTTACAGAGCCCAGCCTGGCCCATAAATCTGGACACACCACAGTCCTGGAAGAGAACCGCTCTCTCCTACACAAAGATGGCCCTCCTTTACTAAGAGTATCCCCCCCACAACTGCCAAGTCAGCTCTCGCCACTGTGGACAACCTTACAAGCGCAAGACAGCTTTCTGCGGTTAACTAGATTTGGAGGAGGAGGTACGCTAGCAGGGGACCAATAAGTCCTGAAATCCTTTTAGCAAGTCCGTGAAAGTGAATGGTGCTGAACCTTGAGCTGAAGTCACAGTTACTTGGAGGAAATGTTATCCCATGTGCTGCAGGTGAAGGCACTTAATAGGACTTAAGTGCGCCCTACTAAAAGTACTGCAGATTCCTATGGCACTGATTTCAGGATTCATGTTTCCATTTGGATGAACTAAGTAAATGGATTCTAATACTAGGGGCTCTATCTTGATGATTTTGTCGCTTGGTCTAAATGCATGGCGCAAGTGCATTTAGGGCGTGTCCCAGCCCACTTTTGCAAGTTAGACGGCATGTTATTTGAGTGCTAAGTACGGCGCAAGGTGCAAATTGGTCTCTTCCTTAATTATAGGTTTGTCTTGGGCGTAGAATGCAATAAACCAATCAAAATGTGATATTCCATTCCCTTGCTTTTTCACCTTGGCAGATGGCTTATATGATGGCGAAACAGACATGCTTGTGCATGTGTAGTGCGAGCAAAGAATAGGCTATATGGATCAATAGTATGATCAATATTATTCCAACTAACTATTATGATGCGTTTTGATATACACAATAATAATTTTTAACATTAGGGTTTAACACCGGCACGGTTATTATCGGCTGTTATTTAAAAAAATATATGCGGTTACATTTCGTTAATAGCACCTGAAACAGCTGAGAACAAGCTACCAGAATATGGCTTCCATCTCACCAAATTAGAAAACGCCAAATTAGCCTGCTTGTTTAATTAATTTTATTTGATTATACAATGAAGCATTGTCAAACATCAATTCCATGAGGCTGTTCTCATGGATGTTCGAAGTTCAAGCTTCATCCGAAGTTCATTACGCGCATTCTAATATTGATTAATAACATAATAAAAATAAAAGGTGTTATCAGCAAAGTTTTTAATGGATAGCAGAAGATTGTCCCCCCGGACGATTACAGGAACTATTGGCAAATATAAGCTAAGTCATAGCTTGATCCAGGATAATTGTGAATAGTCTACATGTAACCTTACATGTACCATTACCTGGATGTTGATGAAGTGGGCTGAAAGCAATTTAATGTGGCTTCCCATTCGCTGAGGGACAGATATGTGGTCTATGACCTATCAACCCCTTTATTATTATGCATTTTGTGATATAGCCTACACAATAATATTTCACGTTGTAATATTGCTTGCGCGCACCCTTGTATATAACAGACCGGAGGGTGTACGTGCATTGTGCACATGCCTATGTAGACGCACTTATATGTGCCATTAAAATAACACTTAAACAACTGTGACATGACTTTAGATCAGGTTTGCGGTGGTTTTAGGGCAAGCGCATTCTGCTGGCTCAAGTTAGCAATACGCCAAAAATCTTAAGACCAACCCACCCAGTTCACTCGCTATGGGGGCAAGATCACTTGGTATTTAAGCCACGTGAGCGTCGTCCAACCTGCAAAAAATAAGGCAATGATCAACTGGAAAAACATTATTCAGACGTTTCCTTTATAATGTGGTATACACTGGAAACGTTCAGAAATGACCCAGAATGAGAGAAAATGCAATGGCACGAGATGCTAGGACGCTTATCACTCTGTATTAGGCTACGGGTATCCCTGATACTGGTGCAGAAGCAGAGTCATTGGGCAGAGGTCCCAGTAAGCACTAGGCCCTGTGCAGTGGGCTCAATATCAATAAGGGCTTTCATGATCAGACATTCACATGAAAATAAGGCTGTACTGTCCTGGAAAAAATATATTATCCGTGGGCCTGGGAGGGTCGAACAAGGTCGAACAATTTCCGTGAACAACTGGGTATTTCCTACAGAAAAGGTGAATGATATTGCCTCTAAATCCAGGCTTATAGCATATTCTGCGTCCTGCTGCAGAATCAAATGCCAAGACGTGCCTGCCGTCAGCTTCAAAGGTGACTCAGCTTACAGGTGGTTTACATGGAATTCTGACTTGTTTTCACGAGTAAAGCTTGACCTACGTTCCCATCACACTCTGCCACGTTACAATGTCTGTGACATCACCTCTGGGTTGCGGAGCTCACAATTCTAGCTCCTCGGGCCCATGTCACAGTCAATAACAAGCTACACTCCGCTGAACCAAGAAAGACTGTTTTCTTTTTAGCCCAGAAGTAAAAAAAAGAGGACTTTGAAGTTTATGTCTCTCACTAGTGACATACGTGCCTCTTCCATTTAAAGTGATGCATGTGGGTAGCTGATCCGTTGTGGTTTGTGTTGGCCTGGCTTCAAAATAAGTTGAGCTTCAAAATTATGACTTCAACATCTCATGTAACTGAAGCATCGAGTTGTAACAGATTGATTTTTAGAATAGCCCCCAACATTATGAACATTCTCACCTGGCCTTAAAATGTGTGCCTGTGTTCAGAAAATATCCTTTGGGAATGCCTGTGTTGGCTGAGGGTTCTCCAAAGGCAATGCAAAATGGCCGAACATTTATAAAGCATCTGTCTGCAACCTACGTATGGACTCTAGCCAAAGGATTACATAGACTAAAAAACTAAACATTAAAATGTATTTTGGACTACACTAAATCATAAACTTAAGCATTAAAATTAAGACATCCTCTGTCATTGATGAGACCAACAGGTGTTGGCACAAAGCTGTTGAGTGCTCTCCTTGGTTTAAAGGATAGGGACCTCAGATTTCTTCCTGATGGCAAGATCTCAAACAGACGATTGAAGAGATGTAAGGGAAAGACTATTATACTTTCTCCATTCTTGACTGTCCACTCCTCATAAAGTTGTTTCATGGTTCTTTCTTGTCTCCCTATGATTTACAACTCATCAGGCTAGCAAATTTGCTATCTTCTTTAAAAACTCTTTCAATCTGCTTTTACCTGAACTTTTAATATTGATTAGCTCATACTGCTTTTGTTTCAATTATTTCTTTACTCACTGTATTCTGCTGTACAGCTCTTTGTCCATGTATTCTTATTCATTTTAATTATTTAATTCAATTCTATCTTATTTTCGTATCGTAAAGCTCTTAACTGTGTTATGCATTCTTTGCTTTATTCATGCTATTTATTTTATTCCACCATTGCTCTTTTCACTTGTAATAAGCGCTTTAATAAGTGATATATAAATAAAGTTATTATGATTACAACTCAGTTATGTCACCCTCTCAAACATAGTTTGTCTGGTGTTATTTAGAAAGCCAAAACAAACTGTTGGGCTGAGGGTCAGTGCTGATTCAATGAAGCAGGTAGAAAATGCTTACTGTACTGACATTGAGACTGTCATCCTGAGTTTGTTGAGAAAGAACAGTCTTTGTTGACATTTGGCATGCACTCGATGACAATTGGCTCCAAAGGTAAGTTTGTTGTCTATAATGGTTCCCAGCTATTGAAACTCCCAAACTCTGAGGGCTGCCCATTGTAGCAGGATAATCCCCAGTCCTGTTTTAAGTGGCCCTAATTAAGTGACCCTAATTAAGGGGGCCACATGTATGTGGCCCTAGTATCTGTATGTTGTCTATCTTGAACCCTGTTGTTCACAAGACTGCAGTCAACTCAACTCAGATTACCAATGTGCTACGTGGCTCAGTGCAAAATGTACAGCAGCTAAGGCATTTTTACTCCCCCCCCCCACATGCTTTCGTCTACAAGCCAATGGCTATTTTTACACCCCACAGACCACACAATATTACACAGATCTAATGCCAGTTGGAGGTGAAGTCAATCTTTTATTGACTTGTAGCCTGATGTATCTTTGGAAGGAACTAAAGCAGCAGATGTGAACTGAGGACATCCTCAGTTTACTGCGACGATTTAATTATATTTAATGAGCGTAATATCATCTGTGAAATTTACTTGCAGAGTAACGAAATACGCCAACCCAATTATGTAGGCATTTGGCCTATAAGCTTCAAAAAGAATCTGAGTTTTTATCAGCATGCCGGGAAATGGCAGGTAATCACAATATCTTGTGAGAGATAAAGTGAACGTCAGAGACACCAGAAACAGGGCCGTCTGCTTGGTCCAGAGCACATTGATTTCCCCCAGCTTCTGATATAGCATATATTTAATGAAACGAATGTCTTCTCACCCTTTCATCTGTTTAATGTACGTGTTAAAGACTGCCTTCCGTACGCCATTCGGTATGTATGAGTTTCAATGGATGCTCTTTGGGCTTTGTTATGCTCCTGCTACCTTCCAGCAGTTAATACAGTGTTGCTATTAGGGTAGCCTAATGTCTGATTCAGCTTTTGTGTATCGTGACAATGCTATAATTTTATCTCCAGATTTCGAGACTCATTTGCGTGACCTGTCCTCGTCCAAGTACAGGATGGTCAGGAATGCATGGTGGCATATGTGAGCAGGAGTCTACACCTGTATGCAATGATTCCAATTACAGCTCCTTTAAGTTCAAGCTGTTGTAGAGAAGCTCAACGATCATCTCTTTATGGCCTCTTTTCAATTGTCAATTGGTCCAGCTCCAAAATTCTAAGCTAGTATTGTCTATTTTCCCAAGTTGGCAAGCCTACTTTATAGTCTCAACAGAGGCAGCAAGTGCAAGAAATACAGACTCAACTAACAAATTGTGACGTACCCTCTAAGTTATACAAACAAGAGCAAAACTACCCTGCAATATGAACATGAGCGAGTGTTTCGGGAGGTTTTGAACAGAAGAGCTGCAGCATTCGGAATGAGCTGCAGAGGCAAGGACTCTAGTTTTAATATATAATGTATGCCAATTTAATGGTAGTGCTTTTGTTGGTTTGTGACAAAATCATACTTTTTGGCACTTCTGGTTGCCTCTGCCAGAAGTCTGAGACTTGGCCGTAGGTGGACTTTCCAGCAAGACAATGACCCAAAGCATACCTCAAATTCCACACAGAAATGGTTCAATGTTCTGCAATGGCCATCTCAGTCACCGGACCTCAAGCCAATTGAATATCTGTGGGCTGAACTGAACAGGGCAATGGATAACCCAAGAGTGTGAAGGATCTTGAAAGGATCTGCGTAGAGGAATGGTCCAAAATCCCTCAAAATGTGATCCTTAACCTTGTCAAACATTACAGGAAAAGACTCCATGTTGTCATCCTTGCCAGAGGTGGTTCCACCAAGTACCAAACCAGGGGTGCCAATAATTATGAAACCATGATTTTGGTGAAATATATATTTTTTAAATGTAATTCATGATTTTGGTTGGTTCCATCGAAACATTCATAAACAACAATATATTTCACATCTTGGCATTTTCAGTTTATCTCAATAATTATATTGTTTATTTTTTTTTAAAGTATTCATTAAGTTTTTTTGTGCATTGCCAGTAAGGGGTGCCAATAATTCTGGAGCGCACTGTATGGACAATGTGCCCAGTTTTCACAGGAGGCACATTTGACCAATGGGTCCATCCATGAGTTAGTTGCCAATATGCTCTGAAACTGTACAGAGGGTAACCACACAACCGAAATTCAAATTCAAACTACATGCAGTACTAAAGCGACTGCCCCTACACACTGATCAGTACTTCCATAGGTTTATCAGGTTGGTTCTCATTATAACAAAAAATGCCTACCTGAGAGTAACAGTGATGTTCTGACTTTTGTATGTTGTGGTGAAAAGAGCTTCCTTTAAGTAAATGAATGAATGTAATGACCCAATGAAACATTTCACAAAAAGTGAATGATCACACGAAGATGGCTGCTCTGGCTCTGAATACAACTCTATTCTATTACCCCAGATAAGTGCATCCTAAGCTGACTGAACTATCATCTTAAAACACATGTATGTATGATGAGTCATATCAATGAGGTTTTGTGTTCTTAAGTTAAATACGCACCCTTTTATACATCTGTATGCTTCATTTTAGACACTAGGTGGCAGGAATGTATTATATAACATCAGCCAAACAGGTATCATTGGATTTGTTCTAAAGATATCAGCGTAAAATGCAATCATACAAATACATATATAAATTACAAATAGAAAAATTTGAAAATATATTTTAGCCTGAAATAGCATAATGTACTTTTTATATATGTAAATTATGTAATTTCTAAAAATTTCTGCATGCATGTCAGCTTAAACATTTTTTTTTTTTGATTCCATGAGCAGCAATTGTATTTTGCTGCCACAAAAGTGAATACTTGGGAATTATGGAAAATAAAAGGAAACAACACTGTGGTATGCATTAGGTAAAAGGGCGGCAGTGTGGTATAATGGTTAAGGAACTGGGTTTGTAACCGAAAGGTTGCAGTTCGATCCCAGGGTCGACACTGTTGTGTACCCTTGAGAGCAGGTACTTCCTGCATTTGCTTTGCATATATCCAGCTGTATTAATGGATACTATGTATAAATGCAAAAGAAATGCTGTGTAAGTTGCTCTGGATAAGAGCGTCTGCTAAATGCCTATAATGTAATGTAATGTAAAAGGCTGGCCAATTACCCACTGATATATTGCTGGCTTACCATAAAACTGAATGGATGTCAGCTGAAACAAATCCATTTTATTTTGATTGCACAAGCAACAATTGTATTTTGCTTCCATATACTGCAAAGGGGGAAAAGTGTATTGAAAATGTTTAATTTTAGACAGAGGTAGTTCTTTGAGAACATCAACATTTTACTGCTTTCGGAGAGAGAGGCTGTTTGGAATTCACGGGTACATTCTGCACATTATGATAGATGACTGGCAACACATTTTGACAATACTTTCTCATCGCTATGCTGCTCAAATCAGCTTATAGTATAGTAATGCATACAATAAATTGCAC
The DNA here is from genome assembly GCA_022702515.1 of Ilyophis sp. 1 JC-2022. Taxonomy (NCBI): domain Eukaryota; kingdom Metazoa; phylum Chordata; class Actinopteri; order Anguilliformes; family Synaphobranchidae; genus Ilyophis; species Ilyophis sp. 1 JC-2022. The sequence continues at coordinate 26,058,295 of CM040395.1, read as the reverse complement.
AACACGTTATCGGTAATGGAATATATTGTCTCAGATCTGCACACATTGTGATTTATTGACATTTATGCAAAAGAGTAGTTTGAACAGTAGTTTGCACAGTTGTTTTAAAAAACATTATCTATCTGTGCAGCAATTTATAAATTAAACCAAACACAGCAAAACCTTGCAAATGTTTTTGTAAGAAAGCAAGCTCTTATATCATGACTGATATTGATATTGGCCAAGACAAAATTTGTCCTAGACAAACACAGTTTGGAACGTTCATTGATCACCAAAATTTGCTTTACAAATGGTGAAGAAAACACTCACATTTATTTGAAAGATAAAGTTAAGGACAGTTTATTAGACCCATACAACAGTCACAATGTATTCTAAATAAAGATGATTAAAATTAATTATGTAGCTTCCTGGGGTCCAATCCAAATACTGAAAATACCCTCCCAAACATAATACTAAGGCAAGTGAAATGTATTTTCTTAATTAAATATTTTACCAGTAAGCCATGTGCTATTACTATAAGATATTAGTTCAGAATGTTGTATTATGGTAATGATATTCATGTAACTTATCTGTAAATTATCTTCATCTTACTTGTGAACATTTAAATGATTTAATTTAAATACTAATAATTTTTATAATTATCACAGCATCTGAATAGGTATTGTTCTCTTCAGGGAGAATGTGAATGTGACTTCATTCATTTTGAGATGGTTTTAGAGTCAAATTATGTCAATTGAAAAGGAATGTTTGGGAGATCTCCACCAGATGGAGCTATAATCACTATTATACCCACGTCTGGAGGAAGAGAGGAGAACGGGCTCCCCATCTTGAGTTCCTACCAAGGCTTCTTCCAGTTTTAGGCATACTTTGAAGTGTATTGTGACAAATTCATTGTTTTTTGTGTGTGTAAAATGTGCTACGTGAATACAATTTGAAAATCTTGACAATTTAGTCTCAATGCTAATTAAACCCATCGTTCTTTCAGCCACTTCATCTGGCATGCTCTGCAGCTCCAACCAGAGAAGAACATAGGATTTGTGTTGAGACAGTAAAATAACAGAAATAACAGTGGGTTAAAAGCAGGAGCACACGTATATATGGTGTTTAAGAAGCATGCATTCCATCTTCAAATCATGACATAAGATTCAATAGTAGTTATATATTTTTTTCTGCTATTAGTTTAAATCCTGAAATGGGCTTAATTTAAATTTTGAGAGACACGTGTTAATGTTAAGTAGTTTTCATAAAAAAGACTATGTAGTTTTAAGTAACATGACAGCAAAGTAAGCTCCGGACATACTTCAGCCCAGTTATTGTGAAAAGGAATAGACTGGTGCTCAACAGCCATGACATTAATATACAGAATAAATCCTTAGTTGGGTAGCTTCAAAAAGACTCACTGGAAGAATGAGGAGAGCTTTACAAGTTATTTAATGAACAGGACAAACATATAATATAAGATTTATAGAACACGGTAAGCATTTATCAAGGTTATAACCGTGTGACAGAACAAAGAATCTCAGTGACAGGAAGTCTCCTTATATAACAGAAACAAAACAGAGATTATATTTGTTTGTCTGAGTCACTAAACTGTAAAATTAGACATTTAAAATATTGAAGTAATCACCTCTTTTCACCATAGCAAAGATGCAAATAGAAATATCTGAATAGATTTTTAATGAACCCCACCAAGTCTTTCCATTTGTGAACAATGCAAAATTGAACGGTCTTTGAAGGTTCGGATAATACCTTCCGTTGTTTCATGTAGAAACTTGAATTACCTATATGAAACCCACCCACGAGGTGTTCTCACATGAAAACTTTCAGTGCAGACAGCCTTTGTGTTTTGTAGCAAGCTGCCAGACAAGCCATTGCGAGATCCCATTTCCGTGTGCTACATTTCATATAAAACACAGTCGGAAAGAGACCACCTGTGCCATTATTAGATAAAGGGTTACCACGGGTGCTCAAAAAACATGTATACAGTGCAGTGACACGTTTTTAATTTCTCCAATTACTTTTGGTACCCTTGTGAAACCGTTATGGACCGAGGTAATTAAAATTCTATTGGATATTTTGAATGTAGAGGCCCCATTATGCCCTGTATTTTGCCTCTTGGCTGGCATGCATGACAACATTACAACCAAAAGGATGCATTGGTTCCTATCTTTAGGATGTGTCTCAGTAAAATGAACAATCCTACTTAACTGGAAGGAACATAATATCCATAGCATGTCCAAAGATAAATGGCTAGAAGATTTCCTGGACCTTGTGAACATGGAGAAAGCAGCTGCTTCACCACTACAAGAATATGATAGGGGTGCCCTATGGAATATAGTACGACAATATCTGGGATGATTTGTAAAATTCATAATAGCAAAGCTATTAGATTTTATTTTAACACTCGTTACATATATTTGATCTGTATTCCACTGTATCCCACTAGCAATACAGTATGTATGCACTACACCCCAACTCCCTCCCCACCCCTTCCCAACTCCATTCTCAAGAATGGCCTAAATATAATTGGAATGGTAAAGTATTAATAAAGATAATCAAATGATAATAGTAATAATAATATTTGACACAACAATAAATAGTAATAATGATAACAATACAGAATCTTAGAAGGAAGATGGAAATAAAATTATCTAAGTAGCAGTAGTAATAATAACAATAATGACAGCATAAGATAATGAAGAATTTTTATTTATTTGATTTGAATAGTGAGCACTATTATTTGCTTAATTTATGCATCTTATCTATTCACTTGTTTATTTTGTAGTTTTTCTTCTCTTAAGATGAAATGTAAATGGGTGACCATTGTATAAGGCATAGTCTTGAGGATTTTTTGTTTATCTTTGTTAGTCTGCATTTTGTTTACTAAAGAAAAGGCAATAAAATTATTATTGAAAAAAATGATAAACTTTTGTTACCCTAAAATGGGATACAATTACTACGTTCACTTGATATGGATGTAAACACTCTCAAATTAAAGCTGAAAGTCTGCACTTTAACCTCATAGTCACTGTTCAATTTTAAAACCAATGTGCTGGAGTCTTGAGTCAAAACAACAACAAAAAATGTGTCACTGTCCAAATACTTCTGGACTGCACTGTACGTAAGTGGCTGCAAGATGCAGAAGCCGCACATGATCTGAAATCAGAGGTACTCACCCCAAAGGTCCATGAGGCTGAGAACAAAATATACTTTTTAATTTGTCATTTCATCAGGGCAAAAAAGTAAAGTGCCCAAGTGCAAAAAGTGAGAAAAAGCAGCAGCATTTCAGTCAAGAGACTTTCATCCGTGCTTCTGCGAAACTGATAAAGATAGACAAAAAGGACTAGTCGGCCATCAGTCTTCATTGACAACAGGTGAAACAGGCACACTAATCAGCTTGGGTAATAGAATCAGTTCAGACATTGATTCATTTTATTCATAAACACTCCGGACCAGATTTTTCTTAGATCCACCACCCTCCAAACAGTACACCAGACAGACGTAAAGGTAAAAATTATTTATATTTTCCAACAATTCATTTTAAAACAATGAGTCGAATACAGCACGACTGACAGTGGCTATGCCCGTCTGTGGGTTCCTTTCCCTCCCAGCCTCTCTCTCCACTCTGCCGGACGACGCCGACCCCACCCACAGGTAAGCGGGCCTACCCTCCACACACTAGCACGCACACCACTCATAGACACATTGCTACTGAAAATGGGCACACACTTACACTCGTGATCACACCCTCAATAGCCCACCTCAGGGGCTGCCGGCTGCCCGGCCCAACAATACTCACGAGGGAAAGCCCACACAAACAGACATGGCGGTATACACTCATACAATAACAAAACTCTCTAGCGTCCCACGCCACAAACAAATAACATGAAACGCGTAAAAATAATTTATGTTATGGAGTCCTACCCACAACGCAACTCAGGGAGGACTGCCACAAAAAAAAATAAAAATAAACGTCCGGCCCAAAACCACAAACACACGGGCAACTTTTCCATCCTTGGTGGTCGCCAATGAGGATTAAGACGGTCTACAACTCGGGCGAATCTTGGGACCCAGGCCTTCACTGCGCCTCGTCGCCCTCGTCACACCCGCTGCCGCCCAGTTTCCTGCTCGCTCTGGTCGGAGACACACGCACATGCTGCTGCTGCAGATATGGCGAAAACATGCTCCTTACGGTCTGAGGGAAGTCAGTTTCCCCAGGAACAGCTCATCACCGTATCTCCCGGCACACTGGCTCCATCGCACTGACCAGCAGTTGCAGTTGTCATTGCTGTCCGCCAGTTCCGGGTCTAACGCCGCTGTTGTGGTTCTTGTTTCCGCAGGCCGCCTCTGATTGCTTACAGCTGCCCGCCTCATTTAGGCAAGTTCACACCGTACACTGACACAACACATCCACAACTCGTACTAACGGAATAAAACTTAATCAAACCAACAAAGTAAAAGAAAGAAAGAAAAAAACACCACCACTTGCAACCGCTCAGAGACCCACACACGCTCTGGCTCGCCTTCCATCAGTTATGCCTCTATACCCCAGGTGCGCTTCATTATATTCCCTCAGGGAACCCAGCCCCAGCGTTCCCTTCCAATCACTTAATCCCCAATGAGTACCATACACTCATTCAATCACTCACTCTCCCAATCGTTCAGTCATTCAATCAAGCATTCAAGAGTATTTGTCCAGAGTGAAGTCGGATGGAAGACTCAGAGTTGGAGTGGAGGTGGTGCGGGAGTGGATCTGAGTTTTTTTTTTTACTTGAGATGTAGCTAGGTCAGGCGAAGTGGCGTGGGCTGGAGCTATGTCCCTGGTTCTTTTGTATTTTTCTTTAGTGTACGTCTGTGTGTACGGCTTTGTGTCTTGCGGAGCAACTGGCCTCTGTGATCCCTATGTCTCCTGGTGTGAGTAGAAGGGGTCCCCTATGGTGTGCGGGCAGTCTGGGTACTAGCCGGAGTGTAACCAGGTTGTCATGGTTCATGGGTTTTTTTTTTTCTTTTCCGTTGCGATTCTCGTCCTGTTCCCCGATTGAGAATCTATCGGATTTTTTTCCCACATTCCGGTCCGGGGTTTTGCTTTCCCGTGCTCGTTATTCGTTTCACCTGTGCTTCTACCTGTGGGGTATTTAAGTTCCTCACTTCCGCTTCCCCTGTGCTTTTTTGTCATTAATTTGTACATTGAGCCAGGTATATCCAGGTTTAAGCGACCTTGTGATAGTAACTTGTTTATGTTCACGAGGGACTTGCTTTTAGCTTTGTAAGACTGAAAAAATCACGCGCCGTCGTTCAAAGAGTCTTATTACTGTCACTAGATTGGGGAGGTAGACTCTGTTTCTCTCCCTGGAGGGGGGTCCCTGCGTGGTGAAACTGCTCTTACCATAGTCACACCGTACGGAATCACTTGGTGATATACTTTGTTTGTGAACTTGTTCGTGTTTATTTGTCTTGACAGCATGTTATCCTGTGTTTAGTTATAGGCATTGAATGTGTTCGTGTTTGCTCTCACAGTCTTAACCAGTGATTATTTGTCATTAATAAATGACCATGTTTTCATATCAACTGCATCTTTCTTTTAATCCTTTTTCCCAGCTTCAATTGTCTGCATGATCTGAGCTGCAGCGTTCCAAGCTAATGATCTCCCTGCCTGTTATCCAATTCTTTTTATATTTAACGTGCGTGGCTCTCATCCATCTTATACCCTTTTCAGCCTAAATTACTACTGAAGACTCAGGGGGACAATTCTGACCCAGGACCGACTGATCAGCGGCCTGGTACAGACGTGGTGTACACAAGTTGGGTGGACAGCAAGTGACGGTCCAAATATAAAGGTCGGGTTGGTGTATCGGTTCTGGTAATTTGATGTGAAGAGAATCCATGGGCGTCCTACGCCGATTCTTGTCAAATTTGCCTTAAGGAGCTCTTTAAATACACCCAGAGTAGTGCATGGTTCTGGTGATTTGATATAGGAACCCATGGGCATTTACGCCGGTTCTTGTCAAATTTGCCTTAAGGAGCCCTTTAAATGTACTCAGACTGGGGCTCGCAACTATCTATGATAAATTAATATCATGTATTGTGTTGACTAGACCCCCAACCTCTGCGTTCGCCACCGAACTGAGCTTCAGCAATAATGTTGATTCCGGCAAACATATATTGAAGTAATGATGGTACCTAACCTCATTGGTCTAGTAATTGCGGATTCTACAGCTTCTTCAGGTATAGGATTGTGTTTCCTCCTGTTAGCGTTCTGCGCTATTTATTTCCGTGCTGTTCTCTACGAGACAGTGTTTTCTTTTGGTGGTTTTATTTTGTTTCACCGTCTTTCGCATGCTCTTGATATTGATGCACTGTGTGAGAGTGATGATGCACAATCCTGTACATATATATATTAAAAAACGCAATGTTAAAGAAATCTCTAACTTTTCGCTGGGAAAAGATATTGATAGATAACAAAAAATAATTTACAAAATTCACAGTATACATTTGAACAGGCTCTGTGTGTGAAACAATGGCTTTAAAATTATGAATATGTCATATCTCATAGAATAGAAAAATATTGTTACCGTTTTAGTAGTGATTTAGTACCAGGTTTATTTTCCTCCTGCTCTCAAGAGTCAGTTCAACATTGGGCTGGCATACCATTTCACAGGTCTCTGTTGATGCTTTTAAAAAGCAGCTGAAGATCCATTTATTTAAATTGGCCTTTGTCTTGCCTCATGCTGACTAGTGTTAGTAACTTTGTGTGTTCTTAAGGTCTGCTGTTGCTTTTACTGTTTAATATTGTTTTTACTTTATCTTATTGTTATGAACAACTTATTGCTGTTTTTATCGTTTTGTTTCTTTGTATCGTTTTTATTTTTAACATTAACTCTTGTGAAGCACTTTGTGACCTTGTTCTGTGAAAGGTGCTATATGAAATAAACTTTACTTACTTACTTACTTACATGTGTATCAGGCGCATACAATGGTGTCCTTAATTTAGTTGGTGAGTGATTCATTTCTTTGGGAGGACAAATGCTCAGACTAACAAAACATGAGGAAGATTCATAGATGCTTCCTCACCAGTCTATATGAGTTTAAAATCACAAAGTAAAACGCTTCGATGTGCCAACTAACCATGCTTCCTTTCCTGGACAGAGGCATGGTCAGTGTATACACAAAACACAGAAGTCGTGCGAGCTGAGAAGGCCTGATGCTGTTCAAGCCATCGGAAAGAGAGGCAAGGCAACACAAAAGCAAGGCAGAAAGAGCAAGGAAAATAACTGTAATCAAACCTCTAACATACATTTCAAAAGAAACTCAAATAAGGGTCCAGTAGGGTCTAAAGGGTCTAGCAGGCAGACATTATTTTCAAAATGCAATGTGACAAGTGGGTCAGGGCACACATTTATGTATTTGAAAAGGGGACTACTTCCTTGGCCGAAAAAACACCTAGTCAGACTAAAAAAAACGAGAAAGATTTCCACCCCCTGAACAACAGCAATTCTTTACCACCAAAATTTGCTACACAGTATGGTAAGCTAACATATGTAGGTTTAGGTTATGTGCCTCTCCTTTTTTAAAACATTGCCTCCTAAATGTTTCGGCATTTTCAATGTCTCAACAAGTTACAATTGATGCCACCAAATGTGGCAGCTGAGAAAGAATATAACAGGAAATCAGCAAAAGTAAGAGGCATGAGACAGTGAGTCACAGGTTTGAATTATACTTCATTATTGTTTGCGGATTTGAAACGTGTGCTGAATATTTATTCGCCTCCACGTCAGTTGCGCTGTGTCATTGCTTTGACTTCCCCAGAGATTTGAAAGCTATTTGTCGTAATGTGTCATGCATAAGCATAACACTTAGCTAGCTGTGTGACTCAGGAAGGGTAAAACATGAAGAGGGTGCACGTGTAGCGATGTCTGCAATCTGCCAGATGCCAGTGACACAAAAGCAATTCCGGGTCTGTTTGCAAATCTCTGCAGCTGAATGCTATTATAATGAATAGTTCTGAGGCCATTTTAGAAAACATTCGTTTGTTAATTCGAGGAGACACAATGGTTGCACTGTTTTAAAAGTATTTTTATGAATGCTGCGTTTTGGTTCTAGGCACTGCATTTTTTAAAATGTAGGCCTAGTTGATTAAAGAATAGCTTTTCCTCCTGTTGGACAGGTGAGTTCAGGAAGCTGTGAAATTGGCTTCAGGAGTCTTTTATTTTGGGCCCTGCAGCCTGCAGAGGTCTGTTGTCGGCTGTCCGCAGTGCTGCCAACTCTTTGCAGTCATTAGTAGTTAGTAATCACCTGTCTCAGCATAGCAATATTCGATGTACCCAGTGCTCAGTCCCATAAATTACTTTACTTTAATGAAATTTAGCAGTTGCTTTTATCCAGGTCACACAAGCTTGGTCAAACATGATAGACTTTAAATGGTGTTTAAACCACAGAGGAATTACTGATTAATAGTCAATATTATGTCGCTGTGGGCAAAGAAAAGGATAAATAAATCATTAAGCATGAAATGAATGCCACGGCACGATGTGATTAAGCGAATTCCTGCACACTGGAGCAAATGAATCAGCTAATTAATCGATTGACTGCCAAATAAGCAAAGTCCACATAATCATGATGACAGAAACAAACAGTTAACTTAAAAGCAATACATCAGCCTCCCCATTTTCAAGTTCAGTAGCCATGACGATGTGGCACTGAAGCCACATAAATTCAGAAGCATAAAGTTTCAGGGGCTGGAAGTCAGCTTCTGTCTATTAATATATATCTGCGTTATGTCCCCCAAAATCTTCCACACACACACACACACACACACATACACACACACACATATACACACACACACACACACACACACACACACACTGTTATGACCAAAGCATAACATAAAGTTGAAAAAAAAAGTGTGTAATGTGGTGAGAGCTGGCAGGCACGCACATACATAGACATACAAACATACACAGGTAGGTAGACTAACTACAGAACATTTTAGTAGCACCAGCACATAAGTAATTTTCACCACTTAAATCAGCATACAGAATAATTCATTCAGGTGTTTTTCCATCTTAATTGTGTTACTACTGTATTACTTTTTATGGTTGTCATTTGGAAAGCTGTGCCATTGGTTGTGGCCTATAATTGTTCATGTTCATATTTTTTTACCCTTTCTTTGTTTTGTGCTCCTTGTACCCCACTGGCTTACCCCAGTAAATAAACAGCAGTAGGACACAACCGTTATTGTGTGTCTCGTCCATTCAGTGATGTTGTCTTCAAGGAGGTAATGGCCAAACACTGTCAGAGCTCAAAACCAATGAGTTTGAATGGAATAGGAAAAGATGGAATTGTATACTTAAAATAGAACATGTGGCTTGAATTGAGCACACACTGAAAACATCATCTCTGCAAAAGAAGGAAAGGAAATGTCCGGGAATAATGGAAATCAAAGCCGTCTTACTCTTAGTTTTACAACTGCTTAGCAGCCTAGTAAAGACCTTAAAATGTGAAAGCCAGATGGCATAAAGGTTGTCAGTGGATCCAAACAATTTAAACAAATTAAAATTCTCCCCCAGGTGATGCTTTTAGAGCACCTTACTGACTCAGTATGTATGAATTAGTGTATAGGATCCTTTCTTCCTTAAACAGAACCAAACTCCTCACAGGCGGAATAACGGCATAACAAACGCAGCTGATTATAATTCTGGAAGCACAATGTTTGATGGTAGACGATTTGAATGCAAAAGAGCCATCAAGGAATTAATGCAAGGGTGTCTCTCTCAGCAACAGAAAGAATTAGAAAAATGTCAAACCAAACGTAATTTGGTGGAGGTGAGATGAATTTGACTTGCAATAGCATTTCCGAAACCATTTCCCATATAGTGGGTATAACAGTGGCTGTGTTTGAGGAGCTGTGCTGTCTATGCAATATTTCTCCCATTGTCTGCGAGTGTTACCCCTCGGTATCACCCTGCCAGGAAAACTAAGTTTAGGAAGTGATTTTCAAAGGAGACAGCTAATTAAAAATTGAGGTTGCTATACCCTTTGTTATAATTACGTATTTTGAGAAAAAAACTGCTTCCACTTGACTTCGCACTGGGGTCAGAAAGAAAGCTTGCCACATAAAAAGTCTGATTTGAAAACAGACTAAATAACCTGGTGCCTGTATCACAAAGCAGGATTACTGAGTTAGCTGGATAACTGCTCTTTTTACTCCAGTCCATGTTCCAGATTTGGGAGACAGACCCCAGGTACCACACAGGTAGTTGTGTGTACCCAAACGCACCTGGTTAGTGAAAACAAAAAACCTCTACTTATAGTATATAGTAATAACAACAAAAATAACAAACAGGCAGGAACACATGCACAGTGGAGAAAAGAAGAACTAAACAAACTGGAATAAACACAAGAACACAGAGAAACTAGAGAGCTAAACAGAAGGTGTGGCAGGACTGGAAATCTGTGCAAAAAAAGACAAATACCAAGTGGGGAACGGCAGGGAACTTAAATACCCAAACTAAACAGGTGAATGAAATTAACTAATGAACAGACACATGCAGACTAAACCAATAATATAATAATGACCTATTAATAGCACAGGAGACAGGCAAACACGACACTAGGAACAGGAGACTGGTGGTTTACAGTAGGAACTGTGACAACACTCTCTCTCTGATGAACATTCATCCAAGCTGTCAAGGGTGGCAAAGGTGGAACTTGCAAATGAAGATGTTCTAAGCCTTGACCTAGGGCTGCTTCTCCGAACCGTAGCCTTTGCAGTCCACCAGGTACTGAACTGAACATCCCAGCCTGCAAAGATCTGAGGCTGAGGTGGCTGTTGAGGGGGAGGGGGGGACGGGGGTCTGAGGGAGTTGCAGCAAAGCCTTACTCAGTGCAGGCGGAAACAAACAAACATCAGGCTCCATCATAGAGGGCCACCAGAACCTCCACCTGTTGACCTCCTGGGTGCACTGGACTCCAAGATGGCCAGAAAACTTAGAGTGAGCCCTCTGGAGGACCTGAGAGCATACAGAAGTGGAGACATACAGACATTCACAGGGACCATTACCCGAGTCGGGGTCTAGCTGCTGTGCCTCCTTTACCCGCATCTCATTACCCCAAGAAACAGGAGCCACGATGAGAACATTTTGGTACGATGGGCTCAGGTAATGTCTCCTGCTACGAGGGGTCAAACTGTCTGGACAGGGCATCAGGTTTCAAGTTCTTAGATCCTGGACGGTAATAAATGGTAAATAAAAGCCCACATGGCCTGACTGAATTTAGGTGATTAGCTTCCTGAATATAGGCCAGATTTTTATAGTTAGTGAAAACCATTAAAGGATGTTCAGCCCCTTCTAACCCATGCCTCCATTGTTCCAAGGCCAGTTTGATAGCTAAGAGTTTGATAGCCTAAAGTTAGAGAAACCTAGGAACTGTTGTACAGGTTTAACTAGTGAGTCCAGTCCAGGACCACTAGTAGCTTCAGAGTGTCCATCTGCATCTGTGAGCGATAATTAAACATAGAAAAGACATTTTGGGAGAATTCTCAGGTTTCACATATAACTGGTTTTCCACCAGGATTTGCAGGACCTGCCGAACGTGTCGTATGTGTTCGGTGAAGGATTTGGAAAAAAAAATTATATGAAAGTAGACAAACAAAAAAATGGTTGAAGCAGTAATGGAGTATGTCACACTGAGAGATGGATAGAGGATAGAAAGATACTACATACAAAGAGGGAGTGATAGATGATGTATAGAGAGAAACAGGAGAGAAAGAGTATGTAGAGGACAGATGTTAGAGAGAGGATAGAGGTCAGGATAAACAGAAGTTAGACAGAGGGTAAATAGGCTAGAGGGGATTGATAGAGGAAATACAGGAGAGAGATAAAATGTAAGATTCAGAGGGAAAAGAAAGCAGAGATACAGAGGGAGAGGAAGGGGACAATAGAGGGTGAGAGAGGGAGGGATAAAGAGGAAACAATAGATAGGGGAGATGGAGAGAGTAATAGAGGGAGGGAGAAAGAGGGAGGAGGACAAATAGAGAGGGGATATAGTGGGAGAAATAGAGGGAGGGAGAAATATAGAAGGAGATAGAGGTATGGAGAAGGGGAGGGAGGGAGGGATACATGTAAAGGGGGAGATACAGAGGGAGACAGACTGATCATATAGCAATCACATTAAATACAATATGTATATTGCAGAACCCCCTCCACAATCTCCCTATGGCTCTAAAAACTTCAGTTGCAGTCATTTAGCAGAGCAGTCAATGCAGTCCAGTTACAGGAGGTGAGTTTTTTTTTAGCTAGTAGGCATTGCACTGCTGCAAAGGATCAATCATTTCTGTTGGGTTTACTATATGCAAATCCAGGTTGGCATCCTTAAAATGCCTTCTTGTTTACCATTTCAATTACACAACTAATTGTACAGATATGACTGTGTCAGTCCCTATTTTGGTTAACTAACCTTTTGAAACAATAACAAAAAATACCCTGTAGCTTATTCCAGTATGACAAAATATTTTTATGGATTGTGGAAAACAGAATTTAGCCCATTTTCAGATAGTGATGTATACATCCTGTTTAAAAACATTTCTTCAAAAAGTAGGCTAGTTACTGAGTTGAAGTCAGATTTGATTTATTATAACATTGAGTCTTGAGTGTAGTAATTCATAAATTTATATATAATTAATTCATCTTATAAAAAAAAAAAACTTTAACGCTTTTTTTCTTGACTCGTCTGACACATCAAAACAAACTTGCTGCTAGCTGCTCTTGCTGCTGCCTGCCTGATCTTGCTGCCAAAAAAAAAACACAATGGAACACACCATCCCCATCCATTGGAGAAAAGAAAAGATTTTTTTTTTTTTTTTTTTAAAAAAAATTTTAAAATTAAAACATATAGCAAAGGCCACCTCTGTGTTTTGTTTTTTTTTTTACCGTTTCAATCATCTTCAAATCAAATTGATCAATCAATTGAATTGTATTTGATTGCAAATATATATTGCCATCTGTTCTTTGCCAGCTGTTTGCTTTGCAAGTTGACGTTGCTGCACACGTAACACAGCGTGCGTTAGAGGTACGTAACACGAGAGAGGATTTCTTTTTTTTTTTTTTTTATTTTCTTTTGACCACTGATTGGATGTTTCAGAGTGTGGTTGTGTTTGATGTGATGTTGAGAGTGAGTTGCTCACACCTGCTGGGGACTGGCTTGCTGCCTGTGTGATTTGCAAGATTTGAGTGATTATTGTGTGTGAAAGTGTGTTTCAGTGTTGTATTCATTTTCATTGTGTCATCAGTAATCGACGTAAGTAAGCAAGTGCATTCAAGCAGTGCTTTCCAAGTTTCAGGGTTTGGGGTTTTTTTCTTGGGCTTTTCTGCCCTTGCCTCCTCCACAACATGCCCCCGATAGTGGTGTACCCCAGATAGCCTTAACTGCTGCAGAAAGCCGTTCTGAAACCCTCAGTCTGAGAGGCTTGCTGCTCCACACGCAGGTGAAGATGATTTTGTTCAGGGGTGTCCAATAATTAAGTTAATAAGTATGGAAATACAATAAGTTAATATGTATGGAAATGCATTAAAATATTTTGACTGAATTTACATGTCCAAGAAGCAACATAAGACAGGATGAAGGTCAAGGTCAAATGAACAAAAGGAAATTTTCCAGGCCAGAAAAAATGTTGGGCCTACTAAGAATAATAGCAGAGTGTATGAATGAACTCTGGATAAGAGCATCTACTAAGTGCCTAAATTGTACCGTACAAATGTGATCTCAAATCAGAAAAGGATAAAATCAACGTCTGTAGATAATCACCCAAGCATACACACACACACACACAGAGAACCTAGGCACGGTAGCAGCTCCAGCTAAATGGAGCTGCTCTTGACTTTGCTTTGATACATTATCTATGAATAAAACTTACTTGCTTATATAGGGAACAGCACATACCAGCCCATGCTCAAAAATTGCAGTTGTAATGCTTTTTTAAATGGTTCAGATATTCAAACGCGATGGTGGGGGCATCAGAACAAGTCAGCTCACAATCGTGAGGACCAATAACAGGGAGAAAAAATAGGAACTAATTCCTTAAGGCTAACAGCCAAAACGAAAATCAACCCACTAAAATGGGCAAACTAGTAAACTAGTAGAATACCAACTAATTGATTCACAATCGTGAAAGCAGGACGAGAGCCGCAAAAGAAAAGAAAACAAACAGCCGCAAACCACTACAGCAGTGGAACCATTTTTTGTTTTTTTTGTAAAGAAGGGTAAGTGACAAGCGGTTCCTAGCGGGTGGGTGTGCAAACATTTTATTTTTGAGTGTACCAAACAAAAAATGGGAACTGGGTGTGCCTACGACACCCAGGACACAGTGTACCATAGACAATTAAACCATTACTCTACTCATTATTTTTTTAATGATAATATTTAGGGTTAGTTATCACAGATAATTCAATACCTTTTTTAATGATTCTGAACAGACGACAGACACACCACTGTGGTAAAATGCAAAACTAAATTAACTGCCATTATCTTCAGGGTGACAAAAGACCCTATCGGAACTTTGAACACTTCCATAGGAAGCATTATCATTTTGACAGACAGGATAAAATTTTCTCAATATCTGAAGAACGATTTGAAGTTCAGTATATTTGCATGCAGATATCTTGTCTAGGGAGCCAATGGTCTTTCTCTGTATTTTACGCCAGTAGGACCCTTCAAAGCCTCAGTCGGGGAAACAGCCATTAAATAAGCAAAGAAATTGCTGGTGGAACCGTTGCTGTTGTGGAGGTTGGCTGCTGATTTATTAAATTTCCACCAGAGGATCTTCAGAGAGTGAAGCAATATGCCACTGTGGGTTTCCCCAGGGTTTTCGATACTGTTGACAGCACCTGGATTGATGTCAAGACACCCAAGAAGAAAACCGGAAGAAAATGTTTCCTGCCTTTAGTGAGCGACTGTGGATTTGAATCTTAATAACTAGTGTTGCTGTACTCGTCCCTGGTTCCTGCCGTGACTCCTTTGCTCGAGGAGAGAGTGAGAATTACGCCATGTATTAAGTGGCTACTGTCACAGTGCACCTCCTTGGCATGTCAAGAAATATTAAAGAATTTCTCAGTGAAATTTAATACTGTTTTTATCCCCGTTGCTGAGAAGCGGCATTTACAACTTTTTTGTAAATGTTCGTAGAAAATATGAGGACTGATAGAACATTTCAGCGTCATGACGATATTCTTTTACCCGTCATATTCCGTCCTTTGCCCTGTCCTCAGTCCCTTATGCTCATTTTTCTATGTAACTGTGAGTCAAAATGAACCGCTTCCTGCAGATCCCCTAGTGGCCATGGCGCCGGCTCCAAGATTGTGCTCAACTCAGATATTAATTTCTCCTTGCTTGCTGAGGCGGAATAGTTGTTTCCTGTTGTTTTTTCTGTAAGTTTTTACTAATTTACTAACTCGTCAGCATGGCAAGAAAAAATCCTCACCTGCTTACATGGATTTTGTGAGTGGGTCAGAACAATATACCATAGTTAACAAGATATCATAGCATTGATTCTGTCGGAGATTATGCCTGAGGGATATGCACGAGGGACATTTTCCTCCTCGATTTGTAAGTATTACTGCTTGTGATACTTCAAATATGTACGTTAGTTTTTTCACTCCGTCAGTTTTGTGTAGGGGTTCTCTGTGCCAGAGACACAGAGGAAATATTGGAGGTCCAGTTGCGACAGATACGGACTCTTTAAGTGTTCAACGAACACCACTGAAACGACGGACAATCCCGTGTGGAGAGGAGAGAGAATAGAGAACAAACAACAAAATAAACCAAAGGAAAGGAACTCGACTCGACGAGAAAACAAAAAAACAACTGAAATAAGCAGACACTATTATACCGTTCCGTTTTGAGAACTAACAAGACAAAAGAAAAAAAAAAAAGATCCCTTCACTGACCTCACCAAAGCCGTTAGAGCGAGCGTAGAAGAAAGAAGGAAAAGGAAATAAGCAGACACGCTTATCTTACTCCCGTGGAGCGAAAAAAAAAAAAAAAACGAAAGATTCAAAAGACCCTAACTTCTTGTAAGAGGTAAGAGCACTAATCAGAATCAAAACGAAAAAGAAACGAAAAAAAAAAAGCTCTCTGAATGAAGCGAAAAGAAACTTGCTTTTTTCTTTTTCCTTTTTCTTTTTAAACTAGCTCTCTAACCTCTTTTTAATTACCTCTTACCGCTCGAATGTTAAGAAGTGGAATAAGAAGCAGGAAGAGAGGGCAGGCAGCAGGCGGAAAATAAGTGAGGAAAAATGAAAAAAAATGATGGACACCTCACTAAAAATGAAACCGAAACCGAAAACAAAAAAAACCGTGGAAAACAAAAATTAAAAATAAAAAAGAAAAAACGAAACGAAAAAAGAAGAAAAAAGGAGAAGAAGGGAGGACATGTTGTGCCACATGTTCGATATTCTTATTTTCACATTTTGAGTGCATTTCACATACTGTAAAGTAAGTGTTCATAAGTGGCTCAGTCATTCTTTATGTTTGGTTTTCCCTTAAGCTAGAACATTTGCCAATATTTTTCTGATGGTGGAATATTATTTTATTGTAATCTTATCATACATAATATACACTATGCCGTATTAGTATGTCCCTGGGCAATACTTGTCACTTAGGGCATGACAAATACTCATTAAAATTTACTGTGCATATGTGCTAGATCTGGGATTCCCAAACTGGGATCCACCGCCCCCTAGGGGTCTGCGAGGGAATGCCAGAGTGTGGGAAAAAAGTTAAATAAATAAATTTAATAAAATAATTAAAATAAAAACCATTATTACTATTATTACCATTATTAAATTATATTTAACTACTGAAGGTGATATATTTGTTTAGTAACCTTGGTTGACATTATTCCATGGGCCTAATATTGCTTTCATTCTGTTTCACTCACTCGTCAATTGACTTAATTAGCTTTTTCCAAAACTTAGTGAACTTAGTGAAAAACTTCCAACTTAGTGAAAAACTTCCAACTTAGTGAAATGACGTAGACACGACAATGGGTTGGAAAATTGACATATGTTGTATTGGCTACAACTGATATAATATGAGGAATATATTCTTTTTTAATATTCTATGACTTAATCTTAATCAGAGGAAATGATAATTATGTGACAGCTAAATATAGAAGCTAACAGTCCTACCATTAACAAAGGTTAGTTTGTGTTATGGGTGAATGACACGCTAAACTATATTATCTGGTTAGTTTCACCAGTCTCATAAAGATAAAGTTTTAACAGTGTACAAACAATAAGGTCAGGGAAATTGGCTATTCCCGACCAAAACACGCATACATGTCCACTTGGGCCAGTGCCACAAAGGAGAAGAGAAACAAATAGAGAGAAACAGTCTGAAGAAATGTGTCCTCAAAACAGTTCCGTGGACGGTGGCGGGCCAACTCTGTCTCTGTGATCAGGCGAGATGCGGGTTGGGATATCCAGCGAAGTCCGTCCGGGTTTCAGTGGTGCGTCTGGTAGGGTTAGACAACGTCTTTACCATCAGAGCAACGTTGGTAGAGTTTGATGGGTTTTTATGGTCAAAAGTCACTGATGTGACCGAACCCGTTCCTTTGATCCCAATTGGTAGATGGCTTTAGGGCACCCATGCATTTGATTGGCTCATTTCTTTGGAACCATCAATAAAACACAGATGGATCAGCCATTTCCAATCACCTCATTATTACTACTATTATTATTATGTTTCACTATTAAACATCCAAATTTTTCCACCTGTTTATCCAACTGTATCAGCGATTGTTTATTTAAAATGTAAGCTGTACTGTAAGTTTTCCTGGCAAAGGATATTTTCCCAGAAAATTAATGACTCAATAATGTAAAGGACAAAGCACAGAGGACAGACTGGTTAATGATGAAGGAAACTGGCAGGAAGAATTATTACTTGCCCCTCTCATATAAAATAACATAGACACATTATGGTAACTACATTGTTGGCAGTGTCGTTACAATTTTGACACCATCCACCTTGAAAATAAACATCAATGGAACAGCTGTCCCATTAAGATAAATGTTAGCCATGTAATCAGTAACTCAGTATTAAAACAAATATACCAATAAACTGTACCCCCAGGTGATTAAATATGTCAAAAATATGTCATCCTTGTGATGGACAGAAGAATATAATAAACTATCTGAAAGGGAAGCCAGCCCTTTAATTCATCTCTTGGAGAATTTGTTGTTGAATAAAATATCCTGTCAGTCAAATGTGTGAAAGTAATAGTCAGGAGGTAGGACAATATAGTGGAGATGTGAACCTACTAGGAAGCAATAACATTTTTACAGTAGAATATGATTTCCCTTTCAAAATTACAATCAAGTATAAGTGTAATATACTTCACTGTGCCTTGTGGTCTCATATTTGACTTTCCACAACTACCTCTGCAATATACAACAAGAAAAAAAACATCCAATAAACAAAAATATGTATGGAAGCCAGTTATACAGTCAAGTGACAGTGAACAACACTCATTTTTTGTGTCCAGTGTCATCATGATTCCCCACTTCCATAAATTGAAAGAGTGAATTTCCACTCTTCCACTTCTATTGAATTTCCCTAGCTGTGGAGAGACCATAATTACCCCATCCATTCTCTCCATCCTCTTCCTCTCCCTTATCTGTCTAGCCAGAGAAGGAGAGAGGAGTTGATTGACAGGCATGCTTAAATGTTATGCCCTCGGGTGTGACTGTTAGTATACCATTCATAGTTATTTCTATGGTGATAGTTATCATGTGACCTAATGTTTAGGGACCCCTCTTTTGCCTGTACTGAAAGGCACACAACTTTAGGTTCTTTGTCCTCACTTAAATGGGCAAAATTGGGGACCTTATAATGCCCTTCAAATTATACAATATGCTTCCTCTGAGGAACATAAATCACTATTGTCATACTGTTTTGAATCCTTCAATGGGTCCTCTTAAATACTATATTGGACTAGTCTATGAATGCATGTATTGAGTGCTCATAAGGAACAATATACTCAGAAAACTGAACTTGTGTTGTAGCTCCAAAATTCCATGTGGTGGAATATGCAGTTACATCAATTACAGACGTACAGAAAATAAGATATCAAGAGTCTTTTGATGTTGTTGGATCACAGACATCAAGAAGTCATGGCATGCAAAGGATATGCGACCAAATATGAAAAATTAATACTTTATTCTATATATAAATGCAGGGGTGCCAATAATTGTGGCCAACATGGTTTTGTTAAAAATAATGATTTCTTGATGAGGAATTTATTTTCTCTCACAATAAATGAACATAAATTAGTTGGATTTTTCTAATTTTTCCAGTATAAGATTAAGCTAATTCACCAAACAGTGAATTTTTTATAACCCTTTTTACTCATCTTTACCAGGGGTACCAACAAATTTGAGCACATCTGTATGCAGTATTTAAAAAAATTATTTGGTTACTGTAAACTCTGCTAAATATTTTTAAAAATGATTATTTGAACCTCATAAATTGCATGTTCACTTTAGAGCAACAGTGTAGCCAGAAATATTCTTAAGAGGCCTGCATAGAACTAGGCAGGCCAGAACTATGTGAGTGGGCATTCACAATTGAGTGTGGTGGTTCAGCCAAGATAAATGGGCCGTAGAGCACAGTTGATTTTGATTGCTACTACGAGTACGTACCTTTGTGTAGCAGGGCTATCTGGTTGGACAGTTGTTGCTTGGGTGAGAAGGCATTCAGCTCTCCGATTGGCTGACAGATAAACCCAATTCTATCAACAGCCTATAAATAGGTTGCAGTAGCCAGGTAAGGAGAAGGGTCTTACCTGTTGCAGTTCCGGGTGTTCCATTGGGCATACTGCTTTCCTCTGTTGTGAAGGTAGGCTGGTAGTTCCATGTGATGCATAATGATTGTACTGATCCCAGGTAAACTGATGAGTGTTGTCCATTATAGGTTCCTGTAGCGGGGCTGGTGGCGCAAGAGACAGCTATAATTCAGATTTAAGGTACTTTTATTAAGCTGGGTACCGTGACCACAGCGAAACATTTAGCTTTTCGGTTTCTCTGACTAATGGACGGTAGGAGCCTATGATAGAAGGCGCTATTGCTACCTAGTAACTTTTATTTCTTATAGGACATTGCTGGCTGCTGTTTTGCCTATATTATCATTCCCGTGATCTACACTGCGGTTAACGGAGTTGTAACCACATAACTACGGCGGCTATACGTTGGGTCGCCGGCCGAAAGATTCGCCGCAGCGAACCGCTATTGTTTTATCCCTGTGTTATATTTATTACTGCATGTTATGGTGGTTATCCACCGGTCTTTTAAGTATTTATGTGAGATACGT
The DNA here is from genome assembly GCA_022702515.1 of Ilyophis sp. 1 JC-2022. Classification (NCBI taxonomy): domain Eukaryota; kingdom Metazoa; phylum Chordata; class Actinopteri; order Anguilliformes; family Synaphobranchidae; genus Ilyophis; species Ilyophis sp. 1 JC-2022. The sequence continues at coordinate 26,037,934 of CM040395.1, read as the reverse complement.
GTGGGACTCGTGTCTCACTGACAAACTAACTGCGGGTAGGTTGGTTTGGGTGCGCTAAGCTGCCATTCTTATTTTCTTTGTTTTGTGCTGAAGGTCGAGATTTCGTGTTGGTGTAGCTGGGGGCAATAGCGCGAATCGGAAGGCGGACCTTTTATTCACTGCTTGCTGTGTATGTGTGTGTGTGGATAGTATTGGGAATTTAAACCGCACGTACTCACTTGGCTTATTTCACCCTTTGCAGTGCGTGTGTCTGACAGTCACGAGTGTGTGCTTGTCCCCTTCCGGTAAGTTGCCCTCTCTCGCCTCGCCGTTCTCTTCCTCACACACTTCAGCAGCGCCCCTAACTGGCCTGGGGGAAGAACGGCCGTGGTTATTTTATTGTTTATTATACCTTTTGCTAATTGTATATCTGTGGGTACATGTTTTATTTTGTTATTTGGTTTAATAAACTGTTTTATTGATTGAATCCACTTCTATTTACTTAATTTAATTGAAGGTGCCTGAGTAGAGTACCATAAGTGCTCGGTGCATGGTAAAAGAATAAAACTAATTCCTTGGGTGAAATTCCCAAGGTGGCGTAGTCTAGCTAACTGTACTACCCGCCACATTTGCATCAATGCCCCATGTCCACACAAGACTACAGGAAGAGGGGCAATGGAGCACTGAGGGTTATAGCATAAAGAAAAGAGTTTCTATTGACATGTGCCAAAATGTACTAGCTCTCTGGCCATATGATGTATGCTCCGGAGCACTGAAAGCTCAGTCCAGAACTGAGCCTTTCCAAAATGCACTTTCATAAATGATGCCCACCACCTCTGCTTGGCACTGAGCGATTATGAAGATGGATTGTGGGTATTGGGGCTGGTGTGTCTGAGTGTGCACTTTTCAATCATGTAGTTTCACCAAAGTCAGGATACGTTCCAACCAGATAGGTGGGCCGAGCTCTGACATGGCTTCCAAACAAGTGTCCATATGTTAGGTTTGTTTGCTCTGTAACCACTGTACATTGATTGTGTGAGGTTTTATTTATTGTTAAACTTTGAAAGCTCCTGAATGCCAGGTTCAAAGAAGTGGAAGCTGAGGTGCAGTTGTCCAGGCTGGCACAGAAGGACCATTTTAATATTGACGTGAAACAAATTTGCAAAACAATTAGAAAACACAAAATTAATTTAAAAAAACCTACTGACTGACTAGGACCAAATTAGATCTAATTAGCTCTTCTCTGCATGCTAAAACTGATATTTTCAGAGCACAAATCCGGGGATGATCACAAAGTCGATTTTACAGTCTTCAGATTTATTTTACTCTTCTGGGAGCCTTTCAACTTGGACAGATTCTCATTTAGACAAATGAACGAAGAGTAAAAATAGGAGATAGGTGTTTATTATTCAGAAATGGTTCAATCAGATTCTTATTGTGTTCATTGCAATATTTTATGGTCACATCATACTATGACCTGCTTTTATTGAGTAATAAAATGTTCTGCAGAGATGAGAACGTATTATAAACAGTAGCAACAGAATAAGGAATTTGACTTGTTCGATAGTTCAAGCTGGCAACCCTAGCATTATCAACAAATAGACGAACATTTCATGATATTACATTTTCTTATTGTATGTATGATGCATTAAATCTCAATAAGAACGTATTACCAGTCAGTGTTACCATGCGTTCAATGGTATTGCCATTTATCCACAGTATCTACCGGAACTGTGAGCTAGGTCCCAAATGTAATCTCATACAAAATAATATAGGCTGTGCTGTGTTAATACATATTGTAACTGGCCTAATATTTCTTATCAGCTCTAAATATTTGTATTCAAAGAGGTGTAGAGGACAAGACTAAAAAGAATGTAAAAAGCAGATAAACATACTAAAGGTTGTGTTTATTAATATCCTGTTCTGACACGATAAAAATAAATAGTGGGTTGTGATTGCACATTATCTCTCAGGTTAATTTTAGATAAAAGGATGTGTTGTGAATTTTCTCACAACTTTAATTACTGCTTTCGCACTGATTATGTTACCAGAGCTATGCAGGGCTTCGCAGTCATCTACAGTATAAGAATTTAGGGATAAAGTCAGAGCTCTCACACTGTCTGATGGGAAATGCAACCATGAACCAGGGGAGAAAAAGCAACAAAAAAAAACGTTGCTAAAAACGTTGTGCAAATAACACCTCAAGATAATCTAAAAATGGAGATTGAGAAAAGGCAGTCAAGAAAATCATTAATTACAGTCAACGGGTTGTCAGTTCAAACAAGTAACGACAGGAGAGTCAGGCTGCGTGATAATAATCATGGGTCATAGTGGCACAATAAAAAAACCTATGATCTACACACATAACAAAACAATATGGTTGCGTCAGGTCAGTGAGTAACAGACCACTGGTAAAATGGGTGATAGCTCCACTCATTTTGGCCTTCATGAAGTCTCACTTTCCCAAAAATGTGAAAATTAACATTGTGGATTGAGTTATTCAAAACACGTGTGGCATATGCAGTCATAAGCAAATCACTTCAAACTATTGAAACAGAATGTCAGTCTTGTGAACTCCCATATGCACTTCAGGCTACAAAGTTTGTATGAATGATGCAATATAAAGATGATGTTATTATTATTATTAATGGCAGTAGTATTAGTACTAGTAGTAGTATATAAAATTCCATAAACAAAAACAGATAAAAATCTAAGTCCAGTATATATATATGGAAAGCAAAGTGTAGAGAGGAAGAAGAATTGGGCGTGAGAGAAAGGGAGGGACAGCTGGATTCAAACATTCATCGCGGTTCACAATGAGCATGTGAACGGTGCTCTACAGGCGACGACACAAAGATGTCCCATATATACATTTTCTAATTACTTTACATATAGGGTAGCTATTTGCATGAAATGTAATTGTTCCCAAAACAAACATTCCCTGTGATGTACAAAGGCATCTGCCAGTGAATATTCTATTTACTTTAAACTAGCCCAGTTGACAAAATACATGAATTATGAGTAGCTTCCTGAATTTGAACTCTCAAAAAATGGACGCTATGATTTATGAGGCTTTTGAAGTCATATTCATATATAATACGCATAACAAAGGGTCTCATGCATAGCTCATTGTCCAACTATGCATTTCATTCTTTTGAAACTGACACATCTCTGAAACCATTAGATGCTCTTGACAGCTGTTTACCAAGTTTGTGTGTGTGTGCGTGCGTGCGTGTGTGTGTGTGTGTGTGTGTGTGTGTGTGTGTGTGTGCGTGTTTGTGTGTGTGTGTGCAGCCAATACAACTAAAACAATTTTTTTAATCACAGCTTACAATAACATCAACATTTTCGAATGCAATAGAAATAATAAATTGACCACACCCTCACGGTGGGGGAAAATAATCAGTTGTGCTCCATAGAGTTAGTATTAGCAGTCAATCGATTATATAAAAATGCTGAAATGTTATTGGGCCTCATTTAGGTAACGTGAGCAGAATGTGCATAAAACGTTCATATTAGCAATTTTGCTCGTATTTTGGCATTCATCAAAGTTCTCATATCTGAGATTTGTTTGTATGTACAAACAAATTTTACACCCAGGACCATGCGTACCCCGTTCGTAATTTCAGAATGCTGCTAAACGTGTCTTCTGAATGTTAATTAGAATATGAATTTATTTTTGTTAAATTCACAAGATTAAAGTGCACAATGCAAACGTAATAAATTACGATTGTAAAAACCAAAAACTTTAGATTACTCTTACTTTACTAGATTACTTATTAATCAATTGTAGGCTATAAAGCTGTGGAATTAGACCCATAATGTAATGAATGCTTCCAGTAGCCTACTATTTTGTCTAATTTGTTCAAATAAAAATTTAAAAATTTAAATGCTATATGATGTTAAATAATAGACGTCTCTCAACATAGATTTCCACCCCTCTGGTCATCTAGTTTCCAGCTTTTGCTCACTGGGACATGCGCATCAAGACTCCATCCGATGATGTGTTTGCATATGAATAGAAAGAGCTATCTATCACTCCATCAATGTGCAGCTATGTGATACGAATTGCGTGTTGCTCAACATCGTGGCTCAGTGGCCTGGTGGGACCCACGACAGCTTCATTCTGTGGGGCAGCTAGTCATGGCACTCATTTGGAGAACGGTGCTGTGAGAGATGCCTGGCTTATTGAGAATATATTTGTCAAATAGCTGGCCACCTCATGTAGCTGTGGTGTTTTTGTGCGCAGTTATGCTAAACTTAACAATTTGTGTGATGGGTGATCCTGTATTAACGGCGCATGAGGGAGCCTGGGAAGAATGCCGCCAGGGGGGCAGGGAACTTCAGTATTCGGTATTCGGCACTTTCCTTTGCTTACTGTACTACGATGCACTTTCGGTTTAGAAAACAAGTGTTTTTTCCAAAATCTCTCGTATAAATATGTTTATGAAACCAAATATCTTACCTGTATATGAAGCTACAACTGTTTTTTGATTAAACCTGAAGAGTTTATTGTACGTGCTTTTGTACGTTTTAAAAAAAGCGTATTTAAATACATTCGGCTACTTATTTTATGCGTATTATGTATATGCATGTGACTATTCTGAAATAAATGTATTTTGTTGCAAATTTCTGAATGATACAGCCTCTTTATCAATTTGAACTTCAAACCATGGATGTGCAGTGAATATGTTTTGAGATATTGACACTTAAATAAGACTCGTAAAAACTAGGTGGAAATTGCCTCTGGAGGGCCAAGGTTAATAGGTTTAACAGATTATAGTTAGCAATTATGGCCCCTATGAAAACAATCTCCAACATTAGCTCAAATATGTGATTAAACATAACAATGCATGCAGTATTTGAAACTCAAGTTATGTATGCTTATACCATAGTGGAATGTGGCTGACTTGCACAATTCACATTCAGGGATTTCATTTATTTTGTCCCATAGCAAATTACATCAGAGCACTTACATTATTGGTTCTGGGGTAGTCACAAGTGAACATAAACATGTAACACTGATTACAGGGTAAGCTCAAGGGCACAATTTTCAGCCCTGTAACATATACCAGCGCAGCCTAGAAAGGCACAATAAAGAAGGAAATCTTTAACTGATCCTGTTTGCTTCCATTTTGTACATGTAAATACTAAATTATACAAATCCTTATGGATTTTAATTCAGGTTCAATTATGAAGTGACTTAATTTGTAGAGATTAGCATTAAAGATATAATATCTATATAATAATGTTTAAAGCTGGAGGACACGCAACTTTCACAACCGTTGCATTTATTGGTCTGAAATTGGGAATCGATTCCAGAACCGGTTCTGTTTTGGAACCGGGTTAAAAAATCCAAATCAATTAAAAATGTTTCTCATGAAATGCTGTCAACGAATTGCTGTATTAATTAGGAATTTCAATTGCAGTTAACCATAACTAGCCTATATCCATGTCAAAACATTTGCTAGCAGTATTGCCATTTTCGGCTTTATCAGCGGGCTGAATCAACAATGACCTTGGCTTTTCTCCTAAAGCCATTTATTGTCGCTGCGTAACGTCATGGGTTTGGCTTTTTTGGTTGACATTGCGTCACTTGTTTTGAGATTTAAAAAATGAGTCTGTAACCCTGCTAGCTAGCTGATGGCTACTAGCTAACGTTAATCTAGTTTGTGGCAATTTAGGCTATTTTTATCTTGCACGTCTTTGCGATTCAATATGTCAATTCTGAATGTGATTAAAGTTTGACCTGGCATTGTCAACTTGTTAAAATTGCCTACCTTTTAAAATAGGCCTAGCTACTTTAGGATAGCTAGGTCTACCTGTTGCTGATCTGATGTTAGGCTACTCACCATGTTTCCCTGACGCAGGCACTGCAACCAGTACTGACAGTCAATTCCAAAATTGTCTATCTTGATTCCATTTGCGTGTATTGGATTTGTTCTAAATAATAACCGGAATTGAGGTTGTCTATTTGAAGACACAATTCTAAACTTTGATTTAGAAAATAATAAAAATAATGAAATCAAATGCTTTAGGCTATTATTAGTACCCTAATGTTTTAATATTTTAATTATTAGGGTATATTTTCAGAAGCATATCCTACTACAACAACAGGTTTTTTTAATTTGTTTTTAAATCAAGCGTCACCGTCAACTAAAAAACACTGGGGAAAGAAAACGTGCAACAAGACGGGCTTTAGGCTAAATCCACCCCTGGTTGTGTTTCTGTTAGCTACAGGCTTTAATGAATATTTTACATGTAGGCTATCAATCATGAAGTTACGCCAACAATAAAGAAAGACAAATTTGTGATATGTGGCAAAGTAGTAGCCTAGCTACTGTAGCCCTATAAAGGAGCCTAACATAGGCCTATAGGCATATATAAAACTTCCCCCGCACCCCCACTTAAAAAATGTTTTTTGATTCCCTGCACACAACCGAATGACCGATTTGATAGAGCAATCTGTTTCTTCTCATTGTTAGCTGATTAAGATAGTCCACAGCTAAACAAATCATGCATTGGTCCCATTTCTCAAAAAATTAGTCACTTACTTCAGTTTCATTTAAGTGTACATTTTGTTTTGCAAACAGGCATATGCGTGTGCATAAAATGTACATAACACTCACCATTGACTTGGTACCACTGTTAGGGTCTAATTATCCAATTTGACCCTTACCATGTCTCATGGCTATGCAAATTAGCCTCCTACACACTGTTATGCTGACTCTTATAAGTCAACTCTGCCCACAAACAAAGTGCATTTTGGGGATTGGCTCAACACAAGCAAAATATTGAGAAGACACACAACGTCACAGTATCCATTCAGAATAGTTTGCTTTACATAGTTTATCAGATAGGCCTCAAAATTTCCAATATACACCAAGCCTCAAATTCATCCACCAGCTTGCTAGTGAGCAATTTAGGCAGCATAAGGATACTATCCTATCCCAAGACTTACTGATAGCGGCAGACTTACTGATTCAGACTGTAAACAGGCATGTGATAAATAGCTGTTTTAAAGGCAATATTGCGTAGAGTGAAATTGGGTTGTTTTTCATGGGTGGCCGCTTTGAGAAAAATCACGGTTTCATTTGCAATGCTGGGAATACTCACTGTCTTTGGTGCTTCCGTCTTGTAACAGCATCTTTAATCCTTTATTGGCCCCCTTCTGGGGTCACAAACTGCCCGGGAACTGTAACAAGCTGGAAGTGCCAAGGGGCCTTTGCATTGATGAGATTTCATGCTCCACTTTCCCCAGATCCAGCAGAATCTACATGCATATTACATAAGCTGCTCCTATTCCTCACAAAACCATCTTAAGACACATTATTCATAGATTTAGTGTCTACGAGGCATCACTAGGACTCTAGACTAACCGCAGAGCAAAGCATATCAATACCTGCCCACACCCTTTAAAAAAGATGTAAGCACCATGTAATCAAAAACAAACATGGTGCAGGAAGGGAATCCGGGAAGACAGAGATCTTGTCGATATCTACTGACCTTCAACAGACGCAGAGCGGTGCACTAGTTCTCACAGAGTCTCCACCTCCAGTAGAGAGAACCTGCATTCTGTTGATCCCCTTTCATTGCTTAAACATGTCACCCACATCACATGTGGTTGGTATACATCTGGTAACATGAAGACACGGGAAGGAGTCCACTCTTGGAGTAAAAAGATTTTCACAATTTTTAACTAGTAGTGAATAGAATACTACTGAATAGGTTTTTTTGAAACTCTGGTACATGTAGATGTATTCTGCAATATTGAACTAATCTAGTCAATTAGGTAGCACCCATTTGAAATAAACTAAAACACAAAAAGCATTACATTTCAGTTTATTAAAATATCAAGATAAAATCTGATATTTAAGAGGAGATTTACTATGTACAATTGTATAAATACATTCCCCATCCCCATCACAAGGTAATACCATGTTTATAAAGCTTTCATTTTACAATTATTTAGATTTTATTTTCATAGTTTTCTGTAAGGCATCATTGGCGTCTCAGCAAAAAGTCTACAGAAACACTACAGAAACAAAAAAGTACAGAAACACTGATACAAAATTATATACATCACCACATTATCTGTTTAAAAACAACAAGACTCAAATTCATAATTTGAGTCATTGAAGTTGCAAACAAATGTGAAAGGTGTGAGTAACTCCACCACACCATGAAATTGATAAATATTCAGACAGAAATTATGAGAAAGGTGAAAAGATCCCACTGAGTGTTAAAGATTCCAAATTTATATAAATAAATATGCTTTTTATTTAATATTTGATTCTTAAAGATGACTGTTTCTGTATGTTTCAAAACAAACATATCTCTTTTGCTCGGCAAAGTTAAATTCTGTACAAGTAAAATAGCTCCAAATTAATTTCTGATTTAATTTTCAGATAGGCTCATCTATGTTAATACAGCAAGAGAAAACTAGAACACAAAAGGATGTGAAGTAAATTTAATTAAATGTTCTGTTCCACTTAAAGTCCAGAATGAGTTTTTTTAGTTGTTTGAAAATAGTTGTTTTCACATCTGTTAGGTGCAGACTACATATGAATTGACAAACAGAGTTACACAGGAAGGTTAAAATAAAGAGTTAGCACATATTTTTTGAATTACTAATGAAATTCCTGAAATTTATGCCTGGATTAAATCAACATTTGTCTTTTGATTCACGGTAAATTGAAAGTGCATTATAGTTACCAACATTCACTGGAGAGGCCAATTCAACAATTGTCAAAATTCACTCTGTGAAAACTGTGCATAAGTGTAATAATTGTATTTTAAGACAGATTTAAGGATGATTCAATCCAGGCCATATACTTCAGTTCCAAATGCCTTGGACTGTTTCTGTGTTCTGACACCGATTACTCAACTTAAAAGTATTCTGTCCTTCCAATGCAAAGAAAAGAAGGCCTGGGAAAATATAATATGTCTCATTGAAATTGGTTTATGTCTGTAAATGTCTGTACAAATATTAAACAGGCAATCAGAAGCACAGCTGACAACACAGATAAACCAGACACCACCACATGACTGTAAAATGCCCATCACTTTCAGTCCATAAATACATGTAGTGATATACTTTTGCCAAATCTCAATGATACAACACAGTACTCACCTCTAATAATAATAATAATAATAATAATAATCATCAATAATAATCATCTCACCAGCTATTTAGGATTATTGGTCAATGTCTCATGTAATGTGACCTTGGATTCCTTCAACAGACAAGTGATTTCTAATAACATTTATCAATACAAACCTCTAAACTATATTAAAAAAAAAAAAAAAAGATGACACATTAAACACAAAAACACAAATTCTGGAAATTTAGACACCATCCTTATCAAAGGGTCTATTTGCAAAACTACCTTCTTTACAATTTAATGAAGCATGTTGTCACTATTTGGCCTCTTTTGTCCTCATGCACATATTGTTTAGTACTTGAAGTGATAATACATCTATATTGTAAAAATGGCAACATATACTTTCTCCCATCTCCGAATAAGTACATTTTCATGTTTTTTATTAAATTTGAGTGAAAATGCCAAAAAATGCATATGGTTCCTTTAAAACGAAATAAATGTATGTAAAGATTAAGTGAAGTGGACGTATCAAAATCAGGTGAGCTAGTCACATGGTACGGCTGCGATATTGGATATTCTCATCATATCTCTGTGCTCCTGTTCCAAACCCATAAATATTGATGCATCTAATCTTTCTATGGAAAAAAAAAAAGAAAAGTAATTTGCACTTTAAATACAGCTTTTCATATTCACACATAACTGCAATATATAAGACGCTGCATGGCCAATGTGAATTATTTCACTGCATGTATTATTGAGTATACAATAGTGCATACTCATGTACCATTCCATCATCATGCCTCATCTTTCATAAGGGTAAGCGGTCTTACTTGGTCCCTGTTCATTGCTCCACTGTGCCTATTATTAATATTAATAATAATAAGTATTATTTATTATTTAACAATTTTGTACGTAAAATGGTTTAAACTGCCTGATTTCTCTATTAAAGCTTTAAAAAATTACTAATTCTGATGTTACCTTTATTCGTTGACCCCAATGAATCTAATCCAACACGAGATTTGGTTGCACAATAGCCTACAGTTGCAATTAAAATTTAATTATGAATGATAAGTGAATTGAAAAATGTGCAGGAATTTTTATTTCAGAACTTTATTTAAACTATACCTGAACTGTCATGGCTTCTCAGCCTGCTCTTCTCTTGTTGGCCACTTCCCTGGGGAGCGCTCGTGTAGCGCCTCTTCCTTTTGTTTTCTTTGTCCATTTCGTGTGTTTGGGTTTTCTTCTACTCAGTGTGTTCACCTGTTCCGTATTTCCTTTCATTATTTAAACCTTGCGTCGTCTTTGTTTGACGCTTCCATTATGATTCCATTCATTTGACAAGGAAAGCCGATAATTCCGTTAAACGACCGTATCACCTCAACGGGTTGTCGTTCCACGGAACTTGTTGCAGATGTTTCAGAGTTTATTAGAAACTTAGCATAGGTTATCCTTTCTGTCCTGTCTCTTTTCTTAACCTCTGTCTCTCTGTCCTAGACAGATTGTCTTCGCCGTCTTCTTTTACCTCGTTTGTGTTTTTCGGCTCCCTCGTTGTGAGCTATAGAACTTTCTTTGTTGTTTGTCTAGTTTTAGAGTTTTTGCCCAATACGGGTCACTTTGAGTTTGGTAGCGGAATCTCTCGTTGTAAGGAGAGTTTATTATTGTTTTGTACTGTAATTAATTCCCTGTTTGCGTGTCCCCCCCGCTTTGTGGTGTTCATATTGAGCACTTTAAGAACACCTACTGTCGCATCTCGTCCTTCGTTCCTAATGCTACCCCTGACATGAACTTAAGTCCTTTTATCTTAAGTCCTGAAATATCAAATCAATTTACTTTAGCTTTACTTATTTATTTTTTAGCTTTTTTTAAAGCACTGAAATAATTTATTAATTTATTAATATTTCCGGATGACTGCAATATAAGGGAGATACTCTTTCAGTATTATAGAATAATGAAAGGAGAGCGGTCTGCAGACATGACAGAACTACCTAATATTACAGTGAATGTAACATAAATGGCTGGGGACCCCTTGGTCATCATGGGTATCAAGTGCTATTAATGGTGACTTGTGGTGTCACACACCCAGGCCTTTGCATATCCTGTGGAAAGCAGTGACCATCCTGATAGAAAATTACATGTTTTGCCCTTATTTTTATGAAAATTGCTATAATCTGATACTGTGTGGCTTGGCTTTAATTTAGATAAAAAGATTATTGTTGATTGAAATCTATTAAATATCAGTGGGTAATGAGCATGTTGCTTCGCTATCTTGTATTTTTAATATTTATTAGGCTTGTTTTATCTCATACATTTTAGAGGTTGATGGTGAGTTTCCTCTGAATCAATGTGGCAATGTATCAGGCTGCTAAGGGCACTGTGTGCTAAATTGTACCTATAGCATATTATTGTATTATTGACTGTAGGGGGGGTCCGGGAGCATGCTCCCCCATGAGAATATTTCCAAAAACCACTCTGAAATGGTTAATTCGGATGACCCCTACACAAATCCAATCTTAGCGTGCCTTTTCATTTATTATAAAGCGCTTTAATCCATAACAACACTGATTCTTGAGGATATACCAGTTGGGTGCATTGCATGGATGGATAAACTGTCTTCACTCGATCTCTGACTCAGTCTGCAGAATCATTCTAAACTCATTGTAAACCTACAACCAACCTATTCAGTGCAGTATTGCTATAGGTATATATATTGATATATATATATAGGTATATTGATATATTGGTTCTATTCTATCCAATGGGTAGGAAACGGACGCCATTAACACATTTTCCAGTACGTAATATATACCAAACAGAATTTAATTGATTTACATTTTGATTTTATGCATTTTGTTCCGCCAAAGATAATGAAAAAATGGAACATTATAAAGGTAGGAGAACAATATAACTAAATGATCTAGGATTGCCAACATCGTAAAAAATTTACGTTATGATTATGAATTGAGTCCTAGATTACCACATGACTCCAATGAGCATTTTATCACTTAGCAGTAATGGAATGAAGCAAAATCCTACTTCCAAAAGAGGGGGTGATGGTGCATTTTTCAGTCATTACTCTGAAAACTGCACTCTCCTTTAGCAGGTCATCAATTGCACATGGACTGGTAATAGACCAGCCATCTCTAAAGCTGTACTAGTCCCACCGGGGCAGTGTGACTTATGCTTGCCTTCTGGACTTTCTGTTGAGGAACCACCTTATTGTCTGACCCAGATCCTTCATTATACTGACACATCTTCTGACAGGATTCTGAGTGGAATGATCCAGAGATTTCCGGTGAAGCGTAAAAGCAAGTGAAAACAGGAATATTTTTTCCTTGTATGCACCTTAGATCACGCTTAGATCACAGCACGCCTCCTGTGGTTTGATAAGTCTGCTTGATAAGTCTGCTTAGCTTTTCTAAAAAGTAAAAATGACCATCTTCTCACAAAAAGCAGTCCCACCTTCGCTGTTCGATAGGAAGGTGTGATCGCAACGACGGCATTGTCAGATGATGACAGGAACGGGGGTGTGTCAGCGGCATAGCCTGTAGAGCGCTGTCCACATGCGCATTGTGAGCCGCGACGTCGGCGGTTCGTACCCGGCCATGCGACCTTTATCGCATGTTTCTCCCTCTCTCTCGCTCCCGTTCGTCCTGCCTCTCTACACTGTGCTGTCCAATAATGCTGAAAAAACCAGAGAAATAAACAGAAAATGAAAGGAATGAAGCTTTTCCAGAGGTTACATGGCGGTTGTCTGCTTTATGCTGTGGAAGCTGATTCGGGTGGGGGAGGTGGGGATAGACATCGCACGGGCCACTCGAACCCGCAGAGCGTGGTTGTCCTGCCAGCGATGCCACCTCTTCCTGGCAGCTGAGCGTACCTAAAAAAACAGGGGCAGAGTCATGTTTTTCAAGTGCGTCGGTACCATTCAAGTTGGATTAACACGCTGGCCTTCAAACTCAGCCCTGCTTATCAGTTAAATTTGGTAAACAAGAAGGCAGGGAAACAGGCGCTTCCTAGTTCAGATGCCACTTAATTTAACTGATACTTGATTCTCCGTAACTGACAATGAGGTGAGTTGGAATACTTTATATATTTGTTGAAAAATTCAAACAAACACATTTGTCAGAGTGTGACTTCCTACCATAGACGGTTCATGAAAAGACTGAGAAGCGTTAACTGAAAATTCAGAGCATGTTACAAGCTTGCAAACTGTAGCCGATAGTAAGTAGTATATGTATGGTGTATATTAGCCTCACTCGCCAACATTAGCGTGATGCTACGCAAAATTTATTAAACTTTTTTCAGAAATCGTTATTCAACGATTTTTCAGAAAGCAGCTCTGTTGTTAATCTCACGTAGAACATCATTTTATGGCTTTTCTTCAGTCCCAGCCCCCATTTTTGCAACATGGTTACAACCCTGTATGCAGGGGCACTGCCAGTGATTTTGGGTCCCCTGAGAAAATCTCACATTGGGCCGCACCACCATTGAATGAAGCTATGCATAATTCTACTGTATTATTTATGTATTATCCAACTTTCTCCTCACTTGCTATTGTGCTGCTTGTATGTTTATTTACAGGATAGTGTGTAATAGCAGTTTTTCCATAAACTGCACTATATAAAAAAACATAAAAACCGCTTTATATATATATATATATAAACTATTTTCTCCCAGCACTGAAAGGTAGACTTCATAAACATCAATTACACAACCTTTTCCTGACATTATGATGCGTATAAATAATAGAGATAAAATATTCTCCCAGAACATGACCTCCAGGTTTCAGCAAAAACAAAAACACCTCTAATGGCGATAGATGGACTGGACCCTTCTGCAAAATCTCCATCAACGTTGTTAGAAATCCATTCATTTGTATGACGCCCGGTCCCAGTTTGATTAATCACCCCCTTAAAAAGTTAATATCTGGGATATTAGAGAAAAACACCATTGTGGTACACGTGTATTCACATACAGATCTCAAATGAGAGTTAAAAATAGGGTTCAAAATTAACAGGCGAAGCGGCTCATAATTTCAAAGACAAGAATTTGCTTTCCCGTGTTCTTGCTGTTATACTTCAAACCCCTTGTTCCAAGTAGCATAGAATGGGTTAAGGACTTGGTCAACTGTGCTTTTAATACATTTGACTAGAACAATTAATTGAACTGATTCTACATTGCCAATTAAGCAGCTATGTGTTGAGGGGGAGAGGGGAAGAATCCAATTTAAATTTACAAATTAAAAAGAAATTAATGAGAAGGCTTGGCAATTAACATGTAAGCCGATACTCCCAAAGCCTTACACCAGCTTCTAACCTCCTTACCCTAATACTGAGATATGCATAGAGCATAAAAACAGCTCACTCTGGGAGCTTTGTTTATTAAAATAAGGTTGTTGACGGTCTTTCACTGTGTCCTGTAGGCTGTGTGCTTGACCAGAAAGGGATGATAAATGTCTGATTTTGGCTTCAAAGCACCTCAGTCTGCTATCAATGCAAATAATGTGAGTGTGGTGCTTTGCACTTATAATCCACGCCCAGTAGATTTTGAAAATCTGTTTAGATGCCTACAGTTTAGACGAGAACAATGAAAATGGCATTTTTTCATTGTTAGTAGTGTACATGTATTTAATCATGTTTCTCATTGTTTTTTGATGCCAAGAAAAGCTGCAGTGCTCTTGGGAACTTCAGAGCAATTTGCACTAACAAGCACAGAAGTATAGTAATTAGCTTCCCCATCATTGAACACACGGGGATTACAGATAACTACAGCTGCAATTACTTCAAGTTTTAGCTTTCCATGTTCTCCCTTCTCTATCCTCCTCTACTACAATTGTTTTTAAGAGAAAGAGAAGAGAAGATTCCTAGTTGCAACACAGAGAACATTGAGTTTAGTGTTTAAGGAAAATATAGCCGGATTAAAGAAACACACAAAACACAGCACATATACAAATGCTGTTTCTCACTGTGAACATGGTTTCAAGTGGACTGCTGCTGCATTAGCAATGATTCCTGTGACACCTGACCTATGACACCGAGAGGTATCAACAGAGGGTCAGAGGGCGCCGTTTGCAGAGAACTCGACCTGACCCTTGCTGCCCTTGCGTTTGTCGTTCCGCGGCACCCATGCATGAAATGATTTCCATTGTTGACTCACCTCCCCATTAAGGAAGCAGTAAAATACTGACACGAAGAAACCCTGAAAAGTATGGGAAAGGACAGTTTAGACATTACAAGCGCAGTTTGACTAACCTTTAGTTTGTCAGCCCAAACAGCCATGCAAACTAGAACCACAAGTCCGCCATTTTGTGTCTATTTTTTTTTTGGAGCTTAGAAGTAACTAATAAAATACATAAATTGTGATCTCCTCTCATTTCTCACAATGAGAAATTTCTGTTTACCCAAACCAGGTCAACTTCGATGAAATGGGCGCTACGCTTCAAGCCGTCACTTACTTCATTCAACACATTCTCGTTTCATTGGGAAATAATATCAATTGGGCTTGTTTTACCAAAGCCAACTCAAAATACACAATTGAAAGCTCTAACAACCCTTAATCACAAGGATTTAAAGTGTAATTTTCTGTAGGGGGGCTGATTAGGGAAGAGGGTATATCTTTTCTTTTTCCCTCAGATCTCGGGGGAACAAAAGTGGCCTAATAAAAGGATATTAATGCCTGACTTTAATTCTGGATATATCTCACAGTGTGTGAGTGGGAGAAAGAGGTGAACTACTTTTGACGGCGGTGGTACAATAGCACCTATTTTTAACACGACTATACAATGCTATGGGATTGAAATGTCAGTTTAACAAAAACATAATGCATGTATGTTATTATGCAATTATACACCTCTTTTGCAAGGTACAGTCATTCAACACAAACATCAAATACGTTGCTGCCAATTTTGCTTTGCTATATACAAGCATATATAATTTATATATATACTTAAATATATTTAATCATATAATTGGTTAAAGAGCAAAACAAATGTTCATAAAATAAAACATTTTATTCATTTTAGGCTGTCTTATACCTACATTGAACAATAGTTTTTAAAAAAGTGTCTGAAACATTTTATTTGCCATTTTTTTCCTCCATCGGTAATCAAGTCACCTCCTGCCACCCACACCTGCTAAAGGTCGCTGGAGCCGACGTGCATGTACTACTCATATACACCACCTATAGACTAATGGCAGGAAAAACTAAGGAGTTAAAAACACCTGAAAAAACCTGTGTACAGTTGAGTTTGGAGGGATGAAAACAGTCGCAGCCACACGAAACGTGACTAACTTAAACCATCTCAACACTTATTTTCACTATGACTTGACTCACGTGCATGTAAGAGCTTACGATTCTTTTGTCAGAAGACGTGAGGATACGTGTAAACCAGCAGAATGCAGGTTTGGTGCCTCTGGCCAGTGCACCCTCGGTGTAGGAAAAAGGCTCCTATCAAGCGTGTCAGGGAAGAGCCCTGGTCAACCGTGCCAACGTCAGTTGCGCTGTGACACACAGCCATTTTATAAAAATAACTCCCTGCCCTTTCAGGTGATACATTTCTCTCTCTCTTCCTCCCTGGAGCACCAATTATCGCAAAGATGTGTGTGTGCATCACACAAACACACTCGATTCTTACAGGTCTAATCAGATGAGATACTTATGTGGTCATTTGCAATCAGATTGGCAAGTGTTTTTCTCCACTTTTCTACACATACTTATGTGTTACGCTTAGGGCCAGATTTGCTAAGGAAATAGTCGTAGCGCAAAAACACTCGCTATATTTCAGCTCTGTTGCAGTTATATCATCGCAGGCAAATTACCACCTGCTTTCAGAAGTTCAAAAATTCTCATGCAAAGAGGAGAGTTGCAATTAATGCCTGCTTTAGTGATTTAGACAGATCTTAATTGGACTAATTTACATAATCTCCACCCTGTTTTAGCGCGTTCACTCCCGGCATACATATGCATGAACACATTTAACTGTATAAAAAGGAAAGTCGCTGAGTGATGTAATCCCTGCCATTTACGTCCTAATAGCGATTAGCGATAGCGATTTGACCCGTTCCAACCGTTTAGTAAATCCAACGTAGATATTGCAACCTTGTAGCAACTGCTTTTGCATTTGCAGTCGCAATCCTTTAGCAAATACGGCCCTTACCGTTTTTGTACAGACATGTAACGAAGTTTACACTGGTATGTTTGCGTGTAAACAAAGACTTCTTTGCGATGTGAATTCAATCTGCCCGTGCATAGACCTCTGTTCAGCAATTAACTTTATTTGTCCAGTGTGTCAACACTTGGCAAGAGTCGCATCCCTATCTTGGAAACACATTTAAAACAGTTATCTACGGTACAGAAAATGTCGCTGGAGGCATGCAAAGCATCACTGTGTCTTTACACACACACACACAATAGTATGTTACCATTATCTCACCTGAAATGACTGAAGAAAAGAATTGAAATAAATAAATACTATCTGGGAGATGTCGTCTTCCCCTGGATTGACGAAGAACAGCATGTAGGTGATTCCCAGCAGTGGTAACAAAACCAACGTGGCTTTCACAGCTTTTCTGCGAATGGAGGAGAACAATTCTATCAGACGCAATGTTTGCAACATACATGTAATTAACCTCCCCCAAACCCAAACATTGGCACTTTTTAAATAGCCAGTTGCTTTATGTTTGTCTCCAAGGGACTTGCTTGTAAACCAGTGATTGTCTGGTGCCCTTTAAATGCCACACAGTGATTTATAGAAGAACAGAGGGATATCTTTCCCTACCAAGCATACTATGATTTTCACTAAGCCACCCACATCCACATCGGAGGCGTACGCACTCCTCTGATAGGCCCATCCTGAGCCAGTGGTCACACCACAATACACAAAGCATGCTGCTAGACAGCTAACACTGAAAGAGAGGATAGTCGTACACTCTATAATGCTCACAAATAATTTATTATCCAAAAATATACGTTTCGACACACAGTGTCTTCCTCATGGTGTATGCTGTGCAAATGCTGAGTGAAGTCCTCCATATAGTGCAGGTAGTGAGCATGGCCCATGACCATGAAGCATGTGACAAGTAGTTACCCATATTAGCAGTTAAAAAACTGGAGAATGTTTTTATATCTTATATACATAATTAAATATCTGATGTAAACTATAATTGTAGTTGTAAGAACAAAAAATGGATAAACATATACAGCTCTGGGAAAAAAATGCTAAATTATCAGTTGTCTCATTGTTATTTTGGTTCTGTACTCTAGCACTTTGAGTTTGAAAGGATACAATGACAATGAGGTTGAAGGGCAGACTGTCTTTAATTTGAGGGTATTTTCATCGATATCGGATGAACCGTTTAGAAATTATAGAACCTTTTGTACATAGTTCCCCCCATGTTTGGGCATCAAAAAATATTGGACAGTTTAACATAATGTAGAATAAAGTAATCATATTTTATATTTGGTCACATATCCTTTGCATGCCATGACTTCCTGATGTCTTTGACCCAACAACATCAAAAGACTCTTGATATCTTATTTTCTGGTACTCCTACAAGTGATACTATAACCTCTCTGCATTTGAATGGATCTCTATAGGAACTGGGGGGTGTGACTAGATTTAGCTTTAAATTACACTGGAACAGTATCGAACACATGGTTGGCTAAATGGCTAAAAGTCATCAAGGGTCTGACATATCAAACAAGTCTTAAAGCATCACTCTGCCAGAAATACAGTAGATGTGGATGGATAACTTGAAGGGTTTCTTCTCCTGAATTATTTTTCTATAGAGTTCAATAGAAAGATTTGTCAGGAGAAACAACCCTTAAAGTGATCCATCCATATCTACTGCATATCTGGCAGCAGAGTGATGGTTTGAGGCTCGTTTGATACCTCAGACCCTTGATGACTTACAGTCATTTTACCAACCATGTATTCCATACTGTTCCAGCATAATTTACAGCTAAATCTAGTCCCACCCCCCCAATTCCCATAGAGATCCATTCAAATGCAGAGACATTATAGTATCGCTATAGTATTGTCATTGTATACTTTCAAACTCAAAGTGCTAGAGTACAGAACCAAAATAACAGCGAGACAACTGATAATTTTGCAGTGGTCTCTTAATTTTTCCCAGAGCTGTATATAGAGATCTGAGTATCCCTGATACATTTAAAAAGATAATTCAACATAACACCTATATGCTGTTGATACAGAGCCAACACAAAAAAAAGTTAAAACTTTCATTTATTTGAAAGCTGAAGTCAAGTGCAAATGTTCACTTAATGGAGGCCTGTGTCTAGGCCATAGGGTTCTGCCTGCATGCTCTGACACCAGCTGAGCACAAATCGGGAACACAATTCATTTTAAGCATCAATGAGAGATGGTCATCTCGGTTAGAGACGGTAATCCGACGACACATCTGATCACCTCCCTCCGCTCTGAAAACGATTTGCTTTCGGTTTTTACAATACGTTAGCCATCACCGCAGTCAGCTCAGTTGAGATGAAAAAAGACGTCGTCAAAGCTTCACAGGGAGAAATGTCTGGCGGACACAGAAAAGCTCCCGTTATTAATTATTTAAACTGCCTTGTTGTTTCGGATCAGTAGGCACAATATGCAGCATTTATATTTTATTTTGAGAATGGGAATGTGTTATCATGTCTGATACTTTTTAAGGCCATTTCCTTCAGAGAGGAACTACCCTGTGTATTGTCCACAAAGCAGTGCTTTATTTAATATCATTCTGTGCTGGTCTTTGATGGACTGTGATTGACCTGTACAGCGTCCCATGTTGTCCGTTACTCAACTCTCCAATATTGTTTTATTTCTGAAAACGCAGAATAAACCCATGTGAAAGCAAACGTGAAAGCTCAGTACACAATATTGAGCCAAATCTCCTTCTTCGAGGCCAGAGCTTCATTTAAAAGTATTGCGTTCATCCAACTATTTTTCACATAGTAGCACTGCGAGTTTCACATCCCTCAAATTATGGTTTGAAGCTGAAAAAGGTAACACTTGTTCAATCGATTTTTTCAAAGCACATCTCGATTAGACAGGAAATTGGCCTGAAAAGTGCAGCAACAAAAAAAAAGGTTCTGGCTTTCACACAACCAACATTGTGATTTATAAACTTAGAACTTGTGTGCGCTTGACTTGTATCCAAGCTCGAGGCCGTGTGTACAACCTGTTTCTTCATTATGTGTAGCTACAATGTAGGTATAAGAATGTTTTCCCAATCTGATACTAGAAGAGCATAAAATTGGTAAAAGTAGGAATGTGTATTTTTATCAGTTCGGCTATATAAATGTGAAAGCAATGCATGAATCACAAGTAAAACTTCAAATAAGACATATGGCATTAATGCATATTTACAATTTATTTGGGTTAGTAATAGCCAGAAATAAGGTATTGTAAATACTGTAATTTGAGCTGATATATTAATATATTGTATGAGAGCAACACAAGAGAAGGAAAATCTAAACAGGCTACACTGCATGGCAAAGTTAGAAATATATTTGAAATGTATGGCATGTGATAATGTGTAAACAGGCATGAACCGCTCAATCATCATAGACATGTTTAAAACTTGTGTTTAATTTATACCATGTGAAAGGGACAGTGACTACACCAGAACAGCAGGAAACCCTTGTAAATGTTACACCAAGCGGCAGCCTACATTTCTATAGACCCAGGTAGAATGAGCTCACCCAGTACAAAGAAAATGGCAATAAGCCATGTAAAGGTATTTGAATACACAAAACGTGTTGAAACGTCTGGACTCAGCCAACCCAATAGCAGACCAGGATCAGGCAAAGAACGTAGTTTATCATCAGTTCAGAGGTCAAAGTCAGGTAAGCAGAGTAATATCCAGAAATTTGAAAACCAATAAACAAGCAAAAAGTCGAAACCAGGAAATCAGAAAAGTAAAGGTACAAAAGGGCTAGGCTAAATCAACGTCGGTAAAAACACAAAAAAAAAGTCGAAACCACAAATCAATAGGCTAAGGTACAAAAAGGGCTAGGCTAAATCGAAGTCAAACAAAGGGTGTCTCGGGAATCTCAAGAAATGCTCAGGCTTAGAAAGGCGTAGGCACTGGTAATCTGATCAACGTTCTGACAACAAAAAAGCGGAAATGTGGGTCTTCAATATACTGAGGAAGGGGAGGGGTAACAAACAACATGAGGTTAAAACATTAGGGAAACAATAATTCAATAACAAGGAAAAAGAACGAATACATGGAAGGGACTCGGAAAACATGCATGACAAACAATGGGCTTGAGTTGGAGCGGAGTGTGCACAGTAATAAGAGGAGGTGAGGCCTCTGAGGACAAACAGCTGGAACAAGTTAACAGGTAGCTCAGGAGCAACTTAGTAATGCAGGTAGAAAAGATAAAGCGGGGAAGCTGGTTAAATGTTAGTATCTAACTACAGGACAGACAATTTATTTGTTAATATACATTTATGTTAATGAGTTTAGTAAAGTGCATGGCATATCCTTGCAAGCTCCGTCAGGTTGGATGGGGAGCGTCGGTACACAGCCATTTTCAGCTCTTTCCACAGATGTTCAATTGGATTCAGGTCTGGGCTCTGGCTGGGCCACTCAAGGACATGCACAGACTTTCTCCGAAGCCACTCCTTTGTTCTCTTGGCTGTGTGTAAGGTAAACCTTTGCGCCAGAGGTCCAGAGCGCTCTGGAGCAGGTTTTTTTCAAGGATCTCGGTGTACTTAGCTGCATTCATCGCCCCGTTCCTGCTGCTGAAAAACATCCCCACATCATGATGCTGCCACCGCCATGCTTCACTGGTGGTATTAGCCAGATGATGAGCGGTGCCTGGTTTCCTCCAGACGTGACGCTTGGTATTCAGGTCAAAAAGTTTAATTTTGGTTTCATCAGACGAGAGAATCTTGATTCTCATGGTTTGAGAGTCCTCTAGGTGCCTTTTGGCAAACTCCAAGCGGGCTGTGATGTGCCTTTTACTTAGGAGGGGCTTCCGTCTGGCCACTCTACCATAAAAGCCTGATTGGTGGAGTGCTCCCTGGATGGTTGATCTTCTGAAAGGTTCTCCTATCTCCACAAGGATACGCTGGAGAGTATGCAATCTGTCAGAGTGACCCTTGGGTTCCTGCTCACCTCCCTGGCCAAGGCCCGTCTTCCCCGATTGCTCAGTTTGGCCGGGCGGCCAGGTCTAGGAAGATTCTTAGTGGTTCCAATCTTCTTCCATTTACGAATGATGGTGGCCACTGTGCTCTTTGGGACCTGTAAAGCTGCAGAGATTTTTCCGTACCCTTCTCCAGATCTATGCCTTGACACAATCCTGTTTCTGAGGTCTGCAGATAATTCCTTTGACCCCATGGCTTGGAGTTTGCTCTGACATGCACTGTCAACTGACTGTGGGACGTTATATAAGTAGGTGTTGGCAATCCACAATCATGTCCAATCAACTGAATTTATCACAAGTGGACTCCAATTAAGTTGTAGAAACATCTCAAGCAGTATCAGTGGAAACAAAATGCACCTCAGCTCACTTTTGGGTGTCATATCAAAGGGTGTGCACACTTGTGTACATATGATATTTTACATTTCGATTTTTAATAAATGAGCACAAATGTCTAAAAACCTGTTTTCACTTTGTCATTATGGGCTATTTTGTGTAGAATTTTGAGACAAAAAATGAACTCAATCTATTGTAGAATATGTCTGTAACGTAATAAAACGTGGAGAAGGTGAAAGGGGTGTGCAGACTTTCCGGCTTGACTGTATATACTGAATATCAGTAATATTAGTCAATCAACAGGCCAAGAATATTCCACCGAAAAATATTTCTCAGTTTGAAGGTTGAAGCACCATTGTTTAAATGCACATGATACTTTTAAACTTATTTTCAATCAATCCCTGATTTCAACACAGCCTTGAATGCACAATTTTATAAAAACCGATCATGTGGGTCTGTGCGTCTATTATGCTGCATTGCCAGCTGTTCTTTGTGAGGCAAACATCTATAACATCTCTTATTGATGTATGCAGACAAATCTTGCAATGAGGCTGCTAGGTAACTCACTCTGCAATCTAATACATCCCAGAATATTACTCCCACAGCTGATTGTTGTCATTTGAGGAAACAATGACATATTGGAGATTATGAATACGTTAGCTATCTTTGTGTATTGCAAAATGCAACAGAAAGTCTGGTTCTGTATGGATTAGCATAGCATTGGTATTACTCAGTAACAGATATTACTGAGAACTCGACATTATGAGTTCTGCAGTGTCTTGAATGGAAGAATAATAATAAGTTTGAAAAGCATAGCGAAAGATACAGAGAGCTAAATCTGGGAGGCAGTGTGGTATAATGGTTAAGGAACTGGGTTTGTAACCGAAAGGTTGCAGGTTCGATTCCCAGGTCGGACACTGCCGTTGTACCCTTGAGCAAGGTACTTCACCTGCATTGCTTCAGTATATATCCAGCTGTATCAATGGATACTATGTATAAATGCAAAAGAAATGATGTGTAAGTCGCTCTGGATAAGAGCGTCTGCTAAATGCCTATAATGTAATGTAATGTAATGTATATGTCAGCACAAAGGCCAGTGTGATGTACTGAATCAAGGCCTAAAGGCTTCAGATAACAATAAAAAAACCCAATGTGTGCACATCTACAGTAACAACATTTCCAATTTATCTTTGTTTATTGGAATAGTACGTTAGTGCTGTGTGTCTGGCTGTGTTTGCTCAAAGCCAATATTGTTGAGACAGGTCTGGAAAATCAATGGGTTATAGACTCACAAATTACTTCAACTACGGACCGCACACACCAATAAATCATTACCCCATTTTCACAATCCTTGCCCCGGAGAGTTATTTCTAATGAGGATACGTAATAGACTGCAGTGTGGCGTACCTCAGGATCCACTGCAATGATTTGAAGCATTGAGGAAGAATCACACCAGGTCAAACTATAGTCCGATCTTAATTTAGAATTAAATTTTGTTGAAGGACTTGCGATGACCAGACACTCAGCAGACAAATGAGGGTAAAAGTTCCATCTGCAGAGTAAATTATTCAGCCTCATCAGCCATGGTAGATTCAAAGTTTTAGACCTTTTGTAATGCAATGCCACTGAACACCGCCTGAGTCCAATCTTCCCTTTACCATTCACGTTAAGTTCAAAATGAAGAACATGCCTGCATTCAGCTTCAGAGTACTGTTTCAGGTACTGAAACACAATTGCAAATTTCTGATGCAGTTTCTTGAAGAGCACTTTCCTAAAAAAATTAAGTTGCAACGAATTGGAACAATTAATTTGACTAAAACTGTACAGCGTAAAGTGAACTAAATTGGGAATGCATACAGTAAAACACATTTGCTAATGGGTACAACTGAACATTGTATGCACCTCCTGAATGTACCTGCCACGCTGCAGTGTTGAGTGTTGCGCTTACCTATACTGTATTGTTTCAGAGGTGGTTGAGGCCCTCAGCTTGGTCATGAGGATCCTCACAATGTTGAACAGGAAAACAAAATTTATCTAGTGAAAAATGAAGAGAAAGAACAACCTTGTGAGAATTTCCATGCGTGATTAAAGTGGGTTTTAGACGTAGGCCAATCGCTGTCCATTTGAATGACTGAGAAAATGTCAATGTCAATGTCATTGTCTACCAAGGTGTTGGAATCCAAAGGCTGTGATCACATTCAGCCAACATTTCAGGAAAAGACCAAGGTCTTGGTGTCCACATTCACCTTGTTTAACATGTCTTTTGTTGCACAGCTGAAAGTGATTACTGTTCACCCGCTGAATTGATTTGGCCAAAATGCCATGGATTCCATGCTCAGTATGACTTCAATATGATACGGCACAATCCAGTGGCAATAGTTTGGGAGTGAATTGGAGAGGACAAGTGGCAGATGCTAGGTTTCTCAGGGCAAGAAAAGACATTTGTTTTGGCAGTTAAATGCATGTCAGTTACTTGCACTGACATATGTGAGCAGGCAATACTAATTAACTGTGGAGCGAATAGAAAAAATGGTTTCAGCTGCAGTTTTCAAGAATGCAGGTGTTTTCTATGCAAATATTTCCAAAAAGTCTTGATCACTTAAAATCAGTAGGTCTAATTATTCACTCAAAACTTCACTCTGAACAAATGTTTCTAAAGGTATTTTAAAAAATGTTTTATTCTTATTTCATTGGAATTTTTTTAAAAGGCTCTCTGTAGGTGAACAGTATACCATATGTCGGATTAGACTGTAGGGTTTTGGTGGCCCTATACAACAATGTTGTTGTGACCACAAAGTGCTCCAACATAAATCACACCCACGACTTAACAGCTGAATTAATTAACTCACTTCACTCTTTACGCACCATAATAAAATAATAACAATAGTGCGGTTCTGGGGTGAATACTGTACAATTAGAATGTGTTCCAAAAAATGTTTTATTGTGTGGCCCAGAGATGGTTGTGGCTCTAAACGGCTGCATAGAGTGTTTATGCCACTGGCTCTGGTGCGTATGTACTTACCAATAGCACAAGAATTACAGGCCCTTGATAAATGTAGTCTATATACTTCCCAGGTTCTTTTCCAAACCAGCATCTGCAAATTCAATCAAAAATAATATTGTGTGTTGACACTGTTGTCCTTTTCAAAGGGGTGAAATACATACAAGATCACAACACAATAGGAACGTCATGGCAACTGCTCAAGGCTTTGGACAGACGTGCTGATTCATTTGTAAGCCAAGGACACGTGAATTTGACTTCATATACTGAATAGTACGTACCTCACTGCCAGATAAGTACTATTACTGCATGTGTGACGAGCTCCCACTAAGAGCTACAAGAATAAATCCTGTAGACATATTTCTTTAATAAAAAAAAGAGATAGATCAGAGATTTTGTCAAGTGAAAAGAAGACGGGGGGAGAATTACAGTCTTCCGTGGGTTGAATCAAGGAAGCCATAGAATGAGAAAAACACAATGATGAGAAACCGGAGAAAGTGTGTCTGCTGGCAAATTGTGTCTCCTGTCAAAAATTACAATACATATGACGTTAGAAATATTTGTTTCAGATTTTTACCACAGTTTTATTTATTTTTCTACCATTGCAATATTTTAGCTGTTGTTGATAAAGTAATATTAGTCATAGCTATAAATGAAAAAGATTACATGATCTGACTGTATCTTTTTAAATACTGCTTTGAAGAAATTACATCTGAAGTGAGTAGACACTACCTTTAGCCATGTTAGCGCCAAGAAGCCACACTAAAAGCCTGCCTTATGCCAGTTCTTGCCCTCCGTATACTGTATGTTCGCAGCTGACAGATCAGGTTTTGCGACAGTCATCAGTTCTCCAGTACTGGAAATGACTTCCTCCGGGCACCTGCCGTTGCAGCCCTTACATTGGGATCTGTCACTTCCTGCTCCTCACCAAGAGGCTCCTCCCCTTCGCCAATCCAGTCAGAAAGCTAACCGCGGGGCCCCCTACCTGTCCGGCCCCTCCGCAGACCCTCTCTGGGGCCAATAATGGGGCCAATCCCGCTCTCCGCGCGTCGCTTGCTGCAAATTCTTTCATTTTGCACGATAGCGGACAACTAACCCCCGTGCCCCCCCCCCCCCCGCCCTGTGAGCTTTGCAGCTTGCTCCTATCAGCCCTGAATCACTGCAC
Source organism: Ilyophis sp. 1 JC-2022 (assembly GCA_022702515.1). Lineage (NCBI taxonomy): Eukaryota > Metazoa > Chordata > Actinopteri > Anguilliformes > Synaphobranchidae > Ilyophis > Ilyophis sp. 1 JC-2022. Next base: position 26,011,194 of record CM040395.1, on the reverse strand, counting down.
ATCTTCACCCCCCTTTGTCCTCGACACAATTTTGTGATCCTGCGCACGGGCGAGCCGAAAGAGCGTAGCTGCAAGAAAGGGAGGATTTACCATTTCATCTAGTTAATCCCAGTCTGTTTCTTTGTTTGAAATGAGGGTGAGCATAAGCTCCATTCATCTGTTGGCCTCTCATATTGCTTTTTCTCAACACAATGCTGATGGTGTGAAATGTAATGTTCTGGGAATCTGTCTCCAATTCTGATCCTATTAAAATAACGCTAATATTTAGAATACGTAATATTTACGGCGTTACCGTTTGTTGACTGATGCAAGGCTATTTTGCACCATAACTGTTGTGGAAACCCATGACAGTGTCAGTGGGAGTATGAAAGTAGATACGAGGCTTACATTTAAGAATCTGGTTGTCCTTAACACTTTTCAGTGACTTGCACTATAAAAAGTGTCGTTAACACCATATGGCATATATCAACAAGAACATCATTGAAGATGATTAAGGCACTGAGCACAATCTAGACCACAGATGGCAACTCCAAGCTTCGTGGGCCAGTGTGTATACAGGTTTTTGTTGCCACCAGTTACCTTGGCTCAATCAGCTAATTAGTCGTATACGCCAACACCGATTCACTCGTAAATTAGACCACAATAAAACGCATGCATATAAAATACATGCATACAGGCACAAGAACATTCACCAGCTGCTATTTATATCGCGGAATGTAGCTAAAATATCACATCATGTAAATGATTGGGCTATAATTAAATAATTGGTCATCAGTGGCAATTACCACACTCATTTTCTAATATTCTATATTAAAACACAGATGTCACAGCTGTTATCATTTAAAAACATTAAATATACATTTAAAAATGAAGGCTCAGCTTATTTTGATTAAAAGATAAATTAACAACAAGATTGGCTTGATCAAAAGCTGCAAAAGACAGGAAAATCAAATGAGCACCACCAAGCCAAACCTTAGCTCTCTACACTATCAGGCATTTCCAGTACTCCGTTTTTTTTAATATCTTACTGCTATACCGTTTTTATACTCGGTCTGAAAAACATGGTATCGGTACATTCCTACATGACACACATATGTATATCTGTAAAGAGGAACAGGGGGTTATGTTGGACACCACTTTTTAATGCCAGGTTTTACACTGAAAAGGCAAACGTGCATAGTTCTTTTGAATGGCTAACTTTACATTTGAAATATTAAGGGTTCAGGTCTCCCAAGAGATCAATGTGACAGGAAATGGTGCAGATTCCATATGTCACACTATGCAAATTGGTAGCTCCCAAAGCTCCCGTCTAATATCACAAAACATTGAGTTTTGCTAATTTTAGTTAATTATGTTTTTAAACATTTTAGACACCTGCATGTTCCCAAAATCGAAGATTATTTTAACGTGAAGATCCAAAGTCCGTCAGTCCGTGGCATTGATTGATTCATGGCGGATTCATTCATTTCGTTCAGTATGACTAATGGCAATGAGAAGAGATCATTTCTGCTCTTAATCTGCTCTTAAATTAGAGATTAACCTAGTTCCCCCACTTTTTTACCTCACTTATGGGCAAAGCAATTAAACATGCAAGCATGTATGAAGCAATGCGTACCCACTGGGTACATGTAATTACACACAGAGTTTGGGAACAAAAGGAAGTGATAATGTGCAATTACTGAAATGGGCAATAATTTGTTCCATATCATAGAGCACAATGAACCCTGTAAGACATTGATGTGCAATTTATTACCCTTTTATTACCCGTGCATAGTTAATAAATCAGACCATGGTTGTCAAGTAATAAAAAAAGAAATAATTTTCTCCACTATAAGTCTCAACCAAGGGGCCAAGAACTGGCTTTGTTGTTGAAGCTCACTTCCTGGTCTTATTGAGAATGTTGGCTCCAGTATAAGTCTTTCAGTCACTCATTTCAGCGTAAGTCAATGGTACCAATGCAAAGTCAATAAAGTTTTCACAATGTAGTCACAATAGGTGCTTTTTCTTCCTTTAAATAAAATAAAAAGGTAAACTAAAATTTTAACTCATCAATTTAAAGACTGAGGCGAATATTTTCCTTAAACATATTAACACAATGCAGGTTTGGCTCATTGTCATTTGATTCGTCTTTGAATTCTTAATTTTCCACCTAATGGTTAGTGTTTGTGGCTATGTGTCTACATTTTCACTAATTAGGAGCCTATGGACTCACCTCAATCTAATCAGTACAATCATTTAGTTACCTCTTTTGATGTAATTGTTTGCAATATAGCACAATTATTACAATGTGAACATGGGACTTTTGTTATTCATGGCATGTAAAGCTATTTCTCACATAATTGTGGCTTAAGAAGATAAATAATCCCTATTAAAAATTAACAATTTGGTAGAATTCTGGGATTGCAATTGTGGTTGAAATGAAAACCAGCACACACAGGGGTCCTCCAGGACCGAGATTGGTAACCCCTGGTTTAATGTCGTCTGGACAATATTTTAATATTTTGTGGACCAATCCGGGGCTGTCTGCAGAACTTCCTTGTCACTGCGTATCACTAGTATCCCACCCGGACAACCCGGACCCGGCCCAGGCTTAATGACCATGTAAGGGTCCCTCGCTCCCTACTGCACAGTCTCTGGCTCCAATCTTTCTACAACATGGCAGCACAAAACTGTACTTCCGCGGCTTCAAAATGCTTTTCCCAAGCCCATGGAAAGTCTATGGGTGCGTCCCAATACTCAAAACATTCATCCCCCTATCCTCCACTACCACCTCATCTCCTCCGTGCCCCTGGAAACCGATCTTTGTGTCCTAATTTGATGTTACTGATTACATGTGAATTACATATTAACGGTTACAAATGAATGAATGCCTCGATGAGTCTATGGTCTCAATGGTCATCGACATATGCAAGTGTCCAACTGAAACTAAGGCTTGTGTTTTGCAAAAGAAAACACTCGGCAATCGATGAGCACCAAACATCTCCGGTTTGTTACATTGTGAGCCCTGACCATTTGTCTTCAGCAAGGGAGGGGGTACCCCTGCAGGGAATCACATCAATGCCTCCAGTTACGCTGCAAATCTTTTCAACAAATGTTGATTTTAAATTGACATGAAAAGGGTAACATCCACTTACTGTTCATTTTCATTGTAAAGCTTGCCTATCGCCCAAGCCACAATTATTGGACATGGAATACCTGCAAGACGAAAATAAACATATGTAATCATGGTCTTTTGTCAGTGAAAGACAAATGATTAATTACTAGGAATGTGAGGATTTTAAACATGAATAGATGTATCTGTTCACATTCCCCAGTTGTTGTGAGCACTGTCACAAGTACAGAAGCAATAGAGGCGCCTCAGTGTGACAGGTCAGACAACTTAATAAACTGTGTACACAACCATCAATGTACACAACAGTACAACTATTAAAAAAGAAATCAGGAAAACATGAATATAATTTGAAGACCAGCATCTGAATTGGACAGCTGATCTGGAGCTAAATTAAATTGCGGGATCAGGTTCAAGAGGTCGGAAAGGTCTCGGACAACAGCCTGGACAAGAGACTGGAAATCCCCAGGCATGCCCACTAAATGAAAACTGCAGACTGAAATGACAGAGATGTACTTACACCACCCAATGAACAGGAACACCCATTTTCTCAGCTTGTCTGTGGAATATGTCATCACGATGGCAGTGTGAAGATAGCATCCCTCCACAAACATCCAGAAGAAGTTAGTCACCACAAAATAATTGTATATTGTCGTGATAAGGCGACACCAAGGCTGGAACAAAAGAGAGAAGGTTATTGCTTTACTTTGCAGAATTTATAGTCAAAAGATCAAATGCAGACTTCAAACTAATTTTTATGATCAATTTTGCAACTACAGATGGTATGTGCGATTACTATTTTTCAGTGGAAAGACTTCCAAAGGTATATTCGTATGGCATTCTTTAAAAAAAAAAATTCTGAATGAATTAAGGAATATTACCAAAATACTGACTGACCCAATTTTAATTTACCATGGTTATGCTGTTGTGTATAGCTTAATAATTTATGGAAGATAACATTATACTATTACCCAATACAAAAACATAAATTGTATGATATCATGGATATATAATACAATCATTTGGTGTATTTCAGGTCAGAATCTGTCAAGATGCTTGCGGCATGCAATGCTCTTTCGAAAAGCCCTTCAAAGCCCTGTTATGCTTTCTTGACTTGAGAAAAGCTGACTGCCTGCTGTATACTATATAATAGTAAGAGTTGTCCTTAAACCGTGTTGTTATTCGTACAACCTCGTTGATTCCCTTCTGTGACCGGAGACCATTAGACCATTGAGTGGATTCTACACAAACTCAAAATAAAAATGTATGTGCCCTTTGCCACATGTGAAATTATTTGAAACAAGTTACTTTTTAACATGCATGCTGCCTATGGAAAATGACCAGACACACTGCAAGCCAACAAAGCAGCTTTCTTCTTGTGAAGAGGATTGAATATAGGCCCTTCTCAAAAGACTCAAAATAAAATTTCTGTCACATATCTTTTGTGGCAGCAGGGTTTGAAAATGACAAAGTGAATAAAGTTTTATGTTCTATCACAAAATAAATAAAACCCTGCAGACATTTTTATACCTTGTCTGACTTATACCTTTCGTACATGAATCATTGGTGAGAAGTGCAATTAAGGTAACCAAAGCAACCAACCTAATAATGGTCTATGGCACAACTCGGAGCACTGAGAAATGTCACTGGGAAATTTAAACGGTAATTAAATGTTTCCCTGCCAAAGCAGGACATACAGTAAATACTTAATAAATTGCCCTTAATAAATATTCATTAAAATGTTTCATCGGGCGATTTGAAAAAAATACCTACCGGCATGCACTGTTTAAAAAATCAAAAGCACTGATCATGTTTTCTCTGTACTTATTCAGGGCATAACCCACATGCTGGTTTTGTCACTTTCCAATAATTCATTTTGGTTTTAATGTGCTGATGATGCCCTTTCCAGATGACAGTTGACCAACTATAATGAATTCAGTCATTTAATATAGGCCTTCATTTTTTTAATAAAATACCTTTGAGGGGAAAGGGCCACTGGCTGTGATCTGCGCTCACGGTGCTCAGGTTGAATACAGCACCGTTAATGACTATTAACTATAATCATCGTCATAATAACGACTGCGTCATCAAGCAAGCTGGAAAAGAAAGCGGAAGGCGGAGAATGACTGACCTCATTGCTCTCATGAATATTGTGGTCGATCAACTGAAGCAGGAACCACATGACGTTCCTCAAGATGAACGTGGTGATCAGGTTCCAGTGAATTATGTTACGAAGGCAACGGATACTTCTGGAAAAACGGAAAACGACTAAATTTTGTCAGGCTTCTGCAAGTGAAAAGATGTATTAACTAATTGACTGTATATGTTCTCATTTTGGGATACTCATCTGTCATAAACTAAAGAATACAAAATAAATAATTACTTCATGACCAACTGATGCTCTGGTGATTTCTGATCTCACTAGACACTGTTTTCGAAGACATTATGCCTCTGGAGTTTAATTTAAGGGTGGAAATGTTTGAAGTCTATATACTGTGGCGCTCAGTAAAAATTGAACAGTCAGTAAAATGCGGAAATGACTCATTTGTTTTGTCATAATTTTTTCCCATTAGATTCTTGAAATGAGCATCCTGTAATAAGCGTGAAATTTCCCTTGCCAGTGGCAATCATGGGATAAAAAACCTTTTCTATGCATGAACAAATTGCATGACTAATATACAGAATGCAGCTTTCACCAAGGCTGAAAGTAGCTAATCTGAATTAAATTCACATCATTAAAAGGGTCATGTTGTCTATTTCTCTCCCTTTGGACATAATTAAACCTAATTAAATATTGCCACAATTTCTGAATGGAAATGCATCCTAACTTCCTAAAGAATTAATCCGTGAAGAGCACTGTGGTTATGTTATTCTGTAGTTGCCTGTACCCAAATTACGTTTCGATACTTGAATTGGCCCTTTTCACATGCTGTGTATGTTGAACCATTAGTTTTCAGCCCTGATAAATTCAACTGTTACAGATATTAGTTGATGACCTCAATAAAACTGAAATTATGTGTCTGTTGATCTCCAGAACTGTGCTCCCTGTACATTCATACTGTCCATGTACTTTATATCTCTTGCAAAGCTTTCTGGATATATCATAGTAGCCATGGGACTGAGGGCTTAATCCTATCAAATTATGTCTCTTAAAATCAAACTTGTTACTCTTGGATTCAATAATTATTCCAATTGGTCCGTAACTCTTTCCCTGACACAAGAACCACATAGAAAAATTATACTTCTTGGTTGAGCAGAAAAGCAACAAATTAAAGCATTTATTTGTAAGCATAGTTAAAGGTTTAGCAATGACTTTTAAAAAATGCAGTGTCACTTTTCACAAAGGTTTTTCAATAAATTTTCAGCGATCAATGACCTCAAAACTAGACTGATATCTTGAGCCAGTTAGCATGCGTTTTATCCAGAGCGACTTGCACAGTGTACATTATTTTTTACAATTCATTAATATAGTTGGGTATTTACTGAATTCAGGCCAAGTACTTTGATCAAGGGTACAATGGCAGATACTTTGGACATTTTTCCATTACTGACTATCCTTATTTTCTATTTACATGTATTTTTAACGATGCCCTAAAAACCTCCTCTGTGTTATTTATGGCAGCCATGGCCATGAGTACATGGTCCAAGGCAAAGATGCACAAATTTACATAAAGTAACACCTTATCTTGTGACAGCTGTAGGGTTTTCCTTGTTGTCAGTGACAGTAAGTTTTGGAAAGCTCTTGCATACAGCAGTGGACCATTTCCAAAAGGGATTTTCAGAATTATCAAATTATTTTTTAATGATGGGAATAATTAATTTAGTTTATTCTATTTATACAGAAAAAGGTATTCTATAAATGTCTTATGACTGAAGGGAACATTTGTTCTGATGGACTTTGTCAGCATGATCGCATAAGATTTATTTCTCTTCTTTGGGTGCCATGGTGAGATGGCTATAGACGGTCAGCGGCTGCAGACTTTCTGTGTAAAATGACTCTATTATATATACTGTATAAAAATGGCACTAGGAAAAATAAAAACCACTGTACTCACCTCAGGCATAAGAAGAGTATGAAGGCCACAACAAGCGCCCCCACAGATATACAGTGACCCAAGTAGTTTATAATCAAGGCAATCTTGTAATGCATTGGATACTTCCTCTGGAAAAAACAAAACATTTATCTAACAAAGATCAAGACTATTATAACCGTCTGCAACATCTACAACTTGCTCATTCCGTAACGTTCTGTCATGAGTATTGAATCGTGTTCTCCTTTAACGAGGATAATGTATTTGGTTGTATTAGGTTGCATTTGGCCATGATTTACACGATGTTGATCGATTTAATAAGAATGTGATCATAGAAATGAGAGACCCATAAGAAGGGGTCCAAAACAATACTGAGTGATTACACATCCAGATTACAGGGCACTAAGAGATGGATATGGAGCTACCAGACACAAGTAGCGGAACCACAAGAAAAAAAAAACATAGAATTTTCATTCATTCTTTTATTTTAGCAGGGGGGATCCACTGAGACCGAAATCTCTTTTCCAGCAATACAAAGTAAAAAAAACAAGTAAAAAAACAAGTATAACACATAAAACGTACATATATACCATACATACACATACAAACGTTTCAAGAACAATTACAAATGCTCTTTTTCCCCATATTTCAACCACTAGCTCTTTAAAAATCTTATAAGACACCAGAGAAGATAGTTTATTTGTATCTTGAAATTCATTCCATATAAGGGGTGCTGAAACACTAAAAGCAGCTTTGCCCCATTCAGTCTTATATCTGGGTGTTTTTAAATCAGGCAATAGAGGTAATGGTCAACGAGTCACAGCATCGTGCCTTATTACGGTATAGGAATCCAACAACAATGAAGAGGAAATCAATTTGGAATGACATCACAAACAAAATGAATCCATTAGGCATAACAAAATCAACAGTACACGATGTAAAGAAATTATGTTAGGCGGTGTACTCGTCTCGTTGATTTAATTGCATTTCCCTGTAATGTGGCGAAGTGCATTTAATTTAATCTAGTGATGTGACTTCAAATTTTACTACTTTTCAAATTTAAGGAGCCATTGCCTTTTTATTTTCACATGACTATTTGATTTGAAGTTAAGACAACAGTCATTGGATGCGATTTTTAAATAGCACGTTCGTTGAGCGGTACGTTCGTTAAGCGGCACGTTCATTAAACGGCACGTTCGTTAAGCGGCACGTTCGTTAAGCGGCACGTTCGTTAAGCGGCACGTTCGTTAAGCGGCACGTTCGTTAAGCGGCACGTTCGTTAAGCGGCACGTTCGCTATAAATATGCTTCAACCAGCAGCTGCGGTGTGGAATAATTAGGCCACTGGGCACTAATTCCAGTGAAATTCATCCTCAGGCTTTTCTCACCATGACCTTTAACACTGAAAAGTTGTATCTTAATATATGACTATATGAGTGAGCATATTTGTTCATGGGAGCATGATTTATGTGCTTTTAGAACATCAAAAGTTCGAAGTCAAGTTTTAACCTCTTTGTCACATCGCCTGTAAAATTTCCTGTAGCCTGGTTACAGAGGTGGTTTGCAAGACCGGGTCATGTGAAGGACAGCGGCTCAACCCTTCTGGAAATGTAATAGACTGCAGTATATTTTAAACATATTGTGATGATAATTTTGATATATTTACAATATACTGCAGTATATTCTTTTTCCATAAGGGAGAGGCTCTCCCACCTGGGATTCCGCCCTGAAACCCTCTGGTCATGTGACCGGACCGGGTTTCTGTGCATTTCTAACAGGACCCAAAACAAAATAATAAATTAAATAAATAAATTCTGACATGAGATCAACACACGCACACGAAATGCATATTTTATGTCGCGTGATCAGCATTTATGTTACTACTACTGACAGGAATGCAGACAAGCCCGTTCCGCATGCCATCCCCCTCCTGTATGTTGTAGCACATAAAGGCCAGTTTATAGTCCAACGACAGTGTGTCGCTCGGCTGAAATCGCAGCGATTTCATGAACATTCTATTTGCACTCCAGCGACATTCCAGCGACAGTTTTTTTACCAGGACAATGGAAAAAAAAAAGCAGCTTTTTAATAGGCTAGCCTACATCTCATTATGTCTTCTGCTTTACTCTTCTTTTTGTCGGAGGTCGCTGAAATAAAGTTTATCAATGTCAATTTCGAGGGCACCGTATTGTTTGAAATATCATTCACTGTGTCTCATACACTTGTAGGCTATGTGGGTTTTGAACAAGGTAGCAAATAATAAAATGTTTGTAATTAAACCTCAACATTGATGCAACTCCTCATTTTAAATGTTATTATTTCGTAGGAAAACATGGTGTTGTGTCCGCTGCCTCCCTTCCAGTCCACTTCCCTATTGTTCTCCGTGTTTTCCCCATTTCCTCTCGTTTCATGTCACGTTGTTACATTTCCCTGTTTGTCTTCCGTGTCGTGCAGGCTGGGTGTGGTTCTCCTCCTTGTTTTCTCATTTCCCCTCTCATTATCCCTCAGCCAATAGCTCACCTTCCCCGCTCGTTTTCCACACTCACTCTCATTAGCTCATTCATTCCTGCATACATTTTCACGCTTCATTCATTATCTTACTCATTAGCTTATTTATTCCTGCTTACATTATCATGCTTCACTCATTGTCTAATCATTAGCTCCACTATATATTCTCCCTTCTTTTTCTGTCTCGTTGCCAGTTTGTTAAGTCTCGTCACATTATTGTTGTCTTGGAACTTGGTTTTTTATTTAGTCACATCTCTGTTTTTCAGTGTTCCCACCAGCCTGCGTTCCCTATCCTGCATTGTCCTCGCTTTGCTCCGTTTCCAGTGTCACAGATCCGCCTGTCTTTTGCCCAGCTCAGCTCCAGCTACCCCGCTCCCGCTCTGCCTCTTTGTTGGTGCCTACCCCGTATCCTGACCCTCACCTTGCCTTCCTTGTTCCCCTGTGTTTTCAATGAAAGTGCTCCTCTGGAGCTTCAAACTGAGTCTGTCTCTGAGTCCTGCGTTTGGGTCCAAAACCAGTTTAGAAGATTGTAACACACAGAGGGCATAGCCTATATTAGGGATGTAAATAGCTAGCTACAAGACGGGACTCATTGGGGGAGCAGCCTACTATTCTCAAGTTAGAGAAATGAGGTTCAAGAATGTGGAGTAGCCTATTTCACTCACTATCAGAATGCCACGGATCAGATGGCAGAAGCTGTCATTCGAGTCGTTACGCAAAGTTTAATCTGGCAAATCTAAGTTATTGTTAAAGCAAATAACTGAAATGCATTCCCAGGCGCCTATAACGCTACCAATGTGTAGTCAAGCTAGCAATGTGTCTGTAACCATTCACAATAGCCTACAGACTAATAGGCTATTGGTAACTTGTAGCTTTGGAAGCGAGCTGCTTCTCGTTTTGGATTGTAACGTTTTCTCAACACAGTCTAGCTCAGCATCAATCGGTGAAATTAACAGTTAGCTTATATTACATTACATTATAGGCATTTAGCAGACGCTCTTATCCAGAGCGACTTACACAGCATTTTTTTTGCATTTATACATAGTATCCATTTACAGCTGGATATATACTGAAGCAATTCAGGTGAAGTACCTTGCTCAGGGGTACAACGGCAGTGTCCTACGTGGGACTTGAACCTGCGACCTTTCAGTTACAAACCAAGTTCCTTAACCACTGTACTACACTGCCGCCCGTAAGTTGTGCTAGCTAGTAAGTTGACAGCTCGAGCGAAGCCTCCACTGTCCGAAACAAACTTTACCATAACAGAGGCAGTGACAGCGTCAAAGTTGAATTTATTTTATGTCTCAACGACATCTTCAGCGACCGTCGCAGTGACCACAGCCCGAAGTATAAACCAAATTCAATTACATTACAGGCATTTAGCAGACGCTCTTATCCAGAGCGACTCACACAACATTTAGCATTTATACATAGTATCCATTGATACAGCTGGATATATACTGAAGCAGTGCAGGTGAAGTACCTTGCTCAAGGGTACAACGGCAGTGTCCGATCTGGGAATCAAACCTGCAAACTTTCGGTTACAAACCCAGTTCCTTAACCATTATACTACACCGCCGCCCAAATCCACGGCATATGGCAGCAACACTGCCGCTGGACTATAAACTGGCTTTAAGAGTGTTGAGAGATCCAATCCTCAGTTAGTTTGTGACAGCAACTCAAGGAATTTCATGAGTAAAATTTGTAGCCTTGCATTTGCTTAATTGCTTGGAGAGAACATGGTGCTTTTGACATTGATGAATGTGAAGATTTAGTAATCACGGTGACAGTGCAGAACAGGCTGTCTCTTTACCCATGACTGGTACAGACAAATACTAAGTAGGCCTCTTACTTGAAAAGTGTTTAATGACATTGTCCCCTTGGGTCCTGTCTTCCAAGGCATTTACATTTAATAACATGAGGTTCTTTTTGTTTCTTTTATTATAATGGGTAATTTGATCATTTCCGCCAGAATTATCTAAAATAATCTTGCAAATGATCACTAATTTCAATGTTTTAATTAAATTTGGTAATCGTTTTTTGGTCATTCTTTCAAGTGCTTTTTGAAGATATAAATTGTCACTTGCATTTAACTGTGCCCGAAGTAAAGGACAACTGTTCATTGAATCCAGCCCTTCCAATTCATTGATATTCATGGAATGAAAATGATGACATTGGGCCTCATTTACCATTCAGTCGTACGTGCAAATCTGATTGTAAAGGGACATTTTTAGGGACATTTCCAGATTTATCTAACTTAACGTCGGTGTACGGTGCGATGAAATGTCACGACAGCTCTCGACCTGGCTTTTCCCCCCAGTGGCGAGGCAGCGACATTGCATGAAATGAACAGTGAGGGAGCAATAGTTGCGCAGCCTATAATGAAAACAAATAACTTTTGTTCAGAGCACTGTGGAGTCAACAGGTGATAAACAAAAAAGATGCTCTTTGGAAAGGAGTCCACCTTAAATGAGTAGCTCATCATAAAAATAACATCCGAGTCATTCCATTTATGAAAATATTAAAAGCAGTTAATGCATCGGGGCAATATTTTAAAATACACGTTGCGGCTGTAGGCATAAGTTGGGCATAATAGTTGATTTTTTATAATTTTTAATGATTAGTTTAATCGCTATTAGTTTCTCATCACGTGCAGCCGAAATGGAATCAAGCAGAAGCCGGTTAAAATTATTACATCAGGAAATAGCCTCTGTATAAAAATTTATTGGAGACAGCCATACGAAAATAATTACGCATCACCAGTCATGTTGTATGCAAGCCAAAATATTTTCCTATTTTTTCTATATATCCAATCTAGTTTTATTAGCCTAGAAGACCTAGCAAACATCACAACCGGCATGAGAGAATCTTTAAATCTCAACTAATTAAGTCGCAGTCATGTCTTCCATCACTCCTTCCACGGCCACTTTTCCAATGATATCCTCCACCCTCTCTTCTGTAGACGAGAGGTCCGAGATGCCCTTTCCTCTACCTGTACCGTCCGGCAGAATTTTTTTTGTGAATGGCTATTTTCTTTTTAAAATTTTTATCTTAGCTGTAGTTCGCAATTCAGATTTTAGCCCAGGTTATCCTCTGCCATATAGCGGCTATGTGCCCAATAAGCGTTTATTTTCGTGTTAATTCATAAGAATTTAAAGTTTACCCTCACAGAAAAAATATTTGCTTTCCTGTTGCCCGCCATGGCCTAGTATAATACTAGAGAAAACCATGTTGGCATTCGTGTTTTAAAGGAGGTGGCCAAATATGGTAGTAAAATGGGTGTGTATGGTAATTCATAATTATGTGAACGTGTTTCCTAATATACGATCAAGTCTGATTTATCAACCAACGAATACATTTACGCTCAGATCAGTGATTTACACAAGTTTGACGAATCACACGTGAGCATTTCGTACGCAAGTTGGATCCGTCAAATGTACGCTCTTTTTTACGACCATATTGATCAATGAGGCCCATTAACTTTAATCAGTATCACAATTTTGTCTTTCCCCATAAAAAAAACATAAACGTGTTTTTTTTCTGATTCATTAACACATAAAATGTTCAGAGATTTCACTGTGAGATGGTCGGCATGCTTTCTATGCAGTTAGAATCGGGTCCCTCTCGATAAGGTGGACATCGAAAACAAAAACATGCCTAGACGGGGGAAACATGCCCACCTTTTCCTCCAAGATGGGTTCACAGCTAGAGTAGTTACTCTTGACGGCCCATGTTCCATTATCCATACATTCCCTGTATGCATTTCCTGCAAGACAAAAACAGAAAGGGAACAATGCATTCCAATAAATGTTCATAAATGTAATTTTATTTCAATATTTGTCACAACATAGGTTGCTGTATTTTATAGATGATTTGTAGCGATACCTGTTCCCCCAATTACATTTTTACTAAACCTTTATTTAACAAGGAATACCCCATTGAGATTTAAATCTCTTTTACAAAGGGGACCTGACATAAAACACAAGTTTATGTTTGTGTTTATACAAGTTTCCCAACAAGACATTTAACAATGAAGTTACAAACGTCATATACGTAGGCTAATGAGGCAGTAAAATAACAGAAATTAATGAACAGAGCTAGGGTTAAAAGCAGGAGCAAACTTCAGTCACTGAGTCGTCATGAATTGTTTAAAATCAACAATTGAAATTAGTTTATCAAGTTTAAGATTTTTTTGCAGATTATTCTAAAAGGTGCAGAATAACTGAAACCCAGATTCCCAAGTGCAGTAGGGACGAGGAACTTTAAAAAGTATCACATTACTAGAGCAGAGGTGATAACTATGATAAATTCTGTATAGCAGACAATTGAGGTAGGAAGGAAGTAAGCCAATTATTGATTTACCGATGAATATATACCAGTGGGTCAATCTGCGTAAGTGTAAAGAAGAACCCAGACCATTTATATAACAGACGATGATGGGTCAATGATTTTGCACTTATAAAATGCAAAGCACTATGGTAAACTGTATCCAATACTTGTAAAGTGGTAGATGAAGCATGCATATATAATGTATCTCCATAGTCTAAAACAGATAAAAAAAGTGGCTAAGATCAGTCTCCTTTTGATATTAAAACTGAAACAAGATTTATTCCTAAAATATAAGCCTAACTTAACTCTAAATTTCTTGACCAGTCTATCAATATGCAATTTTAAAAAGTTTATCATCAAGCCAGATCCCAAAGTATTAATAAGAAGAAACTATTTCAATGGACTTGGTGATTTTTAAGTCATCAAAAGAGAGATAGGTGAGATCTTGAAAACACTAGACATTTAGTTTTGCCTACATTGAGGACCAGATGCAGATTGGATAAAATTAAAAGCATTCTGAAGCATTGGGAAAGGGTGGGGGCACATCAATCAAGAATTGTGTCATCTGGGTATAAGAGCATATTGCATGTGGAGTTGATTGGAACCTGATACCGATTAATAATATAGATGGTAAATAATATAGGGTTCAGGATGGAGCCTTGAGGGACACCTTTTGTTAATTTCAGAAAAGGGGACTTAAGCCCCATCCACAAATACACATTGGGTTCCGTCAGAAAGGGAATTTAAAAACCAATTTACAGTTGCAGACTCAAAGCCAATGTCTCCTAAGCAAGATGGAATGCTCAACTGTATCAAAGGCCTTGGAAAGATCAATAAACCGGGTGGCACAATGTTTTTTTATCATCAAGAGCTTGGGAGATGTCATTAAGTACTATTGAGGTTGCAGTAATAGTACTATGGCCAGACCTGAAACCAGATTGCACATTGCTATCTATATTTTATCAAGTAGGAACTGCTTGATTTGGGAGTTGACCAGGAATTCCAAAACCTTTTCCAGAATGAAGAGATTTGAAATGGGACGGTAACTGTTAAGATCAGAGGGATCTTTTAAATGTTCCTTCGTGCTTTGAGAACATGAGCAGAAGAAATGGGGCTAACAGCTAAAAGCTCCATTCCAGCAGAAGGTAGTGGGACTTCAGGCTGAATTCCTGATGACCCTATAATTTGATGGTTAAAATATAACCAGCAGATATAAAATGTTTATTAAAAGTATTGAATTTTAATATATTGAGATATTGCCCTTGCAAGTTACTGGCTGACTGTCCGTGATCATTTTCTGAGAGAGAGAAGAGAACACATTTGGAGCTGCCAAAGATTTTATGGTCTTCCAGAATTTTGCAAGATTTTTTAAAAATTATTAGTCAGTGAGTTAACATAAAACTCTCACATTTTCTGACTAAAGAAGTGCATTTGTTCCTTAAACAACGAAAATGAGACCAATCTGATTGAGCATCTATCTAGCTTTAGATAATATTAATATTTCTCTGCTGAATCAAAGCTGAGAGATCAGAGGAAATCCAAAGATTACAGGTGCAGCTCAAAAAATTCGAATATCGTGAAAAAGTTCAATATATCTTTTGTCACTCATTTCAGAAAGTGAAACTCATATATTATATAGATTCATTACACATAGAGCAAAATATTCTAATTTTCTGAGACACTGAATTTTGGGTTTCAGTGTCTCAGAAAATTAGAATATTTTGCTTTAACATATTTTTAAAGTATCATATTTAATATTTGGTCGCATATCCTTTGCATGCTGTTACTTCCTGAAGTCTGTGACCAATCAACATCAAAAGACTCTCGATATCTTATTTTCAGGTACTGTTACAAGCGATACTATAAGCTCTCTGCATTTGAATGGATCTCTATGGGAATTGGGGGGTGAGACAAGATTCAGCTGTAAATTACACTGGTACAGTATGGAACACATGGCTGGCTAAATGGCTGTAAGTCATCAAGGGTCTGAGCTATCGAACGAGCCCCAAACCATCACTCTGTTGCCAGATATGGAGTAGATGTGAATGGATCACTGCAAGGGTTATTTCTCCTGACTCATTTTCCTATAGAACTCAGGGTAAAAAAGTCAGGGGAAAAATATCGGCATAACCCCATCTAGTTCTGCAAGGAAAACCGGCAGTGAACTGCCTAATACAAGGTAACGACTTTACCGAGAAACGTTTAGCCAAATAAACAGCAACAAACCTGCTGGGGAGGGAAAGCCCAGGAAAGCATATTCCGTTTCAGGACGTAGCTCCAGGCAATCGGGAGAGGCAAGAAAAGTCGCGATTCCGCGGATTCCAAAGAGAACCATAAAAAGAACAGAGGTCGGGCGGCGTACAAGCGCCATATTTATCGCGTGACCTGGGTCTGCCCGTAGTGGTGGTTCATTTTCTATTCAGTCTCCTAGCAGCTCTTTCTCTCAACGAGGATCCTCAACGAGGATGACCAATACCGTGGCGTGTTGACCGATATGAAATTTAACTCAAAACATCCTTTTCAAACATTTTATGTAGATCTAGAGCCTACATTTGCTGCTCTGTGAGATCTGAATAAATGACCTTCCTGAAGAACACATCTTACATTTGATTTATTATACATTTATATGGTTAGATATTATACTAAGCAATTCAGTACCCTACTGGTATAATAGGTAGTGTTCCTCCCTGGTGTTTAGGGAAGCTCTCTTAAATTTCCTCATTGTTGCGGAAAACTTTAATAATTTATACACACAGGAAATGGCTGATGTGCTGTGTGCAGATTTACTTGAAAAAATAAGAGAAAGGGAACATATACAGAGGGAAGAGTCAGGTTTGTATACACTGTCAGAATTTTTTTTACAAACATTGTTCTTATTAGGGTACAATGGCTTGTCACTGGGGAAGTTTCCTCAAAGATACACCAATGGGACCCTTTACCCTTTTAGATTAGTATTCAAAGGTACATGGACATTGTCCTATAGAGAACAAAAACGGACCCATATCATGCTGACAGTGTAGGGAGAAAAGGTGTTCATTAGCTGAACAGCCTTTGATGTATTTTTAGTAAGAATCATCCTGGTAGTATTTTCCATTTACAGCAACCACTTTTAATTCAATTCACATACTGCATCTATGTATTCACATTATATACAGTGTGCACCGTAATTCATTGGACAGTGACACATTTTTTGTTATTTTGGTTCTGTACTCTAGCACTTTGAGTTTCAAAATTATAGAACTTTTTGTACCTTTTGTAGTACCTTTTCGGGCATCAAAAAATATTGGACAGTTTAATATATTGTAGAATAAAGTAATCATTTTAAATATTTGGTCGCATTTCCTTTGCATGCCATGACTTCCTGATGTCTGTGACCCAACAACATCAAAAGACTCTTGGTATCTTATTTTCTGGTACTCTTACAAGTGATACTATAACCTCTCTGCATTTGAATGGGGGGTGGGTCTTGATTTATCTGTAAATTATGCTGGAACAGTATAGAATAAATACATGGTTGGCGAAATGGCTGTAAGTCATCAAGGCTATGATGTATCAAACACGCCTCAAACAATCACTCTGCTGCCAGGTATATAGTAGATATGGATGGATAACTTGAAGGGTTTCTTCTCCTGACTTATTTTTCCATAGAGTTGAATAGAAAAATTTGTCAGGAGAAACAGCCCTTAAAGTGATCCATCCATAACTACTGCAAATCTGGCAGCAAAGTGATGGTTTGAGGCTTGTTTGATACCTCAGACCCTTGATGACTTACAGCCATTTCACCAACCATGTATTCCATACTGTTCCAGCATAATTTACAGCTAAATCTAGTACCACACGTTATCAGGCTTTGGTTATAAAAAACTGGTTGTTTTGCTAGCCGTATTGCTCATCAATTATGAATCAACAATGTACCTTTCTACTGTATAATGCAAAAGGTTGACAAAATCTCTGTTGGATCTGAACTTGAGTTGCACCTACTGCCTCCATAAATGGGTCATGTTACTGACCCCTTAAAATAAAGCGAGTTGGTATCAGGAGTGCGATATTAATTTGAAATAACAACCACAGATCTGCTATCGGCTAGACATGGCATTAATAAAAGTACTAATGTAGCCACATTTGAATATAACATTAGGCCATAATTCTACTTAATAGGCTGCTGCATGCACCCTCTTTAACTGATGGATGACTCTTCAGCAATGTGATGGGTCCACATTTACTGGGTATTTTGTTGCTTGTGTAGTAAATATGGAGATATGTTTAAAAAAAACACCAGCGCAGAGGCGCCATCAATCCTATTTGTTTTAAAGATGAAAGTGAAGATGAGGAATCCATTGACCTGTGATGCTCGCAAACATTGAGGTGGGAAACTCACCCAAAAATCACGTCAGACACCCTCCTTCAGTCCAGACCTCCAAATTCCGACCTTAATTGTTTTCAAGGCAGTGTAAAATAAAATATGTAGATATACACTACCTAATAAAAAAATATAGTTGGCTATATGGCGGGCCATCCACTTTTGAAACCCTCCCACTTTTTTAATGTCAGCAAGTCTCATTTGGCGCTGAGGAAAATTTTCTGAGCCAAGAAACAATTCAGACAGTTCATGTGAAGGCAGACAGTGTACGAAATGTGACTGGGTCATACAGCTATAGCTACATCCCTCATTTTCTATTTTGCATATGAATTTGATAATTAATTACATTTCCAAGTATGCCCAAAAGCAATCAATGTACCTTTCTCTATAATGACATGCTCACGCCAATAGGTTGTGCTAATAAACCAATAAATCAGTAACTGTAATCAATATTGATGGAATCATGCAATTATCCAAACTGTCAGAAGTCAAACAAGGCATGGCTAACTGCTTCAAAGTGTGTGCTGCTTTAATGTAAATCTAAGTTTTCTTTTGTTACATTTCTAACTATACATTTCACTATACATTTTAACAAGGACTCTGTGTGTTAGCTTAGCATGTGCAGCTGACTGTGCCTTCAAACCATTGTTACGTCATTGGTATTATCTTGTTAGCTAATAAACTTTCTTGCTTGGCATGGTAATTACTTGCCTTTATGCGTGAGTCAATAATTAATGTGAAATTAGGTGTTTGAATATGGACAATACGGTTGTTAAATCATTTTTCTCCTCGTTTAGTGATTCTGTCCCATTTTGTTCCACGATAGGCTAGCTTTCCAAGGTAACGAATAGGTTACCATAATGAAAACATCATTCATTGTACTTCATTGTTTGGTATTGTTTCACCAGCCTGCCACGCAAGCTAGACCTCAATGTATTTACTGGCTGAGTTGGAGTAATAAAGATAGACCAGCCCATTGACATAATATATCATGACATCACATTACAGTTGCTTATTAAAATGTTTGTGGCCACGTTTGTTTACACTTCTGAAATAATTGTGGCACACTTGATGAAGACAGATTGCAGAAACATTAAAAATGAGTATTTTAATTGTAGCTTCATTATTTTTAATCATCCAATTATTAAAATCCTGCTGTCAACATGAATGCTAAGAGAGTAAGTTCTATTTAAAATATAATCAAAATTTACTTCTGTAGAGAAACAAGAACAAACCATATGTGTACAACCCCCCCCCCCCCAAACAAGGAACAAATAAACAAACACATTTTACAGATTCCAAGTTGCAATCTGTACAATTCTGTTCCAAGTAGAGCTTCTTCACATAAACATACCCGTAGCTGTTAGTATCCTCAACAAAACTTTACAACGACGATAAAAAATATCCAGAAAACGTTGAGCCTCTTTCCTCAAACCTTCAGGGAAACTTTTCTGGGAACATGTCTTTAAAAAAACAACACTTTAGTAATGTCCTGGGAGTCATCTGTCAGCTGGGTGACTGCAGCCAGCCATGTTTATAGCACAATTTGAATTTATTTTCAATTTTTGTTATTATCGTCTCTATTATGGTTTCTTGCATTTAATTACATACTGTTGAATAACAAGGATGCTGGGCCAGGGTTTACTGCTTAAAATAAATTACATCTGCTTTTTTTTGCTAGTAGGCTTTTTTATTTCAAAAAGTACAATTCAAGGCATTGCTGTGTGCATGGTGAAAATCTGCAGAGAGACATCAAAAAGTTGTCTCTCTCAGTCAAGGGATATAACCCATAGGCAAAACCTAAAATTATCTTAAGTGCTGATCACACTTTATCGCTCAGAAGACAAAAACCAGACATGTTACTTTGTAGGACTTAGAGTCACTAAACGCCTAACTATATACTATTCCATAGAATAGAAAAACTACAGAATCAGATGAAATTTGAAGCATTCAAAATCCAAATTGAAATGCCCAAGGCAGTCAGTGGCTTTGCATAAAACAGCAGGAATATCGCACGGTGACAGAGGTCTATTCATGTTCCCTAAAAACAGCTTGGCAAGTCACAATACATATGTGTTTAGAGTCTTTTTCATTATTCACTAGAAAGATCAGAAGGCTGTTTGCAGCAAAGACTTGCAAATCTAAAATGTTTGAATTCATATATTTTTCACGACTGGGGATGGGGAAATAATTTTATGCACCCACTGTAAAACATAACTTTGTATTTTGCTAGCAAATTTGGGTCGAGCACTTGTGCAAGTTCAGCATTTCCACAAGTGCTTAAACCTAAACTTATATAGTGGTTCAGCAATTGCTCGTTTTAATGATGTTTACTAGTGCTTTTAGAAGACATGCATGAAGTATACATAATGCATGTGGTTTAAAATGTAGGCACATAAAGAGGCATATAATCTTATTCATTATGTATTTTCAAGCACCAATTATTTTGGTGTCATTAATATGTATTTTCAAGCACCAATTGTTTTGGTGTCATTAATGTGTATTTTCAAGCACCAATTGTTTTGGTGTCATTAATGTGTATTTTCAAGCACCAATTGTTTCAGTGAAAAAAAAGACAAAAGGACCCAGTCAACCTAATTGCAAATTTATCAGTTCCAATGTCATGGAATGTATCCAAGGCTTTTTCACTCTGTCACATGCCAATTCAAGATAGAGGACGATTTCTGGCTGAAGCCTTTGGCCAGCTTCACAATTGGTGATGATCACATTGTGTGTCGTAGTAAAACGCAGCATCATAGAGATTCATTGTTCATCTCTATGATGCTTATAATACAAGACTCAGAATTCAGCTTCCAGCCCAATATCAGAAATGTAATAAAGATGGACTTTTACCATCTGGGGAATATAATACCTTAACTAATATATTTTATATTATATATTTTTAATATTTTCATTTATATTTTAGGAATCAAACGATTTTACTCTATAATAACAGCTTTTTCCTTCCTTCACAAAACTATTACATATAAATGTGACAGAATGAAAATGGCTATCTTGCATGATTAAGATGGAGAAGCTTCATCACACAGTGAAAAATTTAAACCAGCCTGCCACCAATTAAATATGACAATGAATAATGAGGAATTAAATATGAAGAATGCCTCCCCCAGGAGTGCATTAAATTAAAATCTGAAAAACAACAAAAGTGGTAATGCAAAACTAGCCTGTTTTACATGTTCAAATATCATGGCTATTGTTTTCAGGGACATATATCTTCACAGATGAGTCTTTCTGTCACATACTAAAGGTTAAAGTAATTATTACAATTACCAAGGCTTACCGGTGGTGTTTTTGCAAATGAGCGCATTCATAATGGATTTCAGAATGGTAAAATTCTGGATAATCATGATAATTGAGTGAAAAGTGGAAAACCGAGTGTTTCTATGTATTAATGTTGGATAACATTGGGCATTATGACCAAAAAAGGGTCACATTAGCGTTTTGTGGAGAAAGTCATTAAAGGTGTTTTGAGTTTTGGGAAAGGTTCCATTTCAGAAGAGAGCAAGTTACAATGGAGATACAGTAACACAAAGTCAGCCGCTCAAGATGGATTCATCACATGTTTAATAGCACTTTTTTGGCACTTAAAATAACACTTAAATTTTTTATTTTTTTTTGTATATAATCTTTACAGCTCTGTTGTAGTTTACCTGTATTTTAGTTTATCAGTGTTAGTTTAAAATATTGATTTCACATCATAATGAATCATTATTTTGTATTCCTTCACATTTGCATTCTGCTTGGCAACTATTTATTTTTAATTCCCTAATTCTACTTTGGTGACTTCAGTTTTGTAGCGGTCTGATTTTTTTTTTTGGGGGGGGGGGGGCTACGATGTCAAATGCATTCTGAGACAGCGCACGTCAACATGTTCCACAGCTGTGAGGGTATTTAGATGCACATAAAGAAGGGGCAAGTTCATTAGTTTTCATCTTTTGATTTTGCCTGGCTTACAACTGTTTTTTACAGGCTTGTTGCGAGGAAAGGGCAGGAGCTAGCCGACACAGTATAATCAGACAGACTTGTGTCTAACTGAAGAAATGACAGAGTCAAATGCATGGCCTTGATTATGGGCTGGTACTATGACATGCTAATTAAAGTCAAAGGATTGTAATGGCCAAACTCAATAGCCTTTATATCTGGCCCATTGTCTACATGTGCACTGACATCACCAACCAGAAGAACGCTGTCAGAAATGAAACAATTGAGATGATTCAGTAAGATATGTTTACGGAGGGGGATAGCAGATACTCTTATATAGATACACCTATATAATTCCTGTCCCTTGTTTGCTATGAGTTTTGGAAAATACTTGATGTTTTTAGGCTTTTCTCTTTCCGGAGTCCCCCTCCACCGTGCCCAGTTCCACTTAAATGCTGGTGTGTTTAATCAGAGCTAGAATTTAATTGGCTTTCTTCCTGGCATAGCTAATGGATTCTAAATCTTTGATTAGACCTGACATGCATGCGCTACGTCTCCATTTGTTGTCTAAACAGAGCCTGACAAGTCAGTGGAGACTTTTACATAAAAACGCAGATTGAGGACTGTTCTGTATTGCCTCACCTCACAATATGCAAGGTAAACTGATCAGCAATAATGTAAAGTAATGCCAAACAGACATGGCAACTTCAAAATCCCATTGACGAAGACCATCTCACACCGACCAAAATCATATGATTTTGATCATCATTGACTACTGATTCATTTTTTACAGGAAAACAAATGGAGCCAATTAATTTGAATGTATAACTGTTTGACAGACAGGGACAAGACAAATTGTCAATTCTGCAAAATGAACCTCAGGTACAATTATTTAGTTGTGAGAATGTGACTTGCAACAGGTGCTGATGAGTAACCAACACATGGAAATGGACAGTTTGAACTTTATGTAATGTTTATCGTGGAATACAAATGCTGGACTCTATCTTTTTACATTGGCAGTGGCAATTTAAGCATGAAAATTATAGTGGGGCAAGCATAATATTCTACATTTTAGACAATCTGCTGGTGTTCTTATGCAGAGCAACTTACAATAAGTACACGCACACATACACACACAGTCAGTGATGAATACTGAGTTTTATTCAGTGATGAATACAATACATCACAAATGTTACACAGCCATAATAATAACTATACCCATGTCAAAATTTATAAAGTGTAATTTAAAGTTTTTTCCCCAATATGGCAGGGATAAAACCTACTGACATAATAATAATAATTACAGGTGTGAATCTTTCCCTCTCAGAAGATTCAGTATCTCAATACGTGGTCTATGATACAATATACGTATGAAAGATACACTAACACAAGCCCTGATTCGAATTTGATCCGATTCAGCTCCAATTCCATTCAGCTCCCGTTGAATTCAGTTCAGACGTGATCAAACGTAACTTAAAATGCGATGCAAAACAGAAACCAGAAGAATGCACATAAGTCACAGGTCTTAGACCCTCACACGCTGAACGAGCTATGAGGAGCTACGGTTTCTGCAATTCACACTTCAATCTTGAAAGATTTGTCAGGAAATTATAGTGCTGTTCCAGTATCACAGCAAACATCACACTGTGACCGTCTGGCTTGATGGATGAGGAAATGTGCTTGTAACTCTGGTTTCAGGTTAAAATCCCAAGGTAGGGAACTGTATACCCTTCAACCAAGTACTTAACCTTAATTGCCAGAGTAAATCTCCAGCTGTATTGATGGAGAGTACGTAAAAATGTAATTTCTGCAGGTAGCTCTGAATAAGTAATGATACACTTAAATGAATGCCACTGATAGAAACACTAACCACAAAAAGGCTAAAGTAGATGAACTGATAAGAGTGGAGTTTTCAGATTTGAATGTCACAAGATGATATTCGTGCCACATATTCCTATGTGAGGCGCTGAAATTAATGTGATATACAATATTTTAACAGCTTAACAAATTTAGCAATCATAAGCCTCATGATTCTATAAATAGCATTATCCCCTGTAATGCACCCTTAACATTGAGTCAGGCCAAGTTTTCAAACCTTAAAAATGGCATCTATGAAGAGGAGATAAAAGTAAATATTCTCTGTTACTGCTGTAAATATCCAAATTAGTTCAATACAGTGCTGTCTAATGCTGTCAGTCGAAAAAAACAGGAATCATAATGAAAAAATAGGCAGACACTGCAAAGATTAAAAAGACAGGATTTTATTTGATATTTATTTAAGATTACTTTTTCAACTTTAAAGGTTAGTACAATATCAAATAATTGGGCTACTTTATTACCAAACTGAAAAAAAATGCTTTCATCTTGTATTACATTAGGTAGGGCCAGTATTTGAATTCTAATCATGATTGCGTACTGTAGGGATTTGTCCTGAATGACTCTGTGGGTCGATCAATTTGGATCAATACTGTGAATAGCAGCTAACCCTGCTGAGCCCTGGAGTAATAAAAAAATTAAGGCTTTACAGAGAAGGGAATCGTATTAATATAGATGTTTTATTATGTTATCAGAAGAGTGTCGTGGGCCTCTTCCTTAAAGGGGTTTAATAATGTTGGGAAAGCCACACAAAAATAGAATTTGACACAGATGTGTGTAGTCTTTGTTTCCAGCAAGCATTCCAACAAGCACTGCATTAGAATATTCCTCTGTTACTCAAAAACTGCCATCATGATTGCACTGCTTTCTAATCTTTGAGGGTTGACTGAAGGAGAGTTGGGTGCTGTGAAGCCAACGTCCACACAAATAAGGCAAAAAAGTAGGTGCAAACCCTGGAACGGAAAATATTCCAGACCACTTCTGTCAACAGCAGGACATACTGGATAATGGCTAAAGCGAGGACAGGATTATTAATCGTCTTTTGTAATTATGCCTGTTCTGTTGAAGGCACTCTACTGTAACGGCATTGATAACATTGCTGAGACGTCTGTCTGACTTTGGCAGAGAGTACCTGTTGTTTCCGGAATGATACCCAGACAATAGTATCTACAGCAATGTCTGTGGAGCCGCACGGAAAAACCAAGTGCATAATTCAACTCTAAAATACATTGTGAGCACTTATATGACTGATATTGGCCAAAGGGGACGCAATTTGCCGACAGATGAAACTACACAAGCTATTTCACTGTGCTGTTAATCCACTTATGTACATAGCATCTGGAACAAATAGCAGATAATGGACCTATTAGCCGAATTAGTGGAAAAAGGACTTCTGTGAGTAATTAGTCCTGATTACAGCATTAAGATGCATGCCACTACATGCAAGTAATCATCTCAAAAAAGAGGCCTCAACAGAGTAACTAGTAAGAGGACTGAAAATGTATTTAAGATTAAGCATTCCAGATAATGGGTGTTTTCTTCTCATTGTATACGTACTCATGAGTGAATTTCTGAACATGTTTTGTGTAATTCCAATTTAGGGATACCAAAATCTCAGTTAATCTATATGAAACAGTTATCACACGGCCACGAAAGAGTACTGTGTTCGGGTTGCACACGTGTTGTGGTATTTGCATTGTTCTTTTCTGTTGACATCCATGTTGGTTTCCAAATGGACATAATTAGAGCAACACCAATATTATGGACTGGATATTCATTTGTTCGTCAAACTTTAATCAGGTGCGTGTGCCTCCCTTGTTTTGAGGGTAGCAACGCGGGGGATTCTTAGTATAAGTCTTCAGGTGAGCGCTAGAAAGGCATGCTGTTTGGCTGTACCTGTTGGGAAGGAGAGTGACTTGTTCCTGCTTTGGGGGGGGGGGTTTGTGGAAGCCTGGGGCAGCTGGTTGTGGCGTTGTATGTTTCTCTCAAGGCGGAGGTGCTTTGGAGTTAACCAGAAGCGTGGTCCCTTACTTACTCTGGATGTTTGCACAGTTTGCCCTCCTGCCATTGGAGTAGAGCTGTATATTTTTTTCATTGCTACAGTCATTGCCACCAGCAGACGATGCATGTAAACTTGTGGAAACGGTTGATGGTAATTGAATGGCTGCCATATTGGCATCTCCTTTCCCTTGTGTACCTGGCCAGGAGAAATCAACAATTTTTTGAGTGCAGAGACATCGATGACTCTTTCATCCTGTATGAATTAATTGTTGTATTATTCCAGCAACTTTTAATCCTGTATATCATTTGTACTTGTGTGCCAGTGGGATTGATGATGCTTTTGCCTATATGAACCTGTTCATCACATTAAGAGACAACTGGATATTGGTATTTCTTTGAGAACTTTTACCAATGAAATTAACTACTATCTTTGCTATGGTTAGCTTAACCCATTAGGATTCATCCTAACCCATTAGGATGCCTGATTGTTGGGTCATATTTATAAATTGGTGTTTTTTATTGACTTTAAATTGGAAATTTGAATACTGTCTCCTGTGTGGTAGGTTGGTATCTGGTGTATCCTCTCCAGTATCACAAACTTCCCTTTGTCAGGACTCTGTATTTTTGACTTGTTTATTTATTTTGATTATGTATTTATGTTTCTGATTATTTGTGGTTTCACTGTTCCTTGTTTTGTATTACTGTCATTCCCTGTCTTCGTCACACTTTTTGGGAGTCTGTGGGGATTTTGGTTTTCTCTGTATTTCCTCTGTCATGCGCTTCCTTCTTTACTAATAACTTCATTGTAAATAATACGAATTAACTAACAACCACTAACATCTTAGAATTAGGATCTACTAATGACAAACTTGTATATAATACTAATCTACTAACGCCATAGAATCAGGGTTTTCTACTAATGTACTAACTTACTAACGTCGTCTTCTTTCCTCACTGCAGCTGTCTCTCTTTCTGCCTGTTCTATCGCTAATTATCTTTCTTTGGTTCCTCTTAACTACAGCTGACTCTCGTTTCCACTTTCCTATCCCTTATTGTATGCACTTGTCTTATTGGAGTCCATGTCATGTTATCTCGATGTATCTGGTTCCAGTCCATGTCTTACGTTCTCCCTTGTTATTTTATTATCTGCTCTTCTCATTGTTTCATTACGTGCACCTGTCTGTCTTTTGCCCTTCCCGGTTCCTCACACCTGATCCTCATTGTTTCTTGTCTCCCTCAGTGTATTTATACTCTTTCAGTCCTTTGTTGTGAGTTTGTCACCGTTGTTTTTGCCTCCCCTCCTCTCCTCTCCGCATCACAATGTGTTATTGCAAGAAGTATCACTATTTGACAAGCTGACATATAGTGACATAGCTTTCAACTAATTATTGACATTGTAATTTTCAAATGTCATGGTGAATCACTGTTACAACACCACCGCAACGGTGAGCCTTCTATGTAGGTTTTTAATGTCAATTGTGCACTACAAACTACAGATTGTGTGATAACAATGGTATGTCATAGGTATGAATGGACATGCCGCTTCATGACAGGTATTATGTCATGGTAATGACACTGTCACTGTCAAATGTCAAGTGTTACCTATATAAAAATGTGTTACCTTCTACTAAAATAAATGCAATTGTTATTTTTCTCAGTTGAATACAAACCTAAAGCTTTCAATTAATAGTGAGTCGAACTTAAGGACAGACGCTTATTAAAAGTTAGACGCTTATAAAAATGTATATCCAGTATCTGGCTATTACCTGTATTACTGAAGCAATAATTACTAACTATTGCAGTAACTATTACTTTTGTTTATGTTATAGCTATCATTACACACACATACATACATACACACACAACACAGGCATACACAAATGGCACATAGGCACACATACTTATTTATCTCGTAAACACACGTTTAGGTTTGTACAAATATGTCCATAGATGATGGAGGGAAAGGACTGCCTGACATGTTAGGTCCAACCGCAAGCTCCCACAGCTTCAGCAAACGTTGAAGGATATATCTTTGTTATTGTTAGCGGTTTCCTGTTTGTTTCTGACTTGACTACTGCTGTGACACAGTGTGCATTCACAGAAAAGCAGAATCTGTCAAACCACAATCGCCTTAACTTTGACATACAAATAAATCAAGTGTAATTTTGTTCAATACAAATGTTACTTTGTTCATCCTGTCAGTAACTGACTTTTCAACAACTGTTCATGAATAAATTGCATTTCATTGTGAGTCAAATTTAAGGACAAATGTTTATGGAATTATGAGTGTCTTTGTCATAGACAGACCAATTTCACTTTTGATTGTGTTTCCTCACTCTTTGAGATGGCAAATGGAGCAGAAATTAATTCAAAAAGGAATTATCTTGACTCAAATATTGCTCCCGTGTCCTTAAATTTACTGGATCTATTCATACTCTTTTGTCCTGTGCGTGTTCTTAATGTACAACATGAATGTGTTTGTGTTTGAAATATATAATTTTAACTTTTTCACTCAAGCTAGTGACGAGTTGACACTCTGCAATATACACAGTGCTATGTATCTTGTACAGTTATATTGTGAAGTTACGAAAGGCTGATAGCACATCCTGTGGGAGAAACCATTTATCTGTTTTTTTGTCCACCAAAATAATTTTATGACATAAAATGCCTGTGAGTGTCAGAGGAAACATAAAAGCCATGATTCAATCAGAATTCTTTCTTAAGTTGGACTCATAATTAAATGCAAATATTTATTCTTTCTTCAAGAAAAATCGTAATACTTTGTACCATTATAATTTATTTTAATACTAAAGCATAACTGGGGGCAGGGGTTGTAAATTAGCCTTGGCGGCATATCTGTTTCTTGTCTTTAACTTGTAACAATGTGAAATTGCTTTGTCCCCGACAAATAAATGAATACATAAAAATAAATAAATGGTGAGGTAAAGCTAAGGACACTTGTTGTTTGGCCTAAAGTATATGGCACCACACCTAAGCTGTTGCACAATATGGAGCAAGACCTGCAAATGGATCAAGGTGGGGGGTCCGCTGCTGTCAACAATTGGTGCCAGCTGTGTGTGTTGACAGAAAGATTAAGGATACTAATTCTCCCCCATCTGACCAAGGCCCTCTGACTTAATTTACACTTGGCAGTAGGCATGAGCTCAGTAACGGTTTCTCCGGCGAGCAGACAGATGGTATCGATCTACCACCTGCTGCTCTCCCTGCTTCCTTCTAATGCTTTGAAAGGGGAATTTAGAGGACCTTCTCAAGCAATCTATCAAACGTCATATTCACATTAAAACCATAAAATAGATAAAAATGAATCTAGACGATGGCACTCAGTAGAGTGCATACCTCTGCCAACTCTATGCAATTGTCAAGATATGCCAGTTCCACATGTCAGATATTGACCCCAAGTTAATCATTTCTTCCATGCCCTTCACACCAGGAGAAACACATTTGCATGACTATCTCAAATCGGGCATGTGATATCCCTGTTTAAATTATAGCTACTTTTAAGTATTTTAGTCGGTTATTTCAACTCCATGTGGCCAATTTGTTCAGCGTCCGGAATAGAGTTCTCCAGCACCCCTTGCTGATGGACACACAATGTTTATGAGAAGCCACGCCCACTACCACACCCCCTTTGGCAATCGGTGTAAAAAGTTAGTCAATTCCTCTTTCCCCATGACCAACCATACCACAAGGTTTTGTGGTCTTGCTTAAATCCTTTCGGAAGTTACATGCCTTTTTGTGACCACACTTTTTGTGAGCCACACCCACCACCATGGCCCCCAATTGGTGTGAAAAGTTAATCATTCCTTGCCCCATGACCAAGCTTTCCACAAAGTTTCATGCATATCTGTTCATAACTTTTGGAAATATTCTGCTAACAAACAGACAGACTAGCAAACAGATGAAATGGGGCGAAAATAACCCCTGTCAACTCTGTTGGCGGAGCAGGAGGTAATACATGAAGTGAAAAACAGCTGTTGTGTGTGATGAGGTAGAATAGCATATCTAATATTTTCAACAACAAAAAAAGAAATTTGTATTTTGCTTTACTGACTTTAACCAACATTACAAAGGGTGACTTTGTACATTAGAATTGTATGTATTCCTTTTAAAGGTATGAACACAGTTCTCATATAAGATCTGTAGCCATGGTTTGTTTCAGCTGGGTCAGCCGCCACTTATTGACATGAAACAGCCATGATGGGGAAAGCAAGTATTCATGGAAGAAAACACCAGGTAGCCATTTAAAGATTGCTCTTATTGCTTTTTAGTCTCTGACATTTGAAAGCAATCTAAACTGTTTATAGCAGTTATTTATGATGCAAAAGAATCAGATATTGACAATATTCTGTAAAACAAGCAGTCAATACTCTTTTCTGCATACTCCTTGATGCAGTACACCATGGCAAACAAAGAGTAGGCCGACTTGTATTATATGAACCAGGCAAAATTACTCAATTGTTATGCTATTTGCCATGGTTGAATTAATTATTCACGGGTTTCCTTTAAAGTAGACCCAGGCATGCTCTAAAGGAGCATTTGACTTGTAAGAACGCATTAATTAATTTCAAGCCATCAGACCAGAATAATTCAGATGCCGTTTTCGTCAAGCGAAGCCTTGATTCCCAATGGCTCAATCGAAGTGCAGCGGGCCTGGTAAAGTAGTTCGTTGTCAAACCCGAGAGGAAAATTGCCTTCTTGTCAGCATTGTTTAATGTTAGATCGTAAATCTGTAAGCTCTTAGGAAGGGAGCGGCACCCTGTTGAGAAGTGAGGAATGGATTCACCTCACAAATGGCCTACTTTCCCTCACTTTCAGAGTTAATGTGAACCATGCAAATATAATGACTTGACAGCTCAAGTGAAGGCTGGCAGTCCTCTACAATAGCTTAGTAATGTGATTGGTTGTATTAAAATGGCATACGTGTTAGTTTAAATTTTTTTTAAAGAAAAAATATATAATAAAAAAATTCCATTTTATGTATTTATTTACTTATTGCTACTGTGAGGCTTTGGCCTGTAAGCCAGTCACTATTTTACATGACGACAATATGTTACATGACACAATATTTACATGACGACTGTCAGAGGAGTGGCTTTTCTCTTCAAGATGACCACTGGTAGCCTGTAAAGTGCCTGGCACATTTATTTTGGAGGAACCACTGTAGTGTTCCTCCCAATCAGGAACCCTGGCTGATTTAAACCCTATACCCCTGTGGGAGGATGCCAGCCGTGTCTCACCCCGAGCAGGTTCCCGGTTATAATCAGTTACTGACATAGTCCAGGGTCAAACCCCCGCTCACTCAACCAGGCTCAAGCGATCACAATTCCATCTCAGTTGCTCTGCCGTGTTCTGTAGTTTTCTTGCTCTTTCTATTGCTTTTGTGGGACAGATTTATCACACAAAATCGCACACCGTGCCAATTTATCGCAAGTATTTCTTTTTCTGTCATCATCACCAGCAGCCTGCACCCAGTTTCATTCCCACTGGACCCTTTAATTGCCTTATGTTCTGTTGCTATTAATCTTAAAAGACTGTTGGGTAAATATCACAGACCTCAACATTCAGCTTCGTTGAAATTTATACGCATGGCATTTTTCCATACAGTGCAGTCCGTAAGTATTCGGGCAGTGACACAATTTGTGTTGTTTTGGCTCTGTACTCCAGCACATTGGTCTTGAAATGTAACAGTGACTATGAGATTAAAGTGCAGACTTTAACTTGAGGGTTTTCACATCCATATCGGGTGAACCGTGTAGCAATTGCAACCCTTTTTATACATAGTACTGCCCATTTTAGGGGATGAAAAGTAATTGGACAAATTAACATAAACTTAAATAAAGATAATATTTGGTTGCATATCCTTTGCATGCCATGACTTTCTGATGTCTGTGACCCAACATCATCGATAGACTCTTGATAACTTATTTTAAGGTACTCTTACAATAAAAGCAATTTTAATGTGCAGTATTTATGCAATTACATAATGTTACAGTCTAAAGCAATGCACAATTGAAATGGCAGTAGGCCTATATAATTAGCTGTTTTGGAAAGACCTAACTCAAAATAATGTTTCTATCCACATGGAAGTCTGCCAGGTCCAATAATCCAAAATGTTGGCTTCATATTGCCAAAATTAACCAGTGCCAATGTGCCAGAATTAATAGCAGCACAAGCCTGGAACACGACAATCTACACACAGATGGCAGCCTAACATTTGAATCTCTGGAGGTACAGCTGACTATTGAATTTCAACAGCAGTTTGTTAATGTGACTAAGATGTGTTTTCATGGTATCAAGTTTCCTCATGCCCACTCTTTGCAGGAAGTTTAGATATCCTTTTTTTCTGTTTTCTACATTTCCAGACATCAATTAAACATAGAGTTGATGTTTAATTGAAGGAGAACAGCTTAATGGTGCAGTAGTTGTGATCCACATTTAAGAGGCGAAAGTGAATTGCAAATCTTCAGGCCTACCTTGATGCCCTTCTTACATTAGCATTAAGTATACATTTTAAAATTATCCTTTGCCCGTTTAATAAATATATTTCTCCTACAGAACGCCAGAACTACTGAAGTTTACTACAGAACTACTGTGGAACACCCTATCAAAATCAGAAGAAGATGAAAAAGCTAAACAAGCTAAATAATCCACCTTGCCCCTTGGGATTTTTAGGAATTTGGAATATTGAGCTTTCTTGGCAAAACAGGGACTAAGAATTATGACATGAGTTGGATGTGTCTGGCAAATGCTGTCCTTCCTAAAATAGAAAACTCATTAGATGTCTGCTATTTTTCAATACGTTTTTTTGATACGCCAGACCCCTCTATGAAGTAGTGAGCTGTGTGGATTCATGAAGATTAATACGCTGAGATTGTCGGCCTGGGGTGGCACAGTGGTGAAGTAGGTAGCGCCGTCACCTCACAGCAAGAATGGTAAATGGTAAATGGACTGCACTTATATAGCGCCTTTATCCAAAGCGCTTTACAATGGCCTCTCACTCACCCGTTCACACACACATTCACACACCAACGGCGGCAGCTGCCATGCAAGGTGCTAGCCTGCTCATTGGGGGCAATTTGGGGTTCAGTGTCTTGTCCAAGGACACTTCGACATGAGGACAGGAGGAGCCGGGGATCAAACCGCCAACCCTGCGATCAGCGGACGACCCGCTCTACCTCCTGAGCCACAGCCGCCCCGAAGGGCCTTTCTCTGCGGAGTTTGCATGTACTCTGGTTTCCTCCCACAGTCCAAAGACATGCAGGTTAGGTGAATTGGAGATTCTAAATTGCCCATAGGTGTGAGTGTGTGAGTGAATGGTGTGTGTGCCCTGTGATGTATTGCCAACTTGTCCAGGGTGTATTCCTGCCTCTCGCCCAATGCATGCTGGGATAGGCTCCAGCCCCGCGCGGCCCTGACCAGGAATAAGCGGGTTAGATTATGGATGGATGGATGGATTGTCGGACCGAATGGCGCCATCACATGTGATAATATCTCAGCACTATCCTCCACAGGAATACATACCATAAGGAAGAAGTGGGTCACCAGCACATGTATTTTCTTTATCCCTTTTTATTTGTTCTCCCAATTCCTCCCACAAAATTATATTATGGTAATTTAAAAAGATACTAACAGAGCTTAGCAAATAGATTCTACCTGGTCCAGGCACTCTCAACTGACTCATTGGCTGTAATATTGATATTCTAATATGCAACCATATTACTCTGAGGAAGAGTTGCTCTACTGTTAATGTGCAGTAACATCTACATAATTGATTGATCGACCGCTTATTTAACTAGCCATTGAGAAGCAGCTGCAGGTGAGTCGATGAGATGAAGCCAAGACGGCTTTTTTCTCCAAGTAGAGTAAATTCAAATGTGTATTTAAGCACCTGACCTATACCTTTATAGTGAAAACCTTAGCTACTTGCTGCTTTTATTGATGTATTTACTTATTTAATATTTTTGTAGGTATGCTGCTTTAATGCTTCATGATGTGTGAAATCAAAGCCCACAGAAAGGCTTTAATTAGTTGTCTCCTCCCACGTTTCCATTCTGAAGTTGATCCAAATTTCATCATTGAGCTACATTACTCAATCTTTTTAGAATTTGATTTCATGCATGCTGGTTTTAATTAGTTAAAGGACAGGGCTACCTGTTTTGCATTTAAAACTCATGTTTATATATCAATGTGTGGCATTTCCGAACACAAATTAGGCATGCAGTAGTCAGCATGTTCATCTAATCCCCAATGGTATTGAAACAAAGTCTCATAAAAACATGTCTAGTTTGTATCGTCAAAGTCTTGAAAAAGTGACATTAAAATGGGTCCTTATGCGGTTTATTGTACTGCCTGTCTTCTCGGCAGGAAACAGACAATCTCACTTGGTGTATGCGAGTGATTGCATACTGTGCATCATATGAAAATATTCAGTATTATTTCAAATGAACGTCCATGGCATGTTTCTCCCTAATAAGAACAACAATCAAGCCAAATTATATGCTCGTGAAATTGCATACTTGTGTTCAGCGGTGAGTAAGCAAATGACTAAAGTAATGTCGATTCTGAAGCCCTTTGAACAGAAATTACTGCTTTACAAATAACGTAAAGCAATAAGCCAAGAGCTGTCAGCGTTTCCTAAGTATGAATGTTGCTGTAACCCTGGGGTGACTCACTTATTTTAATCAACTAAATAGTGCA
The DNA here is from genome assembly GCA_022702515.1 of Ilyophis sp. 1 JC-2022. Classification (NCBI taxonomy): domain Eukaryota; kingdom Metazoa; phylum Chordata; class Actinopteri; order Anguilliformes; family Synaphobranchidae; genus Ilyophis; species Ilyophis sp. 1 JC-2022. The sequence continues at coordinate 25,976,322 of CM040395.1, read as the reverse complement.
GCCTGACTGCCTCTGACAAGACCCTTGTAGTTTCAAGGCATTTTGTGTCCTGAGAAATTTATATTGTGCCATAATCCTTCACATAATAAGATGGAATACTCTCAAGTCCTCCCGTTTACCCCTGCGAATAAGTCTGCCGCTGGATGGATTTAACGGATTTAATAACATATTTCCCTTAACAGCGTATGCGTTTCACCACATGCGTATGAGTGTCGCAGGTGACACAACAAGGCAATACAGTGCATCCAGACTCAGTTTGTCTCCAAATAAAAGTGCACAGAAGGCTTATTTAGTCTTTTTATTCCACCCATTCTGGACAAAGTAACATTCCGAGATCTTTTTAAAAAATATGCATTTTGGTTCTGGAAATGTAATTATTTACTTACTATAAGTTAATGCACACATCTTACTTGGCTCACATTCGTATATCATGGTATCCAGAATATATGAGAGGCTCATGCACAAGAATTGGACACATTGTAGCAATGGCGGTACTAGGCTTGCGACTCAGACCGTGCGGGTTTAATGCCGAATGGGGCACTGCCGTTGTTGAGCAGGGCACTTAATATAATTTACTTCATCAAAATGCACGATGGGTGATATACAAAAAGTGTTTACACTAGTTACTCTAGATAAAGGTCTCTGCTTAGCAAATAAACAATGTAACGATACAGGCTGAGTGATGGCCATCAGAGCTGACAGCCGACGGTGCCTGACATTCAGCGTGTTCCTTCCAGAAGGCTGCAGCTGTCTGCAGCTGCGATGGTTTCCCTTCCCCTGCAAGCGCTGGGTGACTAAATTTAGCACTGGCTGCTTCTGTGGGCGCAAATTAGTCCCGGTGTCTTCCGAGGCCCGCACCCCAGGGTTCTCTTCGGAAACAGAGGCCCACATCGGGCACAGCTGAGCTTCAATGACAGTGTGATAACAAACAGGAGAGAAGCGTATCCCCGAGCAGGGGATTCAACGTGTTTTCAATGAAGTCGGTAGGGCCCCTTTTCTACATCAGAACTATTCAAGTTGTGAACCTGGAGGGTCTTGGGCAGGTTTTTCAGATTTCTTCAAGCACTATTGCTCTCAGAACAGGGAAGAGAAACACAAATTGTTCATCTGATCAAATATTCAGATACGGCGGGTGAGACCCTGGCTTCGACGAAAGGCTGAAGACACTGTGTGCAGCCAGGCTTGAGGCTGAGCTGCCGTCTTCCACAGAATGAAGTTTAGTTCTTAGGATCTACATTCAATCCACATTTGTCCTTGACTCCGACTGAAGAAATAATGACTTGCTTTGAAAAAGTAATACTTTTATTTATTTTTTTATTACGGAGCTCGCCAAATTTCGCTAGTGAAGAAAAACTAATTAATAGCGAGATTAATAGTGACAGATTAATAGTGAGTCAAAGATAAGTACAAACTTTTCTCTGAGACCTTTTGCAGGCTTCATAATAGAGGTTCGTCATAGGAAATATACAGTACTTCACCAATCCGAAAATGAGCTTGTCCTTCTCTAAGGAAAACCTTAATCTTGAATGTTCTTGTTTCTTCTCTGATATTTTGCATCGGTCTATGTCCTCTTCTATTCTCCTTGATAATAATTCAGCCCATATTTGTGAAGGCTGTACGGTGACATTCTCTCATATCTAGTGAGAGCAATTTACATCAATGGCAGGGTTATTTTATTGAGAGCAAGTTGTTATTGACATAAATAAATCAAATCATGCCCTCAAAATATTAGGCACCTAATATTTTTTATATTATACATCTTCATTTTTATATTGACACATTATCACGCTGAGAGCTGTTGAAGAATGCAGTGATTCCATGTGAGTTGAAGCCAAAAAAGAGCCAGAATCATTGCCCGTTGCAGATTAGGTACCAATAAACACATCTTCAAGAAATTATTAAAACGGGGTATTGCTTCTGATTTTTTCCCCTTGAGGTTTTGCTACGAGCTGAAGAACAATTATCTGAAAATAATTTGCACGTTGGACATTCATGCAATCATTTAGATCTTCTTAGATTACATTTGAGTGTGTCTTGGGCATTGCCAACTAAACTACTGATCAACTGCTTGGTTGCATTTAATGGAGAAAATTGCTTTGTAAATTGATTTTGGCATCAATATTGCAGTCTCAAATGTGCAGACCGCTCCTCGCACAAAATGGCTACAGCACATTGAGGCACAAAATGGCTACAGCAATTAGCAACATGCCTGTGCAGGCCTTTTCAATTTCTGACTCTTGAAAACAGTACTAGTGGTTGGAAGTATTTCCATTTTGGGGCTTGTGCTTTCTCATTTATGTGTCACAAAGCAGTACTATACTGAGAAAAGGGCGCTGACCGGAACAAAAGTGATTTTCTTATCAACAATTCATGAGAGTATGCGCTGCGTCTATGTAAGTTCTCTCCCCTCAAAAATAAGCATGCATTTTTAAAAACACTGGGAAGCAAATTCCCCCCAACATTCTAGCCAACACTGTAAAACATAAATGCAATTTATTTTACTAAATTAAGTTGTTACGTGCGTCTGTCTCTCCCTTGCTGTGCTGTTTGTCTGTCTTGTGTTTCCCCTTCCAGAGTTAATTGATTGAATCCTGATAGATTGATTGGAGTCACCTGGACCTACGCCTATAAAAGACTGGCTTGCCCGGGACTCTAGAGTTGCAGTTTTTGTTTAGTACCAGTGCTTCCGAGTCCGATGTTTTTCTCCCTTCACAGCCTACGACCCTGTGTGTTTGCTGGACCATGGTTTTTTCATTTCTTTTTCTTCTACTGACATTTTTACTTTTATACACACACAGACGCATATACACATATAACCTACTTGCATTCACTTAAATATGTGCTTGTATTTTCATTTACAAACACAGTTTAGTGAGTTTGGCAATCTTAAATTAGTATTTAACATGCTGATCTGTTTTGTAAAATATATCACTTGATTTTATTTTCATGAAAATTTAAAGAGCAGTGTACATCAGATGTATAACAACATCTGCTAATGAGCATGATGACTATAAGATCAAGAGGGTTTTAAGGTACGTGGTTGAAAAATATTCATCCATAATTAATTCAGTGATTATTTTGAATGATTAACCCGCTGAGTGTAGTGTTATGAGAAAAGTGTGTTCCCTGGAGAAGTATCCATCAAAGTGATGGGGAGACTACATATTGTATGTGGGTATGCCACGTATTTTAGGATTCCAAACTCGCTGATTTACTGAAATCAGTAATGCAGCTAATAGATTCTAAGGCGCCAACTTTCTGTCTATGTGGCTTCGCCCCGAGGATCGGGGGTTCGATCCCGCTCCTGCCAGATCCGAGTATGGCCGGTGCCTTGAGGGAGTGGCAATTGGCGGCTGCTCCCGGGGTGGAGGGAGGGACTCGGAGGGAATCGTTGCACATAAGACAGCCCTGGGCGAGCTGGAATCACAGTGAGGAGCTCGAGGAGTCGTGCCCTGAAGCGGACGTGGTGCCCTCTTTCCTGCTCCTGGATGAAGGGGTTGTAGCGGTTGCTACACGAGGGGGACATTTAATTGTATAGGGTCCGATTGGCTACCAAATTGGGAGAAAAGGGGAAAATTCAGGAATCTTTTTTTATTGTTTTTTTAAATAAAGCAATACAAAATGCATCCATATATACAGTGTCCAACACAATTATTGACACCCCTGGTAAAGATTAAACTCTTAGCTTAAACTCACACTGAAAGAAATCCAACCTTTAATTGAATGACATTTATTCTGAGAAAAAAAAATCCCTCATCAAGAAATAATTATTTTTAACACAACCACATGTGCCACAATTATTGGCACCTCTAGAAATTCTTATGAACAAAATGTAACTGAAGCATTTTTTCCATTTATATTTTACTTTTTAAAGTTGATCAGAGTGTTTCGGAACTTTAAAGCAGTAATCCATGACTTCCTGTTTCACTGGAGTATAATCATGAGGTGACACAGAGGCCATATTCCCTTATTCATACATCAACATGGGAAAGATAAGAGAACACACAAATCAAATGAGGGAAAAGTGTGTTGAGCTTCATAAGTCAGGGAATGGCTATAAAAAAATAGCTACTCACCTGAAAATGCCCATATGTACAGTTAGGGCAATATTTAAAAAGTTCAAATCAACTGGAACTGTTACAAACTTGCCTGGATGAGGACCCAAGTTTATTTTGCCCCCACACACAATGACGAGGATGGTAAAGAGAGACAAAAAAAACCTCCAAGAATCACTGTTGTAGAATTACAGAGGACAGTAACATCTTGGGGTCATGAAGTCTCCAAAACTACCATTAGACGTCACCTCCATGCCAACAAATTATTTGGAAGGCATGAAAGAAAAAAGCCTTTCCTGTCATTTTACCACAAACGTAAGCGCCTGGAGTTTACTACACGCTACTGGGACTTTACACTTTTCAGCAACTAACACTCAAGGTGGGTTTGGTGTAAAAAGAAGGATGGCTATACCGAAAATAACCTGATCCCCACTGTTAAGTATGGTGGAGGTTCCGTGATGTTGTGGGGCTGTTTTTCCACCAAAGGCCCTGGGAACCTTGTTCGGGTACATGACATCATGAACTCATAAAACTAAAACTGGGTCATCATTGGATCTTCCAGCAGGACAATTATCCAAAACATACGTCCAAATCAACACAAAAATGGTTAACTGAACATAAAATCTCAGTCCCCTGACCTAAACTCCATTGAAAACTTGTGGGCTGAGCTGAAGAGGAGAGTACACAAGAGAGAACCTAGGACTCTGGATGATCTGGAGAGATTCTGTAACGAGGAATGGTCTCACATTCCTTGCTTTGTATTCTCCAACCTTATTAGATGTTACGGGAGAAGACTTTTGTTTTATTGACAAAAAGAGGTTGTACAAAGTATTAAATACAGGGGTGCCAATAATTGTTAATGATTTATTATAACCCTTTTTACTCATCTTTACCAGGGGTGCCAATAATTGTGGAGGGCACTGTATGTGACTGCTTAATGCATTTAGTGAATTAATTTACGCTTCTTTCCACTGTGGTAGAGTAAAACCCACATTCATTAACACTGTTCAGGTTATTATGAAGTGCTGAGGTTAGTTGATAATAGAGCTTCAGTAGCCTGCAAAGTACATTACTGTCGATGGATACAAATTTGTTTTCTGAATTTGGTTTTCAAATTAAATTAACTTGTTTTACCATAACAAACCATTTCATGAAACGAGAAAGGAAGATTAATCTAAATGCACTAGGGGATAAAAAGCCATCATTGCAATCTACATAAAAATGTATGTGCAGCACGGAAGGTGTCTTTATCCACGGGTGGACAACAGCACGTTCATTTTCAGAATGTAAGCCTATAGTTCACTCTTCATATTTTAGCAAAAACCATACTGTCCATCAATTACCATGCAGCTCAGTTCTGACCACAAACAGAGATATTTATAAATGCAACATGTCAGTTCCAGGAATGAATGAGTACGGATAAATGTTGTTGAGCATTTTTAGCATATGTTCAGCAGCGATCAAGCTGTCCAGTGAATAGGAACAGAATACCTAAACTGGATTTTGCCAATGGCAAGAAAAAAGTCCGTTTATAAATAAACATTGGCTGTCAGGTCGTGTTGGCTGTGTATGCATTCCACTCACAGTATACAGTATGGAAATCCAGGGGACATAAAGTAAAAGTCCTCCCATGTGTTTCTGTAACCCACAGACTCTGAGCCAGCTGATTTCACAAATTATTTTCACTAACTATATGGACCTCCTCACTGAAGAATTATGTTAATTAGCAAATCCAGGTGGAGCAAAATACTGAGGTGGACTTTTACTTTCTGTCCCCTGGATTTTCAACTCTGGTATCCACTCTTACCCAGCTGTGCTGGGTTTGCTCAAATAGCTTATGGCAAGCACTTCAGTGGTTGGGATGTGGGAAAGGCTTTTAATGGTAACAGCTTAATATGTATAACATACTTGACTAGTGGTATGGATCTCTGATTTAAATTTTTTCTTATTGGCTTTGTGTTGATTTTGTGTGCTGTGCATGTCAGTAAACCACTCTACCCTCTTTCCTTTTTTTATTTTGCAAGGAAGCATTTCCTGTTGCATTCTGGGGAGGGTAGTTTACAGAAGAGCTCCTTACACTAAGGCCTGAACTAAATGAATATGTATCCATAACTTTAACGAACCATGGAATGCAAGGCCTGCTTTTTTAATGAACAAACAAGTTAATCAATCCACTCATATAACTAAAACAGAACTGAAGCCTCCAATTAAAAACTCCACTTCCCTTGATGCATCACATGACTCATTTACAGTAGTCATATTGCACATATGTAATTAAGCAATGTCTGGCTTACAGATTGGCTTTATTGTGCTTATTACCTTTCCTGATTCAGCACAAAAAAATGCTATTAAATCGGTTTGCATGAAAGGGTAGCAGCTGATTGGAATAATATAATGCGGAAACACACAGGATAGGGAAAGTGAGCTGGCTCAGGGTTTTCACGCTGAAAAACTTGCTCTGTGGTGTGACAGCTCAAAGAAACTCCAAGAACAGTGAGGTGCAGACAGCACACTTTAGCAGCAAGGCAATGGCCCTTCTAGCAGAGATGTCACATTGAATGTTCCAAGAACCTTCAAGTACAATGGTAGCAGTAGGAAACTGGGAGTGTAACTAAGATTCTGCAATTTGCTCAAATCTAATCCCAAGAGGGGAAGTTTTCTCCAAGTGCTTTTGTACCTTTCGGCAAGGTACTTGATAAATGTCAAGATGATCAAGAGATCCTATTTAAGTGTGTGATCTATATAAGTTCCATATATTTTGCCCAAGGGCTGTAATTCCTACTCGGATCACTCGATATGGATGCAAATACCCTGAAATTAAAGCTGACAATCTTTAACCTCATCTTCATTGTTTTTAAATCGAATGTGTTGGAGTACAGAGCCAAAACAACAAAAATGGTGTCACTGTCCCAATACCTTTGCATTTAACTACACTGCCTGGCCAAAAAGTCACTGTTGCACCCGTCATGCACAGTGCCCACTGTACAAGCCTCTGGAGGCAGTGTTATGATCTGGGGTTGCTTCAATTGGTCAGGTCTAGGCTCAGCAATGGTATGCAGCAATAAAAATGAAGTCAGCTGAGTACCTGAATGTACTGAATGACCAGGTTATCCCATCAATGGGCGTATTCCAGGATGACAATGCCAAGATTCATCAGGCTCAAATTGTGAAAGAGTGGTTCAGGGAGCATGAGGAATCATTTTCACACATGAATTGGTCACCAGAGTCCTGACCTTAACTCCATTGAAAGTCTTTGGGATGTGCTGGAGAAGACTTTACGGAGTGGTTCGACTCTCCCAAGATCTTGGCCAAAAATGTATGCAATTCATCGCCGCAGTAGAACAGCGGTAAAAGCGCAGACTTTCAGTTGTGCAGTTGCTGCCAGATCCAAGCATTGCCGGTGCCCTGTGGGAGCAGCAATTGGTGGCTGCTTCCGGGTGGGGGGAGGGGCTGGGAGAGAATCGCTGCGCATAGAACGGCCCTGGGCGAGTTGGAATCACGGTCAGGAACCCTGGGACTCGGAGAAGTCGCGCCCTGAAGAGGACGTGGCGATTTCCGTCCTACTGCCGGCTGACAACCTAGGTAGCCAAATTGGCTTGGCCCGACAGCGGCCCGAATCCAGCATGCCATAAGAATCATTCGGCCAAAATCTGGATGCCGGACTCATGCCAGACTTGTGATGAATGACGCGCCAGAATCAGTCTCGTACCGGTACGATTCCGGAGGCTAACACTAAGCCGACATTGCCAGCTTTGGGCCGCAATCACCTCAACATGCCGAGCAGTAACCAGAATCGGCTAGATTCACGTTTGCCAGATCTGGGTGAAACGCCTCAAACCAGAATCAGCCCGAGCATCTTAGAATCAGGCGACTCTGCCGAAGGTAGGCCGGAATCAGCCCAAAGAACTGTCGCCGTAGCCGACACTCAGCCGACTGTGCCGACACTCAGCCGGAATCGGCACAGGTCCGTAGGCTACCTGGGAGGGTTGTGCAACGGTGATTCTCCAGCAGTTGCTACAAGGGGGGAATTGAATTAGAATAGCAGTTCAATTGGCTACCAAAATGGGGAGAAAAAATAAAAAAGATTAATTTATGCAACTCTGGATGGAAATAAATGTTGTGATGTTGCATAAGGTTGTTGAAACAATGCCATATGAATGTGCGCCATAAACAAAGCTAAAGGCGGACCAACTAAATATTAGAGTGGGACTTTTTTTTGGTCAGGCAGTGTATATACAGTGAGCACCATTAATCATTGGACGGTGACACATTTTTTGTTATTTTGGTTCTGTACTCTAGCACTTTGAGTTTGAAAGGATACAATGAAATTTAAGTGCAGCCTATCAGCTTTGATTTGAGGGTATTTTCATCCATATCGGATGAACCGTTTAGAAATTAGTACTTTTTTTTTATTTTTTAAATTGTACATAGTCTCCCCCATTTTCGGGCATCAAAAAATATTGGACAGTTTCACATAATGTAGAATAAAGTAATCATTTTTTAATATTTTGTCGCATATCCTTTGCATGCCATGACTTCCTCAAGACTCTTGATATCTTATTTTCTGGTACCATTAAAAACATCATCAAACCAATCAGCTAGCTAGCCAATACATTTTGAAAAGATATTTAAAAATTAAAAGCTCACTAAGTGACTTACACTTTAGGCTAGCAATTACGTTAGCTCTATCCTACCTAGTGCTAGCTAGGTTCTAGCGTAGCCTCACTTATAATGTTAACTAAGTCAGCTAACGTTACTTATTACCTACACTACTTAACGTTAGATAGCTATCTGACAAACTGGTAATTTTTACTTAGGAAGTATAGGGGTAGACTATTTCACAAAACAGGTTTATGTACAGATATGAATAGCTGCTACTTTATGAGGAAGATGTGCTTTGTCTGACCTTCGGACCTTTCGGTTCCGGATTTAACTCCGTGTAGTTATCCAGCAGACTCAGTAACATTACCGTTAGTGCTGCTTTGTGATAAACCCCCAGGGATGCAGAAGCGGAATTAATGTTACTAGCAATAATGTTATCTAGCGGATCTCATCGTATCCAGCTCCAAGTTTTGTTAGTGAGAGATGGTGACCGTAGCTTCGCAAGCTGCTTTCTGACTGATATCCAGTGCCTGACATGATCTCGCTGGACTCCAAGACAGATTTCGAGAGGAGATCAACCGCTGTGCTTTGCAAGCTGTGGTTTGTGTAACATTAGCATGCTGCGCTGCGATAGACCTGTCTTGTTTTGACAGGCAGTCGACATGTAAGTGAACGTCATTTACCAGTAATTTTCATTTGTTTTTGACAGTACAAGTGTTTTCAAAGTTGTCGTCCACAAATAACTGGGCATCATACCAAGTTTTTGCATCCATATCCCCACATACATCAAAGGAAATGTTGAATGTATCAACTATTTAAAGATTTATTTGATTTCTAATCCGTTAATTATTCTAATTACTCATAATAGAACTTTTAATACAATTTAAAAGTTTTCACATCGTGATTTCCAACTGCAATGAGGCAAAGTACCCGGATGACCATGCATATACAAGCATATAAAGCACGGCTGTCACCCAATGAGAATCAAATATTTATCCAAGCCATGGTATATAATACAGCTCTGGAAATAATTAAAAAACCACTGCAAAATTATCAGTTGTCTCTTTGTTATTTTGGTTCTGTACTCTAGCACTTTGAGTTTGAAAGGATACAATGACAATGAGGTTGAAGTGCAGACTATATCGGATGGACCATTTATAAATTATATAACCTTTTGTACATAGTTCCCCCCCCCCATTTTTGGGCATCAAAAAATATTGGACATGGTTATGTACAAAAGGTCCTATAATTTCTAAATGGTTCGTTCAATATTGATGAAGATGACATATTGACATCAAATGAAATGAAAAGCTGACAGTCTGCATTTTAACGTCATTGTCATTGTATCCTTTCAAACTCAAAGTGCTAGAGTACAGAACCAAAATAACAATGAGATAATAAATAATTTAGCAGTCTCTTAATTTTTTCCAGAGCTGTATATTTATCTATACAACAATGAGATCCAAACAAGTAACGCGACTGGCCGAGACGCATTCCACCAGTGCTGGTAGGCTATTTAGCATAACTGCACTGCCAGTGCATAGACGTGTTCTATAGAGCATTGCCTAGGAAGCATAAACAACAATAGCAACAGCAACAGGATGCTAGCAATTTGGCGAATCCGAAATAAAGAATGAGTTCATCAAAAGTTATTGCTTCAATATTTTTTCATTACTTACTAAATGTTTATGTTAAGATTGTTGTATAAAAGCAATAGATCACTTGAGGTTCATGCGTTATTGGATATAATCACTGCTGAGAGTACTTCGCAACTCGCCCTGCGGTCTCTTTGATGCGACGTCACGGCAGTGATTATATTTCCAATAACGCACTCCCTCTCGTGATCTATTGCTTAAATATATACATGTTGCTCCCTTTGATGGTGTAGAATCCGCAATTACTAGACCAATGAGGGAATAGCTCGGAGCGAAAGTTTAAGCGTGATGTATTCCACTCTTGCTGTGGGAAAAGGTAAAAGTTATTTAGAAATATTATTATTTTATTTACTCGTTTATCTGACTCCATTTATAATTATAATTTAGAATTTTGGTTAAACATGCGTGGAGCTCGGAGTGTTTACACTCAACTCGCCCTTAGGTACCATCATTACTTCAATATATGTTTGCCGGAATCAACATTATTGCTGAAGCTCAGTTCGGTGGCGAACGCAGAGGTTGGGGGTCTAGTCAACACAATACATGATATTCATTTATCATAGATAGTTGCGAGCCCCAGTCTGAGTACATTTAAAGGGCTCCTTAAGGCAAATTTGACAAGAACCGGCGTAACAACACCCATGGGTTCCTATATCAAATCACCAGAACCATGCACTACTCTGGGTGTATTTAAAGAGTTCCTTAAGGCAAATTTGACAAGAATCGGCGTAGGACGCCCATGGATTCTCTTCACATCAAATCACCAGAACCGATACACCAACCCGACCTTTACAATTGGACCGTCACTTGACTGCCTATACCCAACTTGAGTCCGCCACGTCTGTACCAGGCCGCTGATCAGTCGGTCCTGGGTCAGAATTGTCCCCCTGAGTCTTCAGTAGTAATTTAGGCTGAAAAGGGTATAAGATGGATGAGAGCCACGCACGTTAAATATAAAAAGAATTGGATAACAGGCAGGGAGGTCATTAGCTTGGAACGCTGCAGCTCAGATCATGCAGACAATTGAAGCTGGGAAAAAGGATTAAAAGAAAGATGCAGTTGATATGAAAACATGGTAATTTATTAATGACAAATAATCACTGGTTAAGACTGTGAGAGCAAACACGAACACATTCAATGCCTATAACTAAACACAGGATAACATGCTGTCAAGACAAATAAACACGAACAAGTTCACAAACAAAGTATATCACCAAGTGATTCCGTACGGTGTGACTATGGTACCAGGAGAACTGTTAAGCAGATTCTCCTTGAGTCTCCCTTTGGGATGTCCTTAAATGCAGTACAGCGCCAGTATGCCCACTCCACAAGTCCCTTTGTTGTCCAAATAAGGTCTGGCAGGAAGAGCAGTTTCACCACGCAGGGACCCCCTCCAGGGAGAGAAACAGAGTCTCCCTCCCCAATCTAGTGACAGTAATAAGACTCTTTGAACGACGGCGCGTGATCTCATGATCTTCTCTATCATATCTAGATATCCGGTGAGGTCCCGGTGATGGCCACTCTTGGTTCCAGATATTTATATGGACAAGCGCATCCCTGATAACCTATACAATCCTCCTTCCACATTCTTTATTTCTCCCCCTCCAATACTTTCACATACCACACACTTCAATTAGTATTATCCAGGTTCACCACATTTATCATATTATCCACAATTACTTTATATCTCCACAATTACCAATCTACATGCACATACATATGATTCAATATACATATACAGCTTTGTTTAATATGTTCACCATTCAGTCCAGAATCTAGGCCATAAAAGACCTGTGCGGATGCCGTCTCTGATGTCCAGTTTGTAGGTTCAACCCCCGCTGTAGGTTACGAGGCCGTGAGAAGTCAGAGGAACAGTTTCTCAGGCCATAAATTGTTTTATTGCACCCTCCAGGAAATCACCCCCCAGCTGCAAGGGTTTAGGACTGATAACACTTTTTCCAGCCTTACAATGGAATCGATAATATAGAAAATATTTCACTAGTACTGTTAAATGTGCTTTAAAAATTGCATGTATGATATGTGTAGCCTATATCTGTCCCACATCGCCTTTTACAAATTAATTAAATAAAAATAAATGATCGTACTTGTTGTTCCCTGTACATAGTATAATGCAGTGAGAAAAAAATCTATTTGATTGAAATAAGAATAGACTCTTGAAACAGATATTATTACAACATAATGTCCTCGTTAATTTCCAAGGCAACGCATGCTATGATAAATTATGATAAATGACTTTTACAGCGACATTTTTACAACTTAAGAGGATGAGCTAAATGGTTATGGAGAATATGAGTCGGCCATTAACATTTTGGAATCAGTAGTTGGCAGGCATAAAATCTGTCTACATGCTCAAGTAACTTCATTAATGAAGTCATTATGGTGAGTATATGCCTTCCCATTTCATCTGGATTTGCTGATATTGATTGTGTCAATTTAGGTTGTGTATGTCTAATTCCAAACAAACACAAAACCAAAACAGTTGGTCATATGGCAGAAAACCAAAACCTTGTAAATAATCAGGAATGCATGCTGGAAATAATAATACTATAATACTAAAATTCCCCAAAGCACTGTGGAATATGTACAAATATCCTTACAAGACGGCTTTGGGGGGGACCCAAAAATGGACAATAATAAAAACATAGATTTTTCCCTTTATTATGCCAATTCTTAGGCCTGTCTTTAATGCTGTTGCACAGTTCTGTGAACTTAGTATGGCTTATCATGACACGAGCACATGGAGGGCATATTGAAATTCTGTAATTATATTTATGTAGTTTGCTCGATGTAGCATAATTATAGTCAATCAGATTGTCAATATTTTCCTTTTTTTGCTCTGTTAGAATTGTTAATTTCGACTGGGCACATGTGGTGCTTCTCTCAAGTGTGTTCTGTAGCTGGACATGAAAACTTTATTGTCATCGATATTTATTTTCTTGTCCTCTCTCCCAAACACAATCGCAAATGGTCAGAATAAACTAGATATTGCTGCCTCTCGCCCAATGCATGCTGGGATAGGCTCCAGTTCTATCGGGTAGGTTCTGATGGCATTTCATCTGTCGTTCTCAGTGTTCATTTTTCTGAAACGGCTGTCCATTTAACTTTTCTTTCCCATTTTAGTTTTCAAGATAATCTATTTTACAGTTAGCCTAAAAGTATGTGATGAGGCATATTTTTAAAACATTTTAAATCGTCATGGTAACAATTTAATTATCAGTCATGGTCATATATCAATGGGGGGTTGGGGAGTTAGGGGAGGGGTTGGGGAGTTAGTGGAGGGGGGGGGGGACTTGTTCTAACCCTTCAACACCTCCCCACAACTTGAGGTGTCAATTCAGCAAGCAAGTGATTTTGTGGCCAAAATCGGATACTGAGTTCAACAGCACTGTTTCAGCAATTGCAGCACAGTGATTTAATACAGCCTACCCTTCTGGGGCTGATTGTGAATGGGTGGGTATAACATTCAAAACATACAGTGGCAAAGGTTGTTACTTGCTTTTGGTAACTAGCTAGGCCTAGTTATCTATAGTCTAAAATTAAGAGAAACTGTCTGAGCGGTGCTCAAAAAACTAGCCGAAAACAAAATGCAGAGCTGAATAAATCTGCTGAAAATATCATCACTCTGGTCACTGCTGAATCAAGTTGGAGAGTGAGTAACCTATGTGGTTTATTTCTCAAGATGACAAGTAAAGTCTCGTAGTGGTGGTGTCTAAAAATTCAGCAAAAAACATTATCTGAACAAGCTAAAGATAAATACGGGAAAAAACTTAATTATTCAGACCAGTAAGATCCAGCGAAGCTTCCACATCGACTGACAAAACGCAATCGCAGGTAGCTAGTAGTAGCTACCTCCACTGCGGCAGCTTGCAGCCTCCTGACAGATTCAGGCTTTCCTCAGCGTTTCCTCAGCGTTTCCTCAGCGTTTCCTATGCAGCTCTCTTTTCGTAACACACTGAGGTCAAAATTGAAGAATAACAGGGTTAATTAAAAATCTTTCTGAACTGCTTTAAAGCACCTGTCCCTTCTTCCCAATGTTCTTTATGTTTCCACGGCCCACGTGGTGGGCGCCGACAAACTGTGCCACTGATGATTTGGATCATATTGACAAAATATTATGTTCAGAGCCAGTACAGATAAAGATGTTTTGCAGCTTCATGCAATGTCTGAGGGAATTTTCTCAGTTTCAGATTCAGTGTAGTTTATACATAACTTGAAAGGATAAATAAAAAAGCCCACCTAACTTAACATTCAATTATAATGTACAGTATGTGCACTGCATGTTCAAAGCTGCAACATTTGGCCTGGCTTCAATGCTTCAACTTTTGAGCTGAGTTGTCACCAAAAAATTTAAAGAATTGTGCTAACACTGAAATATACCTTGCACTAATTAGTAAGCCAAAGTTACCTATTTTTTATCACACTACTGTTGTTGTTCATTTCACTGCACAGCATTTTGGTTTATACCAGACATACAGTAAACCTAGCACAGAAGCACAGAAGCTGTCTTTTTTAAAAATATGTTGAAGTTTCTAATATCTGGCTTCTTTTGCATATAATAATATAAATATAACATATAATATAATTATGTTTTTTCTGGATGTGCAAGTTGTTAGATATGCATTTCTACCATGAAAATTATCATGTTTGTGGGGTATTCTGTGATACCCTTTGTTTTTTGTATTTAATAAGCAGCTCTGACAATTAAGGCTTTGGTGTTTTGGAATTACAGACATTATAGCCATGAATGCTGTGTTGAGAAAACAACCTAATTATCAAAATGGGTTAAGCTGAAGTTGCTAGAATTCCAAGGTTCTATACACTGTATATAAGTTCTATAATTGCACTAAAATATGTCCAGCAGAAAGGTCAAGGCAAAATATTTTCATTCTAAGAAGTTTTTTTGCAGATCTTGTCTGAAACACTTAAATATCACCTCCAAATGGAAAATGATGTCTGTTTTGGAGCACATTTTTCTCCAATGTTTATTTTAGCTTTACTTGCTTCTACATACAATGAGGATGGGTTCAGTTAAATGTGTAGACCTTTTCACGGAAACCTTCCAGCATATGCTTGATTCAAAATGGATTAAATAGAAATGCAACAAAAATCTGTAAATGATTTAGATTTCATCATTAACAAAATAACTAAATAACGTAAGCTACAGTGATACATTGCAATTAGCCTGGGACTTTCCCCATCTTTCACTTGAAAAGGTTTATAATAAACTAAAATAAATAAAATGTATTTGCACTGTTTGCCAGTGCTTGCTGTCACTTGTCATCAGACCACTTACTTTGGAAGCAGTATGACGCACTAGAATTAAGCATTACACACTTCAGATCACAGATGAAGATGCTATGCGCATATTAAGCGGTCGATTAACCTATTAACTTTCGCATCAG
The DNA here is from genome assembly GCA_022702515.1 of Ilyophis sp. 1 JC-2022. Classification (NCBI taxonomy): domain Eukaryota; kingdom Metazoa; phylum Chordata; class Actinopteri; order Anguilliformes; family Synaphobranchidae; genus Ilyophis; species Ilyophis sp. 1 JC-2022. Next base: position 25,960,587 of record CM040395.1, on the reverse strand, counting down.
AAAAAAATAACAACAGATAGCTTTAGCGAATGTCCAGGGAGTATGGCATTGAATAAGTGCATACATTCCCCCTTTTCACATAAAAAACAGACCAGGGCTGTGGCCTTAGAATAGCTTGGGTCAACATATGTGGCAGAATTTATTTATATTTTTTGTCAGCATGATCACTCTGCATATACAAGGGAAGTAGAGACGCATCAAATCCACAATCTGCAACATGTTTGCTGTGGCCTTGCCATTTTAATTGCTACAGTTCATTAAAATTGCTTGCTTTCCGAAGTTTTAGCTGATCTATTCAATGGCATTTACAGATGTAGTAAATTATCAAAAAGTCAATCCCACTGAACCTGTTCAGATGATGAACAAAGCCAACAACGCCCTGGGGCACATTGCACTGTAATCTGCATCACTCTAAACGGCTTCCTTCTGTCATGCAATGCTATTGGCCGCCATGTTTGTGTCATTTAACTCTAACAAATGTAATTCAGCCTCTGAATCGGCATGCAAGTGTGACCATCAGGAAATAAGCCCACAAGTTAGTGTACGTACATTTTCTGTATGGAAAATGTAAAAATCTCCAATTAGCCGGTGCCATCCAGCTTAATGATTTGAACGCTTTTGATTATTTAAAAATGGGTCACATGACATATGTGAGCTAAGATATAATTAGGTATATAATATAGGTATATATATAATAAGGTATCATCAAATCTGAAAACGAATGTCCTTAGTTCTACAGCTGATTCTCAGGCTGTCAACTGTTCAACTGTTCAATGGTGGCAATATTGTCCCTGCAAGTCATTATTCACAAATGAGAACACATCAGAATCACAGCTTCAATAAAGCAATTTCTTTTCTGTCTTGGGCTTAGAATTCCTGCACTCTTTGTCACGCCATTAAATTCCTGTCGTTACTGTTTGTGCCAACTACAAAGGCTTTATCTATGCTTACATCTTGGACAAGGAGCAACAGGTCTGCAATAGGTACGGATTCCAATTTCACAGTATAAGAACATAAAAGTCTTCTCTGACGGTTATCTGATATAGGTAACCAGCAGTACTTTTCCCGCTTCGCATCCACAGGTTTACCACTTTTTACCAGTTTTATGAATAAGTTCCCCCCCCTTTTCTTTTTCTCTCCAAGGTCGAGCGTTTTATTATGTGCGCGTGACTCATCGTACCGCCACACACGCTCACACAGGAGGCACTGCAGCCAAAGTGCACGTGTTCTTCCAGTACACTCCCCTGCAAGATAGAGGGCATTTTACAGGATACAGTCTACACAGGACTAAAGGAGAGAAACTGAATCTGTACTGCACTGAATGTGATGGAAACTGGCAGCCTGTAGGTACCCAGCGTGTGGGTGAGAGGAACTAACTCATGCATATCCTGAAGAACTCTGGATAAGTCAAACCCATCCTACCCCTGGTGGGAGCAAGTCTGTTACCCTGCTGCTATATTCAAAGTTTCTCAAACCTGTGACCAAAGCCTCACGGTCCAGCTTGAGCTTTGAGCCATCTGAACCACTGGGGAACCCCATTTTCTTTTGTCATTTATTTCTTTAAAAGAAAATTTCATATTTATTACTTTTTTCAGACAGATCGAAGGCCGGGGGGACTTGTATTTGGATCAAGAGTCGGCCGTCCTACGGTCAGCACCACACACCTCTCCCCGGGAACCCCATTTCACTATTTTTCTTTTTAAAGTTATTGTTCTAGGTTTTTGACTAGATTCGAACCGCCGACGTCGCGACTCACAATGAGCATGTGGAGACCCCCCGCATTTCCCTATTTTTCGACGCAGTGCCCTATTGTAATATCAAGCCCGTCCGATTGCTGCGACGATCTCCATAAATTGAGGAGGGTGTAGGTTACGACAGACCTTCTCTGAAACTTGCACCATCTTTTTTCACACTACAGTCCACCAGGTCTCCCTGATTGTTAATAATATAGCACCACTAGTCATAAGTGATAATGACACAGCCAGGAGTTGATCCGGATGCAGGGGTGCATTAAGTGCACTAAGAAAGAGTGGCACAATGGCAAACGGCATTGAGGCCATTTTAGCTTCATCACTGATTTGCAGCATGTTCAGAGAAGAAAATAAATAGGTCACTCATAATGCATTGGGCACGTTCACAGTAAGCCAACTGGATGTGAAATGAGATTGAAGAATATCACAGTAATCTAACGGATTATAACGGATCTGCATTTAAAATAACAAGAAGTAACACATAGTGTACATAATGCGACAAAGAAACAGCCTTTGTAAAATTAAAACTCGCTGGCAAACGCAAATATGCATACACAAGCATACACACACACTATACACCCACATGCACACACTTACATTCACGCATGCACACACGCATGGCGGCAGGCACTGGGTGAGAGGCAGGAATACATTCTGGATGGGTTGCCAATCCACTTTCAGACATTTAACAGTGAATTAGACGGACACGCAGAAAGGCGTGTTATCACGGCTGCCCAGTTTGACTGACTTCTTTTGGGACACCGTCACATGTTAACATTCATCTCCGTGAGTAGAGAACCATGTGTACGGCATCCGTATGATCCTAGAGACTGAACAGACATTGAATGCCATGGCTCTGGTGGAGACTTTTAATAGGGACAGGCAATGATAGACCCTGAGCCAGAAGCAAAGCCAAGAGCTCCTCTACACTTCGTAAGGGTCAGCCTTTTAGAAAAATAAAAACATAAAATCTGGAGGTATGCTCCCATACAAAAAAAGATAGTGGAGCTTTAAAAATACATAGGCTAAGCCTCTTAAGGAAATGCTTTTCTTTAACCATTAATATTTATAAATTTGGGGTGAAGTGGGAATAGCGCTTTACAACGGCTTGCAGGCACACAGGTCTCAGGTAGAATGAAGTCTCTAATTATTGGCCAGTGCTAAATTAACTGCTGTCACTTCTAAGTCCGACAAATAGCAATTTTAGCAGCACTGTAAAATGTGCAGCTTACACAAAAGATGCACAGATTACAGTGCCGTACACTTGGGCTGGATGTGCCTTCAAACATCCGCTTGCGAAAGGGTGCGTGCAGTAAGTTCTCTTTTTCAAAACTGGCTGCCCTGATTTTGCACATCACGTTACCAGTCTCTTAATAGCCACTTGGTGCAAGTGAGAATATAACAAGAGTATATAGACTCATTGGTATGGATACCTTAATACAGCAGTTCTCAAGTATGGTCCTGGTGGACCCCTGTGTATGTTGGTTTTTGTTACAGCCAATCTCTTGCTCAGTTAATGTTGGCGAACACATGTGTTTAAGTTCTTTCATAATTTCTTTACTGAAAGGTGCACTATGCAGAAGTTTTACCTGGAAAATAATATAAAATAACCAAGCTCAGTCATATCTATGATGCACTAGCAATCTTTGTTGAAAAAAAATTGTAGAAACCTTGCTCCTCTGCCTATATTTATTATTCTAAGATGTGTCCGGCATGTTTCTGGGCGTGACGCTCTTTCCTGTCGGGGAGGGGTGGGTGTGGCTACAGAGCCTGTGGGGTGGAATCAGGTTTCAGCTGAGCATTTGTAGCCAGCTGGCTACTGCAATGGCAGAGGTGAAGAAGCACAATTAGCCTACAGCGAAGCCAAACAACAAGGCGACAGGGCGTTCAAGAAGCAGTCAACCGAGGATTTGCTTTTCCTCAACGGCTGAAGTCTTAAATAAAATCGTTCTTTAAAACTTCAGATTTTCTCAACCTGGTGTCATTTGTGTCCGGATGAATGATTACAGCTTTAGCTGAGTGTTTTTTAATGATCCTTAACACCACTGCCAACGTTTAGGTTGCGAATGATAGAATCCCCAATTACAATTATGACCTGGACCTAGACCTGGTCTTCCAGAGGAACAGCCCCTGCTCTGATCTCACTGTTACCCCTCTGCATGCCTCTGATCACCACTTCATTTCTTTCTCTCTTCCTCTTGTCCCACACAGTCCCTCCCCTCCCCTCCCCACACCCCCACTGTCTCTGTCCGCCGTAACCTCTGCTCCCTCTCGCCCTCCTCTCTTGCGCCCTGTGTCACTGCTTCCCTCCCCCCTCTCAAACCCTTCTCTCAACTCTCTATCGACTCTGCATCTGACACCCTGCTCACAGCTCTCTCCACATCACTTGACTCTCTCTGCCCTCTTGTCTCTAGGCCCACACGCCCATCTCCTCCCTGCCCATGGATGTCCGACGCCCTGCGCACCTCAAGGGCCGGTCTCCGCGCAGCAGAGAGGATGTGGAGGAAATCCAGAGACGCATCAGACCTCTCCTCCTACCAGTCTCTCCTAGCGACGTTCTCTACAGCAGTCACTGCTGCCAAGGTAACGTACTATCACACAAAAATTTGCAAACATAGTTCTAACCCCCGTCAATTGTTCTCTATCTTCTCCTCCCTCCTCAGCAAACCCCCTCCTGCTCCTCATTCACTGCAGACGACTTCGCAGATTTCTTCGATGAGAAGATCGCAGACATCCGCAGCTCCTTCAGCCCCACTCCCCCTCCCCTCACAGACACTGCTTTCCACTCTCTTCCTCTCTCTACCCCTTCTGTGTCCCCCCCCTGTTTCTCCACCTTTTCTCCCCTTTCTGAGACCGACGTATCCCATCTCCTACTCTCCCATCGTCCCACTACTTGTGCCCTCGACCCTATCCCTTCATCTCTCCTCCAGGCAATCACCCCAGATATCCTCCCATTTGTGACCTCCCTGGTGAACTCCTCCCTGACCTCTGGCTGCTTCCCCTCATCCTTCAAGAGAGCCCACATCACCCCGATCCTTAAAAAACCTACGCTGGACCCCTCCAACATCCAAAACTACAGACCGGTATCTCTTCTTCCTTTTCTTTCCAAAACGATTGAACGTGCTGTTTCTAACCAACTGTCGTCTTTCCTGACCCAGAACAACCTGCTAGACCCCCACCAGTCCGGCTTCAAACCTGGCCACTCAACGGAGACCGCACTCCTCTCCGTCAGCGAGATGCTTCATGCAGCTCGTGCAGCCTCCCTCTCCTCTGTGCTAATACTTCTAGACCTCTCTGCCGCCTTCGACACCGTTGATCACTCCATCCTCCTGTCGTCCCTGTCTGCAGCGGGGATCGGCGGCTCGGCCCTGGCCTGGATTAAGTCCTACCTCTCCGAACGCTCCTCCCAGGTTGCCTGGGCTGGTAAAGTATCGGCACCCCGTCCCCTTATCACAGGAGTCCCCCAGGGCTCAGTCCTTGGTCCCCTCCTCTTCTCCACCTACACCAAATCCCTTGGCCCTGTTATCACTGCTCATGGTCTTTCTTACCACTGCTATGCTGACGATACTCAACTCTTTCTCTCCTTCTCACCCTCTGACACTCTGGTGTCAGCCCGCATCTCCGCTTGCCTGAGAGACATCCAGAGCTGGATGGACAACCACCATCTCAAGCTCAATCCAGGCAAGACTGAGCTCATCTACATTCCTGCTCTAACCTCTCCCCCTCTCAATCTTTCTATTTCCCTAGGAGACACTCCACTGACCCCAACGCCCTGTGCCAGGAACCTTGGAGTCGTGATGGACAACAGGCTGTCCCTCTCCGAGAACATCGCAGTGGTAACCCGGGCATGCAGGTTCTTCCTGTACAACATCAGGAGAATCCGCCCCTTCCTCACCACCCACTCAACCCAGCTCCTGGTCCAAGCGATGGTGCTGTCCCGCCTGGACTATTGCAACTCTCTCCTGGCTGGCTTGCCAGCATCGGCCATTAGACCCCTTCAGCTTATCCAGAACGCAGCAGCGCGCCTGGTCTTCAACCTCCCCCGACACTCCCATGTCACCCCCCTGCTCATTGACCTCCACTGGCTACCGGTGATGGCTCGCATCAAATTCAAAACATTGGTGCTCGCCTTCCAGGCAGTCCGAGGATCTGCCCCCCCATACCCCCAAAAGCTCATCAGACCCTACACACCTGCCAGATCTCTGCGTTCCGCCTCCTCAGGACGACTGGTACCCCCCCTCTTCATACTAGCACCCGGTCTCGACGTCTGTCTGTCCTGGCCCCACGGTGGTGGAATGAGCTCCCCGTGGAGGTCAGAACAGCAGAAAGTCTGACCGCTTTCAAGCGCAGATTGAAGACTCACCTCTTCAAGCTGCACCTCTCTCCACCCCTCCCTACCTCCTTGTGACTATTGTTATCAGAATTGTGTAGTTCCCCCCCCCCCAAAAAAAAAGTTAACTTGGGTTAACAAACAATTTTGGGCCATAAAAGAAAAGGAATGATTTTTTAAAAGTTATTTTACCATTGCTTTTTTACTGTAATTGAATCCTCTTTGACCAGCCCCTTTTTTCTTTCATCCTGACCGCTGTGAAGAAATGCCCAGGCAATGCATTCGTCCGGCAGCCACCACCACACACTTGATCTTGCAATTTTGTCCTTGTGAAAAGCCCAGATTGTAATGGGTTTATTGATGGTTTGGAGATTCACACACAAAGGTGGGGAGATCAGAACAAGTCAACTCACAACCGTGAGGACCAATAATAAAGAGAGAGAAAATAATAAAGGAAGAAAGAAAAAACAGAAACGTAATTCCTTAAGGCTAAAAGGCCAAAACGAAAATAAACCCACAAAAACCAGGCAAACTATAAAACTAGTAAATAACAACTAAATCTCCCGAACACAAATAATGAACGAACTGGAAACTTAGTAAACAAAAGACACCCTCGGCTACCTTAGCTCAGAGCCGGAGGAGTGAAAACCAAAACGAAAGTACACAGAAAAAACTGTCTCAAAGAGAACAGCAATGTACTAATAAGCAGAACGCTACAGGGAGGAAAATAAATCCTATACCCGATTAAGAGCTAATAGCAAGTCCCTTCTGAACATAAACAAGTTGATATCAGGAGGTCGCTATGTACCTGGCTATACCTGGCTGTGTCAAATAAATGTCTTTGTTTGATATGTATGTTTGTGTGTTGTGGGTCTGCCCCACTGTCTGTCTTTTTTTTGTTGTTGCTGGGGCTACAACTGAAGTTCCCTTGCAGGAAAATAAAAGTTATTCTATTCTAACCAAACTAGATTTATGCCTAAGGTAGCTTTGCTGTAGTTCAACTTCTTCCAGTGTGAAGTAATTGGTAGCTATACTATGCAAAGCTATGCTATCCCCAACACTGATAATATGTAGAGACAGCGATGCCAATAGAAACCAATGGGGAGCACATCTGAACCAGGAAGTTTTAATTTTCCTCTCATCTCAGATGAAATGCTCAGTTGTGTCTTTGGAGTCACATGTACAACGAGGATGGTGCAGAAAGTGACGTAAAGATGGCTACGTCAAAGCCTTATGAGTATGTAATTGACTGCCAACTAGCGCGCAAAACCCGCAGACAGGGAGTCAATAACAATAGAACAAAATAATAAACTCTCTTTACCACGAGAAAATCTGTTGCCGAACTCAAAGCGACCCGTATTGGGCGAAAGACTCTAACACTAGAGATTAAGACAAAAACAAAACAAAGAAAGTCCTATAGCTCACAACGAGGGAGCCGAAAAACACAAACAAGAAGAAAGGAAGACGGCGAAGACAATCTGTCTAGGACAGGGAGACAGAGGTTCCGCAAAGGGACAGACAAAGGGTAGAGAATAACCTAGGCTAAGTTTCTAGCAAACTCTTAGACATCCGAAACATGTCCCGTGTAACGACAACAAGTTGACGTAATACGGTCGTAAACAAACTGTCAGTCCTTATACCGAATTACCGGCTTTCCTTGTCAAATCAATGGCAATATGGAAGCATCAAACAAAGACGATGCAAGGTTTAAATAATGAAAGTAAATGCGGAACAGGTGAACACACTGAGCAGAAGAGAAAAAAAACACGGAACGGATAATGAAAACAAAAGGAAGAGACGCTACAAGAGCGCTCCCCAGGGAAGTGGCCAACAAGAGAATAGCAAGCTGAGAAACCATGACACACACACACACACACACACACAGACAGGAGCGAAAACAATACCCCCTGCTTGCGTTACGCGCACGCGGGTGTAATAAGAAAAAAATATATAATTCTGTGTGGTAAGAAAACAATTTTGACCATCTGAAAAACAATAAGCCATTTTTAAATAAATTTTAATACACAGTTAACATCAACATATGAGTGGAAGTTTTTTTTTTTTTGCTGCGCATTTATAGATATCAGCAGACGACATTATATCATTATATCCGGTTCTGAGGTTGAGAGACAAAAGCTGCCCCGTTGGTCAGCACTGGACTGGTAATCTGGCATACCGGGCATTTTCCCGGTGGGCCGACACACCTTGGGGCCGATATAATTTAATTTATAATTTGTAATAAAAAATATATATTTTAGCCAACGACCGGTCCATAAAGCAGGAACAGCGGCCCATTGGTTAATTTTCTATACTGACACTGGGCTGGCCCAATCACATCTCTTACTAGGCCCCACCCCTCCCCCTCTGTCCTCTCTGTTTCTCGTGTCAGATGCTGTCACTCAGAGCCAAAAATGGATGACGGCGTTAAAATGGATAAACAAAAGCGCAAGAGGGGTGCGGAGGAGATGCGGGCCAAAAAAATGTCTAAATGTTTGCTGCCAACATTGTGCAGCATTGTGGAACTTGAAAGAGGAGAGGTGGCTGGCCATGGCCACTGCCAGGCAGAGGGGCAGGCGTGTGACAGGGAAGCCGAGGACGGACAGAGTGAGCAGGAGCAGGAGGAGAGTGTAGTTGAAGCAGTAAGCATGGCAGTTTCATGATTAACAGGGATTCGCAGGGAGGTAGTGTGTGTGCGCCATGCCATGACGACGACGATGATAATTAATTAAATTAATGTTGATAAAAATAAGATAACATAACATCATTGTAACGCTAACATAAAGTGAGACCGTCACCTACTGCTGGTGGTCACTCAGTCAGTCAATGTCAAATAGCGCAGTATAAGCTATTTGGCATTGGTTTTTTTGTAGCTAGCATAGTTCCCTAATGCAGTCGCAACTTCAGCTGACTATTTTAACGTTAACTAGCTAACGTTATTTTGTCAACATCGTGTTGGCTAAGCCCACGTTGCTGTGAGTGACCTAGGTCCATATCGTATCATCATAATATTATTGAAATTATTAGGTGAAGGGTTCCCTTGATAAAGATTCGCGAAAAGGCTATGTAATATACAACACCTGTAGCTCTACTGTGCTAAAATGTGTGCCTGCTTATGTATTAGCCTACAGGGGGGGAAAAAACTTTCATTTCCAACAACAGGCAAAAAAGTTGTCCTATGTTTATTTTCAGCCAGGTATGGTGGTAACTATTAGGATATATATGGTATGGATTAGTGTTATTACTATCTGCGAGGTAGCTCTCCGCCTACAGTAACTTCAAATTGTTTGGTGCTGCTGTTCATTGAGCATGCACCTTCATGTGGTAGGCACATGAACTGTAGGTCAAACTTCCCAAACAAACAAGCACACCATTGATTTAATTGCCCTATTACTCCTATCTCCTAACATTAAAATAAAACCAAAAGGTGATCTATTAACTGTGTAAATCTTATGCAATATTCATCATCGATATTTGGATACTTGAAATATGTATGAACTGTATCAAATGAAATAAGATGGAACAGCTCCATGTATTCATTGAATAAACAACTGTTTTCTCATTACCAGTATGGTATTGCTTAAATTGTACAGCTTTTTGCATCTTTGTCATGGAATTCCAACAATTCTGGACCTGAATGTATAATCATGTTGGGGAATAGTACAGTAGGTACGCATATTTAAGGGGACCGCAAGGATGGTGTACTAGTGGGTGGTGTCCGACCGATTGTGGTGGGCCAGTCTGGGCCAAAAATGCCAGGGCCGATTTTTTGTCCCAGTCCAGCCCTGCCCTCAGTTGTGGAGCTACTCTTGTTGAATGCACTTACAGCAGTGCTACTTCTCAGGGTTGCCTGGCAACAACCTTAGCAAGCAACTGCTAGCATAATCAGTTGCCGTACGACCAGGAGTAGTAAGGGTCATAAAGTACAATCACCTTGATAAGGCAAGTTGGAATTGAGATAAAAATTATATATATTGAGTATTTTTGCATAAATATTCATTATGTATTGCTTCCCAATAATGTCCTGGGTATATTTGACCTAGGCTAACAGATTCACAAGTGCTAATAAGTAAAGAGAAAACAAGGGTTAATACTCTCTTCTCTCAGATAAGTAATTGATGAGTGATATACAGTATGTGGTAGGATAGCACATTTTGACAACTCACACTTTACTGGTCTCATGTCATGCCTACATTTAATTGCATACTGCATATTTCCTACTGTTATGTGTCATCTTTTTGCAACTCATAATAATCTCATATAATCATAATTGTCCCTATGAACACTACACAAAATGACAATTTAAACAGATCTTTCAGCTTAAGTGTTTTTTTCTAACAGCACAAGAGTGACAGCCTTCACAGTTTGCACAGAATAATGAACTTGAGCCAAAGCTGCTATGTGCTTTCGGCTTGCCGTTCCTGATTAAAATGGTTCATCGGGTATATCCCTTGGGCTTGGGAAATTCACCCATAGAGTAATGTATGCGGTGCTCATCACAACAGAAATAATCAGACTGACCGTTTTCCATTTTCACATTAATGTTGATGGGATCTATTAGTGTAACACCTTGTTGAAAAAGTTCTATGACCATGGCCTATAATTGCCACTACAGGTGGCAGTGTAGTATAATGGTTAAGGAACTGGCCCTGTAACCCAAAGGTTGCCGGTTAGATTGCCAGGTGGGACACTGCCGTTGTACCCTTGAGAAAGGTACTTTCTGAATCGCTTCAGTATATATCCAGCTGTATGAATGGATAATATGTAAAAAAAATGCTCAAAGGTTGTGTAAGTCGCTCTGGATAAGAGTGTCTGCTAAATGCCTGTAATGTAATGAAAAACAGCCACAAGCTTATCTACCTCATGAAAATCCCTAGTACAGAAGGTCATGTCTTAATGAGAGGCTGCAGTGTAAAAAATAAATATGAATGAAAACAGGATGTGATTATAAATTTTAATATTATTATTATTACTCCTTCAGTCGCATTGAAAACAGTATTGGTCAACTGTGGGTGCAAATACAAACCAACGAGGATAACGCTGTTAAAGCTGTCATTATGAATAATTAATTTCTCTAAGGGCCTTTTCAGAGGGTAAACTTGAAAGACATTAAATTAATACATAGAATGGTAATATATTCCCATATATTACCACATTTTTCTCATTGTTTTGAATAAACAACGAGGTTCAGCAAACACGTTTAACTGCTCTCTGCAGCAATTTACATTGAAATTAAAGTATATTTCCAATGCCTGGTAGAGTCCGGTACATCACTGGAATTTGTTTCTATGACAATGAGTAATATGAGAGTTGCTCCTTATAGCAATGTATGTATTATGTACATCACATGTTCATTTTAAACCTGTAAAAATTTGTGTAAAGATATTATATTCTTGTGGACAATGGCACCTTGCTGCTATTGGCTGAAGATTGATTTGTGGCTGGTCTGGGCCCTGACCACATTATCCTCTACTATTGTATGTTAAAACATAACATAACACAATGACAAGACTATTCAGCCCAACAATGCTTGCCATTTTCCTACCACCGTTTACCTACAAGCTCGATAGCATCTAGCACCATATCAAGCCTGGGCTTGAAAATCCCCAGAGTTTTTGCCTCTACTACATGACCTGGCAAGCTATTCAACGCGACTACTCTCTACTGTGTGAAGAACTTCCTGATGTCTATTCATTTACACTTAAGTAGAAACGAAACTTCATGACATTATAGGCGAGCTTCCTTAGTTCATATATTGCCAATAACATTATGTATTATTACACAGTACATTATTATTATATTATATATTATCACATATTCTGCTATATTCTGAATGAATGTTATTGCAAGTAGATTACAAAAAATGACGACGAATCTCTAATAAAATGCTAAATTTTACAGTTATCTACATTTTTGGAGAAAAAAAAAATCTACTTTTTATTTTTACTCCAACTATTATTTCATCATATACAGCCCAGTAGCATAACCAAGTGTGACATAGACCCATTTGGGTTAAACAGAACAGTATTTCAGTTTCAGAATCCACTTACTTGTACACATTCCACTTGACAGAGAAATGCCCGGACAGAAATGCCCTTCCCTAATCTTACTTTTGACTAATCTCACCAGTGACTTAAAGCTGGGACATCTCAGTATTTCTGGATGGGTCCACTGTAACGCATTCTAGAAAATGTTTCGCAAAAAAACGCAAACACTGACATAAGTTTCTGTTTGTTCCAAATGGATCTATGTCACGCCTGGCTATTAGTCATATAAGAAAACATACTATAGAACTAAATCATAATCAAGATCAAAGTAAGCTATGTTACCAATATGACATTTAAAAAAAGAAAAAGTAGATTTTAGGCTTTATCTTTAATAATATGTGGGTTCTTCTAGTATTCACAATGCAAATTCAAAGACTTTTCATCCAAGATATTATATTTAAATGGATCATCGTAGAATAGATTTTTAGTAAAGAGCTAACAAAGCATCTGTAGGAATAAGAATCTATCCCTCATACAGTACCCAGTCTATTATGATGTATGTATGTTTTGGAAAGAAGATGGCTTATGTGATTGATTTAACAATGATTTGGATGTTGTGCATATGTGTGTACACTATACGCATATAATAAAAACAATGCATAGGCTGAAAGAAAACACAGGTTGCACCCCTAAACACAGGTAAGAAATCAGTACATTTCCACAACCTTAAATGTGGCCATTCAAAACAAGCAGTGTTTCTGTGGACACAGAAGGGTACCCTTTAAAAAATGAAGCATGGCAAGGCAGAAATAGTAACCCTCTGAGCACGTCTGTCATCTAAAAATGCGATTGGGAATGCTTGTCCCGTGGCTGATATCAAGGAGCCTTTTTATGTCATAAAAGTGAGAAAGCCTATGTGCAAACCTACCTAGACAGCACAAAGCCAGACTACAAGTCTAGTATGAAATAAAGCCAAAGTAACTGACAAAGGCTTTACAATATAGAGCTTTTCAATTAAATTAATTAATTATTAAATAAGTTGATCTTGTGCATTGTGAGTTGTTGTTGGTTTTTTTTGCCAACAAGACATTTATTGTACATGGTCAAATAAGAGTGAGTAAATAAATAAATAAATAAATAAATACAAACTCATTACATCATCCCTGCTGAAACATGAAATTGCAGTAATGCCATTCTCAGTCTCTAAAGCTGACAAGCTGGAGAGTGGAGAGGAGCTTTCTCTGCTCTCACTTGATTCAGACGCCAAATGATTCCATCCCGCGGAAAAAAATATCCACTTTTAACGGTGTAGCCTACGTTCAAATGACCAAGACAAATCTTGAATCATTTTTTAAATGGAATTTACTTTTATATTGTTCACCACTGGCACTAAATATTTGCGAGTTATCTATAGTAATTCAGCATCTCGAGTATTAGGCTATGCTAGGCTACTTAATAATTTCGTGTCTTCTAAGAAACTAGGTGAACTGGAACACGTGCACACTATTGCTGTACACGACATCTATTTTGTGAATAGTAATCTGCTCAGTAGCCTACGTTATATAACATAAAATACCTTTCTTTCTAAGACTTCTGAGATTGCAAACTTGTGGCGTGGCATTATCCTTATTGAGACAAAACCCCGCTTTCACCATAAAGAGGAGGACTTCAGGAATGTCCACGTTAAGTTTATCTCATATACAAGCATTCGGTTCATTGACTAACCTACTCCTTGATTTTAATTTGTAGAAGAAATTGTTTCAGGACCTGACCAGTTTTTGTGATCTTTGTTTAAAACTGCTAAATGTTAAATACAATGTCATTTAACACGAAGAGAAAAACAAGTTATATGCCTACATTATTAAGTCATTGGAGGCTAGGCTTTTCTTTGGCGATACATTTGTAGAAAGCGGTAAGGATGTGAGAGGTAGGCTACGCTGGACAGCTCCCGAGTTTGTTTCGTTCTCTGTCACTCATGGCATTAAATTTCCACAAGCAGCAGCAGCATCGGTCCTATACGACACTTTGATAGACATAATATGTCTAACATAAAGTTGATAAGAAAAAGCAAGAGGGTTTATGCAGTGGTTCAATAGAGGGTTCATGCAGTGCATAAGATATTTTAACAAGTTATTTAAGTGAACTTACTTGTGGTGTTGTATTTGACTCCATTTATGTACTCTGGACACGGTCTTTCCACGATTCGGCCAGTGCTACTCCTTGGCCAGCAAGTTCCAATCTCATCTGTGGTGGCATTGCAATACAGACCTTTAAAAAAAACATAAAATGGTTTTCTTAATCTCATTCTTCATGTCTGAAAGTAGAAAACTTAATACTGAAGACAACAAAATGGGCATTTGTAAAGATTCATGTCAGAAGCGTTGACTACCATCAAAATCCATTAACGAAAACGATGTGTTCTCAAAGAAAGTCTCCTGAATCGCGTCCACGAGACTACAGTTCGGGTCGCCGAACTCGCCGATTAAGATCTGGAAGATTGTAGCGTCCATGATTTAAAATTACTTAAATAACTGGAACGTATGTGCACTGTGGTTTTAATAAATAAGAAATCTCCACTGTCGCGTAGCCTACAGTATACGGAGTGACCACTGTAAATTATCTCTCTCTCTCTCTCTCTCTCTCTCTCCGCTTCCTGACTACCGCTGTGCTACCCCCACGCCAAGTACAAAAGCAGCATCCAATGTCATAGTCCCTCACTCAGTAGTTTTAACCTATGGTAACTTCTGTTTTCGGGAGTACATTTGAGACAACCCACACGGTAGCTATTCTTCAATCGTTCTCAATGGTTAGTTACACGTTCACACCTGTAAATTAATATCAATGCTATTTCCCATTATTTTGCAATATCGTCCTGGACCTATTTATATCCTATCCAGATTGAAGTCGTTCGCGTTTATCAGAGTGGTCAATAGCTAAAAACGTTTGCTACATATAGGCTATTACCACAAACGTACCCTCTTATAATGTTCAGACTAACCTAACTAGCGACAGCCTACTGAATTCAGATAAGACTGAGATATTAGTAGTAGGTCGCAAATCTCTTAGAGATCAATTCTACTTTTACTTTTAACATATAAAGCTTTAAATGGTTTGGCTCCAGATTAGTGAGTTAGGCTACTTATTATTTACTGTCCTCCAAGATCACTTGTGCACAAGGTGCTGGCTATAAGTAAATCCAAAACTACAATAGGTGGGTAAATCAAGACCATAGAGCTGTTATGTGAGCTCAGCTGAATGTGCTGTGGCCCTGATACTGCTGTTCTGTGCCATGTTGGGGTACTGTCAGTCCAGGATCTCTTTCATGGTTGTGTGCACCCCTCTCTTCACAGTGTTTAATACTTTAGCACTAAAGCTTTGGTGCATCAAGTGCCTAATGAAGGAAGCTTCTGCCTTTCCTTCGCCCTGAGTGTGCAGACTGCTCCAGCCCTGCCCCTCGCCCTGAGTTTGCGGACCGCCCAAGCCCTGTCCCTCTCCTGGTTCAAGTCCACACCTCGACGCAACCTGGAGCCCCAAATGTTTCACCCCCGGCCCTCTGAATTGCATATTATATATCTCTACATAGGACTTTCTACTTACCAGCTAGTTTAATATTTCAGACTTTAACGTGCTCAAGCCATTTGATTATTTTCTGTGATAGATCCCTCGTTACAGTTTGTTGCCATCCATTCTATCTTTCATTAAACTGAGCGGGCGAGTGGAGGATGGGCTCCCCCTCTCTAGCCAGTGGAGGATGGGCTCCCCCTCTCTAGCCAGTGGAGGATGGGCTCCCCCTCTCCAGACGGGTTCCTTCTGAGATTTATTCCCATTGGGTAGTTTCTCACCACTGTTTGATTGTTTTGATTGATTGTTTTTTTTTAAAAATCTTGTTTGCTTTTTGGGGTTACAGGCCTGGCTTTTGTGCAATTTTCCTTATCTTTGTGAAAAAAGTTCTATACAAATACATTTTAATTGAATTGAAACATTATCAGTATTCCGTGGGTTGGTGCAGGGTTGAGCGGAAAGCCGCCCATTGTGAGTAAAATACACTCACAAATAAATGAATCAAATAAATAAGTAAATAAATAAAAAATTATAATTATAAAAACACTAAATCAATAATAAAATAGCGAATAACTAAAACTAATAAATAAATAAAATCTCACTGACTCATGCTGGCGTACAAATTGGCTTTGTAAAAATAAGTCACCTTAACAAATAAAAAATAACAGATGCCCTTTAAGGAGTTAGATTTTATTCCTTTTAGTAAAAAAAAATTGTCAATTTTTTGTTAAGCAAATAATTATACATTTTATTTTGTTAGATAATATTCAAGGCTACTTACTGCATCCGAAATCTCACTCTGCAATAGCTTCAGAATAGGTTGTGATCATACAAAAGGTTAGGAAAAGCATTTGGTCTGATCATGAAGTTCAATGAATGACTTATGCTGCATCAGCTGGGTTCAGTAAACGCCTCACCTGCTCAGAGGTAACATTGTCTTCTTTCATTTCAGTCTATAGAGCAGACTTATTCTGAGGTACATTTAGGACCGCACACTGCACAGTTCGGCCTATACCTTTGCAATAGTTTCTAGGTCATACAAGGAAAAACACGCCCCTTCCCAAGAGGATAAAGTAATTTTCTTTTCTCGGCTTGAAACTGTCTCTTGCCGCCAATAACATGTTTCACACTTCTAAAAGGCATATTGGAGTGCTTAAATTGTGAAGTTTTAGATGGTCTCACACAGTCCGCCAGACATGCCCTCTCTCATTTAATTTGCCGTTTTTACTTTTCGCAAGATAAAATCTGCGATTGTTATGGGGCTGCTGCTTTTAAACGGCAAGCCTCCTGCAGCACACCTCATTTGTGATCCCATCATGAATGGACCTAACTTATGTAACAGGACATTGCGATTGTAAAGAAATAATCATTGTCAGTAACGCTTTGTCTACCGTGTCCCATATGTTTGTCGACCGCAGTGATTACTCTGCATACTGTTGTATCCCGTGGCACAGTTTGCAGGGTCCACATGTGTTAACTGTAGTAGACCATCTGAAATATAGAGGATGTATTTATGCAGTTTGTGTGACAGTGCGTATGTTGTGTAACAGAATGCATGTTGTTTTTTTCCCCCACCAAGATAATGGTTTGATTTATAACAACTGTTTGATTGTACTCAGTTCTCCTATAGTCAACACATAGTTGATGGATTTGTATGTGTGTAAATGCGCAAAAACAAATGCTAATAACAGCTTTAGTTGAGATGCGGAACAAATGGCAAGGATAATGACAGGACTTTTGTGATCTGAAGGTTAAAGGTTTTGAATAACTGCAGTTATCGATATTTTAAATGGAGCTAAAACAAAGCTCAAAGCTTAATCTGAATACAAATGACCTCACAAGCATTAGTATTCCAGCCTAGCTGTATAAACAAGGGAAAAAAGTGATTGGGGCATGGCCTTCAACATTTTTCTTTACAGTTCTGAGAGTGACAGACACAAGATATAAACACGCACCCTGAACATATATGTTCTAGCCCGGTGGCTCCACCCCTGACCATGTAAGTCTATTTGTGAGTCAGGCATAAGAATCCCTGGCTTCAGTCTGCTTGTTGAGTTTTAGGAGGCTGTTGCAAGAGTGTTTGGCTGGAGCACACCTAATTGTGTTTTAACCTGGATTTGTGTGAGAAGATACTAGTAATTTGACATTTGAATTGTTTTATGGATTTGCATAGACATATCTTTTAAAACATGTTTAGTGTGAGTAACGCGTAGGCGGGGTATGAATAAATGTCCACAAAACCATTCAATGAATTAATCAGTGAATAGTGCAATTATTATTATTATACAGAAATTATACAGTCAAGCCGGAAAGTCTGAACACCCCTTTCACCTTCTCCACTCTTACAGACATATTCTACAATAGATTGAGTTCCTTTTTGTCTCAAAATTCTACACAAAATAGCCCATAATGACAAAGTGAAAACATGTTTTTAGAAATTTTTGCAAATATATTAAAAATCGAAAACTGAAACCTTTAATTTACATAAGTATCCATACCCTTTGCTTTAACATATTTTTAAAGTATCATATTTAATATTTGGTCGCATATCCTTTGCATGCTGTTACTTTCTGAAGTCTGTGACCAATCAACATCAGAAAACTCTCGATATCTTATTTCCAGGTACTGTTACAAGCGATATTATAAGCTCTCTGCATTTGAATGGATCTCTATGGGAATTGGGGGGTGAGACTAGATTCAGCTGAAAATTACACTGGTACAGTATGGAACACATGGCTGGCTAAATGGCTGTAAGTCATCAAGGGTCTGAGCTATCGAACGAGCCCCAAACCATCACTCTGTTGCCAGATATGGAGTAGATGTGGATGGATCACTGCAAGGGTTATTTCTCCTGACTCCTTTCCATATAGAATTCTATGGGGAGAAACAACCCTTAAAGGGATCCATCCACATCTACTCCATATCTGGCCCGCAGAGTGATGGTTTGGGGCTTGTTTGATACCTTAGACCCTTGCTGACGTACAGCCATTTCACCAATCATGTGTTCCATACTGTACCAGTGTAATTTACAGCTGAATCTAGTCTCACTCCCCAATTCTCATAGAGATCAGTTCAAATGCAGAGAGGTAATAGTATCGCTTGTAACAGTACCTGAAAATAAGATATCGAGAGTCTTTTGATGTTGATTGGTCACAGACTTCAGGAAGTAACAGCATGCAAAGGATATGTGACCAAATATTAAATATGATACTTTAAAAATATGTGTACCTATGTCTGTTCACTTGAATAAACCAGTGGCATTAGAAGGATAATTAAACAGGTGTACCTATATCTGTTCACTTAACCAAGGACTTCTTCTCATGATGATGAAGATGTGTACCTGCTGGGCTGAACACTTGCTCGACTCATCTGCACCCCTTTTAGGCCTCGTATTTTAACCAGCGTTTCAGATGAGATGAGACCAGAGAAAGAAGAGCAAACTCTATAAATCATACAATTTTAGACTGATTGTAGCTTGATTACAAGAGCCATCCGGCATGAGCCTGAGTAGGGACAATTATCCAGAAGGTAAGGAAAGAAATGCAAAGTTTGACTGAATTTGCTCTGACTGATTTTGCTCATGGACATTTGCCAAAATGACTAAGAAGTACAATCATATTTTTTTCTTTTGAAAGTTTCTGTCAAATGTGATTGAAATTCAGGGATGGAATATTATAATTTTTTGCTATTAAGGTGTTCTATATTCACAGAATTGGTCTCAGAAGTGTATAATCTGCTGGAGAAAGATGAGTAGTTGAGTAGAAAGCATTTTTGTTTTTTAAAAATTTTGTTTCTGATTTTTTCACCTTTTCCTCCCAATTTAGTAACCAATTGAACCCCTATTCTAATTAAATTCCCCCATGTAGCAACCGCTTGAGAACCACCGCTATACAACCCTGTCAGCCGGTCGTAGGAAGGAGGGCGCCATGTCCTCTACAGGGCGCGACTCCTCGAGCTCCTGACCGTGATTCCAACTCGCCCAGGGCCATTTTGTGCGCAGCGATTCTTTCCGAGCCCCTCCCCCCACCCGGAAGCAGCCGCCAATTGCCGCTTCCACAGGGCACTGGCCACGCTCGGATCTGGCAGGACCGGGGCGCGAACCCCGATCCTCAGAGTACAACTGCGCTGACTGAAAGTCAGCGCTCTTAAGAAAGCATTTTTGTAACTGCCAACAGACAAAGACAAGTCAGCTCTTATCTTAATTCGATGCACATTTCTTTCCATATGTAATTTACTTATCTATGAGCATATTACATGCACTGAAAGGCCTTAATTATACCAAAAAAATTATATGACTCCAATTAGCAGGACATTATCAAGGAAATATAGCTTTATATTTTTGTCATTGTGAAAACCCTGACATTCAAACATCAATAAACTGACCTGATCTACTGCACCTGGGATACCTTGTTGCATAACCTGGGTTACCTGGCTGAAGGTAACCTAAACCTGTAGTCTGTTACCTAAACTAGGTTTGATTTCATGCTCTCCCAGCAATAAAGCTATGAGGACATGTATAGATGAATGATTATCTCACTCTAATCCTTGTAAAAAAATGAACTGCTTTCCCAACCTATGGCCATTCTGCAGTGACCAGTGCCTTTGATTTCTCCAATGGACAAAATGACTACTGTGCAGGGAACGTTGTGTCCTCCATGTCTGCTCCTCCCCCAATGCCCCCCCTTCCTATACTTTAGGGAGTTTGATTTATTTAAAACGACAGCTGGTGTGCCTTCAGCAATTTAGCAAACAAACACTACTACTGGGTCTCTCGACCCTATTCCCACATTCCCACATCAGTGCTAAAATCATTCTAATCTGCTGTCACACAGTTGGTTACTGAGCTGATGGACAAATCCTTCCACCCTGGGGAAGTTTTAACACGTTTCAAAATTGCTGTCAAAAGCAATTGTAGCTCCCCAAGGTAAGCATGCAAAAAAAAAAAAAATTCTAATGGAAACATGTACGTTCTCAGAACTTGGCATAAGCAGTGGCATGAGGTGAGTAATTCTCCCAGGAAATTGTATTCCACTCAGCAGCAAGCTGCTACAGGCATGCAGGCATGCTTTGGGCCAAGGTGGCCAATGGCCAGCCAATTTTACAATGTGCAACCCAAAGTGTGCATTTGTGTCGCATCCCAGTTACACCTGAATCAAAATGCTCTTTCAGCCAATTAAAATGGTATCATAAAGTGCACAATAAAAATTTAGACCAATAGTAAGACATTCCAATGAATTAATCGATGAGTGATACGAAACAGTCTGACCAGTTAACTTTACAGCACAGGATGAGATGGCTTAGCCTACAGCTTGTATAAGTGGGTTGTTTAGCGAATAGGTTTTTTGTGATACATTTTGCATCAACCATAGTGTAGTTGTTAGCTAGAAGCAAGAAAGGAATTGGCTATGTGTAACAGGACATCCAAGCTACCATCATCACCATCAGCAGGTGCAGCAGAAGCTGCCGAAAACTTGATGATAGCCATTTTTCATTAAAGAATTGTATTGCTACAACTTCATGCGCAACAAAACGAAACAAAGTTCTTGCGACAACGCTAAACAGAAAACGGTTAAATCAACATCTGACGTGCTAGACTAATTTATAAATTTAGTGTAATGGAAAACAATGAAGTCTCATTGGTTGTAGCTCAATCTCGTACACTTGAGAGGCTGTTTTCAAGCATTATCTCATAAGGACCTCTCTAAAGGTATGTTCTCACCTAATCCGGTAAGAATGCATGGGGACGTGCCGGGCCCCCAAACTGTCCGTTTGATAGGCAGTGCTATAACAGTAATTTAGGCGGGTTCTGTCAAATAGATGCCACTATGGGATCAATACAAACAAATTACAAAGGCTACCATGGAACACTGCTGATTGGATAAACGTACTGCGGTCCTTGGTTTCGCTTGTTCATAAACTCTCTCTTATTCCATCGAAACATTTTGATTCATATTTGATCTGCAATGCCTAGTTTGACATTTTGATCAGAGTTTTGTGAGCCAGGAGAGCGACCTGGCGTGTGGTGTGTTACGTTCGTCAGTTCTGTAACACACCACTCACCGGGCCGCATCCATCATGCAAAGCGTGGCCGCGTATCCTGCTCTACATAGAAAATGAATAGAATGCGTTGAGCTGAGGCACCTCGCTGGAATCGGTGAGAACGTACTTTTAGAAGTTCAGTGCTCGTGACATGTTTGAATTGGCTCAGCCTGATTCCCTCGACTATAATGAAGTTATAGATTTATTAAATTCTAAACCTCCTGGACATTTATTTTAAAACAGTGACTGTATTTGCCAAACAAATGAACCAAAGCAGTTGTCAAAATGCAGGCTACAAATTAAGTTGTAAACAGCTGTGCTGTTTTGTTGAATGAATAACAGACATGATTCTGCAAAATGTGTGTGTTTCGGTTACTGATACGTCAGGGTATACTGTGGCCTAGAAAGGTAGAAGGTGTTACATTGAAAAAATTCACTGTTCTGGGTTAGCCACCTGTTTAAATAGCAAATTAATAGAAAATTATACATTTTAATGATTATTGTAGGCCTACAGTTAGTTCTCCCACAAATTGTTTTTGGCCACCTAATTATGCAATCTTGGCTATACTACACAGAATTCAGAAAGTGTACATGATGTGACGTCTGACAATTTGTGCACTGGCAGACTTCCAAGAGGAGTTCTACCAAAAGCGACCTGGATGTTTCTGAAGGTAACCTGTTCAAGCTCTGATTAATTCACAGCTGTCTTTAGCAAGAAAGCAACATTATGTCAAGCTTATATATGAAGAGAGTTGAGTGTGTAGTATAGCATAATTGCTATAGACCTAAGAATCTCATGTCATGTCACTTGTTATGTCATGGTAATGATACTTGATGGTTACATAACACGCCATATGCCTATTTGCAGTTATTGATATAATCACTTCTGAATGTTTCTGTAGTGCTTATGAAGTTGCTATATGCGAATTACAGAATATTAAACGGTACCTTCATGAGTAACATTGCTGTTGTGTAGAACCATTCAATTAAGTTTTTTTTAAATATGCACTGCAAAACCACTTGTTTATACATTTCATAAAACCGAAGATATTGTCTTGCGTTTCAGCCTATGAATCTATAACTGTACATCTAAAATGATGTTTGTCAGAGTACTACTCTTCATATCAATTTGCACCATACTATGATGTTGTAGACTGTTTGAGGCAGATGAAAATGAAATTTTACAGTACGTTTGTATATAATAGTGATGGCTCTACATTGGCATTGCATTATCTGTGAAATTGCTATTCTCTCATCAACCCCCTGAAAGCAATTACTCCAGTCATGCGCTGAGGTGTTAACATTACTGAGCAATGGGGGATATTTTAATTACACATCCGACATGTTTAATGGCTCAGCGAAAATGTTAGCACCTTCTGTATACACCCTGATGCAGGCCTTTGGTGATACAGCAGCAAAAAGAGAGAAAAGTCATATAGTGAAGGAGTTCAGAAAAAATGGAGACTCCACTGAGCCCCATTAGATAACAAAACAGATTATTCTGTAGGTTTATATTCTATAATGCTACATTGCCCTCTCAGAGAGGTTTATTTTATCCCTCAAAATGATTATTTATCTTTTTAAATAGTAAAGTTTAAAGTTATTATAAACAAAAATGCACCAAAGGATTTTTATAACATCTCAGCTCAAGTTTATTGTTGATTGGATTTTCCTGTCCCTATTATCATAGTGTGAGTATATATACTATAGCCATAAAAGAATACTCAAAGTATACTTGTGCAGTCAGCATTAACAACATGCTAACGCCCCATTACACCCCAGAATATGATGATAATCAGGGCCACAAGTTTGTATCACGTGACCTGCAGGGATTTAAGCTTATATGTTAACTGTTATTCTTCAGGGGTCCCTGTAGGCACTCGAATGGCACAGTTTACAATTGAGTGGCGAAGTCCTTGAGTGTAACAGTATCTGCCTTGTACACTGCACACTGCACACATTTATTTTACACAACCTGCAATTCAACATAACAGAACTATATGTGACAGGTAGAGAGATCCTGTGGACTCCTGCCTGTAGGACACGCCCCTCTGTTCACAGGTTCCCAGGTAAATGGGTTAATTGGCAATCAGACACACCTGGTGTGCATCTACTCAGGGCATATAGGGCTGGAAGAGAGCAGTTGAGATCTCTCTCCTGGCCTGATCGTGCTGCAGCTCCCTCCTGTCTCTGCGGAGAGTTGGTTTTTGATTGATCCCTACTTTATCCAGCCTCCAGGTAACCTTTCTGTAACTGAGCTTGATTTTGTGTGTAGATTTGTTTGTTGTGAGGCATTATTAATGGCTGTCCTCACCCTAAAGCTGAGAAGCCCCAGATCGCCTCCAGTGTGTCTGGCAGTTACCAGGTGGTTCTGTGGTGCCCAAAGGTATTGTTTATTTTGATCTTCCAACTTCAGTTCCCATTATTGTGACTTTTACTAATTTTGTTATTTGCTTTCATTGTAGGGTTTGCCCCTGCTGTTTTGCCTAAGTTAGTGTTTTGTCTAAATTATAAGTTGTTCTTTGTTGTTTTGTGTAGATCATTTTCTTGATTTATTTTGTTGAAATTTGAATATTTTCTTTCTATTGTGTTTTGTTTTAGTTGACAAACCAACTGTGGCCGATCTTAACGTTGAGAGTGTGGTCTTGACTGGGGTTAGTAACTTAGAGGGCCCTTCCCTGATATCACTTGCATGCTTGGAGCAAGAGTTAATGTGCACTAGTACTCTCTGATGATTCTTTTGCAGTGTGTGGCTTGATCAACCGATTTGCAGTGTGGATAGACTAGATAAGCACGTGTGGTGACTTCTTTGGCCTTCTTGTCTCGACCCCCCAGTCATAGCCTCCTCTCCTCCCCCTAGGTACGCACATATTTTTATGGGAAACAGCTGGGATTGTATTTTAACATATTGCAGATTGGATCTTGACATTGTCTTGACACAATTTTATACATTGTAGTAATAAATTTGTTCTTTCCCCATAGCAGCTTCCAGTTTCCCTTTACTTACAAATACATTCTTTGATTAATAAAGTATATTACTGAACTTGAAACTACGTCTCCTCATTTTTACAGCTTACCTGTGTGTCTTTTTGTCACTTAAAGGGTATTTACCAAAACATTATTTTCCTAGGGTGTCATGCCCTAGGTGGCGTAGTCGGTACTTATGTATATGTATTGAGGCTCCTTGTGGCCCGGTTACATATAAATAAGCAAACATCGGTTACGGTCTAAGATCATCACTGAGGGGGAATCAGCTGTCAGCTGGGGGAAAGACGGGTCACCATTGGGACACCTGGCAGCATGATAAGAGATGGCACACACCCATCATGCCATGAAAACCGATGATGGTAAGTACTCTAGCCTTTCCCTCCCAGCACACACAACACTAACGCTAACTAGAATCAGCAATAACCAAAGCTAAGCTGTTACCGTCCCTTGAGCACCGTAAACGACTCACAGTAATGTCACTGCAAAATAAGTTTTAGGCAATGGATAATTTACTGTTTTTCTTTGAAAAGTGTTGCTTAATGCATGCAGCCTATTAACTTATTGGGACATGTTGCTGAAATGGTGATGTTTAGCATTTTTAATTCCTTTATTTCTAGTTATATTTGTGGTCAACATTTGTCAATTACTAGCATTCCTCTTGTTTGAATGTTAGGGATATTTACGTGTGCATTTATTCCATTGCTGTTTTCAGTGGAATTGTCGAGCCATATATTTATTTCATCGTAGACTCTCTTTATGTGTAATGTGCCTTTTCTTATGGTGAAAATAGCCTAGCAATCTCTGAGGCAAGCCTAACTTAAACCTTAAACTGCATTACTTCATGCAGTGGTATCATATACCACATGAATCATAGGTCCACAAGTTATTTGTTCTGGATTGAAGTAATTGAATACTTTTCCTATCCTAATCCTAGTACTTGTCAGCCCAAGCAATTTCTCACAGATGCTGAATAATTCACACATGTGGTCTGAGACTTTATGTCTTTTAATAACAAAAAGCGTTTGGAAAACACCAGACATAATTGTCCCAAAAACTCACAATAACATATATTGTGCCCCATATATCGCATATCATCCTTGCTATATTGATTTGTAAAGCAGTTTAGCTGTCCTTGGACTGGCAGGTTATTGTTTTAGAAATCATGAGTGTTCCCCAGGAGTTAAATCTCACTGCTGAAGTTTTTTGTGTGTGCTGCATGATGGCAATAGCAGTGGCTTACCCTACAGTGCCCACCAGAATTATTTCCAACCCTGAAAAATAAAGGCTATAAAAATGTCTTTGTCATTTATCAGCATGACCTTACACTCAAAATATGAGAAGCATCTAATCTTTAATTTACGTAAAATGCATTCAAAGAATCCAAAAATTCTTCATAAAAACATTAATATTTTCTAAATAAAAAAAATATGTCATGGTTACTGACAATGCTAGAAGTAGTTACAGAAGTATATTCCCATTAATATTAAACTTTTTAAGCACACCTGAGTCTTTAGAAACTTAGGAATAGGAACGTGTCTCATTCTTCCTATTTCACTGGGATATAAATATGATGTGATGCACAACATGGAGAAGATCAGAGAACACTCAAATGAAATGAGACAAAAGGTTGTTGACCTTCATAAATCAGGCAATGGCTGTAGAAAAATGAAACTACCTAATTCCATTATAATGGCAAAGATTAAGAAGTTTAAAGCAACTGAAGCTTTGATGAATCTGCCTGGAAGATGAAGCAAGTGTAATTCGCCCCCACGCACAAGAGGAGGATGGTTTGAGAGGCGATTTCTCGAAGGATCACAGTTTGAGAATTGCAGAAGTTGGTTGCATGTTGGGGTCACCAAGTCTCCAAAAGTACAATTACCAACAAGCTGTTTAGAAGGCTTGCCAGAATAATGTCTCTGCTGTCATCGAACCACAAATGTAAGTACCCGGAGTTTGCTAAATGTTACCGGAATTTAGATTGGAACCTGGTGCTATGGTCAGATGAGACGAAAATGACTATCAATGTCAAGTACCTTTTTGGCAGTAAATACCGAAGGTGGGTATGATGTAATAAGAGGCAGTTACGCAAAACCTTATCCCCACTGTGAGGTGCGGTGGTGGTTCTGTTGTGTGGCTGTTTTTCCTTCAAAGGGTCTGTTAGAATACATGGAATTATGGACTTCTACCAGGAGATTTTAGACCAAAATCTGGGTGCCTCTTCCAGAAGACTAAAAGTGGGTCAAGGTTGTTCTCCAACCTCAACAAATATTACAGGAGAAGACTCCCAGGGCCTGATTTATTAAGACCTTTGGTGGTTGCAAAGTGTTTTAGCACACCCAAAACTAATAAGACAACAAATTATTGGTGCAAAACAAATACCTTGATTTGTCATGTTATTGGTTTTGCGTGTGCTAAAAGGTTTTGCACGTGCTAAAGGTCTTATTAAATCAGGCCCTCGGTGCTGTTACCTTGGCAAAGGGAGGGTGTACAAACATACTAAATGCAGGGATGCCAATAATTGTGACATCTTCAAAATAAAATTATTTTGCATTAAATATTAGTGCAATATTCTGGATAGGATTTCCAGGTTTTTCTCTGATCAGTGGTATCACAATTAAACTGTATATTCTTCTGAGCATAGAAGACATGAGCGTCGCGACTGATCAGCGTGCATAGCAAGTCTCTTGCCGTAGCCGAGCATTGGTTGGCTAGCAAACATGCGTCTCATACTCAACCAATCAAATGCACACACCTGTAATGGAGCGCCCTTTTTAAACCAAGAATCAGTCCTCCCTGTGCTGCTAACTGCTACGCTGCCTTTTGTTTGCTTTGCGGGTTCTGTGTTAAAAACATTTGCCATCACCCTCCACCACCCCAGCTTCCACCTGTTGTTTGGATCTGCTTTAGTACGGAGGGTTTCCTGTCATCCCCTGTATTGCGGTGGGGGAGATGCCCGTGCTCCAGAGTAGTACTAAAGCACATCCATTCAGCGCCAAACCAAAATAATTATGCAGCACATTCATTAAAACATGTAATTTGAATACGTGAGTTGTCCTGACAGAAATTTGATAAACAATAAACTGAATTTAATCCTAAAATTTCTATTCTGGTGGGCACTGTAATTGTAGTCAGGAGGATCTGTTAATCAAATTTTTCATTATTTGAAAGAACATGCTCCAAATGGGTAGGGTGCGCCATTTCACTTTCACAAGAGAAAATACAAGCCTGTTAAAGTGTCTAATTGTAAATACCTATCCTCACATGCACAATAAATAACATTTTAAAATATATATTTTTTAAACTCAATAATAAAATGATTAATACTGTAGTTAATGAATGAATAAAGGCCCTGTAGCTTGTATTAGGAGAATAGGAGAGGCTTCATATATCCCATAAAGAGCAAAACAATTATGTTCTGTCAATCGCTGATTAGTCATGAAGCCTCACTTCTACATTTCTAGTAGGTAGGCTTTATTTACTGCTAAGCATACTGAGGCTGGCAGTAGTTATCAAGAGCAGTGGTTTCCGAACTTTCTGAAACCAAGACACCCCTTCATAGTCAAATTAGTTTCACTTGTATGAACAAATGTTTGTCACGGTGTTCTGCCCACCCGGTCCTTTTTTCGGGCGTTGCCTCTCGGGGCCACTAGAAGGCGCTCCTGTCACTATTTCTCTTTCACCGGCACTGATTATTTACTACCTTCAGCTACATAAGCTCCGTTCTCTCGCCTACCTGCCCCCATTGTGGCGGGTTACCTTTGTTTGCCTTTCTGTCGGTTGCCTCTTTATTTTAGCTTGTTCGTAGTTTTTGTGCTAGAGGTCCCTTTTCTATTTTCTGCTCGAGCCTACAAGCCTATCGGCCTTTGTTTTGGCTTTACGCCGGAAATTTTTTCCCGTTTGTTAAATTTTTCTGCTCGAGTCTATGAGCTTCACCCTCTTTTCTGGGTTGTCATTTGTTTGGCTTACGCCGGGAGTTTTGTTCCCGTTTGTTTATTTTCTCTGCTTCGTTCACGGACTTTCCTTCCCTTTCTATTTAGTGGTTATCCCACGTCCAGTGGGTAACTTTCTGATCCCTCTTCAGTTGGGTCTGGTCCTCCGAACCCAATCCACATATGAATTGTGGAAATAATATGTAAAACAAATGAGAAGTACAGATTTGTCTCATGTAGCCAGAAGAATTATGACGTTTATGAATTACTCTTTGACTTGAGTTAATTAGTCTTTCTGACTGGAAATTCAGCATCCAGTCAACACCCACTGTAAACCCAGACATTGTATTGTTTAATGTGAAACTGGACACTGGACATTCCAGATGAAGACCAGACAAGCATTCACACAGGTACCCTACATCATTTTGCTCTTTTCCCCTATTCGTTAGCAGGAACCACAACTCTAAGCTTTTGTGCAGATCTATCACTTCCAGCTCAGGACACCTGAAGTGACTTTGCATAACCGCGAAAAATCACTTGGAGATCAGCGCATATATATTTCAGAGATCCTCTCCGCTGCCTCAGTACCAGGATTACACATTCCACTGTAAACCGATGCATCCAGACACTGCTGGTGAAGGGCGGTAGGTTCTCATATTCTGGATAGGATTTCCAGGTTGGTTTGAATTTCCTCCCTGAGTATTCAACCTGAAAAATCTTTAATAGTGGTGTCAACTGTGAGGTTAGAATGTAGGCCTTGTTTAAACCACATTGGCTCATGCAGATCACATACTGTGTATGGTGTATTTGTTTAGCTAGCCTATAACCCAGTCTGTGTTCCTCATAGTGAAGCGTGTTGGCAAGAATGTACTGGCGAGTATACAACAGGACATTGTAAGTGCGAAAATAAAAACAGCCTCCTCCTCAGCGATCTGAGAATACTCCAACGTGATAAAATAATACATTTAATAATACATTTCAGGGTACTTTTTCAGGTAATAATTGACTAAAAGATTAGTAATGGATTATTATTGATACTTTCTTCCTCTCAATCCCCAGCAGATGTTTGAGTCCCAGCCCCCAACACATCTCATGCTGGAAAGCTGACCGTAACCTTGACCTCAACTGGGCTACTGGCTGTGAATGAGGTGCTCTACATTCCCTCCACTGCAATATCTCCCGCTCAATCTAGATAAATGCTACAGCAGAGCTGTCTACTGCAATAAGCCTGGGGGTAACCCGAGATGACCCGCTCTCCTTCTCTTTCCATGTAGCGGCAGTGAGTCCTCGACAATTACACTTATTTTCTCACCCGGTCCCCGTCTTTCTACAATCTTCCCAAGCATGCTTATGTCGCAAGTCACATTCCTTCTAATCTCGTTTCGCTGGCCCTGGTACAACTCACACTAAATTCAAAAACCTTGGTAATCCCCTGGGAAGTGAATGGAACAGCTCCACCAGTCAATCAATGTCAAACCCTATACCCTGGCTAGATCTCTCTGTTCTGCGACCTCAAAGTGACTGGCTAACCCCCCCCCTCTGTGTGGTGGCGTATCCCGGTCATGCCGCTGTCTCTACTCGCCCGCCAATGGTGGAATAAACCTTCCGCAATGGTAAGCGCAGCAAAATCACTGGCCGTTTTACAACGAGGACAGAAGACCCACCTCTTCAGACTACACCTAACTTGTAATGGATTTAATCTGTATATATTCAGATTTTATGTTGTGGTTCTTGGTAAGCATGGTTGAATTCCGCTAGCGCTTTAGTGGTGTTGCGGCTACACGTGCTGGTCTGATGATGCTGTTAATGTTATCAATCCGGTGACTCGTTTCTCCAGCACGGTAAGGTTCTCTGGATGAGAGCGTCTGCTTAATGAAATGTAATGTAATGCCTGTTGACATCCTGAATTGAAAGGCAGTTCATATTATTTATGATTGGTATGTTTGCCAATAAATAGGCATATGTAATGCTACATTACCTGTGACATTGTAGAGGGCGGAGAGTGCTTCACAGTACTTTTGGAGCAGTGTAAGCAAGGTGAACTCGCACTGTGTGCCGGGCTGCAGGAGGAAAGATAAAGAGACTGAGCACATTTCTGCATACTCGGTTACCTCAACAATTTGCCAGTCTATAACACACTGGCACTCCCCTGGAATACCTGGCCACCTTAAAGAATAGCTAATTCAGAAAAGCAGCACTGAGCCTGCCTTTTATTGGTCCCCTTTTATAGTGCCACATTAAAACACTAAAATTGTTCCTCTATGGATGATTTATATACCTGATTTCTCAATCCTCATGAACCTATGGAATATTCACTGCAATAAACCTGAGCTTGTCTACTTGCACATTAACACATCAGTGATTTATTTTCTGAGGATTTGGCATAATTCCATTGCCTTTCTTGATATCATTTGTAGATATCAGGCGTGGAAAAATTTCTTAGTCTTCTGTGTGTTTGAAAAATGTGAAGGGACAGAATATGATAGTGTGAGTCTGGTGTAATGTTATGGAGTGTTCCCACATTCTTCCTCTAGGGAAGCGTTTCAATTGCTTTCCCATGATAAATGCTTTTATGTATTTTTTTTCTCTCTCTCTCTCTTGAAGATTGAGGTTGTCAACACATGCTTTTGATAAATTCAAACTTATTTTTCAGCATAAATAATCAAGTGGTCTTTTAAACAGTAATCCTCATGCCCAGCTTTGTATTCCTTGTACATTATTATAAATGTAAACAATGGCAGATATCCGCCATGTTGTCACTTAATTTGTTGAAGTTATGTTAATGAATTCCCACATGCTTGCATAGTGCTTAACCTACTAGAGTTGAGAGAACAGTTTATGCACAGTCCAGTTTCAGTATTCACAATTATCAGAGCATGTCCTTTGAATATATATTTTTTTCAATAACATTTTGACATAAACTTGTATATTTCAGTTATTTTCAAGGTTAAAGACAATAATGTATCATAAGAGAAACATTGTAATGAACAACAGGGCATTATTTTTATACCAGCATTGTCAAGATTATCCTTCTTTAATATCATAACTACACTATTTGTCTGAGCGATAAATAAAACTGCTGAAACCTGCCTGGCCTGACTGCAGGGTGTTGTAAAAAATAATAAAGTAAATAAACCTACATTGACACCTTTGAACTGAATATGGTGTTTCAAACTACAAGCATTGAATTCATCTTCTGTTCTAACTGATATCAATTTTTAGTGCTTATAAACGGTGATACAAGCTCCACATGGCCTTGACATTGTGAAAGACTTGAAGCGTTGCATCAAAAAAAAAAAAGCTAAAGAATGTGATTAAGATCTTCCCCCCCAAAATAACTAATTGATTTCACTGTGAAACTCCGCTGCACAGTAGTATTGTGTGCTGATAGATGGATAACTATAATATACTGAAGATTCCAAGAATTCCAGAGCAAAACACACTCAAAGTGAAAATGTATGATATGTACTTACATACAAGAAAAGCAGACAGAACAGAGTTTTTATGATATTCATATTGTCGATGAGTCACCTCTTGCCATTCTCCGCTTCCCAATAATCCTTATAATCCACTCAAGACAACGGTAATCAGTTCAGCACCAATTTATCATTTTCACCCTTTTGAGAGGGAAAACACTTTCCCATCTATCAAATCAAGTTTATCGAGACCGGTACAGTATACATTAGTGTTGATAAGCGGGAGCATTGGCTTTATGCAGATTTATTACAGCTCAGATTACACGTGAACCACTCACGTGTCTTCTTAAAACGATTTGGAGGAAGAACCGGGCACCCACATACCAGTGGAATGCATCCTAAAATAGTTTTTGCAAAGAGGCCCTTTGGTTTATTCTGAAACTTTCTGAAATGTTCTCTTCTTCAGTGTTGCCCTTGTCTTGGTCTCTTTGTACCTTTGAGGCTCTGCGTTGCCCAGATGGACGCGAGGTCAGCATATGCCTGAGCTAAAACCATTGTTATTCCAGGTGTGCGGGCGAACATCAGCGGACACGCGCGCCCGTTTACGACGAAGAGGCTAACGACCGCTCCGGGGACCGTTAAGCCAGTCTCAAGGTGTTGAGAGCCATTTACAGCGACGCATGCCCCTTTTCTCCCGTCCAGCCAGGGAGAGCGGACGGCCTGCAGATCGGCTCTCCTGGCCTCTCTTGACACATTCCAATGTCCAAGGTAACTTTGTCTTTGCTCTGTTCTTTTATGGATTTTTATTTTTTTGCCCCCTCTCTCGTTTTTTGCAGTAACCCTTTGAGCGGCTTTGCTGTGCAGCCTGGCCTCCGTTGCTGAGCGTTAGACGGCTGAGCTTGATATGCAAGGCTCTTGTCCCGCAGGTTTGGGAGCTTTGTCCTCTCTTGTAATGCGATCTGCACGCAGACACAGGCAGGCAGGGAGCGTCAGGGAAACTGTACAGGCATCAGACAGTGGGGTGAAGCAGTGCAGAGTTCACTGCAGTTTGACCAGCACTACTTTTATATCAGACTTCACTCCAATAATCTCACAGCCAGAGAAGAACTTTTAAGTTTAACTAACATTGTTTTGGCCCTTGTTTGAGGCAAATATGTTTATTAACCCCTTTGCGCAGATGCCTAGTGACCAGAATGCTGGCGCCAAGATTTTGCTCAGCTGTGACATCCGTTGCTCCTGCAGCCAAACTATTAATGGAAACCTCAAACTCCATGTTTTATCTTTATTAGTACATGATTCATGACTCTGCAAAATACGGAGTTTCTAAGTGTCACTATTTTCCCGTAGCAAGTCCATTTAACAAGCAACACCCCACCCAGTCTATACCTACCCATGCGTGACATAGTGGACAATAGCATCTATGTGTGAGTTCATAAATATATTTATTCATCATATAAAATTTTAATTCCATCATAGCAGCAAGATAAACCCGACAATAGCCTGATCGTATGCCAAAAAACGCCGGGAAAAGCCCTGCTCACTCAAAGGCAAAATAAACATGTGAAATTGTTGTATCATATTCTACTATAAATATCTGCTACTAAATATTAAATAAATATACAATCATACCATTGGTTTTAAGCATAGAGATGCCCCTTTCAAAAGTCAGTGGCCATTTATTGTCTTGGACAATCTGTTTGAGAAATACACGTGAAGTATTTCATGTGATTCCGATTTTATTCACTACTGTTTTATCCGATAGAGGACAGTATATCCTTGTGGTGTTTGTCATTTTTTCTGGGATTCTTTAACCAATAATTTGCAGCCCAGTCTAATAGAATTTTTTATCTAGTCAATGTACTATGACGCAAACAGCTACAGAAAATGCATTTTTTGCGATATGAAAAAAGTGCTGCTTGTACTTCCGCGGTATTCGCGGTTCTTCTCGCTGGCTACATATGTACATTTGTTTTTCCACTCAATCATTGTCTTGTCCAGTAGGTTGTGTTAGATATGGTTATTTTTTTCATTTTGAGGGCATTTCACACACTGTAGTGTAAACATTCATTGCTCAGTCGTGTTTTCTTTCATTGAAGCTAGAACATTTGGCAGCATTTTCCTGTTGGTGGAATATAATTTTATTGTAGTGTTATCATACATAATATAGGCAATATCTTCCTGGGCTGTACTTGCCACTAAGGGCATGGAAAATACTCCTTCCAATTTACTGTGTGCTGATATATAGATGAATGTAGACTTGGAGTCATTATGAATGAGAACTTCTTTTTTTCAACTACAGAAAAATACATACTTTAGAGTACAGGAGAAACTGATGTTTTATTGAGGTACAAGAGTGAATGATTAGGTTACATATTTAGGTGTGTAACAGTATGATATCAATGTTTTTATCTTAAACCACCACAAGGGTCAAAAGTATATGCTTTATAATGGACAAAACAAATTTTATTTATTGACACGTATTGGATAGGGTTTTGGACCCATAAATATCTACCCCCTTATACTTATGAAAAAATTACAAACATAGAAAACATACAAACGTTCACGATGCTGTGTTTATTAGTTTTGAAAATATTCTAATGCACAGCTTTTATGTTTGGAAACTAAAAAAGCAAAACTGATAATATTTCAAACCGAGCCAGAGCCTTTCCTTTAAATAATTGAAATAATAGCCTATATTTCTGTAATATCTGATTGGTTGGTTTGGCCATATAAAACACTGAGATGCAGCAAGAGAGACAGGTCAGTTTCTTTGATCAATCTATGCTGTCTCTTTTTGATATTAGGATAGAATATTTGCTAGCCTAGCTTTCTCAGTGAGTTGAGAATAGTGGCGAGAGTCTCCGTCTGGGAGATTTGATTTTAAATAGATTGATTACATGTTGCATCTAGCCTAGTTGTATACAGTAGCTGCGATTCTGCGAAACATCTGCAGCATTGCATTAGCTGGCTGCACGTGTGTGTGCGCGCCCGTGTGTATTTGTGTGTGTGCGTGTGCGTGTGTGTGTGTTAGCTAGCCTACTGCTGCGTGTTGGCTAGTCAGCCATATATTTTCCTCAAACTTTGGAATACTTCCCATATATTAAAATACACTATCATATCTCTCTCTCTCTCTCTCTCTCTCTCTCTCTCTTACGTTCTCTATCACTCACACGGCAAAACGGCAGTCGTCAATGGAGGCAAGCCCCCCGGCGTCTCAAGCATAAAAAAGGGGGAGTATAGCTAAAATATAAATGAAAATGATGAGCCAGTTACAGTAAAGCTGTTTCACATGTAAATAGAAAATAGCACAAAGAGACTGAAATGATGAAGGAATATAGCTCATATTTAATATACTTGTTTCCCTATAAGATTAGAGAATGATTTGGTATTATTGGGCATAAATAAAGTTGTCCTCCTATAAGATGAGGGGGGTGGAGGTGGGTTTAAAATGTCATAAAATTATCTTATCCACTAATGTAGCCTACTGATTAGCCTATACTTATACTTATACTTATACTTATATGAAAGCATCTCAAATCTCATCTATAGGGCTTTGGGGGAAAAAATCTTCAAAATGTTTATAAATTAAACATTTTATTTTAGAAAATGCCCTCTGTGAGGTTGTGTAGAAATGCAGGAAATTAGTTTTAAAAGGCTCAAATTAATTTTAGTTTTAAATTAGTTTTAAAAGGAAAATTTGTTTTAAAAGGCACTACTTTGTCCCGCTCTTCTGCGCCACCAACATCTCTTCATGCCCCTCCAATCAAAGCAGTCTACAAACGGCTCAGACACATACACACACACACTCACAACCACTCACACCTTAATGTCTGGTATATATCTGGAAATCTTTGCAGGAAAAGGAAATCAAACTTCAAGATGAGCTGATTAAAATGAGAAAGGTAGAGCATCTTAAAAGATTTTAATAATGATAAAAATTGTTTTGGCAGTCTCCTCTTTGGTATTACCCAAGACTACAAAGGAAAAGTGGCTTGAATGACTCGCTTGCAGGAGTACCAGAATATAAGATATCAAGAGTCTTTTGATATTGTTGGGTCACAGACATCAGGAAGTCACGGCATGCAAAGGATATGCGACCAAATATTAAAAATGATTACTTTATTCTACATTATGCTAAACTGTCCAATCCTTTTTGATGCCTGAAAATGAGGGGGACTATGTACAAAAGGTTCTATAATTTCTAAACGGTTCGTCCGATATGGATGGAAGTACCCTCAAATTAAAGCTGACAGTCTGCACTTCAACATCATTGTCATTTTATCTTTTCAAACTCAAAATGCTAGAGTACAGAACCAAAATAACAAAAAATGTGTCACTGTCCAATGAATTATGGTGCTCACTGTAGCTGTTTTAGTGGACCAGCTTGAGTTGAAGCATATTGTCCAAGGTTCACCCACATGCTGCACGTTGCGTCTTCAGTTGATATTTCTCATGTTAGAATGTCATTTGAAATGGCTGAATGATTCTTACATTGCTGTAGCTCTGTCTTTATTCAGTCAAACAATTTATTCTTGGATAAGGCATAAAAAGAAGGGACCTTTATCATTTGACGGTTTTGAAATGGAGCCACTCTGACCAAGTACTGTTAACAATAGCAATAACAGGAGGTATTCCCATCTCATTCCAATCCAATTTTTTCCATAGAAATAGTGGGCCTAGTAGTCTGATAAATCGACTTTAAGTGGGTTTACAGGTTTACATAGCTATGAACCAGCCACTTGGAGATTAATTTGTATAGCTGAACTACAGCAAATAAGTAAATACTTAGACAAACACAGTTCTCAACAATGGGTATTTTATGGAAATACTGTGGCTTGAGACTTGCAAAACCAAACTCTTTACAGACTACAGTATTTGCACATGACTGAACAATGTAACTCTCCTGTATTACTGAATATCATGTGCCATTTTAGCCTGATGAAGCAGAATGTTAGAATTTATAGAATGTATATTTTCACCTAATTTTTTACCTGCATTTTGAAAAATATACTAAAATGATGACACCATTGAATTCAATTTAATGCTGGGCACACTGTCTGATAGCAAGCAAAATTAAAGATAGACCTACAGTACTGCAATAGTCACTCAAACATCTTTAGTGCAGTAAGGCAAGGTTGAAGTAATCCACAAAGGGGCCTGAAATCCTCCACCTACTTCCCAAAATTATTGTTTTACATGTTATTGCATGGATGCTGCACACACCCACTGAAAATTATTTTGGGGAGGGATATTACCAGAAACCCAGCCAAGCAGAGTGCAGTCATTAGTTCTTTATGATCTCGTTCATTTCTAAATCTATATTCTCTCATTTTTATATTTCATTAATTTCACAGAAAATTGTACAAGGAAATGTAGTTTTCATTTTCATATTCTGAGACATTCAGAAGTAAGGGGCTCGTTCAATTTGACTGGGGCTCATTAAGTTTGACTGGACATTAAATGGTTTAGTTTAATTTAGATTTCTGTTGACGTTTTTTTCACTGTGTACTAGACAATCCTGTCAGCGGTGTCTTACTCAGACATGACAAATGCATTGCAAAGTATGAAAGTAAAAGCAGCTTTCAGTGAAGATTGCCTCCTTCACAAATGTACACCATTTTATGCACTCAGAATAAATCAATATAAGTACAAATAGACTGATGCCTTTGTTCCCAGAGATCATTGCACTAAACATAGCAACCATCATTTATCTTAGTAACCACATCGCGATGCATCGATCTGAATGTGTAAATACAACTGCATCGATCTGTAAGCTTAGAATTGATAAGCATCGATTAATGTCGCATTGTAAATGAATGTGCACATGTATTTATTTATTTTAAAAAAATATAAATTTCATTATTTAAAAAATATATTTCTGAGACACGACTACTTTTAAAACTGTTTTGACTAGCTTTAATCCATGTTTCTGCTCCAACCCCCACGTAAGCGTGAGTTGAAAGCAGCGACAGGCGGGAATCAAGCGACAATGAGATGGACAGATCTGAGCGAAATGGCTAGCTGCTCGAGTGCGACAAAAGAGACTTGACAAAAATTGACAGAATGTGCGATGTTCCGAACAGAAAATCAGTGGTATGGAAGCATTTCGGGTTTAGAAAGAAGGAGGGTGTACTTGACAAAACCGCTGCAATATGCAAGATATGCCAAGTTGAAATCAGATACACAGGCAACACCACAAACATGATAAACCATTTGAGCCGACGACACACCATTGACGTGAAGGACAGCAAGCGGATTAGCAAGCTAAACTCGGGAATCAGGATTTTCCTGGAGAAATGGCCAAATAGTTCTTTTATTTGTTTTTATTAGTTTTTATACACATACCGTGTCCAGACAGTTAATTGTAAAGTGCTTTCTGATATTTTAATTTAAACCATTTTCTATTCAAAATCAAGTAGACGTTAGAGACAAAAAACAAAAATAGTAAGACTATTTCCAATGTCTTACGTTCAATTAATTATTACTACGTTAACTGTCCGATTCCAAACCCCCCCCCCCCCCCCCCTTCCCCTTCCCCTACATATCACACAGACAAAAACTAAAATAAAATAATTAAAAAACAGTTCTAAACGGGCAAAAGAGGTGACATCTGCTATAGCCACGTTCATCTGCAAAAATATTAGACCATACAGTGCGGTAGAAGAAGAGGGATTTAGTCACTTAATGAATGTCGTGGAACCTAGATACACCATACAGAAAACATTTTAGTGAATAAAGGAAAGGTATTAGGGTACCATGTCTGACACTGTTTGAAAAACAATAACCTCAATCGGGCAACTTTAGAAAATTCACTGTTAGTCATGTGTATATTGCTGCATTATTTGCTGCAGACAGCTGCAAAATGTATGGCATGCCTTAACAATAAACATAATTCTGTGAACTTGGCGTAAGGTTCTAATTGAATATTTAATTACTGCTGACTGCATCGGTATCAAATCACATTAGCATACCTATTAAATGTTTTTAAAGTATCAAAATGAATCGAACCGAATTGTATCGAATCGAATAGTGGTCAAATGTAAGATGTTATGATGCATCGAACCTTTGCCTAAAGAATCGTAACCGAATCGAATCGTTATGGGATTGAATCGTCCCACCCCCAGTTACAAAAGAAACTTGTTGTGGAAAAAAATGTAATCTGAGTAAGTCGCCCTGTACAAGAGCATCTGTGAAATGTCAAAATGTAACGCAACGTTTACATTGAAAAGAGACTTTCAAGCATAGCTGGGACGGAAGCAACCGCATGTATGTATGTAAATACAACACAAAAATCCAGACACATGGTAATATCTTACTCTAACCATGCCTTCCAGGAACAAATTTTAGACAATGCCGTTTCTTTCTTCTTTAGTAAGCATTTTATCAAGATAGAGCAAATACCATTTGCAGTGATTAAGCATCTGCTAGGCAAGTGGCAATAATTGAATTAGAACATTGTTAGAGACCAAACAATCAATTAGAGAACATTCTGAAGGAGCTGAACATATTTTGGATGGCTTTGGTAGCACACCAATTAAACAGAAGACAATTTAGTTAAAGTAATGACCCAAATTTTCCTCAATGAGAACAATTCTGTTTGGAATGAAAAAATTGGTCACCTCCAACCTCCGACAAACCCGTGAGATCTTCAGAGCACATTGTACAAATATAAAATTTTAATTAATTAAATATTCAAATGGAAAACCTATTCATGTTGTCGGGTCCTTCAATTCGGACATTGACGAAAATCGTGATTGCTGTTCGCAGTCGTCTTCATATGACCGTGAGAAGTGAAAACCTGTAAATCTGCCGTGCCTTTTATGCCTTTAGATGTATCTTAACCTCAGCCTTTTTCAGCGGTGTATCCATGTAGTTACAAAGCCCTACACGGTACACAATTTTTGCAGATGTACGTTGGCACGGCGTGCTACGTGGAATCTAATGATAATGCTAACTGTCTGTGACAAGGCTCCCTGTGTACCGTTCGGTAGCGTCTCAGTGTCTGGCGCCATGCTCCGCAGTGACATTGTACTGCCCTGATGCTTGTGAGGCTTTGCTGCCTGTACACAGGACTTGCTGACAGAATGTCTTCCTGCTCTTTATCCCATTATCATATGTCTCTCTGCCATGCCCATGGTGCCTCCAGTGTTACTCCTCATTATTCGGCCGACATATGTACATTACATTTTTATTCATCATTTTAGGCTGTTATCCAGAGTATTTATGATATAGTGCATACAAGAAGGATAGATAAATGCTAATATAGATATAATATATAGAATAGAATAGAATAGAATAGAATAGAATACCTTTTATTTCCCTTTAGGAAACTTCAGTCGTAGCCCCAGCAACAACAAACAAAACATAGACAGTGGGGCAGACCCACAACACACAACAAACATATCAAATAAAAACATTCAATTTAATCATTGCATTAATCAAGTGAATTAAGTGAATTAAAGTGGAATACAGCCATAATTTTAAATATATGATATAGAACTGGAGAAAATCAGTTTGGTTATTCGGTATCCTTGACATTTACATTTTTAGAGTGGCCAGAAACAAGGCTGCAGAGGATCAAATTTATCACTTTCAATCGTGGTTTGACTGCTCTGGTCTGAATTATCAGCCTTATACTGTATCTCACAGAGCACAGATATTCTATATTTATGTGTTTATATGAAGTCTTCCACCTTTTTGCACAATGGTTGCGCAACAATCAAATTAAATAAAAATTATCAGTACAAATATGTTTACAAATATGCATGGAATTTACTGTCACAGCTCCAAAAACTGCTATGCTTTTATGATAGTATCCAAAATGTCACAATTCAATAAATGAACTCTGAAAACTAGAAAGAACATTTCAACTCTCTGTTTGAAATTGGCTGTCCTATGTAAACCTTGATCGATGTGGATCACGAGACTAATCTCTGCCTTTGCTATCCCTGCAGCAAGATTACTCTCTTATATGTTATGCCCTGTCATGTTATTGAAAAATATTCAATGACATAATTTCAGTGGCAGACATCTTGCTCTATGGTTATTTAAGATTAAACAATAAAGACATATGCTTTATGTCATGGATTGGCAGGCTTATTTCTTTTCTGTCCTCTATTATGGCGGGGCGCTCTTTTTTTTCGTTATCACGGCTCCGTGCCGGGTTTCTATTTTTTCCCGGTGCTCAGTGATTGCACCTGTTCAGTGTTTCCGTCGGCTATTTTTAACCTCTGTGTGTTTAGTTTCCTGTGCTTCCATATTTGTCTAAGCCTTGACAAAGTAAGCCGGTGTGGTATAGGACATTGCCATTTCTGTCGACCACTTTGTTCTTACTGCTTGTTGTGGTATCTCTGATTTAGAATTTATTTAATATTCTCCGTAGTTTTCTCTCTATTTGAGGGTGGAGATTATTTTCTCGTTGCCTGCTACTGTTTCACCCATTGGAGTTGTTTTCTGTCCTATATACTCGCACCCTGTGTAAGATCTTTCTTGTCCGAGAGTTTAGGTGTGTTTTTTCGTTTGCTTTTCTCGCTTTATGCGTAGTTCCGCCCGTCAGTGTTACGGGTTGTTTTCTGTTTCTTTTTGGATCTCTATTTTTGTTTGGATCATCTCCTTACTGGGGCTGTTCTTTTCTATTCTCCCTATCTCCTTATCTCACGGAGTCTTCTCCGTTCCATTGGTGTACCGTTTAGGACGCTTATTGATTCCCATCTGTCGCGCCTGGTCTTCCGACCAATTCCTCTCCCTGACACTTTAAGGTCACATTGGGAATGATATGTTCTTAGTGATAGAAGAGCGAGGTTCTTTGAACCACAGAATGGGCTGTCAACCATTGACTTGTACAAGCCAATCAATAGAGTTTGCTTTCCACTACATTATTATTGGTCCACACCAGTGAGTCAGAAACAGCCAAGGGGCAAAGACCGAGCTTCGTTTTTGAAGCTCAGTTCCTGGTCTTTTTGCGTTGCTCACTAGTGCCAGTGTGGTTGGCAAAGGTTTTTCAGCCCTCCTTTACAACGTAAGTCAATGGTACCAACACGCTCAAAATACAATATCAGTGATTTTTTTCCCACAGCAACATGTAATCGTAATAGGTGCTTTTTCTGTGTCTAATATCTCTCCATGTGCCGATTTGTTAAGTTATTGTGTAATTTGGACAATATTTGAATATTTTGTAAACCAAGCACTGGGACAGTTTGCGTTGCTACTTAGTCACTGCATGTCACTCAGGGGGCGCTTAGTGGATGACCCGGACCAAAGAAGGTAGGCGGAGCAAGAGGTTCAACTTCGGAGCTGGAACGTCCGCATTTGGAACTTATTAGACAGATAACAAGCGCTCATTGAATGACTGGAGGTCAATGGAGTTTTTACCAAACAATTCGCTAAACGGGTCATTATCAGACAGACAAAATCAAAAGTCATTCTTTTCTTTTTAGATTATACATGCCTTGGTTGTCACAACCCAGTACTACTACTTACAAGCCGTTATGATTTTGACTATCCAACGAAAACCAACTTTAAATCCGGCTATCCCGGGCAGTTGCACACCACTCTAAGCATACATTATGTAACTTTAGTTGCTAAGCTAACTGAAAACACTACTGCGCATGTCTGATCACTTCCTCTTGTGTGGACAAAAAATCCAATGGGGAAAAGCATCAGTTTTTTTTTTTTTGTTTGTTTTTTTTTTTCTTTTCTTTTTTTTCTATGTATAATATGTTTGATATGTTTTTTTTTGCTGTCAAAGTGTACTGAGACACTCCGGTGTGATTTTGCACTCTAAAAATAAATAAATAAAATAAAAAATAAATCAGTTGCATATCTTCTCATATCTAAAATCTTTGCCCGTACCCTAGCCCTGACTTCCTGACCATTTCAGCGTCCTCCCCTTTCCATTTCAGTGTCTGGCTCCAATTTGTACAACATGGCAGCAAAAAGCTGCACTTCTGTGGCTTTCAAACGCTTTTCACAAGCCCATGGGAAGTCAGCGGGTGATGTAAGATGCACTTTGTCTATATTTTTTCTATACAGTATGTGGAAACAACACTGGGTAGAGTAGCCGCACCCGCTTTAGAGTTCACAAAGTCTTTCGGCCCATGACATTGCTTTACAATATTCATGTTTTTTCTTGTGCTTTCGGCTCAGTCAGTGAGGTGAATTGTAATCGGTTAACCATTAAAGCAATCATGATTGATTATTAAATTAGGTCCACGTGCACTGTCAATTAATTGCCGTTTAGAATAATATAACAGTGTAAACACAGCGGATATATCCACCCTAGTCTGTTATAGCTTTGCTATATTCAATAAATCCATTATAAACATGCATAATATTAAATTGTATTTTTATGTATGTGAATGTATTTTTATTCATCATTAGAACCAAACAGCAGCAGTGCTATAGTATAATATATTATATATTGTTGCCTTTTCTCATTTTTGGATCAAAAGGAGTTTCACTGAAGTGTACAGAAGCTTTGGTGGGTGTGTTGAGCTGCTTCCAGCAGTGTTACCTACATTGGGTTCCTTGCTCGTTTTGTGTGGGTGCTTTTTTTAAAAATATTAATTTTTTATGTGACTGAGTTCAGCTCCACTGCTGCCATATGAAAATGTTAGTTCTGTATTTCAAAATTTGCACATGTGACTTCAGCTTTGTTCACTCCCAGTGAGAAATCTAATAAAGGCATTTAAGTAATTTTGAATAATGTGCTCGTTAAATCACCATACATTTTTATCACGCGGCATTCTGAGGGAAAAAGAGTGTCTTTGCTTTAGCATTTCTATTTTCAGATCAGAAATGATGTTCCGCTTCAGTGGCATCCAAATAGTTCTAATGATCAAATCTACAATTAGTGTTTTGTTTATGGATTCTGCGATGAGACATGACACCCTATAATATTCAAAATAATATGAAGTGTCACTCAATGTATATTAGTATAGTACATCCCACACTTAGAAATGATTGCCAAATATTATACATTAATATTAATACTAATAGCAGATTGCCTTTTATTATTTTACCTGTCACCATCTGCATGTATGTACACTGCTCAAAAAAATGAAAGGAACACTTAATCATCACAGTATAACACAGAGTCAATTAAACCAAACCGGTCATGCTGGATGATGTTGCAGGCAGCATAATTCGCCACGGCGTCTCCAGACTCTTTCACGTCTGTCACATGTGCTCAGTGTGAACCTGCTCTCATCTGTGAAGAGAACGGGGCGCCAATGATGGCGAACCTGCCAATTGTGGTGTTCTCTGGCAAATGCCAATAGAGCTGCATGGTGCTGGGCTGTGAGCACAGGTCCCACTACAGGACGTCAGGCCCTCATGCCACCCTCATTGAGTCTGTT
This sequence comes from Ilyophis sp. 1 JC-2022, assembly GCA_022702515.1. Classification (NCBI taxonomy): domain Eukaryota; kingdom Metazoa; phylum Chordata; class Actinopteri; order Anguilliformes; family Synaphobranchidae; genus Ilyophis; species Ilyophis sp. 1 JC-2022. The sequence goes on along the minus strand of CM040395.1, from coordinate 25,916,233 downwards.
TGTGACAGTTTGGTCAGAAACATGCACACTAGTAGCCTGCTGGAGGTCATTTTGTAGGGCTCTGGCAGTGCTCCTCCTGTTCCTCCTCACACAAAGGAGCGGATATCGGTCCTGCCGCTGGGGTGTTGCCCTTCTACGGCCTTGTCCAGCTCTCCTCGTGTAATGGCCCATCTCCCGGTATCTCTTCCACACTCTTGAGACTGTGCTGGGAGACACAGCAAACCTTCTTGCAATGGCACGTATAGATGTGCCATCCTGGAGAAGCTGGACTACCTGTGCAACCTGAATGGGCTGCAGGTACCACCTTTAAGCTGTATTTATCACCATCTGCAATAACTCAACAACTTATTTTTACATCCTTTCATATCTGTATGTGTGCAGCCTACTAATAAAACATATATGTACCGGCCATATATTACTTTTCCTCGACAATGCTTTCTGTATACAGAAAATCAAGGATTGCCAGGGTTCAAAACACAAGTTGTAGAAAGATTGTTGAATTTGTGAGAAATCAGGGAACTACGCTGTGGACAATTTCATATCATATTTGTGCCCAGTTCAAGGCTGTAATTTAAATGTAAATGTAATAACGCTGTAGCATACTAACAAAGTCTGCTAGGCCAAAACACCAAAGCCTTTCTTACAGAGGATGAGCAGGTGGTACCTGTTGGCGTTTGGTTTGTAAATTATTGGTCCGAATATGATAATTTTTTCTATTTTCTTCATTTTTCTCCAACCCCAAACATGTAAAAATTAAACCGTGCATTGAATCAAGGGATCATAATCCCAATTTTGTAAACTTTCAAGCACATTCAATGAGTCAATGCAGAATAGGTTGTAACAAAAGGCAAGGAGGTTGTAACGGAAACCAGCCAGCCCGCGTGGGCTGAACCTGTCACTAAGCTGAAACCAGGACAAGTTCCCGGGTAACTCAGGTGCTCACCTCCCCTGCTCCACCGGATGGACGGCCCACCTTCCTTCACAACTATGTCGAGATATCGCTGGATTGCCTGAAGTCACCAGGTACCTTGGTCAGAGTTGACCACGGCTGACCTAGACGCTCCCTATATTTAGGAATCACTGCACGCAGAGAGCCTTCAAAATGCAACATCTGCAATGCCGTGAGCAACGGGCGCACGGGTCGCGCTCATTAGTAGACTGTGACCAGAGAGGGAGAGAGATGGTATTTTTATGCGCCAAGTATCAATTACCGGCTGCTCCAGGGGCCCAAGGGCAAGACCGGGCAGGATGCCCTTCAGCGGCGGTATTTCTTTTCGCTTATGCAGACGCAGCGAGCAAATGGCGGACAGGAAGCTGAAACAAAGGAGGAGATCTCGGATGTCTCTCACTTCCATTCAGCATAACAATTCGGCCGATCTCCTCACATCGTTTCTGTTCCCCGCCCTGCGAAAGGGATCAAGTATGTTTTTTGCTCATTGTTTTTTTCTGATTCATTACTGTACTGCAATTTCTTGTTTTTATTATTATTTTTTTATTTAGCTCAGCATCTGCTCTGTCCATATGCTTCTGCGTAAATGATGTCTCCGATTAGCGCAGTGCACGTCGGTGGCTGGTTTATAGTGTTGTTCATGTTAGAAACAATCGATCACACTCCCACTTTACCCACAGTCCCTTGTCATTCCTTCACGGTGATATTTGAAGCATTAGAGCCAGTCAAATGAACCTCCCCTGAATGTGAGATATTAGTAATCTGGCGGGTGACAAGTACCCCTATCAAAGCACCCATCAATGTAAACAGAACAAAACGGATTATAATATTTATTCAGGTCTGCACATATTTCATTCTTGCCGATTGCTTTAATGGAGCATCAAGTGTTTGGGGTTCATCGTTCGAACTCCCCTTCATCACTAGTGCAGCTTCTTGGAACTCCCTGTGTTAAGTGCCCAATTGACATAAATAGAGCGATTCCCTCTCACTTAAAATTACTTGCGTTCTTTACAGACATTTGACCACCAAGCATGGAAACTACACTTTTATTTTTTTTAAGTGTAGGTCGCTTCCTACAGTTGCAAAGAGCAAAGCTCTGCATTAGCTCTTTATTTAGCCGGCACTCAATCTTGTTGAGCCTGAGCTGGCGTTGATAGGGAGAGGTGACCCACAGAGTCCCGGCGACCGGTGCTTCGGTCAAACTTTGGCTTAGACGGAGTGATGAAATCGCTGCTGGCTGGGGCGTAGAAAATGCCCTCTATATGTTTTTGCTCCTGTCTGATGCAATCACTTAAGGATGCCGCTCTGTGAGAATTCTGTCCGCAGATTTAACGTGGCCATATGTCAGAGCTTTACTGCTCCATGTAATGTAACCAGTGCAGGCCATTGTGGGCTCAGCTGGCATAGCCCGCAAATTCTTTCAATGAGACGGGCAGCGTCAGAAGTCCAAGGTTCGACTCGGTGCTTATGCAAGACCATGATAAACTCGTTGACTGTTATATAACCTCTATTTTTAAACAGGGCTCACCAGCAATACTGTTATTTTGGTTTCTTACTTTCACTTTGAGTGCTTGGACATCATGTAGTACTCTGAGAAGTGCCTTTACCTTACCAGCTTACCTTCCCTTCTGCAGCATTTATCTTAATGATAAAAAATTTTTTATCATTGAGCCAATAACAATTGGCTTTTGGGAATATGAATTAGAAATTTCAAGAAGTCAAAAAGCACTAGTTCCCTTTGATTCTTAAAAAATATTAATAATTATAATTGTGAAGGAAACCACATAATGTGTCAACAGATATAAATGTCAGCAAGAACTCATAGAGGGTGCAGATTTCAGACACAAATTACAAACTTGTTTATTGACTGTCAAGCTTGCAGTTTAACCGTTGAGAAAAGGTCACTTTCTGAGCCTGACAGATGGTGAGTCCAGCGATAGCTAGTCCTTGGTGCACTGACATTTCACATGGCCCACAATCAAATTCTGACTGTGCCAGTGTCATCTGGTGTAAGTCACCTGGAAGAGCCCACCATCAGCCACAGATGTCACCAGGAAGGGGGAGTTTACATGCACAGGGTTTCCCCACCTTGTGATTCTGTCCATTCCTGTCCATTCCAGTTGTTCATGCTAGTTGTTCATCCTACACACTGTCTGTGCAGTCCAGTGGCTTACGAATATATAAAAAAACAATACTTCTCATTTTGAAATTCCCATTGGAATTCAAGGCCACACTGCACCAACCTCACACGGATCGACTATTTTACACACCACAGGCCACACATTGTTGCTTGGGTTTGCTTGGACAAAGTCAATATCAGGTAGGCCTTCTAAATGCGTAGCTGGAGTAATTGAGTGGTTCTTTATTCCCTGATGACAATTTGAATGTCACCTGTCACATTTGTACTTTTTAAGGGCAAGCAAGAGTGGCAATGCAAAGTGCAAATTTGGGTGAAAAAAAACAAAAAGCCCTCAAAACGCATTTTCCTCAATTTAAAATCCCGGTTGGAGATGAAAGTATTCACCAGGCACAGCAGAATCTTGCAGGGAGGTGATTAGCTGTGTCACACATTCCCATATGTTCCCAGTGTGGCAGAAAAAGACTGTCCCATTTGTTAGCGCAGCGTCTCCTAGCAGAAATGATGAAAAAACAGACTCAAAGCCGGAGACTTATTGACACTGTGTGTGCTGCTGGCAGAAAACCAAGCAGCAGGATCTCGTGACATGCATCAAATGACGAGACTGAACTAAACCATTCAGGAAGAAGAGCATAATGACTGTGAATATTACCAACACCTCAGTACTGTTAAAGTTTAACCTAATGATGTTTCTGAATTTGGCCTTTTATGGTTCAAGGAACAAGACCACTTCTGATTTCTCATTTTACAGATTCCAGGCTACATTGTTAGAGAAAGAAATTGTATCTGCGAAAGGTAGAATCAAACCCGAGTTCATGACTATACTAATCTGTGACTCTACGAATAGACATTACATTACATCTACAAAGACATTCGCTTAGCTGTGCTTTTTTCGCCACTTGAAAGTCGGTCAAACACAAACAAGTAACTAGCAAGCAGTTATTATTTGCACTAAATTGAGAGAACAAATAAAACATTCAAGGGAAAGTATTATTAATTTGAGGGCACAGAGTAGCCTACTAAATTGAGGGAATGGATGAGAGGGAGGGGGTGTCAAATTGTGATAGCCAAGCGTCAGACCACTGTAGCCTAGAGAAAGAGCTGGGGTGTGTCCGAATCAGTGCACATGCTTACTTGCTGTTAAGTATGCGACAGTTCTAAAAATAGTGTTCTTAATATCCCCAGATGATAAACCTATTTCCGTGTTTTCGCAGATAATAGTATGGAGGATATATTTTGCATGCTGCATGTCACCAGTGTCATGATCAGGCTCGTATGATCACGACATAAAAGAGGAGACCACAACCAACTTGAAGAAATAACAAAAAATTTATTTTAAACTTTAACAAATCAAAATCAAGCAAAGCGTCCGTTCAGGTGAGAAGCACCAGAAACGATGGAGGGCTCTTCTTAAGTAGGCCTCCAGAGCCTCCAGGTGTGTTCAGTCAGGGAATTGGTGCCCTTGGCTCTGCCCACCTACCCACTCCTGGGAATAGAATTTTAAAAAAACAAGAGCGGAGTCTGGCAGACGGCAACCGGAAGAACCGGCACCGTCACACCAAACAGTATGCAGTAAGCAGTACACAGGACACAGTAGACAGGGCTCTGATTCGGACACAGCCAAACAAAATTCATCAATAATCAGAGATGGAAGGAGCAGGATGCCAGTCAACATTTCGGAGGCTGGAACACAACAAGATCCAGAAAGAGGTAGGCCTATCTATCTACAGTGGAGTGCAAGAATTTGGGCACCTCTGGTAAAAATGTATTTTATGATTAATATCTAAGTGGACAGAAGCTTGCCTGACCTCTAAATGGTAAAACATGACAGATTTCTTCAAATTTTAAAGCAAGATTACATTTTATTGGAATTTTTTACAGGTTCAAAATAACAAAAAAAGTAAAAAGGCGGTGCATGGCAGAGGCCTCGGCCTACATGAAAGTGGGGTTGTTTCCCACCGCACAGCATCCCAGATGTGGAGTGAAACTCTCGAGTCAGGCCCGATAGGTGTCACAGTCACAGAGCGATGCATCCTGGGGCCTATCAGAAAGACCAGCTGTCGCGGATGCAGCCGCATGGCCGTCGTATATGAACCGAAAAAAGAACGAAGGCAAAACTGTCATCAGATTCAGTTTATGTGGGCAATTGGCATTCAATTGCATTGCTCCTTCAATATTTCCAGAATGTAGATCTGGAAATGCATAGTTCACTAAGGTGTTTAAATGTGCGCAGTGAATATTTTAAACGGGGAAACCAACCATTACAGCCAACCCCCCAGTAATCCCGATGTGTTACAGCCAACCCCCCAGCAATCACGATGTGTTACAGCCAACCCCCCAGCAATCCCGATGTGTTACAGCCAACCCCCCAGTAATCCCGATGTGTTACAGCCAACCCCCAGCAATCACGATGTGTTACATCCAACCCCCCAGCAATCCCGATGTGTTACAGCCAACCCCCCAGCAATCACGATGTGTTACAGCCAACCCCCAGCAATCCCGATGTGTTACAGCCAACACCCCAGTAATCCCGATGTGTTACAGCCAACACCCCAGTAATCCCGATGTGTTACAGCCAACACCCCAGCAATCCCGATGTGTTACAGCCAACACCCCAGTAATCCCGATGTGTTACAGCCAACACCCCAGCAATCCCGATGTGTTACAGCCAACACCCCAGTAATCCCGATGTGTTACAGCCAACCCCCCAGTAATCCCGATGTGTTACACCCAACCCCCCAGCAATCCCGATGTGTTACAGCCAACCCCCCAGTAATCCCGATGTGTTACAGCCAACCCCCCAGTAATCCCGATGTGTTACAGCCAACCCCCCAGTAATCCCGATGTGTTACAGCCAACCCCCCAGTAATCCCGATGTGTTACTGCCAACCCCCCAGCAATCACGATGTGTTACAGCCAACCCCCCAGGAGAAAGGAAGGCAGGCTTTCTGAGGGTTTAATCAACAGCCAAACAGATGCACCGGATCAAAATTCTGCAATGCATCTCAGGGGAAGCGACCTTTCATCAATCTTGGTGCATTTTTTTTTGTGGGAAAAAGGAGAATGAATCCCGGTGCCGGACAGCTGGGATATGAGCCGGCAAGCTCTGAGTGACGCATTGAAACTTAACCCATCTTCACAGAAAGAGATAATTATTTATGATCTGGCCTCCTACATTTGCAAGAAGCACAGGCTTAGCTCCCATTTTATGAGTGAATCGAGATCAGGAAGCCACAGTCCAGAGCTTTGCCTACTGACCAGGTGGCTAAGGTTACTTCCTTGACTTCTCAAAGGTAGAAAAGAGAAAAACAGAAGCCTTAGCAGGGGACAAAATTACATATATGAGTGAGGCAGTTAAGTTTCAGAATGAATCTTCTCCGGTCTTTCTCCGGAGTTGTTGCAACATTGAATAAATTTTTCTGCGATCATAATTTTCTCTTTCTTTCTGTCTTTCTTTTTTGCAAACTAGCCTGGAGGAGAGAATAAAAGGAACATTGGATGTGATCAGTGTTTCTGTAATTACTTTTCCTCCTACTTGTTTCCTGCAAGCATAATTTCTGGTTATAGTTTGCCAAAAATGTAAAAATAAATAAATAAGCAAAGGACGAAAATGTATCTGCACCTTGTCAATTCACCAGTAGCCTCATGCACCGATGGCAAGTACTCGGCATACCAGCTAATTAGCCTCATGCACCGATGGCAAGTACTCGGCATACCAGCTAATTAAACAAGTTGAAAAAAAGGATAATGGCCACTTCCGTATTTCTTAAGTATTTTAACATTTTATAGTTCTTCTTGCAGCGTTAATTTCATCTTTAAAACCTATTCAACACTTTTGTTTTTGAATCAAGATGTAGGCCTACTTGCTTGCCGGTCAGTGGGATTCAGCGAAGGTTTCTTTCTTTGTTTGGATTCGGTTGGAGAACACATTCGGAGGGATTAACCTGGGAAGTATCTGTGACATAAGCAGAATAATGTATCGCCACTAAGTCGTTTGAAAATAAGCCCCAAAGGGGGAAACAACTGACTTGACTCATGGTACATTATCCCTAACATGTTTTATTCACAGAAAAGAGAGAACTGAAAAAGCAGGTCAGTCTGTGGTACTTCCAGTTATCCATTCACTGAATCCTGTAGAGATCCGTTTATTGTGCCCCAATTCTTCCTTGTTCAAAAACGAAAGACTGCACCTGGCTGAGTACATTTTTTTTAAAGCATTTTTCTAAAAGATGCTTCCAACCAACTAATATAAAAGAGAGTGAGACCTACTATGGGTGGGACTAAATGTAGCAGTAAATTACACTGCAACAATATGGAATACATGGTTGGTGAAATGGCTGTAAGTCATCAAGGGTCTGATGCATCAAACAAGCCTCAAACCATCCCTCTGCTGCCAGATATGCAGTAGATATGGATGGATCACTTTAAGGGTTGTTTCTCCTGACAAAAAGTCAGAAAAAGAAACCCTTCAAGTTACCCATCCCTATCTACTGCATATCTGGCAGCAGATACCAGTGATGGTTTAAAGCTTGTTTGATACGTCAGACCTTTGATGACTTCGAGCCATTTAGCCAACCATGTGTTCCATACTTTTTCAGTGTAATTTACAGCTAAATCTAGTCCCAACCCCCAATTCTCATAGAGATCCATTCAAATGCAGAGAGGTTATAGTGTCGCTTATAGGAGTACCAGAAAATAAGATATCAAGAGTATTTTGATATTGTTGGCTCAAAAACATCAGGAAGTCTGCAAAGGATATGTGAGCACATGATTACTTCTACATTATGTTAAACGGTCCAATTTTTTTTGAAGCCCGAAAATGAGGGGGACTATATACAAGAGGTTTTATAATTTCTAAACAGTTAATCCGATATGGATGAAAATACCCTCAAATTAAAGCTGACAGTCTGCATGTCAACCTCATTGTATCCTTTCAAACTCAAAGTGTTAGAGTACAGAACCAAAATAACAAAAGATGTGTCACTGTTCAATGAATTATGGTGCTCACTGTATATATATATTAAAAACTATTGACAAATATAGCTAACTAATCAGCTAGCTAGCCAAAACATTTTGAAAAGACATTTAAAAATGAAAAGCTAAGAAACTTATACTTTAATCATTTCTATGAGGATAGGCTATATACCGTAGGTTCCACTGTATGTAGCTAGCCGTTACTCACTCACACGTTTCAGTTTACAGAATCCATACACCATTAATGTACAACATTTCTTTGTTTCCAATGTTTTGCTGTCATGAATGAATCAATAGATATTTTCCACTTATTGTCTTGTATAATTTTTTCTTGAAAAAAGAAATATTGGTGGGACACTGTACTATTGTGCCATTATTTATTTCATTTTAACATTCCCCAGACAAAGATTAAATAAGTTCAGGAACACAACAAAAAGAAAAAGAACATAAACAACAGAACAAAAGAACATCAGATTTAAAAGTGGTGGCAGACCAGTGGATTGTCTAATTTTCAACCTTTCTTGTTTCTTCACTATTTATCCTCAGTCAATCCAGACTCCTGTGGGAAGACGCTCCGATCAAAAGCCAGCGCCTCATGTTCCTGTGGGCCAGCCATCCTTTGAGAGCCCGGTGCTGCCAACCCTGACTCCCATGGGCAGACCATCCTATCAAAAGCCAGCGCCTCATGTTCCTGTGGCCCGCCATCCTGGGGCCCAGTGCACCCTGTCCCACCAAAAACTCAGTTTTAGAAGGGACACCCACACCAAACCCCTTTGCTCCACTGGCCACACTTAGCGCCTGGCGGACCATCACTTAATTAATTAAACCAAACCGGTCATGCTGGGTGATGTTGCAGGCAGCATAACATTAGCTACAGCGTTTCCAGACTCTTTCACGTCTGTCACATGTGCTTAGTGTGAACCTGCTCTCATCTGTGAAGAGAACGGGTGCCAATAGCAAACCTGCCAATTCTAGTGCAAATGCCAATCGAGCTGCACGGTGCTGGGCTGTGAGCACAGGTCCCACTACAGGACGTCGGGCCCTCATGCCACCCTCATGGAGTCTTTCTCTGACAGTTTGGTCAGAAACATGCACATGAGTAGCCCGCTGGAGGTCATTTTGTAGGGCTCTGGCAGTGTTCCTCCTGTTCCTCCTCGCACTAAAAAGCAGATACCAGTCCTGCTGCTGGGGTGTTTCCCTTCTACAACCCTGTCCATCTCTCCTCATGTAATGGCCCATCTCCCGGTATCTCCTCCACGCTCTGGGAGACACAGCAAACCTTCTTGCGATGGCACATATGGATGTGCCATCCTGGAGGAGCTGGACTACCTGTGCAACCTGAATGGGCTGCAGGTACCGCCTACTGTATTTCTGGCAGCAGAGAGATGGTTTAAGGCTTGTTGATGACTTGATGACTTACAGCCACCCTTGATGACTTTGAGCCATTTAGCCAACCGTGTGTTCCATACTTTTCCAGCTAAATCTAGTCCCACCCCCAAATCCCATTCAAATGCAGAGATCCATTCAAATTCAGAGAGATTATAGTATCGCTTGTAGGAGTACCAGAAAATAAGATATCAAGAGGTTTTTTTATATTGGTGGCTCGCAAACATCAGGAAGTCATGGCATGCAAGAGATATGTGGCCAAATATTTAAAATGATTACTTCTACATTATATTAAACGGTCCAATATTGTTTGATGCCTGAAAATGGGGGGGACTATGTACAAAAGGTTCAATAATTGCTAAACAGTTCATCCGATATGGATGAATATACCCTCAAATTAAAGATGACAGTCTACACGTTATCCTCATTGTATCCTTTCAAACTCAAAGTGCTAGATTACAGAACCAAAATAACAAAAGATGTGTCACTGTCCAATGAATTATGGTGCTCACTGTATATATAGTATTAAGAACTATTGGCAGATTTAGCTAACTAATCAGCTAGCTAGTCAATACATTTTGAAAAGACATTTTAAAATGAAAAGCTAAGTAACTTATTCTTAAACTATTTCTTTGAGGATGATAGGCTATATACCGTAGGTTCCACTGTATGTAGCTAGCCATTACTCACTCACACGTTTCAGTTTACAGAATCCATGCTCCATTAATGTACAACATTTCTTTGTTTCCAATGTTTTGCTGTCATGAATGAATCAATAGACATTTTCCATTTATAGGAATTATTTATTTTTTAAATTATAATTATAATTAATTATTTATTGGTATTTGTAAAAAGAAATATTGGTGGGACACTACTATTATGCCACTATTTATTTCATTTGAACATTCCCCAGACAAAAATTCAATAAAGAACACAATTACTTTAATGACTACAGACCCGTTGCCCTGACCTCTGTGGTGATGAAGTCTTTTGAGCGCCTTGTGTGTGTGTCCTAAAAAAATCCACAGCCCCTCTCTCTCCTGGACCCCCTGCAGCACGCCAGACAGCCCGACAGATCTGTAAAGATGCAGTAAACTTGGGGCCCTCCACCCCATCCAGCCTCCCTCACCTGACACTATGCCTATGCCAGCAGGATCCTGTTTGTGGACTTCCTTCCTTCAATACAATTATCCCATCTACTCCTCAGACAATTCCAGATGGGCGTGCCTGATCGTTGCCTGTCTCCACCCTGCAAGTGGATCACAGACTTCGGAGGAGGCGAGGCAGCGGGTGAGCTGGTGAATCAACATCTCTGATCTCTGATTCATCAGCACCGTTTCCCCCCCCCCCCAAGGCTGTTATATGCTGCTATGTAAACAACTCCACAACCAACAAATGCACCAGTCAGTCCAGCTCTGTCAACAGCAGGACGACACGGACCGGACCACCACCTCATCTCTCTCATCTCTGGTGGGGATGAGTCCGCCTACAGGAGGAGATCGACATCTGGCGTGGCGGACTGACAAGAACAACCTGGCAGCAAATGAGATAGTGAGCAAAGACAAGATAGTGGTGGACCCCCAGCCCAGCCCATCCCCATCCCCCACTCACTCCCCACACCACAGAGAGACATTGTGGTGATTCATCCCAACTTCCACTTCCAGGAAACCTTCATCTCCTCTTAACTCACATCAGAGCTGACAACCAGCCCAGTCAGGCGGAGCAGGGTTTTTTCAACCTGCCAAAAAGAGGAGTCAAAACTGCACCGGAAACTTGATCCACTTCACTCATCCTCATATCCTCACCATCCTCACCACCCACCATTACCATCCAAGGCCATGGCTACATGCGCCCACCGCAAGGACAGCTGGGCAGACTGCAGCGTATCTGCGGACTTGCTGCTAACTCTGGCTGCATGGCAACCTGACAGGGAGGACAGGACCCGGAGGCAGGCAGGAGGCCGAGGCGGCAACCTCTCAACCCCCCTCTCCCCCTCTCACCCCCGTCCATAGTCCGTGTTCAGGAGGCTTCTCTGGCAGGAGGAGCAAAACCATCAGGAACCAAACCTCTCGCACTCAAATTTCTTTCCTTCGTTTTCCTTTACCCCCTACACACAACACCCAGACGCACTCCCCTCCGACCCACACACGACACATTTACTTACTTTACTTACTCTACATACACTTTATCATTTCACTTTTTATTACCATTTTTTTTGTTTTATTTTTTTTTTTATTTATATTTTTTTTTATTATTTTTATTTTTCATTTATTTTATTTTATTTATTATATGTTTTATGTGTATGTGTTCTTTTTGTTTTTGATTATGTTTTTTTTTTTTTTTTTTTGTTTTTTTTTTATATGTTTTATTATTTTATTATATGTTTTATATTTAATTGGTTTTATATAAATACAATATGTAATACTTGGCGAATAAAGGAATTCTCCTCGTGACAAGAAGAAAGAAAACGCAAACAAAAGAGGTGGCAGACCAGTGGATTGTCTTCAATCTTTCTTGTTTCTTCACTATTTGTCCTCAGTCCCTGTAATCTTCTCACAGATGCACAGCTTGCCTTTAAATTCAGCTATGTTGAGGAACGCTCGGTGTTGTAGCTCATTAGATTAAACTTTTTTCATCTGTTGTCAGGGAGACTTATTTATTTATTTATTTTTGTTTGTTTGAAAGAATTATCAATATTGTGTAGTTCCCCCCCAAAAAAATTGAAATTAAAATAAAATAATCCCCAATCATACTGACTGCGCCTAGTACTTCGTATTTACGTATTTACCTTTTTAGGATTGTTTTAACGCACTTGTTCCTTGTTCGGAAATGCACTATGTACGTCGCTCTGGATAAGAGCATCTGCTAAATGTCTATAATGTAATGTAATGAAAGGCATATTGAAGTCATGAAGTCATATTAAAGATGACAAATAGATTGGGATTTTTCACAGATTTTGTTGGTGAAACAAGACATAATTTGGATCCTTGTTTGTTTGTTTTGTTTATTTGTTGTCCATGTACAGTTTGTGCAACAATTCCTCCAATCTGCTCTTCCTCTTAATTCTGAAAATGCTGGCATGACTTTGTGTTACAATGTCCAGGTAGGTCCAGTGTCATGTCCAGTTTTATGTGTCAAAGTAAGTTTCAGCTTATTCACAAATTTTACACTGGAATCCTGTTTATGGGATATGAGCACTCATCAGAATCTAAGGAGTATCCTCCATGGCAAGAAATTAATTATCTGGTTTCCATATTTGAAAAATGCATTTGAATAAGAATAACTCATATTTTATATACTTAGAGTATATAGAGTGCTAAGTACATAAATGGTTCATATGGGACGTGTAAACTGACACTGCATTGCATGATGGCAACTGCTGTGTTAATAAAATATAATATGACTGTTAGACGACTCCCAGTGGAACACTGCATTTCAGTGGGATATTGATGTATAAATCATGGGATATTGAGTAAAATCCTGCTACACAATATCTAAGCACCACAAAGAAGTGCTATATCTATTTGTCTTCAAAGTCTCTTGGTGCGTAAATATGAAAGGTTTGCTTGGACTGCTAGATTTGCTAGGGAAGAAGCTGTGGTTCCTGTGGAGACATGTTTTGGATATGTGTTTTTCTGATATACATGCAGAGAAATAAAACTTAATCTTAAACTTTGTTTAGTCTGTCTGGTCATCTAAAGCTAATTAGGGTGGAGTAATATTGAAGACTATGCAACCTTTTTGTGCATTAACCATGAACAAAATTGGGTTAGACCGGCTGATATGTGTATCGACTAGTATAATTTAATTGTTGAACTATATCTCTATGACATAATATAATATAATATAACATAACCACCTAAAAAACAAGCCCTTTGTGCATTGATACGGATCACATTCAAGCATGAAATCCTGGCTATCCCAGTGGTGACTGCAGCCAGGGATCTCACACGCCGGCACGTGATTTGCTGTAGCCTCTGTTGGAGAGGAAAATAAAAGCACATTAGAGAGTCTCCGACATCTTAAGAACTTTTGATAATGGCGCAGTTTATTCATTGAATTTGTGTGTGCAGGGGTATACATGAAGAGACAGATATGGGTCTCGTGCCCACCATATTGTGCAGGGGTACAAACGGACGTGTTATTGTAATATAATTAAAACATTTGAAGGAGCACAGTTCCGCATTGTTTGAAATTTCCCCCTGATAATCTGTTGCACTTCTCTTTACGATAGTATCCATAATTGATCTGGGATGTTCTGATTCTAATTCACACTGCAATTTTTTGTCTTCTGTTTTGTCTTTTCTGTGTCTGCTCATAATAAGCTAAACAGGGCAATATTGCCATTCAGAATTCCCACGGCTCATAGCGCAACCAATTGCTTTAAACATCCAAATTTGCCTGTGTGTACGTGTAACTATGTGGAGTCCAAGATTTCCCCCAAACACATCTCTGTGTTATTCTATCCGGCTTCGTCAAACACATCATAATGTATTCATTTTATTACACCACTAGTACAGCATTTTATGAGTTGAGTTACAATTTAAGTGTACCATTGACAATTTAGCATTGTAGATTTTTACGTCGCTGCTCTTTGCTAACATTTTGTGGCCGTTTCAGATACTAAAACCTGGAAGAGAATGCTGTGGGCCTTTAAGTATTTAATGGATTTCTTATTCTGCAAGAAAAAGCAATGAGCCTATTGCATTATTGTTTCATGACATGTTTGAGGAAGCAATAATAGATTCATAGCAACATACTGTATCCCCCTTCATAGCAACATACTGTATCCCCCTTCATAGCAACATACTGTATCCCCCTTCATATCTGCCCCAACATTCATTTTTTATACAATTTGGTTTTGCCAAATGTGTGCACTGGGCCTTTTTTCCCCACACTACAGTACTACAAGATAGCTAAAAGTGATTGGATGAGTGGCGTATCTCTCACTCGAGAGTGGCGTAGATCTCCAGGAAGAGGGTTGGGCAGCCCTGATTTAGAGGAATTAATGCATTAGTAACCTAAAGAATCTTAGCCAACTTGTCTCCGGACAAAGCTCATTTCTGTGGACTATAGGTCTCAGCATGTACAAGTACTTATGGTTATGTGTCTTTTCTGGCTGAACCAAAAAACTGTGCATCCAATTGTAACATATATTCAAGGAGGAAATTACATATAACTGTAAATTGATGCTGCAAAGGAAAATAACTATTGCAGTGTACCTTACGTTAATGCATTGTACCTAAAAGCATGGTGATTGCCTTGGAAATGTATTTTTATGCTTCCTGCCAAGAGGACAAATGTTATATTGCACCAAATTGTGTCGCTTACAAATATTAAACCCAGGAAAACTGCCTGTGACCTCATCCACCTGACACAGCGGTTGTCAGAGGAGACGGACATCTCTCACTGACAAGAAATTTTAGACCCAAGGAAGCCTGGCCAGTTTCATCCAGCCTTCTCAAGCAGGATGAAGCCAGCTCTGTCTCACCACAGCGAACTGTTGGTCACAGTCGGCTAGTGATTCAGCCCAAGGTCAAACTAGCGGGAGGGCATTTTTACCAACCATTTTTACAGCTGAGCCACTCAGGAGACCCTAGCCCAGTTTTTCTTTTTTTCTCTTGACCCTCTAGTCCGGGATTAGTTTGCATGGCTTGATTCAGAGATGCCGCGGAAGGTCCAAGTCCAAGGTCGGAAGTCCAAAAACGCTCCAAGTCATCGCTCAGCTGCAAGTGAAACCTCAGCGGCACTCTACTGCACACTCAAACGAGGCAGAGGAGGTGAACCTGATCTGTAAATACAGCTGAGACATAATTACCATTTCATCTGGTCCACTCTTTGTATGGCCCAGAAGACCGTTTCAAAGTAATCACATTATTATTAAATCATATTAGCTAATAAACATTGCATGGCTACACAGACCTCTGCTGTCATAAACGTGTCCACTGTGCTTTTTTGGTTTACTTTTTGGTTGCATTTTCCACAAATTACACATGTATGCAGTTTAAGTCTAAACGTCTGATCTCCATTCATCAGACAAACTTCCTGGGCAACGGCAATACAAAATAGCATGACAGGAGGTACAGTTCACTGAACGTCAGAATTGTTGTCAGTGAAAAGAAAAATGGATTGTGCTTTCCATTAAATGAAAATCTGATTTTTTTTTTCCTTTTGGTGAATGGAGGGCTCCAATATAATTTTAGCACAGAGAACGTGATTTTCATAAAATATGTTTTACTTTATTTAATAAATTACACAATAAATATTATATTTTGTTATTTTATCACTGTCATGATTGCTTTGGCTGCCATAAATATTTTTCACTTTTCAAATGACAGCATACATTATGAATTGTGAGAATGGCACTGAATGTAACCAGTGCTCACTTTGTGAACAAGAGAGGTGGAGAGTTCAAAGGTACCACAGGAGGCAAAGGTACCACAGCTATTGAATGTGTTACACATATAATACCCAACAATCACTATTTTCAAACCACTGCAACAAATATCAAAATACATTTAACCAACTAGTACTAATTGTATGAATGTTCTCTAATCTGCAATGATTTCAAGTGGGGTTAAATGATTTTTTAAAGTATGTTTAGCTTGTACTTACAGCAGCACATTTGTGCCACAGTGAAAACATATTTTCTCGTTCAGTGCCTCGTTATAACAATAATTTTGTCCTTATAACGAGATACTGAGCGGAAACATTTTTGTTCACTGTGCAGGCAATGCGCTGCCGTATGTATTTATTATACCAGGGATACTCAAATCTGGCCCTTAGTAGTTGTACTACTGGCTTTCTCTTCTGTTCATAGTCCAATAATGTCACTGATTGGCTAGAGATTACACTCACCTGGTGAATCAAATCGGTCTTTGATTAGAGGTGACTAATGACAACCAGCAGTATTACTGGTCCCAAGGGCCAGATTTGAGTATCCCTGTATTATAATATTCTCATTATAATATTACTTATTCATGGTGACGTGCATGGCCTGACAATGCAGAACCACATTCAAAATTCAACAGGGCGGCAGTGTGGTATAATGGTTAAGGAACTGGGTTTGTAACCGAAAGGTTGCCAGTTCGATTCCCAGGTCGGACACTGCCGTTGTACCCTTGAGCAAGGTACTTCACCTGCATTGCTTCAGTATATATCCAGCTGTATCAATGGATACTATGTATAAATGCAAAAGAAATGCTGTGTAAGTCGCTCTGGATAAGAGCGTCTTCTAAATGCCTATAATGTAATGTAATGTAATGTAACAGGTGCAGGATCAGCGCTACATCTTGCTGTGCACAAGTTACGCACCGTATGTAAGATGTTATGTCGTCATGTTTGCTTGTGAAAGAACTGCAAATATATCACGATATCTTATTGACAGTATGCTTCTTGAGGCCGCATTGTTTTAGCTTTACATTGGAATGCAGAGTACAGTGTTCATCACAAATCGAGGAAAGAGGGACTATGTATGACTGGCATATTTGTTATGGATACAAAAACATGTTATCTTTCACTCGACAGAGTGCACCTAAACACAGCCCCCTGGAGTGAACTCTGTGTTCTATATGTGGCGAGCTGGAATGAAGCATTTACCAAGCGATTGTGAACGATCGAATTATGCAGCATCCGCCTACACTTGTTTCAAGATGGATATCAGAACAGCTATAAGTGACAGCACGCCGCGGGCATGCTAGCAGCAGCACGGCAGCTGCTTTCACTGCTTTTAAGTGTTGGCAACAGCAGATTTATAAAAGAAACTACAAACCACAGAACCATTCATTACATTTGAAATCTCCCAGATTGCTTTTCTTAAAAGACCTTTCCACATCGCCATTATGAAACAGTAAATCTATTAAAGTAAGGCCATTCTTTATGAATTTGTGTAAAGGTGATTGTTTCAATGTCTTGGATGTGACATAATGGCTTGCAATCCGAGGTATTTTGAAATGCTATTAACTGTATGAAAATGTGCAATGGTTTACTAATTTTATTGAGGACGTTCTTTGGCCTTGGAATCATTTTCTCTGTGCTATTTATTAGCAATCTGGGAAATTGTGGCCAATAAAAACAAAGATAGTTCTTTAACCATCCCATTTGCAAAGAGTGAAATTCAGATTAAATAAAAATGTTTCAGACTTTTCTAAAGTTCTGGCAACTTCACAGAACACATTTTTAATTTAAACTGAGAAGATCCTTACGGAAAATGGTCGAATTAATATTCAGAGTATATTAATAATATTTCATTATTAATATAGAACTGAAATCCCTTGATTTACATAAACGCCAGACCTTTGACGCTTTTTGCGTTTAATTTAGTCGCGAGACAGGTGGATGGGGTAGTTTGGGGGAGAAGAGTGATTATAATGGTGGGGGGAAATCAGTATGCAGGGAGGCATTTCAGGGGCCTGTTTAGCAGCTTCGGTCGAGGCGGACAGCTGCTCGAGTACCAGGCCTCGCCAGGTGTCAAGTAGACTCTAGGCTGTGTGCCAGTGTGGCACTAATGTAGCTTTAATTTCAGCAGTGACCCTGACAGGCTCATGTAGGTAAGGCCATCCAAAGTCAATTCATCCAGTCCCATTGGCAATGAGAACTAGCACAATTTTCTCATCAGCCAATGCTGGGCGGATTACTCGGAAAATGAAATCCGGTACTGATAGCACATTGCATAACTGAAATGTAATTGGTCATGTGATTGTTTGATTACTCAAAAGGTGTAATCTAATCTGATTACTTTTGGATCTCTTCTGTGTGTGTGTGTGTGTGTGTGTGTGTGTGCGTGCGTGCGTGCATTATATATACAGTGCAGTCCGTATGTTTTTGGACAGTGACACAAGTTGTTGTTTTGGCTCTGTACTCCAGAACATTGGATTTAAAATTAAACAATAATTCTGAGGTTAAACTGCTGACCACTTTAATTCGAGAGTATTTACATCCATCCATGTAGGAATTGAAGCCCTTTTTATACATAGTTCCTGTGTTGTCACTGTCAATGCCTGCACTGTATCTTAACTGATTAGCTGGGAGAACTCAACATTTGTACAGCACTTTGTCGCACTCTCACAAAGACAGAAAAAATAAATATTGGGCAAAAACCAGGCAAAAAAATCTTAATTGGAGTAAATGATTGCTCGTACCGTATATGATTCACATAATTGCATGCTCATGCACTGATAAATAACTGATGAGCTGTCTGCAGTTATTTCCTCAGTCAAATGAATGCCCATAGTGTTTGAATTGTTTCATTATTATTGCTCCATCTCACTGAGCCCTGGCTCACATCAATCTGAAAATATATTCTGGCAGTTGAAGGAGTAAAATAGAAAATAATAGGTTGCACATAAACAGCAACTGTATTATTTTATCATTCAGCTCTGTGCTGGTGATGCTCAATATTTTTGGCTAGTGCTATATTTCACAGAAACAGAACATTTTCTTCAAGGAATGAGTCTCTTTTATTATGCTGAATGGAATTTTATTTACTGTGAGACACGGTATAGCTGCAGTGTGTAACTATTAGTTATAGTTTCATGCGTCTGATTTACCCATAAAAGACAGACGTTGAAAAATGTTAAATAGCGGACTGGGCTGGGCTAGTATAGTTATAAAGTATAAAAAATGTATTTGCTCTGATGCAATGAACTGCAAGTAGCCAAGAGGTAAGGGTTCCTGTGAATTAAAAAAGTGGCGTGAAGAAAAAGAAGTATAATTTAGCCCACCTAGCAGCTTCGGCACTAAATTTATAGAGGCTTCCCTAGCAGCTTCGGCACTAAATTTATAGAGGCTTCCGGAAAGACAGCAGTGGAGGCCACCTGCTGATGAGTGCAGTGACAAGCTTAAAATTTTACAGATGAGGAAGCCCAAGGCCTGGAGTGGGATTAAGCATGGATCAGAAGCTAGTTTAATTGCCTCTGTCACAGAGGCCAATTGGGCCCACTACCTGTTTTCTTTCTCGGCCTTCCCACGGAACACAGAGCTACAGATGAGTCCCTTTGGAAAGTTGGCGCATGGTTAAGACTTGCAGCTCTATGCAATTTGAGCACAGCAGGCTTCAGGTGTACTCTTCCAGTTCATTAATGAACTCATTGGATTGTCATCCCACGGCCTGTAGGTGCAAATCACACCACAGAGGCCTAGCAAACCAAATCAGCCAAGGAAGGGGGGGGGCATTTTTATTTGCATACGATTATGAAATTCACTGAAGTTTCTTCCTTTGTATACTGTTAATTTCTGCTAACTGGAGGGTAGGAGGGATAAGCCCATTTAATACTTTACTCACATGGTTTAACACATCACCATATTATCTATACGTATATAGTGTTACACCTCCGTGAAATATGCTAATATGCTGGGAATTTGCACCAAGTTTGGAACCTCAGAGAAGCATATTATTTTGTAGGAGCCTACCCAGCATCTGAGTCAGATACTGTAGGTTGGAGAAATTCTTCCATCCTTGCGTTCAGTGACTCATTTGTAAAAAAAAAAAAAATTAAAAAGCTGTGTTGATAAGAGGCTTCACTCTTCACTTATAATCCGAAAGAAGTTTCTGTCATCATCGATTTTTCAATATTATTTATTTGCATATTTGTGAATTTCTCTGGTGCCTTCAAGCCAGGTGAAGCTGAATATTTTACTAAGCATGATACACAGTCACAACAACATATTTTCCAGAACACTGTGTAAGGGATCTCTGTGTCAGAGACACGGAAGAAATATTGGAAGTCCAGATGCGATAGCTGTGCAATCTGAAAAATGTTCGAAAGAACACACTGAGACGGACAATAAGCCGTAGAGAAATAGAGGAAAATAACAGAACACAAATAACCTCGAGAAAAGAACGAGGAACTCGATCTCCGAGCATAAAATAAAGAAATAAGCTATACGCTTATCTAACTCCTGTTAGTGAAGCGAGCGAACAAAGAAAAATAAAAACTGTACTATCCCTTTAACTAGGACCAGAGTCGTTAGAGCGCTCGTGGAAAAACAAAGGAAATAAGCGGACCCCGCTTATCTAACTCCGTTTGTGGAGCGAACGAACAAAGAAAATAAAAACTATAAGACCCCTTTAACTGGAGTCAGAGCAGTTAGAGCGCTCGTAGGTAGAAACGGTAAAACAAAGGAAATAAGCAGACACGCTTATCTTACTCCCGTTATTGGAGTGAAACGAAAGGAAACAGAACTCAAAAGACCCAAACTTTTCTTGGGTAAGAGCACTCGTAAGTCAGAGTATAAAATGAAAGAAACGAGAAAGCCTCTGCTCTGAAATGAGAGCTAAAAGAAACTTTCTTTCTTTCTAAAAACCCTACTTTCTAAACCCTTTCTTTTTAAACTAGCTTTCTAACTAATTTCCTATACCTTTTTACCGGCTCGAATGTTAAGTGGAATAACATGGAAGCAACGAGAGAGGCCGGAAGCGGGGTATAAATAGTGAGCGGAAATATATGCCAGGTGAACTCACTAATGATGAGGCGAAAGCAAAACCCGTGACGGAACACAGGAAAATCCGATAGATTACCGGTAAACGATAAAAACGAATAAAGCGACGCGGAGATAAGGGAAGAAAGGTAAGATCCATGACACACTGTTAAGATTTAAGGTATACTTTCGATATTTACATGCAGCTAGGATCCAGCAAATTACGGGTGGCACAAATCATGCTGCTAGTTTTATACAAAACAACCCTAGTGATATTGCTGACATCTCTCTTGAAAAGTTTATTTACCCATCCATGGCAACCCCCTTGAGAAAAATGTCATGTGATCCTCAGTCAAATTCCTTGCAAGTCAATGCAGGAAATGTCATCTACATCAACTCATATACAAGCCATTTTCACATTTTTAATCAGTGCATGTCTGTCTTCTGAATAGACAATCACCAGACTTGCAAATGATATTTACAGAAATGTTCAATATTAATGCTTGTCATGCTCTGAGGTTAGGCAGAAAATGTGCTTTGATATTTAAATTATTATTTTGAGTGTATAGAGGCACTGGCTTAGACACCTGTATGCCCTGGCACAGAAAAAAAGCACGGATTTTGACTGAAGTTACGGATATTGACTGAATACATGTCAAACAAATGTTCTGGTCACAAGTAACTGGGTATAAAGATCTGATTCCAGATCTGATTCCCCTGAATAAATCAAACGAATATCAAGAAAATCAAAAGTATACCACTCTTACAGAGATTTATTTTATTGCAGAGAAAAAAAACAACGTCAGTAAGAGAGAGAGATCGAGAGAGAGACTTTTTACGGAAAGCTGTGAGGTTTTGGTTTGAACTGATGAGTCAAATGTTACAAAACAAAGTACGATACAGAACAAGTCACTCACAGATTGCGAAGACCACTAAAGAAGTCTAGGTACCCGAAATAGCAGAAGCGAAAACAAGGGACGAAAAACTCCCTGGCAGTAGCCAAATAATAAACCACCCACTAAACCAGGTGTGGCTCGTAGACACGAGTAGAAGGGTAAAGATAAGAACTCACAAACAGAAATAAAGGAGCAAAAGCTCGACAGAGAGAAACAAAGAATCACCTTCGGAACGTAGACTATAACGCCCGATAAATATGTAAAAAATACATTTAATTAAAATAAACCTCTCACTCTCCAAAATAGCAGAGAGTAGAAGAAGAAGTCGGGAAAAGAAAGAGCGAAATGGAAACATTCTCCGAAAGAGCTTCAAAGGCAGCTAAAGCCAATCTAGTAGGGAAAGAGATAGAATCTTTTTTAGAAAAACTAGAACCTAACCAACCCTGAATTTGTGAAGGCACGATATGACAAAGAAGCACCAGGAAGTGGAAGTGATAAGTTTAAATACCTGAGAGGTAAAACACAGGTGAAACGAATAACGAGCACGGGAAAGCGAAACCCCGGACCGGAACATGGAAAAAATCTGATAGATTCTCAATAGGAAAACAGGACGAGAATTGCTGTGGAAAAGAAAAGAAAACCCCACGAACAATGACGCAAGGAGTCACGCCCTGTAGAGAACATGGCGCCCTCCTTCCTACTACCGGCTTCAAGGGGTGAGAGATAAAGGTAAATTCTTTGTTAGCAGATAAAAAAAATAAAAAAACACCTAGCAACCACATGAACAGTTAAACCTAACCAATGATATTTGTGGTAGCGTGCAGAAGTCACTAATTTGTGTAAGCAATGAGTCTTTTGCCAGTGGAGTTATTGGGAAACCATAAATAGTGGCAAACTCTCTGTGCTGTATTTGTATGGGTTAATTACACCAAGGTGTAATTTGGTGGATGGCATATTACTTGCTATCCAAATGCATTTTCAATGAAAACACAGTTTAATTCATTGAAACACTGTATGTAATGAGTAGGGCACAAATCAAACTAAATGTACATTCCAAACAATAGTCGCTGATTAATGGTGTTACTGATTAAGGAAGGGGTTGAAGTAAGTCAGGAAACTATGCTCAATCAAACTTTTATATTTGAAAACTGTGTAATTATATTGCTCACTAGTGCAGACCAGATGTCAGATCAAATAAATTATGTTTTCAGTAGGGGGGCCAGAGAGTGCAAACCATGATCACAGCAAGAATAAATAGGCTGCCAACACTGATGTAATGTAATCTGCTCATTTTCTTGATTAACTCCATATGGTGTTTGTGGAAGAAGCCTGCACAATGAAATGTTCCTGCCTGACTGCCGGCCAAAAAACAAAAGAAAAATTCATAAAACATAGTAGGTGGTAATTACCTTAGCAACTAGTTGCGTAAAAAGAAGCATGTTGGGAGAGGGGCATTCGTCTAACACTCTTCAATTTTTTATTATTACTCTTCACAATAGCTCACATCCAAGATGGTGTGGAAATTAATGCACAGATATTTTTAATTGTTGGAAATATACATTTGAGAAGCAAATATGAAAATTGGGGACACTGTGGGTTTGGTATTTTAAACACCAGTAGTCAATATAAGTTCCATGTTGAATTTTTTTTTTTTTTCACATGAACATGTTTGTTCCTATGTGAACGTCCAACATCACCAAAACTGCAGCTATTTCAAAAGGTTATTTCTACTTTTGTTTGTACATGACCTTAAAATGACCAGTCAGAAGACTTCAGTGTGTGGTAACATATTAAATATCTTAAAAATACTTTTTTTTACTCAAAACAATTCTCTAATTACAATAATGTGTACAAAAATTTGTAACAAATCTTGGTCATATGACATGAAACCAACTGAAATGCAGTAGTAAATATATTGTTAAAGTAAATATTCCATTAAAATTTCTGAAAAAAAAATTTGAAAAATCATCCGTTGTCAATTTTAGAAATAATGTCTATGACAACAATAAAATAGTTTGAGGCATCTCAGTCATATGTCACAAAAGCTATTGATATTTTAGTGTTTTCATTTTGAAAAAAAATTCCTTTAAAATTTACAAAGGGAAAATTGAAAAAACCATCAGTTTGAGAAATAATGTCTAAAAAACAGAAAATAGGAAAAACTGTTGGTCATAAATTTGAGCAATTATATCTATGTGCTTTTATTTTAAAGAAAAATTCCCTTAAAATCCCTTAAAAGGAAAAATAACAAAAATCTTCCGTCATAAATTTGAGCAATCATGTCTCCATTGAGATTAAAGTTGGTTTGACACCTCTAATTCACAAGGCATGAGAACAACGGCCAGGGGCTTACAGTTTATGGCGGATGTCCCTGGCTGTAAAAGTCTTTTTGTCATACACTGATAACAAATATGTTGATTAAATGCACCTACATGCTTCTGTCATTAGCTATTGAAGTTTGAAAAACGATAATCCACTGAATATCCAATGTAAAACCCACTTTACTATGGTCTATCACGTGTGATGCAGATCATGGAAATCTCAATATAACATTTACTCATTATCTCAATGTTTTGTTATCTCAAGTTAATAAACGGAGTAAGAAAACATGGCCTTTTTGTGCTTCCCTATTTTACTGATACTACAGCAGTGATGTTATTGTTTAGGCTTGCCATGACAATGTTCTATAATGTACAATTTTCCCAAAAAAACACAGTATTGTGCCTCAGGAAGACCTAGTCAGAGATTTAAACAGAAACTACAGCAGAAGTCTTTAATTTCTCATTTAATCTAATAAATATCTACTTTAATAATGTTAAACAGGGCAGCTCTGTCCAGTTGTTTTAGACACAGTGACAGCTGTGAAGAGTTTTTAGAGAGATTGTTCTGTCCCCTACAAAGTCGAATTACTCCTCTGTGGAGATTTTCAAATAAGTATACATTTGTTCAGATATTGCAGCAATTAGCTGCCTAAAGTATATAATTGCATGGGTGGTGTTGAGCTCTGATTGATAGCAGCCCTCCAGGACTAAGTCTATAAACCTCTTTTCCTCAGCAACATCAGCACTCCACAGGGATTCACTGTTGGTACCTTCCGGAATTTTTGTCTTTCTTTATACTAAATCTTCAATCCCACTTTGTAAAAGTTTTAAATCCCAGAAGTCTCTTTGTAGAAATTGTAATGATGCTGCCATCCTGTTGTTCCTAAGTGACTCTCTTTGTAGAAATTATAATGATGCTGCCATCCTGGTGTTCCTATGGACGTTAAATAATGTGTTGCTTTTATCAGAACTCAGTCTCACACCTCTCCATGAGACATAAGATTAGCTGTTTGGGCTATATGTATCCAACATACATTTCACAAACTTTTAAACATTGGAATAAAAATATGGAATAATAATCCTCTAGTACCAAGGATTATCAGGATTTTTGGCAGAGGAGGATTTACCAATCCACTGAAAATAAATCTTAATATATTTGGTACACATAAAAGACTTGTCAAAAACTAACGCTAACAAATGTGGGCTTCTTTAAAGGGGCAGTTCTCCCAAAAATTCTAAATTGTGTTATGTTTCTACATACTCGGAGTGCTAGCTATCCATCCAGGTACTTTCACTAAGAACTCACTAGTTTTGTAGATATCCATTGCAGCTCACCATGATATCACGGGCGGTAGTTTAGTATAATGGTTAAGGAACTGGACTTGTAATCAAAAGGTTGCAGGTTCGATTCCCAGGTAGGACACTGTCGTTGTACCCTTGAGCAAGGTACTTAACCTGAATTGCTTCAGTATATATCCAGCTTTATGAATGATAAATGTAATAATAAGTTGTGTAAGTCGCTCTGGATAAGGGCGTCTGCTAAATGCCTGTAATGTAATGTAATCACCCTGATCGAAGTTTGTGGAGCTCAAAGCACCAAAAATGAATTTTTCAAATATCATGAAACGGTTACTCACAAATATCCGCAGACCTTATTGTGTGTCAACTACTTTAAGAACATTCACTTCTGTACCTCATGTAAACACACAGAATTCAAAACTCAGAACTTTTCCAATGATACCCAATGTTTCCTAAATTGTTTCACATAACTTGGCCCTGTGTTTTTTTCATTTTACCATTTGAAGAGAATGTGGTCATTCAACTTTATTTGTCTCATCAAAGTGACAAATAACAAAAATACCCGTGAGTTCGTCCTCGCCTGTCTTATCTGCGCCAGGAGAAAGGCTTCTCCCACTAACCCCTCGCTGGCCTCTTCCGCCCCCTACCTGTCCCGAGCCGTCCTTGGAGTCACGGGGATAGACTTTGTCACAGATCTACCCCCATCAGATGGCAACACGGTCATCCTGACTATCATGGATAAATTATGGATTTCTGATGAGTCCATATTCTGTGGACGGTACCACCCATACTACTAGGGGGTTGAGTATAAAGTGTTTTATCATTGATAAATGCATTCTCTAAAACATAATATAATTTATTTACTTAGCTCTGTAACATCCTAATGATAAATAAACTACACAACCTTGAATAGTTTATTTCTGAGGCAACACGACTGTGCAGGTTATATTGTTGACCCCATCAAAAATCCCACGTACACTGTTTATACAAAATATGACCTTTATAAACGTAATATTTTCACAATGGTCCGAAATTGCTCTCAAAATTGAAAAATAAATCACATCCGTAAATGGCCTGCTTTGGGCAAATGGAACAGTCAAACAGAGGCAAAAGTTATTTTTGAAATACAGCACTTGTTGTTAGACTGCAAGGCAATTACCTTGTTTTAGACCTAGACAGTCTACGTTTGCTGACATACTCTTTCCCTTTATGTTTATATACTTCAATATTTCTCTTTCAATGCGGCCCATAACTTTTAAATGGAAAGGGCGGAAATGCCTGCCGTGTTCTGAAGGTCTTAAAGGATAGGGTCCGTTTCTTGCTTGAGATATGTTTGCTTAACTCAAATTTCAGCATAAGTTAAGTATTTTTCCCACGTGCATTTTGGGTCATTTCAGTGGGAAAATGATAGATGAATGCTGATGTGAAATGATAGATGTGTCACTGAGAATGTATGTCCCATTGAATGCTGAGTTACGTGAATCCAGTTTTGAGACTTACACATTTTTATCAAGGTTTGTCCAAGCAGCCTTTGCTTGTACAAAAGGTGTAATAAATGGGGTAAACCTGCCAGCATATGAAAGTACACCAGACAATAGTTTTACATACAATAGTGAATACATTTCAGCCAATGTTATTTTATGACTATTTAAACTTCAAATTAATAATTTGAAAACAAGTTCAAATGCATACATGTTTAAAGAAATATGCAAATGTCACCTCATTTACTTTTAATCGTAAATATTGTATGTATCATGATTTTATTTTATAATGGACAGGTCCACTGTTATTAAAAAGCTTTGGGTTGTTGACTAATATATATGTGTTATAACTATGAAGGTAATAGGTAATGAAGGTAAGTTATCAAAATGTTTATTTTAACAATGAGCAAAATATTGTACCACAATAACCATTAATCTAATAAACATAAGTAGTTTCTTATTAATATATACAGGTGCAGCTCAAAAAATTAGAATATCATGAAAAAGTTCTATATTTTTTGTCACTCATGTCAGAAAGTGAAACTCATATATTATATAGATTCATTACACATAGTGTGAAATATTTCAAGCCTTTATTTCTTGTAATTTTGATGAGTATGGCTTACAGCTAATGAAAACCCAAATTCAGTGATATATTAGTTAACAGCCTGCAAATATATACCTACCGCGACCTAGCATCACAAGCTAACGCTTATTTTCTATAGGCAATATTAGCTAGATTAAGTTTTTGTCATGGTTTGTGGGTTATTGTTTTCTTTGGCTTTGTCCTTTGTGGCTCTCGTCTTTTATCTCCCATTGAGAATCTATCTGATTTTTTCCTCGTTCCGTCCCAGGGTTTTGCTCCGCCTCGCTCATTATTCTGATCACCTGTGCTGCTACCTGCGGGGTATTTAAGTTTTTCACTTCCGCTTCTCCGGTGCTTCTTTGTCATTCATTTGTACATTGAGCCAGGTATAGCCAGGTGTAAGTGACCTCGTGATATTAACTTGTTTATGTTCACGAGGGACTTGCTTAAAGCTTCTTCAGGTATAGGATTGTGTTCCTCCTGTTAGCGTTCTGTGCTATTATTCCCCGTGCTGTTCTCTACGAGACAGTGTTTTCTTTTGGTGGTTTTGTTTTGTTCACCTTCTATCGTACGTCTTAGTGTTACGTTCCGAGGGTGTATTCTTTGATTTTCTAAGTTTCCTGTTTGGGCTCTAGTATTGAGTTTGGGAGATTTAGATTTGTGTTTCACTCGTTCTGTTCGAGTTCACCCTATTTTCCTGGGTACATTTTATTTAGCTGTTTAGCTGTCAGGAATCAGTTCCTGTTTTTCTTTTCTTCTTTTCGTGTTATATTTCCCTTATTAATCCTCACCTGTGTGGGTGACTTGTTCTGATCTCCCTCACCTCTGCATTTGATTCACTGCTACCAAACCCATCACAGTACAAAGAAGCCGAACCATGGATGAATCAGCGAGGTCTCAGTGCGGTCACAAGGCGGCAGTGTAGTACAGTGGTTAAGGAATTGCGTTTGTAACCGAAAGGTCGCAGGTTCGAATCCCACGTAGGACACTGCCGTTGTACCCCTGAGCAAGGTACTTCACCTGAATTGCTTCAGTATATATCCAGCTGTAAATGGATACTATGTATAAAAATGCAAGTCGCTCTGGATAAGAGCGTCTGCTAAATGCCTATAATGTAATGTAATGTCTCCTAAGGGAGGTCAGCTGAGGGAAAGGGGCACCAAGGAGTGTATTAGGGGACTTGAGTCCCAACAACAGATATTGTCGGGACTAATCGGTCAGCTGAACACCCAACTGCAAGTGCAAGAAGGGTGCCTCCGAGAGTTGGCGGAGAGCGTGCACCAGCTCGTAGTAGTACACCAAGCAACCATACCTGCCGTTCATGCTATCACCCCTCCTGTTTCTGTTGCACGGATTGGAAGGGAGCCCAAATTGCAGCTCCCCCCCCGTTATGACAGTCACTCGGGCAACTGCTGAGGGTTTCTTCCCCAATGTGCAATTGTTTTTAAAGCCCAGTCATCACGGTTTATTTTTCAAGCATCCGAGATAGCATTCATACTTTCACTACTTACCGGACCCGCACTTAACAGTTCTCCGATATTAGCAACTACTAAAGCACTTGGAATCGGAAATGGAATCGGTCTTCGATCATAACATTTTTGGTCGGGACGCAGCTAGATGGGGTAATCGCTTTCGTTGCTTTTCCTCCTAATCAGGAGGAGTCAGTCTCAGGTTCTGAGGCTGGTGACGAGAGTTTGGAGTGGGACTCCCTGGCTGATGGATTCAGTGGTCCCTTCCTCCTGAGTCGCCCGCTCAGTGGGGAGCAGCTGAAATGGCAGGGATGTTGGATTTTCCCTTACCGCATAATGTTCCTACCGAATATACTGAACTAGCAGAGGTTTTTAGCAAGCAGAGGGCAACCACCCTCCCTCCCCACCGTTCATATGATTGTACCATAGAACTCTATCCGGGCACCACCCCCACCAGAGGGAGTCTATATTCCTTGTCTGTCCCTGAAAGTACGGCCATGAAGGAATATATTGAGGAAGCGCTTGTCAATGACTTCATAAGGCCATCCACCTCGCCTTTGTTAAAAAAAAGCTTGACCTCCGCAATGAATATAATTTGGTGAGCATGCGTGAGGACGATGAATGGAAAACCGCCTTCAACACGAATACCAGGTCATGCCGTTCGGGCTCACTAGTGCCCCCTCTGTGTTTCAGGCATTGGTGAACAATGTTCTGCGGGAGATGCAGGAAATATTTGTCTTTGTGTACTTATACGATATTAAAATTTTCTCTCCTGACCTGCAAACGCATGTCGGTCACGTTAACCTCTTGGTGCAAATGGCATATTTGGTCAATCTTGGGGGTACTCTGTTTAAGGCTTTATAACTCCAGGTGTGAGCATCACATAAACTTGGTAAATGGCTTAAATGAAACAAAACCGGTGTACCATTTTTTGTACAAACTTTGATTTGTTTATTTTCATAATTTAAGTCAAAATAAAGTGCCGGAAATGCAAGCAAAACTTAGCAAAAAATGCAACAAAATATGTATTTCTTCAAAATACTGAGAGCTACATAAGTGAAACAGGTAAAACTACACATTTCCTGGATCATAAACTCCTTGTCCACAAGCATTCAATAATCGCAGGGTGATATACAGAACTACTAAAGATCTATGACACAAAATGTAAGCAGTGTAGCCTGATGTACCCAGGGTCTCCAAACCTATCCAAATTGGCTAAAATGTGAATAGCTGTAAATCTTAAACTAATCATACATTTCAGTGCAAATCAACCGTTTTGACTCATTTAACTCACTTTTTTATCATTTTCATGTGGGAATTATTTATGGATCAGTACAGGGGGGTGGATATCTAGGTGTCCAATAACCTACCCAAAACCTCTCCGAGAAATTATTAAAAAGCCTTTTGTCCTTTATAAAGCATATACATTTTCCCTTACAATCACTTAATGGATGAAAACATTGATATTGCACAGTTTCAGTTCAGTGTTTGATGCCAAGTGTGCCATTTTTTCACCATTATCCTTCATATACTGCTTCATCCTGTGCGGTGCCTTCGTGGCCAACATGCACTCATCAATGGCACGGTCTTCAGTATGCTGTAAGGATCTGGTCCTGCAGTGGCTTCACTCTGAACAGTAGAGGGCACTGCTGGAGTGGCAGAGGTGGAGGGTCAAGCATGTTATAGGAACAAATTACATAATGCAGAAGCATTATAACACTGTGGTACACACAGCTAAATATGAAATCATTCACTCTTGTACTTCAGTAAACACTTTCTTCTGTATGCTACATTATGTTATATTTTGTTGCGTGCTCTAGGATGGCATTACTCTGTAGTGTGTTTCACAACTGTTGCTTATTTATTTTATTTATTTATTTTACATTCATCTTGCACACATCTGGACACAGTAAATTTGAATACATATTTTCCATTCCCTAAGTGAAAAGCATCACCCATGGATATACTAATACCCCATAGAGTACATTATGCACAAAGAAATTACAATACAATAAAATAATATCGGAAAACACTACCAATGTTCTAGCTTCACGGCAAATCGAGGCATAAAATATAACGTACGACTGAGCAACCAAACAGAACAGCGCTAAAATAATCAATTTCATTGTGAATGCTATGAATTCTAACAAAGCAGGCCACCACGAGCCACTGCACGAACACAATAGTATCAATACATTACATTACATTAGTTATTTGGCAGACGCGTTTATCCAAAGCGACGTACAATAAGTGCATATTGAAGGTCATAGACACAATCTACGTAGCAAAGCCAAGAAAGCGCTACTTTCTGACAACGTAGAAGCTATCGCTAGTCATCAACCGAATACAGTCAGCTATACATTCTAAGTCACGAAAGGGCTACTTTCTGACAACGTAGAAGCTATCGCTAGTCATCAACCGAATACAGTCAGCTATACATTCTAAGTCACGAAAGCGCTACTTTCTCACAACGTAGAAGCTATCGCTAGTCATCAACCGAATACAGTCAGCTATACATTCTAAGTCACGAAAGCGCTACTTTCTCACAACGTAGAAGCTATCGCTAGTACTCAACAGAATACAGTCAGCTATACATTCTAAGTCACGAAAGCGCTACTTTCTCACAACGTAGAAGCTATCGCTAGTACTCAACAGAATACAGTCAGCTATACATTCTAAGCAATGAGATAGCTAAATAGAAAATAAAAAATAAACGGAAAGAACGTACTATATAATTGGCCTTATACATGTCGTTATTCAAGGTGGAGTCTGAAAAAGTGTGTTTTCAAATATGTTCAGCATTATTAGCAGGCTAACAGTGGTCTATTACGACCGATGCAAATACAAAAATAACGAAAATATAGCACGCAGTGGAAAAACGAATGTATATAATCAAAATATTACAAGCAGTAATACTTACATGTCGAGGAGGATATCTTCCCCATATTGATAGGCACCTCTTCCACAGAATCTATGCTACAGGGATTAGAAGAATCTCTGTTGCTGTCCTCTTCTAACCGACTTCGGAGGAAAATTGCTAAAAAAGTCACTTCAAAGGTGCGCGCAGTTTTATCGCGTAATACCAAATGCGTCATACCAAATGCGTCAAACCAAATGCGTCATCTGCGCATGCCTGCGTAAAATTGTCGTGATATAACAAGTATTGCAGTTACGCTCGCCCTTAAATAGTTAATCCAAGCTTTCAATTACACATGTAAATTACTTTTGGGGAAGTTTATCGTGCCTTCTATTGGATAAAACCATTGTCGATCAAACCAGAATAAAATTGAAAGCGTCACGACAGTCCAATCAGGAAGTAAGTTTTACGCAGAGCTAGTTTTGGTTGTGTAATCGTGTTCAAATGCGCTGTGTATTTTTCAAACGGATTGTCCAAGACAATAAATGACCACGGAATCTTGAAAGGGATATATCTACGCTTAAATCCATGGTAGGATTGCACATGAATTCCATATTTAATCGCAGATATTGATAGTAGAATGGCATTGTATGATTAGAGAATGATTCCACTTGTTTATGTAGGTATTGATTGAGCAGCGATTTGCACCGCTGTATTTGCATAAGGTAGGTTTATCTGGTTGCTATGACGGTATTCTAATATTATATGATGAATACATATATTTATGAACTCCAACATAGACGCTATTGCCCACTATGTCACGCATGGGTAGGTATAGGCTGGGTGGGGAGTGCTTGTTAAATGGACTTGCTACGGAAAGATAGTGACACTTAGAAACTAAGCATTGGCCAGAAATCGTCGCGAATCGTCTACCAATAAAGTTAAAATACCGCGTTTGGGTTTTCCACTAATAGTTTGGCTGCAGGAGCAACACGTGTCTCAGTTGCGTAAAACGGGCTCGCCGGCGAGCCTTCCTAGACTATCAGAGCTAAGGGGTTACGCAGGTTTTAAAAGCCCTTCTTGAAGCCAAACTATTCGTTATGGCAGAGAAATGCGTGTTTCACACGAGTACTGTGTCTTTTTAGGTTTTATTGTTTCGGAGGGTAAAGTCCGCATGGATCCTGAAAAGGTTTCTGCGGTACTGGTCTGGCCCACTCCTCGTTCAGTCAAGCAGGTCCAACGCTTTCTTGGTTTTGCCAATTTTTATAGGCGATATATTCCGAATTTTAGAGCACTTGCCACTCCTCTTACCGCTCTTACCAAGAAAATAGCGACAGCACATTTCTTGTGGAACCCTAAGGCGGATTCCGCTTTTACTGAACTGAAAAAGAGGCTTAGTTCGGAACCCATCCTGATAACTCCCAATCCCTCTCTCCCTTTTGTTGTGGAGGTGGACGCATCTGAATTTGGAGCTGGCACAGCATTCTCCGGTCGATCGCAAGATTTACCCTTGTGCTTACTTCTCTCGTGCCCTCACTTCGGCCGAGAGGAATTAAGAGTAAGAGTACCGGAAAATAAGATATCAAGAGTATTTTAATGTTGTTGGGTCACAGACATCAGAAAGTCATGGCATGCAAAGGATATGCAATCAAATATTCAAAATGATTACTTTATTCTATCTAGAAATGCAGAGGTGCCAATAATTGTGGCACACATGGTTTTGTTAAAAATGATTATTTCTTGATGAGGGATTTTTTTTCTCATAATAAATTTACTACAATTAAAGGTTGGATTTTTTTCTTTTTTTCAGTGTGAGATTAAGCTAATTCATTTTTAATTAACGGTTCATTTTTTATAACCTTTTTACTCATCTTTACCAGGGGTGCCAATAATCGTGGAGGGCACTGTATATTCTACTTCATATTTCCAATCGAAAAACTACATTTCTATTAGTAGGTGTGATGTAATGAATATATGTACACAGCCTTTGAAAAGCATGTCTGCAGTTAGCAAAAAATAGCCTACTATCCCTGCTCTCTCAAGACCTAAAGCAAATGTCTCAGTCTGCTGGTGTGTGGGGGAGCTTAGGCTTAAAACTGCTTCCAGCAATATTAATAAATGCAGCCATCAATATGTTTTTTATTGTTTGTGTGTTTTATTTTAAGCAAGTAGATACCATTGTTTCTCATTTATCCTACTCTTTTCACAATGCAAAGGTGTAATTCAGCAGTATATGTGTGTGTATTTGTGTGTTAGTGATGTGCAGTTCGCGAACGAATCGGTATTATGAGTCGACTCTTTATGCTGAGTCGTCTGAGTCGACTCGCCAGTTCGAGGGAATCGTGCTAACCCACGGCTCTCGACTCTCGGCTCTGGCTCTGGCTCTCGGCTCTCGGCTCTTAGCTCCGGCTCTGACTCTGCCTGCTTTCTACTACAGCCGGGAGACACTCCCCCGAGACACTCAGCAGTGGTTAATGCGCGGCGTTGAAGTCGAGCAGCGATTGATGCGCCCAACAAAATAGGTCACACGAATATCTTCTTTATAATGCTTTATGAATACATTTAAAGTTGATCTAAACAATATTGCACACAATTTTGTGAATTAGATAATCGCCCCAGCTCATTCCAAAGTAATTTTGACTAGGCTACTACTAACGGTTAAAGGATAGGTAGCAATAGTAGGCTAGTAGTCGGACCTAACTCCGTTCAGCACGAAATCACCTCGACTCAGAGCCGTGAAACAAACAAAGCCCTTTCAAGTTTTAACGGAGAGGAAAAGAAATGCTGTAGGCGACAGCATTAATAATCGAGTTTAGCCTACTCAGCGTGTATCAACCAGAAACCATATTTGCAAAGGAATTCTGTACCTAATAGGCTATCTAATTATATTCCGAGACGTCGACACTTTAATAGCCAACTGTTTATTATTATATTAATACATTTGGCTGTTTGCGAGGAAATTGCAGTAGGCTATAAAACAGAATTAATATGCGATTGTGTTCAGCTAAGTTAGGCTACTAAAAATGACAGCAAATACTTCAAAATGACAGGTTAGGCTACTAAAAATGACAGCAAATATATTTAAAGTGGTGGCATTTTTATTTTAGAACTATTGACCAACAACAACAGTGAACAGAATAAATAGCCTACAATTGTGTATGATATAATAAATAAAGTACAGTTAAAATAAACACATTTAAATAACCCTATGGTTAGCATAGATTAAATAGCTCTATACAAATATAACCATTCAATGTCTATTATTACCTGTAAGATCTAATGTTACAATCTGATCGAAAAAACGGAGATGGGAAAGTCGTAAATAAACGTAACCTGCGATTGCAAACTAGCTTGAGACAGTAGGCTACTGTAAATTGAGAATATTAGCAATGAGTATCATTCAGATTATTTGGGTCTGAATAAAATATCAAGGCTAGTTTACAAACTTATTTTGTCTACTTTGTTACCAGCTAGGGTCTGCTGTCTGAAACAGCTTCTAATTCCAGCTCGCGAGTAGCGCCGCTGAAAGAAAAAGATGCGGCTCAAAGATGCGGCTCAAACGGCTCTGGCTCTCGGCTCACGGCTCACGGCTCTCGGCTCACGGCTCACGGCTCTCGGCTCTCGGCTCTCGGCTCTCGGCTCTCGGCTCTGGCTCTCGGCTCTCGGCTCTCGGCTCTCGGCTCTCGGCTCTCGGCTCTCGGCTCTCGGCTCTGGCTCTCGGCTCTCGGCTCTCGGCTCTCGGCTCTCGGCTCTCGGCTCTGGCTCTCGGCTCTCGGCTCTGGCTCTTAGCTCTGGCTCTGACTCTGCCTGCTTTCTACTACAGCCGGGAGACACTCTCCCGAGACACTCAGCACTGGTTAATGCGCGGCGCGCAGTTTCTGATTGCTAAGTTAGAACCTACGTAAGAATATATATATTTTTAATTTGATCTAACAATATTGCACACACTTTTGTGAAGTTAATAATCGCACCAGCTCATTCCAAAGTTATTATGACTACTAATGGTTAAAAGAAAGATACGTAGCTACAGTAGCTATACTACCCAACTGATCAGCACGAAATCAACTCGACTCAATTTAAGAGCCATGAGCCGTAGCAATATTCCACGGCTCCAGACAGAGCCGGAACCAGAGCCGTGACACAAACCGAAGTCATTTTCTAGTTTTAACCACATAACTGTTCTTATAGAGTTCTGTGGTTTTAATAAAGGGCAAAATGAAGTACACCATTAAGCTATTAATCGGGTTTACTACTCAGCGTGATTCAAACGGAAACCCTATTGACAAAGGAATTATGTTAGCCTATATCTAATGATATTCCGAGACGCCGACTGTATATTACGAAATTATTAAACTTTTTGCGAGAATTGCAACCGAATTCCAGTCAACGATGAAACAATTAGGCCAAATTTGCGATATTGCGATTGTGTTCAGCTAGATTAGGCTCCAAAAAAATGACAGAAAAGACTTATTTAAAGTGGTGGCATTTTTATTTTAGAACTCTTGACCAACAACAACAGTGAACAGAATAAATAGCCTACAATTGCGTATGATATAATAAATAAAGTACAGTTAAAATAAACACATTTAAATAACCTTATGGTGTCCAAATAAATAAACGACACAGGCTCCTGTACATCATATGTACACACTGACACATACAATAAATATCTGGCTTATTTGTCCAATTTGGCTGGCTATCTCTCTTATACAGTCTTCCATCCACCTAATTTTCAGTAGACCTAGACTACTGGATTCTGGGATCTGATAAAAAATATAAGATTAATATTAGCATAGATTAAATAGCTCTATACAAATATAACCATTCGATGTCTATTATTACCTGTAAGATCTAATGTTACAATCTATGATCGAAAAAACGGAGACGGGAAAGTCGTAAATAAACGTAACCTGCGATTACAAACTAGCTTGTAGACAGTAGGCTACTGTAAATTGAGAATATTAGCAATGAGTATCATTCAGATGATTTGGGTCTGAATAAAATATCAAGGCTAGTTTACAAACTTATTTTGTCTACTTTGTTACCAGCTAGGGTCTGCTGTCTGAAACAGCTTCTAATTCCAGCTCGCGAGTAGCGCCGCTGAAAGAAAAAGATGCGGCTCAAAGATGCGGCTCAAAGATGCGGCTCAAACGGCTCTTCTGTATTAACCGGAAGTACCAAAATGGCAACTCCGACTCCGACTCCGACTCCGACTCCGACTCTTCAAACTGAATGGTACGAATAGAGCCGACTCAGAAAAAAGAGCCGAACTGCCCATCACTATTGTGTGTATGCGCTTGCGTGTGTGCTTATGACTATAGTGAAGTTGTTACTTTTTTCTGGTTCTGTCCAATTTTCAATATTTCAGAACCAAGAAAAGTGAAAGATAATACACATTATTTCCAGTCAAATATAATTATAGGTGTATGGTGAAAAATAAAGTCAACAATAAGAATGATGCATAAATATACTTTACCTGACAAAAATATTGATGGTTTGGTGATAATGATTTGACAGCAAGAACCACTTGTCATATCTTGTCATTTATTGGAAAATTTAAAAAGCTTGACATTGAACAATGTTTGAGCCTGGTAAAGTACTAACCAGGGATCCATATCAGTCACATCACCTGCATCTGACAAGCATTCAGAGTGAAAAACATTCTAGTCCACAGAAGAGAGATTGATGTCTGCACCAAGGGCACATTAATGATTCATGGACTTTTCTTCTGTCCTTATTATCTGTCCTCCTGGAGGTATGGGAGGGTTCTGAGCTTTGAGTAAAACAGCTAATAATCTGTAGTCTGCAAATAGTTTTTTTTTTTCCATCAGAGCATGAACTAAGCCCCTGTAGCAGACATCTCTGACCTACCTCTATCCATAGCAACACAAACTAGTCATTGCTATCGCAAGAATGTGCTGCATATAAATAAATAGAAATGTCAGATAAAAATAGTTGGCTCTGTTTGCTTTGAACTAAGTCTATCCAAGCTGTTCTGTGTGCTGTAGCCCAGTTCAACATTCTTCACCCCACTGTCAATGCACTATTCATTTCAGTTGTAATGGTGGCCATATATGTGTTAAATGAAAGATACATTGGCCCAAAGATACACAGCACTTTGTGACCTGGCATTTGAGTGATCTTGACCTTCCATGGTCTTTCTTTTGTAGTGAACGTTTCAAGTTTCAGGTAAGCGGAGTAAAGGTGAGACTTAGTCAGACTCAGGAATGTGCTTTGGTGAAGTAGAGACACAGTGATACTTTGCAGCCATGATTTAAGACACAGTTGGGGGCCTATTTCGAGGTGTGTCCAGGTGAAGCACATGTGCTCAGTCACTCAATGTAAGTGCTCAAATCTTGTAAGTGCTCAAGGTGGCGAATAACAGTGATGCGTTAATTCAGCAAGGTTTCACTCTCATCACACAAGAGCAATTCCTCAGCTCGATCGGGCATCTACAGTCTGCATGTGCCACCTTCACATGTTGTGTATGCCTCCAACAAATGGCTACAGCCCACATGGCTAGTTGTTAGTGGTAGTGGTGAGTGTTGGTTGTCTATATGTCGTCGGCCAGGCCAGGCACGTGCAGAAGATGTTAGAGGGGCAGTGGCCCAAATTCTTAAAAGGGCACGCCAGCGATTTTTGCAAATAATTAAATAAATATATGCCTGGAATGAATACTTTTGCGACACTGTTAAAGGGATATTAAAATGTATGTATTCAGGCAGGGTTCTTCCTGGCAGAGAATGGGTTTTGGCCGTACGTAGCCTATGCGCGAGCAGCAATTTTTTTTGCATTTATATAAATACAGTTTTTGGAGTACAAAGAGCCCATGTAGGCTTTGGTTATAAAGTACCAGTAAGGTTGTGTTTAGGGGTTAGGGTTTAGAAATCAAAGGTCCTTGAAGCTTTTTGAAAATTTGGATATTACACCATTTAGGCTATTTTGATAGCACACAAATAGAAAAATAAATAAACACTCTAAAACAGAAATAAAAAATAAGTTTAGCTACAAGTTTAAAAAATAATTTTAAAAAAGTACAAAAGCACCGTGTGTGTTTTTACATCTATGTTGCTGTTGTTATTTCAGCCCTAAGTGCGATAGGTCACTGTGGAAATGTCGACTGTATGGGACTTTGGCGAAACGTAACAAGATAAACTCTTCAGGGTTAATCATAACACAGTGGTAGCTGCATATAGCCTACAGGTAAGATATTTGATTTTATTAACACATTTATAGCTAGTTAGATACTAGAAATCTTGTAAATGAGGTGTCATCTAAACCGAAAGTGCATCAGGTAGCCAGTAGCCTACAGTAGGCTAAGCCAGGGGTTCCCAAACTTTTCCATGCCAAGGACCCCCAAGTCGTAGCCTCTGGCTGGGGCCCCCCTATTGCGAAATGGCTTTTTTTTTTTTTTTTTACTTTTAAATTACACTGGCAAATATAAAAAAATCAAACATACAACTTCTTAATACACAACACAATTTTGATTCCATAATCGGGCCGTTAGCAGCTCAACGTAACGCTTTCACTGACAGGCAGACGGTTAGTTTTTGGCTGCGATTGAAAGAAGGGCATGGCAAAGACCTAATTTCGATATGAAAGGATTTATAATAATTTATATCTTATTTTAAACCAGCACAGTAATCTTATGTATTGAATTGAAATACATTTTTTAAATAAATGTTAAAAAAAAAAAAGTTTTTTTTTTGTTTTTTTTGTGCATTTTCCTCTCCCTTCCAATTGGCCCCCCTGGCGCCCCCTGGCGGCCCCCCGTTGGGCCGCGGCCCCCACTTTGAAAACCCCTGGGCTAAGCAATGAAAAACGCCGAATGCTTAGGCCTATTTGTACAACATTTTAAATAAATATTATTGTTTCTAGCTATATCTGAACATGATTTTCTTACGGTGCATTTTATAGTCTGTGGCAAGACGAGGGTCATAAGCGATTTGGGCTATTAATAGCACCCTTTTCTTAAAGCTGTAGCCTAGATTATAATTTAAGACAAACATGAATACTGTAATTGGAACCGATACGTGTACTACTATAGTATGGGGCGCCAATGTGGATCGGGTTATAGGTTTTAACTTTTCAGAAGTTAGGGCTTCAAAGATAGCCTATATCAAAATTGGAGCGTGTTCCATCCAACTCACAGCTCAAGCTATGTCTTTCTACCGGCTCGCTGTAACAAAGATTTAGGTTTCACTCTGCCGCAGAATAACTGAGCCGCATTTCCATACAGTCTATGGTTCTATGCTTCTTCTACTCATCTCCTAGTACTGACATTTTTAAGGTGATGAGTACAATATGTATTGCACTCAAGAAATTTTATTAAATTAATTCGGATATGATTTTATTTGCCATTTTCTCAATTATTGTCATTTTGGCGGTCGCGATTTTCCTTTGGCGGTCCGTGAAATTATTTTGGCGGCCGCCAAATAATTTACTATGTAGGAAAAACCCTGGTATTTAAAACAAATCCATGACTGAGGTTGGTTCAAACACAGCTACATGAGAGTTCATTAATGATACATGCAAAGAAATGAAGTGTATTTCAGTAAATTCTCCACACATTATCACATTACATTAGCCAACTAACCATAATAAGACAACATTAACATTAAACATTAAAACTGCTGTGGTGCGATGGGACAGTTTTAAGTTCAGTGGATGGGACACAATAACTCGACCATATTCCACTGATTCCCACATTACTAGCAAAAGGTATCAACACTAACGATAGCTAGTTGGCACATTTTGAGCTGCTAAATAGTTCAAGTATAGATAGACCCTACTTGCCAAATGGTGTCAAGCAAGTCCTAAAGCGCATCAATATCAATATAAAACGAAAATGAACAGTATATTTATACTTTGTTTGGCCACATACCTGATGTCTGCCTCAAATTAATTCATCACACTGACTGACTCATGACTGTCGAGTGCCTATGCATACAATTTTGCATGCGTGCTTTAATCATAGAAAGGCTCGGTGCCCACACAGTACTCACCGCTGCGGCGGAAACCAGGAGGGAGGGAGGGTAGAGGTAGAGGGCATCGCCCGGGAGCACCAATCTTCTGACCTTTTTTTTTTTTTTTTTATTTGTTTCTGATTTTTCCCTTTTTCTCCCAATTTGGTAGCCAATTGAACCCCTATTCTAATTCAATTCCCCCCATGTAGCAACCGCTTGAGAACCACTGCTACACAACCCCGTCAACCGGTATAGTAGTAGGAAGGAGGGCGCCACGTCCTCTACAGGGCGCGGCTCCTCGAGCTCCTGACCGTGACCCCACCTCCTCCTGGGTCGTCCGTGCGCAGCGATTCTCTCCGAGCCCCTCCCCCCACCCGGAAGCGGCCGCCAATTGCCGCTTCCACAGGGCACCGGCCACGCTCGGCTATGGCAGGACCGGGGCGCGAACCCCGATCCTCGGAGTACAACTCTTACCGTTGTACCACCGCGGCGGCTCCAATCTTCCGACCTGATATTTTGTGTCAATCAATATATCTGTTCGGCAGGGCAGGCTGTGCGCAAACAGGAATGTATTTATTTATTTTAAAACATTTATTAATCATTTTTAAAAAAACAGAAACAACAATGTAGCAATGAAATAGGTCTAAAAATACATTCTAGCATACTGAATGGGGAGAAAAATAAACTATGGTAAAACCTCCTTTGAAGGGTCCTACAAAAGAGCTATATAACGTCTTCATAAGCACAACATAAACCTTCATAAGTGCTTATTTCAATGACCGCAAATAAGTATATACAGGTCGCTTTAAGATCCCAAATAAGGGGAATTTTTTGTGGGCGCAGCTAAAGTATTTGCACACCTTATCATTTCACACTTTGCGGGTGATAAACTAAGAATCATTATGCAAATTACTCCAGCTGCAAACAGCCATATTTAAATTTAAAATTTAGCGTGTTTGGAATGGTAATACTGTAAGAAAACAGTGAAAAGACTGGCAGCAATGCTGCCGTTTTTATAGTTTTTTTTAGTGTAGGGTATTACACTGAACGAGCTGGCAGTTTATTATGAACTGTTTCACTGGATGTCTCTTAGTTTCTGCCGAGAGTTACAGATGTTTGTCAGGACTGAAATTACCATAACTATGCATTCTAGCACTAAGCCTACTCCCGGGGTTTTATTTTTTATAAAGTTTTGATTTGCTTGTTATTCACTGTTTGTTATAATATATGTGGTATTACTTGTTTGATTCAAATACTAGATACTCTTGTATTATGTAACACAATTTGCTTCATGATTAAACACAAATTCTTACTGTTCATGATGTAGGCTATCCACAAATTCTCTTCTTGTGTAGTTTGAGCATTAGCTAAAATGGGCCAGTTAATTAGCCCCCATTGTTTCGCAATCATTCAGACTG
Organism: Ilyophis sp. 1 JC-2022; assembly: GCA_022702515.1. Taxonomy (NCBI): domain Eukaryota; kingdom Metazoa; phylum Chordata; class Actinopteri; order Anguilliformes; family Synaphobranchidae; genus Ilyophis; species Ilyophis sp. 1 JC-2022. The sequence goes on along the minus strand of CM040395.1, from coordinate 25,874,076 downwards.
TACAGTTATGGATATTTCAAACACACCAGTACCGTCTAGCTACAATGACAGCCGTCATCTTATCGATTCCATGTCTTTTAATACCTGCTTTCCATTTGTACTAAAATGCACCTGCAAATAACTCCCTTTCGGGCTTAGTAAATCACTTTAGACAAAAGTGCTAAAGGAATCTATTTGCATGACCACCTCCCACTATTTTGTCTTTTTGTACACGTAACCTTTAGTGACCATGACTTACCAAGTGAAATTACATGAGATTATTATGTCAAGTATGTCATTTCACTTGCTGCATCAATGCTGACAAAACACACCCCATACCTATTTGCGGTCATTGACATATAAGCACTTATGAATGTATATGTAGTGCTTATGAATATGCTATGTAGTGCTTATGAAGAAGTTGTATAGCTCTTATGAAGGACCCTTCAAAGGAAGTGTTACCGAAACTATACTGTTCAGTTAAGCATCCATCATGGACGTATGAAAACTATTAAAGACATGAATATGGACTGCTGGGTGGCTCATTTGGCTAAGCAAGCACGCTGTGGTGCATGGATGAGCCCCAGGGTCTCCAGAATGTGACAGTACCGACTGTGGCTGGTAGCTCCAAAGGGCGATGCACAATTGCCGTTTGCGTCTTCCAGGGTATGGGAGTGTTCAGTCCACATTTCATTGCTCTCTCTAGCAACTCTCGTGGGACTGCATGTCTAAGCCGCATATAAAAGGTCCTCCTCCAGCTCCGCTCTATGCAAGCTTAGCTGTAGTCTGCGGTGTGAAATAAAGCAGGCTGGTGACGCCACACGTTTCTGAGGAGAACTGCGGACGTCTCCCGAATCCGCAGTGGGGTTCGCACATGAACGTGGCTACGGTTGCATGGGGTGGGAACTGAATATGCTCAGCCCCACATTGGGCACCAAATTGAATCTTTAAAAAAACAAGATGAAAAGACAGATGAATATATCACAAAATAATTATAATAATAAATTTTATTTATCTGCGCCTTTCAACTCAAAACTCAAGGACACATAAGCAAAGCAAAACATCTTTGATACACAGGAGCCGGGATGGATGAGAGGCAGACACGCAGCTAACAAAAATAGCTCCTTAATTACCACTTACTGCATAAAAGAGGAGAGGAGCTGATTCAGTGAAATAGATACCACCAAAGTATTAGGGGCATCAGGTTCATATTGAAGAAACAGAAACCTAGCAATGGTGGCGCTCTCCTTCTGAAAAGGAAGGAGCCGGTGGGATGGAAGAGCATATGGGCAGATCTGACACGAGCTGCTGGGTGGCTCATTCAGTGGATGAGCCTCACAGCCTCGGGCCAGATCTGGACCGTGCCAGCGCCGACTGTGGCCGGTAGCTCCATAGGCCGACACGCGATTGGCGATTGCGTTGCCCAGGGAATTCAGTCAGATAGTTCCACACGCACTGCTATCGAGAGACTCGGCCGCCGTAGACTGCAGTCGAAGCCGCGTAGGAAAGGTCTTCCTCCGACTCTGCTCGGTGTGAGCTTCGCCGTGGTCTGCAGTGTGAAAAGAAGTACCTGGCGACACAAGATGTTTTTCGGAGGAGAACCGTGGATGTCAACACTCCCGAGTCAGCAGTGGGGTTCGCGCAACGTACATGGCTGTGGTTGCGGACGTTTGGCCAGTCCAAATTGGGGTGAGAATTGTATATGCTCACTTTCTCAGCCCTGTGTTGGGTGCCAAATTTATAATAAAAAGCTAAAGAAAGAGAGATGTGGCCCTGTAACAATTCCACGGCTGTAGGGGTTCAGCCAAATCTAGAAGTGATGAAAGACTTTATGATGGTGAGCGAGAAGGACGGGCATAACGGCATATCACAGATGGGTCGCACCTCCCGGCCACAGCCAGATTTTCAGAGAGCTTGCAATGTGTCTGGGAGGGGAGACAGTGTGGAGGCTGAATTTGTTGACTCCAAAGGCTCAGTGGTCCGGGTACTGAAAATGAATACGCTCAACATCCAGCAAAGTGCTAAATATCGCTTTCAGGTTGCCTCCGATACCAGCGCACAAACAGAAGCCCCTTTCCCATTGGCAACTTAAAATGGCAGGCGTTCACATCAAAGGCGCCAAATGCGTCTCCCGGCTGGAAAGTGGCGGTTTATTTTTATTTATTTTTCAGCCCCCAGACGCGAGACGTCAGGCTGGACGACATGAGTAAACAGCAGAGACAGCCCCGTCTCGCACATTGGAAACCCCCCTTTCTCTTCACCTTCCAGTTTGGCCAGAAAACATAAATATACAGCAAGACATAGGCCAGCGATGGTGGTAATTACGGGGATAGAATGTCCCGCTGCCCTCCGAGGTCCCTTAAAAAGAACACAGTGCTCGGATCTTTTTTCCCTTTCACAGCTCATGTGACCTTTCAGAAATGCCTTATTTTTCTATTATTATTGCTTCAAGCAGCCTCTGTAATTGTACATCGGTGTAATCTTATACTGTAATATTACATACATACAAAGGAGAGATTTAATAAGCTCTTTGAACTACAAGCATGTTATCTGTTCTTTTTTTTTTACTTCACCATGACTGCACTCATAATTGCCTTCTTTTTCACATCACACGGATGTATCCGATGTCTGTCCATTATACATTTCAGCTTTCACAGAGTTCACAGGCCACAAAGAGCTTTCTACAAAATAAACTTTGATTGAATAAATTGGATGTAATGGATGTATGGATGTATCTCCATTGATGATTCAAAGATTCACAGTCAACAGCCAAAGTAATATCAATTGAGCACGATTTTTGTGTCAAATGATGTTTTATTTTTCGAGCCGTGTGGCCTTGGATCGAATCCAGTCCGTGCCAGTGCCGGTTTTGGCTGGTGGCTACATAGGTGACAGACAGGATTCTGAACATTCTTATGAAGGCACGTTTGCCAGGAGGTTCAGTGACTAAGACTGCTGAACTTGCTAATGTTTCACAAGGCAAAGGTGGCATTGAAGTCTGCATGAAAGACATTATCAACTGTGTGCCTTCCTAGTAATATCACCCCTTATATTTTTCATTATTCTTATAAAATTCCATAATTTATGTTTCTTTTACATATTAATAGCCTAACATTCATTTCTCTGTGTGTGTGTGTGTGTGTGTGTTATTATAAATAGCAATTGTCTCATGCTCTGTAAGTTGCACTGGATAAATAAATTCACTAAATAAATAAAGAACTTTGTAGCAGAGTCCTGTAAGTGAATTGTGATGAAACAGTGTGGTGGCCGTGAATCCTTGTAAACCCATACCCAATATAAAATCATACGATTACCGTTTATCCGATGCCTTGTTTGATGATGACACAAAATGGCATATTGTAGGATATTCATTATTATTCCAAAATGTAACGTCGTAAGAAAGTGGCCTGTTCTCCTTGGCCTGATCACTATATTATGTCTATTTCCATCTTTCCCTTCCTCTCAAATGTCATTAAATTAATAAAGCCCAGTGCCCTAAAAAGCCCTATTTCATAAAAATCACTCTTTACAACCAACCTAACCCCCGGCAGACATATCAATTGTCTCATCACTGTGGACACCTATTTAGTCAGCCTCCATCTTCACAGGATAATACCACTCTGTAATCATCTTGGTGAAATTCAAACAGTTCAGAGCAGTAAACACACTCATTTCTGGGATGTAACTAATATTTTCTCACTAATCAAATCAAGTGATGAAAGGAAGCATGTGTCAAATGTGCGAAAATACAGCAAAATTTCCTCTGGGAATCTGGCCATTCTTTAAGCTGGCACGTCCGTGGCCTTCACCGCTATGGTAAATGCTGACTGTCTTTCGGTCTCTCTAGACCTGACTGTCTTGGTTCCAAGATTAGTGAACCTATGACAAAACGGAGGCTTTGCACCTTATACTCACACAAGCTAGTGAAGACAATAATGAGACTTATTATTTCCACATCAATTATACACAGACATATATAGGAAAGAGCAAGGAAATTCCTGCCTAAAATTTCTCAAAACCATTTATGTTTTTATTTATATAAATCGCCTTGAAATTGTATCCAGTCATGCAGCACAAAGCATGTACTTTCTGTTTATTTAGTTAATAATGAAACAATTTAATGTGTGGCTTCCTTGGAAAAACAAATATGATTTCCAAAACCAAAATTACAGCAACAGCAGCTCTGGATAGCTTCCAGTAAAAATGTATTTTATCTCCACAGAGTACGAAAAGTCCCCATTTTGTCATAAATATGAGGAATAATGTGAAACTAATTGTGTTCTAGTGGTAAACAGATATTACAGTTTCAGAATTGCCCCCAAATTTATATTCAAGACAAATACAGTGGGAGTTAGTGCCACCACCTCATACAGTACAATTTACATAGCAACAAACTCAGATCTGCAAGTCTGAGATTATTCCTGTTGTCACCTTGTAGCCTACCCATACAGACAGAAGAGGGCGATCACATGATCTCCGCTCCACCTACCAGCAGCACGGGTAAGAATTCATACAACTCGCCTGAGTACAGAAAAAATTGTGTTAGAGTAAATTATGAAATATGAACTGAAAAACTGTTCTGTTTTACCAGCACACCGCAGTAGAATTAAATTAAGAAATAAGCAGCAATTAAATGGAAAAACATATTTTTACGGCTTTGAGTTTAAACAAAGTCCTAAATATTAAAACATCTGTCATGAGACAGTTGGACAGTGAGCATCTAAATGTTCTGAATTCAAGGCCCGATTTGTCACGCTGTCGGATTTATTTTACACAGTATAGGTGATGTATATTCTGTATGTATGTGTTGTATCTACAGTACTGTGCAAAAGTCTTAGGCACATGTAAACAAAATCTGTAAGGCAAAAATGCTTTAAAAAATTATTAAATGAAGAGTTTCTAAATATCAAACAATTGACTATAAAGAGCAGTAAACAAACAAAAAAAATACGGAATCAAATCAATATTTGGTGTGACGACCCTTTCCCTTTAAAACTGCATCAACACTCTTAGGTAGCCTACATTGTTGTTCAGTTTTTTAAAGAAAATCAGCTGGTTGATTGTTCCAAGCATTTTGGAAAACTTGTTGCTACTGTTGTTCTGCAGATTCTGTCTCGCTTGCTTCTGTCTGTCCACGTAATCCCAGATGGCCTCGTTGATGTTGAGAACAGGCCTCTGTGGAGGCCGTACCATCTGTTGCAGAACTCCTTGTTCTTCTTTTCACTGACGAAAGTTCAATTAAAAGTTTTGGGAAAATCAATGTTTGGAAATTTACTATTTGCTCTTTTCTACTGACACACTAATGCAGAAGACAAAAAATAAACATCTAAGAAAAAATCTACATAAAGAAAATCTAGGGTGCCTGAGACTTTTGCACAGTACTGCATATCGTCACCTTCTTAAAATAATCGCCTAAGTCATTTTTTGAGGAACATGAGATTTTTGCTTAAATCAGCTCTTCATGATGCTGGCCACCTCTGGTAAAGTTGCCTAGATCCTTAATTGAAAGGATCATGCTGTTTTACCCCGGTAATGTAATCGCCTAAGTCAAGAGTGCTCTTAGGCTGTTTGTATGTTTGCCTAAGTCACAATACATTTTGACTTAGGCATTTTTACAAGTTATTAATATGGCGGCTGCTTCAAGACGCACAAAGAAAATCAACATAAATGAAGTCATTTCCATGATTCTGGACTCGTCCCCGAATGGTAAGTGATAATGTTTACTACAATATTTGGCTAGGCTATAAATGTTGTGTAGTTATTTAGTCTTTAATCCTCTTATGTTACATAATTGACAGACAGCGTTATTTGTAAGTCAATAGTCATCTCTTGATATACCCTTTTTGTGTGAAATGATTAACAAATATCATATATTCTGTATTTGGTTCAGTTTATTCTGTTTTCTGAAAAACTTGAAAATATGACTTAGGCGATTATTTTAAGAAGGTGACGATATGTATTGAACATTTGAACATTTTAGCAGCGTTTAGAGAGATGTAAAATGAACATCTGAAGTTTTTGCAAAATGCAGTCTTTGATGAAGTTTTTGCCTGAAACAATTTCTTCATTCCCTAATCCACTGTATTTTATTTTTGTCACGCCAAGAGATTATTAAGGATTTTGGCCATTACAGAATGTCTGATTGAAATGTGCAATCACTGACTGGCTGCCCAAGAGTACCACAACAATCCGTCATTGGCAAGTCGCAGTAGTAACCACAGACAAGCGTGCGGTTAATGAGCTGAAAAGCTGCCCTTTTTTTTAAAAAGACACAATGGTTGATACCTAGACAACATTCACCATTTCTCCTCATTATCACATATCTGGCTTGCCTTAAAAAACATGTTTTGTGGAGGCAGTTTATTGTGTGAACTCCTATCTAATTTGGCTGTCCTGTTCATTAAACATTGCTAACTTCTAACATTTTAAGGGATTTGAAGAGCTTTTATGCAGCTTTGTGCAAATAGATAATATCTTTTTTTAAACATGCCATCGCCAAAGGGCATTGGATAAAATGTCAAACCTGAACAGTCCAGTAATGCACAATTGTAATTGTAGTGCGTAATTGTTCTGAAAAGGTTCTCTCAGAAATATTTTTTTTAAAATTTCTTTCAGCTTTAATAAAAAAGTTCCACTGGAGAACAGAGACTGCTTCTCCTATCTTACAGTGACAATTTCTACACCACACATACACTGCCTGGCCAAAGGAAAAGTCGCACACTCTAATATTTAAATGGACCGCCTTTAGCTTTGATTACGGCGTGCATTCATCGTGGCATTGTTTCGACAACCTGATGCAACGTCACAACATTTATTTCCGTCCAGAGTTGCATACATTTTTGGCCGAGATCTTGTATTGGCGACGAGAGAGTCAAACCACTCCGTAAAGTCTTCTCCAGCACATCCCAAAGACTTTCAATGGGAATAAGGTCAGGACTCTGGTGGCCAATTAATGTGTGAAAATGATTCCTCATGCTCCCTAAAGCACTCTTTCACAATTTGAGCCCGATGAATCTTGGCATTGTCGTCCTGGAATATGCCCATTGATGGGATAACCTGGTCATTCAGTACATTTAGGTACTCAGCTGACTTAATTTTATTGCTGCATAACGTTGCTGAGCCGATACCTGACCAATTGAAGCAACCCCAGATCATAACACTGCCTCAAAACTGCCTCAACGTTTGTTATTATTGTCTTCACACAATTCCCAGTCCACACAAAATGTCAGTGCATTTTGGAATGTTCAATTTCCTTTGCATTTTGGCTCCTTTGACATTTAGCCCATGTTGAACTCAGGTCGGGAGAAAATTACGAGGCAGCTGCTATTACGGACCGCATTTACGGAAACAAAAAATGTAAACAAATAAGGGCATGGGAAAGGAGTACAAGCCCCAGAAATGAATGACAGACTCACAGAACAGCTGGGGCTTTGACAACAAATGACCATTCAAAATGAAAGGTCAAAGGTGAGGCATGAGCCACAGGAGACGATAACAAGATGTCCGGCCGGTGCAGGCTGGATGCTGCTGATAGGAGTGATTACTCAGATATACCGCTGCTAACTCACCAACGGGGCCTGACCTGCCATGAAAAATATTCCTGTCTTCACTGCCAGGGATTGCAGGGCGCCTGCTTTCAGCGAAAGGCCACAGCAATTATCTGTATACCCCCAGCCCCTCCAAAAAAAGATGGCTGAAGAGTGGCAGGAATGTTTGCCTTCTGGTCTGGGCAAAATGGTTCAGTCTAGTTACATCTGAATGTGATGGATAATTCAAAGACGAGCACTTTCAAGTTCACGAAATTCCTGCAAATCAAACTCTGAAAGTCATTATAGCGTTCGTCAAAGCAGGTGTCTCCTTCACACCTTAAGGGCGATGCAGCTTTTTGTGAATTTAAATGGGCAATTTATATCAGATACAGGAATAGCATTGCTCACTGAGAAACGGTAACTGGCACTGTGTGAAAAGCAATGAATGTTTGTAATACATTTCATAACATGTTTATCTAGCAGACACCTGTACACTTTTACAAAGCTGTATTTTTGCTAAAACGGCTCATCAAGTGGCCGCCCGCCCAGATTTGAGCACATAACTACGGTGGCTCTGAAGTGCAAAACGGAAAAACAAAAAGGAAACGCAAAAACAAAAACTTGCGGCCCTGAAGTGCAAATACAGCAAACAAAAACAAAACCCTGTGGTCCTGAGGTGCAAATGCAACATACAAACAAAAACTTGCAGCCCTGAAGTGCAAAACACAAAAACAAAACGAAAACACAAAAACAAAAACGTGCAGCCCTGAAGTGCAAAACACAAACACACAAAAAGAAAAACACAACAACAAAAACCTTCGGCCCTGAAGTGCAAAACACAAAAACAAAACGAAAACACAAAAACAAAAACTTGCAGCCCTGAAGTGCAAAACACAAACACACAAAAAGAAAAAAACAACAACAAAAACCTTTGGCCCTGAAGTGCAAAACACAAAAACAAAAACTTAGCAGCCCTGAAGTGCAAAACACGAACACACAAAAGGAAAAACACAGCAACAAAAAAGTTCGGCCCTGAAGTGCAAATGCGGAACACACCATTACGGAAATACGTCATCAGCTTTGGCATAGTTTGAGTTATGTACCACAGAAGAAGAACTGAGCCGTTTGGTCCTAACTTCGGATTGCTGTTTGATTCGGTAAATTATGTTGAATTAATTTGAAACATTACGTTATTTAGACAACGTAAAAATCTGTAATATGATTGCTAGATTGGATCATATTTGAGAAGTCGTGTGAGTTAGTTAACGTTAGCTGGATATTGCAGCTAGCTAGCTAGCTAGCTATCTTACCTAATGTTTTTAACCTAGCTAGCTAGCTTAACGTAGCCTTTCGTAGCATCTTTCTAACTCACACGACTTCTCAAATATGATCCAATCTAGCAATCATATTACAGATTTTTATGTTGTCTAAATAACGTAACGTTTCAAATTAATTCAACATAATTTACCGAATCAAACAGCAATCCGAAGTTAGGACCAAACGGCTCAGTTCTTCTTCTGTGGTACATAACTCAAACTATGCCAAAGCTGATGACGTATTTCCGTAATGGTGTGTTCCGCATTTGCACTTCAGGGCCGAACTTTTTTGTTGCTGTGTTTTTCCTTTTGTGTGTTCGTGTTTTGCACTTCAGGGCTGCTAAGTTTTTGTTTTTGTGTTTTGCACTTCAGGGCCGAAGGTTTTTGTTGTTGTGTTTTTCTTTTTGTGTGTTCGTGTTTTGCACTTCAGGGCTGCTAAGTTTTTGTTTTTGTGTTTTGCACTTCAGGGCCGAAGGTTTTTGTTGCTGTGTTTTTCCTTTTGTGTGTTCGTGTTTTGCACTTCAGGGCTGCTAAGTTTTTGTTTTTGTGTTTTGCACTTCAGGGCCGAAGGTTTTTGTTTTTGTGTTTTTCTTTTTGTGTGTTTGTGTTTTGCACTTCAGGGCTGCACGTTTTTGTTTTTGTGTTTTCGTTTTGTTTTTGTGTTTTGCACTTCAGGGCTGCAAGTTTTTGTTGTTGTGTTTTTCTTTTTGTGTGTTTGTGTTTTGCACTTCAGGGCTGCAAGTTTTTGTTTTTTCGTTTTGTTTTTGTGTTTTGCACTTCAGGGCTGAAAGTTTTTGTTTGTATGTTGCATTTGCACCTCAGGACCACAGGGTTTTGTTTTTGTATGCTGTATTTGCACTTCAGGGCCGCAAGTTTTTGTTTTTGCGTTTTCTTTTTGTTTTTCCGTTTTGCACTTCAGAGCCACCGTACATAACCCAGATGAAATAGGAAATCCTGTCTAGTGCAAGGTGTCCAAGGCCCTGCTTCAAGTGCATGGAGATCCACAAACTATGCCATGTTAATACCCATCATTCGAGAGAAAAGCAGTCAGTGCATAGATATGATATTCTTTTTTTCAATTATATTAATATAAGTTATATTTCTGTTTAAAAGACATCTGCAAGACTACTGTGTTGGCTTGCAACTTTCCTTCCTCTACAGATATATATTTTTGATAAACTCCCATTGCACTTCAAGGCCGCACGTTTTTGATTTAGTGTTCCCTTTGTGTTTTTGTGCTTCAGGGTCGCAGGTTTTCGTTTGTGTACGTTGGTTCTGTATCTCAGGGCCACAAGGTTTTGTTTTCCATTATCTTTTTATATTTGTGTTTTGCACTGTGTTTTTGCTAAATGTGAATCTTGCCATATTTCATTTGTGCTGGCAATAATTCCATAGCCACTCTAAACACATCTGTGTTGATTAAAATAAATGACGCAAATTTATACTTATAGGGATTGGTTATTAAGTTATTTAGTTGTGTTAAACATAAAGTGCATATTTTTAAAGGATGCAAAAAAATTTAATACTGATTGACTTGTCCCGGAGAGAAGCAAATGTATCTTCATGGTTGATTTGAAAAACATCAAGGATCCACTTCCTTTACCAGAAGTGCATTTTGGAAATTGTAGGCTCTCCCAGAAAGACTGGAAATTAAGGGGAAAATACTTGGCCCACACATAGTCTCAGGAAAATATTAAGTGCTCATGAGCATTCTAATTTGCAGTATTGATTTATTGTTTTGCCCTGGTATTGTTGCCCTGTGTTTTGACAAGATGTTTGACAATACAGATGCTGAAAGAATTATTTTACATTTTTTTAAGAAATCAACAATACTGAAATGCACCTGGCTTTAAAAAACTAAATTTACAGATTGAGGCCTTTCAGAATTGTATTGCAGATGCATAAATTCAATGTTTAACATATTTATTAAGATCATTTGCATCATTAAAACCCAATTTACCAGCACAAATAACATAAATAATTGGCTGTTTAGAGTATATTAAATTCTATCAAGCCAAAACAAACCTTACCAGACTAATCCAGTACGCATCCAGCAGAACAGTTTTTGTACCTAGGTTATCTTCTTATATCTTTTTGTATGTTTTAATTCTGTTGCATGCATGTACACAGTGCTTTCTTACAAATGGACTTCTGTCTCAAGTTACCCTGTTTAAATAAAGGATAAATAAATAATACCCTATTTTTGCATAGCCTGCTTTCCATCAATATGATCCCAGAAGTAAGAGGTTCTTGCCAATGAAAATTTGGTTTCACCAGCCGATTCACACCACAGGTTGCTTCTGATTGGCCATGCAGCAATAAGCAAAATCATATTTTCATGCTAAGTGTTTACGTTTGGGTCTGGCACACAGATCACAGCATTAAAAACACATCAAATAATGAGACACGCCATGCTGCACATGATGTTTTAGAAAATGGTAAGCAAGAAATAATGCCTCACAACAGAGTAGGGTAAAATCCCTCGTGTCTCAGAAAACAAAGATAAATGACCTTTCCATGGATAGCGTGCAGAACTTGCACCGTTGATCATGATTTCAGCTTATACAGACCTTACAAAACTAGATAATTTGTCACAAACTTGCAGCTAATATGTAGCGCATTTTCCGCAAACTAAATTGTTTTCCACAAAATGTTGCCAGAGGTTTGTCAGAGTTTGCCAGTCGTGGTGAACTAAAAACTTTGCCAGAAGTGAATGGCAGTTCCCACAAAGCTAATTTGCATGTGAAAATATGAGCTTGCTGGAAACATGTGGCAACAATGCCAAAGGTTTGCTGCAAATTTGCTTGAAGGCCAATATTTTTGTAAGGGAGTGGGACTTTCTAGGAAAACAGATAAGTTATTTTCACGTGGCCAACAGCCAAACCTTCTGAGAACACAAAAGATTAGACTACGTTGTGAGACTCGGCACTGTGGATAAACCATTAAGTACCTGGCATAGTAGAACTTTATCAGGATGCACAAAAGGTCCTCATGCAGAACATAATGCAGGCATTCGTAAAAGGAATCAGGACATATCTGGTCAGAAAAGCAGTCACACTCAACAGCGTTTAAGCTGTGTGCTTGAAAAAACGTGCGGCCTTGAAGTGCACCAGGAACTTGGCAATCAGGAATGCAAATCTTTGACATGATCAATGTGTAGATGTTCCTATTGGATGGTCCATAAAACCGTTTAACCTCCATGCTTTGCTGGAAAAGAGCAGCTTCTGGCACACACTCACACGTGACCCTGGAGATTTCTTTTACTTGTAATCTCTGGGCAGGTTGAAGCACCAGAAATGATGTTGAAGCACCATTCCTGTTATTCTGAGGTCACCAAGTTTTTGTCCTTAAAAAATCAGTCACAGTACATTATAGTCTGGGCCTGAGCCAATTCAACTGAAGAGCCAGTTCAATTTGAGTGAATTTAATGTCCAAACACTACTAACTTTAACAACTGCCTTTCGGTAGCTGAGGCAACACAAAAACTTTTATTCAGTATGTCACCAATCATCATCCTAAGCCATATTCTCAGGACAAATGCATCTTATCTTACTGCTTCACACCAATAATGGAGGAACTAATATTGTCTTCCTTTGTTGGCTTAGAAGACACTCATTATTAGTAATGGCTTTGCCTCAATTTTCATAGGCTTTGATTCAATCAACATTTGAACGCTTTCTCATCACATTTTCGCACGCCTGTGCAAAGCAGACACTTGCATAAGTAGCAATTATTCTTTTGTCATAACTCAATCCTGTGCTGAGTCCCGAGTTTTTATCCTTGTGCTGAGTCATGAGTATTTCTCTTTCCACTTAGTTTTCTTTTTCCAAAAATCTCACGCATGCAGTCTCACTGAATAGAGTTGATGTGGTTGTCACTTGGAGCATAATGCGGAAAATGGGTTGGCTACAATGAGAGAGGGTCAGAATTTTGATTGGTAACCATGGCTACCATTACCGGGTTTCCTTTGCCATGGCCGTTGAGTCTATCCTTTGTCATAGTTTTGCAGCAGACAAGCGGTGCATGGTGTCACTTCTACTTACTGAGCAAAACTGAAATTTCATGGTCTACTGGATCCATATTTCACAGACAGTAGACATTTCATATACCGCAAACATACAGACTGATCAACTAAATGGGAATGTAATGAGAAGTAGCATTATGTTCCTTATGACTGTATCATTAATGTGAACATTTAACAAACACTAGTCACTCTTTCCACTGGTGAAATAAAACTCAAATACTATGAAGAGGGGGCATGTCTATCTTGGTTCGTGGGTTATCGTTTTCTTTTTCCACTGCGGTTCTCGTCTTTTATCTTCCATTGAGAATCCATCGTATTTTTTCCTCGTTCTGTCCCGGGGTTTTGCTTCGCCTCGCTCATTATTCAGATCACCTGTGCTGCTACCAGCGGGGTTTTGTTTTGTTTCACCTTCTATTGGATGTTGTACAGTTACGTTCCAAAGGTGTTTTCTTTGCTTTTCTAGTCTCCTGTTTGGGCTCTAGTATTGAGTTCGGGATTTAGATTTGTTTTTCACTCATTCTATTCGAGTTCGCCCTATTTTTCTGGGTAGATTTCATTTAGCTGTTTAGCTGTCAGGAATTAGTTCCTGTTTTTCTTTTCTTCTTTTCGTGTTATAGCTCCCTTATTGGTCCTCACCTGTGTGGGTGACTGATCTCTCTCACCTCTGTGTTTGATTCTCTGCTACTCCATCACAATGTCTTAGTATTATTGGCAAAGACCATGCAAAAGAGCCAACAGTGTTGATATAAGAAAGGGGATAACAAAATCAAGTTTGCATGAGAGGCTAAAGATAGTGGGTCATCAAAAACAGACGTTCAGGAAACCAAATTAGAAAAAAGAACATTCCTATGAGATCCTGATTACAAATGGTTTGATTACAGATTATTAACTTAAGGATTACTACAACGAATTCAGAGTAAAAAATCTACCATAAATTAATATAATGTTGTTAATATAAAGACCTAGACTGTATATTTTTTCCAATCAAAAATTTTAATATTTCCACATTGTTTCACAGTTGCAAATCTTTAAAATATATCTCCTCCTAGACAGTTCTACCAAATTGCATGAAACTTGGTATGCAGCATCTACTAATGAAAATCTTTAAAAGTTATATAAATGAAGTCTATAGATTAAAAAAATATAGCCGCAGCAATAAAAACAATGTGGGCGTGGCTTATTACAAAAATGCTAATAAATCCCAAACGATTTGACATAATCCTTTGCAACTTGCTGAGCTCAGTGACAAACAACCTTCAGTCCGGTTAATATAGTCGAGGTTCTACTGTATTTGCATTACTGTGATGTTGTAAGTATTAGCTAGCATTGTGTTAATTTGCAAAGTGGGAGCATGTTCATATACTCACAGAGTTTTGTGCAAGCCTGACTTGTTGGAAGTCATATGCTGCTCTCCTTTGTCTTATAATTTTGACTGAGTTCAGTGCCTTTGTGGTCATCAGAAAATGTAATGTCGTTCTTGTTCAAAATGGAAAGCAAATCACTTTATTAAATAACTGTATTGTTGGGAAGTCGTGACTAGATGTGACTAAAATAAACTATTAATTATTAATTAAGCATTATCTTTAAGCCAAGATCTGTAGATTATCTAGTAGTGTTGCAAGTGCAACTTGCTGATAATCTTCACATACAATGGCATTACGTAGTGTATCCACCAAACGGAATATAAACTGTATTTAATATTGAATCATTCATGAACTGTATTTCGTCCTTATATATTTTATTGACATGTATTGCTTCTTACATATACATTATGTAGTTGAGAAAATGTGTCGACTAACATTTCCTCAAATACATTTTCCTGGAATACCTCAGAAAAGTGCCAAATGTATTTTTTAGATCATGTGGTGATATCTTCTTCACTGTAACAGAAACAATAAAGTCCCCTGAGCTCTTCAGAACCTACTGGAGCTCACTGTGGTGATGTCACCCCTTAGGTTGAGAAAAGGCAGTAAATCCCAAACTCAGAGAATGCCTGAGTGTGATGGAAGCCGGCTTTGGCAGTGGTGTGGAAAACCCACTTCCCCGAGAAACATGTGCTGGGTATGTTAAATAACACACATATGTCTAATCTGTTCAGAAAAAGTGTCTGTCTGTAACTTTGCCCAGAATATGTATTGGCTTTGCAGAACATTTCACAAAATTGTTTTTGTGTGTGTGTTTACAGAATATGGCATTTGATTAATATAGAATGGGGACATTGTTTTTGTTGAAACGTAAAGCCTTATTTTTATGAACTTCATCTTTTTTCAATATAATGCAGTACAAGAAGTGTGTACGATTCATTATTCATGATTATCTAGGTACGAGGCTTGTTTGCAGCCATGTAAAAGACCCAGAAAATGATTACAACTTTCATAGTTATGGAATAGATATGAAGATACCAAGGAAAATGAGGCATAAAGAATGAAACGGAAGTTATTTTCTATGTTTGGGAACAGTAGATTTTTACTTTGTAATTGGCACCTTGCAATTCTGGAAAAGATTTAAGAAAGGCTTACAGGCAAGCACACTTGTGATTGATTGACAATGCTTTCCTTAAGGAAAAAAGACTATTGGGTCCATGTCTATATCTCCATTCATTTGTAACTCAAAAATGGAAGATAAGACAATGCAGACCAATTGGTTCAGAGAAGATACTTCATAGAAGATGTAGAAGAGTGCCTTCTTAGAACTTACATAATTAACGATCAGCCTCTTTGTTATGACAGCATTAGTTATATAACACAAAGGGCAGCTCACAACACTGACATATTTCTGATATTCCTCAATGCAAGTCTTCTTGTAAGGTCAGACACAATTGCTATTTTTCAAAACTGCGCTGCCAAATTATCATTCTCATCTCTTCACAATGAAGCCGCAGCCAAAGTCTGTCTAATTGCATATTCTGGATCCCAGGAGTTGCCTTTTCTATAAAAGCTTGTGATGTGACCCTCCACCAGGTTCAAGAAAGGATATTATTAAAAAGAACATGTTTACACATACAAGAGGTTTTCAGCAAACTTATATAAAACAAACGTTACAAGGTTTGGTCAAACTCTTAAGCCTTTGTAAATAAATTAATAGATAAATAGCAGAGGTGGAAATCCAAGGGACATAAAGTAAAAGTCCTCCCCAGTATTTTACTCCAATCACCTAGATTTGCTAATTAACATAATTCTTCAGCAAGGAGGTAGAACTAATTAGTGAAATCAGCTGGCTGAGTCTGTGGGTGGAAGAAACACATGATAGGACTTTTACTTTATGTCCCCTGGATTTCCACCTCTATATTGATAAATAGTCAGTATACCTTGGCTTCTTATAGAGTGTAGGTGCATTTAATAGCTGAGGGTTGTGGCACCCCTTCGTGCATGCAATTGTTTTCACAGCTGAGGCTCCCATTTTGATAGCAATTGCATTAAGTGTCGGCAATGGACGGTGAGTTTAGATATCCCTCAATTCAGTCATCCACCCCACACAAAATTAAATGTTTTGCACTTTGAGACAGGGCTAATGGAAATAGCCAATGAACCACAGGCAGTGATGCCATGCCCATTTACAATGAGGGGCATGTGCTTCTTCAGTGTTCTGGCAAAACTCTCAGGTTACTTTGAAAAAATGGTAGGTTTGTACTAGTAATTGTCAGTGATATTGTATTCAAAATCTCTTATTTGGTCGTCAAGTTAAGGAAGAGTCAATGTGATTGGCAAATATTGACGCCCCCTTGAAGTTGATTTCAGTCCTCAAGCTATCATTGCAATGGTCACTTCTAATAATAATTTTGCTTGCTATGCTTGCACTGGGGCACATAACAGACAAGGCCTACTAAAACTATGTTAATGTTAATAATGATTGTTGAAGATCCTTGTCCATAAGCAATTTCTAGTTAGTTCGTATATTACAGCTCCATACTAGCATATTAAGTGGTTGTTTTTGTGCACTTATTCAATACAGAAGTGTGGCAGTTCCTATGGTGACAATCTAGCATGCAATTGAAGACAATAAATGTGTTCAACTAGATAAGTACGTTTGTATAACTCACAAATTGCTTTAAAATGTGCAAAAGGCAAACTAGAATGGCACTAAGAGAGATGCCTACACCCATGCGTGAACATACAAAGCCTGTTGCTAAAAGTGTTGCTCTACCCCATGTGCGCTCTTGCACATTCAAAACGTCTATTCCTCCATCTATTCCTTCACATTTCATTAGACGTTGGTGGAAATGAATACAAATTAAAATACTTACCGATATGAAAAATATTTGAGAATTCAGGTCCTTGGACAACCTGCGCAAATCCAAATCGAATCAGAATTGTAAATGCTAAAGTTGTTACAGAGAGACAGACCGACACACGGACAGGAGTGATTGCAGTCAACAGTCAACCTAAATAGTTTGTTTAAATTTTGAGACCCAGGATCTTCAGTTTCACAAAGCAAGTTCACAATTAGCCAGACTTGTTACGGGGGCAGTGTATTAAACCCATACCTGCAAAACCTCAGTTTTAGTTAGCTGGATAACATAAACATAGCCTATATATGTAATGGATTTTTGTGGCGGATAATCAAACATGAAGGTAGGGGGATCAGAACAAGTCACTCATGCCAGTGAGGACCAATAAAGAGAGTAATACTATAAATGCCAAAAAAGAAAAGACAGGAAACTAATTCCTTGTAGCTAAACAGCCGAAACAACAAAAATCAACCCACGAAAATAGGGCGAACTCGAATATGCGAGCGAACACAAACTAAATCTCCTGAGCTCAATACTGGAGCCAAACCGGGAAACTTAGCAAAGAAAAGAACACCTTCGCATAAGTTTGGACGGCCGGAAGAGTGTAAAACTAAAACGAAACAACAAAAAAAAACTGTCTCCGAGAGAACAGCAAAGGACAAAATAAATAGCGCAGAACGCTAACAGGAGGAATAATACCTATGCCTGAATATCAAGTCCCTCGTGAACATAAACAGCATTTAATATCACAAGGTCGCTAGTACCTGGCTATACCTGGCTCAATGCAATGTCGAATGACAAAGAAGCACCGGGGATGCGGAAGTGAGAAACTTAAATACCCCGCAGGTAGAAGCACAGGTGAAACGAATAACGAGTGAGGGAAAGCAAAACTTCGGAACAGAACGAGGAAAAAATCCGATAGATTCTCAATTGGGAAACCAGGACGAGAACCGCAACGGAAAAGAAAACAATAACCCACGAGCCATGACAATATAAGCCACATGGTGAAATGACACACACACACGATGAACAAGCCACAGCAAGAGCATTTAGAAGGGAATTTCAATCGTTCTTTTTGCAGTCTTATTAAATCCGTCATTATATCTGCCAAGGTGCAAATGCTGGTAGCTTTTAAAGGGAATGGGTGATAACACTCTGCTTGATTTATTGCATGTTACGTCCAAGACACATCTATAATTAATGAAGAGGCTAAGCTCAGCCCTTTTGAACCTTGCGCCTTACTTTGCGCTCAAAATATGTGCCTAGCAAATATAACTAGCAAAAGAGGAGTTGGACACGCCCTAAATGCAAGATAGAGCCCCTCGCCACTGGTCACAAAAATAACTAAATTCTGTAGCCACACCCAGTACCCCATACGCTGTGCCGCTGACTGCGCCAATTCACCATTTGCCGAAAAAATGGCTATTCAAGTAATCAATGTTCCCAACCTTTTATAGCCTACTTCATCCACATCTTTGGCCAGGCATCTGCAACTGGCTAATATTTTTACACAAAGTATTCACATAAAAAATATATTTTTGTTGCATCATAAATAGGCTGTATATGGTGGTACTGTCTGCATCTCCAAACTTGCTGTTCTTGGTTAAATTCAGAACTGTTCTTGCATTAAGTTGGTATTTTTAAAACTACACTCCATTGTTCATTTAAATGACTGGTTGTTAAAGGTTTATTGTGTGATTGAGGTGTACTTATTTTGTTTATAATGAGTCGGCGTATCTGTTCATTAATTCAAATGCTATCACAAATGTATTCATGAAACATCTTTTGGAGAATTGAAGCATGTTCTCTTTATGAACACTGTTACCAAAACTGAGGACTGAGTAAACACTGCTTTCTAGTGTTAAAATCACAGTATCTGGCAGGCAACTAGCTGCCTATATGTTACCAGTATTCAGAGCACAGTACTTTACTGACAACATATTGTCAGTTTTTTGCTGTTTAAATGAGAGGAGCAATTTTCAGTGTTTTTGTTAGCAGTAAACCACTGTAAATACATACTGGTTCACCGTAATTTGATTAGCAGTCAGGAACTATAAAATATGGTTACTTACTAGACACTAGCTCACAGAGGTGTAGTCTGAAAACAGTGTGGTAACTAGCTGCCTGCTTGTAACTGCAAGAATAAATGGACACTGTAAAATGCTAAATCTGTGTAGATCGCTCTGAATAAGAGCATCTGCTAAATGCCTGAAATGCAATGCAATGAGACTTGTGTCTCCTACAGGGGACAGAAATGAATTGCCGGGTCTCGGGAGGATATGTCCCCCTTAGATCTTGTCTGTTGCACACTTGTCACAGAAGTAGGGCATTTATTAAGGCAGGTCTCTGTAGGGATGTAAAAAAAGGCTAGCAGGGGCCCTGTGAGGCTCCAGTAACAAATTGTCAGTGCAATGGCCCACAGCCAACACAAATCCAATCTATGATGAGGGCGCCAAGCATCATTGCCACAGTTCTCAAAAGAGCTTTATGCACTGCATCTAATGCCAGTCACAAGTCTTAACAGGCCAACAAGGCCTCTTCATAAAAAAAAACTACAACCACAAAACACTTAGGGCCTGATTTACTACGACGTTTAGCGGGTGCAAAAACTTTTAGCACACGCAAAGCTAATAACACAACCAATGATTGGTGAAAACCAAATACCATCACCAATCATTTGTCATGCTATTGGTTTTGCGTGCGTTAAAAGGTTTTGCAAATGCTAAGGGGTCGATTTACTAATATCCCAAATAAGGGATGTTATTTTGCTGGCGCAGCCAAAGTATTTGCACGCGTTAACATTTCACACTTTGCGGGTGATCAACTAGGAGTCATTATGTAAATTACTCCAGACGCAAAAAGCCATATTTAAATGAGAGATTTTGCATGTTTGAAATGGTTAGGCTAAACGGTAACACTTTACAATAAGGGAACACACCTCATGTCTGAATTAATGCATGACTCATCATGATTTAATGCATGAATTAATGCATGATGTATCATGAACTCTGTGCGGTTCAATATTAATAAATGATCAAGGCATTATTAGTTCATGTGATTACTGTACACTTAATGTATCATCAATTAATGAACATTAACTCATAGTTAAGTCATACATTAAGTAACATGTCATCAAAGTAGCTGCAAACCAGTTAGGTAGACAAAAGCTTCTCAGACCATCAGTGGTGGATTTATCTATATCGGGGCCGCTAAAACTCAGAAAAAAAGCTGACAAAGCTGTTCGCTTAAAAAAAAATTCTGCCAGTGTGGCTTCTAAGCCCCATCTATCATTTACCTGTGAAAATGGTGACAGTAATATCAAATGCTTTATGTTATTTTAATTTATCTTAGAAAGTGCATAATTAGTATTTATAGTCTATATTTGCCAATATTCAGTCATTCAGACTATGCTTCTGGGCAAACCCTATAGTAGGCCCATCTCTAATGTGTAATTAAAAAATCACGTTTAATAGACTTGATGGTGATCTTTGTAAATAATATGGAGTCAATGTGTGTGGATTATGACAGCCATTCATGTTTTAGAGAATGAGTACTTTGTACTTATTTTTCAATTATATAGTTACCAATACTCAAGGTTAATATATACGCTATTTGTTGGAAAAATTGGGTCGGGGTTGAGTGTGATACCCCAAAAATATCAAGTGGCAGTTCTGAGAGCACAAACAACCTTGTTAATGAGAGAGGTCAGAGAAGAATGGCCAGACACATTCAAGCTAACAGAAAGGCCCAAAAAATTATAATTAACAGCAGTGGTGAGCAGAGGGGCATCACTGAATGCACATGTTGAACCCTGAAAGGGATGGGCTGCAGCAACAGAAGATTAGATAGTACTAGGTAGGTATTCCTAATACAGTGGATACTGAGTGTAAATTGTAAGTTCACCATTTATCATTAAATTTCATCATTATTTCACACATGCAATCACCATTACTTCCTAAGTACTTGGCTGACTTGTGTCCCTCTAAGTAAAGTCATGGCATGATACTAATTTGTAAATGATTACTTAATGTAGATTGATAGGAGGCAAGCATTTGTTAACCATGAGTTCATCATTACTTAATCATGAGTTCAATGAATTGTGACCCTTCAAGTAAAGTCACACACAATTCTTCATATAGTAATGATTACCCCATCATCACATCACTATTACTTAATAAATAGCTCAATGATTTCTGCACCCTTGAAAACCTAATATTAAAATAAACCAGTCAAAAGTCGTCCAAATAGAACATCAATGTTTTATTAATTATACATGTGGAACACAATTTAAGACATTCAAAAGGACCTCACTCCCATTTCCTCTCAGTCACCATATTTGATTTTTATAAATCCCCTTAGCCCTCTCTATATTTTGTGTATGTCCCCCACTGTTAGGATCAATAAAGCTCCTGCTGTGGTTAACAATGAAATGTGTGTATCCAGCAGTGGCAACGCCACTGATCACTTATTGTTGTGGTCCCCCGATGAACGTGTCTTCAAAATTTGGGAGCAGTCTTCACCAGTCTCAAAACTGGCCATTTCCTCTGATACCTCAAAATCCCAAAAACCCATTTCCGCCTCCTCCATGTCCTGCCATATCTCCCACGACCCTACTGTTAAAAGAAGATAATTTACAAATCAAAACTAGAATGGCACTCAGATAGACACCAAAAAAAAGTGGGCAATACACTGAACTCTATGATATTGAACGGACTCAACTGCTTGCTTCTATTGCCGAAGTTACAGCAACCAATATGGCTTCCAGTGCACTGCACCTCTCAATTTCCGCTTGGGCTATAATTTAGAAACCCCTGCCTTTTTCTACCAAAACTAAAAGGTTAACAGTCATATATTAAAACTAGTTATATCCACAATACATATAAGAATAATAATCAATGTGTGATTATAGTTGACACGATACAAAGCTAGTTGTTGTTTTACTCATCGGAGATTACTCTGGTTGGTCTTCTTGAACACGTGATGATGACTAGCTGACAGAAATCAGTATGAAAAGGTTGAATTACATGTAGGTTTATTACGACATCACGTAAAGTAGTTGAATCTAATTCAGTTCAATATATATATATATATGTCTGGTGGCAACTGAAGGATAACTAAGTTAGGCTACTGTACATGCTCCTCGCAAAATCTAATTATTTAAATAAGTCCTGTCCTGAGCTCACATGACAGGGTAACGTTAGATACATACAAATTTTACTCCGAAAAGGACATTTCTAAGGGAATTATGCAATTTAACATTTGCCTAACTAGCTACTGTAACAGTTAGCAGCAATATGCATAAATCCCTGTGTGTTTTAATACTAATGCCACTGAACTAGCCTAAATAAATTTGACATTGGCAAGCCAGCAAGCAAAATTACAAGTGATAGTAGGCCTCATAGCAGCTAGCTTGCTAGCTATTTGTGTCTGAGATTGATTCGCTGCTACGTCGATTTTTTTTTGCAAACATAGCCAACATTGAACGCATTTACAATGAGCTAACTAGCTACATAAACTACTTACCGGAATTTAAGTAACATTCATGTAGTTTTTTCAGTTAGCTTAGCAACTAAAGTTACATAACGTATGCTTAGAATGACGCGCATCTGCCCGGCGCTAGCCAGTTTTAAAGTTGGTTTTCGTTGGATAGTCACAATCATAACGGGTTGTAAGTAGTAGTACTGGGCCACTGGGACAACATAGCCATAATCTAAAAAGAAAAGGGAAACTTCATTTCGTCTGTCTGATAATTACCCGTTTCAGTGTAAAAACTCCACTGATTTCCATTCATTCAACGAGCGCCTGTTGTCTGTCTAATAGATTTTATTCGTTTTCATGAAAGTTCGAACTACCGTATATTACGGTTGTGGTTTTTGTATACGGAAAGCTTAAGGCGACAAAAGTCACAAACAGGTTATCTGGATTGTAAAAAATAAAAACGCTTTTAATAATTTCCTTAGCCTCCAATCAGTAGATAGTAGATTCACTTCCTATTTTTATTTTTCCTATTTTCACAGTCCTAGCATGCGTGTAATTGTAGGCTAGATTAATCATTATTGTACCCGTTTCCTAATCAGAGTCATATGTTGAGTAAGTCATATGTTGACCAACCAGAGTCTTTTGTTGGCTGTACAATAAGTAAAACATCAATACTATATGTTTGTTATTGTGTCAAGTAAAATCACAGATTGATTATTCTGTATTCTGGTATAACTGGGTTGAAAATATGACTAATGCACCATAGTTTTAGTAGAAACATATTAGAAGTAGGCGTAGGGTTCACCCAGCAGCTTATTAGTCTGAATGATTGAATATTGCAAATAGGCTAATATTGATAAATAATGACAAATCATACATTTCCTAAGATAAATTAAATTAAAATAACATAAAACATGTGATATTGTAAGCCACACAGATCCAGTCTCCTTATATGCACAAGCAATGGGGGGGGGGGGGGGGATTGTTATAAAAATGGGTTATTTATAAAAATCTGAATTTCTGTTGTTTTAAAAGCGAACAGCTTTGTCAGCACACTGTCAGGAAGAGTTTTCGGGGCCCCAAAATGGATAAATCCACCACTGATGGTCTGAGAAGCTTTTGTCTACCTAACTGGTTTGCAGCTACTTTGATGACATGTTACTTAATGTATGACTTAACTGTGAGTTAATGTTCATTAACTGATGATACATTAAGTGTACAGTAATCACATGAACTAATAATGCCTTGATCATTTATTAATATTGAACCGCACAGAGTTCATGATACATCATGCATTAATTCATGCATTAAATCATGATGAAATCATGATGAGTCATGCATTAATTCAGGCATGAGGTGTGTTCCCTTATTGTAAAGTGTTACCGGCTAAACTGTCAGAAAACGGTGAAAAGACTTGCAGAAATGTTGCCGTTTTTACGGTATGTCTTTAGTGTAGGGTACAGCCTAGGCTACTGTTACCCTGAACGAGCTGGTGGTTTATTACAAACCATTTTACTGGATGTCTCTTAGTTTCTGCCGGGAGTTAGGACTGAAATTATCATAACTATGCTTACTAGTACTAAGCCTACTCGCTCCGTAAGTGTCACATAAAATCACGTTTCCATTTGATCATGGGTTTTATTTTTATAAAGTTTTGATTTGCTTTTATTCATTGTTTTTTATAATAGACGTTGTATTGCTTGTTTGATTCAAATACTAGTTACTCTTGTATTCTGTAATATGATTTGCTTCATGATTTAAAAAAATATATTCTTACTGTTCATGATGTAGCCTATGTAGCTAGGCTATCCACAAAGTATCTTGTTGTGTATCTTGTATGGAATGGGCCGGTTAATTAGCTTCCATTGTTATGCAATCATTCAAAACATCCAGTTATGGATATTCCAAACACACCCTTAGGCTATGTGTCTTGCTACAATGACAGTCGTCATCTTATCGATTCCGTGTATTTTAATACCTGCTTTCCGTTTGTACTAAAATGTACCCACAGATATGAGCTTAGTAAATCACTTTGCACGTGCTAAAGTAATTTATTTGCATGAGTTTCTCCCACTTTTTCGTGAAATAATGTAGAAGTGCCCAATTTTGCATATTCATTCAACTCGCAAAAATGAGAAATCAACGTATCTTTCCATTTTAGCACATGCAATCCTCTACACCTCCTTAGTTGATCACCTCAGATTATTTTTTGCGGGTGGTAACACTTTCACACGTGTTTTTGTATTTTGTACACACAAACCTTTAATAAATGGACCCCCAGATGTCTTAGTAAATCAGGCCCTTAATGTTAATAACATTAATACATCTCAGAAATATTTTATTAACAGTTTTTTAATAAACCTCAAAATAAGCCAGGATTCAATCAACACGTGTCCTTAATTTTGGCTTTGATTTGAAATTGTTTGTTTTTGTGAAGAAAAAAAACACTTCCAAGAATAAGGACACTTGCATTTATTTTTAAATGAATTAAAAATGTTGATAGAATTCAAGCTTTGGAAATGACTGAACAGTAAATCTAATCTGTAAAGATTTGTCAGTGTTATTTAAATGCACAAGAATGTATTATTGATTAGTTATGGATTCTGTCCCTTACATTTGGCGCTCTCCTGATGCATGCATCTTTACTTTGAAACAGGATTATCCTTGTGTTAACAATCTTTACACATTTTGTATCTTGGGCAGCTGCGGTTCCTCACAATTTATTTCCCTTGCTACAACAAAAGCCGTTTAATGATGATAAAAAGCACTTCACCTCAAAATGAATACCTGGTTTACAGGCCTCCCAGAGCCTAGTGGCACAATGATTGCGCTATAAATGCCTAGTTTGATAAATCTGATAAGGTACCTCCTCTTGTACTGCTTGCTCAGTAATTTCAATAATACCTCTGAATGTAGTAACCCATAACAGTACTCTGTTGTACCTGTGATGTGGCAAATTTACAAAGGCCAAACCAAACCACTCTGAGCCAAAATCCTGTTGAAAACAATGCCCATCTTTTTTGTGCATCGTGGTGATTTTCATTTCAGATATTTGCTCCCTTGTTATCTAGGAATGAGGCTTGTTCACAGCCATGTAAAAAAAACAGAGAACTGTTGCTCCTTTCTTAATTATTTTTGTATAAGATACAGTACAGGGTAAATGAGACAAATAGATTAAATTAATTATGTCAATATAGAGAGTCAGCAAGAGATACAACACCCACTCACATGTCTTGAAACCCACTCATTGGACCACTAGTATTATGCTAATATTACTGGGAACGTATTATTAGCAGTTGACCAGGTGGGTCTTCAGTCTGGTTCCACACAGGAAAGAGACAATTGGGTCACCCCAAGGCTGTGGAATGGAGGTTGTGGACAGGTCAATTCAGGACAAGGCTCCAGATATACTCGACTTTCTTTCAATGGCTAAAAATTTGGGTCCTATTATTGCAAAGTGAACCTGTTATCTATCTAATAACAGATTAGAGGTTTGTGTAGTACTATAAGCAGGACAGTCAAACTGAAGGCCAGATCATAGAGGGCATAAACATGGGTGAATGAACCAATTGATGGGAGAGGAATAAGAAGGAATGTTTTCAGATGAGAGTTACAGACAGAAAGGAGACACAGGGAAGTTTAGAGGAAAAAGGAAGCAAAGTGTCAGGGTAAGCAAGCACAAGGGATTCTGGGTAACTGAGGGCTCTCCATGGGTGTGTCCCAATAGTAGAAAAATGCAACCTCTCCTCCTCCACTACCACTCCTCTACTCCGTGCCCCGGAAACCGATCTTTCCTTTCTCCCTCCCTCCACTGTCCCAATAGTGTAGAAGACCAGCGAAGCGGCTTCAAACTCGGCTTTTCCTCCCCTCCGGGAAAGCATACATCGATGTATGCTCCTGCAAAAGTTTTCACATTTTTGGGTGACATCATCGCGCTCACGCCCACAGAGATTTAAGAAAAGGCAACAGTGATGATGCGTAACTATGCCTTATATGAATTTCCCCAAGATAATGATGGCCCAGTGCAAGATATTTAGCCTAAATTGTGTGTGCTTCAGTAGGTTATTAACACACAAAGGACATAGCATCCTACAATGGATAACACAATGCAAGTCCGTTTTTGTGGTTCATATCCTACATAAAAATTAGGCAATTAAGTCGGGGAAACAGCTTTATTTATATTCTTGCACATTACCGTTGCTTATTAACGAACATGACTGTACATAAATATAGCCTAAGCATGACAGCTACCATTGCAGTAGCTATGTGAATGCATTAATGAATTTATTCAACCATTCCAAAGGACATTTTTAAATTTGATTTCAAAAATTGCAGTATCCTATAGGCCTATGAGGTGAATTAGTGCTTGGTATGTTCAGACATCGGGAACATCGGGATTCTGGAATTACAGTAAATTGCTATGTTTGCGTAGCCTATACTACAACATGTTTACTTTGATCTAATGTTGCTGATTACATGTTAATTAGTGTCTCGACGCGAACCGCAATACAGGCTATATTTACACTGTACGCAACTAGGTTACTTGCACTTGTAACTTAAAATATATGTTGGAGCTTTAAATGGGCTGACCATGTGGAAGATCTGTGATTGGCTTTGGGAATATTTGTGGGCTCGGTTTCAGTCAAAGTTATGATAGGGCAACTTCATCAATAGCTGACTGTGATTTTGATGACGGTGAAGCAGATTCCCAATTTTGTTGACAGCTCCTCTCCTCCACCCCCCTCCTCCCCTCCCTTTCGCCACATATTTCCGGGTGGTAGAGGAGTGGTAGTGGGGGAGTGGAGGTGGGGAGGTAGAGAGTGAAGAATATTGGGTCGCACCCCAGGTCTCTCCCAACAATATCATCCCAAATGGATCTTTAACCATAGTAAGTGTTATATACAGAATTACCTTTCTCGTGCTTCAACTCATTGCTGTAATGCTTATGTTTTCACACTGAGTACTGGGCCTATTGGCTTATTGTGTTTGAATAACACTCCATAGCTCCTCTCAGTCTGGAAGAAAGATAAACATTGTTATATTATAGTGAATTAAAATGCAGCAATTTAATGCAACAAGGCTAAGCTTTAACGATACAAGAGTCGTTCAAATGTGATGAGACCACTCTCTCAGTGTAGTGATATCACCTTTGGTCTGATAAATTGTATTGCTTTCACTTTTTTGCAATCATTGACTAATATGGAGTGTTTTCACCCACAGCTGTGCAGTGGAATGTCTGTGTACACTTGTATGCAAAGATGATGTTGTGGTTCAATTTGCGTCATTTTATGGTCACCTTCATGAAATGCAAAAAATACATTTGATTGCTGAAAATGATTATATCAAGGTGATTGACTATTTTTTTAAAGGAAATGTGTTCAGTAAACTGTTATTAAATATAGTGCTTACATTTTTTATGTTCTCTTTTTTTTGTTCTTTGTGAATGGAAGAGAAGAGACAAATTACACAATTTGACTGTTTTATGATTGTTAGACTGTGTTGAATAGATTTACACTGTGTGGGTCAATTTGACCTGCCACATAATGGAATTAACTATTTTTCAACATAATACAACGGTTAGTCCGATAACTCATTGAACCGGGTCACAATTTACATGCTTCATTATGGGACAGTAAAACTCTCAGTGAAATACAATATGTTTGTGCAATGTTTTCCAACACATGGACTGCATTTAAATTATTCAGGAGAAATTCACATCATTCCAAAAAGCAGTGCATTTCAACAGAGTGCAACATTCCAGTTGCATTCGAATACACACAATGCTAGGATTGTAATACAAGATAAGCATTCTATTTCAATGTCTGCTTTTCATTTGAATCATTTAAATTTGTTTAATAGTTTAAACAAATCCTATATAATCATGCACACTGCTGCAGGTAGTCCATCATGTTTGATGATAGTTTCTACTTCTGTCTTAATTCTGGCATTGTCCTATGGCTGTATAGTCCAATGTGTCAGGGTTTGGGTCTCAATTCCATTTCAGGTAAGTGTGTGTATGTCTTGGGGGGGGTTTGGAAATAGTGTGTAAGGGTAGCAAAAGCAGAAACTGATATTCAGTTCCAACCAGTCCGTGGGACAACTAGCCACGGCATTGAAGTCGTAATACTTTAATTTTTTTACATTTTGGGTGTCATATTTGATCACTTGTTGACATTACTTTTTCACATCATGATGATTTATGTACTTATCAGATCCATGCCATGTTTAAACAATAGCCTAGTCAATATAAAAGGTCATGTGATGATAGTCTTTTTGCCTGAACATCTTCATTGTGATATATTTGCACGTCCAAATGCTGTCATGTACAGAAAATATACTGCTGAGAGTCAAAAGCCCACCAATGCCCAACATCAGTTTGAGCTAAAATGATAAATCACAGAAAATATAGGTTGACTTTCTTTTGTTTAGACTAACTGTATTCTGGAACAATTCAACAGCTTATCATAGCCTGAGGGTTAAATGGATAATTATAATATTTCCAGGTCTGGTATAATGCACAATTATTGATTTTGTATAATTGAACTTAAGCTCATAATTGAATTTTCCGTCATTGACCATAGCTGTGCATGAAAGATTTCTAAGATTGCAAGGACAACCTGAAAGGTTGAAATGATTAGTTGTAGACCAGACATTTGTTGTTCTGGTATATTTGAAGAAGAATCATCATTTTAATTTCTATGTACAAAACTCCAATTGTGGTATTTAAATTTTCATAAAACAGTTACGGCAATTATTATCTTAGTACCTGTTTTTTTTTTCTGGTTAGTTATCTTAATTTAGTTAAAGACATATTTATTCACCATAAACACATATATTTCATTTTCTCATATTGCTGCCAGGCCCTAATAAATTGTGATGAGTTCCGAAAGAGAAACGTTTAAGTGCTTTCTTTCAGGTTTATTGCAGGTTTTGTGAATTATGCCTTTCCAGCCCTCAGACCACCGGGTGAGGTCAGTTAGACACTTTCCTTATTGAGCCAAAAGAATCAGCCGTTTCCCAAAAGATTTACTGTCATACAACCCCCGAAGCTCCTTCAATGCAACCGTGCTTCCCACAAAAGCAGGATAACTGATAACTGCTGAAATTCACCTCGACAACCCACATGATCACATGCTGGAGATTAGCTCCAGGCCTCATCCGTCACTACATAGCTATGACATTTTTAAAAACTGTACTTGTGGATCTTTATGTACGTAAGATATGTAAAATGTACACAAAATGTACACCTCGACACACTTGGCACATATTTTTCTAAAGTCATAAACATTCTGATGGCATTTCTAAGAAAAATACCTTTGCATTTTAAGAGTTTTTACAATTATGTGAGGTTCCACTTACTGGAGTCTCCTTGCATGTCTGATTAAAACCCAAGACCAGACCACAGAGCCACTAACCGCAATATTAAAGAGAAGACCAGATCCCTTGAGATCTAGACCCTTTCAGGCCAAAGACAAGATGAGTCCCCAGAAGACCATAGCCAAGCCAAGGCAAGCAGCGCTCACAAGACCTCCATAGATCCTGGCTAAGACCAACCCCTCAATGCCACCAGATGAGGCCAGACCCATCTCCCTGAAGTAAAAAAAAAGACAACATTCAAATGTATTAGCTAACCCTACCTTTGCTTTGTCATTGACTCCATAACCAAGGATATGCAGATGAAATGGATACTAAATATATATGAGAAAAATCTTATTAAATTCAAGCAAACTTCCCTTTTTTATATATAGACAGGTGACAATTTAAAGGAAAAACCCCTACAGTGAGGGGGTACGGTGGCTCTATTATGCTGTGGGGAGCATTTTCCTGACATGGTTTGGGTCCAATTGTCCCCTTAGAGCAGGGATGTCACACTCCAGTCCTGGAGGGCCGCAGTATCTACAGGTATTTGTGGTTTCCTTTCAATCAGCACCCAGTTAAAGCATTGAGAACAAGGTGTGTGGACTTCTTAGCCAATCAGTGACTTAAATTAATCACTTGGAGGGCCGCAGCAGACACTGCGGCCCTCCAGGACCGGAGTTTGACACCCCTGCCTTAGAGGGAAGGGTCACTGTAAATCAATACAAAGATATTCTGAGTGATCACCTTTCTCTTATGATGAAACATTTCTATGCTGATGTGAGTGGTCTCTTCCAGGATGACAATGCCCCCATCCACAGGGCACGAGGGGTCACTGAATGGTTTAATGAGTATGAAAATGATGTCAATCATATGCTATGGCCTTCGCAGCCACCAGATCTCAAACCAATTGAACATCTATGGGAAATTTTGGACCGACATATTAAGACAGCACTTTTCACCATCATCAAAACACCAAATGAGGGAATAACCGTTGGAAGAATGGTGTTCCATCCCTCCAGTAGAGTCCCAGAGACTAGAATTTATGCTATACTAGAAGTAAACTATGCCAAGGCGCATTGAAGCTGTTCTGTCGGCTCGTGGTGGCCCAACACCTTACTTAGAGACCTTATGTTGGTTTTTCCTTTAATTTGTCACCCGTCTGTATGTATATATTACGGCTGTCAAAATTAACGTGTTAACGCATGCGATTCATGAGAAATGTTTAACGCATTAATAAATAAAAACACACCGTTAATTAAGAAGAAATGTAGCACGCACGCCCAACGGCTATGCACATGCACCTTGCTAGCTGAGATGGAGAAGGAAAGAAAAGTTCTAG
The DNA here is from genome assembly GCA_022702515.1 of Ilyophis sp. 1 JC-2022. Classification (NCBI taxonomy): domain Eukaryota; kingdom Metazoa; phylum Chordata; class Actinopteri; order Anguilliformes; family Synaphobranchidae; genus Ilyophis; species Ilyophis sp. 1 JC-2022. The sequence continues at coordinate 25,842,824 of CM040395.1, read as the reverse complement.
GTGTAAAGTTTAACAAAGAATTTCCAGATGGCTCTTTGGACAAAACAAATGTAATCTGTACAGTTTGCAATGCCGATTTAAGTTACCACAGACAGGGCCGGATCTAGCATATGGGAAATTGGGCACCACACCCTAGGGTTTAAGGCTTGTTTGATACGTCAGACCCTTGATGACTTCGAGCCATTTAGCCAACCATACTGTTCCAGTGTAATTTACAGCGAAATGTAGTTCCACAGAGATCCATTCAAATGCAGAGACATTATAGGATCACTTGTAAGAATACCAGAAAATAAGATATCAAGAGTCTTTTGATGTTGTTGGGTCACAGACAACAGGAAGTCATGGCATGCAAAGGATATGTGATCAAATATAAAAAATTATGTGCCAATAATTGTGGCACACGTGGTTTTGTTAAAAATAATTATTTCTTGATGAGGGATTTTTTTTCTCTAAATTTACTTCAATTGAAGGTTGGATTTTTCTCATTTTTTAAATGTGAGATTAAGCTAATTCACCAAACGGTGATTTTTTTATAACCCTTTTTATTAATTCTTTACCAGGGGTGCCAATAATAGTTGAGGGCATTGTATCTATAATTTTTTTTTTTTTATGTGACGCCAAACCCGTGGCTGTATATCCAATTCCCTCCCCAATTTGGAATGTCCAACATTCTGCAATCGCAGCCACGTTCCATGTACAAACAACCCTGCCAATTCGGGAGAATCGGGAAACCCACGGTTCTCCGAAGCACGTGCCGTCCTACAGCCACTTCTTTTCACATCGCAGGCCATGGCCATACCAAAGCTTGCACAGAGGAGGAGGGACCTTTCATATGTGGCTTTGACATGCAGTCATACGAGCACCTTTATCAGCTAGTGGGGGTCGCCCAGGAGCAATAAAACGTGGACCCTTGTCTGACTGAACCTTCCTATACCCTGGGCAACGCAGGCGCCAATTTTGCAACGCCTTGTGGCGCAACCGGCCTCAGTCGGCAGTGGCACGGTCTGGATCCAAGGCCGTGAGGCTCATCCATGTACCACAGTTGGTGCCTTACCTGAATGAGCCATCCAGCAGCCCCTCTTCGCGTATTTTTCTTTTACAGGCAAATCACGTTTAATCAGACCTAAATCACTTTCCTAAAGTAATAGTGTTTAGTGTTCTAAAAGTAACTTCTGAAAACATGTATAAACTTGTCTGAATCTGAAACTTGGAAACACATTCTTGGAAAAGTCCTATGGTGATTTCAATCCTATAAGCAGGTAAGAAATAAAACATCTGCCTCGGCTGCACAAACAGTATACAGTCTGTTTGACAACGCGGCTCATCTACAGTTGTGCTGTAATTGCAATACGTTGGTCTTTGCTCTCCTTAACGGTGCAGCATCTGAAACAAAGCCAGGAGGCGGATCCCTTTGTAGGAAGACAGCAGTGCCAGTTATCAGCTCTGTCTTTGGAATCAAGGAGATCAGAGGAGCTCCACTCCTACACAGTGGGAAACAGAAGAATACATTTTGGTCTGACTCATGATAATTTGGAGCTCTGGTTTTCAATTTAATATAATATATCCTGCCTGTCTCATTGGGTCCTTTGTTCACAGGAGTATAATAATGTTGGAGCTGAACTTATTTAGTTACTTAGTTATTACTGTACAAATTTATACAGGATGATAAAAGCAATCTAGTTGAAACACATGTGGGACAGTTAAAGGGTTTTTCTAAGTGATAATGACAGGGCAGGGAGGTAGTAAATTGTCCAAGGTCCTTATCGCACTTATGCAACGGCTGACCAACAGAAAGCATAAGTCGTCAAAACTTGCATTTTGAAATATGTGATTTTATTGCAATGGAAGTATTAGTATGCCAGAAAATATCCCAAATCCTATACTACTTAGCAACAAAAGCAAATTAGTCCCTCTTCCAACGGGGTTAGATAGCAACCTAGTTTTACGCTAGGTTCGGCATCACTTACGTTAGCTTACCTAGTCTAAATAGTCTCACAGCACAGATAGTACTGGTCGGGCAATCACCGTGAAACCATCCAGTTCCATATCATAACCTCTCCACAGTCTCCCATGGTTCTCGGCCAACCGTGGCTTAAACGCCACAATCCCCATCTCAATTGGGCCAAAGTTGGAGCCCATATTGTCACTCCTCCTGTTTACAGTCTGCCCTAGCACCCACGGAGGCCGCTGTTTCTCCATCTAACCCCCAGCCATCTAACCTGTCTTCTGTTCTGCCTGTATATCATGACCTAGCTGAAGTTTTCAGTAAATACCGTGCATTGTCATTGCCTCCCCATAGGCTGTATGATTGACCTACTTCCAGGGGCTTCACTGCCGTCCAACCGCCTGTACAACCTGTCTCGAGTGAACAGCTATGGAGACCTACATCCACGACTCAGTCGCGGCAGGTATTATCCGCCCATCATCATCCCCAGTCGGTGCCAGGTTTATCAAGCTTAACCTCAGAAATGCCTACCACCTGGTCCACATCCGAGAGGGAGACGAGTGGAAGACGGCATTCAACACCCCACTGGGTCTTTGTGTACCTCGATGACATTTTAATATTCTCCCGCAACCTTGAAGAACACACTCGGCATGTACGACAGGTATTGCAATGGCTTCTCAAAAACAAATTATTTGTCAAAACGGAGAAGTGTGAGTTTCATGTGACCTCTGTAAGCTTTCTAGGCTGCATCGTGGAGAGTGGGCAGGTGAAGCCTGATCCTAAAAAGATCCAGGCAGTGGCAGAGTAGCCCCGATCGACCTTCCTCAAACAGCTGCAGCGATTCTTGGGCTTCACTAATTTTATAGGAGATTCATCCGGAATTACAGCCAGGTAGCCGCGCCTCTAACTAAACTTACTTCCTTTGCCATTTAATTCTCTCATTAGCTGGAGGGAGCAGAACAACCATTCATAGTTTGAACCGACTATAAAAATTGGTCTTACATCCAATCTGCAAAACACCTCAACTCCCAGCAGGCTCGTTAGGCACACTTCTTCGGAAGATTCAATTTCATCCTCACATACAGATCAGGATCTCGCAACATCAAACCTGATTCTCTGTCACGCCAATTCACCTCAGAAACCAGTCCTGCTAGTCCTGACATCATCTCCCTCCTGTGTGGTGTAACCTGGGAGATCGAGGGTCTGATCAAGACCACCCAGGAGAACCAACCTGACCCCAGAGCTAACCCTAACTCTTGGCTCTTCGTCCCTGACTCTGTCTGCTCCCAGGTCCTGCAGTGGACACACTCCTCCCGTCTGGCCTGCTATCCTGGTGTCCAACGCACTTTATCCCTCCTAAAACTGAGTTTTTGGTGACCATCGATGGAATCGGGGTCGGCTTTGTCACTGGACTGCCACCTTCGGAAGGTAACACCGTAATTCTGACGATTGTCGACCGGTTCTCCAAGGCGGTCCATTTTATCCCTCTCAATATCTTATTTTCACGTACTGTTACAAGCGATATTATAACCTCTCTGCATTTGAATGGATCTCTATGGGAATTGGGGGGTGGGACTAGATTCAGCTGTAAATTACACTGGTACCATATCGTCACCTTCTTAAAATAATCGCCTAAGTCATTTTTTGAGGAACATGAGATTTTTGCTTAAATCAGCTCTTCATGATGCTGGCCACCTCTGGTAAAGTTGCCTAGATCCTTAATTGAAAGGATCATGCTGTTTTACCCCGGTAATGTAATCGCCTAAGTCAAGAGTGCTCTTAGGCTGTTTGTATGTTTGCCTAAGTCACAATAAATTTTGACTTAGGCATTTTTACAAGTTATTAATATGGCGGCTGCTTCAAGATGCACAAAGAAAATCAACATAAATGAAGTCATTTCCATGATTCTGGACTCGTCCCCGAATGGTAAGTGATAATGTTTACTACAATATTTGGCTAGGCTATAAATGTTGTGTAGTTATTTAGTCTTTAATCCTCTTATGTTACATAATTGACAGACAGCGTTATTTGTAAGTCAATAGTCATCTATTGATATACCCTTTTTGTGTGAAATGATTAACAAATATCATATATTCTGTATTTGGTTCAGTTTATTCTGTTTTCTGAAAAACTTGAAAATATGACTTAGGTGATTATTTTAAGAAGGTGACGATATGAAACACATGACTGGCTAAATGGCTGTAAGTCATCCTGGCTCTAAGGTATCAAATGAGCCCCAAACCATCACTCTGCAGTCAGATATGGAGTAGATGTGGATGGATCACTTTAAGGGTTTCTTCTTCTGACTTTCCCCCCCATAGAGTTCTATAAGAAAATGAGTCAGGTGAAATAAACCTTGCAGTGATCTTTTTTTGGTACGTGTTGCAGGCATCAAATTTGGAATTAGCGTATATATTTACAAAAATCAATAAACTTGATAAGGTAAAACATTAAATATATTTTCTTTGTACTGTTTTCAATTAAATATATGTAAAGCAGAATTTACAAATCACTGCTTTGTGCTTTTATTTGCATTTTACATACTGTCCCAACTTTTTTTGGAATTGAGGTTTGTATATTAAAACACAATGCTGAGAATGTTGTGTCTTTAATTTGTTTGTAATGTTTTCATCCATAAGAATGGTTTTCATCAATATTTAAATCAACATTGACCCTTAACATTGTCTCCAAATTAAAATTAACTAACAACCACTAATATCTTAGAATCAGGGTTTTCTACTAATCTACTAACTTACTAACGTAATCTTCTTTCCTCACTGCAGCTGTCTCTCTTTCTGCCTGTTCTATCTCTAATTCTTTCTTTGGTTCCTCTATTACTACAGCTGCCTCTTGTTTCCACTTTCCCTTCTCTAATTGTATGCACTTGCCTACTATCCAGTTCATGTTCAAGTCTGTGTTATGTGTAAATCCGGTCCGCGTATTACGTGTTCCCTTGTTATTTTACTATCTGCTCTACTCATTGTTTTATTACGTGCACGTGTCTGTCATTTGCCCTTCCCGGTTCCTAACACCTTATCCTCATTGTTTCTCGTCTCCCTCAGTGTATTTATACTTTGTGCTTACAGTCCTTTGTTGCGAATTCCTCACCATTTGTTATTCCTGCTTTTGCGATATATCTTCCGAGTTATCTGTTAGTTTTATTCCGAGTTGTCCGTTAGTGGTTCTGTTACTGAGTTTTTTGTTATCCCTCATGCTTTTTCCAGTTTTGTTTTTTTTGTTTGTTGCTGTCTTTGTTTTTTCTTGTTTCCCTTTATGCCTCCCTAGTTTCGACTCCTGCCTGTGTTCTCGCGACCCTGATTTTTTTGGACTCTGTTTTTGTACCTCTGCTGTGCCTTCCCGGTTCCGACCCCTGCCTGTTCTATGACCACTCTTTGTACTCTGTTTTGGTGCCGTTGCCCTGTCTGTCATTAAACTTTGGTTTTTTGTACTCCCTGCCTGCGACTGGGTCCCTATTCCCACCCAGCCTTACAGAAGGAACTCGCCAGTTGGGACCCAACAGGCATCTCTCCATCATGGCAACTCAGGAGTTTTTCAAGGACCCCTTTTTTTAGCACCTACTGCTGAGGAATACCTCATGGAGGGCAGAACCCTGAGTTCGCTCGCCGGCATGCCGACCATCAACCATCACCCCGGACTCCTGATCAACCAATCTCCCACTCTGTTAGGCTTGGCATCATCACTTAGGAAAAGCACAGTTTAATGCCAGGGAAGGGTATGTCCGATCAAGTAAGGCTAGAGTATAATCAAATCAAGTGCGCTGTGCATGATATGAGTTATATTTGCGCAAATATTTTCTTAATTTTTATGCTATATGAAAATCAGCATTTTGCTGTTTTACATTGAGGAGCTAACCAATGCTACCGCGCTCAGTGTAATACATTCTCAATTCGCTTGATTAAAAAATGGAGCAAGAGTCCTCTTCAACTTAAGCTATTGTCTATGCTTTTAGACTGTAGGCTATACCTTTTGAAATATAAGGGGTGGATGTAGCACCACTACAACAGATGAAAATCTCTTAAAGAGACAGACTGTGACAGATTATTGACTCCCTGTTGAAGGCCAGTATTCATCTTTGAGAGGATGTCCTCAGGAGGGAGCTGGCTCTAAAGGACGGCTATTAGCCCTGGAGAATGGAAGCAATGTTTACTGATGCTGTTATCTGAACTCTGTGGCAGGAAAACAATATGCCTCAGCTCCTTAGCTTTTGCTGAAATTTCCAGGGGAGGAACTGAGTGTACCAGGCTATATCAGGCTTTTAACCTTTGTCAATGTTTCACCCCAGGTGTACAATTAAGTGTATGGATGTGTTCTCCTTTTAAACCCATATTTAGGTGATCAGTTCATTTAATTTGTGCCGTTTTGACCGGGTCATGGGTTTTGTACTTCATAAGTGACCTCTAATTGAGCAGACTAATGAGTACCATTATGTCCTCTAAAAATACAGTTGGATAAAAGATGCAACAAAATATAACCAAAATGGCTACCAGAAGACAAGGGAGGAAATTTTGGTCAAGGTGGTTATCATTTTGAGTAGCTCTCACTGAAATGAATTAAAAGCGAATTTGCAAACAACTAGATGAAACTGTAGTAGGCTTAATTTCCAAATTCAAAGAGCCAGTGCTTAAAGTTAATTCTCAATTTACATAAAACTCAGTTTTAAAATATACTGTGTCAGTCACTATAACCCTGTATGATAACTCCATTCACAAGACACTGGTTATCTTACTGTTCCAAAAATATCGCTAAGGGATCAAAATAGCAATTTAGTGTGTGAACAGTTTTTGTCTGGCACCTGCCACAGCTTTTGGATGCTCATGTGATTATCAGATGTTTCACTAAGACGAGCGGTTTGCCTCAGTGTTTTAGTCTAGACTAAAAATGAATAACCCTTTGGCCCCTTGAAGAAGCAGTGATGATAATGACTGCACATGAAAAAAAAAGGTCCTGTGACAGCATGCTGGGAAATAGCTCAAACATATACGGCAAAGACAGTCAAGAAGTGCCATTGAACAGACTTTGAGATATCTTGATTCTGCTTAAACAGATTAGGTTCATACTGAGCCTAAGGCTCTCAGCAGCGCCTCGTGGGAATACATTGTTCCCTTTTTGACAAACTTAATTTCAAGTATCCTTTGACTGTATCTAGTGTACTATATTCAGCTGCCTTGGAGTCCTGACCTGGTGGAAGGTTGAATGTCAAGTGCACATTGAGTGCCCTGACTGTATGAAGGAAACTGCTTGGGACTCCGTGTAACATGATTAAAGAAAGAAATTAAGTCACTATCATGCAGTTTGCCTTGCTGAGTGTATCCAACCCACCAGGGATAGGAACAAATCAACAAATCACAAAATCATCCATTTAATTTGCATGGCAATGCTGATAGTATGCATATTTTGTGCTGTAGTTTTAAAATGGTTTTACTGACTGCTGATTTCCAGTCAGACTCTGGCCTCAGTCCTCAAATAGACCGAGGTTAGAATATAGAAATATCAATGGAAACCATTAAAAATATGATGAAAATGAAGAAGATAGATTTTCATCACTCAGGTACAGCTAAGTAATACACCAGATATATACTGGATCAGTTTTTACTTAGAAGATTTATTTTCAACTTCATATGCATCTTAATTAAAACAAGTGGAGAAATACAGGGGTTTGGATACATGCACAGCACTGGTATTGATCTACTTAGAGGGGATAATGATGGACAGATAGATGCACTTAGGCTCCCCAAGCCTGCTTATAGGACAATTTTACCCATATTAAAAACATATAATATCCTTCTAAATCCAGGCAATTCATTTGTGGCCCCTATAGGGGAGAACCATATATTCTACTATGTTGAAACCTATGCTACAAGGGATATTTAATAAAAATTAAATTAATAATATCTTGGAAAATAATGTTTTGTCATCCAATACACTTTTAAAAATGAAAATACTTATCAAAACTGTTTTTCTGCCAGCTGCTTTCTGCTTTTATGTGCATTTTACATACTGTCCCAACTTTTTTGGAATTGGGGTTTGTACTTATGCAGGCTACATATGAAATGTAGGCTATTTACATGATATACATGATATAATAAATACCATTTTATTCGAGCTATAAACAGGAGTATGCATTTTTGATAATGCATCTGAAACATCATTTTAGTGTAATTTGAAAAAATGAATTTAAAAGGTGTCTGGTAAAATTTTGCATCTACCAGCCACTGTGGCTGGTAGGTCAGAAAGTTAATTTCCCACCCTGAACGCAATATATATGAAAGGAGGTCGGGCCAGTCACCTTTTTAAAATGAAAACTGTGTCCACTTTACACTCTCCTACCTCAGTAATTTCTGGGGCACAATGCCAGGGACCACGGAGGCTGTATTCACTCTGAAACATCAGCCTTCCATGAGGAAGAGATGCAGCAGAACTGGGATTTTCCAGAAACTTGGGATTTTCCAGAAACTTGGTGGTTTTCAAAGCGCTCTATGCACTGTTAATTGTCACTATGAAGAAATTCCACATGGATGCAGTCTGAACATTCAGTTGAAGCGCTACTACTTTTCTCATGTTTCATTTCTTAGTGGTACCCAGATGAAGGGTAACTTCTTCTCTGGAAATCTAAAATGTAATATGCTGCTGCCAGCTTGTGATTTAGTAGGTCTGCATTTTGTAAAACAAGGGGCCCACTGAGATTCCACAGTGGAGAAATTTCTATTTATTTTGACCAGAGTGTCAGACTCTAAAATCATTATTGATTAATGGAAATTTTCTTTTGGTTCTTTATATGTGTTTTCTAGTGTTACAAAAAGTGTATTTTAAAAAAAGCAATTCGAAGGAGTATTTAAATTGGCTAAAACAAATGGAACAATTTCAACGTTGATACTGACAGTGCAACAGTAAAAGTAAGCAACAAAACATTTATTTGGAAATGTCAATGATTTACATTTTAATAGACAGTGGCTTATGCATTAGGACAAATCTAAATGCTAAAATGCCAGTGGTTGATATTGGATCATACTAGTTGCATGGAGCCATTGGGCTCATTCTAATATATGTGAAATTAATTCTGATTTAAAATATTTAAATTTAACATGGTCTTCATGTTTCAGAAGGCAAAACATGTCCATGCCCTAGAGTCTATTTTTGCAATGTGTTTTGCTTTCACTCTAAGCCATATGCAATCCCTGTAGAATTGGTCTCTGGAGTCGTGTAATGGCTATTTAAATATTGAAAACAGATTTTGGCCTGTATCGTCAACATTTGTTCTTAACTTTCACGTAATTCAGTGCAAGTCAAACTTTTTCTTCACAACCCGTTTGGTGAGGTAGTTTTGGTGATTGATGGCTAAACTGGGTTTGTGACAAAAAAAATTATAATAATTCTTGCTTGTAAAGCATAAACCCCGCAATCAATGCCTGAGGATTTGGTATTTGTCTTATATTCATCTTTGAAGACCTTGTTCATGAAGTCATCTACTGACTGTACCATAGGGACTATACGGGCATCATGGTTTGTTGCAGGGGCGTAGCATGACATTCTGGGCCCCGTGCAAATGCAGTCTCTCTGGGCCCCCTTCCCAATGCAAACTCTTTAGCACGTGCCTTCATATGTATCATATGTGCAGGAAATAACACATTATTGCTCATTATTGCTAGCTATGTTAGCTGGCTAACACTATGATATGCCAATACAGGGTGAGCAGTGAAGTATAATCACCAAGACTCCAGAAGATCATGTGGTATGGCTATTATCAGAGGAAATTAAATTAGGAAACTAGCAAGCCATCTATCTTGCTTTCGTTACACTTGATGGCAAACTTAGTTGCCACATATCAATAGCTTGCTAACCTTGCTAGCTAGCTGACTACCCAGACAGTGAAAATAAGTTGCCATTCTGTCACATTATTTATCTAACTCATATCTAACTTCCTGGCATCAAGATCGGGAACATCAAGCCCTTTATATTGTATCGCAGACTATTTTAGAGAGGTGAGAGATCTCCGCCTAACTCAAGCACACCACCTTTAAATATGCATTTATGTTTCCCGCCTTAGAAAACAGAGCCCGAAAATGGTATTTAAAGTCATACATGTCACAGAACAGGATTCAGATTAACTCCGCTGAATCCAGAGTGCATTGCTGTATCTCTGACAACTGCTGTTACGAATAATAAACTTTTTCCCTTATGTTCTCCGTGTTTTCCCTCTTTCCCTTCGTTTCATGTTTGTTCTTTCATGTTTCATGTTTGTCTTCCGTGTGTGTGCAGTTTTGTCTCCTTGAACCTGCCAGCCTGCTAAGCTCCCAAGCCTGCATTGCCTTCCAGCTCCCACTGCTTGTCCTCTGGTTTGTCTGCCATTCTCCAGCCCCGCTCCAGCTCCTCCTGCTTCTAGCCCGCCCTGTTTGCCCCTACCCTGCTACAGACCCTCTTCCTGAGTATTACCTACCCCAGTCTTGTGATTAATAAAAGTGCCCCACGGAGCTTGAATCGAGTCTGTCTCCGAGTCCTGCTATTGGGTCCAGTCCCTGGGAAGGAATCCTGACAAAAAGCCAACTTTTTTTATATTTTACTTTTTAATTTTAGCAAAGCCAAAGTCATAGCACATGGAAAAGTTTTGATATTTCATATATGGCTCTTGTGAGCAGCCTCCACTGCAGCGTTTTCTCATCTCACCTCGCAAAATCAATTTCACTGGCTATTAATATTTTGATCCGCCATTCGATTTCCTCAGGCATCTCTTCATCCTCTCTAACTCATTAACCTGCGATACAGCTGGTGTCACATTCCACTGATGTACAACTCTAAGGCAGTTAGAAGGTAATACTGGTGTCAGAGGCTGGGGGTGAGGATAATTTCATGAGGCAAATAAACACTGTTACCTGATGCTGATATTCCACGGAACATATACTTTCCCCGTACATTTTGTTAAACTGATTTATTTTATATTTAAATGGATACTACTTTATATTTAAGCAACTTTTTAAGCAACTGTTTATCTTTTATATTCCAATTAAAGCGGACGGCATACACATCAGACACTGTCATTTAGATGTCTGCAGGCATCGAATAGAATAGACTTTCTTTTCTTTTTTTGCCTTTGTACGACGTCTTCTGCTTAGGCTACCGAGCTGAACTTTCTCAGGTGAAGTTCGTTGTTCATTGACCTGCCCCTGTCTGCAATTGGTCTAAATAGTTTGAACAGGTTTGTCTTTTCAAGTAAATTGTTTGAGATGTTTGTTTTGTCTACCATGTCTGATGAAGTATGCTATTCACATAAGAGTTGTGGTTTTAGTCCTGTCCCATTGACAGTAATGTCCTCCATCATTTTAGAAGGCACACTGTGCCATGTCCATGTGCTTTCTTTATAATGTGTGCATTATAAACCATAGGGTACTACTTGGCCAGCTGTTGCACATGAGAGCCGATTGAACAACTATTGAAAAAGTGCTACTTTTTTATATTCACGATCAGAGTGTGTGGAATTCACCAGAATTAACTATCCACTAGAAAGTGGAACATTAATTCTGCAAGGTATTTTTAGAGTCCGTTTTGGTGGAAGTGGAATTTATAATGGGTAAGACACCAGGGAAGTGATTATGGAGCTGGATCGGTATCCAGAGGGCTCAAGATGGAGTCTCTGGTGGAGCTCTGCTGCTTTATTCATGAACTTTGAGGTCAACCTCAGTTTCTCCGGTAAAATATCAAGCCGTATTAAAGCAAGTCAACTTGCCAATGCCAGAGAACAAACTCCAAGGGCTAAGGCCAATTGGAAACAAATGTACCTTCTCAGTATCTAAAACGATTTTACACTCTGTTAAACCCTTAACAAAGCTTACATCCTAAGAAATGTATCAATCAAATCAACACTGACATCTTAATGATATTTTGTCAAATAAGCAACTATTATTATGGCCTGTCCAGTCTGATTGCCACATGTGGAAATGCTAATCTACATTTGATTTCATCAACACAATGCAGGCAGCAGGGTATGTACAACTGGACTGGATTTGGCTAAATGAAGTACAGATTAATAAATCCCCAGAGAATGGTTCTCCAATTAACTTTAATTAAAGCCAGAAAACCACTCTGGCAGGCTTGTTCTCTCCCCGAACGGTTTATCATTTTCACACAGCTCTGCCGTATTGCTCTAAAATGGCCATCTGTTTTACTTAGAGAGGAAAGTCCCACTACTTCAGGGCTGACACAGGTATGCAATCCACTGACATGAAAAATGAACTGCGCTCCATACTTTGCAAACGGTTGGAACAGTTAATGGATTTGAATGAGAAATCTGATTGAATTTTGCCTCTGTGATAAGCCGTTAAGCTGGGCGAATTGCGGAGTGTAACGTGATCGACTCTTGCTTTCCTATCATACAAAGGTCTTCAGGAGCCTCTGAAAAATAACCAGATTCAATCAGCTTGTCTGGTCTTTCCTCAAGAATAATGGTAACAAAGGGTGACAGCAGAGGAATTGTGTTTGGGACAGGGGTAAAGGTGACATTTTGACATTGGTTGGGTTTTATTTAAGGTTTATAATATACATTCGGAATTAATTGAAATCCAATACCACAGCATCAAGGACAATATGTCCTAAATCAATAGTCCAGAAGGGTTCTTAACCTTGTAGTTTGTTGTTCTGTAAAGAATGTGCACAGTTCAGTCGTAATCCATGTTGTTTGTATGTATTGCTGTCAGAATTACCACATTATTCTTCATGAAATCTGAAGGTTATCCTCTGAAATGTGTCAAAGCTCAAACTGAAAATGTCCCTTGGACCCAAGCCTTGCCAAAAAGGTCTGTTGGCATTAAGTGCTCCTGGTTATAAATGTTAAATATAGCATGAATAACAACATTAACATGATTAGAAATACATCAGTGTCCTGTTATTTTGGGAATGCACAATATACAATAACAGCAGTAGGTATAGTACAAGTGTGCAATTTCATGCTCTCCCCTGTCTTTGCTTTACGCACAATACACTACAATAGGCCAATAATCATAATTCATGGCTTTTGAAACTTCCATGGGGAGTTGCATGGAAAGACCTGGAATACTCCGGTGTGCCCCTGGACTACTTACTATCAGCAGAACTACACTTTTAATGAGAATGCACTGACAATAATGGTGAGTAGCCATGTTACATACATACAATGGCCCCTCCCCTTATCAGGCAGAGCATATCAACATGTAATTATATCATAATTTGGATGTGACGTTAAACCAAGGTCCTGACTCAAAGTGGTCATTAAAGATCCCATGACACTCTTCGCAAAGAGTAGGGGGTTCCCCGGTGTCCTGGCTAAATTCCCATATTCGCTTTCTCAACCTACCACCTAATCATCCCCTGATTTAATTGGCAAAAAAATTGTTCGCTCACTCTCCACCTCATCTGACGAGCGTTCTGGCGCAAAATGGCTGCCGTGCATCACCCAGGTGGGTGCTACGCTTTGGTGGTTGAGGTGAGTTTCCCCCTCACCATTGTAAGTATCCTCGGGCCCTATCTTACACCCGGCGCTAAGCGGCGGGAACCCAAACGCAAGTGTCTTTGCTAGTTTCAGCAGGTGTCATTTTAAGGTCCACTGCTCACTGTGTGAGATGAGGTGTAGCCAGGATAATTTTTGGCATATTGCTATCTTGAGGCAGCATTAAGTGCTTGCACTAAAACCACCACAAACCTTGTGTTTTAAGTCATGTCGCAGTTGTTTCAATGTTATTTTAACTGCGCAATATGAAGTTATGCATCTACGTAGGCGTGTGCACAACGCGCATACAACCTCCTGTCTGTTACACACACAGGGTCGCGCACAAACATGCATAAAAATATGAAGATTACATTGAGAAATGGGGATTCATATTTTTCCCCAAAACAAAATATTTTCCCTTCTGAAATAGACACACATTTTCCCTGGAATCACGGGAATGTGGGCTTGTTTCAAGGCATTAAGCTACCAGTAAAAATTAGTTGGTTATATTTCCATATGCAGGACAATTTAATCAAGGGAAAATATGCGTAAAGCTATGGGTTCCCAACCTGACAGCTCTAGTATATTTAGTGTCATCATGAAGGCAAAATAATGCAATATATGTTATTAATCAATATTATAATGCACGTAATATGAATTTATATGAACTTAATTCAAGATTAAGCTTGAATTCTAGCCAAAATTCATTGCCTGTGATCTGTCTGCTGTGGGAACAGCCTCATGAAATTGATGTTTGACAATGCTTCATTGTATAATCAAATGAAATTTGTTAAACGAGCAGGCTAATTTGGCGTTTTCTAATCTGAGAGGGAAGCCATGTTCTGGTAGCTAATTCTGAGCTGCTGCAGGTGTTACAATGAAATTAAACTGCATATATTTTGTAAAATAACAGCCCTGGTAAGCTAATAGAAAAAATATTCCTGTTTCCTCGTTATTATGTTTCTGGAAAATAGTTTGGTTGCGAATTACCGGGAACCCGTGCCGGTGTTAAACCCTAATGTGAAAGATTATTATTGTGTACATCAAAACACATCATAATGGTTAGTCCAAATAATATTGATCATAATATTGATCCATATAGCCTATTGCTTGCTCGCACGCTTTAACTACGTGCACAATAAGGTCTGTTTTCGCCAGCTGTAAATCACAGTTTTCACCTTTTCTGTCTTACTGTACACCATCATAGTAGCAATCGGCCAAGGTGCAAATGTAACAGGAAATTTCAGGTCGCGGAACCACAATCCTGATTCCACAAAACCGCCTTCCTCGTCTCCCGTACTCAGTCTGTTCACCCTTACCCCAGGTGCGCTTCGATTATATTACCCCCTGTGACCAAGCCCCAAAGCATTCCCACGTCCTCCCGCATTAGCATTGCAATTCCGTAATCAGCACCTAACCATCATCCAATCATTCAATTATCCTTCGCAATTATCCGATTCAGCAATGCAGGGACCGTCTCGCGTTTCCTTTCACTGAGGGGAGACCGCAAAATATATGACACAAACACAGGTGGCTTTTAAATGGAAGGGGATATGACATTTTGTTTGGTTAATTGCATGTTATGCCCAAGACACACCTCTCATTAATGAAGAGTCTTACGCTGCGTTCTCACATCCAGCAACTTCAGTCGCCAGAAGTCCATTCATTCTCTATGAAGCTGAGCGACGGTCAGCGACCTGAGCAACTAAGCAACTGAGCGACCAAAATTGGCCGATAAATGTTGCCCACAATTTAACTTTTGAGCCAATAACAGAGCCAATCAGAGTTCCACGCTTCATATTTCTCCAACCGACACAAATCCATTTTGTGAATAATTGTTCCGCCCGATTTCACTCAAATTGCAGCAATTGAGGAGCAGCTAATAATAATGGTCCAAGCCTACCCCGTCCTGCTCAATGTATAACATAACCTGTGAGAACGCAGCGTAAAGTTCAGCCCATTTGCACCTTGTGCCATACTTAGCGCTCAAATAACATGCCGTTGAACTAGCAAAAGTGGACTTAGACACGCTCCAAATGCATTACGCATTGCGTTTTAGACCAAGAGCTAAGATCAAGAGTTTCTTGAAAGGCGCATGTAAATAATAATATTATAAATAATAATTGTACACCTTATCTTTTCTTATGTCAAGGGCTAATTATAGTAAAATGGACAGCATTCATCAAAGAAATAAACACAAGTAGAAAGAATGTGCATAGGTGCACGCAACACAACATTGTGCAAACTCAGTAGATAAAACATGCTATAAAGGGCATGCTTTGTTTTCAATGGCTTACAATGATTAAATCCTCATAACAAAATCCATCCTCTCAATCTCCCCTTGGGAACAAGGTAAGGTTTATTTACGTTGTCAATCAAACTTATTGATTATCCCAGCGGAGTGCTCTTTTGCAAATTTATATGAAGATTGTTCTCCAGGCTTTTAAAGGATTTGCCTGGTCAGTGGATGATGAAGGAATTGTCCACAGTTTGGATGAAAATAAACCGAAGGAGTAGGACACAAATACACTAAAACTGCTCGTGACAAGAATACAAGAATACCCTAAAGCTACAACTGAGAACAAGGAATCTTTTCTGTGTGTTGAATGTTATTTTGACTCAAGAAGACTCTGTGATTTCCAACAGCCATTAATCTCTACCACACAGGGGAAGTACAATCCAAAGAATATAAAGGTGGTATTCAGTCCCGTGCTAATCAAGGGTTGTGAAAGACACGTGAGGATAATATTTTGGTGTACAGAAATAAAGATGTGCTGAGTGGAAAGGTGGTAGTGGTAAACATCTACAGTATAAGTGCTTTGATTGCGATAACCCCCTTTGTCAATTTGGAAAAAAGGAAGAGCTCTCCTTTGAGACATGTCCGGTTGTCATCCGCTGCTTCTTTTCACTCCTTAATCCAACAGCTGTGGTTGCATTGGCTTGAATAAGAGAGTACACTAAATATAATTGTGAGGGTTTGTGCAGAATAACGATGAGCCAAACGCGACAAAGGAAAAAGGGATAGAAAGTCCCTGGCAGTAGCCAAAATAATAACACACAGCTATCCATAAAACGGGCTTAAATACAAGTGCTTAAATACCTGGCGGCAGGTAAGCCAGGTGAAACAAATGATAAGCGGGTAGAAACTAAACTCAGCAGTGGAATACGAAAAATCCGATAAACTGAAAAAGGAAAGCCGCAGAAAACGAGAGAAGAGATGGAATCCATGACAATACTACTCTTTCCTCCTTGAGCAAGCTATGGCTAATTATGTGGCACGATCACAATCTGGTTTTGACAGCAGACCATGGGGCCCATCTGTACACTGGAGCAGTGTAAACGGGATGAGCCACCCAACAGCCTCCACAGTGAGTATGAGATCTCAGAATAAAACAATTTACATAATTTTGCTGTTCTATATTACTGTACTTTGTGTGGTAGGCACATGCTATGTGATTATTTTCACATCATCCCTCAAGCACTGAATTTTGTGAAGAACACATTATCAGCACTAGCTGGTAATATGATAATTTCCTCTCAGTGAATTAACCATAATTAACATTTGTTGGAAAAATCCTATTCAAAAGCCCAAATTAAGTGAGATAGAAATATGTAAATGAGTGCAACTCCATCAAAATTGAATGACAGTAATTTTTCAATATGAAAGTACTTCATTGTATAAAATGATGTTATTTCAGGTTATCTGTACCACAAAATGCTGCACCAGTGACAGATGGTCAGCTTGCCGTTATGATAAAATGATATTGAGAATCACAGTGTTTTTTGTCCTTGTACATGATGTTATGATGTGAAATTTCCTGTTTTTGTTTTTAAGAAGAAGCAAAGCACCTGGATTTATTGGAAAATGTACTGAGACCACACATTATACCACTGCTATGTCCATTGTAATACTGCATATACATAGATAGGATTATATGAGAAGATCCTATTATATGGCTGGGTTTGACATCACTGCAGTGAAAACATGCATTTTAGTGAAATTCTTTCATTACCTGCACTAATGTAATGTAATGACAAATGTCTGCCTGTTCGTTTGACAATCCATCTGTGACATATCTGGAAAAGTAGTGACTGGATTGCCAAGAAATTTGCTTTGCACGTTCATGCTCCCAAGAAAAAATCCATTGATTTTGCTGACCCCATGACCTTTCCCCTAGGGCCACCATCAGTCCAAACTTATCCTGAAAAGTAATGACTGGGTTGCCCTGAAATTTGTTGTGCACATTCATGCTCCCAACTGGAAGAACTAATGCTGCATTTACGTCAAATGGGAATTATGGTTTGAACGACTTGGAAGCATTCACACGTTGACCTCCGGTTAACCGGTCATTTTTAATATTATGTGTTGAAAGATTTACCTCATCTCCTGACCTGTTAGTTGTACAGACACAAAATCTGCTGAAATACAAAACGGGAAACCACGCCCAGCCTACAACAAACACAGAACTAGACAGACGGGGTGAACTGAAAAACGCAACATGAAACATGAGTAATGGGAACGAAAGGGAGGTGGACTGGAGGGAAATGGTGGATGTTTCACTTGGTACCCAGCACATTCCATGTAATTAAATAAAGTGTAATAATCATAATTTTTATCTGCAGCAGGCAGAACTGTATTAGAAAGGTCACATTCACCTCAAAGGTCTGTAACCACAGATGAAATCAGATGATGAAAACAAAAAATATAACAAGAACAAAATAATGAATAAAATGAATGACTCGTTTTGATCTGTTAATCTAATGAAATATCACAGTGCAGTACGCAGGGTGCCACCTCATCCATCACCACAGCGTATAGGCCCTGTGGGCAAACAGCAGTGCTAACCGTCACCTATACACTGCACGATCCCTCAAATAATATAAAATAATATATCTCCCTGTATTTCTTCTCCAAGGTCAGCATGAAAAATGTACTATCATTCATAGACACAAAAAATACAAACAAACTGACAATGGTCTTAATTTAGCCTTTAAAAAATGTCACATTTTGGTGTTTTTTGCTGTATTATTTGGCAGCAGTGATCGGTAGCAACATTCCTTAACAAGAGACTTAAAAGTAATTAAAAGGTAGAGTAGTAGAAAGCAAAAACAGAAATATTTGAAAAAAAATGCAGAGCATATTGACTTTCAGGTTGAGTTTCTTGAGTTCAACAAAATTATTTTGAAAAGGTCAGATTCTGTCAGCTACACAGATGTGTCCACTGAGACATTTATCTAATTTTTAGAGAACTGTTTTCGGAAGTGAGACATAGCCTCTCCCTTCAGCCACTTGTGCCTCATTGCTTATGTTTATTTTGTTTGCCACCTTCAACTTAACTCTTTAATTGACCTCATGCCATAAAACATGCAGAATACTGCCATAATCATGACATAACACCTGCTATTACCAGGCACAACAGCCAATTACAGTTCATGACAAGTGTTATATCACTATCATAATGTATGCAGCTAATATTATAAAGCAGGCTTTAAAAGAAAAATGTTATGTCAGTGAAATTACATATATTGAAAGCGGTAACACCTGCATGACTGGATACGACAGGTGTTATGCCACGCTCGTGACCGTGTAATGCTGTATTTATGGCAAGTGTGTCATGGATCATGCCTTTCTTTCCTTATCTCCGCGTTTTGTATTCCTTTTTCTTTTACCGGTAATCTATCGGATTTTTCTGTGTTCCGCTACGGGTTTTGCTTTCGTCTCGGTAATTAGTGAGTTCACCTGTCCTGCATTTCCGCTCACTACTTATACCCCACTTTCTCCCTTTCTCATCGTTTATGGTATTTCACGTAACATTCGAGCCGGTAAAAAGGTATAGGAAGTTGTGCTGCTATCATCCGCTTTGCTTCTCAACGTGGGACTTGTTAGCAGTACAATTTAGAAAAAGCAAAGTGATCTTTTTCGCTCTTATCTCAGAGCTTAGGGTTTTCGTTTCTTTGTTTTATACTCATACCTACGAGTGCTCTCACCCTAAGTCTTAGGGTCTTTTGAGTTATCTCTCTTCTTTCTGTTTTTTCGCTCCACAAACGGGAGTTAGATAAGCGTGACTGCTTATTTCTTTTGTTTTGCTCGGATATCGAGCTCCTCGCCTTTTATCGCGAGGTTATTTGTGTTCTCCTTATTTTCCCCCTCCACTACGGATTATTGTCAGTTTTAGTGGTGTTCATTGAACACTTAAAGATTCCTTATCTGTCGCACCTGGACCTCCAATATTTCCTCCGTGTCTCTGGCATAGAGAACCCCCACAAAGTGTCTATGAAAATGTTGCGTATGTATGAATTAATGTATTAAGTGGGCAGGTTTATCACTACATTGCATTTGCCAGTCTTTTAGCATTGAGGTAACTTGTCATTGATGTCAGGCTTCTTCCATTCAACAACAAATATACCATCAAATTTATATATATTATTTTTTAAAATGTTATCCAGTTTTTGAAAGATGGGAAAAAGCATGGACCTAATGTTATTTTCTGATGGATGTACTTACTACCACTTGAGAAATATTTCCATGCTCAGTCATCCAACATGTGGTAGGGGTTACTGCCAAACCTTTTTGTTTGCACTTTGTAATTTGCCCTGGATAAGAGTGCCAGCTGAATTAATAAATGTAATGTAATGTCTCCCATCGGCTAGAGGATTAAAATAAAAGGGTTTGCATGCTGATCTCATTAGCCTGTCTCTGAATACCATATTAAGCTTATTCATCTCGCATGAAGCAGATGTCCTTGCATTCACTGCTGTGAAAGCTCTGTGAGTGATTGTCAACCACATACGTATAAGAAGATCATCCATATCAATGAGACATTTCAGATTGCAAAACCCAGCAGCAGTCTGGAAATGCGCTCACTACATGTATTTCACTCAGAATGCGATTTCAGTGCTTCAATAGTTTTGCCCTTCTCTTTTAGATGATGGCATCCTTCGCTGTCTCCATTGTGTACTCAGTCTGATGAATAATCTCTTTCAGCTCAGCACCAGTTGCTGTCCAACAATTGTCTACTTTTAAATAAAAAAATACACCCTTGATGCGTGTGAGGTGAGTCAACAGTGAGAAGAAAAGATGCTTGCAAAGATTTAAAACTAAAGCAGAATTTGCCCTTGCTGTAAGGGGTTTATTGAGTGTTCGGGGATTCAAACGCAAAGGTGGGGAGATCAGAACAAGTCAGCTCACAATAGTGAGGACCAATAATTAGGGGAAGAAAATAATAAAGGAAGAATGAAAAGACAGGAACCTAATTCCTTAAGGCTAACAGCCAAAACGAAAATCAACCCACAAAACCGGGCGCACTACTAAAACTAGTAGAATACAAACAAAATCTCCTGAGCTCACGTAATGAGCTAATAACGGAAAACTTCGTAAAGCAAAGCAACACTCTCAGTTAATAATAGCTCAAAGCCGGAAGAGTGCAAAACCAAAACGAAAGAACAAAGAAAAGGAGTGAACAGCAAAGAAACAAAATAGATAGCATAAAACGCTACCAGGTGGAAAACAATCTTATACCCGATTTAGGAGCTATAGCAAGTCCCCCCTGAACATAAACAGTTTAATATCAGGAGGTCGCTAGTACCTGGCTATACCTGGCTCGAATGCAACGTCATGAGACAAACAAGCACCAGAGAAGCGGAAGTGATGAACTTAAATACCCCACAGGCGGAAGCGCAGGTGAAAACAATAATGAAGGCTGCAAACCACAAAACGGAAAAAATCAGATTGATTCCAAATCGTGACGGTAGCCGCAAAAGAAAAGAAAACAAACAGCCACAAACCACTACACCATTACCGCTGCAGTGGCTTGGTCATCAAAAAGGATGAAAATACAAACATCTTTTATGGCAAATAATCTCTTTTGATTGGAGTCGCACATATTTTGTGTTATTATGCATGGTCGTGAGCAGTGGCGGTTGGTGGGCGGAGAACTTTCCTTTTAATAGATTATTGGTCTTGACCTGTTTTTCAATAATTTTCCTTGATTATCAACACATCGAATTATATAACATATTTTATTTGCATCACAAAATTTACACATTGCATCAACATTATTTAAAACTGTGGATACATATATACTACTTTTCGTTCTCCACAGTCCCACTTGGGCTGTTTCCGAATACAACCCCTTAACCCCTTTGAGTCAACTTTGTCAAAAAGCTTTTGAGTGGGCAACTTTTTCTCACAAATGGGGGCACTTAAAATACCAGGATGAAACACTTATTTCTGGGTTTTGTTGAGGGAATTCTGGAGCACACTCATCCGACAATTTTAGCAAGTAACCTGGAAGTAAAAATGTACAAGACATAGAATGTATATGCATGTCTATGGTACAAGAGCGGGTCATATTACAAACTACTCTCTTTTTATTTTTGTTAATTCCATCTTCATTCATAATCTACACTTTGTAACCATTGTCATACATGTATGTTAACTGATTGATATTCTCAATAAAAATTTTAAAAAATATTACAAAACTCACTAGTTTGGAAAGAGTTTTGTGGAATATTTTTCACACAGTGCTCGCAAAGTGAGGGGACAGGGCACATAGTAGACAGGGGTCTGAGAGATCAGGGAACAGGGGTCGTATTCGGACACAGCCTAGAATAGTCATGACAAATATGGTCAATGCGCAGATTTAGTCATTTAAACAATCTTGAAGCACATGTTTTGTTTGATAGCCTCATTGCAGGTTGTCCTGAAAGCTAACGCAGTACTTTAGCCAATTGGCCTAGGACTATATCATTTCGATAGTCCAAAAAAATCACCCTCATGTTGATTTGTATCTTAAAAAACGGGTTATATCGACATGCTTTGATGGTGTCGTTAGCACCTGTGATGAATGAAGGGTGGGTCTAAATTAATTGGCACAGCTCTATTTCACAGACTCTATATATGCAGTATGCAGAGCGCCGCGATTCTACGTAATATTTATTGAGTCTGGAGGGAGACTACTGACAAACCCATGTGCCTCCTCTGGTCCTGTTAGCCATGGAACAAGGACCAGAGGAGGCAACTCTTTTGAACAAGGAAAAACATTGGATGACCAGGAACAAGTTCTACATATATATACAGGTGCAGCTCAAAAAATTAGAATATCATGAAAAAGTTCAATATTTTTTGTCACTCATTTCAGAAGGTGAAACTCATATATTATATAGATTCATTACACATAGAGTGAAATATTTCAAGCCTTTATTTCTTGTAATTTTGATGATTATGGCTTACAGCTAATGAAACCCAAAATTCAGTGTCTCAGAAAATTTGAATATTTTGCTTTAACATATTTTTAAAGTATCATATTTAATATTTGGTCGCATATCCTTTGCATGCTGTTACTTCCTGAAGTCTGTGACCAATCAACATCAAAAGACTCTCGATATCTTATTTTCAGGTACTGTTACAAGCGATACTATAACCTTTCTGCATTTGAACTGATCTCTATGAGAATTGGGGGGTAAGACTAGATTCAGCTGTAAATTACGCTGGTACAGTATGGAACACATGACTGGCGAAATGGCTGTACGTCATCAAGGGTCTAAGGTATCAAACGAGCCCCAAACCATCACTCTGCGGCCAGATATGGAGTAGATGTGGATGGATCCCTTTAAGGGTTGTTTCTCCTGACTTTTTTCCCCATAGAGTTCTATAGGAAAATGAGTCAGGAGAAATAACCCTTGCAGTGATCCATCCACATCTACTCCATATCTGGCAACAGAGTGATGGTTTGGGGCTCGTTCGATAGCTCAGACCCTTGATGACTTACAGCCATTTAGCCAGCCATGTGTTCCATATAGGGATGTTAACAGTTAATCGACTATCGATTAATTGCTAATAAGAATTTAATCGATAAGATTTCAAATGAAACAATTAACTGAATAATCTGCGGTCTTGTTTCAACGGCAGTTTTTGTGTGAAACGTAATCATTGTTTAAGGTCTCCACGCGAGGGCGCCAAATTCAGCCTAGTGTAAGCCGTGAAGTTTTTGTATTTTTTCCTTGTAGTTATATAGTTTTATGGATTAGGTTTATATGGCCGCTCCAGGTGAGCGTTTTAAATATGGATTAGAAACTACGGAAATATATGACAATTTGTGTGTTCTCAAGTTCTGACCATTTCGTGGTAAGTAACCTATTGTAAAACATTGCGTTTTCAAATGGTAAAGTTGTCAAAAGGGTGACAACGGCCATACTTTTTTTTAAAGCAGATGATTCTTTTCTCCCAAATTAAATGTCGATGTTCAGTCATCTATGGGGGGAGCCCTTATACAAAGGGTTGAGCTAGGTCCACTGATGTAGCATTAGTGCTATTAATCACCCAGTTCGTCAGTAGGCTACTTGATTAAAATAGCGGTTCAGATGAAAATAGCAATCATTCACGCTGTGCGTGATCTAGACTCAAATTACCTGACAACAAATAAAGAAAATGGCTTGAGCTAAACTTCTTACTGAATTTCAAGTGTAAAGAAGAAACAAACGTATAGCCACATATTGGTTATATTTGTGTAGCCTATAAAACATGGTTATAGCATATTAGGCCTTCTTAAAATAGCCTACATTTATTGTGCTATTTCGATACAAAAGAAAACACGAATGTGCTTCATTTAATCAATATCATTATTACAGATTTGAAATGGTTTAATAACGGGCAGACTTTTATTAACTCTTAGTTTGATAGTTACAGAATAGGCCTACATGGAAAATGTACAATATAGCCTACAGTAGCCTATGCGATTTTGATTAGAAATGCTTGAACCGTTTTGCTTTCGGTAACGTTACGTTGGGTGGACGTCAGATGCCAGTAGGTAGGCTACAGGTTCCGATCAAGATTGCAGGCTATATTTTTTAAATGTGAAACTGTACCAAAAAACAGTTGACCGGGCTATATTATTTTACTAATACCCCCGCCATTTGTTGCAAACTAATTTATTAGGCTATTGAGTAGCCCGTAGCCTATGCAGATAGTAACTGATTCGGTTGACAATTATGTAGGCTACTGCGGTGCGATAGTCAGCCGTTCATATAGGCTAGTCAGTTCAGTAGGACTCACTGAGGTTGATGGTTGAAAAGGACATGATGCCAATAAGCACCATTGGATGGTGAGGGATTTCGAGAGCTAATAAACGGGCTGCGCACACGACTCGCTCCCGACCACGTAGCTTAAATGTTCTTGAATAAAAATACGTAGGTCTATCTAGTATGCATATGAGAAGCCTATTCAAAACATAATAGCCTATGATTTAAATTGACTGTTCTAGGCTAGGTATACTAGTTTAACTGTCGCCTTTCCATTTCAAGAGAGATTATGTTAATTACATTACATTACATTATAGACATTTAGCAGACGCTCTTATCCAGAGCGACGTACATAGTGCATTTTCAAACTACTAGAACACGTTATAGAAACAAACCTAAAAAAAAAAATATGAAATCTAAGTAACTAGGCGCTAGTAGTAGTGGGTTTTTTTTTTTTTTTTTTTTTTTTTTTTTTTTTTTTTTTAGTTTTTTTATTGGGGGGGGGGGGGGGAAACAACAAGTCACACAAGGGGGGGGGGAGGGGAGGGAGGGAGGGAGGGGAGGAGAGAGAGTTCAAGAGTCTTTTGAAGGCGGTCAGACTTTCTGCTGTTCTATGCTGCTAGCGGCTAGCAGAGCAATGGTTTCGCTTACAACTGATGAGACGGAGCGCAATTTCTTTTCTGTTGAAGTAGCCTATACACGCCTTCATATTCTATTTTTGTTACGCTGCAATAATGCCTGTTTCTCAAATGTTACAATAAATCTTTGATTGAGGAATATAACATGCATTTTGTATTCTGCTATATTTAGTATATTATGTTATCAATTAATCGACTATTGTTTGTTAAGGTTAACAACTATCGATTAAGGAAATTCCTTAAAATTTGCATCCCTAGTTCCATACTGTACCAGTGTAATTTACAGCTGAATCTAGTCTCACCCCCCAATTCCCATAGAGATCAGTTCAAATGCAGAGAGGTTATAGTATCGCTTGTAACAGTACCTGAAAATAAGATATCGAGAGTCTTTTGATGTTGATTGGTCACAGACTTCAGGAAGTAACAGCATGCAAAGGATATGTGACCAAATATTAAATATGATACTTTAAAAATATGTTAAAGCTAAATATTCTAATTTTCTGAGACACTGAATTTTGGGTTTCATTAGCTGTAAGCCATAATCATCTAAATTACAAGAAATAAAGGCTTGAAATATTTCACTCTATGTGTAATGAATCTATATAATATATGAGTTTCACTTTCTGAAATGAGCGACAAAAAATATTGAACTTTTTCACGATATTCTAATTTTTTGAGCTGCACCTGTATATATATATATATATATATACATCAAGTTTACAGAGCGGTATCAGCTTTTTTTAATAGCATCATTCCAGTATCTTACCTCAATGCAGTCCTGGTTCAGTTTGACTGTGAAGAGGAATTTCACATTTTTTATTTGAATTTTAGTGAAAATGTGTATGACAATCCTTCGTGTCAGCAAGAAACCTTTCTGGCAGGGATGAATTTTGCCTGACCTGTAATTGCATCATTGTTTTATTATGAGGACCTGCACATCACATTACATATTGCATTACATCATATCACAGATTAAACTTGCTTGAATTGCAATTATGAATATAATTTCATGGGTTCCTCAAGGAACCCTATTTTTACATCTCTGGGTCTCAATGGGCGCTTCCACAGGTTGTCCAGGCAAGTTGTGTATTAAAAAAAGACTAACAGAGACCCATCGAATGTCCTTTGGTTTCATGGGGATGAAATAGTGTGTTCATTACTTGACTTAAATTTGTATTTAATAAAATATATACATTTTTACTTATATAATATTTACAGGGCAAAGATCATGAATATGGGCTGAAGGGCAGTGGTATGTGTGGGAAAGGTCTGCTATCTGTAGTGTAGGGGGGAGGGAAGATTCTTTTTGATGGCATCTTAATGCAATTCATTAACTTGAATTGAGAGTGTCAAATAAGGTGTTCAACCATTTGAAAAAATAGGCAGTGGCCTTTACCTCCAAGGGTAGACAATTCATCTCCACCATTGTCAGCATCCCTTAAAGACAAGTCTACTTTTAGGACTTTACTTTGCGTGCTTCAAGGTGGTGAAAAGTATTACCGTTGTTACTTGTAGGAGACAGAAATAAGTAATTAAATGTATTGTACCTGCTGAAACCGTATGGCTGAAGCCCTGTGTGGCAAATTTTACCCTACATTTTTAAGAATGATGACAGGTTCATGTGATCTCTAGTTAATACCGATTGTACGTTGTATGTCCAGGTCGTAGAATATTTGGAGATATTTCCACTGCACGTCACTTTCTCCAATTTGAAAAAATGAAAACAATTGAAAATAAAGCTGCATGCAGCAATTAACAGACACTGGGTAAGGGCAGTTCACGGTGAGTGTGAAATAAGTATGCTTTTAAAACATAGAACGTACCTGTATTCCGTGATTTAGTAGGTTGTTTCTCACTGACAGTGGTGGATTAACCCTATAAGCAAAATAAGCATGTGCTTAGGGCATCAAGGGAAGGAGGGGCACCTCAGAAATTATTCATAGCCGAATTTACCATTTAAATTATTAAATTAATTAAATTTATAGCCATTTTCAAAATTTTATGAAAAATGAATAAGTTCTGTTTATAAAGCGTTCTCTCCTGTGTCATCATGTTTTATTTTATGGTTTATTATTGTTTATATTTTGAATTACAAATGTATGGGGGCACCAAAGATTTTTAGTGCTTAGGGCCTCTAAGGGTCTTAATCCGGCCCAGCATAGAACGTACCTGTATTCCGTGATTTAGTAGGTTGTTTCTCACTGACTTAATCAGGTGAGGACCGTCACAGACAACCAGAATGATGTTGTCTACTGAAATACAGTGGGTCATATCTGTGAGGTTGTTGTGGTCCAGACTGGCTCCCAAATTCTGAATGGCCTTCATGTTTGTGGAAGACTGGTCACAGACTACACATCTAACCTGTGACATTGAACAGTCAGTATACATTTAATACCCAACTTTCCTTTGTACTCCACATGGGACCGCTATCCTGTGAAGATTGTTTTTGGGCGTCCAAGGAGACAGCACAGGCATACTGCATTGCTGTAGTGCATGATATCACCCTGGAGGGAATCCATGAAGATCTACCACTAATTTCAGGTATGTAAATGGATCACTTGTGTTTACCTAAGGTTGTGGTGTTTTGTATACTTTATTTACGTGAGCAAAGCAGAGATCAGCACAGGGGTAGCGTCTCTTAAATGTGCCACTTACTGACAAGCTAATACTCCTCAGGTTGCAAATAGCCTCCGTTACAATGGCTGTTGTGTCCTCTGCTATCAAGTCTGGGCTAGGAAGTATCCGATTGCCTATGCAAGTGATCAGGATGTAAATTAGTATTAATTATTAGTATTATTATGAGAAATAATTAATTTAGTGAAAAGAACATTGTTAAGTGAGTGTAAGTTGAATGAATAGGTCAGTTGACCAACACAATTAAATTAGTGGCTGGTCAGTTGAAGTTGAAGGTCAGTTGATTGAAACATTAATTGGCATCTATGATACCTTCTACCTATGATACCTTCTGCAAGATGCAGTGTGCAGTGTCCTATTGGGACATTCTGTGTGAATTTGTACATTTTAGAACATAATACAATGATTATTATGATACCAGGATGTTTTCTATAACATTCATGTTTCTCAAGAAGTATTTGTGAGCAAATCTAATATATGCATCAAACATCCTTTCTCCAGAGCTGAGACAAGGGAATGTATTGTCTAAATTCACACACAATTTCCCTATTCCATTTTTACTATAAAGAACATGAAGTCCTAGTACAAATCTCTCAAGAACGAATATAAGAAAAATAATGAGATGAGAAAAATAAGAGAATGTTCTTGCATGAGGCCCAATAATTCTTCAAATGTCAATGTACATTTTTTCATGGTGTCTTTTCCTGGCTTTCCTGACCTTCTCCTTTTCTCTCCGAAGGTGCCTTATTGTCTGTGAAATATATAATATTTCATATGATTTCTGTTCTGAATCTAATTTAACAACCTAATTCTAATGAGATAATTCTCTTAATTCATCATCTAATTCTCAAATAGGTCAGATATATCAATTCCACAATGTTTGACCTGACCTGGCTCCTTTTGCATCCTTCAGAAAAAAAGAAACAAAGCTGAATTTTGATAGTGGTGGTTTTGAATTGTGCGTGTGAATTAAGAAATCATAGTCGTATTTTAGAAAACTTTTAGAAAATCTTTACGCTGTCAGCCATATACTTTGCCCATCTTCATCTACTTACTGCCGTGGTGTGACCTTTCGGCTTTTCGGGTGCTGGTGTTAACCAGAACTGGCACAGCATCCTCAGTCAGTCTTACAAAAAATAACTGCAGTAATGCTGCAGTTTTAAGTGCAGCAGTAGCTACAATTCCAGTAAATTGGACACAGTACAACTGCAGTAGTACAACACTTATACTGCAGGTAAAAAGGATTATGTACTATGTAAAGGAATATGCAGTAATACTGTCCCAACTGTGGATGTTCCAGCCTCAATGTTTCCATCCAAGAAAAAAAAAATACATGTTCACATCCTTATGTCAATCAAAAGCATTGCGTGTGCACAGCTTTCATTTTGTCTGGGTATTCTGCAATTGGCTACTTTGATCAGACTACTTTGACCAGATGTTATCCAATGGGGAGAATTATTCTTTGAGGGCATGGAGCATTTTTTATGATGAAAATCGGCAGGAAAAAGCATAAGAAAAATACAAAAATAGCCTTAGGTTGGGGCTTTATTGTGTGGACGTGTGAAGTGTGACATGAGGTTCGAAGGTACGGAAGTTAATGTTATTAAGGGCTGAGAGTCTGGTCATTGTGGTTATTTGTGGTTACTTGAGGAGTGACTGTTAAAATCTAGTGACTGTTAAAAAAAATGTTTTACAGAATGTTTTCTGACAAAGGACACATGGACATTGAGTGTAATTTTTTTTGTTTTGCAGGATACATTTTTTTTTTAAAAGAGGGGAGATTGTTAAGTTAACTTTTGTTGTTTTTCTGAAGTTCCCTAACGGGAAAATAAAAGTTATTCTATTCTATTGGCGCTTCTATACTAGTCTTTACGTTAGCCCTCACCTTGTTCTGTGGGACGCGCTCTAGGAAGACGTGCTTTTGTTGTGTGCCGTGAGGCTGTGGCCATGCTGTTGAGAGCGAAAGTAAACGTTCTAAAGTAAATAGACAACGTGTCATTATTGAATTTTAACATGCATGACATATTACCACTTTATGTCATCATAAATGGGATATAGAAAAATGCTGCGCAAGTTTATGATGCACCGAACAATAATGTTATCTCAAAATAAATTGGTAATCATTTACTTATTGGTCTTGGTTATCGAGTGAATCAATTATTTGATTGATAATCAGGCAAAGTAAACGGAAACAGATTGAGAGTGATCATCCGTTTAAAGCTAAATTTACAGAGGGTCTGGTTCTGCTTCCCACAGTTTACTACCGCAAGGCAGTAATGTGTGATTAAAATGTACTTTTACTCTTGTGAGAGATGAAGAATGCCTTTTTGATCCATCCATCAAATTCCACAATTAAAAACATTTTGTGTGCAGTGCATATTTTTTAATTGGGAATTGTGTCTGCATGCATCTTAACAACTTTGCGATTAAAAACCAATTAGCGCAAATTTATTGGTACAAACGTTTCTGTCAAAGCAATTTATCTGAAACGTGCATTGTACTTGGTTTGCAGGCCTGTTATTCAAAACTAATTCTGTTGCGCTCAAATGAATGTCCGTTAGTTCCTGGTATTATGCCTTTACCTTGCATGGCACTAATTAACCTGCTCGCTTTGCCCTTCCAGCGACAGCCATAGCACAACAGTAGAAGCTGCCTGACCTAGATATAAGGGACCGTCGTGTCCGATGGCAAATGTTAACTCAGTCTCAAGACCGCATTTTGCAGATATTTGTTCTCTTTACACTGGCAGATTTAACTGTCAGTTTCACATTGCCATTCAGATTCAGCTTCCTATTTTTTCATGTAGGATAACCGCTCGCGCACTGCTGCTATATTTCACATCTATCTGCACTACTACTGCAATCAAATACTTTTGCCACAGCAATAGCGAGCAATTACATGCGTGGCATTAATACACAACCATTTAATAAGTACTGTCACTAAAACGTACTATATGCCAGTTCTTCGTATTGTAAATACAGACATAAGAATGGTCACAGTTAGTCAAAATCTACAGTAAAAAATGTCATAGTCACCATGTCATAGGCACATTAATAGTAATATAGTTATACCACAATTTACGCAAATTCCATTCAAAAAATGGAAATAGGTTTTTCAGACACTGTCCAAAGCTATCCCTCGAGTCTGCACTGAGGACAGATATTAACACAGATGAAGTAACATATAGATTAAGGTCACATCAGTTAAATTAGCCTGTTTGGGCATTCCTATTCATCCCACCCCTCATCCTATGTCATGTGAGTGTGAGTTCCCATTACTGCAGCCACAAATCAAACCATCCTCACATACACTAAGTACTATCCTGAATTGCTAAATTTGTTAGCAATGACTGAGGAGCCAAAGGTTATATATTTAATTGACAGATTATTATATTCACCTGTAGTTAACTGTATATAGTTATAGTATAAAGTTAACATGTTGGCGGGCGTCCAACAAAGAAAAACTAAAATGAAAGTGGATATGCAACATAAAAATAAAAATGAATAAATACACATAAGTTCCATTCCTTAAAAAATAATAATTTTCTGTTTCATTATCACACTGTAGGCAGTGTCTACCTTGTCTATCCTGACCGTACTTCACTGGTTGCGTGGGCTGCAGTGTGGGAAATAGGCACAGAGCACACACACTTCACCTTGTCCTGGCCGGGGTGGCACAGTTGGCTATAACAATTTTGGGAGAATAAAAAAGGTAGAGAAATGCTAAATCTGTCACTGGTGCGATCCAGCTAATAATCTGCCACTTATCCTGTAGATTGAAAGTCTGATCAGACGTGCCTGGCCTGTAAAATACAATTACCATCTGACTTTTACTGCTAGCATAATGTTGCCAAACCGTTCCCATCCAGCACTTCTCTGTTCACACCCCATTACTCGCATAGATACATCCCGCATTTTCTAGATGCATGACGCCCAATCCCTCTCACTTCGGTTTAAATTGGAAAACCTATAAAGATTTCTTCAAAGCGTAAAGTCTAAGCCATAGCAGTTGCACCAATATAACGACTTAGTGTCAGGGGGGGTTTGAAAATGTAGTTGCACATACAAAACTTTATATAAAACCGGGGCAAATAAGTTTGACTTATTTGTCTGGAGAAGTTAACTGGGTAAAGACATGGTTTAGTCATCTTCATCTTCGTGAAATGACCACAGACTAAAATGTCTCCCCTGCTTTAGGAAATAATTGAGGGGAAAGGTATGGCGACTATACAAGATGTGGAAGCAGATTACTGCTCACGCCATAAAAGTGTTCTCAAGTGTGGGTGTTTACAAGAACTGACCCCAGATCAGTTTTAAGCTTTATTTCACATAATCTTTTGAGGTAGTTATTATGCATGCTCTAGCTAAATTCAGATCAGTTGCTACAGATAGTATCAAAGTATGCTATTGGCTAAAGCATAATTTGTGTCCAGAGGAGTATGGACTATAACTAAATACAGAAAGCAAGGGGAGTTTTTCAAACCCTGACTGTGTGAATTGGAGACTTTGTGGTTGATCAGCCCTGCTTGACTGGTGCAGTCAAGCGAACAAAGTAAATCGAGCATGGCAAGGGGCTTTTACGAGTTACAATTTGTACACATTTGAGAATAAACCCCCAACGGAATGGATTACCCGGTTCACTGAATGAGTGTATATGTTGATGCGAAGGTTCATGGTCAGATGTAAATTCCTGTCACAGAGCATTGCATGCTGATGTCAGTGAATACATTGAGATGCATTTAAAAGGCCTGAGCTCAGCCAGATGGAGGATGATTCAATCCGGTGGGTTCTTACGGTTCGCCCACATCATGTAATGGTTCGTTGGTTAGTGTTTTCTTTTTCGTTGCGGTTCTCGTCCTGGTTTTCCGATTGAGAATCTATCAGATTTTTTCCATGTTCCGTTCTGGGGTTTTGCTTCCCCTTATTCGTTATTCTTTTCACATGTGCTTCTCCCTGCGGGGTATTTCAGTTCCTCACTTCCGCTTCCCCGGTGCTTCTTTGTCATTCTATATTACATTGAGCCAGGTATAGCCAGGTACAAGCGACCTCGTGATATTAAACTTTGTTTTATGTTCACGAGGGACTTGCTTATTAACGTGATTCTCAGATATAGGATTTGTGTCCCGTTAGCGTTTCTGCGCTATTTTTTTTCTTTTCTTGCTGTTTTCTTTCTTTTGTGGTTTCGTTTTGTTTTATATTCTTCTGGCCGTTTTAGCTTTTGTTCTTTTCTAAGTTTCCCGGTTTGGCTCCAGTATTGAGCTCGGGAAATTTTGTTTGTTTTTTCACTCATATATTCGAGTCCGCCCTATTTCCGTGGGTTGATTTTCGTTTGGCTGCTTAGCTACAAGGAATTATTTTTCTGTCTTTTCTTTCTTTGTATTTATAGTAAGTACTCCCTCATTGGTCCTCACTTGCGAGAGTGACTTGTTCTGATTCCCTTACCTCCGCGTTTGATTATCCGCTACTAAATCCATCACACATCAGGGCTGCCCATCCCTGTTCCTGGAGTTCTGTCTTCCCGTAGGTTTTCATTTCAACTGTAATTTGGCACACCTGATTCTACTAATGAGCAGCTCGACTAGATCTGTTAAATGAGGTGTGCTTTGTTAGGGTTTGAGTGAAAACCTACAAGACGGTAGATCTCCAGTCATAGGGTTGGGCAGCCCTGGCCTACATCATGGCCTCACCCCTTTGAGAGCGAAACAGATAACATAACGCCAGCTCTCACGTATAAATAAGGGGCCAGAATGCGGCTTCGTGTTAGCAATGGCAATGACAATGTTGGTTTTAAATATGAGCCTGAACAGCCTCTATGAATAGATGTTTTCTACAAGGTTGTTTGATTATTCAATGTGATATTTTTGATGCTTTAACACAGGCTTCTTGACCCTTACTCCATTGTACTAATTTTACATGGTGGGTGGTGCGCACTGTGAGTAGCAGAGAATAGCAGACATTCATGCAATTGCCTGTATTGTGTATATTGCACTTAACAGCAGAAACTATGTAGAAGAATATATCTCCAGTAAAACTAATGCAAATGGACAGGACATTTTCAATGGTTCTCTTGCAGGCAGACCTCTGGTAAACAGTCAAATCCAGTGTCCAGTTTGATACCTTGTGAAAATCAACCATATACTTGTACCTTATTTTGACTGAATTTTGTGGGTTAAAAGCCATTAAGACTCAAAAATAGATAAGGAATCAATTAGCAACCCAGGCCTATTCCATCCCCAATCCTTAATTTAATAAGTAAATAACTTTGTCCAACATTTATCTTTGATAAAATCCTTAAATGACTTAATTTTCTAGTGTTTTACCAAATTTTTTAAACTTATGTATATAAGAATAGAACAGATAGAACCAGAACCATATGAAATTAATTGTTTTCATTATCAAATGAAATCAACTGAAAATCATCACATATTCATCATCAATGAACATCATCTACATGAACATCATCTACTCAACCCATGTTCTAAAGCTGTCACTGGACTCACAGCCCTAGTTCAGAGGAAGTTTCACTGTGAGTGTGCATGTTGTTATTGAGTCACTCATTTAAAAAAGGACTGCTTTATGCCTAAGGAAATGTTCCCTACAATATGGAAGGCCTATTAATAGCCTCTCTCCCCTTCCACTGTACCTCCGCATTATCCTGCATACAATAGAACTCTTTGTCACTGTGCTCAGACAGAACACACTGTAATTATTTAAAGGCTATAAATCTCATGTGTAAAATGGAGCACACGCTGTCATGCCAGCAACTTTTCCTGGATTAGCGTTTTGAAAAGACCCCTGGCAGATTCTTTGAAGTCACAATTAGCTCTACGCAAAACAAAACATCTTTTTTATTTTTTACAAAGCTTCAGAGAGAGAAACAAATGTGGCGGGTAGTACAGTTAGCTAGACTACGCCACCTTGGGAATTTCACCCAAGGAATTAGTTTTGTTCTTTTACCATGCACCGAGCACTTATGGTACTCTACTCAGGCACCTTCAATTAAATGAAGTAAATAGAAGTGGATTCAATCAATAAAACAGTTTATTAAACCAAATAACAAAATAAAACATGTACCCACAGATATACAATTAGCAAAAGGTATAATAAACAATAAAATAACCACGGCCGTTCTTCCCCCAGGCCAGTTAGGGGCGCTGCTGAAGTGTGTGAGGAAGAGAACGGCGCGGCAAGAGGGAAACTTACCGGAAGGGGACAAGCACACACTCGTGACTGTCAGACACACGCACTGCAAAGGGTGAAATAAGCCAAGTGAGTACGTGCGGTTTAAATTCCCAATACTACACACACACATACACAGCAAGCACTGAATAAAAGGTCCGCCTTCCGATTCGCGCTATTGCCCCCAGCTACACCA
Organism: Ilyophis sp. 1 JC-2022; assembly: GCA_022702515.1. Lineage (NCBI taxonomy): Eukaryota > Metazoa > Chordata > Actinopteri > Anguilliformes > Synaphobranchidae > Ilyophis > Ilyophis sp. 1 JC-2022. The sequence goes on along the minus strand of CM040395.1, from coordinate 25,807,741 downwards.
GCACGAAATCTCGACCTTCAGCACAAAACAGAAAATAAGAATGGCTGCTTAGCGCACCCAAACCAACCTACCCGCAGTTAGTTTGTCAGTGAGACACGAGTCCCACACGTATCTCATATAAATACTTAAAAGACCGGTGGATAACCACCATAACATGCAGTAATAAATATAACACAGGGATAAAATAATAGCGGTTCGCTGCGGCGAATCTTTCGTAGGCCGTATAGCAAATCTCAACGTATAGCCGCCGTAGTTATGTGGTTACAACTCCGTTAACCGCAGTGTAGATCACGGGAATGATAATATAGGCAAAACAGCAGCCAGCAATGTCCTATAAGAAAATAAGAAATAAAAGTTACTTCTATCATAGGCTCCTACCGTCCATTAGTCAGAGAAACCGAAAAGCTAAATGTTTCGCTGTGGTCACGGTACCCAGCTTAATAAAAGTACCTTAAATCTTAATTATAGCTGTCTCTTGCGCCACTAGCCCAGCTACAGGAACCTATAATGGACAACACTCATCAGTTTACCTGGGATCAGTACAATCATTATGCATCGCATGGAACTACCAGCCTACTTTCACAACAGAGGAAAGCAGTATGCCCAATGGAACACCCGGAACTGCAACAGGTAAGACCTTTCTCCTTACCTGGCTACTGCAGCCTATTTATAGGCTGTTGATAGAATTGGGTTTATCTGTCAGCCAATCGGAGAGCTGAATGCCTTCTCACCCAAGCAACAACTGTCCAACCAGATAGCCCTGCTACACAAAGAATCACCTTCGGAACGTAGACTATAACGGGAAAAGAAAGAGCGAAAAGGAAACTATTTCCTAAAAAGCTTCAAAGGCAGCTAAAGCCAATCTGGTAAGGAAAAAGCATTTTTTAGGAAAACTAGAACCTAACCAACCCTGAATTCGTGAAGGCACGATATGATGAAGAAGCGGCAGGAAGCGGAAGTGAGGGGTTTAAATACCTGAGTTAAATTAACTGGTGAACCGAATAATTAGCGGTTAGAAGGAAAACTGAAACAGAACACAGAAAAATCCGATACTGAAAATAAAGAAAAAATGAGAGAAACCGTAGCAACAGAGGGAAGATAGGTGAAAACCATGACACATGCTTTAAACTTCAGACAACAAAGTGCTTTCACATCCAAGTCAGAGCAGCACAATGGTGTGTGTTTGCCCTCCCCTTTGCAAATGGTAGCTTGATCTAGAACCTTGTCATTCATTTATGCATTTCATTAGGCATGTCATGGCTCACTCATTTGAAGTAGCAGTGGGTAGATCAATCAAGGCAAGTGTGCAGGACTAAAATGTGACTCATACGTGGCTAAACTCCATCCTATGACATATTGAAATGACTATCTCTTTATCGAGCTAAGAGGTTTTTAGTCCATTTAATTACACTGGGGCAGAATGTGTTTACGGTTTTAAGTTACAGTTTAATGCTATATTTACCCACTGTGTTTTGGTGCAGTGTGGTTAGCTTAAATCTTGAATGGGAAGGAACAATACTCTACTCAAATGCTCTATCATGTGTCAACTTAAAATGAGTGCAGTAGGCTATAATGCTGAATAATGACAACTGGTGTTCTGAAATGCATGTCAGTGAAGGTTGTCACTACTGTGTAATTTGTGCTTTCCGAAAGAAGATTCAGGAGAGAGGATTCCAGTCTGATCCCAGTGAGGGTTGCATTAATGCCTTAAATATAATGTGTGTGCTCTAGTTGTTTATGTTTATTTATTTTAGAGCACATTTCATACAGAAAGCAGCACAATGTGCTTCACAGGCCAAGAGCAATACATGTATAATGACACAAAATACAAGCATACAAATCATCAGACATAAGAAAAATAAAACAAAGACATACATACGCATGCATACATGGACGCATGGGTAATTAAAATGCATAATAGTTCAGTTAAAATTGAGTTAAAACAAGAGCAGACAGTGCATAAAAATTCAACTGAAACAGGAGCATACAGTGCACAAAAAAATCAGCTAAAACAGGAGCATACAGTTTCTCGACCCATTTAAACACCACAGTAAAAAGAAACGATTTGAGTCTACTTTTAAAGGAACTAAGCGTTGGGGCATAATAGCTGAATGCAGCTTCTCCTGCTTTAGAGCACACACAGGGGACAACAAGGAGACCACTGGCTGAAATGGTAGATTGGTCTGTAGTTGCTTGTGTTTAAGGGATCTTCTGAACATTGATAATGCTAATACATTGTACACAATTATGAAAGGCATTTCTGGCCAATCGTCTACTCATTCATTTTGTATGTTACTAGAACAGAACTTTGTCAATTTTTCACAAGCTGATTTATTATCTGAGATACCCAACGCAGCCTATTGAAGCTGGCTGAACTTTTCCGGCAGGGTTTTGTGGCGCTCCTCTTCCTTTTCAAAGATCATTGCGATTATCACAGCTGCCTCTACAGAAGGACCATTATCAGGGTCTTTATTTTAGGCGCTGAATAGCTTTGCCCGCACAACTTCATCGACTGAGAAAAACATACAAAAACATGAAAAATCGCCGTCTGTCCTAGAACCATCTGCTAGTTTCTTTTGGTAATTGGACAAACTTTATCATCACTGTGCAACACTTCATCAAAAAACATAACAGCACGCAGAAGCCTGTACAGTTCTGCTGATTGTGTCTCAATAGGAGGTGACCTTCAGTAGGCTTTTTCTAAATCAGTGGTTCCCAAACTTTTTACAGTTACGTACCCCCTCAGGCATTCAGCCTACTGCTGCGTACCCCCTGTAGCTTCAGGGACAGCACACAACATATTTAGCCTTGTAAACTCCCTCATGTCAAACATGTTATTTGCACATCATCACACACATACATTGTGAATGACTAATGACTCGCCATGGATTAATGAGAAGCGCATGAGGCGCGCATAACTCTGCAATGTTGGATTGTATAGGAGAGTTTTAATCTTAAATCGCTTTCCACACACAGTCTGTGCCTGTACTTGGTTTTCATGCTAGCGATGGCTGAAAACCCAGTCTCGCAAAAAGGTACGTTGTTGCGAAGGGCATTGACGTCTTAGCAGCACGACTTGCCAATGCAGGATGCTCTGCGCGCAACGATATCCAGAAATCTGGCAGAACAGAACAGAACAGAAAAAGTAAGACAAAATCTTACAAGAAGACATTGCGCAATGAAAATTATTAAAGTAAAAGCCCTTACAGTTGTACTGTTCCTTTCCTTATTACTGATAATCTCGCTCAAGGATTGAACACCTTTTAAAGTTCTACCTCTCTGAAATGAAGTGAACTTAAGACCCCTGTTCGAGCTACAGGTCAACACTAAGGCTGGCTGTCTTCTATAGGGATGGCTAACCCTAGTCCTGGAGAGATACCAGGAATGGGCATCACTGACTTTAAGGTAAAAACAGAAACCAGCAGACCGTGTAGCTGTCCAGGCAAAGGGTTGGCCACCCCTGATCTAGAAGATTCCTGCAGGGCCCAAGACTGTGTAAAATGTCAGAGGTTGGCAGAATTTGTGTGACTTGATTGACAGCACAGACACTGTGGATCCCTGGTCCACACTTTTTCCATCGCTGACATGTCTATAATCATTGTAAAATGTCTACTAAATAAAAACGAAGGTTTGTACCTCAGCACCTACATGGTATTAATTCCCATCTGCATGATTGTGCATGCTTTTTCCAGCCATATTTATGATGTTCTGTATTGTTTCTGTACAGTGAAAAGTATCAGTAAATCAGTATACATAAGGCTGACATGAGGTTTTTAGCCTTGCATTAGTCAACAACAAGACCAAAAGTAGAAGATTGCAATTAGCTTCTGAGAGGAGATTTCAACGCTATTCAGATACCAGGAATGTAACATAACATGTGGAAAGGGTGCAGCACGGTTCTGGCATCAAAAACTGAAGTGAGACTTAGCCCGCATGCAATCACTGTATGCTTCGCTGTAGATAGGCTTCCAACCTCAATGCAGACTCTTCATCAGAATTATCTAAATGGAAAGGAAATCAACGTTTCTGCATTTTCGAAAGCACCTCACACGGCACAGCGCATAACAGCGATTACATCTAGTAGGAGGTAAATCGGCTTAGACAAGCCCCAGCGACGGGAACACGGAAGCGTGCTCTTACAAATTATTCCTTGTGGCGAAATGTGTTCTCCAGCAGAGAGGAGCTCACCCGTAGTGGCTGCAACATCTGTCGGAAAAAGAATCAGCATTCCGTATGCAGCGAGGTTTCTCCTGGGAAATGGATTTCTTGGATCTGCACAACTGTGAGCAGGCTAATAAGTTTCCTCCTCTTGGGCATGCACATAGAGGGATTTAAAAAATGGAAATACCTTCAGTAGGCGGGAGGTGTGAAAGGTCCATAACCAGGTGAAGGAGATATATTAATATAGTATTAATATTATTGCAATAAGTATTGAGTACTGTGTGCCTCTGCCGTACTGAAAGAGAACGTCTTTGCCACAAACACAGTGCTTTTTGTATGTTCAGTCCCAATATGAATTGAAGTAAAATTTCTGATTTATGCTTTCCAGTATGTTTATATTTAAAAATTCATCTCAGCAGCCACCCTACCACTCATTCATTACCTCCCCACCTGAGACTCCCAATGGTTGGGCTCAATTCAATTATAATTCTAACAATTTAGGAAGTAAAATAAAATGGAATGAGGATTTTTCAGTTTGGTACTTGGATGTCAATTAATTTCCTGAATTTGTTGACTTTAAATGGAATCGACCCCAACCCTGCCGCACACACACACACACACACACACACACACAGATCAAACCTTTAAAGTGATTGTAGGGACTGAAAAGTAGGTTAAGAAACCATTCATTATCACAGAAGAATGTATCCACTACACCAAATATCTATTCAAAGCAATGGCACGTATCTCAAGTCAGACAAAATATTATATTTAAAAAAAACCTCAGGATTGTATGGGTGTGGTCAGGAATCCCCGCCACCCCACCTCCCACCTCATCTATTCCCAAAACGTACCACTGACAAGTAAACAAAAAAGCCTGGTTATTGTGGCTACATCTATCTATGCATGCAGCTAACTGGCTGTAGCAGATAAAGAAGAGGAGCAACCAAATCCTCGTTCTGCACAGTGTTACAAAATGGTGAGTTTTAGTGAGTAACCTTAGCTAAAGTTAGTGATAGCAAGCTAGTAATACCTTTGTGAATTCAACAATAAACCCCAGCACTAGGCTACTGTCCTACAAACCCTAAAGCTTCAAGCTTTTGGCAAAACAGCTATAAGCAATGTTAAGTCCACCCGTATTTCCCTTGAGATAAGTACAGGAATCTTTACCATACACTTAATTTAGGTCTACATCATTTAGATGCAGCTTTCCTGGTTATGTGGTTTCCTGGTTATTTGGTTATTGTCAGGTTTAGGTTTAGAAAATAGAGAACCAAACGCGAAAGATAAGGATACAGAGAGCGTATCTAGTTATAGATACGCCACAGAAGCGGAATTAAACCGCACTAGTAGAAGGGAAACGCAAAAGCGGAAACAAAACTTCCCTAGCACAAGGCTAACACAAAATAACCTCAAACGGAGGCGGAGATTCGCTTAAACAGCGAGAAACTAACAACAAAAGAAATGACCTCACGCACTAATTGATCTGCGTGTATCAGAGGTCGAGAACTGAAAAGAAACGAATCAAAATAGCAAGCCTGTAACTACAGCTCTCTTTGTTTTCTTTCTTTTTTTTTATAAAACCCTATACCGGCTTTCTAGTCCTACTGCAACGTCAATCTAGAAGCACCAGAAAGCGGAAGTCAAGCTCTATTTATAGCCGACGGAAACCAAACACAGGTGTAGGAGATAATGACCTGGAGAGATCCAAACACCGGGACGGAGGAAGAAAAAATCCGATAGAGCTTCAGACGATGCCAAACGGAAAACAATGGTAGAAAACAAAAAGAGACAGCCACTACCCATGACAGTTATGGTAGAATTGAACAACAAATAAGCCTGTGCTACCTATTCTCCTATAAACTAATGCTAAACGCAAGTAGCTTAATACCCCTCACAGTTTAGACTCTAGAGCAATTGTTAGGTTGACATTGTTATGCCGATGCTATTGGCTTTGCAGGCTAGAGAGCTAGTTAGACGGCTACTGCCACAGGTTTGATTCTGGCATTAGACTAGGGTCACTTAATTTTGACATATGTAGTGTCGTTAAGAATTTTGCAGTGAAGACAGATAGTTCAAACGTCTTGACAGTCATCACATGGAGGCACCAATGAATGTGCAGAATATATAAATTTATATATGGCTTCACACTAGGTGCAAAAGTATAATTAATCAATCTAATAAAATTAATTGATTATGATTATGAATTTCAATGTTAACTATTAAAATAATAATCAATAACTTAAAGGCGGAAGTTCTTTTGGAGGATAGGCTCAAATGTTTATCCAAACAACAATCAGACAGACTACCAGGTTTAACAAAAAACAATTTATTAAATAACAAACACGTCTAAAACTAACATCCTAAAAGCAGCGAATGATATGGAAAGGAAAATGAAGTGTAGACAAAGAATGAGGCATATTAGAACTCACAGTTCTATTTCTGTATGTGCGCCAGAACACATGGTGTTCAGAGATCACAAGACGTATCTCGAGGGAAATACAAATCTAGCTTTAGCATGAAGCTAACGTGGCCTGAAACATGGCATGTATTGAGGCTATAGAAATTTAGCTATGTCTAGCTAAATTCCAGGCCCCTATCTGTTTACAGGATCCTCTTTCTAATGGGTTAGGTATTAGTACAGATTGCATGCACAAATTTTGATTTAAAAAGGGAGGCGGATTGTAAATTAGTGTTAGAGTAAGTTAGAGTAGGCTCTGTAACTTTAGCTTATGCAAAGCTAATTGACTGTCGATAGCCTGCAAGTCTGTGTTGAGTTATAAATTAACGTTACTCTATACACACAATGGATACACTCAAACATGTAATTACATTGATAACAATCATTAAACACAAGTTTTCCTAAACTATTGTCTGGATGTTTGTGTCAGTCTTACTGTGACTGATGTGATGTCACGTGGTGCTGTAATGGTGGCATGTAGTCCAGCTGTCTCTCGTGCACGTGTTTGTTAATTTTAATGTGTTTTGTTGTGTCTGGCTTTTGTCTTTTGTTTTTTCATGCGCTGTGTGTCTGTTGTGGTACGGGGAAGTGGATGGAGATTTTTCGGGGCACTCCTGCTGCTCGTTTTTGTAATATTGACGAATTGTCTAGCCAGGATGATTTTGTTTGTGGTTGTCACCATGGAGACGCATTCGCATTATGCTCGGGAATGTCCGTTGGATCTGCAGCCACGGAGTTTACCATCGCTCTTCACCGGAGTTGAAGATGTCGGGACTGATCCGCGAGTGTGGGCACTCTTCAGAAGGCCACCAGGGAAGGAGAAGATAATGCGGAGGAGTGAGGCGACGACTGGGAAGGCTGAGCTCCGTTTCGACAGTGGACAGAGACCGCAGCACTGTGTGTATGGAGGAAAGTCGTGGAGGCGGAGTTTGTGTGTTGTGACACTGGACATCTCGGGACAGCGGGGGCTATGTCTAATCATGGCTATTCCACTTTAATTCACTTTATTCACTTGATTAATGCAATGATTCTATTGAATGTCTTTATTTGATATGTTTGTTTGTGTGTTGTGGGTCTGCCCCACTGTCTATGTCTTTTTGTTGTTGCTGGGGCTACAACTGAAGTTCCCGAAAGGGAAATAAAAGTTATTCTATTCTGTACTTGAGTACACAGGCTGGTTCCGTGGCTTTTATGTGTCCAGAAAGTTGTCTTTTGGCAGCGTCTCTGGATTGTATTGTTCTTTTTTTTCCCCCGTTTCCAAGCAGCTTACTTGGTTCTTTGGTGAGTGTTGCTGGAAACCTTTGAAGAAGATTTGCTGGTCCTTTGTCCTTCAGCAAGTTGTTTCTTGAACTCTTTGCATTGACGTGTGGTAACTTAGGCTACTCTGGTTGTCACTTTACAGCTACGCGGTATGACGGTAACGGCTTCGCTCAGACACGGTAACAGATATGATCGGAGAGACGAAACGATTCTCTCGGCCTATACGTCCACCTCCCCAGAATATTATTAACCCCCCACTTAACCTCACAATGCTGTCTTGAAATGCTGTGATCCCAGTTTTTCACTTTCATAAATTCTAACACATAATTGCAATTGCAGTGTCTATCTGCTGATACGTGATAATTATATAAATGTTTATCTTTGCACTTGAATGTGACTGCCACAATTGAAAGCACAGTGTACTGGGAGAGGTGAAGGGAACTGGACAATAGGTATGGAAACCATCTGGCACACACAGACCAAGTTGTGATGCAGTCAGGAAGTCACCGTATCAAGCTCCACCAATAAGAAATATAGCATTTAGGGAAAAAATGTATGCACGTTGAAATTGGCGCATTATTGTTGCCGGCGAAAAATTAAGTATCTCAAATCCCAATACTAAATCTTTTTTTCTAACACCTAACGTCTTCCTTTCACAGTGGTACAAGAGGTGTTATGTCATCTCGATATAAACAACTCCGAATGACCATGAACAGTGGTGCATCTTATTGAAGGAATAATGTAGGCTGCATATTTCCTGCTTTCATGCTATTTTCTATCTTGCTATCTTTTCTGTGAAGGAGACTAGAGTCTTATTTGTCTAAAAGTTCAGAGGTCACTCCAGGCATGACGGATTATGTAATAAGAAAATTAAAGTGGTTTCTCTGTAAATAATTCTCTTTTTTGTATCCAGGAAAATGCATTATTATCCACACAATTCCATTCAATTACATTCCATTTTATATTTAATGTTGAAGTGGGCGAAAAATGCATTATTGTTTATTGAGTTCCCGTGAGCAGTTTCGACTCTTGACAGGGTTGTAAACATTTAAAATTGAGTTGCTGGGATATATTGCTTTTATGGGAAACTGTATGGAATGCCCTAAATTGAAATAAAAAAGGATGCAAAACTTATCTACCTCTCAGCAAGGGACCAATTTTGCTATTGAACAGCACAAATTCCAATTCCAGCCTTCAATCACCAAATACATTTTTATCTTACTCAGAACCAGAGAGTTATAAGTAGCAGCTGTGTGCTAAGTGCTAAGGCCATGCTACGACAGGTTTATATCTACTTCTGACATTGTGTGGACTGTGCCAGTTCTGTTTTCCCCTAAATGTATTGGGTTGACATATTTGTCTGTGCCTCATTTATCTGTCTCAGTTTTCATGAGTCTGGAAGAGTAGAACAGGTCTGACTTGTTTTTCCTTTGGGAAAATAGATTTTGGTGGATTTATTTAGGGCTGTGTTAGCCGTGACAGTATGTCCTAGGACATAATCGACTGCCCAGTATTCTAAACTCTCAATTTCTCAACTGTTTTGTAGGGTTCACAACGAATGCATGGGGTTGTCATATGCCTTAGGAATAGTGGGATACTGCAGTAATAGACATTGTCTCCCTCAGCAGCAGTTAAACCATCACTCTGCTGCCAGAAATACAGTAGATATGGATGGATTACTTGAAGGGTTTCTTCTCCTGACTTATTTTTCCATAGAGTTCAATAGGAATATTTGTCAGGAGAAACGACCCTTAAAGTGATTCATCCATATCTACTGCATATCTGGCAGCAGAGGGATGGTTTGAGGCTCGTTTAATACGTCAGACCCTTGATGATTTACAGCCATTTCGCCAATCATGTATTTCATACTGTTCCAGCATAATTGTTTTTTATAGTTTATAAAAGTACATATGTGCATATTTGAAGAAGATATGCTTCTTTGAATGTTGGTACACCTTAAAACAGTTTCCTGATAAAACAGCTCTCAAAGATTTGCAAAGATTCACACCTGAGGCTTGCAAACTTAATGGGCGTGAAAACTTGTGCTTCTACCCTCAGGGTATTTAAGTTCCTCACTTCCACTTCTCCGGTGCTTGTTTGTCTTACGACATTGCATTCGAGCCAGGTATAGCCAGGTACTAGCGACCTCCTGATATTAAACTTTGTTTATATTCAGGGGGGACTTGCTATAGCTACTTAATCAGGTATAGGATTGTTTTCCGCCCGGTAGCGTTTAGTGCTATCTATTTTGTACATCGCTGTTCTCTAGCAGACAGAAATTTTTCAAATTAAAGCTGACAGTCTGCACTTCTACCTCATTGTCATTGTATTCTTTCAAACTCAAAGTGCCAGAGTACAGAACCAAAATAACAAAAGATGTGTCACTGTCCAATGAATTATGGTGCTCCCTGTAATAATGTGCTTCAAATGAACACTAAAGCTGTGTTCATGTTTGGATAGCATGGATAGCTTTGGACAGCTTGGATACTTTGCATGTGTTTCCATGGGTTTTCATAGGTTTCAGAAAGGTTTGGGTATGTTTTTGGACACCTATAACCATTCCCTAATCTTTTACAAAAGTTAGAAATTATCTAATGATATAGATGCAAATATATATATAATCAAAAGAAAATTTTTGATTATCTCCTGAATTATTCTGATGCAAAATTATCATAGTAGGCAATGGAACAGATTTTGTGGCCAATAATCTGCAAGGAGTTTAGAGCCAGTTTTAGGAAATTGCTCCTTTGACACCATGGGATATTTAATGACTACACTTTTCATGATGATTCACGCAATGAGGGGAATGCAATAAATACTCCTGGGATGTGGACGGCCAAATGCCATTCCGGGCTCTTATTTTGTACATGTAAGTGTGCTGATGCATTGGCATTCCAGATAGCTCTGGTGGTCCCTAGAGGAATTCTTATGTCTACCTTGAAAGTCACAATTCACATTTCAAGAAAACATGCAATTAGCTTGGCCAAGTAGCAATAATAAGCAAGTCTATATATCCAATTTCTCATAGCCCTTGACTTGATTCCTACATTTCCCAAATGCTATACATGTATAGGACTGACCTCTATTGCTGCTTCTCCTTATAGGCTAATGCGTTCCGTTGTCTAGTGGCCGGTTTCGCTCAAGTCCCTCTGCACTTCACGGTCCGCCCGGCTCCTGAAAGATATCTTTCTGAATAGCACATAAATAAGGCTTTTGGGCTGGCCTCGGTCAATCTCTTCAGGCTGTGTGTCCTTCAGTGCCTTTGACCCTTGATTGTCTGACAGAAACGTAGTCTCTGTGGACAGAGCATTGCATTTTTTGTCCGTGGCATGAGGAACTAAATCATTTTCAGGGAAAATATAATGATAATAATAATTGTGTTTATTCATTTATTTATTCTCATAGGTATTTTTTCCCAAAGGAAATTGGTACAACCATCATCATCATCACGATAAACTAGATAAACCATAAACAGATATGTCACAATTATTATATATGAATTATAATGCAAAAATATTCTAATTATTATTATTTTATTCATTCCACAGTACAGAGGAAGCTTGTTCTTCCTTCCATCATGAGGATGCAAATACGTCCCTGAGGACCCCTGTGCATATTGGTTTTTTGTACCAGCTAATTCCATAATTAGTACAAGTAATTGGGAGCATACATTTCCATGCCCCTATGATTTTGATTTACTCAGTGAACAGGCTTGGCTCATTGTCCATTGCTTTTTTTTAACCCTATAAGAAGTCAAACAATCAGCCGTTTTTTTTACAGACCTACATAATGTATGCTTAAGAAATCCGCTATGTACATTTTTTTTGGAGTGGTTGCCCAACTAGGAAATCCTGGTAGCCAAAACTGAGAATCTGTGACTCACAGGTTGCTCGGGGCTACTGTTCTTGACGGCCCCTGCTCCGAAATCTGGAACATGGACTGAAGTAACTCCAGCTAACTCAGTAATACCCCCCTGGACACCGTATTTCACAAAATAAATAAATAGGCTATGTAGCATACGAACCAAGAGACTGTCCATGTAAGCCTACATAGAATTACCGCAATTTTCCAGGACAGACAGTATTGGTATATCGCAGTTGATAGAGCCCTATCAACTGCGCCCTGTGTCCTGCGTACAGCGCGCTGGCAGAAGTGTGCTGTTTAATGTGCACTGTTTAGCAGTCCGCAAAAAATATCCGCCATACTATTTTCCAACCATACTGTGGAAGTGTCGTAAGCAGGTCATAAGACGACCCACCAATGTTGCCATGTCCGCGGTTTTACAGCTAAATTGGGATACTTTCAACGTGCAGTCATGGACGGGTATAGCACACACTTATTTAAAATACATTGGTTTTGGTTAAAAATATATTTTGGGCTAGTTTTGAATCGCCATTTGGCTGGAAAGTTTCTGGCAAGATCTGGCAACCCTGCATCCCACCCTCGCGCTGCCACGTCACGTGTTGTTTTTGTTGTATTTGAAGGAAAACGTCAGCAAAGCTGCGCCTCATTTTTTTTTAAAACGAAGCTTCACGTCATATTTATGTGACCAAAATGTGTTCTTTTTGAAAAGTGTGCTCCCGAATGTAAGTGTGTCATCCGGGTGTTTCAAGTATACTGCAATTAGAAAAAAATTCTCAAATCTACTCACCAAGGCTACGCAATAGTGTGGAAGAGTGCTGATTCGGACACGGCCCGAGTGAAAGTGATTTCCTATTGTAAAATACTATTATTAACATCACACATTGGCGTAGGGTAATTATTACAATAATTATACCTGACTGTGATACAATTCAAATTAAACAGGCCTTATGGAAATTTTCCTTCATTCTTTATTAATCTTTGCTAAATTTCTGCCTAAATGAATGCGCTGTAGCCATCAGTGAGAGCTTTGTGTGCTGTGCTTTGACACAAATCAGAGGCCAGTCAGGATCAAGGACTTTTATTTTTCCAGCTTGCAAATGTATTTGGCTACTAGGTCTGTCACATTGGGTTCACCCGCTTAATGCAGGGTACTTAGAATGATGTACTGTCTGTCAAACGGGCTCTCTGAGATTGCATTGTTGCCGGTTGCTGTGTTGTTGACAGTCTTTGTTAGTGATCTACTCCAGTTTTTATTAGACTTTTTCATTTTGGGCAGCCTGTGTTATAGGATTGCACACAGGCAATTTTCTCTCCTCTGACACATTCCATCTTATAGAATTTTTTATTTTTTTTTAATGCCTGCAAGACCAAATATCTGTTTATATTATGTCTACATTTCTCTAATTTAATCACTGACATTGGAGACATTACCACTTATTTGTTATGCACAAAAAACAAATAAAAAATAATAAACTCCTACATGACCCCTTCCCAGAGCTTGATGACCGTAAGTGTCTTTATTTTGGCATACTGAAGGCAAAGTCGCTGTGCTCATATTATAACGACACGTTAGCGTTCACATTATGTGATTCATACATATTTAAATACAATACAGTGAAGATAGTTTCAAAGAACAATCTAAATTAAAGTGCATGAACTGCAGATTTGGTGTGCCGTCGTTCATCTGCGTTATCATGACTGATTTCATTGCAACATGCTGATCTCTGGTGGAATTTTTCAGTAGTGCAATGCAGTTGGTCTCACTTAAAAACATACAAAAGCTTGCCTACCAGTGTACTTACAGAGGATAGTGACAGTCCTATTATCTTGGCAGCCCTGTTGCATCATTCTCTTGTTAAAATTGGTTCCTAACGCAGCGTGCCGCAGTCAGGTGCAGAAAAGACTGTCATACTTCCAAAGGAAACGGTCTACCTGCTCTGCAATAATAAATACCTGTATGTATGATTTTATTTAGTCTTATTTGTCTTTTGTTTATGAAATATTTTGTCCTATTGAAACAGGGTGGTTGTTTCAAAGTAACTGTCCTAAACAGTAGCTCTATAAAGGGACTATAGTAGACTATAAAGGGAATAAAATTATGTAGTATGCAATCTGTGTTATACGGAAATATAGCAACGCTAGTGATAATAGTTTTGGAGCCATAATTTCACAGCAGCAGAAGTAGAAGACTACAGTGTCCTTGCAACATTTTTACCCTTATTGTTTGTAGAAAGGGAACAAAGACATTATGTTTGCAGATTAAAAGTGAAGAAAGCCATACTTTTTTGTTGTAAGATTATTGTGTCACCGTATTATAAATTCAAAAACTATAACTACTGTATTTCCTTTAAAGCTGCATTACAACAAGCACGCTTTGTTTGATGGACCTTATATTAATAAGGTTTTCCTGTGATCTATCAACACATTTTCTTTACGCAAATTTGTTTAGTCTGTTCATTTGACTGCTTCCTGCTTCTAGTAATATACTGCTTGTAAGAAGAACATTTTCCATTTGTTCTTAGGAGAGGGTTGCACTATATTACCAAGCAAGCTATGGTGACCTCTGGTGCATTATTTGAAATATAACAGGCAGTCTATTTGTGACTCAGTCTATTGGGTATTCTTGGCCTGTTATTCCTAATAACAAGTACTGCTTCCTAAATCAACATACACAAACACAGATATAGATGTAAAAATGTTAACAAAGCAGGGCAGGCTGGTGTGTTTTGCCTCAGCAGGAAGGTATCAGAAGATTTGCTTTGTGAACTTCCTGTGAGTTGACCCACTGGTTTGTCGTAAGAAAACCCCTCAGGCAGCCAGTCTAAACCCTCTGAGTGTTATCTAAAGCGCAAATATATTGAGGCGCCTTGTCTCTAACCACTTGTGTTGTTAGAGGCTAGTACTGTTATGTTAAAGGGTCGCAATATGTTTTATGCAAGACGGTGACCTACAATATATTCAAATATTTCACAATGAATGGCTATGAAAGCAATAATAACAATAGACTCATGGACAACATACTGTACATCCTGCCATAAGGGACTGCGCTGCTGCTACCGTATATATGCTAGGAATGAGTCCACTCTTCTCATTAATAATAATGTGTATCATTTTTATTATTCATGGGAAGATTGGACTTTTTCCTAGCAGTACAGAGATTTTGTTCCGTCGAGGACAGACAAAGAGGGAAATCATCCTGAACGTCACACTGTAAAGTACAGTGTTTTAAAGGTTAATGCTGAAAATCCAGTCAGTGATAGATAGGGGGGATTTTGACATCCCAGGCAGCGGGTCACCCTGGCCATACTATTTGATCTGATTGCTTGTAACAGAAACAACTGAGAAGAAATAACATTCAGAAAGAGAGAAATTGAGGATTACAGCAAGGCAAGCAGCATAGAAGTAATTATTCACCAAGTGGTGACAGGAAAATGATGCTGGTTTCACAATGTGTCTGATAAGGTATAGTAGTAAATCTGTATTGACAAGGCAAAGATGATATCCAACATTTCCCCATGAGGACTATATTAAGGAGCTTTTGACAGTCATCCTTTCTCTACACTAGAACACTCTTTCCGAGTCAGTTTTCCATCTTGTAATGATGTTAATATCAGAATTGAGTCATTAGTATGTGTTAGTTTGCCAGGTGAGGAGTTTAATTTAGCTGCATTCCATATCTTATCATGTACCATATTATTAATTTCTCATGTTAGTCTTTTTTTTTTTTCCTTAGGTTAAACTTTCAGTGTCACTAGGTGGCAGCAGAGCTATGAAAAGATTAAAAACTCATAAACCATTAAATGATGCTTCAGATGAATTACATGTTTTGTGTAAAATAAATAAATATATAAAATTGCACCATTATCTTTTGTTGGTACTGGCTATTTAGCAGAGTGTAAATTAAGCCAATGAGGATGCTTAAAAAAAATTGTAATAGTCACGGAAGTAATTTTTATGAGAACAGTGAGTAAGAGCTTTTAGGTTTCCGTTAAGTGGAGTGAAATCCTGTCATATCAGCAAAATTATAATAATTCATGTCTGTTTAGCGTAACAAAGATGTAACTGTTGTGAAATGCGGACATGCTAATAGACATAGGATGGCCTATATGTTATTGTCCTGATATATTTTCAGAAACTAAGATGAAAAAATTGGATTCAGTAGGTCAAGACAACCTTTGAAAGAATAACATGAAACGCTTCCCGTTGGTGACAATTAGTATTTTCAAACTATGGAAGTTTTTGTAAACACTAGCTGAGTATATATGGGTATCGGGACTCTCATGTTAAATAGACATGTTTATGACATACATTTGTTAAAGGTCCCATGACATGGAAATTGGAGTTTAGCTACTTTTAGCATTTATATGCAGTGTGGCATGATACTTATGTGCTGGTAAAATATGAACTCGGTACTACCTGCCATTTTTTTGTTGTTGCATAAGAAAAAAAATTACTCTGTTTTAACAGTCTGCTCAGAATTTATTCCAGCTGTGACGTCATTACTGGACTTACTGTGAAAGCACTGTGTCATTTGCATAAACCCGCCCTTCTTCAGCCTCTAAATAACAAGGTAGGTATACAGTTCTGTGGTAACGCCAGCCTTTCTGTTCTTTATTTTGCCTCTATCACCACAGAGTATAATTACAAGCAAGTGGAGAGTTCATGACTAACAAAACTGGCCATGTTAAATGTGCTGTGTCAGGGCACTTAATCTTTCCAGCTTTCCAGCTACGTTTACAGCTTTATCATTAGTCTACAGCCCTCTAGCCAAGTGCCTGGTTGCGAACGGAGTCCTGTAACGTTTACCCATATGACCATACCATTCATTACCTACCAAACAGAATCCAACGCAGTTTTCAGTGCCACTGTAAAATTCTATGCACGAGCTTCCGATTGCTAACGTTATTTAACGACGGCTCAGTCAGTGACCGCAGGTAGCCTACTGTTAGCAAGCCAGCTAACGTTAAACTTGTTCAATTTTCTAAAAGCAAAACTGTCTAAAGTGTGGCTATATTTTACCCAAAATTATTCAGACGAATGCTTAAAAACAATAGCTTGCAAAGGGGGAACACGTCAATAATGTTGCATTTGTTGACCTATAGGATACATGCATACTTTGCATACTTTGACTGCTTGAAAAGTAATGTTAGCCTACAGGCTAAGTATAATTTAAACAGTTAAGAGGTAATCGCTGTATTGTATATATGTTACATGTAATACGTTCTTTAATGTCTTCGTTTGCTCTTTTTTATTTGTTTCTTTGGTTTTTCAGAGCGAAAGTGTAGTGTAGGCAAGAGTGTGATTGTGATTCCGGGTCAGCCAATCAACGTGGAGCACGTGAAAAAAACATGAACCGCCCACCCAAAACGGGCTGTTCAGCTGCAAGGGTAAAAAACTCACTGGATTTATATATTTTTAAAATATATTGCAAAACTTTTTCCCTTAAAAAATCTTATCAACATGTTTGGTAGACCTTGTAGAATAATATAAAATTGACAAAAAATAGTATGACATAACAGAAAAAAAAACATTCACCAAAATTCATACCAAATCAATTAAAATGTCCATTTAAATCCCAATCTCAGATTACACTGCTTAACCAATTATTCTGCAGCAGCCATAATCAACTATTTTCACATTTCAAATTAAATTTATCCTAATTCTAATCTATACGATTATATCCCAGATGATAATGATAATTAGCATGTTAAGTATCATGTTAATTACAATATTGCTCTTGTGGGGGTTTAGGCTGGGTTTTTTCTGTGAAGCGCATTGTGACAACTAGTTGTGAAATGCGCTATATAAATAAATATTGATTTGATTTGATTTGATGTTGTTTGTGAGTATACAGTATGGTGTGTGAATGTGCTATAATCACTGAAAGGCCACGAATGGGCTCACATTTTGTTTGTCTAACTCGTTGAAACCCTTGGGCTGTTTTCTGACACTCAAGATTGTAAGACCAGAAATAGCACAGTGGCATATTTTCAATTTGTTTTCAATTATAATTAAATGCTGTTCACTTTAATTGGTGAGTTGACTCACATTTTTCAATTTCAGTCCCCAATTAACTCATCGACCACTCCTTATTGTGTCAATGTATACTCTTCAAAAAAAGAATGTATACATATCAAAATATCTAGTTTGTTCCCGTATAGGTACTGTATATGTATACTTTCTTTTTTGAAGAGTATATTGTGGAAAATCACTGCCATTGTGTGTTACAAAGCGATTGTTGTGAAGCGATTTACAAAGTCCCCTCTAATATATCTGAACCAATTAAAATGCACAGTAATAGGACAATGATGAGCTCAAGCATGATTATAACTAACATGAACTAATTCTGATTCCATCGTCTCTTCCGTTGTCACAGCGTGAAGTGTAGCTAGTGGCGTAGTTAGCATAATGGTGTTAGCTTTGTTTCAGACCGATCAACTGGACTGCGTCTGAATGACCGGGTGCTTTGATTTCCTTTTTTTCTTGAAAATATTAAACTGATTCCATCTCAACTGGAATTCTGACCCTCCTACCATAACTGCAACTATACATGTCCCTCCTATAAAATGGCCTCTCCATCTGCTGTAGGTGGAGGGAACTGGTCCCCCAGGTTATTCCCACTTGTGCTGTCTGGTGGAGGTCAAGGCTGGGTGTGTTTCCTACAGAAAAACCTGACCCAAGACGAGCATTCCACACCTTACTTCCCTATAAATCTGGAATATTTTTTTGTTACGCGCTCCCGGTAGTGCGGGAATGGGGATTTATGAGTTGAGGAGGAGAGTGTGAAGCAACAGCTCAGAAGATAACAATGAAGCACTCAGGTGCCCCATGGTGATGAGTGATTCCCTATCTGTCTAATTGCTTTAGCAGAAGAGCGCGCGCAGCGCACCCGCGGCCTCGTAAAAATAATCAAATTGTCAAGCTGAGAACAATCCGCTCCCAGAATTGCGTAAGACATGGGTGATTAACGAACAATCCATACCTACAGTTTAGCCCCGTTAAAAGCAATCGTACTGTAGCGACAAAAGGGGGAGAAAAATGACCGTGTCATGCAGGAAAGTGGAACAGAGCTATAATAGCAAAACTTAACCTTAAAGAGCTATGCTAAATATTTTATTATTCGTTTTTTTAGATAACCACATACTTGCTCTATCTGGAATTTCAAGTGCATGTCAAAGTGACTCTTGAAACACGTACATTTGGGATGTCAGAGGATGTCTACGCTCTACGTCTGACTTTTTTTCCCCCACAGTTGTAAGATATGGCCGTTATTACCTATTGAAATTCTATGTTCAGTTTCACAGAGAAAGTGGTGGTCATGTCTAACAAAATTGCCAAGAACTGTTATGGAAAGTGCAGACCAAACTGCATTTAAGTATAGTTAATGAGACTTTCAAAATAATGTGTACCGTGTGTGTGCATGTGTCTGCAGTCTGTGTGCGGAAGGAGTAGCCTACACATGTCTGTTTTGCCTCTTGTGTCTCAAAAGTAGACAAGGAGCTGTTACTCAATCTCAGTTTTTTGCAGGAAATGCTCCACAAGAGTCATTTACACAGCCGGCCTCATGTGTGTGTTTTTCATCTCGGGAAAATGAAACAGGATGTTGTAGCCCATTTATCATATATGACGTGACGTGCATTATTACCGTTTCAATTTCTTTCTGAAGATATTCTCTAAAAACAAGAATATCCGGTTGCATTATATAAAAAGGGAAAACATTGCACTTGCAAATGACTTTTGATAGCACTGACTATGTCTTCTTATTGTCTGGTGGGTTGGACATCATTATCCACTCGCAGGTGTCTAGTCCCACTCGCAGTTTTAGGCAAATTCCCTGCTTATCTCAGTGCTCTCTTCTATGTGAGCCCAAGCTGTCACCTACGATCAAATTCAATCTACCTACCTTTTTCATCTCTTTATCAAACTGCTTTCAGTTATTATGTTCCATGGTCTTGGAACAAATTACAATAGGAACTAAAATTAGACTGTTTCATATCTATGGATTTTAAACACCACCATACAAAACACACAGAAATGTGTAAGTGCTTTTTGTGAAAAGGCTATTGTATGCACATTTCTTCGGTGATTTTTTAAAAATGTACATTTTATATTGTATTGTTTTATATTGACACTGGTGCTGCATTGGGCAGGTCGTGAAAAAGAGATTCTGGATCTCAATGAGACTTCTGGGTTAAATAAAGGTTAATAATAATAACACCATATTTGAATGGCCCATTATAAATATAATTTTAATATGTTGGAGAAATGGAACGTGAGTCTGGAGAACGTCCACCATCTGCATACGTGTAATTAATGTAGAATATTTGGAAACATAAACTAAAAAGCTTAATAGGATATGTGACAGTCGGAGATTGCAATAAAATGTGTTTTCTTTTGTCAACCCAATGACAGGCATCACGTCATGAGTGTAAGAAATTACTGTACTGCTGACAATCTGGAAACAGAGCCTTTTTTACTCCCATCACCCAACAAAAACAACTTCCAACTGGATGGATCACTTCTACCCCATGGAAAAATTCCATCACTTGCCTTTCTTCGGCTTCGTTTGTTTTCGGTGGCCCTCCACTATCTGTCCAAAACGACAGCTTCTCCGTGCCCTTGTCATATGACCCCCATAGTGTCATGACAAAGTATGACAGGGGGTCAATTACGGCGCTTCCTGAGATAAACAGTGCATGTAGAAAAAGCTAAAACCCAGAGACTGAGGGTTCAGGTTCAACTCCAAGAACATGTTTGGCTGTGATATATGGCCCCCTGGGAAAGGAAAGTGTACCCTGGTACTGACACTAAGAAACACAAGAGAGCTGTCTGCCAGTAGTAGGGGTGTGCAGCGATGCCACTATCTGTATCTGTATCTGTTGGACCATCAACATTATCTGTATCTGTAAACCGGAAACCGGAAGTGGTTTCGACCGGAAGCGGTGTTACATATAGGAAATGTCATATTTTCTAGTCTAAAATGAATTGCTATTGCAATTTATGAGTATTCACCCCCTCACTGCCTTTTTTTCTATTCAAAACCTATTTATAAGAACTATATTCTGGACTTTATACTTATTTATCTAACCTCCCACCCCTCAACTGGGGGACACTGAACAATAATTTTGGATAAGAACTGGAAAAAATCTGAGGTACAATATCAACTCAGAATTAAAAGGCAGTTTTATAAAAACGTGAAACCATTCCGTTATACATTTGAATGGAAACTATTTCCACAATAACAAACCTTTCTGCCTGTTGTGATTTCATATTGTGCTGTTTTTTGTTAGTTTATTTTCTTACTATATGAACTTGGAAAGCACTCTCTCTCTCTCTCGCTCTCTCTCTCATTTATTTAATTTTTTTTCCCGAATATTAACGAGCAACTTTAGGTCGAAAAAAATATCTATTCCAACTTATTATTTGTGCTTTCCCGAATAGGGTATTTGGCTCCGGATACACCCCTAGCCAGTAGGTACATTTATGGACATTACTGCCTTTTGAGAAACCCATGAACTTGTACCTAGTCTTGTGTTTAACTGCTGAATAGCTTAATTGTTCAGGTTATTTGTTCGAAATGGAACTGGCACCAACTCTGGGTGAACCCTTAAGCTAGCTTTGCCCCCTGCACTGCTTGATGAAATATCCAGCTATATGAATTGACCTGTGGACAGGTGTCCGCTAAGTAAAGGCTAATGTAACGCAATGTTGCCTAGCATTTTAATAACATACAGGAATGATGTAGAAAAATACCTACCATAATTATTACTGACCAGAAACCTTTAGCACAGATTCTCTAGAGCAGGGGTGTCCAATCTTACCCGGAAAGGGCCGAAGGTGGGTGCAGATTTTTGTCATACCCCAGCACCTGATTCAACTAATTAACTAATCATAGTCTTCAAATCAAGACCTTGATAAGTAGAATCAGGTGTCTTAGTGCTGGGCTAAAACAAAAGCCTGAACCCACATTGGCCCTTTTCACGTAAGATTGGACACTACTGCTCTAGAGTAATCAGGTAGATAACTTCTGCATTCCTTCTGTCCTCCATACTTCTTCACAAGATTACTTTGCTAATAGGAGCTCCTGGTGCTATATTACTGTACAGAACATCCATTGTCAAAGTATTGGTCAGCCCCTTCAAAAGTTTTCATGAGATGCACTGGGGGACAGAATGTTCAGTGTTAAGAATACAGAAATGAGTATCTGATAGGTTAAGAGTATCTGATCTATAGAATCTGTGCATGCAGTTACAAGGGCTGCGCTGAAAATAGATGGTGTCATGAATATTCATAAAGTGGGTATGGTTTCATCAGTTAAAATGGTAAGGGACCAGACGCCTCAGAGTTGGTGAACCGTTGCAGTAACTATATATCTTGTTGGTTAACTATAATGTTGGAATGTGTAGGTTGTTGCACAGTAAGTTAAGTCTTCTCCCTTGAAGGGGCCCACACAACAGTAATATAGGACCTGGGTTAGCCACCCCTCATCAAGATGCTTCATACCAAATGTACATAGAATTTAAAATATTAAAGTTAGTAAGAAATATTATGTACTGTTTTTAACAACAGATATCTCATGTACCTTCCTTATTCCGAGTTCACCTCTGTGTTATCTTAATGTTTGTGTTCATGGTTTTGTCTTTTCAAAAAATTCTTCGCTTGGTTATTTTCACATCTGTCTTGTCCCATGTGAAAGATGAAAAGCTTTTAATATTTACACACATGTCTATTGGCTAGAACCTGGATTGACAAGAGAGCATTAAATGCCACGCAAAAACTGCTATGGACAAAAAGAAACACTGACATGAAATGGCTAAATACTTTTTGAAGGGCAGGCTCTAATTCTTTATGTTGCATGTGCTTGACGTGTCTGTGAAAAGTTACTGGTGTGATTGTATTGATGACCACAACAATGGCAAGTGGCAAGTAAAATCCTGTATTGCCAAAGGTTTTCCGCTATTGCTCTCGAGAAGCTGTCAAATGACTCTTCCGAGAGCCCAAAGAATGTGTTGAAGTGATATATCATAGTCTTTCAAGTCCACTACTGAGAGGAAACCATTCATAACACATTTCATGAAGTTTTGCGTGGTGTCTGCTAAAGATAAATTTATTTTTAGAAGTACTGATTGATGCTTCTGCAATCAGTTGCTGAATGTTTCAGAAATCATCAAGAAAAGTGCTCTTAATTAATACAATTTATAACATTAATTTAATGCGATAAAATATTAACCCACTCATACCTGACATTTTATTTTGTTCAGCTTTATATACATGTTTGTAATAAAATAAAAAATTAGTTGTATTTGGCACTTTATTTATGTGACTAAGGTAAATATTTTCTGTGATTTACAGGATTATACATTATACAAGATTTTATATTCTAAAATGCATTTATACAGCTGAATATTCAATGAAACACTACATATTTCTTTAAACACCTTAAATATCTCACGCAAGGGTGCAACAGAACTGCCCCTCCAGTGTTCGGACCATGTCGAGGTCAAGTCCTAAAGTCACTACTTCACGTTGCTGTCGGATTATTGTTAAGTTTAACGTATCAGTTGAGCCCAGCAGAATTTCCCTTTCATAATTTATGGCCTATTATTATGGATTTAGAGAGGATATAGATGACAAACCGGTCTTTATGAGTTCAGAGTTTTGCCCTTTGGCTCCATTGCCCCCCTCAGGTTAATGTTGTTATACATCCTCTTTTTCAGCACATTGCGACACTAAATCTACAAAAACTGTTTATTTAAATTAAAGGTTGGATAACAAAGCACTAATGAGTCCTGATACTTCATCTGAATGTTCATCCTTTTATTTTATAATACTGATTTGGTGTTCCCACTGGACTTCTTTTTTTGGCTCAAACATAATGTACGGATGGTAGCTGGAAATTGCAATCATTCAGCCATTTACATTTTTGACAAACTTGAGTATTCATGGGATTGCACAGAGAAAAGACAAAATATTCACCTATATCATAAAATTGTGTGTGTGTGTGTGTGTGTGTGTGTGTGTGTGAATATATGAAAAAGGAAATATATTACCACTGTACCGTGAGCAAAGCCCAAGCTTTTGTTTATCGCACTGTGGCTTGTGCAGCAAGAGAGTGGCGTTCTTCTTTTCCACTCAAAGCGCATATATAATGCTCATTGGAAATGTACTAGAAGCTCAGTCATTCAGTTCAGTGCAATCTGTTTCAGGCCTTATTCTGTGTTAGCACTTGATTATCTTGGAAGGCTGAGGGTGAAGTCAGTTTATCTACCATAAACAAATGACAGCATATAGGCAATTTGTTATGGGAATATCTGCGTCCTTAAAACTTGACATGTATATATGTATATATATATTATTAACCTTTATGATATTATTACCACTGTTATCTTACAGGTGGTCCTTCCCTTTCTCTGATGTCGTTTTGTCCTAGTTGTACGTGTATGTGTATGTATTTAAGCATATGTGTTTTACCATATACATATTTACAGGTTCTGACCCAAAAAAAGGAAATGGCACTCTGAAGTCAATTAGTGTTGGGTCACCATGTGTGGCCAGTATGGCTTGTAAATGGTAAATGGACTGCACTTATATAGCGCCTTTATCCAAAGCGCTTTACAATGGCGTCTCACTCACCCGTTCACACACACATTCACACACCAATGGTGGCAGCTGCCATGCAAGGTGCTAGCCTGCTCATTGGGAGCAATTTGGGGTTCAATGTCTTGCCCAAGGACACTTCGACATGTGGACAGGAGGAGCCGGGGATCGAACTGCCAACCCTGCGATCAGCGGACGCCCTGCTCTACCTCCTGAGCCACAGCTTCCCCATGTATACACCAGCATTGAGTATACATCATAGCATTGAGTACACCAGCATCTGGAACTCTGCAGGAGGAATACACCACTCTCCCACAAGAAATGTTCCATTTTCAAGTGTAAATAATTCCAGAATGCATCATAAAGTATATTTCACCTTAGACACTGGTGAAGCTGTCTTTATAACTGAAGCTCCTGCCAAACAGCCCCATCCCTTTTTCAATTCACTGAGGTCTCCGTTTGCAGGCACACAAGCTATAATAATAGGCAGTCAGGTCTGTCCAGCATTCTTATATATGACCCTATGAATGCTAGGATCTTATCTGTTTATTTAAAGGAAGTGCCATATCTATGTGGTAGCCTCTGTTTTGCATATACCTTTTACTCAGGTTATTCTATTCTTACATACTATGAGTGTGTGTGTGTGGGCATGTTTAGCCTACTTCATGGGGACTAAATGTCCCCATGAGGATAGAAAAGGTTGTCAAATGCTCTCTCGTGGGGACTTGGGAATGGTCCCCATTAGGGAAAATTTTATTTTAGGGTTAGGGGTTGGGTTTAGGGCTAGGGTTACAA
Organism: Ilyophis sp. 1 JC-2022; assembly: GCA_022702515.1. NCBI lineage: Eukaryota > Metazoa > Chordata > Actinopteri > Anguilliformes > Synaphobranchidae > Ilyophis > Ilyophis sp. 1 JC-2022. The sequence goes on along the minus strand of CM040395.1, from coordinate 25,782,603 downwards.
ATATGGTTAGGGTTAGGATTAGGTTAGGTTTAGGAAGTCCCAATAATGATAGGAATACAAGGGTTAGGGCTAGGGTTCGGTTAGGTTTAGGACGTCCCCACAAAGATATGAATACAGGACTGTGTGTGTGTGTGTGTGTGTGTGTGTGTGTGTGTGTGTGTGAGAGAGAGAGAGAGAGAGAGAGAGAGGCTGTATTATGGTTTAATGACAATGTTGTATATTTATATTTAGATGGTTGAAAAGAATAATTTTGGTACAGCAGTCTACAGATTTTACATGTATACATACATGAAAAATGTAATGGAAAGTGGAATTTTTGCTTTAGTATGGTTTAAGTCTGAAGGAGCTCCTGCCACTATTTGTATTTCAAATTGATTGGCACCAATTTTATGTGACTTTATTATAATTAAATTTACACCCATTTTCAACAGCACAACTTGACCAATTAATACAGAAACCTAAAATCTGGTGAAGGGGTTTACATGTTGCATCATGTTACAAATAAGCTCTTTTGACATTTGCAAAAAAGTATACACAATGTTTCCAAAGATCTTTTGGAGTTCATAACATTATGCAAATAAATGTAGAACAGCTGATGGTAATATTCACATTTATTAGGACAGGTAGCTGGAAAACATATCTAGATCGTAAAAGCTTTTGTATCTACATCACTGAAAAAGAACAGATTATACAGTTATACAGTTTAAGAGGGACAGTGGATGATTTAACCTAGTATTACGTTACTGCTACGTATCCTCTGAAGAAAAATATGACAATAAGACAACCTACCTTCATATTAATTCAAGGGTAATATATATCATCAAAATGCAAACTACTCCTCTCCTCTCCTCTCTCACAACTGGTCTTTTAAACATGGTTGTGTTTCTCCTCTCTTAAAACACATCTTGGTCGTTCACTTGTGTGGAAACACCACCCAGTGTCTTCCTTCCATCCTAGACATCTTCAGCATTTCCGCTCGTATAAATCAACCCCTGGATTTTCGCTTGTCTGACTGTCTGTACTGGTTACTGGAAAAAGATGGCGCCCTGCATGGGCAGCGGTAGACTCATTTTCCTATGTGCCTGTATCTTTCTGCAACTTTTTGGAATGGATATTTCATGTTCTTTTCCTAACCTAAGAGAGGCCTTTCATTGGGTCTCCTGGAGAAGACTTGTTGAACAGGTATACCTCCAGGATCAGCCTTCTTAACCCTTCTCTCACTCCAGACCCACATAGACTCATGGGATCTTGTATTTTTCTTATATGATACTGAAATATGTCTTTTCTCACAGTCTCTTCACACGCAGGTTTCTTCCTCAGCTTGTCTTGAAAAAGTTCCCTTCAGGTGTTCAGGATGTCCGTCTACCAACTCAAACTCGGTCTCGCAGGTAAGTCGGACATGCAGCATTTCCACCACAACAGGACTCGCCATCTCCCTGGAGAAGTAGTCTTCAGATGATTACACACATACAGAAAACGTTTAGAGAGGGTAACGGCTGAAAAACTATTCCACCACTAAGTCAAAACATTCTGTACATGTTAATGATTTAGAGCCCTTTCGATTCACACACACAAAAAAAGAACAGCTGGTGAAAGAACACTGCGTTCAAACTCAATCCTTCTGTAAATTACAGCATTTCACTTTTATCACTAAAACCAGTCAGTCTCTCTCTAGCCACGTGCTCCAGGGCTTACAAATGTTATTTATTATTTTGCTGCTTAGAAGTGGATTAAGAGTGCTGTCAGGTGCTTTCTGTTGGGGCTAGAATACCCCATCTTTGCAGTCATTGGATTGAGTCTGAAAAAGGCATGGCCTTCTCGTGGATCTTGTACTATCTTCATAATTCACAGCATCCTTTTAATATTTTTGGTGAGCCACAGATTGTAAATGACAATGCAATAATTAAAAACCAAAAGTCTGCGGGGCTTAGTAACAGCCGCTAAACCGAAATAAACATATCATCTCAACGTAAATAATGTCAAGAACATCGCAACAGTACACACTGCAGACAAATGTGAATCACTTGGAGTCTTTCACTGTCAACATCACCTACAGTGAATGAATATTTGCACAGATATTAAACATTAAATATTTGCACTAATTTAAACATTAGTCTTTGTGATTACCATACATTTACCAAATAAAAACTGCAGATGTGTTTTGTTTAGTTGTGCTTTAAATATAAGCAGGTTTATATTTGATAGCCATCTGCAATTCACGGGTTGAACCGGGCTAATCCTGTGCTCAAATCCGAACCAGGTTTTTCTTGGATCCACCACTCTCCAGTACGCCAGACGGTAATAGAGGTAAAAATTATCATTATTTACGACAATGTTTAAATAAACATTGGCTATGTTTATGTTCACGGCTATGGCCGTCTGTGGGTTCCTCTTCCCCCCAGTCTCTCCCTCTCCACACTGCCGGACAAAGCCGACCCCACCCGTAGGTAAGCATGCCTTCCTCCACACACCACACAGTACACACCGGCACACACACCACTCATAGCCACACAGTGCTCGTAATAGGTATTCAGGCTATAGCAGATGGGCATACACACACACACTCGTGATCACCCTCAATAGCCCACCTCGGGGGCTGCCGGGCCGCCCGACCCCACAATACTTCACGAGGGAAAAGCCCACACACAAACAAACACAGTGGTATACACTCATACAATAACAAAACTCGCTACCATCCCATGCCACAAACAAGTAACATGAAACACACAAATAGAATATATGTTGTGGAGTCCTAACCATGGCGTCACTCTGGGAGGACTGCCACCAAAAATAAAAAATAAGAAAAGACAAGCCATCCAGCCCAAAAATCTCCACACACACAAACACACATGGACAGCTTTTGCCGTCCTTGGTGGTCGCCAATGAGGATTCCCACTGCCCACTACTCAGGTGAATCCTGGGACCCAAGCCTTCACTGCGCCCTGTCTCCCTCGTCGCTCCAGCCGGGCTGGATGCAGGACACCGACTCTGGCAGGGAAAAAAGAACACACTCTCCACCTGAGACCACACACACACACACTGCTCAGATACGGTGAAAAACAAATTATTAAAATTATATTTTTATTAATTTTTTTTTGTGTGTGTGCTGAACACTGTAGACTCTCAAAAAAAAAAAAAAAAAGCATGAATTTTTGCTTGAATTTTCATCAGGGGCATCTAGCATATGCCAAAAAAAAAAAAAAAAAGCCTGAACACAGACTCTGTAGCGGCCCCTCGAAAATGTGATTTTTTAACAATTCGGGAACTCGCCATTTGTACACCGAATGATGTATCATGCTGAAATGTTGGAATCTAGACCACCTCTAGACATACTACAAATAATGTCAGAACAAGATCTCAGAACAAGTACATGCATTCGACAGGGGGAGCCACTTAAATTTCAGAATTAATGTACAACACTTTCCGAGGTGATTTTTAGGATCAAGCCGAGTCAGAAAACATCAGTCATAAGAACATTTCAGTAAAAATTACATTATAGGACTGCCATCTACTTTTGACTATTAATATTAATATTAAGCTATTAATATTGAAAATATTGTCTACCAGCAGCTAAAACACATGTAGCTAGCTAGGTACCTAGATCTGGTTGAACGTAGCTAGCATAACTGGCTTGCTAGCTAGATAATACATTAGCAATTACTAGATAATTACATATATAGGGAATATATTTGCACAAAAAAAATACAGTTCTCAGTCATAATTTCCTTAGCGCGAAGCAATAAAATGGCGCTGAAATGTAGTTCCGCTTGATACAACCGTAAACACACAAAGATGCCGTCCTTTTATTGCGAATGGGATCACGCTACTCACATGAACCCAACTTTTAATACTTAGATAATTATTTTAGATATTTCTAGACATTTATAATGCTTTCCAAATCCAGCAGGTTGATACCTAATAAGCAGACAGAAGTGAACAGCATGCAATAGCCTAGTGTAAAAGCTTTGTAGGGATGAAAGCATTCTCTTTAAATACATACAAATGACAAGGGTGTCAGCTGTATGTATAAAAATATGTATTTAAAAAAAAAAGGTTAATGTAGTCTATCCCATGATCTGAGATTTTATTGGTAATCATATAAAAATTATTTTCTACCCATTTTAAATTGGTGTTTTCATTGTAATCAATATCAGATGTTGTGGTATATATCATTTCTAACTTTTATATGACTAAAATGATAAGTTTGCATTAAAAAAAAATAATAATAATAATAATAAACACAATAAGTGCATACCTAAGGTCAATGACATCAGTTCAGATAGAGCTCATTTCTTATCATAACATAGCAGCTATCCATAGTCATGAACATTGAGTATAGTACACAGTAAGACAACAAGACATTATAAACTATAAAATCAACTAAGAATTAAGGAACAGGAAACAAGCGAAAAACAGTACTGGTACTAGATTGATAAGTCAGTCAAGGTGGAGTCTGAAGAGGTGTGTCTTCAGACCATGACAGAAAGCAGGCAGTGTTTGAGCAGAACGTAGTGAGGAGTGAGGAGCTCGTTCCACCACTGGGGAGCTAGAGTGGAGAAGCTCTGCAGTCCGAACGAGCAGAGCGAAGTGGTCGAGCTGGAGTATAGTGCTGTATTATGTCCTGCAGGTAGGAAGGGCTTGTCCTTTTGGCTGCAGCGTAGGCCAGGGTCAAAACTTTGAACCTGATCCTGGCGGCGACCGGCAGCCAGTGGACTGACCTCAGCACGGGGTGATGTGTGAAAACTTTGGGAGGAGTAAGCCAGGCGTGAGATAACCATGGTCTGGGCGAGAAGCTGGGTCGAGTAGGTGGTCAGGTATGGTCGAATCCTCCTGATGTTGTACAGGAGGAACCTGCATGACCGTGCTGTTGCCCTGATGTGCTCCATGAAGTCCAGCTGGTCATCCAGGACCATCCCCAGGTTCCTTGCAGAGCAGGAGGCAGCCACCATAGTACCGTCGACGGTGATGGAGAGGGCTTGCAGTGGGGAGGTCCTGTGAGGTATGAAGCGCAGTTCGTATTGTCAAGGTTGAGTTTCAGGTGATGAGTAGCCACCCACATAGAAATGTCAGCCAGGCAGGCAGATATCCTCTTCTTAACCTGTTAGGTAGAGGGGGAATGAGAAATAGTGCTATATAAGCGAAATGTCCAATAAAAAAACAATGGTATACTGAAAAAAAAACAGTCTAAACAGTCTAAAGTCTAAATAATACATTAACCAAAATGTCAGTAACATGGCAAGTGTTGATGTATAAATCACTGTAAACATACCCCTAAAATGCTATTTCAAAAAGCAAGACTTGCATGCTAACAATTAATTCAGGGAGCAAAGATGCAACCTAAACAGGTGAGTCTCAAGTTTACGCCAGAAGATGGGCAAAAGGGCAAAAGGGCCAAGACCAGGGGCCTCATGTATAAAAAGTACTTTAGACTAAATTTGATCTTACGTGTGGCGTACGTAGAAAATCACGACAAAGTAGTCATTTATAAAATTTCAACATGACTCCATTTGACCGTGGAAATGGTCGTACATGTAGCTCCACGTCAGGTCTTCACTTGACATCGCACATTACCTGCTGGTTATGCTGAAGTATTGCAGGCTTGAGAGCCGCACGTGAACGCTTATTTGGCATGGAAAATTATCGGTGTTGTTATCAGCCTACAAAATTAGTTTAATTCTAAATTGAAAAGGAAACTGATAGTCTAATTACTGAATTTTAAGTCTTCCTTACATTATATACCATTATTGTATGACACGCAGAAACTTGTAAATTTGGGCATGGTGAATGCGAGATTCATTATGATTCACAAAGTGTTGCTCATTAAAGACAAGATAATGTATCCTATAAATAATCTACTGTAAGCAAACAATTAACACTCAACCATGGCTGCGCTAGCTTTATTGGAGGACGTGGCAAACCATGCGTTCAATTTGAAGTTTATTTGAGATTTATAGACGGAAGGTACGTACGACAGACGTACGCTATTTCAAACAAGCGCAGGGCAATTTTATAAATAATGCTTACATCCATTTATAGAAATGTGCTTACGTGAAAGTTAAGTGGAGTAGGTGGTGAGAAATGGGCAGATTATTCAGATGTTGCAGAGGACGAATCTGCACACCTGGTTGACTAATGCTATGTTCTCAGCAAAGGTCAGGTTTTTGAAGAATGTCACTCTGAGGTAGATTGCAGAGTGGGTGGCAGTCACTACAGTGCTGTCCAAGGTGATGGAGAGGTCCCGTAACAGAGAGGGCTTTTTAGGCCAGACTAAGCTGTGTCAGCTGTTCATCCCGGAGAGATGCCACAAGGCAGGCTAAGATGTGTGAATAGACCTGTGTGTCAGATGTGGGAAAAAGAGAAATAGTTGAGTATTCCAAAGTCATCTGCAGTTAGCAAGAGGGGGGAGGACAACAGTTTACGTGGGTTACAGCATGACGCTTGAATCTTACTTAAAGTTGCACTCTGTCACTCATACCACTCATACCATATTCAAGCTTTACTAATAAAATGAGTACACTTACAATTACTCTATATAATTACTCTATAGAATTACTCACTATATGTATGCATCTATTACATTCCCTGCATTGCAAGTTATGGATTTGAGAATTTTTTTCATGTTCATTTTAATAAGCCTTTTGTTTTATTTATCCATTGTTTTTATATATTTTACTTTAACTGTGTAATAGTCTTTTGCTGTAATAAAATAAATATTTGAAATAAACTAGAATCAGACAAATAACTGTTGTGAGTAGTGGTTTTAAAAGATAATCGATAGATAATGTTCTATATGGTTTTTGGTGAATTTATATAGTTTTAAAGGCATGAAAAATAAGGGCTCTCTTTCCTGAGGTTGACACTAATGTATGAATAAAATAATATTGTAGCGACCGCATCTAAAGACAGACCAGGCGGATTCACTCGTTGCTTTTATTGTAAGCCAATGTTCTCATTACACAGAGGATTACACTGACTCAAGTGCACAGACTTCAAACATTTTTATACTGGACTTGCGATAATACTGCAAACTGTCATAAACATATTGCGTGACCTATAGCTCTACTGTGGCTATATAGCTACACTAGCTACTGTCAACAAGAGCGTGGCGCTTCCCAATTTGACATCTCGCGCTATGCAGCCGGACATCTCGCGCTATGCAGCCGGACATCTCGCGCTATGCAGCCGGACATCTCGCGCTATGCAGCCAGACATCTCGCGCTATGCAGCCGGACATCTCGCGCTATGCAGCCGGACATCTCGCGCTATGCAGCCGGACATCTCGCGCTATGCAGCCAGACATCTCGCGCTATGCAGCCAGACATCTCGCGCTATGCAGCCAGACATCTCACGCTATGCAGCCAGACATCTCGCGCTATGCAGCCAGACATCTCGCGCGACCCAGTTGAATAGCGCAGAGCTACCCAGTTCAACATCCCGCGCGATCCAGTTCAATAGCGCAGAGCTACCCAGTTCGACATTCGGCACGGTCCAGTTGGATAGCGCAGAGCTACCCGACTGGATATGTGGAGATGTCCACTGGGTGGCGCAGGATGACTGGATAGGTGGTGTCTTGTTAACTGGATATATCTCGCTTAAAAACTGGGTAGCGCAGAGCAGCTGGATATACGGTGTCTAGTTTGCGTCGGCTTTTGAACTGATCGGCCTACCATAGTCAACGTGTAAAAGGAACCATTTTCAATTGCATTGGTCAGAAGAGCAAAGATATCGTATCCCTGGCAGCTATCCCAGAGAGATTGTATGGAACTTTTTAAAGCAATTGTGTTGTGTGGACTATCTCTGACTGACTGACACAGAACAGAAACGTGATGTGGGTGTGTTCCTTTTCCAGAACTGTCTACGGGGGCTGTTGACCTCAGATCTGTCCCGTTTTCTTAAAATAATAATAATAATAAAACTGAGATTAAAGAGGGGACCAGAGATTTAGGATGTAAGGCCCTGCTGCTTTGCTGAGCTTCTCTTGCTTTGTCTTCACACCTTCAGAGATCAGGATAGCAAAGAAAATGCATGTCTAGCCTGCCACTGTGCTCTTTATCCTGAAGGAATCGTTAACTTGCTTGTTCTTGTGCAGTTCGTGAAGGCTCCAAGTTTTTTTTTTTGTTTTTTTATGTCAGTCCGCAGTGACACTGGAAAGACTATTCCTGTATCAGGCTTGCAGCCATTTCCGACTTCCATTGAACCGTGTGAATGTGGCTGTTTATTTATTTGAACTTAAAATACTGTCAGGTTTTCTGTGTTCCTTTCTGTTCTTTCCAGGAAGGACACGAAATGGGAGAAGTCTTCCATTTCAGAGGGTTTCGGAGAGAAAAGCACCCTGAAAGGGATGCTGTGAAGCAGGAAGCACTTATTCATTAATTTGGCCAGAGGGATGTTGCCTTCCGACACAATCTGTTCTGCCTGAGCTCAAATGCTGAACGAATACCAACCTCACGTCACTTGTTCACCACACTATTTTTCGTTATCTTGTGTACCAGATTTAAGGAAGTGGTCAATTTGGCTTATTTAAGGTGAAATAAACACGAGTAGCAGCAATGAAAACGTTGGAGTCAAACTAATGAGCATTTGAGTCAAAGTGATGAAACGTTGGGGCCTGTGTTCATGAACCAAATGCCATCCTACTTCACTGCATGCAAGTAAAAAAGCTTTAAAGAAATTAGAAACATGTTCGCGTGTTAACATGGCGTTTCACACAAAAAAATATGAATGGGTTTTTTTTGCTCATTCAAATTCAAAATTGATTTGTGCATTGCTTTTCTTGTATTGCTCTTAATGGCAATGTCAGCATCTTTTCTTGTAAAAAGTGAAAGTGATGGCCCTTAGTGATGCTCAATCCCACTTAGTGCTGACATATTTCAAACAGATGTGCTGACAGACCAAGAGCAGCCAAGCCATTTCTACTACTTGTGGGAAAGTGATAGAGGTCACATTGATTGGCAATGATAAGATATTACAATCTTCAGATGTGGAAATGAACCTTGTTCTGGCTGTTTGCTTGATCTTCTGGAAAACAGATGGCTACCTGGTCATTCCTGCACCACTGTGAGTTAATTTGGAGGTAACTCTGGTTCATTTATCAGGCCTCTTCTGTGACACATACACTCTATACTCATTTAAATGTCTGCGTGAACCATTTTGCACAAAGCCCTTTCGTTTATTGTTGTCATGTCTTATTTTGTTTGCGTGATTCAATCACAATCATAGATTGTTTTATTGTTGCGTGTGTGTGTACCTATGAATTATGATTATACAGCATGCATTTGCATAGTATGGGCACCATGCCACCATCGGTTGCAGTATGCATTGCTTAGTAGTCAAAGGATGTCATAAGTTGTTGTTTTTATAGGTCTGTAACTAAACTTAAACCTTTTTTGTATTTCGTCTAAAGTGTAAATTACATGAGTCACAATTTCAGTCAATGCAGAAAAGCTTACCTTGCGTTACCCTCCTGCAATATGCCCATACAGTGATGAAAGCCTCTTTTTTTTGTTCTTGAAGTGAAATACACACAATCAGGGGAAGTAGCCTACAGATTGCATCCTTCCCAAGAAAAACGCGAATGATCAGCAAGTAGTGAGAGAAAGAGGAGTATTCCGTTCCCCGAGGGGCGGGGGGGGGGGCGTCAGTGTGAGAAGATCCTGTGCTTTCTCAGGCGACGGTGCGCCCCCCGCTGGTGTTCTCGCGGAGACCCCCCCCCCCCCCCCCCCGAGCGCCCTGTGAAAGACCGGGCCGTTCCCGTCAGGAAGCGCTTGGCCTCGCGGCCTCAGACCGGCTCCAATGATGCCAGGGGCTGAGCCCCTCGAGCCGAGCGGGCGGCGTCTAGACTTTTCGGGAGGAACGGAATTTGCAATATCACAGGGGCTTCATTCATAAAATGAAATTGTTTGAACACATTTTTAAGGGGTTGAGATGTTTTCAATCTGAAATGTACATTATATGTTAATGTGACTGTGCATGTATGCACTGCTTCTTTAAGGGTAAGACATTGCATATTGTGTAAGTTGCGTTTAATGTGAATTTTGCTTTGAGATGTGAATCATACCAGGGCTGTTGAATCTTGGTGCTAAAGTGAAAGAAAAAGGTGGACCAGGAATCCAGGTTGCTGGAACTTATGCCGGCTTAATTATCAAGAGAGGGTTTGCCACATACTGTACATTTTTACAAGCTACCATCTAGGTTTTTTTGCAACTGACCAGATTTTTAATGTGCGTAATAATCAAATGCAGTGTTAGACATGAGCAGGTCAGCCCTAACTCATCGATTTATGCACTTCTTATGTACATTCAATGTACATCACCTTAATTTAATTGAATTTATTGTCCATCGGCACCTCCACACTTTATATTTATAATATTGAATACTCTTACTCCTACTGTCCATATCTGGAACTGCTCCTAGTGTTTTACTGCTATGTATATGTATGTTATTCTTGCCCTTATTTGACTCTTTTTAACAATTTAATATATATATATTTTTTGTTTTTTATGCCTACTACATAGTTGTTGCTTGCCATGTCCTAAGAATTTCATTGTTCAGAATGACCTTGTGTTATACTGTGCACTTGATAAATAAAAACACTTTGACTTTGACTTTGACTTTGAATGAAACCTCAGATTTTGGCTCATGTGTCTCTAAGATGTCTTTTCTGAAGGTAAACTGTCAGAGGTCTGGGTTTTCTTTGTTTGCTGCTGCAAACTACCTCAGCATGGGGAGCCCTGGTCCTCCATCTGCTAGAAAAGTGTTGAGATCTCCAAAAAAGTAGGACACATGCTTTTATCTTACACTATAAAAAAGCAGGAGGTAGACAACTTTGGGGTCCTGTGGCTGAAGAGCTTCTTGTCATCCTCTTTCCTCTAAGAAGCTGTCTGGTTTTGTGTCTCGCTCACCTTGCTGATGCTGACCAGCCCGTCAAATGACTTCATTCTAGGCTCTGGCCACCCCCCGCGCCCTGCCCAACACTCCACCTATCTCCCTTTTAGGTGATCCATCATCTCTTGTCTCCAGACAGTTGCCAGACTTAATTACTGAAATCCTGCATGCATTGCTGATGAAGAACAGCCATTGATGAGATGGACCCTAGGTTTGAATTTACAACATTTATTTTTTATGCACGATCTGCAAACTGCAAATCTGAAACTTTGAAATACAAATTTTATTAGGCAAATAATGTACATATGCTCCGTCCAAAATTCATCTTTATATCGAGGGTATGACATAATACCGCAGCTTACTTTGGGAAGTAACCTACGCTATCTTTTTCATTTAACTTGAGAGCCAAGACTCGCAAAGTTCTGCTACTAACATTAGCTCGAGAAGAAATTCTGCAAGATTTTGTCTCACGTTTAGGCAATCAGAGAAAGTTGAAGTTTTTTTTTTTTTTTTTTCTTGCTTATCCACTTTGCTATGCACCACTGTGGGCGGTAGTTTTGATTTTATCTTTTCTGAATTTTTTTGAAATCTCAGACTCCACTTGATGACTTACAGCCATTTAGCCAACCATGGGTTGGTTCCATACTATTCCCGTGTAATTTACAGCTGAATCTAGTCCCAACCCCCAATTCCCATAGAGATCCATTCAAATGCAGAGAGGTTATAGTATCACTTCTCAGATTATCTGAAAGTAATCCTTTTATACCCAGTCATGATACCATCACCTGTTTACCTGTGGAATATTACAAACAGGTGTTTTTTTAACTCCACAGTCTTCTTTTTTTGCCCCCTGTCCCAACGTTTTTGGAACGTGTTCCAGGCGTCGGAATTAACGTATATTTACAGAAATCAGTAACGTTGATAAGGTAAAACATTAAATGTCTTTTCTTTGCACTGTTTTCAATGAAATATATGTAAAAGAGAATTTACAAATCACTGCTTTCTGCTTTTATGTGCAGACTTTTTTGGAATTGGGGTTTGTACAATATATCGTGGATAAGGTTGAAAATATTATTAAAACAAGTCTTCCATTGTCATAAAAAATGCTAAATCAAGAATGCCAATATAGTGTATCTTCTTATTTAAAAAATACATTCGTGTTGCACAAGGGGAATGCCTCCCATATCCTAAGGCCTGGCATTTCATTTTTGTCCCCTGTAGGGGACATATGTCCCTGGTCTTCATCTCAAGAGCCATATATTCTGCCGAAACCTACACCACAAGGGACATTCAACTAAATAATATTTCTGAAAATATTTTCACTGAAACTGTTTTTTTTTATGTCAAAAAAGTTTTTTTATGTTTTTCACATAAATTTATTGGATTTCTTGGATGAACTTGTACGCTCTTAAGTTGCATGTTGTTGACCTTTTCACATTCTTTACTTAGCCAAGCAGCTGGCTTGCATGTTGGCAAGGGTGCAAGCTATTTTGATTGTTTATTTAGCCACAGAGTCTTACTGTTTGTTGGATTTCAAGGCGCTGCTCCAACCTTGAAAAACACCTACGAGCACCACTTGAACATGTCAACATGACAGAGGAACGCCCACCGACAAAAGCCAACAAGCAAGTCATGCTAACCTGACACTGGTGTTTGCTGTGATCCACTGGGGGAATATTGGGTCAGAGGACATGTGCCTTTTGTTATTTAGATTTCTATAAAAAATCAGCGAATGGAAGTTGGTCTGCATTGGCAAGCATCATCCGGATATTTTAAAGAGTTCCTCCAGTATGCTTGATGCACTGGCTAAAAATAAAGTCGATTTTTATTGTTATAATTTATATGATTTTGTTATAGTAAGGATACAATTCATTTAACAGCGTGCATATTGTTTGTAAGCAGTAGTCTGTGAATTTCCACTCTAGTCTGGGACCCCACCCACATCAGCACATAAAATTAAATCATTACCATAAACAGGAGCAAAATTAACTTTTAACAACTACAGTTTAGCAGCATTAAACTAGAGAATCTATCTAATTCATTTACAACCCCAATTCCAAAAAAGTTGGGACAGTATGTGAAATGCACATAACAGCAGACAGCAGTGATTTGTAAATTCTCTTATGTATATTTAATTGAAAACAGTACAAAGAAAAGATATTTAATGTGTAATCAACTTTATTGATTTCTGTAAATATTCACTCATTTTCCTATTGAACTCTATGGAAAAATAAGTCAGGAGAAACAACCCTTCAAGTGATCCATCCATATCTACTGCATATGTGGCAGCAGAGTGATGGTTTGAGGCTCGTTTGATACCTCAGACCTTTGATGAATTACAGCCATACTATTCCCGTGTAATTTATCTTAATTTAGTCCCACCCTCCAATTCCCATAGAGATTCATTCAAATGCAGATAGGTTATAGTATCGCTTATAACAGTACCTGAAAATAAGATATTGGGTATTTTATACCCAGTCATGTTGGCATCACCCGTTTACCTGTGGAATGTTCCAAACAGGTGTTTTTTTAACTTCCCAGTCTTTTTTTGCTCCTGTCCCAATGTTTTTGGAACGTGTTGCAGGCATCACATTCGGAATTAGCGTATATTTACGGAAATCAATAAAGTTAATAAGGGAAAACATGAAATATCTTCTCTTTGTACTGTTTTCAATTAAATATACATTTAAAAAGTCCCAACTTTTTTGGAATTGGGGTTGTATTAAATGACAAAATTGTTCCACTAAGCAGTCATCCCAAATAAACCTGAAATTACAGCATTTAAATTAAATGTCTGCATATTAAAGTTTGAGGGACATCCCATTATGCCACAGATTAATATTTTATTTGTTATTTCAAATTGAGTTTTGTCAGCAGAACAAGAGGTCATAGGTCATTAGTTCAGTGTAGTTTTATACTGATGCAAGGAAGTATTTTTTCCACACAGTGTTATCAGGACTAGGAAGTAGAGGCCCTTGGGATGTTAAAAACCAGCCTTGACACAGTGCGAGAATCATTGACCCTGGTAAATATGCAGAACCTCGATTAAGCTCAAGGGTAATGCATGCCTTGTCATCAAAAATTATTGCTTCTTACATCATGCAAAGATTTTGAGGGATATGTTAAATGATTTGTTCAAATGACAATTACAATGAATGCAGTACTTGTGTGCAAATACAGTGTAGGACAGACATTTCATGTTGTTCTTCTTTATTTTATATTTCTTTTTTTTACAATCAAAAGGGCTACAAGTGCAAGAAAAAATCATCAGTTGATCAGTAAACAAAATTACAGGCATTCACATGTATTGTTTTTCGTCACTTAAGTTTTTTTCTAAATGTTTTTAAACCTTGAACCCTGCATCTATGGTTTAACACAGCTGCAACAAATGATCAGCCAGGCTGAATCCCACCTTGCCTTTGTGGATATTTTCCTGAGAAAGGATGCAGGCCTGTTCAGACACATGTCCTGTTGATAAACATGCGCTTCACAACTTCCGCCCGTTCCTCGTCCGGAGCTTGGGACGGGCGATCTCGCGGTGTCGCCAATGGCAAGACATCATCCCCCACGTAGAACCTCATCAAACCTGTCCAATGAATTCGCGTATTTCTACACGTCTCTTCTCAATAGAGATGCCGTTTGCATTTGGGGAAACTTCTACGATTCCATTTTTGTCAACTTCGCTTTGCAATTGCGTGGACTGGAACACACATCGACTAATAAAAAGGCACATTTTAAATCCTGTGGCTCTGACTCCATTTCTGAAATTCTCCTTTCCTGTCCTGGAATGGGTTTATGAGCCTGCTCCTATACGCTCCATGGTACTGAGTTGCTCCCAGTAAATGCATAGGTGCACTGTATGTTAAAATGGCTTCATTTCCAGAAACACAGGATACTAAAAGTCATTTATACATTTAAGAAACGAAAGGTAAAATAGATCAACCTTTACCGCCTGATTTACTAAGCAAAACCTTTTAGCACACGCAAATACAATAACATGACCGATGATTTGTGCAAAACAAATACCATGGCCAGTCATTGGTCATGTTATTGGTTTTGCATGTGCTAAATGGTTTTAGCACCCGGTAATCTCCACAAATCAGGCCCGGCATGTAACTTTTCTCCACTGCTAGCTTTTCACCTTCTACATTTTTTTTCTGCACTTCATGTTGGACATTATGCAGAATTTTTTTTTTATGAGTCTCAGAAAGGGCTGTAGATGTGGAGCTCACAGCACTTCCAAATCTTTGGCTCAAGAGGTCAGCAACAAATTGTTTGTCTAAAAGAAGGTGGAGAACAAGGGTTTGGTTAGCAGACCTTGGGTCACCGTATCTATGTAAGGTTCCTTATCATTTTATTTGTTTGTTAGTTCTAGAATAGCACAATCAACTTGAAGAGTTTTATTTTTAGATCAAATATAGTGCATCAGAAATAGATCTGCCCATCATAAGAGCAGGCACTGTAGATTAGATTTAGTTTAGTGTACTACATGTTTATCAGAAAAATGTATTTACAGGGCAGATGTTTAAATAAGCTGTTTTATGCATCTCTATTAATAATTGAAATATTTTCTACTTATTGGTTCTTTTGAAATAGAATATGCGTAGCCATTTATACTTGAGTCTGCTTTGCCAAAATTAGCATTTTTGTAATGTGCCATTGCTAAATATGATAGATTCATCTAGAAAACGTCTGCACTGGTTTGTGTGTAAGTGCACATGTATTGGTTCTGCTTGCTTGAGATTCATCAGCTTTGCTACAAGAACTAAAAAATTATTTCTATGTTCCACTGCAATTATACAGATAATTGTAGGAAGAGGGGGATGGGGTTTATTGTTATAAAAATGTCAATAATATAATATTATAATATAAGTTTTATTTTTTGCTGTCATTCCAATGAAGTAACTTTCTGCAGTATGTCCTGCGTTTAGATTATCCTGCATTTCAAATAGCATACACTCAAACTTCAGAGAAGGCCGAATCAAAGAGCGCCAAAATATTAACCAAAATATTAACCATTATTTAACCAAGTTAGTCTCATTGAGATTAAAAATCTTTTTCAAGAGAGACCTGGCCAAGGAAGCAACAATAAATTAGACACTAAAAAAATTACAACATTTAACATAAAAGCAGACAAACAATCATGTTCAACTTTTCAAATCAGGTTACACGACACGTGCAGTCTAAATATGTGGTGCAGCTAAGGGTCAAAGCATTTACAAATGTAACTTTTCTCCATAACTTTAATCCTTGATTTCAAAATCACTTAGTGATACAAGCTCCTGTAAATGAAGCTCTTTCTGGAGCTCATTCCACGATGTAGGAGCTGAGAACTGGAACACTTTTTAACCAAAAATATGAGATGTTCATGCAATTTAGTTTTCTGGGGTGATTGTTTTGTTAATTCAATTATGCTGGCTTGGGAAAACCATTTTTTCAAGCCTAATGGCAGAATCAATAAAAAATATCTTAAATGAAAATGCTAAATTGCCCATAATGTGCAAAAACCAGCCAGAAAAAGTTGTTTGTTTAAACATTCCCACATAGATTAAAACCTTGCATGTATATGTGTTGATAGTAACATAGTTTATATATGGCAGACTATGTTATCCAGGATGACTCACCATTTTACACACCCTGTAGCTCATTTTTACAACTGGATTTATGTCTTTATGTCGGACCAATTGAGGTACACTTTGTAAAAAGGAACAGCAGTCGTTTCCTCACCTGCCGCAAAAACACATGACCCCTTGGACTCGGAGTTTACCGCTCTTCCCCAAACACCACATGCCCTTCTGACGTGGGCCAAGAAGTCACTTTCACAGAATAAATCACCAAAAACAAATCCTTTGTTTCATTGTTTTCTTGTATCTGAAAAATGCGCAAAAACTGACGGAAATATTTCAGTGGTGGGAGGGGGGGGGGGGGTCCTGGGGAAACGTCACCTTTATCCCCACGTTGCTGGTGTGGGATATGATGGGAGAAGAGCAATGAATCAGGGTCCCTCAGCTTTGAACCGTAGGAGGCTTTGCCAGACTTGTATTGCTCTCTGTCTGATGTTATTTTTGCCCTGGGAACGAGTCTTGTTTTGATTTATCGCCCATTGACCAAGGTCGCGCTTCCGATTTGAAACCCGGGCGCGCTCCGTGCAATCAGAAAAATACTACAGAGCCTGAGGTTACTATTGTTTTAACATCTACTGGCTTCCAGTCATTGTCTCGCAACGTACTCCCCGGAAATAAAACCAACCGCATGTAGGACGATCCGTACACCTTGGCCATGAGAACGGCACCGTGCTCTCCGTCCTGATTTTGGTACTAACCCTGTGCCAAAAGAATATACCGTAAACGCATTGTCCAGTCAGGCCCGTTTGAAGGCGTGACTTCTTCTTTCATCTTGTTTGTTTTGCCACCACTGTGTTCAAACGTTGAGCAGTCATTGAGGAACTATGCCCTCTGGTTACTTCATGAAACACTTGTGAACAATGCTGCCTGTTCAGAGACTGAGTTTGAGAATGTCATAGGGCTTGAGAAGGTATATTGTTTCAGGAGTCTCCCAGTTGGGAGAATGATTTTTGGTTTTACTGACAAAATCTATTACTCTTGGCTGCTCAAGTGACGGGATCCTCCAACCTTTCCCCCCACAGACTCAAACTCAGAACTCCGAACAAACAATTTCAATGGTCAAATGTGAAACAGTCAAGAGGTCCACCCATAATCAACTGTTTCATTCACCATGTGTTCTGTTTTACACAGTACAGGTTGAAAAAGTATGTAAGGTATAAATCGAACTAGGTACGTATTCGTATATAGTGAAATCATATTAGCTGTGTCTATTAACTGTTATTGCAAATGCCTTTTAAAGACTCATATTATGAAACCCATGAATGTATTTCTACCCACAACCAGAGATGGGCACTATTTCACTATTTCTTTGGGGGTATTTTGTCATTTGTATTTGATCAGTGTTAAAACAATAACTTGTCATTTATGATACTTTTTGGAGTGGTATTTTAGTATTTTGAAATAATTAAATACATTTTCTGTGATACACCAGACTATGGGCTGTATTCTTTGGCGGGTGCGTGGCATGTGACAAGCTACTGCATTGGCGAAGTGGCAGAAACAGGAAGAGAGGCGCTGTTGGGGGTGTGTCAGTGAAGGTGAAATAGCACACTGCAATTTGGGTGTCAGCGTAGACTGCGATTCAGGAAGTATTAGACCTCAAACTCAGTGTCTGATATGCGGTGTCATGCGACTCGATGGATGCACCAGCCTGCCGGCAGCGCACATTCCTTTTTGATGCTCCCTCCGTCCCGCCCAGCCACGCTCTAAATCCAGTGTTTTAGAGGTCCATTGGATGCATATCCTCTCATAAAGCTTCTCTTTGTAAGATTCAACACAATCTTACCATCATCTGCCCCAGTTGAGCGGCCTTTGACAATTAAAAAAGGAGATATTAATATGATGTATGTACACAGAAGTACGAACCGTTTTTGAAATTACAAAGTTTATATAATGTATGAATTTAAACAGACAATTATTTTCTACACCTGTATATTACACTGTTTTCATATTGTAACTTTATTACTAAAGATCGTTTTGTCATTTTATGCAGGTCACTTACAATTTTTCTTTACGTAAAGCCTCATACTTACTTTCATACTATTTTGTTTTGTAACAGGCTTGTGACTGAACAATTTCAGTTTTGAAAAACGCCAGAATTTCTATTTCTGAAATGTAATTTTGCAAATACAAATTACATTTATTTTAATTTAAAAACATTTTTTAAACCAGTGAGTCATCCTTGGATCATTCGCCAAAATGATTAGAATTGACCAACAACAGCAAGAGAAATGTGATTTCTTTAAAAAACATAATCTTTTAGAAGTACAACCCATCCCAAAGGACATGCCCTGAAAACAATCCTGGTGAACAACACCCCAAGTACTCAGTGGGAACGAGCAGGTGCTTCTGTCACAAAATACCGTCTTACATAAAGACCAATGTGCTCACTTCATTTCCTGTCACAATAAATATCGCCTCCTTAAAAATACAGACACATCTCCAAAACAGCTCACATGGTTTCCACATGTGTTTTTCTTTGAGGGGGATTCCAGTTTTAAGCTATGACAACCCCTTATTTTGGGCGTGTGCTGGATGTCCCTCGTCCCTACCTTTCATAGTCAGATCCCCTTACGTGATTGACGTGGGAGGGTTGATTTTTCATTAACTGCTTCATCGCGTTTGTTTTCTCTGCGTACTCCCCGTGTCCGAAGCGACGAACGGCGCTTTCAGCTTGACGTTCTGAAGTTTACAGAGATGGATGTTGACAGAAGCAACAGAGGCAAAGCGCCACGTTCAAGGGCAAGGAAGCACGTGCCCCACCCAAGGTCCAAACCTTTTTTTCCGTGCTGCGCACTGCTCCTAATGACCGCTGTGAAGGTATTTGGTGTTTTGACCAAATACCGAGGTAACCTCAAAAGAGAATACAATGATGTGTTAGGGTGAGGTATTGGAAAAGGACCACTTGAACTTAAAATGAACCCTCTGTGTTTCACCTACAGTAAAGACAATAATAGCTTCATGGATTTCCTACAGACTGACAAAATTAGTAATACAAGAATTTTGACCACCCACATATCCTGCGTTGTCAGAGTGAAACAAGAAAAAAGAGAACACAGTTTTGTTCTGGAATTTGTACTTTTTTTCTGTTAGTGGCAATGCAAAGTTTCCTTTTTGGCCTTTCTAGCACTCTGCTAAAACTGTTAGCTTGTTGCCACTAGTCAAAGACTGGATAGCTATACTTTACTGAGTGACTTCAGAAATGATTGAGAAAAAAGAATGTATGACATAAACAGCATAGGTAATGAGCTATATTGTATGCTTAATTTTAACAAGTAATGATTTTATTTCCCAAAAAGATAGGTCTCAAATTTGTCGGGACTCCTGTTTTCAGTACTTTATGCACCATCCCTTTACAAGGATAGCACTACTGAATCATTAGTGATTTATTTGATTTGTGAACATGTTTGTGAACATATTACACTGCAATACGCCCTCTTTGACTCTTCCTCAATCTAGTCTCCTGCAGTTACAAAAGTGTCAATCTCATACAAAATGCCATTTGCAATTGCTATTCCAATTTTATTTCTTTATATAAAAAGCCTACTGATAAAGAGACTGGGCAGATTTAACCTGCCGAATACTGCACCTGCACCTCACAAATCACTAATGATAATCACTAAAATCGAATCACATTAATTTTAACCACATACGCTATTATTTATAGCCTTGCTATTGTTTGCGCTCTTATTATTTATATTACGTAAGCTGTGATATCATAAGGGTTTGTCCAACATCTTCTCCAATATCGCACGCTATTGTTCCAGAGGCAAAAGGTTCCACCACAACAGATGATGTTTTTCGCAGACCTTTTAATAATAACGGGCGGCGTTATTAGACTTCAAATAGTGGCAACCGTTTTTAAGCGAGCGCAAAAATAAACTGGATAAATAAAATAAATACACCTCTGTATCAACAGCTGCGTTTCAGGCTGCGTCCTCCTGAGAGAAGCGCATGTAAGCCAAAACAGAGATGTCTCGAATTTGAGCTGAAACCTCTGCAAGTGGCACTTTTATTTCACTCTCATTTTTTGGCTCTCTGCCAGGACCTGTACCCCACAGATTGTATTTACCCTCCCTTCTCCAAGAATTGTAATACCTCACCATTTAGAAAAACATGCTATCTATCATGTGGCTGGTAAATTCCTGTCCACAGAGGGATAGAACTCCCTTTTCGCACACACGCCAGGCTGCACTGCCGTTTTTACGAGGAGCGGGAGGAGTGTGTCAAACTTGGCTCGAAACAAACGTTTTTGCCATGAACCTCAAGCCACCCCTTCATTCCAACCTTTTCTTAGATCATTTCAAGAGTGGCAATCTAAGCCTGGCTCATTGTTGCATAAGGGTATCCTTTTTATTCCTTTTTATTACAGTTTTTAATGGAGTTGCCTTTGGATTTGTGCTCATTCGTGTTAATTAAAGTAAAATAAGATGGTTCCATTTATATACTTTTTATATAATTTTTATTTAAGTATTATTATTATTTAGTAGTAGTGGTAGTAGTAGTAGTAGTGATATGGTATTGATGAGAGGCTTCTAGCAAAGTTCCAAAAAATTTCAAGGTGGTTTAATAACGGTATACACTACCATTCAAAAGTTTGGAATCACTGAGACATTTTCATGTTTTTGAAAGAAATTGATAGTTTTGAAATTGATAGAAATTGACTTTTATTCACCAAGGTAACATTAAATTGATTTTAAAAATACAGTCAAGACACGGATAATGTTACAAACTACACATTTTTTTTCAATCTATTTTATGTAATGCTATACCTTGGTGAATAAAAGTATCAATTCCTTTCAAAAACATAAAAATGTCCAAACTTTTGAATGGTAGTGTAGATATCTATAGATATTATGCACACATTATAGTGTGAATATGATAAAATATGACCTCAGTCCTAAATTCCAATAATTGACCAGGCATTAACTTACCTTCATGCCTCTCGAATCTCAGCCTAAGGAAGAATCACCATGGCCATACTTAAAGGAACACGCCAACATTTTGGGAAATTGGCTTATTTGCCATCTTCCCCAGAGTCAGACAAAAAGATGAATATCATTTTTTTTCTGTGCGCGTGCAGTAATAAGCATAGAGACCTGCACCGTTAGCCTAGCTTTGCCGCAATCACTGGAAGTGGGTTAGACCAGTTAGCCTAGCTCACTCAAAAGTGACGAAATACACTTTCCAACAACTCCAAAACTTTCTTATTTACATGTTGTGACTTGTGTATTTACCACATGCAGAAATAACAATGTAAAATGAGACATCTTACACCCTACACTAAGTGGCGGTAAACCAA
Source organism: Ilyophis sp. 1 JC-2022 (assembly GCA_022702515.1). Classification (NCBI taxonomy): domain Eukaryota; kingdom Metazoa; phylum Chordata; class Actinopteri; order Anguilliformes; family Synaphobranchidae; genus Ilyophis; species Ilyophis sp. 1 JC-2022. Next base: position 25,760,793 of record CM040395.1, on the reverse strand, counting down.
AGGGAAGTATCTTTGATCATTTCAGACCGACGCAGTTGTCATTTTTCTGTCCAGCACCAACGTTGTATAAGTAGCAAATGAACTTGCACCCATCTGGAAACGCACATACACCCTCTATGAATAAAAATATCAAGATTACAATGCAAAATATTATTATTGCGCATATAAAAAATTTAAAAATAATAAAAAAGGGTCCATCAGCCATGGACCACACAAAGACATAGCTGATCACACCGTACATCACGTTTACAACAATGCGTGAATTGCCAGTCAATTGAAAACTCATGAAAACAAGCACTGTAATAGAAAGGGCATTTGCAGTGCTGAAAATGAGCTTCATATGTTTGGATCAGTTCATATGTTACAATGTACCCCTCAGTAGGTCAGAGCATTCTTTGGGGCGTGTTGTGTGTTGCATAACATTGCCAAAAGTCATTGATGTCTCATGGACATATATGAGGACACATTACTTATTATTATTATTATTATTATTAGTTTGGTAAACTCGAAGAAGCTTTGTCCCTACAGCTGTTGGACTGTTATTGCTTTTGATGCACAGTTTTTCATCATAACGCTTGGCTGTATTCCACTCGACTCATACCTTCACTTTAATTCACTTAATTAATTTGATTAATTCAATGATTCTATTTAATGTCTTTGTTCGTCACAAGTTACAGTGACCGGGTTTCCACACACATTCCAAAGCAGGTGGCTTTTAAAGGGAATGCACACGGCACTCTGATTGGTTTATTGCATGTTACACCCAAGACACACCTATTATTAATTAAGAGATTAAGTCCAGGCCATTTGAGCCTTGCGCCTTACTTTGGGCGCAAATTAACCGCCATTTAACTAGCAAAAGTGGATTTCGACATGCCATGCGCTTTAGACCATGCAATAAGATTATATTTTAAGATAAGTTATAGCCCTAGATGGTCCACACCTCTGTTCTGAAACACCCAAGGCACGTGATTTTATGGAAAATCATACATGGAAACTCTTGGACATAGGATTTTATTTGACTGACTTGTAAGAAGGAGAACAGAGGTCAAAAAGCATTTCCGCTCCCTCAAAAACACTTCAAAAGAAAAATTTTAAAGTTTCCCAATAGGACCACAGAGAGGTGAGGCTGGGAGTTCATGTGGATGGTGGTTCAATGGAAATGCTAGATTAGTCACAAGTTTATGTTCAGAATTTTTTAAGTTTCTCAAAACAGTCCAAAAACAGGCTGCTGTAATGGTCAATTACACTGTAGCTTCATAAAACAGAACAGTACCTTTCATTGAAACCATCTGTGAAACAATCTCTGAAAATCTCCCAAATCATGTATTAATGTACAAAACGACATACACAGGGGCTCACATAGGCTTTGCCCATACAGATTTGAATGGTGTACTCTGAACAGCTATCAAATCCGAAACCCTTGCAATCATATAGCGAAACTCTCAACAAATGTCACGATCCAGCAACTTCTCTGAAGACCGAGGTCTCCTCTCCCATGCAATCGCAGGTTCAGACTGCGGCCCGCTCCCCTCCAAACGCCCGCATAGTTAGGCCAGCACGTCACAGTGTAACAGTGAAAATGTGACTGGTGCGGTCCAAGAGTGAATGAAACCCACAGCCCTTGCGATCACAGGGTCAAGTCTCCCACAGGAGTTATTCAGCTGCAGGTGTAGTCCTTTAGCAGACGATCAAATCATGATCTCGTCTCGACTCCAGAGGAAGAAGAGCCACAAACAACCTAAGCTCTGTTACGCGGGCTGCATCTTTTTTCCGCGCCCTCCGCGTTGCAAAGCCCTCGCGTGTATTTTCCAAAGTTCTGTCTAACCTTGCACTGAGAGCCTCTCCTCAGTCCACGATTTGTTATCCGGTTAGGGAATTGTACAGTGACCTTGAGGACTACGGTCATATGCCAGTTGAACAGCATTGGTTGTGGGCAAAGCGCTTCTTTGTTTTGTTTGTGCTGACAGCTTTTTCTCTTTTCCCTCCTCTTCCTTTCTTCCTGACCCCGCGCAGTTATGACAGAGTCACCGGTTCTGCGCTTCAACGCTCCGGTCGACCTTCCCTGACTCTCTTTTGACGGTGACGCCAAGCCTGCTGTTCGGGGGGGGAATCTCCTTTTGACGCTCACCCTATAGGGTGCCAGGCCTTCCCCCATTTCTAAACTTTGTGTTTTGGTCCAGTCTACCAGTCTTGCCTTCCCGTCTACACTGCTATCAGCCTCTTTTATTTTGATCAAGTCTGCAGTTAGACAGGATCTGGAAACTCCTGGCAGATTCGCTTTGAAAGCTTAGTTTGCGCTAAACACAGTTTAATTAAAAAAACATGTACCTTATATACCTTATATTTTCTGTTGGTTTTTGTGCAAGAGCAAGGTTGTATCCAATCATCACTGTTTATGACTCAGCCATGTTCAATTTATTTTGTGGGTGTTTCATTCAAATCTGCATATAATTAGTGCAATTATGTTGTTTTGGCTCTGTGCTCCAGAACATTGGATGTGAAATGGAACATTGACTATGAGGTTAAAGTGCAGACTTTCAGCTTTAACTTCCATATCAGGTGAACTGTGTAGCAGCAATTGTAGCCCTTTTTATTTTTTATACATCCCCCCCATTTTAGAATTGAACAAATTAACATAAACTTAAATAAATATATAAGTTTAAATGTTTGGATTCTATGTGGAGAATATCAAAAATATGAAAAACAACAGTTTTTACTGTAAAGTGCTTCGATCTATGACAGGTAGAAACCTAAAAAATAATACTTACAATCTTCAGATTAACAGATAAACATCGGACACGAAACACAAAAGAATGAAAGAATTCTGTGCAGTTCCCAGTTAAAGGCAGGATGTCTGGAGCAGACATAAAATGGAAGCTTTAACAAAACTCAATAATTGAGCCTAAAAAAATCTGAAAGCTGCACGTAAAACCTAAGTTCACCAAAAAACACACCTGGGGCTCACATTGTGAGAGAATTTGGAAGTCTTTGCAACACCCAGTGAATTCAGAGGCATTCTCTACAAGGATTCGGTGAATATGTACTTTAAAGTAAAGTATCCATGTGAAACACACCAAGCACTAAATTTAAAGAATTTGCACAGAATTACACGCATGCCTTTCACAGAAACAAATCACATGCCTTGATCACAGTGTTTCAGTGATCACGGAGGTAAGATGTGCATTATTTACAACAACTTAATCCACAATTACCAAGTATCATAAATTCATAAAAAGGACATTTTAATGAAAAACACAGCTATAACTGTAAACTGAAAAAAAATAATAATAATTTTTAAAACTACAATTTAACAAGAAAAAAAAGAAAAGGGTCAGTTCATTTGAATGCACATCTGTTAAAAATATCTGGAGCAGGGTCGGCATCAGAGGTGATGTCAACACAGGGGGGCGCCTGGGGACATCACTGACAGGCCCAATGGAGGCCTAAGAATTATAGCACAAAATGAACCTTGATGGAAAATGTCTCCCTCTCCGTCCCTCCCTTCTACCTTCCTTCTCCCCCTCTTTCTACCTTTTTCTTTCTCTTTTCTTCTCCCTCTCTCTCATTCTCTCCCTCATTCTTTCTGCTCTGTTTTTCTCTCCCTCCCTCATACCTCAAAGTTCCTTCTCTCTCTCTTGGCCCTCTGTTAACATCACGTGATCTTGTGTTTAGTGACCTCTTAGTGTTTAGGAGTGCATAATTAGGGGGACATTTAAAATTTGTAACTGAATATGTATACTTCTCGTAATAGGAATTTAGTGACGGATTTCAAAGCTCACATCAGTAGTTACTGCATTTGTTCTAGATATTTTATTAAGCCTAAATCAGCAATAATTCGTACAATGACAGACCCAACTGCTCACTTCAGACCTTTCTAGACCTTGCCCCTGTAAAAACGACTTCCTGTCACACTAGAAATCGCAACATAGCTTAATTTGTCCGATCTTCGTGTTTTCGCTGTAAAAGTTACAGTGATTGTAAAACACTGAAAATACTTTTTCCCCAAATCAGGACACGTTTTTCCTGAACAAATGACTTTGTTTTACCATAAGTGCACAGCCCAAGTTACACATCTATAAACATTTTAACAAAACATTTAACAAAAACGGCAGTATTCTGAGAACACAATGATGGCCACACCCACCCAGATTGCTCTTTGCTTAGGTGACTCAGAAATGTAGTTCAGCTCCCTGATGCAAGTTTCAATCATGGGCCACATGGTCTTGATTGGCCAGTTACCAGCACCATTCAACTACAGATGGGTCAGATAATGAATTGAATAGATGTCCCTCTGGTGAACCTTTTGGCTAGAAAAACAAAAAACATTCACTCCATATAGGTGACCAGCCGGTCCTTCAGACTAGTTATTGTTTTGTTTTTTTAGAACCTCTCTACATCAGGACATCTGCACATCAGGAAAGAGGTCACTTTGACTGACCTTTCAGTTTTAACCATCAAAGTCATTGTGATCAGAATCCTCTTTTATGGATGGTCATAAATTTTTTAGACGTAAATTTATTCTCAGTCCGACCCCTGGAATACCACTATTTAATATAAGATTTAATAAAAAATAAACCCAAACATTTAGTAAAAAATATTTTTTTTTTTTAATTGAATAGGTCAGACGATGTTACGATGATGCCTCCAGGTTTGATGTACTGTGTTCTGGGACAATATGACACTATATTTAAATTTGAACGTGAGTCAATCTCAAAGGTTCCTCTAGATATTGCAGAGATACGAGATATTGCATAGATAAGAATTATTGCACGACTGACTGCGGAATTTTACCCTCCATCTCAGTTTTATAATGAGACTGACACAGTCGCTGTTACTTTCAACACTATAAAACGGGCTGGGCAGATTTCCTCCTGAGATGTTCTGAACTATTTGTACTATAATATGAATTTTACATTGTTTACATTGGCTTAGCAGTGCAAAGTCTAACCTTTGATCAGTCTGTCCTGTGATATTTTATTAATGTATTACTTAGTTTCTTGAGTCCTCAGAAGGCAGTGTGCTCTGTAGCCCCAGGATTTAAATCATAAAAAGTTGATAAACATGCAGGTCCTGGCAGCTGAATGAATAATGAACACAACACTATTGCGTCATTCACGTATGTATTTAGCAACAAGCAGCTTCGGGCTCCAGTAAAATACCTTTCTTTGAACTTGTCGAGAATAACATGTAGGAATTCAGGTTTTTTTTTATTTAATTGAATAGGTCAGACGATGTTACGATGATGCCTCCAGGTTTGATGTTTACATTGGCTTAGCAGTGCAAAGTCTAACCTTTGATCAGTCTGTCCTGTGATATTTTATTAATTTATTATTTAGTTTCTTGAGTCCTCAGAAGGCAGTGTGCTCTGTGGCCTCAGGATTTAAATCATAAAAAGTTGATAAACATGCAGGTCCTGGCAGCTGAATGAATAATGAACACAACACTATTGCGTCATTCACGTATGTATTTAGCAACAAGCAGCTTCAGGCTCCAGTAAAATACCTTTCTTTGAACTAGTCGAGAATAACATGTAGGAATTCAGGTGTTGAGCTTAAGTACTGTGTTCTGGGACAATATGACACTATATTTAAATTTGAACGTGAGTCAATCTCAAAGGTTCCTCTAGATATTGCAGAGATACGAGATATTGCACAGATAAGAATTATTGTAGGAATTTTACCCTCCATCTCAGTTTTATAATGAGACTGACACAGTCGCTGTTACTTTCAACACTATAAAACGGGGTTGCCCGATTTCCTCTTTAGATGTTCTGAACTATTTGTACTATAATATGAATTAGGTTAGGATATAGTAATATGCACAATATAAAATCTAAGATCTCTAGAAATTGATAAAGGTGTCTAATCACAAAACACATTTCTAGCACTCTCTCTGAGTGAAAATATTTTAAGATATTTGTATATGTGTTAAAGACAAATTCAGAATTAAATTCATGTTTAAATTGTTGTAACTGATGACAGAATCAAAATGGCTGTAGTCTTTGGCTTCTGATAAAGATGATGAAGTATGGGTCACGTTTTATAACTGTCAGTGTGATAATATGTCAAAGTAATACTATTTTTTCACTGTTTCAGACTACCAGGTGCTATCATTATACATACCGCGCATTGAGAATGCTTTTATTGACTCTATGATACCAGCAACCGCACAATACCCATCTTTTCCATGTCGTTTGATAGTCTTTCCATGATCTATGGGGGAAAAGTTCACATGAGGGACAGCCATTCAAATGACCGGAGCATCGGTTCACGTGACTGGTCAGTGAGCAAGGACGTCTGTGCGCGCAATGCCTCGCTAGGTGATGTGGGCAGGGAGTCCATAAAAGCAATATATGCGTGCATGGTTGCCATGGTGTCACCGGGACTCCCGCCAAGGCTCTGAGAAATGTTTTTGTTGAGGTGACACTCACCGGGGGGAGACGTGCATGGGGTCCTTACTCTGGTAATAAAGAAACAAAGGAGAGGGCATTATCCGCGACAAAGGAACCAATCTGGGGTTCAGCGAATGCTCATACGTGCCTGGGAGAGCACCTGTTTTCCGCGGGGCCCACACAAGCCGGCGATGGAGACCCCGCACGCACTTCAGAGGCCCCGCACATACTTTGTCTCACGTCCTCCCGCCCGCTGTCGCGCGGCACCTTGTCAAACGCAGTGGAGCAGTTCGCGTCTGCCACGGGGATAGAGGCCGCGGTGAGAAATGGGCTTAGCCCATGGCGACCCATTTGGGCTCCACAGTGTTCCCACCCGAGGGTTCCGTAACTGTCCAATGCAAGCTGCTCGGGGTTAAGGATGAGATACAACCAACCCGTTTGCAGTTTGAACCCAGCATGCTGGAGCTTAGTCAAATCTTACCTACTGTGTAAAGACGTCCTTCCTCTTTCTTTTTAATTAAGCGTGATTTTTGAGCATAATTTTGTTACCTCTGTTACATTTGTTATCTGTTACAATTATCTGTTACAGATAATTGTATATTTCCACAAAAACAAATCTATAAAAGAAAATAAGGCTTACTTAAATATGCTGATCTAGCTGCAAAACAAAGTGTACACCCCATCCTATCTTTCTCTTGCATTCTGAAAACGACATGATGGACAGATCTTTCACTGCACAGGACGAGCCATGCTTTGATCCACACGGAGTCCAAAGAGTCTCTTATGGGACTAAGGGGGTCTGTTTTTAAGAACTGACTTCAATGAAACCCATACAATGTGCTCAAGGGGGGGCTTTTATACTGAGGAGCACTCTTCAAATGTCAGGGCGTCCTGCCAACATCATACACCCGCTATAGTGAAATGCACTGTGCGCCTGTTCTTGAGCGTACTCATTTTAGTTTTTTCAGTATATGTTCAGTAGGCCTAAAATACAGGTTGTTGTCAAGCACTTTAGAGGGAGCTATTTATCTGGATCATGAATGCAGTCCCAGAAGAAACATTTCACTCAGCGGGCTTGTACTGACGTCAGGGTTTGCTCATGAGTGAAATCCGTGACAATGTGCCATGTATAGAGGCCACCGAACAGCACACACAAAAAAGGGTAAATCCCTCCTATAGGCATTGCATCAAGTCAATCCCTTCCTTTGATCAGTCAGTCATGAGCAAGAGAGTACGCTGTCATTGGTTACTGATGTGGCCAGTCACGATTGAGGATATTAACTAGGGGGTCACAGGCTTCATGGCACAGAGGCATTATTACGCATAAGGAACTGGTTGAATGAAACCGATCTTAGATGTTTCATACAACCAATAAAGATTTAATTGTTTTCATAACACTAAATGGTCGCTACCATTCTGAGTGTGGTTATGAAAGAATTTTTTTAATAAAATGAATGTATCTGGCATTATGTACATAAAGTTTAAGACTATTTTTTTCTTAAATCACTGCTTATTAAGAATAATTAATATGCTAATTTATTAAAATAAAACATGGTTTTCACAACCAAATTACATCTCAAACAGTGATAAATCGTCCCGTAAACAGAAATTGACATTTTTTCTTTGCTTATCAGACATGCTGTATGCAATAGCAGAGGAAGTCCTATTGAGGCGATTGCTAAAATAAACAGTTAACACTATAGCACGCTAATTGCAATCCTTCAGTGGAAGTCAGATAAGCAAGATACCATTAAAAAAACATTAGGATTGTGAACACTTCCTGACCTGAAGAACCACACCAAACGCAACATCGAAGATGTTTTGTAAACAAATGACATGGAGGTAGATGTAGATGGAGAGGAAATCCTCAGAACATCAGAATCTTCCAGAGCCTTGACAGCAGGGAGCAGAAAACCGTTGACCCCCTCACGCTAAATAGTTGACCTTTCCATTTTTCAACGCATTATTAGACGATGCAACATGCTGGGCCAGCGGAAAGTTATTGAGGGAACATTCGAATCAGAGATAAAGATTTAAGGCACTATTAGTGAATTTAATTCTTAAATGACGATTATTTTTATTCTTGTTTTGAGAAGGCTCGAAGCATCACAACATGTTACGCATTACTGAATTAAATCATGAGCGAAGATAAAGGAAAAACCTGGAACATACAAGTTACCACTGTACAACAAGTGGGCAGAAATGTATACAGACATTTTCAAGTGAGAAAATGTCTGATGCAAAACTATTAACATGGCACTTCACTGTTCCTCTTTAAATTACACAGGGGATTTCGGTCAATCTGTCTAATGACACAAGGGTAGTATGTACTCATGTCTGGTGAAATTACCATTATTTGTTGCATTATATAATATACTGCTATAATACATAAATTGACACAGGTAGCGGTTTAATTGTAACATAATACCCATGTTTATAAATAAAAAAAATTTCTCTCTATTCAGATTCTCAAAGGAAACTCAAAAATCTTTTTCAGTAAAAATTTATTTTTTTCATTTGAAATGCAAGTGTAGTGTAATGATTGGGAAATAGTTTCGTTACCCATAGGTTTTGGGTTTGATTCACAGCAGGGGTGAGAATAAAAGCCACAACCCATTTGTTTCAAGCCATTTTCCCTTGGCAAGATACTGAACCTGAATCCCTTAAAGAAAATATCCTGGTCGTTGTTGTCTCATCATTCTTACGAAATCGTTTAGTTTAGCTGGAGCTAAGATGTGTGACTTGACGTTTTTTTTCCCTTGAATTGTTTTTGATTTGGATTACACAGAGGTCGTTGTTGTTGTTGTTACCCTGGAAGTGAAATCGTGGGCAAAAAAAAACTATTTTATGGAAAGCAGCAGCTAAGGCAATGAAGGACAGGGGCCTATACGCCTGCGATGCAGAAGAGGACGCTGACTGGGGGAAGAGTTTGGAAACCTCCGTATGGATCACAAAAGGAGCAGTGACAGAAGGCTGGATTAAAGGGCAGACTGGATGCAAAGTCACTGGTCTTTTGCAGAAGATGGATCAGAAGCTGGGACAGGAAACCTTGTAAATCAAGCCAGTATGGTTCTAGAAAAGACATTTAAATACTGAACTCGCAGATTTAATTATGGTTGTTTTCCTCACCCACACACTTGTTGGTGATCTAAACTGGTACATATCTGAAAATGCTGAAACGGACAGTGCCTCTCTCTCTCTCTCAATATGTGTGTGTGTGTGTGTCTATGATCATTTTTATGTGTGTACATCTCTGCTATGTACTGTGTGTGTGTGCTCTTCAAATAAAAAAGTATAAAAGAATAATAGGATTCAGAAATTGACATGTACAAGGCAATGAACACTTTGATTTAGGATGTTGTTATAGTTATTTATTATATTGTGTTGCTTACTGTTAATTTTTGAATAACTACAAGATGGGGAGCAGGGTGTTAAGAGGGATGGAGGTTGGGGAGGTGACAGTGAGTGACTGGGGTATGTAATTGACCAATGTTTTGTCAATCTATCTGAATCAAAGATCTATAGGACTGTACTGAGGGGAAGGGGATACGACAGAAATGAAACTGACTTTACTTGAATCCAAGTTTATGTATTTTTATGAATATATTTAGCTTTGTTTGCTTTTTGTTTTCACGGCCCATTGGGTCTTCACATTTACCAAGTCCAGAAATAAATATGTTCATTGAATGACTAAAGTTTTATTTAAAAGCTTGATCTGCTTGTTTGCTTCATAGTCGAGATATATATTTTATTTAAATGTTAATGGTTTTAAATGTTAATTTTTACTTTGAAGAAGATGTGTCACAAATATTGGTATCCCTGTATTTAATACTTTGTGTACCCTCCCTTTGCCAAGGCAACAGCACTGAGCCTTTGCCTGTAATGTTTGATCTCTCCAGATCCTCAGAGTCCTTGGTCCTTTTCTTGTGGACTCTGCTCTTTAACTCACCCCACAGGTTTTCAATGAGGTTCGGGTTAGCAAAACCTTGAGTCTGTGGTCAGTGAAGATTTTTTTTTTGTGTGTAGATTTTGAGGTATGGTTTGGATCATTGTCCTGCTAGAAAGATCCATCCACGACCCACTTTTAGCCTTCTGGCAGAGGCAGCCAAATTTTGTTCTAAAATCTCTTGGCATTTGATTAAGTCTATGATGCCATGTAGCCTAACAAAGTTCCCAGGGCCGTGGAGAAAAAACAGCCCTGCCATATCACGGATCCACCACCCTACTTTACAGTGGGAATAAAGCTTTTCTGCGTAACTATGCCATTTCTAATGCCAAACCCACCTTTGATATTTATTGCCAAAAAGATCCATTTTCATCTCATCTCCCCATAGCACTTGATTCCAAACTAAATTCTGGTATCATTCAGCAAACTCCAGATGCTTACATTTGTGGTATGATGACAGCATAGGCTTTCATCTGGCAAGCCTTCTAAAAAGCTTGTAGGCATGGAGGAGCTTTTGGAGAACCCAGGGTGCACCAACTTCTGCCATTCTTAAACTGTGATCCTTGGAGAAATGTTTGCCTCTCAAAACCATCCTCCTCACTGTGCCTGGGGGCAAACTCAGGGGCGTAAATACACTGGTACAGTATGGAAGACATGACTGGCTAAATGGCTGTACATCATCAAGGGTCTAAGGTATCAAACGAGCCCCAAACAATCACTCTGCGGCCAGATATGGAGTAGATGTGGATGAATCCCTTTAAGGGTTGTTTCTCCTGACTTTTTTCCCCATAGAGTTCTATAGGAAAATGAGTCAGGAGAAATAACCCTTGCAGTGATCCATCCACATCTACTCCATATCTGGCAACAGAGTGATGGTTTGGGGTTCGTTCGATAGCTCAGACCCTTGATGACTTACAGCCATTTAGCCAGCCATGTGTTCCATACTGTACCAGTGTAATTTACAGCTGAATCTAGTCTCACCCCCCAATTCCCATAGAGATGCATTCAAATGCAGAGACCACGAAGAGCCAAGTTTTAAATCGGTTCGCTCATCTCCTCCAATATTGGGACATTGGAGGGAGGGAGGACACAAGGTTGGTTTCCAGGGCACAGAGGAAACGACGTGGCAGGGAATATGTTTTTTTAATATTGGGAGGCACCTGAAGAGGTTCTGGCCTTTGTGTCAACTCATATTTATACGTATCTCAGTGAAACAGAAAGTTGAGAATGACCACATAATAGTTCCTAAGAACTGTGACTTTTCCTTAGGTTTTGTTTGTAATTATTTCTAGTGTTGTGAGACCTTTTTTTTTTGTTGAAAATATAAATTTTCTTCATATTTTGAGGGTAAGGTCATGCTGATTAACAAATAATCTTTTAAAGCTATTTTAGCATTTTTCTGGGTTGCCACTCGCAGCCTAGTCAACCAACCAGCCACGGCCCTCTACCCCCCCCCCCCTTTGTCAAGCACAGAGTGCCGGCTGGCTTCACAGCAGAACATAGAGAGCTCAGGATCGATAAGCAGGATTTCTATTTTTTGATAGCTGTGATATTTCTTACCCAGATCTCGTGGGCCCCCTGACAGCGTGGGCCTGGTGCTTCAGCCCCAGAAAGCCTGTGCATTAATGCAGGCCAGATGCTAGTATTATGGATGATAATAATGCCTCATTTCTTTCACATTTGTTTTTGTTCCCTTTTTTATGTATTTATAAATTTTTTTATTACACTGGCTGCACTTTATTCCACAAAAACACCAAATAAATTGCTGTATGACGAATGCATCACTTGGAAAAAATAGATGAATGAATGTGCATACACCTGCAATAAAAATATTAGAAAGGAAAATATCCTGCTGCATAAATTGATCGCTTGTAAAAATGCTATCTGTGTAGTCGCTCTAGATTAGAGTGTCTGCTACATGCCGAAATGTAATAAAGTTTAGATTGAATTCTACACAAGAGACTTGCATAAACACTTTCTTGCTGAGGCCAAGCAGTTCCTGAGGAAATGTTTGCAAACCTTTGAGGAAACTGTAAGAGGATTTATTACCATGTTTGGCGAAAAAATATAAATATAATAATAATAAAGAAAAAAACAATAAGGTCTACCAGCAAATCTTCTTATTACAGACCACAAAGTAGGCAGAGATACAGGTGCTTTGCATATTGTTATAATCACTGCCAACTTTTCAAATCCCTACCCTTTCCTGTACACTGAGCCAATTAGACTCCCTACAGTCCTACAGACCAGGAGCATCTATTGGTCTCAAGTCTTCCACCTGAGCAGGAGTTTTGGTAAAATAGGAGTGAATTTTTCCTGAGTGTGATATACTGTGCAATAACGAATGCTAGAAAATTCTTCCGTGCATCCCAGTTATTATGTAGTGTGTTCTGAGGAACTCTATGTACCTGCAACAGCATTGCTGTTCACAAGTGACTTTGGTGTTGGCACTGACACCCCCATAAAAAATGATATGTAAATGGACACTAAAGGTCTGGTCTCTCTAAACAGATGACTACACTCTTTCTGCAGACAACAAATCAAGTGAAGAACCTCTGAAATAGATAAGGGAAGGATTCAGTGAAAAATGGCATAAAAGGTGGAGAATAATTGGCAAAATTCCGGAGAGCGCATTTAAATACATATGTATACGTACAGTGCCCTCCACAATTATTGGCACCGCTGGTAAAGATTAGTAAAAAGGGTTATAAATAATTCACCTTTTGGTGAATTGGCTTATTCTCACACTGACAAAATGAGAAAAATCCAATCTTTAATTTAAGTAAATTTATTCTGAGGAAAAAAAACCCTCATCCAGAAATAATTATTTTTAACAAAACCACATGGCACCCCTGCATTTAATACTTTGTACAACCTCCCTTTACCAATAACACAGCACTGAGTCCTCTCCCGTAACATCTAATAAGGTTGAAGAATACAGAGCAAGGAATCTGAGACCATTCCTCTTTACAGAATCTCTCCAGATCCTAGGTCCTCTCTTGTGCACTCTCCTCTTCAGCTCAGCCCACAGGTTTTTAATGGGGTTTAGGTCAGGGGACTGAGATGGCCATGGCAGAAGCTTGATTTTGTGTTCAGTTAACCATTTTTGTGTTGATTTGGACATATGTTTTGGATTGTCCTGCTGGAAGACCCAACGATGACCCAGTTTTAGTCTCCTGGCAGAGAGAGCCAGATTCAGATTTAAACATTTCTGGTATTTCATGGAGTTCATGATGCCATGTACCCTAACAAGCTTCCCAGGGCCTTTGGAGGAAAAACAGCCTCACAACATCGCGGAACCTCCACCATACTTAACAGTGGGGATCAGGTTATTTTCTGTATAGCCATCCTTCTTTTTACACCAACCCCACCTTGAGTGTTGGTTGCCGAAAAGCTACATTTAAATTTCATCTGACCATAGAACACGGTTCCAGTCAAAGTTCCAGTAGCGTTTAGCAAACTCCAGGCGCTTACGTTTATGGTGAAATTACAGGAAAGGCTTTTTTTTAACAAAACCACAATTATTTTTAACAAAACCACATATTTCTTGATGAGGGATTTCTTTTTCTCACAATAAATTTACTTCCATTAAAGGTTGGATTTTTCAATTTTTTTCAGTGTGAGATTAAGCTAATTCACCAAAAGGTGAATTTTTTATAACTCTTTTAACACTGTATATAAATATGTACGTGTATACACTCTCCATAAGAGATAGTGTGCTCTTATTCGGCTGGCTAGGTAACTGGTGCTGATACATTGATTAATTGAATGCACACTGTCACTGGAACTGGCTCGATTGTCTTCATTGATAATGTGACTGCTGATGGCTGCAGCAGGATGAATTGTGTGAAGTGTACAGAAACATCTTATCTTCTTACATGTTTAAAATTTTATATCGCTGCAACCAGAATTGATCAAAACTCAGGAGCCAAGCAAAGAATAGTCCTCATGGTAGGCTATCTTTTTAGACTTTCTGAATAGATGGAGCATGTGTGATTGATTTAGGTACACTCATACAGTGCAGGGTGTAAGTATTTGTACAGTGAAATTAGTTTTGTTGTTTGGCTCTGTACTCCAGCACATTGGATTTGAAATAAAACAAGGAATATGATGTTAAATTGCAGACTGTCAGCTTTAATTTGGGTGATCCAGGTGATATCGGGTGAACCGTGTAGGAATTACAGCCCTTTTTACATAGTCCCCCCATTTTAGGAGAGCAAAAGAAATGGGTCAATTGGCGTCTCAGTTGTGTATTGGCCAGCTTTGTGTCTGCCTTAAGTCATGCACAAGAAAGCTAACAAAAAAAGGTCTATGGTTAGCATTTGGAGTCTCTTGTTGTTGTTTCTCAACAAGGACCAAATAAATGTCAATGCCAGTGGCATAAGGCTGAAAAATCAGAATAAACTGCTCTGAGACATAGCCAAAACATTGGGTGTGTCAAAATGTGATGTTTGATACATTATCAGAAAGCAAGAATGCACTGGTGAGCTCAGCAATAGCAAATTACCTGGTAGACCATGGAAGACCACTATTGTGGATGACCGAAGAATACTTTCAATACTTTTGTGAAGAACAATCCATTTTCAACTGTCGAGCAGATCAAGAACACTCTCCAAGATGTAGGTATACAGCCGTGGCCAAAAGTTTTGAGAATGACACAAATATTAATTTTCACAAAGTCTGCTGCCTCAGTTTTTATGATGGCAATTTGCATATACTCCAGAATGTTATGAAGAGTGATCAGATGAATTGCAATTAATTGCAAAGTCCCTCTTTGCCAAGAAAATGAACTTAATCCCAAAAAAACATTTACACTGCATTTCAGCCCTGCCACAAAAGGAATAGCTGACATCATGTCAGTGATTCTCTCGTTAGCACAGGTGAGAGTGTTGACGAGGACAAGGCTGGAGATCACTCTGTCATGCTGATTGAGTTAGAATAACAGACTGGAAGCTTTACAAGGAGGGTGGTGCTTGAAATCATTGTTCTTCCTCTGTTAACCATGGTTACCTGCAAGGAAACACGTGCAGTCATCATTGCTTTGCACAAAAAGGGCTTCACAGGCAAGGATATTGCTGCTAGTAAGATTGCACCTAAATCAACCATTTATCAGATCATCAAGAACTTCAAGAAAAGAGGTTCAATTGTTGTGAAGAAGGCTTCAGGGCGCCCAAGAAAGTCCAGCAAGCGCCAGGACCGTCTCCTAAAGTTGATTCAGCTGCGGGATCGGGGCACCACCAGTGCAGAGCTTGCTCAGGAATGGCAGCAGGCAGGTGTGAGTGCATCTGCACGCACAGTGAGGCGAAGACTTTTGGAGGATGGCCTGGTGTCAAGAAGGGCAGCAAAGAAGCCACTTCTGTCCAGGAAAAATATCAGGTACAGACTGATATTCTGCAAAAGGTACAGGGATTAGACAGCTGAGGACTGGGGTGAAGTCATTTTCTCTGATGAATCCCCTTTCCGATTATTTGGGGCATCCGGAAAAAAGCTTGTCCAGAGAAGAAAAGGTGAGCGCTACCATCAGTCCTGTGTCATGCCAACAGTATAGCATCCTGAGACCATTCATGTGTGGGGTTGCTTCTCAGCCAAGGAAGTGGGCTCACTCACAATTTTGCCTAAGAACACAGCCATGAATAAAGAATGGTACCAAAACATCCTCCGAGAGCAACTTCTCCCAACCATCCAAGAACAGTTTGGTGACGAACAATGCCTTTTCTAGCATGATGTAGCACCTTGCCATAAGGCAAAAGTGATAACTAAGTGGCTCGGGGAACAAAACATAGAAATTTTGGGTCCATGGCCAGGAAACTCCCCAGACCTTAATCCCATTGAGAACTTGTGGTCAATCCTCAAGTGGTGGGTGGACAAACAAAAACCCACAAATTCTGACAAACTCCAAGCATTGATTATGCAAGAATGGGCTGTGGCCCAGAAGTTAATTGGCAGCATGCCAGGGCGAATTGCAGAGGTCTTGAAAAAATTGCAGGGTCAACACTGCAAATATTGACTTTTTGCATAAACTTAATGTAATTGTCAATAAAAGCCTTTGACACTTGTGAAATGCTTGTAATTATACTTCAGTATACCATAGTAACATCTGACAAAAAGATCTAAAAACACTGAAGCAGCAAACTTTGTGAAAACCAATACTTGTGTCATTCTCAAAACTTTTGGCCACGGCTGTAGATGTGTCAAAGGGTACCATAAAAAAGACTAAAGCTGAATAACTTGAAAGGGTTCACCGCAAGATGCAAACCACTGGTAAGCTTCAAAAACAGGGCAGCCAGGTTAGAGTTTGCTATAAAAAAAAAAAGTCATTTAAAAACTAGGGTTCTTATGGACAGATGAGATTAGTATTGACTAGTCTCTCTCTAGACTCTAAATATTACATAGAATTGCTGCGGATATACTACTTATATTAGTCTGTGAAACTTCATTGCCCCAATAGCTTTTCTGAGGGCATATCTACGGTTCAAAATTGAATGACTGGCAGGTCGTAGCAGCAATGAGGGAGTGGTTCGAAAAATGGGCTGCGCCTCCCGCGCCATCACTCAATTTGCTTAGACAAACATTTCATTCATCCCGCAACAAAGATGGCACAGTTGCTAACGACACCATCGAAGCATGTCGATATAACTCGTTTTTTAAGATACTGTAAGGATTTTTGACAGGAGTAAATATCAATATGAGCGTTAGAACAAGTGAATGTGATTTTTTGGACTATCGCAATGATGTAGTCCTAGGCTAATTATCTAAAGTAATGGGAATGGAAAGTTCCTAAATTTTAACATGATCCAAGCTAAGGTATGGCAACCAGCATACCTTGACTGGTGTATCCTAATGACGCCCATGTTATCAATCATTTTAATGCTGTTATGTTGTACACACTCCTAGTCTGCCACAGGTGTAACACATTTGACTTCTTTATTTAAATTTGGAAAAGAAGTAAGTTAGTCATTCACCTAAACATACCAAACTTGCTGTTCAACCACTGGACTAGCCGTGTCATTGAGAATGCTCTTTCAGTTTCACTGGACTAGCCGTGTCATTGAGAATGCTCTTTCAGTTTCACTGGACTAGCCGTGTCATTGAGAATGCTCTTTCAGTTTCACTGGACTAGCCGTGTCATTGAGAACGCTCTTTCAGTTTCACTGGACTAGCCGTGTCATTGAGAATGCTCTTTCAGTTTCACTGGACTAGCCGTGTCATTGAGAACGCTCTTTCAGTTTCACTGGACTAGCCGTGTCATTAAGAATGCTCTTTCAGTTTCACTGGACTAGCCGTGTCATTGAGAACGCTCTTTCAGTTCCACTGGACTAGCCGTGTCATTGAGAATGCTCTTTCAGTTTCACTGGACTAGCCGTGTCATTGAGAACGCTCTTTCAGTTTCACTGGACTAGCCGTGTCATTGAGAATGCTCTTTCAGTTTCACTGGACTAGCCGTGTCATTGAGAATGCTCTTTCAGTTTCACTGGACTAGCCGTGTCATTGAGAACGCTCTTTCAGTTTCACTGGACTAGCCGTGTCATTGAGAATGCTCTTTCAGTTTCACTGGACTAGCCGTGTCATGGAGAACGCTCTTTCAGTTTCACTGGACTAGCCGTGTCATTAAGAATGCTCTTTCAGTTTCACTGGACTAGCCGTGTCATTGAGAATGCTCTTTCAGTTCCACTGGACTAGCCGTGTCATTGAGAATGCTCTTTCAGTTTCACTGGACTAGCCGTGTCATTGAGAATGCTCTTTCAGTTTCACTGGACTAGCCGTGTCATTGAGAATGCTCTTTCAGTTTCACTGGACTAGCCGTGTCATTGAGAATGCTCTTTCAGTTCCACTGGACTAGCCGTGTCATTGAGAATGCTCTTTCAGTTTCACTGGACTAGCCGTGTCATTGAGAATGCTCTTTCAGTTTCACTGGACTAGCCTTGTCATTGAGAATGCTCTTTCAGTTTCACGAGTTACAGACCACACTGAACAAAGACGAGGGTAGCTAGCTAGACAGTTTGTAGGATGCTGAATTTAATTAGCATGCCCAAATTCCAGCATCTTTCACACAACTGTTTTAAAAGGAACAATTGGACAAACCGCTTATAGCCATAAGCTACTGCAACAGAGAACAGCCATTTGTCTACCCTACTAAACTAAAGCAGAAATACATCATCAAGCTCTGTGAAAAGTTCGGTGGGGTCAGGTTGGGTGGGTGGGATGACGGACGGTGCCCAGAGTGTGAGAGTCGTTAATTGGTGCATTTTCATCTGGCGATGTACCAATCATCAGTCAGGATTAAAAAAGCACTTTAGGGGTAGAAGTTTACCAGACCCAGAGAGAGTAGTTAGCGTAGCTTACGTAGTGTATCAGCGTAAGAACCCTCATGGGTCTGGCGTTGAGATTAATTGACCTGTAGCAAAGTGATGGAAAGTGCATAGTCTGGATAAAGTAAGGAGCTGCTCAGGATCTTGAGGACCCCCCACTGTGAAACATGGTGGAGGCAGGGCCGGATTAAGACTCTATAGCGCCCCAGGGCATGAGCACGCCAAAATGCCCCCCTCCCATAACATACGTGTGCCCAACAGAATCGGCAAACTGTGGTAGGGTAGCACAATGTACTAAGGTATACCATACACTTAGACAACCCAGTATTAAATGCAAAATGTGAATTAAATGTGAGGATGAACTAAATGTGAGTATACTATCAGATAAAAAAAGACTGTGTAGGCCTCATAGCTACTAGAAACTGTTTAACCAATCAAGCTACTTATGATTTTTGAATCACAATCTTGCTGTTGAGTTCAACATAGCCTACACAAAAAATCGAAATGTTATTACCGGATAAATAAACAAAGTAAGGCCTAGGGACAATACATTTTCTGCACAAAATCTGAACACAGTGCCAACAATTAACAATTAATATTGTATCCAATACTCAATCCAATAAATTATAGCAACAACTGGTGAATCCATCTGTACTATCGAAAATATAGAAAACAATCAAGCAGGATGATATCCTAAATCTGAACAGTGCAGGGCACTACAACACATTTACCCACTTGGGGAGTGAACAAAGCTGATTGGTCATAAAATATTGCCTCTTTGTTAAGCCTCACCCAAGTCCAACTATCTTTAGTTACTCTTGCTAATTTCTTCAAGCTTTCGCTTTGGAGAGAAAGTTTCCTCGCAAGCCCGGGCCATTGTGAGGACCCGTCAGTTAGTCTATAGCTATGAACCTGCATTTGTATGTAGCCTACTTTATGAAATTGAATACAGACTGCTAATCAAGCGACGTTACAATGTATTACATTTCATTCAGTTCATAGTCATGTCGGGTAAAAACAGCTTTATTTTCCGAAGTAGCCTAAAGGTTGCTAAACTAAGCATATTCGACCAATGCTTAGGCTACTGTATTTACTGTGTTTGACCAGTTGACACTATGCACATAACTCATAAATGCTTCCAGGTAACGGTTAATCAAATCAAATAAGTTGTAGTGTCATCCTTTGTCTAATTCTGTGCTAAGAACCTCCATACAGTCAGAGTTTAACGTTACTTTTCTGTAACGTTGCACCGTTTTCATTCTTCTGCTCCATAGTTTTCATTCATTGAGTCAAACATTATGTAATTGAAGCGGTTTTTACAGATATCACACAATCCGTACGTTTCGAAGTTAAAATATGTCTTTATTAACGTTACCTAGCTACAATGGCTATGATATAACGTCGCCTATAGAAATATCAGCGCGTAATGTCAGCTATAACTCAGCGTAAATAAGAGAAGCTTAACCTGTTGTCAGTGGAAGTGAGCATCGCTGCCATAACATGGCAGAACTGTTCGTAGCATATCGTGCACAGCTGGGTAAGTAACTAGATAACGTTACAAAACAATTTAATTAAACATTATTTTATATTAATTCTTTACCTAACCGATTTGCTCATTTTGTTTCTCCTTAATTCCTATGGGAAAATAAGTCAGGAGAAACAACCCTTCAAGTGATGCATCCATATCTACTGCATATCTGGCAGCAAAGTAATGGTTTGAGGCTCGTTTGATACCTCAGACCCTTTATGACTTACAGCCATTTAGCCAACCATGTGCAGGGTTCGTACAAATCCTTGAAAGTCTTGAAAATGCTTGATTCTGAAAGCTCCGTTTTCAAGGTTAGAAATATGCTTGAATTTTGAATAAACTACTTGAAAATGCTTAAGTTTTCCATAACTCGTAGTCAAAGTAATTGTTGGGAGGAAGCAAAAAATTGTTCATATTTGTTCATTAAAATGTGACAAGAAAGCGTTTTTCTTGTTGTGATTGAGGTTATCTGTGACGACTTCTCGATTACGTGCGCTGGATTACCACAGAACAGTAACAGTTGAAGGGGCTCGCGTCCGTGACACACTTCTGCCATCATGCCCGGCTGCCGGTTCAATGGAAATGGGTTTAAAAATGAATGTTAGAGGCTGTGGCTACAGAGAGGGCCAGCCTCTCGCAAGGCTTACTGCAAGTTTTGCAGGAATGACATTGACATATACACGATGGGGGAATCAGCACTGATAACTAAGCCATGCTTAAAGTAAAGGGAATCGGAGCAAAACTCTCCAACGTTTCCATTTTAGTGGCAGTATAGAAAAATATAAGAGACTCATTTGAAAGACGCACAATAATAGTAGCTGGGAATGTATACATGCGTTGCTAATGATAGTGATGCAGTGGCGATTTATAATTTACAAATGTAACTGTAAAACTCGCGTGTTTATGTTTATACTGTGTATGTTTGACATGGATGTAGTTTGGTTATTTAGGTTTTTTGTGTGCTGCTTTGTCGGCATCCAGATAGTTGTGTGACGAGAAGAGAGAGAGCAAGCCAGCTAATAAAAATGCATTTGTGTGTGGCAAATACAACTGCATAAATCGATCTAGCTCAGGGAGGTCTGTAAGAAAAATAGCAGAAATATTATTTCAGATGATATGGGGTAGGATATCTTACCTTGCTGTTGTTTTAAATTATAGGCCTATTCAGGTAACGTAGTTAACATGCAGACAACTATGTATGAAGCTGAAATCATGTAGCTACTATTGTTAATTATATTGCTAACTAATTGGCTAAATTCAACGTGTTTGATTCCACGTTTTTAAGCCTCAAGTTGGCTAATGTTAGCTTACATTTGCTTTAAAAATCTAGTTTAGGGATAGACAGAGGTGTAAAATCCAGGTTCAGAAAGTAGAAGACCTCCCCAGTATTTTGTTCCAATCACCTGGATTTGCTAATTAGCACAATTCTTCAGTCAGGAGGTAGAACTAATTAGTGAAATCAGCTGGCTGAGTTCATGGGTGGAAGAAAAACATGGCAGGACTTTTACCTTCTGACCCCTGGGTTTTACACCTCTGGGGATAGAACACCTGCTTTTCCATAGGTAAGGTCTGTAAGAATAATAATAGAAAATGTTGACTATATTATTTCAAAGTGATAGTGGACAGGCTAGCTTACATTGCTGCGGTTTAGCTGGGAAGCTAAAGTAATATTCTGCAGTTACTATAGTTTGCTAGCTAAAACACTTAGCTAAGTATAAGCTGTAGTTATGTACTATTTTTAATTACATA
This sequence comes from Ilyophis sp. 1 JC-2022, assembly GCA_022702515.1. NCBI lineage: Eukaryota > Metazoa > Chordata > Actinopteri > Anguilliformes > Synaphobranchidae > Ilyophis > Ilyophis sp. 1 JC-2022. The sequence goes on along the minus strand of CM040395.1, from coordinate 25,738,867 downwards.
GCTAGTTAGTAAGCAAGCTTCAACATGGTTTGAACAAGAAACGTTGCCAGATACTGATTCCAAACTTTTAATTCCAAAGTGTCCTCAAGTTGAGGTTGGCTAATAATTTACCCATCATACACAACAAAGAGACAGACTGCTGTCAGCGCAGCTCCAGAAACACACACACAAAGCAGTATTTCTAAAGGAAAATAATTTCAAGCAGGACCATTTTGATTGATAGTTGAGTTTACTTCATTAGAACTATTTTTTATTTGATAGATTTGCACCTGATCTTGCTAATGTTAAATGGCTTTTCAGTACTAAAAAGTGATATTTTGAATGTTGAATTAATTGTGCTTTTTCATTGAAGATGTGGTTGTATGCCTCTGCCAACAAGTCAAGTTGTGTCATTCTACAGAAACCAAACATTGAACATTAGATGAATAAACTGTTTTATCATTGCAAGGACAGTCTTTATTTATTGAACATATATAATTAAAGTGATTATTAGATTGTTTTCTCAGCTACAGTGGTAAGCAAAACATTATCATGTCACAGTGAAGTTGACCATTGAAGTTTAATTTTTGGATGTAAAATGTCATCACTGCATCATTTTATCCTATTAGACATTTGTGTAAAATGTTGTCATAATTAGCATAGGAATTATTGAGTTATGGCCAAAAACATCTTTTGTGAGGACACAGTGACCTTGACCTTTGACCACCAAAATCGAATCTGGTCATCCTTGAGTCTAAGTAGACATTTTTGTGAAATGTTGTCATAATTAGCGTAGAATTTCTTGAGTTATGGCCAAAAACGTCTTGTGAGGTCACAGTGACCTTAACCTTTGACCTTTGACCATAAAAATCTAATCAGTTCATCCTTGAGTCCAAGTGGACATTTAGGCCAAATGAGAAGAAATTCCCTCAAGGCATTTCTGAGATATGGCGTTCACGAGAATGGGACGGACGTACGTACGTACAGACGGACGGACAACCCGAAAACACGCTGTCGCCGGCGCGGAGGCATAAAAATGTGTCACTGTCCAATGAATTATGGTGCTCACTGCAAATACCCTCAAATTAAACCTGACTGTCTGCACTTTATCCTCATACTATCCAAATACACTGCTCAAAAAAATGAAGGGAACACTTAATCATCACAGTATAACACCAAGTCAATTAAACCAAACCGGTCATGTTTGATGATGTTGCAGGCAGCATAACATTTGCCACGGCGTCTCCAGACTCTTTCACGTCTGTCACATGTGCTCAGTGTGAACCTGCTCTCATCTGTGAAGAGAACGGGGCACCAATGGCGAACCTGCCAATTCTGGTGTTCTTTGGCAAATGCCAATCGAGCTGCACGGTGCTGGGCTGTGAGCACAGGTCCCACTACAGGACCCTCATGCCACCCTCATGGAGTCTGTTTCTGACAGTTTGGTCAGAAACATGCACACGAGTAGCCCGCTGGAGGTCATTTTGTAGGGCTCTGGCAGTGCTCCTCCTGTTCCTCCTCGCACAAAGGAGCAGATACCGGTCCTGCCGCTGAGTTGTTGCCCTTCCATGGTCCAGTCCAGCTCTCCTCGTGTAATGGCCCATCTCCCGGTATCTCCTCCACGCTCTTGAGACTGTGCTGGGAGACACAGCAAACCTTTTTGCGACGGCACGTATGAATGTGCCATCCTGGAGGAGCTGGACTACCTGTGCAAACTGAATGGGCTTCAGGTACCGCCTCATGCTACCAGTAGTGACAAGGGCTCTAGCTAAATGCAAAACTAGAGAAAAATCAGTCAGGAAGGATAAGGAGAGATAAATGGTCTGTGGCCACCACCTGCAAAACCATTTACTTTTTGGGGGTTGTCTTGCTGTTGCCTCTCCTATCCATCTGTTGTCACTTTCATTTGCACCAAAACCCAGAAGTTTAATTGACTTGGTGTTATACTGTATTGATTAAGTGTTCCCTTCATTTCTTTGAGCAGTGTACTTGCGCACTGTATATTCAGGTATACTCATTGCGTTGAGTCCCCTGGCCGCTTTCTGCGTGACCCCTCATTAGGGAGGGCCTCGTGATTGTAATTTGGACCTTGATGGCAGTGTTGTCTGGGACTGAATGGGTTCCATTGAGCAAAGTTGGCCGGTGAGATTGGAGTGTCCCCTGTCTTTACAGTCTCTGCATGGACTGTGTTACGTAACCAACCTCCCCCACCACCGCTGTCCCATTCAAGAACACAGTGCCCGCAATGCCCAGGATAATGCTCACTCCTTTTAATATGGCGCCCTCGTCCTTCGCGGTCTGGCGGTGGTCCCCTTCCGGGCTGAGCCATCTCTGCCTGTTACCAAGAGGCCTGACCCATCTGGTAGCTCGGAGCTGCAATGCTGCAGTACCCAGGGTCCGGTCTGTTACTGGAATAGTGGTCCGGATTCTGATTGCCTCGAACTCTGGATTGGTTCAATTATGCCTTCAACAAAGATTTTTAATAAGCTTTCAACTAGTTTTTCCTATCTTGTTCAGCTTACTTCATGAGAGACTCCAGATATAGCGGGATAGTTTTAAATGCATTCTTTTTACTTGTTTTATGAACTCAAAACATCTCCAACAATACACTTAACGAAATATTAACATCAGATACTGTACTTCTCATTTGAAAAGATATACCAGCTTTCAATTGTCCACTCTGTGAAATGAAGTGATTAAGAGAAGTCAAAACAGTGCACACAGTGGGATGCCAAGACCAACAGCAATGAGACACTGTGTTTATTGGCTGTTTCTATGTTCAGAGTTAAACTACTGCATTCTCTATGGTCTTCTTCAGTCCAACGCGGAAAGATGAGTGTGTCGGTCAGAGCTATTACTTTAGTTATTCTGGTAACAAAGAATTCATTATCAGATAATCTGCTTTTCTGACACTGTATTTTGTTTCTTATGATACTACCTCTGGCCCGAATGTGTCATGGGAATCGGTCTCCGAGTACAAACGCATCCCTTGATCACATGAATGCAAACATTTCTTTACCAAATTATGAACCAATTAGATTCCTTTGACCAATTAGCAAAAACGAGTGCTACTCTGTCACATGTAATTTCATGGATCACTGTGGCCCTCGGAATGTCCCCTGGGCCTCAAACCCCCAACCCCCCCCCCCTATGAATGCTTGTTAAAGCACTGCGCACCCCACCCCCATCCCCCTGACAGACAAAAGCTTTCAGAATAGTCTGATTTCATTTTCAACCAGAGTACTGAGAAACCCTGGGTGTTTCCAATAACCACCCCCCCCACCCCCCATACTTCATTAGCATAAACCTTCTGTAGATCCGCCAACACTAGAAACCCAGTGAAAAACAGGACGCTGTTTTCAGAGCGCCAGTAGCCCCCCTCTGGTTTGATACTATGGGGAGGGAGGGAGGCCTTTAAATGTGCATTTCTCAGTCCTTTCAACCCTCCCCACACGATTGCGTGTGTGCGCCGTACGTGCTCGCGGTGTGTATATGTTATAGTGCTCCACGCATTCCTCTTCGACCACTTTGACCTCACAGTCATAAAATGGACCGTACCTGTGAGCGCTGTTTATGTGCCGGTGACTAAGAGCGTGTCACGGCGTGCGCTCTAATTAAGTGGCTTAGTGTTTTATTTCTGCACTTTTGGCACCAAGCACACACTGATGTTGAGCAGGGAATCGTCGGTTCTTGCCCAACAGAATCACTATCACCCTTCAGATCTGTAGTGCTAGGCAGACTCATGGCACATTGCATCATTAGTTCATCAGCTCTATACAATCAAAGAACAAGGTCGCTTGCTTACACAATATTTGAACTGTTTGCATTAGTTCAAGAATTTCAAGCGCGTAAATGCACGTGAAGACTGCGTCTCTATGACAAATTGCCGGGAGAACTCTACGGTTCCAGCGAGAAAGTGGACCGTGCTCATTCGTTTTACTATTCCGCAGTCGGCTTCAACTAACTTCATCATCAAGACATCTAGTAATGATGCGGGTCAATCGCACCCTTGTCTGCCCATTGGGCAACGGAGACAGAAATGGACAAATAACTATTTGTTTACGGTTGCTATGCCCTACCATCGTGGAATGCTCCTTTTTGAAGTGTGAAATCTGTGTCTTGGACACGATCCCTAAATTCAAGTCAGGACTTGGGGCTTTCATTTCATGTATTGATGGCAACCAACAAAAAAACTTGCGATTCACACCATGAAAGGTATGTGTGTGTGTCTGTTCTGTTTGTGGAATTCCATAAAAAATGTCCAATATTTATGATATATTATATACAGTAAATGCCTGTCACAAAATCCAGGTGAATAATAACGGTAATTTCTCTTACACGTTACGTTGTGTATTACCTTTAATAATCAAAACGACTATGCTACTACAGTGCAGTGAAGGCAGCAGCTTAATGTACTATAACGTATTCTATAACTGTAAAAGGGTCTTCCAGATTGCTCATCCAGCTAAAGCACTCGTCCTTAGTGATGTGACACACCCCGCAGTCAGGAATAAAACCCTGACTTTGCCAAAGAGTGACACACCTGGGCCTCGTTTCACAAAGCAGGATTACTGAGTTGGCTGAACAGCTTTTTACTTCAGTCCATTTTCCAGATTTGGGAGGGCTCCAGGTTTTACTCAGTGCAGTTATCCAGCTACCTCAGTAATCCTGCTTTGTGAAATAGGCCCCTGGTCAATCCGCCCTTCCAGCTGGCCAGAAACACCTTCACATGAATGTAATCCTCCAATGTAATGACAGTGCAGCTCAGCTGGAAGCTTCAGAGGGCACGTGTGCTATTCTGCACTCGCCTGAATTGACAGAGGACATTGACAGAGCAACTGCGTGGTCCTACAAATATGATCGCCCATTCCAGAAATCGGGAAAAAAGTAAACAGGGATTAAATATGGGCCTTTAAAAAAATCTAAATACGCATAAAAGCTGTTCAACAGACGTACTTAATTTCTCCCTCTCGTTTCCATGCAACAAACTAGAACCTAAAGCGAACACTTTGGATACTTCGTAGAATGGATTTGTGGCAAAACCTGAAACCTTTTCACCGCATTTCTCGAGATTACATTCCATTGTAGCAATTATGTCTGTTGCGCTAACGTGTTACATTGCACGCCTCTTTTAGCATAGAGAAAACATGAGCAGTTAGCTGCTTTCAGAGACTTTCACGTGAGGGCCATCGCTAACTATAATTAGCTCAAGCGTCACGTCTCACCAGAGCAAATACTGATTACGGCAGGATCACAAAGATCTTCATATCAGTGAAGGCGTGTTAGGTTTGGCTCTATCTGGATCTTTTTACTCAGCCATTGGGCAATTGACGCAGCACAATAAAGTCCCATCTCACTTTGTGCGGGTTAAAAACATAAGAGGGGATATTTGAAATTGTCCCCTTATCTCAAAGTGAGATCAGGTGCTGTTCTGAAACATTCTGAGTTTGCAGTACGCCAGACTTGCTTAAATGCCTAGTAGAGGGTAGGATAGATTTGATTAAATAAATGTATTTACATATAAATAAGTAATATAGTCAAAAAAAAAAACACGGTTTCGAGGGTATGTCAAGGGTATATCAATAAATTGTATTAATTCATGTCCATTCAAGACCCTGCAATTAATTTCTGGCCACTGTAACGGACATGAGTATCAAAAAACATATATTCTGAAACCTACACTACAAGAGACATTCAATAACAAATAAATGTATATTTTTGAAAATATTTTTACTGCAACACGTTCTTATCATCCGTGACCCTTATATTATGTGGAAAAAAAAAACAATCATACTTTTTTTCTGCAGGGTCACAGGAGGATATACAAATATCAATATCATATCTTATTGACATGCTTTGTATATATTGCTTTGTTTACACAGTGCTCATGTTTTTACTTTTTATAAATAGAGGGTAATCACCTAAATATCTGCTTTGTGCCATTCATTTGATTCCCTCTGTTCAATAATGCTATTATTTGCATTATTTACATTCACATTTTAGGCATTCAGCAGACACGCTTATCTAGAGCAACTTACACAGCTTACATTTTTACATACCGTGCAGTTATACAGCTGGATATTTCCTGAAGCAATTTAGGTTAAGTACCTTGCTCAAGGGTACGCTGTCAGGGGCAGTGCACTACTTGGGAATTGAACCTGTGACCTCTCGAGTACTAAAAAACCTCATTACAAAATTTGGAAATTTTGTATGGAAAAACAGGAGAAGAATGATTTTCAGGTGAAGAGCAATGTGAGAATGAAACTTTCAAATACTGTGTTTAATAAAGTTTCAGAGCACATAGGCATAGAAAATCACAGTGCCAATGTACTTTAGGCTAGAAACCTGCATTTTTTTTGTCAATGCAAATTCCAGTTTAAGTCACGCCCACTTTTTTACGTCTGAGTACAGATAGAGATAATTTTGTCAGCTGAACAGACAGTGTCATCTCTGCACACCTTTAGTATCCACAGACAACCACAGAAAGAAACAACAAACTCGTCGAGGTGTTGTGGTCTAGTGTAGTTGTGGTAAAAAATGTTTGTATCAAGGTTCAGGCTTTTTTTTTTTTTTTTTATAAAAATCCATGGCAATAAAAAAAATTCACAACAAAAGCCTGAGAATGCCTGAAATTCCAGATTGTTTAAAATAAACAGGAACAGAGACATTGTGGAGTGACCTGAAATCTCACAATTTGTTGACATTGATAACCTTGTTGCAGCTTTTTTGCTCTATTCGGGGCAAGGTGAGGTAAGGACACTACATTATTTTCCCGCATTGCTGTATCTCAAGCCCAGTTGGGGGGTAGAAATGTGTCCTCGGTTTTCTCACAAAGTGCACCTTCAGTACTCGTGAGCAATTGTGATATTATCTGTCCTTTAACAAGACTTGATTGCAAGAACAATGGAATAATGGACATGTTCACCGAGGAACCTTCCCCCAAAGGCGACTTGGTTCTTGACAACGAGCCAATATTTTAATTGAGTTCTCAGAAGTCATAAATATCTTCGAAACAATAATCAGACGCGACATTTGGAGCCTGATTGGGCAGGGCTAACAAAAATATTTACTGAACATTTTTAAATCCAGGATAATCATTTGTCGTACATCCGTACAGCATTGTCTACAAAAGAAACAATCAGACCAATAGTGACATTTCCTCACCTGCCACTGCTGGCTTTAGCAATGGCCTCAATTGCAGGGCGATCACCAGCGAATCTTCCGACAAATTGACCCTTGGTTAATGTTTATTTTGTAATTTCCTGAACATTTCCTTTTGGAATACGACTACATTGTAAAATGTTATGGCCTTTTTTTTTATTGAAACCACGGTGACAATCAGACAATCAAAGCAGGTTAATGTGTGTCAGCGCTGAAAGGAGTCCTAAAATTAGCACAGGTTCCAGGATGACAATGTCACTAAATCAAAGTCAGTAAGATATCCAAACTGGTTTTTCTTTCCTCGTTTTTTTAATTAATTTGCAGCACCATAATTTTCAATATTTGTCCTTTCCCAAAACAATTGGCTGTTTAGCACATCTAAATACATTTAATTTGTTTCATTATGGATTAAAGACTATGAAAATAACTGAGAAATGTTTTGAATTTAGTTTATCACATTAATGTCCACTTACTGCAATACTGACTGCTCTGTCCCCACAATATTACTGTTGTTCTTTTCGATGTATTTAATGCATCTAGCCATATTGCAAATGACTCTGAGTAACACGGCCTGCCAAAATAAATTAAATTCCACATAAAAAGATCCAAGAGGCCAGCACTTGTTCCGTCCATTCGTTCAACAAGCCTTGAGAAAATCACTCGCGATCACAAAGCTTCCGAGAGCGTCGAAACTTAAGTGAAACTTCACCGAAGCCGCGCTAAAGTTTGTGAAGTGTCAACGTGTCGATGGCGTACATGTGGCTCGAGGAGATAAATAATACTGGGAGGGGGGGGGGGGGGGGATAAGCCACAGTCCTGATGACAACTCCAAAGAAAGAGCAGAGCAGAAAGAGTGAGAAGAAAAAAAGAGAGAGAGGGGGGGTAAGCTTCAGGATTTCTCATTAATTCAGAGGGCCCTTCCCTTTCACTTTTGCGAATAGAACCAGCCTCCTCCCACTACCAGCCCGAGGCTATAAATGGCCTGGGAGCCCCGCAGTCCCGTCAGTAGCTATCGCAGAGGACCACCAGGGGCCCAGCCATGATGAAGGAATTCAAGAGCAAAGCTTTCTGGAGGGCCGTTCTGGCCGAGCTGCTGGGCATGACCCTCTTCATATTCCTCAGCATCGCGGCGGCCATCGGGAACCCCAACAACGCCAACCCCGACCAGGAGGTGAAGGTGGCGCTGGCCTTCGGGCTGTCCATTGCCACCCTGGCGCAGAGCCTGGGTCACATAAGCGGAGCCCACCTCAACCCGGCCGTCACCCTGGGCATGCTGGCCAGCTGCCAGATCAGCGTCCTCAAGGCGGTCATGTACATCGCGGCGCAGATGCTGGGCGCGACGGTGGCCAGCGGCATCGTCTACGGGGTCCGCCCGGAGGCCGTCACGGCGCTAGGGGTGAACAGCGTGAGTGCCGTTTTATTGTTTTACGCCGCGGCGTGGCGTGAGCACTCGCGGCACGCGGGACCGGAAATGTCCGTTTCTAAAACTCCTTCCCTGAGAGACGATGATATTTGAGCTGTCGGATCGTGAGAATACTTTGTGGAATGCATTCAGTTCATACCTCTTCTGCTGTGATGAATGAGTTAATGTTGGTGTTTAAATTATTCATTTGTATGAGTGCTGCTCTGGGTATTCTGCATAATGTATCAGTATCAGAGAAAGGGGACATGGCAGGACATTTCATTTATTTTAGCACATTAAGAACATTTCAGTCTGACCTAAAAAAAAATCCAGAGTAGTGGTTTTCTTTTTATTTTATTTTTTTAGGTGCCTGGCAACAGTTTGACAAATGCAAAGCAATGTGATGTTGTTGTTTGTCATCAACCGCATGTATATTCACAGTTTATGTTGTTTTTGCTGCCCTCTAGTGTATTGTTTATGTATTTTTTATCATCAAGCATATTCTCTAAAACTTTTTAAATCTTCCTGTTTCATGTAACGTGTGTTATTATCAGTTTTAAACTGTTTAATGCCAAAGCTGAACTTATGATAATTTTAAAAAGCACTTGCACTTTGTTCAGCTCAGAAGGAATTATTTTGCGATTAAGAACACTGATCAAATCTCCAATACCTTTACAATGCTACTTTTTATTATTATAAAATGTTTTTTGATGGGAAAAGTTGATGTGAAACAAATTCATGCTACTTCAGTTCAGTAACAGATATGTTTCCCATTTTATTTTCTCTCACAGCTCAATCATATCACCCCAAGTCAAGGCGTCGGCGTGGAGCTCTTGGCCACCTTCCAGCTGGTCCTGTGTGTCATTGCCACAACAGATAAAAGACGCCGCGATGTTACAGGCTCTGTCCCCCTAGCAATCGGGCTTTCAGTGGCCCTAGGGCACCTAACAGCCGTGAGTGAATTCATTAACTGCATTTTCAACCCAAGCCAATTGAAATTATTATGATTAGTAGTAGCGCAGTAGTAGTAGTAGTAGTAGTAGTAGTAGTAGTATTGGTATTATTAGTATCATTATTAGTTTAATTTAATCAATGAACACTCCTGTCTACTAATAAATGTTTAATGAGCTTTGATTGCCATCATAAAATGACACAATGTTGTCATACAGTGACAACAAAAAAAATTTCACATTCTGTTGGTTGACCAAGGCCATTAACCAAGTTTGTTTATGTCCACAGATCAGCTTCACCGGGTGCGGAATTAACCCTGCTCGATCTTTCGGCCCAGCTGTCATTTTGGGCAGCTTCGACAACCATTGGGTAAGTCACACGTGTGACAGCTGAACTTTATTCTGGCGCCATTTTTGTCTTTTAAACAGACCTCGCTCGACAGCGACTTTTAAGTCATCAATTCCACCGATTTCATTCTTACGCAGCCTACAAAAACAGACTCTTAAACAGGGTACAAGAAACTACAGTCTTGTTACGCAGTACCTCCTCATCCTCAGATAATATGACACGGCCTTTAAACGGGAGCGCGGCTGAATCGCGGACAACTGTGATGTCACGTGAAGCGCTTGCCTATGCGGCGCGCCTGGCTTCTCCGCCTTCACTCTTGGTCTTACGTCTTCCCTCTCAGGTGTACTGGGTGGGGCCCATGTGCGGAGGCGTGGCGGCAGCCCTCATCTACGACTTCCTCCTCTACCCCAAGTTCGACGACTTCCCCGAGCGCATGAAGGTCCTGGTCAGCGGCCCAGACGGCGACTACGACGTCAACGGAGCAGACGACGCGCCAGCAGTCGAAATGTCATCAAAGTGAAATAAATTGGGTCAAGCTATGTACAGTTCTCTAGAGTGTTACCCGTCCAACTGTAAAGCCATGGTCACGTGCGTTCCGAATATTTTCACCCTCTTAAATGGAAACCGGTAAAGGACACCCATTTTAGCTGTGCAGTATTATTATTTTTGATGCAAATTCACTTGATTTATTATGATTGGGTTTTTATTTTTGTTTGTTTGTTTGTTTTTTTGTTTTTAGTTTTTTTTTTACCAAGTCACACATTAATCAAATGGAAATTGCATTTCTTGAGCACGCACTTTGAAGTCTTCAGTCTTTGAGAAATGTTACAAGATACTTCCATTTAAGTACCCTTAACAACAGTATTTTAGGTAGAATTGTATGTTTCTGGAAACGATTGTGTTCCTTTTGTAAATGTATATGTATGTGTAATTTGCATTTTTTCTAAACTATATTTGTATTATGTGTTCACTACTGTGTTATTTTCTGTCACTTTTTGATAATTAAAGTATACCTTATGGTATCACTATGTGGTTCTGGAATGTTTATTTGATATTTTAGTTTTTTTTTTTTTTATCTTGAAGTTGTTCTCAACACTAAAGACCTTTGAGTATTTTGTTCTCTGTAGCCTAATCATTTTCTGAATACATATGAAAGGACCACATTAAGCATTTTTATTTAGGTAAGAAAGGTTATTGCTGCTCACACTGACCTTCAAGTTCATACGCAAAGGATTAGGTCGCAATATAAAACTGAGAATCTGATACATCTGGGGCAGAATCATTTTTGGCCCATAAAATACACTTATTTTAAGGACCAAAAGGTCTTACCATGCAAATACAGCTGTTTTTAATTCAACGAAATCTAAGGTGTAACAGTGTGAGAGAAATTGAATAATACAGTGCTACATGGAAGGCAACAGAATGAGTTTAACAGAGTCACCTACACATGCTGAATTGACCTGACTTTCATCTTGTTTGTGTGAATGAATTACTATTAGTTTTTCTCACTGTGGTAAGGACAAGGTAGGAGGATTAAAAATCTTTCATTCTAGAAACGTCACAGTTTTCCAATTATAAGTGAAATATAGAAATCCTTCAGTACGTATTTTCCGTTATTGAAACCATGCCGGGAAAGATAACACAGTGATGTTGCTGAGTCACCCACAGAGCTGTGTTAGCCCTGCTGATTAAGGAGGGGTTGTAGTACACAATAACGGCGCAGGCAGACGAACGTTGGTCCTTTCATTACGGGTGACTGGTAATTATTTTTCCACACATCCACTGGCGCACGTGGACGGAAACGTAACATGTGTACTCCACTGCAGTCAGTGCGTTCTGTCTGGCTGTCAGCCAATGGCGTTCCCCACAGCTATTCTAACTGACTGCGGCCTATTATTTCCCTTGGAGCTCTGGCCACTCGTGATTTGAGCCCATCGGTTCTGTTCCAGAGCCATATTTTCCAACTGCCCCCAGGCGCATTTTATCCCCTTTGTGGACGCCTAGAAGTGTTTTTTTAGCCTTCCAGCCTCCTCTTCCCTTTCACCATTGACCCTAGCGTTTCCCAAGGTTTTAATAGCCCCTCTACTCAAACATTTCTCTTTTGACTGAGCAATATGGATAATACAGGAGTAACTTGGGATTTCAGTGGAAGTTAGTCATCACGACTGTGGCCGTCTTACGCTTAACTGATTGCCCCCTGACAACCCCCCCCCTTCCAACTATGTCAAGATACTGAAGATGTTATTTTTGCTCCTCGCTGGGTCTGTGTGCACAGTACATGTGCATTCGGCTGAACTGTGCGAGAAAGAGAGGTCCGCCAGAGTTTCTCAACGTTGCTCCGCACCCAACGACCATCCGAATGTCAAGGTGTTAACTGCGGCTGCATCAAATCTAAGCACTTATCAGTAATCACTAATGGTTGGCGCCTTGGCGGGGTCTTGGTCTTTGTGTGTGCACAGAAAGTCTGATAGACTTGAACGGTGGACTGCAGAGTGAGAAGAAGCAGTGGCTTGACACCGTGCGTTTCGAAGGAGAGCGCACGCTTGCCCGGACGCTTCCGAATCTACAGAGGAGGTTGCAGGGAAGAGCATGAGCACAAACACAAATCTGGATTTCAAAATGGCGCGTGTGCCATAATATATATATTTTTTATTTTATTTTTTTTACTTTCCCACATTTTCTCTACAAAGGAATGACCCATCAGGCTGTCAAACGTCTGCAACGTGTTCTGCATGTATATGAGCATGTACAGTAGCACCCGCATATCAAGGATGGGGTCAATTCTGAATTCAACTGAGAGTTGCTGATAAGTTGAAATCGCCGATAGTTGGAATAGTAAACACAGCAGAGAAGGCCGCTTTACTGCTGCTCTAACTTTTCATCAAGATTAGAATGCTTCTGACAGCGTCGCAGATTACCAATGCAGGGTAATCCATAGAACTGCAGGATATAAATGCACTGAGATACCAAAAGAACCGAGTGACGTAAATATGACTGTCAGGCCATGGCGAGGAAATTCATTTATCTGACAAAGTCTTTCTGGCAATACCTTCCTCGGAGCGAGAGCTTCCATTTAAAAAACCTGAGTGAGTCGGAAGTACTTCCGGTCACCTCACGGGATGCTTTACGTAATATTATCCCACCCAGATTTGCTATATTTCACGTGTGCCTCCCTCTGAATCGTATCCTCTCCTCAATCCCAGAACGATGTGGATTAGCACCACCCTATACAGGCTCCCTACCACGTTCAAAATGTTTTAATTCTGCCACACAACGATACTGAATGGTATGTCTTTAATTCTCTTTAATTATTAATATTGTGTGGTTAACCCCCCAAAAATTTAAAAAAAAAAAAACCCAATCATACTGACTGCGCCTAGTACTTAGATACGTATTTACCTTTTTAGGGTTGTTTTAACGCACTTGTTCCTAGTTCGGAAATGCACTATGTACGTCGCTCTGGATAAGAGCGTCTGCTAAATGTCTATAATGTAATGTAATGTACACTAAAGTCAAAATACTGCATGGTATGAGGAACAGACAATGACTGTTCCATGTTAGTGGTGGTTGTTGTAGTTGGCTTTTTGTTATTGTTGCTGCTAATAATAATAATAACAATAAGAAGAAGAATAGTTTTTTCTAGGTTTATCTTTAAGTCTCCATAATGAGGATTCTGAAGAAAATATGCAACAAATTAGATATACTAAGGGGCGATGCAAAAGGGTGACACAAGTGTGATGGCCACATAATTCAGCATTAACTGAAGAGTACACCATGAAAGAACACATGCTTTAAGAAGCTGTGTGGGACATGTAACCTAATTAGCAAGGGACAAATATAATATAAGAGCATATATGTGGCAAAAGTTAAACAAGCATTTATCATGCCTTGAATGAGGCCACTGGGAGAAGACTAGCAGCGGCCAAGATGGTAGACCTCATAGGTAGTAGTAGACCTCATAGGTCCCTATATTTGTAAAGCCACTCTGGCAGTCCCTTGTCTGCTGGTTTCCGTTACAATGGCTATTCCTAAAGTGAATGAAGCTGTTATTGTCGCGACTGTTTTATGAGTTATGCGAGTTTCTTGTTTGTCAGATTAGTTCGATATAGAATCTAAAATACTTTAGATTTCCTATAACGTGCTATGAGGTTGATCATTTTGCATCGGTGACATAGGCTACGCCAGTGAAAAAGCCGAAGCTGGTTTGCACGCAAACGGGAATCAATTTGGTTAAACACAAATACGCACCTGGGCCAGGGCTGATAGGGCAGAACGTAATGAGCAATTAAAACGTCTTCGTCAGCTGTGGTAAGGCCATAGGCTATTACGAAGGGCAAGACGAGCAAAGATAGCCTATTTGCTTTTCTTATTATTGTTAAGGCTGCATGCGCAAGCCAGATCGTTTGGAAAATTATAGCCTACCTGAAACTATTGATTCTGGGAAAAGGAAAAACCGCTGTAGGCTACTACCGATTGACTAGTCATGGCTAGAGAACTCAAAACTTGGGCCTTCTGGAGGGCCGTTCTGGCCGAGCTGCTGGGCATGACTCTTTTCATATTCGTTGGCATTTCAGCTGCAATCGGGGACAAAGACGCCGGCCCACAGCAAGAAGTGAAGGTCGCACTATCGTTTGGGCTGGCCATCGCCACCCTGGCTCAGAGCTTGTGTCATGTAAGCGGAGCCCACTTCAATCCGGCGATCACCCTGGCTATGCTCATCAGCTGTCAGATCAGCGTGTTCCGAGCTGTGTTCTACATTCTGGCGCAGATGCTCGGAGCGGTCTTCGCCAGCGGCATTGTGTACGGAGTGAGGCCAAACACCACAGATTCCCTTGGAGTTAACCAGGTGAGCGACATGCCAATGGTGTTCACATAATTAATTGCGTTAAGATGTATGGATCGTGATTATGCTCACGGTCATGCTGACGAGAAAATTAACCCTTTTTTATTTATCTTTAATTTAAACAAGTTTTTTTTCTGTTTCAATACATTGTATTTGGTAGCCTAAATTAAATGAACCTGCTAAACGAAAGTATTCAATTATTGTCAATAACCGATTCCTAGTGGACATTTTGCACGTGTTCACACCAGAAACTTAAATTGTAACTTCTACCCCAAATTTGTCTGAAACGCAGATTGAATTGATGCAACCATTTTCAGGATTATAAAAAATCCCTGTAACTAACAGAGATTGTAGGCTACATTTCATCCAAGTGCGCGAGTCGATCAACCCATTATGAATAGTGTATCTGCTTATTTCACTAATTAACATGCCTTCAACCAGAGGGGAGGGAACGAATGGGTGAAATCAGCAGGTGTACTGATTGGTTGGAATGAAACCTGCGTACACTCGGCCCTCCATGGCACATGATTGGGCACCACTGATCTAGAACGGGTGCACAACTCTATTCCTGGACGGCTGATCTACGTGCTGGTTTTTGCTACAACCATTTAGGCCTACCTTGGTTTTAGTTTTGACAACTCAACTATGTTGGTTCACTCTTTAGAATACACTTGCGGTCTGTGACTGTAGCTGGTGTTTATACAAATATTGGATCAAGATAACGATTGAGAATTAAGAGCAGAAGTTGGGATTAACCCTTGTTGTGCAGGCTCTGGTCTGGTACAGGGCTATAGGCGGTTTCATTCCAGGAGGGTCTTTGTGTATGCAGGTCCTTGTTTCCACCAGTTATCTTTGCTCAATAAACTAACTGGCTGGATACACCAATGCCATTTCGCTCATAGATCGGACCACGAGTAAACGTGTCATATAGGCATACAAGGGACATACAAGCTGTCATTCATCGCCTTATTAAGGTTTGGATAAAATGTCAGTTTGAATAAAGGATTGTGCTACTTCTTAAATGAGAGCATAAGTCTGCATTAGCCTAAATCCAGAAATGCATGATCATTGTTGGCTACTCTGATCTAGAATAATGTTCTTTTGCCTAGCTATAATGCCCCATCATCTATTTGAAATACAAGTTGCAGAATATTCAGTATGCAAGTGAATGTGGCTTAATTTCTATTTAGTGTTTTTTTTTTAAAGTAGGGTTGGACTGTGGTAACAAGCTGGTTGCCAAAAGGCATTGAATTGCGTACACGCAGATTGAATATTGCCTATCCAAAACATGCTGTTTGCTTCAGACAAAATTAAGCCTGTGCATAAAGTTGTCATTATTGTACATTGTCTTTACGTTTATAATTTTCATAATATCACTAAAAATGTATCGGTGGTGTTTACCAGTCAAAATAATTGGCTGGTGTTATGACAATATATGAATGATATATTAAATCTGTTGCATATTTTACAGCTTTCACCAATGTATGGTTAATGCAGTCATATCCAGCTCATACTGCAGTTGATGCAGGTTTTGATTGCAGTTTTTTAAATGCTCTGTTGTGTGTTTTGCCTACCCTCTCACAGCTAAATGGTGTTAATGTGGCTCAAGGCTTCGGTATAGAATTCCTGGCAACCTTTCAACTGGTCCTGTGCTTCATAGCAACCACGGATAAAAGGCGGTCTGATGTCACAGGCTCCGCCCCTCTGGCAATTGGTCTTTCGGTGGCCTTGGGACACCTTGCAGCAGTAAGTTGGTGAAATGGCCGTGAACTTTCTTTCAACCCTGAATTTTGGTGTCTCCTGATCCAATAAGCTAAATGGCATATTTACAGTTGGCTAGGTACACTAATTAAATTTGTCTTGTTGCATTATTGCAGTGCAGTCTTTCATAGCTGCGTACAGTAAGGGCCTGATTTACTAAGACCTTTAGCGGGTGCAAAACCATTTAGCACACGCAAAACCAATAACATGACCAATGATTGGTGCAAAACAAATTCCATGACCAATCATTGCTCATGTTATTGGTTTTGCATGTGCTGAATGGTTTTGCACCCGCTAAAGGTCTTAGTAAATCAGGCCCGTACTGTAATGCAATGTGAGTTCTAAATTTTAAATCCATGAGTACTGATTCATTGGCCGATTGACCATTACAAATGACCCAAAAGAGCTCATTAAAAGTTATTTCTCTCTACAGGTACGCTACACTGGATGCGGGATTAACCCCGCTCGTTCATTTGGCCCAGCTGTCATTATGAAAGCTTTTGAAAACCACTGGGTACGTTACAGTTCAGGATGAGTGAGGAGATGTTTGGGTTGTTCTTTAAAAATTGCATCCACAAATTGGCAATGTTTATAGGAGCCTTTACATGCAGATTACTATGATGTTTTTCATTAATTGCTATAACTGGGATCAAGTTATTTATTTTTAATCATATCTTGCATTTGTGAACATCTTTCTTGTTCACAAATGGAATGCATATTTTATAATCCCATCCCCGTAAAGGCATCCTCATATACTTTGAGGTAGACCGGATGGGCTACTCCAGTGGTTTGGAGTATTTCAGGGTTAAAATTTCCCCTTGCAAAATTGGTCACAGATATTCAAGGTCTGCCTACTACAGTAGGCCTTCCTATGGAATGCAAAACAAAAAAACACTGCGAATGTCCCATCTTAAAATTATACCTTTGTGTCTTTTTGCATAGACTATTGAGTGGAGGTCTTGTGCTGTAAAAAACACAATCTTTTATTTAATTTTTATTTTTTTTAATGATAATCGGTTCGTCCAATTTTATTTTAGATTACACACACACACACACACACACACACACGCGCGCGCGCAACATGGAACGTGCCACCCGACATGCCATAAATTACTAAACCTTTTTTTACAAATGCCTTAAATGGTCCAATGTCCTTTCACCTTTTGTGTTCATATATCATTGATGTTTGTTTTGTGAGGCCTATTTCTCCTAGTGCCATGATTATGAAAATTAATCCTCTTGGGTTCTGTCAACTGTCACAGTTTGCTAAGTGGCGTGTTTTCTTGGTTCTTGACTGCAGAATATATACATGTGTTTTTCCCATGTGCACATCAGATAAAGTTTTAGCTTTTTCCTTCTTAGCATTCCGTATATTACTCTTTCCCTTGAGTGATATAGGCCCAGAAGCTTTAGATATTTAAGATTTACTTTGATTATTTCCACTATGTATAGCTAGTTAAGGGTGCATTGATCAACTTACAAATTGGTTTAGCAAAGTTGATATTGAAAACTTGACTGTGAATCATTAATGACTAAAATCTGAATTACTCTTAACATCTTTAGATGTAGTTAAGTGCACATTTTGACAAATGGGGCCCCAAACTCAAACAATTCCAACTGCTGTGATGTAATTTGCTTTATACTCATACTCTCTAGGCCCTGGTTAGTCCAGTTTGCCATTTTACAATTTGAACATTTCAGATGATGGAAATTTGTCCCCTGCGGTTCATTGCCCTGTATTTTTGGAAATGCCTAGGCATAAAGGTGTATTACTGTTTAGAGCCAGGGGAATCGGTTGTATTCAAATCTACACATGGCCTTCCCTGGCCTAGCTCAGTCTAATCTTCCCAAATGAACTAAAGGCTCTCGACGGGGTTTTTATCCCTCTGAATGAGCTACTGTTTGATACTCGGGATCATTGACGATTCCAGTTCAAATCCGGTCATTGGCTCAATTTAGGGAATGCTTTGCACGGCGCTCTAATTTTAGACTTCATTTTCGACCTTAAGCTAAATGAACCGTTTTCTTGTTTTCAGACACGCGTTGATTAGTTTGCGGTTTAGCTGCGGCAGATTGTTGTTGGTTCAATTTAAAAGTTCATGCCTTTCCAGGTGTACTGGGTAGGGCCTATCAGCGGGGGGCTGGTAGCTGCCCTCGTCTATGACTACCTCCTCCACCCCAAAATGGGTGACCTCACCGAGCGCCTGAAGGTTCTGTGTTACGGCTTGGAGGAGGCTCCTGCGCAAGAACCACTGCTTGAAGGCTGTAGCGCTACTCAGTGGACCAAAGGGTGAATGGATTTGAAGATCAGATGGCATCATGGGAAGAAATATCATGGCAATGCATTGAGCTTCCTCCTTGTACTACCTGAATGTGTTCAATTGCATTGCCTACACTATTGCATTTTTCCTGCTTAACCAAATAAACTGCCATTTGGTGTCAATGATAAATTTACTGCTGACTTTATTTTTTTTTCCTCCTGACTTCCTTACAAGAATTTCCACAAACCAAAGAATTTCCCCCAAATACTAAATTGTCTTGCTCATATAAATTGCCTGGTCAGGAATTGGTCTACAATCGTGAAACAATCGTTACCCATCAAGATTACTTGTTGTGGTTTCCAACCATTGAAATCACAAAAAAATTACAATTTCTTTCTAGTTTGCATTGCAGGCTCCATGCCTTTCAAGTTATTGTATTCTATCCGTTTGAAGCTTAAAATATTTTAAATTGTTCAATAAAGAATGGCAACATTAAGCAGAATGGACTTCAGAAGCGTGAGCGTGAACATCCGCTACAGCAAGTGACAATCCCCTATAGAGCCTGAATTGCTGAATTTGCTCCATCATCACCAGGCTTATTCTTTAGCTCAGCACAATCATATCAGTTGGGTCTATGGGAAGGCAAGGGATTGATGAAGCGGACCTACTAGACACTTTTATAGAACCTTACTGAAATGGTACTCTAATTATTTATGTGATCGAATATTTAAAATTCATACTAAGGGTTTAGAAAAGTGATTTATTTATTTTTTGTAAAGTCTTGTACTCTTTTTAAAGTTTCTGTATTGTCAAACATGATTGTATGTTTGTGTCCACCACCACCACGTTTGTGTACACCATTACTGTTGGAGCCCTGCTATTCAACCGGCCCTTGAGGGCCCCCCCTCCCTTTACCTGAGAATCAGGTGTGAAGACAGTCTGGCCAATCCCTAGCACTACTTGCTCAGTTTATTTTCTAGGAGAAAATAAAACCAGGGCTGGATTTGGATTTGAGGGCCAGATTTGAATATCCATGCTGTAAATATGTTCTTGTATGTTGAGCCCATTTGTTGAACCATCTATCCGGAGAGCTGTGATTCTCCAAACAAACGTTCAAAATTCTCTTCTATCATTGCTTACATTATTACTGCTTACTGTGAAAGGGGAGTTTAGTTTGCTTTGGATTTTCTCAAGACTCCCATCTTGTGAGGAATTTCGGATGTTTGTCCGATTGATAACGACCACATGGGCTTGACGAGGGTGTAGCTCTTAATGATGAGGTCACGCTGTTCTTTTTGTGGTCTGCGGATAGCCAAAACCTCACAACTTCACTATTTTCACTCCCTCTAAACTATTTTGAATATACTTTCTCTGGAGCATTCTTCCATGATTTGCTTACAGTGGACCTTAGCCAAAATGGCTAAAGTGCATAGTCATTAGTAATATATCATGGAGCTGCAATGGGTGTAAATTATAATTTCCCAGCCTCCCCCGCTCTCACAGCTAATTAGCATTTTTCCAGGCCAGGGCTTCAGCTCTGAGCTTCTGGCACCAATTGTGTAGTATGCTAATCACGGGTGAAAGTGGACATGATGTCACTCGCCCCTTCCCCCTGGGAGTTCCTTGGACCTGGTACGCTTTATGACCTGGTAGGCTTGATGGCCGTAGGAATCTGCATTGAAATTCTGTATTCTAATGCCAATATAAATTCAGTTCTAGTTCTGTGAACAGTGACAGTCATGTGCAAAATCACTCATCTTCCCTAAACTCACTGATCTGGCTGACATTTTATGCTAAATAAATGTCTTACTTGGAATTAACAGACGTTTAGTGTATTCTGTGTGGTTGCTGAAATATTCAGAATGGTAAAATGTGGGAATTTCTGGATGCATTTTTTCTCTTTACTATCAAGTTTGTACAGCATAGCTAGCAGGAATACAGCCTTTCTTTGTTGAAATTTTGCTGTCAGTTCTGAAAACTACTCCAAATAGTTTAATTTACATCAAATAGCTCAGATTGGAGCATCTACCTGTATATTGAAAGTCATTAATTACGCAGCAATTTAATTTAATTAAGGGCGGCAGTGTAGTATAATGGTTAAGGAACTGGGTTTGTAACCAAAAGGTCGCAGGTTCGAGTCCCACGTAGGACACTGCCGTTGTACCCTTGAGCAAGGTACTTCACCTGAATTGCTTCAGTATATATACAGCTGTAAATGGATACTATGTATAAATGCAAAAATGCTGTGTAAGTCGCTCTGGATAAGAGCGTCTGCTAAATGCCTATAATGTAATGTAATGTAATGTAATTTGACTCCCATATTTCAAAGAAAATATGCTGAAAATGAGAAGGGAAATCATTTCCTTATCTGCTCTGCTGTCACCTGTTTATTTGGAACCAGCCAGAAATGCAACAAAACTGTCCTGTCACTGAACTATGGATGAGATCATAGAAATGTTGGAATTTTTCTGTACTTTTGAACATGTATGGGTATGAAGGTCAATGGCCGGTGTTTCCAGAGGCAGATGTGCCCGGGTTGAAAATGTTACATCAGAAGTTGCAATATAATTCATCCAAAACTGAACACTATGGTAGCAGAGTGGTGTCTTGGTATTAGGTTTGTATTTTTACACTTTTACAATTCTCATTTCAATTACAATTTTTTTTCAACAATTACTTTTTTTTGTTTCAGTCCTCTAGGTGGTTTTCAAACTCATATTTTTCTAATTCAAACCTGTAAATTTTTCTTAATTACAGTTAAGGAAACCCTATCTATGCCAAAGTTCCAGATTCACATTGTACTATATTGCATTGCATAAAGAGAGGTAAAAAATATATATATATATATATTCTATTTCAATTTTGGCAGGAATGAAAATCAGCATACACAGGGGGGGCCCCAAGGGCTGAGTTTGAGAGCCACTGCTCTAATCAATGTTATGGCCCTTTTGAAACAATTCAGCTGTGGCAGGGACGGGATTAACCATATTTGCATAATTATAATTTCTGTGTAAAGTACAAAGGCCTGACCATTTCTCATGCGTTCTTCCAGTGTCCCTGTAGTAAAGTTAAATGTGTTCTCCTAGATAATGCCGTAAATGCCGCTGAGTCACTATCAGGGCGGGTTAACCCATTGATTAAACTGGGGGATGGAATTGTTTATGCTTTTTTTTTTAAATCAGCATGTTTACTAATTGACAAAAGCACTATTCTTCAGTGATGAGCACTGTATTGTTCTACAAACTATTGTGAGTTAGTCATCGAGTGAAGAGAGACGTCTATTTTGCCTGTTTGAGTGTTGCTACTGAGAATTAATGTTCATTATGAAATTTAACACTGTGTATTTGCTAGCAGAAGACTTGTGGAGAAGCCTTGCCTGCATGTTGAGCACAGAGAGAAGCTGCATTACAAGTGGCGGTGTGTCGCGTTCCGTTTTTGTGTTTTGTTGAGTTTAACAGAGAAAACTGTTAAAAATATTAATGTTAATGTGTCTCACCCTTTAGGTTAAGTGAAACATTAAATTTGCCCTTTATCTCCATGTTTCTTTCATTGTTTCATACAATTTAGAAACGTATGTATCAAGCAACACTGTTTGCACATGCATGAATTTACGTCTATTCCTGTGTTAGCTTTGTTGTCACTGGGAGGTGACAACCGACTTTGAGAATTCCACGGTATGCATGGGAAAATACCGGTTGAATAATCAAACACTAACAACCCACTTTGTATTGTTATTTATGAACATACGTTACTTATTGAATGCCAAATTTATGTGCTTTAAGTGTTCTTATGCCCTACTGTTGATACATTTCAGTAAATTCTAGTTTCTCCCCCTAAATCAGATAACCGCAACACAGAGTCGTTTGTTATGTGCAATACGCAGAGGATTGAGACGCATGAAAAGCTCCAGAGACGTGAGGCCTTATTTCAGGCATTGGGTCATTTGTGCAGACTACACGGTTCCCCTCGCATGCCAGAGCTCCTGCACACGCCCTGCGCTAATCCTTTACAGTTTCTCTCAATTGTTGAGACACATTTCTCAAAATTATAAACACAAAACCCACACGGTCAACTCTTCATATACACTACCGTTCAAAAGTTTGGGGTCACTTAGAAATGTCCTTGTTTTTGAAAGAAATTTATACTTTTATTCATCCAGGTAGCATTAAATATAAAGTAAATTAAAAATACAGTCCAGACATTAATAATGTTAGAAACTACTATTTCTATTGAATCATATTTCTACTTTAGCAGTTGTAGCCCTTTTTTCACATAGTCCCCCCCCCCCCCCACATTTTAGGGCACCAAAAGTAATTAACATAAATGTAAATAAATAAATAAAGTCATCATATTTAATATTTGGTTTCATATCCTTTGCATGCCATGACTTCCTGATGTCTGTGACCCAACAACATAAAACAATCTTATTTTCAGTTATTCAACAACATGGCGATGGTTTTTGGATGTTATTGGAAGGAAGGACGTGGAAACGTTATGCTGAGGTTGAGGACATGCATTCTTTATTCTGCTGGTCCTGTCGTTTCCCGCCTTTTCACACACACCACATGCCTGTGTTTGGGCTCCTTTTTTTGTTTTGGTAAACCCCAAGGCCACAGCATTGTATTTTGGCCATATATCAATCCTGTTTGCTAGTCAACGCAACAATAAGAGTTTGTAACTTCTGTTGTTTGTGTTCTTGGACTGCCTGTTTGGTACAAAAAATAGTCTTGTTCGATGACATCATTTTCACCCTTGTTTTAAAGACGGTGTGGGCAACATGGCCACACAGCTGGCCACACATCAAACAAGATGTGAGAAAACTCCTTCATTTAAGAAACCTAGCCGTGGCGAAACTGTTTTTCAACACAACTGGATGCAGAACAATTGGCCCTTGCTTTTATTACCAGTTGCTTAGATTCCTGCAATGCTGTTTTGGTCCACCAAAACAATCTATTGAAAGACTATTTAACACCTGTTTCTATTAGAATCGATTTGATGGTCCTTTAACTGGTGTAAAGCCGCTCTAAATGGTATTGCACCTTCTTGTATCTCTGACTGCCTATCATTGTGTGTCCCATCACATGCTCTTAGATGCTCCTCCGCAGGCATTTTAAATATGCCGACGGTTTTTACACACGAGGAGAGGAGAAAACAGTTTTGAAAACAATTATGGAACACACTACCTGAATCTCTCAGAGAGGCAGAATCGGTGCCCATTTTTAAGAGGAAACTTACCTTTTTAACCTGGACTACAGAACTCATTTCATCCTATTTTACATATTTATTTTATTCTAGTTTTATTCACTCATTTACTTCTCGTCTCATGCTTATTTGTTTGCCTCTGCTCTGTTTTGATTTTTTCATTCTTACTGACTGTATTTATTGTGTATTCATGTGTCCTGTTTTGTGTGTTTTTATTTTTGTCTTTAAATGTGAAGCACTTTGCATTGCATTTTCTGGAACAAAGGTGGAAGAAATATAATTCTATTATTCTGTAATGTCTATGTAAAATGCATGGGATTCAGAGCAGAACCTCTGCTGGTATATCTGTTTTATTGAAGGAAATCTATGGTAATCAGTTAATTTAGTTTACCTTTTTGATTTATGCACAGTGACTACATTTTCATCCGTCCGTTATCTAGCCTGCAAAGGCAGAAATACCTCCTGGACAGGTCACCAATCCATCACAGGGCACGCACCATTCACTCACACACTCCTACAGGCAGTTTAGAGTCTGCAATTAGCAGCCGGAGAAAACCCACGCAGACACCGGGAGATCAAACTCCACACGGAAAGGCCCCTGGCTTGGATTCGAACCCAGGACCTTTTTTCTGTGAGACGACAACGCTATCCACTGCACCACCGTGCTGCCAGATCCCATTGTGAGCTGAAGAATACAATATGAGCTTTCCTGACTGCTATTTCTGTGACAGGTTGTTGTTGTTTTTTGGAGTGGCAGGCTGAGGAGGATATGCTGAAACATTCATTTAACAGAAAATAACATAATTGGGACAGACAGAGCTTGAAAGACAGCTTTATATGTTCAGTCTACATTGGTTCTTTCACTATCAAGTGAATGCAAGTACACTTTCTTTACAAACTCAGTTCGTAAAGTTATTTTAGTGATTGTTGTTGATTAAGTCCGAGCCATTGTGTGTGTGTGCGTGTGTGCGTGTGTGCGTGTGTGCGTGTGGGAGATAGATTCCACATCCTGTGGTCCTGTAATGCAGGGACCAGGGTCACCTCCCCTGAAGCTGCTTTGTGTCAGGTTCTAACAAGGGGGCAGCGCCCCCCGTGGACAGGAAGGGGGTGACACTCCACCCATAGGTGGTTTTGTTTTACACACCGGAGACCTGATAACACAGGATTTCACTTGTGTGACTGTTAAAAGGCTAAAATAGTAGAGCAAGGGTACCTTTGTGACATGTTTAATTGTGGCAGTGTTATTTGGTTTACGGAAATTTCACCTGACATTTTCACCTAATCAAAATGGCCACAGAAAGAGAGTAAAACACCTTCTTCAAATAAATGAGACATTTTGACACACATTTCAAATAACTGACCATGGGATCATTACAATAGTATATAACTTTAGGTGAGTCACATATTATCTGTATACATTCTTAAACATAATGGCTTAATGTACTGATACCTGAACAACACATATCAGTCCAGTACAAATTTTAACTTGAAGTGACATAAGTACAATATAAATCAACAGAGAGTATTCAAATTCCATAAAATTAAAAAACTAAAAATATTATTTTAATAATGCTGATATTATACAACACAATATGATGGGCTGGTTTCCCTGACTTGGATTAATCCTTGTTCTAAACTACTTTCAATGCAGAGCTTCATTTAATTTTTCCTTTAGTCTAGGACTAGGCTTAATAATTATTTTTTTATTATTAAAAATAAATGTAAAAAAATTTTTGTCTATGTGTTTGGGGCAAGCACAATTAAACACTGATTCAATGCCAAATTACAATGGACACACAGCAATAGAGCAATACAATTTTAATATAGATTACTTTGGGTCATGGTTGCGAGGTTATGTTTCAGTCATGCTATAGTCTTATACCCTTAATAGTGAACCCATTTTTGCCTATGATGTTCTGTACAGTTTGTTGAGCACAGATGTTCAACAGTTTTCTCTGCTATATCACTTGCACTATAGTGAGAGGCAGATCAAAGGAGGAAAGTTGATTCATAACGCAACACTGTATAAACTCATTGATAATGATTACACAATCCCCTCATCCAAGAGTAATGATTCCACTTCAGTGCCATTATTAATCAAACCTCTGCCATATAAGCTGAATCTGATATTCTCTAGGCCAAAAAGGAAACTGCCAAACACTTTAGCCATGCTGGACTTCACAATATCAGACAGATGAAATTAAGCACCACTGCCCCACCTAAGTAGGATGCGTCAAATATTACAGTATAACCATAGCTTTGCACAAATGCTTTAAAAGGTACAAACGCTTGTCACTCGGGTGGTTCCCTATAGGTACATAAAATTCTACCCCTAGCCAGCAAAACATAATTAATTTGTACTTTTTTTGCTTGAAAAGCAAATACTTATTAGTACCCATATAGAATATTATTGTACTTTCAGGGTAAATTTGGGAAATGTGTTCCTTAAAGAAAAAAAATGCACCTCCACTGTACCTTTATGTCTGAGAGTGTATAACACCAGAAACTTGTCTGTCACTGGATCATCCTACAGTATGGAGATACAGAAGCAGTCAGTTGATCATCTGGTCACTATGGAGAATCTGTGCATGATGCATCATATTGCACAATCAAGATCTTTTCCACTGGGATGTGGATCCAGTGAAGGCAGCACAGCACTGAACACAGACAGCCAAAAGGACGGCACCAATGGCAAGCAAGACTCCATAATGTCCATAACAACAGGCCTTGTCTGAACCCAGGAGAAAAGGGCCTCTCGAACCCTTTCTAAACAATCGAATATTCTTATCATCGCACGCCTCCCAAGACAGAGTTTGTACACCTTCTAGAACCGAATAGTATACTGAAGCACTTCCGAAAGTGTTCAAAAAAGGGACGGCTTGATGTTAAAACATGTCCCCCATGAATTCTGCAGATGCGTCCTCAATAAATATAAACCTTGAGGGACTCTTGGAGGAAAATGGAAGTAAAGGATCATTTATTTTCAAAAGTATTCTCAGGAGGTTTTTACCTCACTTAAATGCAGGAAGGAATGCAGGATGTTCACGAACCACAGGGCCTGATTTGTGTCTGTTTTCGGCACTCAATGGGGTGAAATCTCAGAGAATGTGTGATCACACTTAAAACCTCAGTCAAGGCAGTAAAATATAAAAAAAATAATTTTAAATGTAATTAAATGAAAAACCCAATGAATGCTATGGAACTTTAATCTTCAAATGAAGGTAATTAGTTTTACTAACTAGTTTTGCATAACAGGATATCTTTGATTAAATTAACCTCAATTATTACATTACAAGTCTTGCTGTATGAATGGTTCACGTTAGTGTCTCCGTATGTAATAATGTTACAGTACATTTAGGGTCTGATTTACTATGACCTTTAGCATGTGCAAAACCATTTGGCACACGCAAAACCAATACCATGACCAATGATTGGTGCAAAACAAATAGCATGACCAATCATTTATGTTATCATTTACAGTAAATCAGTTCCTTAAATGGCAGCTTTGTTAAGGTTTCAAGTGTAATGAGAAGCTAAAATTGCACTTCATATTGGCATTATTTTCAAAAATGAATGCTGTAGAGCTGGGGTCCCCACTTCCTGGAGCGCCACCGAATCAGTGTTTTGACGTTACACAACACTTAACTGTTCAACTAAAGAAGTCGATTACAATAAGCTCCCATTGAGTATGAAGGTTGCTGATTTTGAGGTGAGAACTAAACCCAACAGACCTCATGGCTCTTCCTGACCGCTGTTGCGGAACCCTACCACAGGATTACTGAGTGAGGCCTACTATAGAAGTACTCCAATTTAGTGCAGTGATTCGCTTCATGGCCCTCAAGGAATCTGCGATCAATTATGTCAGTGTGAACTGCATCCAGGGAGTCCTGCTGACTGATACATAATTTGTCATAGCATTATCCCAGGAGGCAGAGCTTCACTCGGTAGGATATTCCCCCTTCATTGCTCCACAGTGACTCAAGAGCGGTCTGGCAAGGTCCCTGCCGTCTGACTGCATCGTTTTTGCGAGGTCCTCTGGCGTAGCAACCCTCGGCAGATCAGCTGGCACATTTCAAAATGATAAGAAGCGACGGCTGACCTCCCGCGTTGCGGGGGGGGGGGGCAGTTTGTGAATCATACCTTGATTGTGAAAGTGTGGTGGGAATTGGACAACTCCCGGAAAGGAAACGCATTTATAAACAAAGCCTTCCTTTTCCTAAATCTACTGAACGCTCAGTCGCCTTCCTGACAAAATGACTTCACCACCCCCATTTTTTTTTCACATGGCCCAGCCCGGCGAACGCACATTTCTCAGCTGCTACTCACCTCCCGCGTCAGTTGCGGTCAGGGCAGTCAGGGCGGTTCTCTTCTGAGAAGACCATAATTTGACCCAGGCCCAGGAATCATTGGCATTTCATTTTCCCATTTGTTACCGAGCAGGAGAATAAATACTACTTAGTGAGTCAGGAGCTCCATCTGCTATTAGCAGCGACCAGAACACTAAATAATGCCCCCCACAGACTGACACACACATTTCTCCATACACCTGTCATCACATGCATGAATAAAATGCATTTTCTTTCCTTGCTAATTAATTCACAGTACTGCCTGATATTAATACGCTATCACTTTTTCTCATAATTAATAAAAGCCACAGGAGGTATGTAACACAGCTGTAGTCTGAGCATATAAGATAAAGATACATATACAGGGTTCTCAGTCTTCCAGTGAGAGCAGGCAAAAAAGACAATGGATTAACATTTTCTCATTTTTTGACTTTTTAAGTGGTACTGTTCAGTTAAAAATCACACACAGACACACACACACACACACACACACACACACACACACAAAACACACACAAAATATAAATATATTACAATGAGATTTGGTGGTTTTATGGCCTCAGATACTGGGTGTGTAAATTACCTGCACATGTTAGCTGGTTTTGGAGCCATGGGTGTACAAGTGAACCCAAAAAATAGATCTAAATTTTGCCTAAAGTTGCCATTTTCCTTGTAGCAATGCACTCCAAAATTGTAAAGATGAAACGATGGTAAGGTTTAAAAAATTTTGTCAAGTGCTTTTACTGGATGAAGACCAACACCTAGTGGTTAATGCAAGTATGGAATGCAAGTAGTTAATGCAATCTTGGAAGTAATGTCATGCAAGTAGCCTAATCATCAACCATACTGCAGCTAATATTGTTACAGCACACTGTGTGAGAGGTGCCTTTAAATTCCAAACATCTGAGTCAACTATCTGCATTACCTGATTGTTATGTTATCAATTCATGAATTTCAGTTATTATTATTATTATTATCAATCAATTAATCTCTCAAAGTTTATTGGTCACATACACAATTATACATGTACAACACACAATGAAATGCTTGGTAGCAGGCTCCTGTCCTAATATAAACATAATAATAAAAAACTCTAAAAATCTAAAAACATGTTAAAAAAAAGACAACTTTATAAAAGAATATGGTACGCAAGGAATATCTATTGGAATGAAACTCGCTAAGAATAATATAATAATTTGAGTTAGAAAGCAACATATTAGCAATGAGGATGGACCAGTTATTTTCTACTTTGTTTATTTGTTGATCTATTGCCATTGGGTGTCGCTGTTGTTTTACTTGTATCATGCGTTCCTATGGACGCTCTTTATAGATAACTTCTTTGTCTCCGTTTCCGGCGTCTCTCCTTCTTGGCGGCGGAAGAACGCGTTTGTAGTGAATTTGTGAATGAAGATGTCTCCGTCCATATTCAATTTCAATGATGCCAAAGACAAATTTACTGTAAGCAATTTACTTTTTCACCCATGAAATGTATATTATAACGAGACTGCTTTTCCTATGTAGTTAAAGGTAACGTTAGCTGGCTAGCCAACTTAACAGTTACTAGACGGCTAGACTTGCCTGGTAATTAGCGAACTGTGAATACTGTTTTGGTAGTTGCTAAGTTAGTCAGCTAACGTTACGTGAAATAAATAAAATATAATCTTTTAGTTACCTTTGTTTCACTTGTTATGTAGGTTGGAATACGAACATTACAATCGACCAAATGTAGCAAACTTGTGTAGACTAATACGCCCATCTAGCTATATGCTACTAGCGAGTGAGTGCGTGAGATTTATATTTCATTACATTACATTACAGGGTAAGCTTCATTAGGGTAAGCTGTTGTAACGTTAGTAACTAACGATACAGTATGATGATTAAGTCTTGAATGTGTGTTCAGGCGTCTTCGTCACGGTCAGTAACATTTTGTTTTTATTCCAAAAAAAGGCTGCAACAAGAAGCGCACTAGACAGCAAAGCAAGCAAGTCCCTTATAACTGTATTCAACCAGCTCCCTGGCAAGTAAGTGAAGTTGCTCATGACTACAGTAACTATTAGTACAAGTACTAAGTACTATTAGTACACGTATTAGTAGGCTATTTGCTTATAGCTAACGTATGGGAGATATTTCGGAAGTTGCATTCTCATTCAGCTGACAGACATGTCTCTTATACGTTAGTCATAGGCTGTTCATGCAGTATGCGTTTACATGGCTCGCGTGTGCTTCGCAGTGAGACTGAAAAGAAAACGACGCTTGACCAAGCCCTGCGAGGAGTCCTGGAGGAGGAAATTGTGAGTTCACGTTAAAAATCACAACGCTAACGGGTGACCGCAAATCGCCGTCCCCACTGCGTATGTGGTTTTGGGCCGTAATCATTACAGTCAGGGGGTCGTGTAGACAAGGTTAACACGAGGGTGCTTGTATGGGGAGAGATCAGCTGTACACAATTATACAAAGCAGTGCAGTTCTCGTTTCATAGAGGATAGTTATAACAAAAAATAATTCTTCCTGCTGTTTCAGTTGCTAATTTTCTGCATTGTTTTTACAAGGGGAGCACTGGGGTGATGCACCCTTCTTATCTTGCTCCGAAAAACCCTTCACAATGCTAAGTCAATTCCCCACCTCCTGTGCAGTGTTATCTTGGAGCCCGTCGGAAATCAGACGAGTCTTAATTCTTTGTTCTTCAGGTGAAACAAAAAGCCAGTTGCGACGATTTCCTGGCTCTCATTTACCTGAGTATCGATGGAGTCACTGAAGGTGGGTCTTTTGTACCAGGCCAGCTAATTAACGCGAGTTGCAACGGCAGGACTCTATTGGGTAATCTTTATGCGTTCGCTCCCTTGTAGGCATCTGCTCTGCCACTACTCCTTTCCTACTACTGGGAGACGTGCTGGACTGTCTGCCGCTGGACCAGTGTGACAAGATATTCACCTTTGTGGAGGAGAACGTGTCCACTTGGAAATCTGTGAGCACACATGGCCTGTATCTTGTTTCCTGATTGTAATCCGTACATGGTTGATAGGCACCGTAAACGTGACGTGGTTTTTTTGTGCGGTCATATGTGAAGGTCCATGTTTGCGGTTAGTTTAGAGCCTCGGTTTTACGAGTGATTATTGGTACACAAACGATCTTATTTTTTACCTGTTTATTTTTCAGAACTCATTTTATTCCGCGGGGAAGAATTACTTGTTAAGGATGTGTAATGGTAAGTACTGTAAATTTGGCCTTTTCGTTGTTACCCAATTCTTTGCCTTGCTTTCACAGAATTAAAATGTGTTTTACACAGCTGCTTATAGCAGTTACTCCTTTTATGTTGCACTACGAGGTGGTTTCATTTAATATTATATGCGTTATTCACATTATGCGCAACATTAAAAAATCATACTTTTTGTACGGTACTTTTTTATCAATTTAATTGTATACTGTGATGGCTGAAGAAAGACTATTGAAAATAAAACGTGATGTTGGTTGTGGGGTGTATGTATAACCCATGACTACCTATCTCTGACTCTGCAGATCTCTTGAGGAGGCTCTCAAAGTCCCAGAACACTGTTTTCTGTGGGCGGATCCAGCTGTTTCTGGCTCGCCTCTTCCCCCTGTCAGAGAAATCAGGTGAGACGGCCGAAAATGCAGACTGAAGCTCGGCCCAATCAGGCTCTCTTGTCTTCCTCAACTACCCATCAACTGCTGTCAATTCATCTGCTCAAAATGTATTTATTTGTATCTTTAGAATGTGGAATCGCTATAGCACTGCCAGTGTTCTCCCCTCTATTAAAAACTGCCTTAAGATACTTTTAATACCACAGAACCTCTTTAACATGTTCTCTTTAATAAACCTAAGGACAGTTTTGCAACCAAGCGATTGGTATTGCATGTGGAAATTTGGAATACAGATTACATGCAACAGTGTTTTTTTTTTTTTGGTTTTTTTGAGGAGCTCAGAAGGACATATCAATGGCCTCTAGTTTTACTCATTTGAGTAAAGTGGGATTCTAAGCTATTGATCTTCCTGTGTTACTAGGGTTGAACCTCCAGAGCCAGTTTAACCTGGACAACATCACTGTTTTCAACAAAAATGAGCAGGAGAGCACTCTCGGCCAGAAGGTGAGAAATTAGAAATGAATACGTACCAATGAACACTGGGCTTGACATTGTGTGTGTGTGTGTGCATAACATCATTCTTTTTGGGATTTTTGAAGTATTCATTGGGAAGGGGTGACAATGGACATTGGCCGTTAACAATGCTAGTGGATCATTAAACTTGCAATACAATGAGAGCCTTTCTCTCATGCCAGCCTTTATATACAGTGCTAAATGGGCCTCGTTTATATTTCTGGACTAAGGCAGGGTAAGGGTTGCTTCTCCAGATGCATGGTATTTTACCTCTGCGTTTGGCCCATAGCACACCGAAGAGAAGGAGGAAGGCATGGAGGAGGGCGAAATGGGAGACGAAGACGAGCCGGCGCCGTGGTGAGGGAGACGAGCTCTCGTTTGCACATCACCTGGCGCACCTTCTCCAACTAATGGCAGAGAGCCGCTGCTGACGGCAGAGTTTCTCTTTCAGGCCTGACATGTTTTGCATGTCACCTGAGAGTGTTCCATTCCAGCTCTTTACAATTTAAATGTGCTTTTTTTTTAAATTTGGCTCCCGTTTCCAGGTTTCATAGCTTTCTTTGGGCTCGGGATGCGCTACAGAATGAGTTCCCTTACGACAGACCACAGTCCGTTTTTCTGCTGTGCAATAAGTGATTGTGTCTTTGTGGACAGCTCCATCCCCATCGACTACAACCTGTACAGAAAGTTCTGGACCCTGCAGGATTACTTCAGGAACCCTGTGCAGTGCTATGACAAATTCTCCTGGATGACCTTTCTCAAGGTAATGCCTAAGCAACCCGATTTGCCAATGCCTTTCTTCCCAAAACTCAAATTTTCGAGCTTTACTCAAGTGTGCAAACAGGAACGAGAACTGATTATTAACCACGGTCATTGAATTGGGCATCAGAAATACTGTAGGTAGCCTGGGGATCAGTAACGTTTACTGGATAATAAAAGTTTAGTAGAGAAAAGCCGGGTTACGTTTCACGCAGTGTTAAATTTGCATGCAACACTTCAGTCGAAAAGGCCGTTTCATGGGATTTTGTCTGTTTGCGCGCGTTTCAGTACTCCGATGAGACGTTGGCGGTGTTCAAGAGCTACAAGCTCGACGACACGCAGGCCTCCAAGAGGAAGCTGGAGGAGCTGAGGACAGCCGGCGGCGATCACGTCTACTTCGCCAAGTTCCTCACCAGCGAGAAGGTAGCAAACGCCACCTGTCCTTTTTAGCCATGTGTTAACCAGGGGTTGTCTTTACCGCAGGCACAGACGATCCGTCTCTGTCTCTAAACCAAAACGCGCAGCTCTGTATTCTCATAATTAAAGAGTTTGAACTCTTTCATATAAATATTCATTAAGCGGCACCAACAACGAGAACATCCATCCATAGTTACCATAACCAATGGGCTGCGCTGGAACCTTGTGTTACCGACCTCCTAGAGTCTCCTAAAATAAGGATAGATGACGGAGGGCAAACTACCTGGCTTTTATATCGAACAGGGGTATCCGATCTTAGCCAAAAAGGGCCAATGTGGGTGCCGGTTTCGGTTTTAGCCCAGCAGTAAAGACACCTGATTCTACTAATCAAGGTCTTGATTGAAGACGATGATTAGTGACTTGATTGAATCAGTCAGGTGTGGTTCAAGTCAGGTAGTGCTAGCTAGGCTAAGCCAGAAACCTGCACCCACATGGGCCCTTTTCAGATAAGATTGGACACTCCTGATGTAGAACATCTATGGTTAAACTATGTTGCTCAGTATGGCTATTGTTATTTGTGAGGGTGGTGTTTAATCTATGTTGCTCAGTATGGGCTATTGTTATCTGTGAGGGTGGTGTTTAATCTATGTTGCTCAGTATGGGCTATTGTTATCTGTGAGGGTGGTGTTTAATCTATGTTGCTCAGTATTGCTCAGTATGGGCTATTGTTATCTGTGAGGGTGGTGTTTAATCTATGTTGCTCAGTATGGGCTATTGTTATCTGTGAGGGTGGTGTTTAATCTATGTTGCTCAGTATGGGCTATTGTTGTCTGTGAGGGTGGTGTTTAATCTATGTTGCTCAGTATGGGCTATTGTTATCTGTGAGGGTGGTGTTTAATCTATGTTGCTCAGTATGGGCTATTGTTATCTGTGAGGGTGGTGTTTAATCTATGTTGCTCAGTATGGGCTATTGTTATCTGTGAGGGTGGTGTTTAATCTATGTTGCTCAGTATGGGCTATTGTTATCTGTGAGGGTGGTGTTTAATCTATGTTGCTCAGTATGGGCTATTATCTGTGAGGGTGATGTTTAATCTATGTTGCTCAGTATGGGCTATTGTTATCTGTGAGGGTGGTGTTTAATCTATGTTGCTCAGTATGGGCTATTGTTATCTGTGAGGGTGGTGTTTAATCTATGTTGCTCAGTATGGGCTATTGTTATCTGTGAGGGTGGTGTTTAATCTATGTTGCTCAGTATGGGCTATTGTTATCTGTGAGGGTGGTGTTTAATCTATGTTGCTCAGTATGGGCTATTGTTATCTGTGAGGGTGGTGTTTAATCTATGTTGCTCAGTATGGGCTATTGTTATCTGTGAGGGTGGTGTTTAATCTATGTTGCTCAGTATGGGCTATTATCTGTGAGGGTGATGTTTAATCTATGTTGCTCAGTATGGGCTATTGTTATCTGTGAGGGTGGTGTTTAATCTATGTTGCTCAGTATGGGCTATTGTTATCTGTGAGGGTGGTGTTTAATCTATGTTGCTCAGTATGGGCTATTGTTATTTGTGAGGGTGGTGTTTAATCTATGTTGCTCAGTATGGGCTATTGTTATTTGTGAGGGTGGTGCGCAGCGGTAATGTGCTTTGAGTCTGTCCCCACTCCGTGGTACACTTCATACCTTCGTCTGTTTGCGTAACTCTAGCAAATCATAGCCATACTGTGGGCTTGGGAGTTTTTTTCCTTCAAGAGTAGTTGAGCATGTGTGTGCATTGATCAATGATTTAGTGTAGAGGGTGAGGGCTGACTATCGGGACATGGGTTGTAAATTGTATGGCCGGAGGGAAAAGGTCAGAATGGACAGACCTCTGCCCTCTCTGACCGGACATCTAGGCACCATAAGCTATCAGGCATGACAAATAACGTGTGCTGTTGATGAACAAAAGCATATGTCATTCTAGAACAGAGATATGCCCTCAGAGATATTGTGAATGTGCATCAAGTCAAGGCCTCCTAGGGTATATAAGCCTGAGCAGGCGACCGGTGTGATGAAGGTTGCTGTACTGCAAACTTGTGCTTTGCGTCAGTAATCTTCCCGCTGCCCAGTGCGATTACAATACAAAACTTCTACTTTCTTTAGTCAAGTGGTTGTCTTGGTGAGCTCCTGCATTGTCCTGACTTGGGATTACACAAAAAGAAGTCAGTCACCTGCTAAGAATGCCCTCCCAAGTCCTCCTCTCTTCTCTCTGCAGTTGATGGACCTACAGCTTAGCGACAGCAACTTCAGGCGCCACATCCTTCTGCAGTATTTAATCCTCTTTCAGTATTTGAAGGGGCAGGTCAAGTTCAAAAGGTAAGCCAGAGCAACGTATGGGTAATTGAGTATGAGTCCATTAAGGCAGCATGAGGTTCTGTAAAGCAATGCATTATTATACTACTAGCGGTAGCTACACTCAGAAGTACTTATACCCCAGTGCACTGACATTGGGGGTGGACCCCAAAATTACATGGGCAAATTCACCTCGGCTATGCCTAGAAAAGCAACGCCTTAAATTCTGAAGGTTAAAGACATAACCTAAGTGTGCAAGTTGTATGTACTTGAGCTCGAACATAAACAAAAAATTATCTCTTCAGTGAATAGATTAAACAGTGTTTTATTAGTAAGTTGGAACACACCATTCACTTTGATTTTATCCTGTTTGATATGGAACTTCCTGTCTTGCTCTGCAGCTCCAGTTGCCTTCTGAATGATGACCAATGCTTGTGGATGGAGGACACCACCAAACTGGTCTACCAGGTCAGCTCCTCTTACTCCCTTTCACTTTACATATAATTCCACCTGCGGCACTAAAGGCAAATGGGGCCATTATTTGCGTAACCAACTTTGAAGGATACTGTGCGACACTGAAATCCTTCCCCTCTACTCCAGCTGCTCAGAGAGATTCCACCGGACGGGGATAAGTTTGCCACCATGGTAGAGGTAAGCTGCTTATGCATTGACCTATTCCTATAACTTAAAAGGGAGCCCAGCATTACCCAATGCTGCTTTTTATTTGCTAGAATATTCATAAAAAGTACAGAATACAGTCAGTTTTCAGATGCCTCGTTCTCGCAGTAAGGCCTATGTAACAGGCTTTTTGTAGTACCTTTGTATTGTTGAGCTTCTGTATCTGCTAGCAGTTCTCTGAGCTTCTGTATCTGGCCTAAACGATGCTAGCAGTGCTCTGAGCTTCTGTATCTGGCCTAAACGATGCTAGCAGTGCTCTGAGCTTCTGTATCTGGCCTAAACAATGCTAGCAGTGCTCTGAGCTTCTGTATGTGGCCTAAACGATGCTAGCAGTGCTCTGAGCTTCTGTATCTGGCCTAAACGATGCTAGCAGGGCTCTGAGCTTCTGTATCTGGCCTAAACGATGCTAGCAGGGCTCTGAGCTTCTGTATCTGGCCTAAACAATGCTAGCAGTGCTCTGAGCTTCTGTATGTGGCCTAAACGATGCTAGCAGTGCTCTGAGCTTCTGTATCTGGCCTAAACGATGCTAGCAGTGCTCTGAGCTTCTGTATCTGGCCTAAACGATGCTAGCAGGGCTCTGAGCTTCTGTATCTGGCCTAAACAATGCTAGCAGTGCTCTGAGCTTCTGTATGTGGCCTAAACGATGCTAGCAGTGCTCTGAGCTTCTGTATCTGGCCTAAACGATGCTAGCAGTGCTCTGAGCTTCTGTATCTGGCCTAAACGATGCTAGCAGTGCTCTGAGCTTCTGTATCTGGCCTAAACAATGCTAGCAGTGCTCTGAGCTTCTGTATCTGGCCTAAACAATGCTAGCAGTTCTCTGAGCTTCTGTATCTGGCCTAAACGATGCTAGCAGTGCTCTGAGCTTCTGTATCTGGCCTAAACGATGCTAGCAGTGCTCTGAGCCTCTGTATCTGGCCTAAACGATGCTAGCAGGGCTCTGAGCTTCTGTATATGGCCTAAACAATGCTAGCAGTGCTCTGAGCTTCTGTATCTGGCCTAAACAATGCTAGCAGTTCTCTCAGCTTCTGTATCTGGGCTAAACAATGCTAGCAGTTCTCTCAGCTTCTGTATCTGGCCTAAACGATGCTAGCAGTGCTCTGAGCATCTGTATCTGGCCTAAACGATGCTAGCAGGGCTCTGAGCTTTTGTATCTGGCCTAAACGATGCTAGCAGTGCTATGAGCTTCAGTATCTGGCCTAAACGATGCTAGCAGTGCTCTGGGGGATAAACATTAGAATTCTGAATTAATGTGTGGCCCTTACAAAGCTGATTGGTTTGCGTTTGATATAAAAAGAAAGATGTGACCATTCCTAGTGTGTAAAGACACCTGAGAGTGCGTGAATAAACTGTGCTCTCATCTTTTGATAGCACATCCTGAATACAGAAGAGAACTGGAACTCCTGGAAAAATGAGGGATGCCCTAGCTTCGTAAAAGAAAGGTACTTCACAAAAACTGGTAACCGAATGTGAAGGGCATTAATCTTCCCATTAAATTGGTTTTAGAAGTACAGGAACGGGAATGATGGAAAAGGATGCAAGCTGGATAAATTGGGTTTACCAGGATAATTATATGCTGGAAATGTGTATATCTCAGTTAGTCTACAACCATGCTTAAAACTAGTCTGGTCACAAGCACAAGTGTCATCAAGTGAGAAAGAGGTTCCATTGGTACAGCCTGCTCACCACAGTGTTTGTGCCTCAGGCCAGCTGACGCTAAACCCGTACGCCCCACCAGGAAGAGGCAGGCCCCAGAGGACTTCCTGGGCAAGGGCCCTGACAGGAAGCTCTTCATGGGCAAGTAAGTTGACTTTTACAAGGCTTCCCGTGAGTAGTGATGGGAAAGTGAGTTCATTAAGCCCATAATGGGTAGAGTTACAGTAAGCTGTCAATCACTGATTGCTTGGGAAGAAAATCGAGCAGTTTTGCCCTTGACTGAAAAATACAGGTGGGATGTAATTGCTGCGCCAATCTTTAGTTTCATGAAACCTTACTTTCCCACCACAAATGGGCGATTTGAATCCTTTTGACATGTAGAGACCATTTCAAGACTTCCTCTGACCTGAAATGTGTCCATTTCACAGTGATGAGCTGACAAGACTTTGGAACCTCAACCACGATAACATGGAAGCCTGCAAGTCGGATAGCAGGTATAAGTGTGGATTTTAAAGGGTATATTTTCAGAACAACATGTTTGCAGAGCTTTTATTTTTTGGGCCTTCAGTCAGAAATCCTGAAGTACAATTGTATATACAATCCATAAAAATATCCAGTGATGCACATGTCCAAGAATGGATGATGAATCTACACCAGCACTGCTGCAGTAACACTGTTGTCTGCCGCAGGGAGTTCATGCCCACTCTGGAGGAGTTTTTCGAGGAGGCCATTGAGCAGGCCGACCCTGCCAACATGGTTGAAGACGAGTACAAGTATGTTCAAACTGCCCTGATGTGACGCAAGTCAAAAGACCCTACAGGGGTCGAAATTCAAATCGAAAGTGGCACTGAAAGATCAGTTGTAAAGAGAAAAATCCAATCCAGAACGTGTAGCATACTGTGATTAATTGACCCTGAGCTGTTTTTAATCTTCTAAAGCAGGAATGGGCAACTCCAGGCCTCGCGGGCTGGTGTGTATGCAGGTCTTTGCTGCCACCACAAGTTACTCATTATTTTATTATAGCACAATCATTTACATGATCTGGTATTTTAGCTACATTCCGTGATGTGAACAGCAGCTGGTAAATATGTTTGTGCCTGTATGCACGCATTGTAGCGTTTTATTTTGGTCTAATGCACTATTGAATCGGTGTTTGTGTATTTGATTGAGCCACGGTAACTCGTGGCAGCAAAAACCTGCACGCACACCCGTGAGGCCTGAAGTTGCCCATCCCTGTTCTAAAGGCTATGAAGGTTTTCAAACCCATTTGACTAAGTGTCCAGTTTCTCTAGTCATTGCCTGCACATCCTCTCATGGGGTGTATCACAGAGGTTTTATATATGAACTAGTCAGTGAGCTCCTACGGTCCTTTCATCATCTATACTGCCTTATTTGCTGTCAGCCTCTGCAAGTTATAGAGCAGGGGTGTCCAATCTTATCCGAGAAGGGCCGATGTGGGTGTAGGCTTTTTTTAGCCCATCAGTAAGATGCCTGATTCTACTTATCAAGGTCTTGATTGAAGTAGATAGATGAAGCAATAGATTCATGTTAAACCATATCTCCTCATGAATATTCAAAATAAGCCAGCAAATCACGTTCCCATTTTTTAAACCTCTTTCTGATTAGTCTGATTAGTAAGTATTATGGACATTCGGTGGTCATGCACAGTAGCCACATGTAGCTCTCCGAGGACTCCTGGAGCCCTAAAGAGGGATGAATAAAACGCCGTTTGCTGCATTCTCATCGGCGAGGAACTTTGCCAACGTTTGACACTGAGCATATGCAGACCTATGTTAAACATGTGGTTAGCGTGCAGATGATCCGTGGGTGTATTCGACAAAATGACCTCTGACCCCTCAGTTCCCCCGGCAGGGTGGTGAGGAACTCCAACTATGGTTGGAGGGCGCTCCGGCTGCTGTCCAGACGGAGCCCACACTTCTTCCAGCCGACCAATCAGCAGTTCAAGAGCCTGGCAGACTACCTGGAGAGCATGGTTATCAAACTGGCTAAAGAGCTGCCGGTCAGTGTCTCGGCCCCACTTCCTCCACGCGGGTTTTTAAAAAAAATAAATTATTTGATGCTAGCAAGTCACGTTCTGTATTGTTGCCATGTCGTTAGTTGGTTTTGACAGATCGCTGTGCTGAAAGGGAGGATGGGAGAAAAACGTTACCAACCTGTTTGTCCCGTCCCCTACATAGAAGGACCTCCCCTCCGAAGAGATCAAGACGGGAGAGGAGGACGACGATGACAACGGGGACAACCTTCTCAAAGAGAGCAACGACAGTGAGTTTTAACTACCAGGATGACCGCCAGCCTGACTCATCTTGTATACCGATTGTATGATAAGCATTGCGTAACTATTGCAATTGGTCAGGTCCCGTGGTATTGTGGCCATATTGCACCATGCCCCTTATTGTAGTGTGTATGTTGGTGGATATAAATGTGCTTTAATAGCAATAACTCTTGATCTGCTGTTCTTGATGGACTATGAGCAGAAGTTTGAAAATGTTCTGTTAGGATTTGTAATGGAACATATAGCGCATAACAATATGTAACATGCACGGCAGTTCATTCGAGTCAAACCTGTTAACCATTAAATTAGTCCACAAACTATCCCAGGACCAAAATTGCAGGAACTCATTTGACTAAAATGTCACTTGGAATCCCATCGGCTGTGTAGTGTTTTCTTCAGGGATGAGTTGTGTGTTTGAGTAGTGCATCTTGTCCCTTTTCTGCCAGTCCATTGCATTCAGTTAAAAGGGGGCCTTTTCATTTCATTATGCTTCTTGTATTGCATTTAGAAATGTTAGGTCCCTGCACTGTGTGGCCTGTAGTGTGTAAAATAGTCGATGGCAGGCGTGTGCATTGGTTGAGGGTGGAAACAATTTTTGATTGTGGAGGGGGAAAATATTCAGACTGAGGTGTAAATATGACCTTGGGGAACAACTCATGAGCCGCAACATCTTTCCCAGGCCCCGGGATCCAGAACAAGCTGGTGTCCAACCAGCAGATGGACGAGATTGCGGCCAAACTGGGCGGCCAGTGGAAGACGCTGGCGGGGCAGCTGGAGATGAAGGCGGTGGAGGTGCGCGAGATCGAGACGGACAGCGAAGACGTGGACATGCAGGCCAAGCTGCTGCTGGTGGCCTGGCAGGACCGGGAGGGGAGCCAGGCCACCGTGGAGAACCTGGTGTCTGCGCTCAACGCTGCCGGGTTCCCCAAGATCGCCGAGACCCTCAGCGAGACGTAGAACCTAACCCCTCTCCCCGCACCCCATTTTCTGTTGTTTTTATTCGCTCTGCTTGTTTAAAAAAAAAAAACACACTTTATTACCTAGTTGTTGAAATAAATGTTTTGTAACAGTATCGAGAATTAAGCCATCTTGATTTCCTACATTTGACTTAATCTACAGCTGCAGTTACAGGGGCCAATTGGATGAGAGCAGCCACTTTAGGCATACAATTTAAAATGTGTGTAAAGTATATACTGCTTTCTCAGTTATATCCCTTGTGCCCGTAGTCTCAGGACAGTATCACAGGACTGAGTTAGCCACACAATCTTAATTAAAATAAATTACTGACTGAAATCCGTGTTTCATATTCGTTCAAATGGGCAGCTGGTGCTGAAAAAAACATTTTAAATTGAGATTACCAAACAAAGAATATCCATGTGTGTGTGAATTGGAAATATGTACAATGGTTAATATAAACTGTCATAATAAAACCTGTAACCATTATATTAGGGATGGGACGCTCGACACGCGTGTCGAGTCTTCAAATAGTTTTCAAGTAGTGCTCCGAGGCTCGCTTCAAATCACGTAATGACGGAAACCAAAGCTTCGGACGTCACGGTGACATGTCATTGTGGGCGGTATCTCGAACCAATACATGCTGAACCAGCCTACCTGTTGAGATGTCAGCTATACGGATCTGGGATCAGAGGCTCTTTTCATTCACATATGAACCTCTTTTCTGGTGTACGTGGAAAGACACGGGATTTCTGTGTATCTGTGCAAAACCTATGATTCCAGATGAGCTCATTCATTTCCCGCCCACAAACTTCCAAAATATAAAAATGGTTCAAACACCCCCAAGTATGGAAGACCAAATGTGACAAAATGAAATAAATGTAATGGCTACATATATAAGCAATTAAATAATGTAAAAATTAAATCAATATCGATTTGTTATTTTATGCCTCATCTAATCGTGTATTTATTTCAAAACAAATTGGCCTGTCAAACATGAAAGGGACGGGGAGGGTCAGCTGTGATCATTGGTTGCTCAGTCCTTAGACATAAAAACCTAGAAACCGCTCAGATTTCTATGCGGTCGCCATATTAGGTGGGCAAGATCCGCATATTTTGGTAGTATATTGACTTCCCCTGATAGAATATACTATAAATCGCTTAAAATTCATAAGATTTGATTTGTTATAAACGTGAGAAACACCTGCATAACACAGGTTACCTTATTTACAAATTTCCCAGAACAGCGAGACTATTTGCAAATAGTCTATTTACTATTACAGCCTACAGGAGTATTTTTTTTGTTGTAAATTCATTTATAATTTCAGAGAAATCCTTCTGTCCTTAAAATGCTTCTCACTTGTCAACGCATCCCGATATTTCATCATTACCATGGAATCCTGCTGTGACTTAAGCTGGACCATCTAAGCTAGGTAGCCTATAGCCTAATAGAGCACCAAAAATACCTCAATGTTTAAAAACATAAGATAAACAAGTTATTGAAGTTAATAAAGTTCCCCACATGCATGAGCATAATGTTATTAACTGTTAAATCACGGTAGCAATCCACTTATGCCAGGAAGCCCTGTTAACATATGAAGAAAAAAACTCCCACAGAAGGACTACTAATATGAATAACAACAAATAAAAATATGGCTACCTATCTGCTATTTTATAAACATTTCCTTTCCACGATGCTATGAGCTGGGGGAAAACGTACGTTTTAAATATGAACCAGTAAATGGTCGAGAATTGTTTTTCAAATAATTGGAATTTATTGTTGCAATGGCCTCCTTATCAGACATGCAGGAGGAAATAGAAGGGCATTATTGGTCAATATGATGACATTAGGTTCATGAAACACACATTTTAATTTCATTTTAATAATGAGAATTGTCATCATGAGAATGTTTAATTTGTACAACACTTTTAATGAATATAGACTCAGTTCAGTTGGAGAGGGTTTTGAGAGTACATGGCAAAAACGAGATGTCACTAGAGGCAGGTGTCAAATGCTTCATGACACCGACGCTTCAACTGTGTCAATGTTTCAGAAAGCTTCGCTCTGCCTGTCACTACATTATATTGCAGTATTTACATATAGGAAAAAATAAAAACATTTCGACTTGGGGTGGAATCACCCGTTAAGAACATTAAATCGCAGTTACCCACACACTTAATTTTGGGATTTTAGTAATGATTTTTAAAAGGTTCCAAGTTACCCAGTGATGATTTCCCAGATATTATAGACAATAAGATTGGGGACACCTGCTCTCAATCTGTACATCAATTTTGACACAAAGGTCAGTACCATTTAATATGTGCAAATGACTGCAAATTGTTTGAAACCATATTATTCTGGTTACATGTCCATGTAAATACTCGACTTGAGAAACCTGCAGATGTTTCACCTGTGAATGCTTGGCAGTTTATAAGAAATAACTCAAGTTGTGGTAATATGCTCATGTTTTTACTATTGTGGAAAAGCATATGGCAGACACTGCTAATGGAAGTTGGAAATGTTTTTGAGCGGAAGATGTTTTTTTTTTTTTAATAAACACAAATACAATTACAGCACTTTTGGTGCTCATAACCCCTATAAAACATATTTGTACAGGGGACTTATTGGTTCTGCCATAAAAAAAAATTACACAAATCACAAGATCAAATTCAGTATAACCATTTATTTTTCCCATGTACGAAAAGCCAGCAATCAATAACTTACGACAAAAAATAAAACAACGTTGTGTTTTCTGGGCTTATGAAGGCGGTCAAAGAGAAGACTTTGGGCAGCAATGCCAAGATGTGAAGTGAGCCAAATGGCTCACCGTGGCAACAGTGAGCAAAGCTCACGAGTCATACGTATAGCAGAAGAAAATAACCTGTTCTACGAGGACAAGATACGCAGTGTTACAAGAGCGATGCTTTTGTATTGCAAAAAATCATCTTTTACAGAAACGATCACAGGAATTGGAATAGAACTGAATTTTTTATTTATTTTTTCCTGATCATTCAGAAAGATCCATCCTCCAAGCTGCAAATGCTTTCCTGGACTGCTGACGAGAATAACAGCTCTTTCCACATCAATCAAGTGTAAGACATTGCCGGGGCAGCTCTTCTGACACCCAAAGTGTCGACGGTTTCGAGTCTCCCTTGCAAAAAGCCCAGTGTTTCTCAGTCCTGACCCTGGCCACCCACTGTGCCAGCTAGCCTTGCCCAATTAACAGCCCAGTGTGTCTCAGTCCTGACCCTGGCCACCCACTGTGCCAGCTAGCCTTGCCCAATTAACATTACTGCCATAAATGAATATGAAGAGCAAATTTGAACAGACGTCGTTTGAAAACGTTCAGTTCACATTTTTAATTGAACACAGCATTTTATAAAAATTTTGTTGGCCAAGAAGATATAATACTTAACAGTACATCACATCCAGGGCAGTTAAATTGCGTCAAACCAGTGAAGAGTCAATTCATCCGAAAACCACAGATAAT
Source organism: Ilyophis sp. 1 JC-2022 (assembly GCA_022702515.1). Classification (NCBI taxonomy): domain Eukaryota; kingdom Metazoa; phylum Chordata; class Actinopteri; order Anguilliformes; family Synaphobranchidae; genus Ilyophis; species Ilyophis sp. 1 JC-2022. The sequence continues at coordinate 25,693,933 of CM040395.1, read as the reverse complement.
GGGTTTCCAGGACCAGGATCGATAAACATATAGCGTATTGCAATAACTCATGAATCTGCGTTACGGAATGCTCACGAGGGCATGTGACATGGCCCGTTTTCTCTAGAAAAGCCTGGCCAAGAGTGTACAAGACCACGTACAACTTCAAAATAATACTACACTACCACGTAATAAGCATGGAAATATTACAGGTCAAAAGGATTTTTAAAAAATATATTCATTTAATGTGTAAAGTAGGTAATGGAGGAGCTACACTTGTCAGCCTCGTCATTGACTAGGCTTGCCCATTTCTTTACATCGGTTCCAGTTTGGGCTTTATTGAAACCTTGTCTGACAGGCCGCTCGTTAGGTTATGATGCATATGGATGAACGAGGGTTGCATCCATGTTGCTTACCGAAACAAAAAAATAAAATATTAAGGTCAGAAGTTTAAAGACACCAATATTTATTGCACATCTATGCAGACAGTGCTCTGAAATGGCCGATTTTAAGTTTTCCCTCGGTTACTATTGCTTGCTTTCCTGTATTTCTAGTCGGCGGGGTCCGTACAGTAGGACGTACGCGATGTGCCAGTCCCCGCCGCCCGACAGCCGCAGGATATCCTCTGGCGACACCACGCTGACCTTGTCGTCGTCAAATTTCACCCATTCGTCTGGAGGAAAAGGCGTAAAAAAAGTATTTAAAAAAAATAAAACAGTTCAAGGAATGTGGCTTATCAAGGCACCATTCAGGTGCACCCTGGGTAATAGGACACCCACGACTGAAACAACATTGTACAATGATGAAGTTCACTCAAGGCTCTGCAGTCAAGAAAACTCACCATGATTCACGATGCCCGTTTGAGCAATGTTCTTGGAAATGTCGAAATGACAGATTGGGCTCAACGTTGCGCAAAAGGGCTTTAGCCACCTGCTATGACTTGCTAGGAGCTATAAAGATTAAACTTGTTGAATACAAATGGAAGACTATAAAGATAAAGCAAGCCAAACTCACTCCTAACATATAGCCCGGATTCTAAAGAGAAGACTGGGGAGGTGTCTGACTTACCCTCTTTCCTCTTGACCCAGGCTACGTAGTGACCAGAAGAGCTGGACCGCCCCTGATGCGTCAGCACGGCCTGCAGGTCGTAGTAACCACTGTTGTTGGAGCCCAGGTCTGAGGAATAACGCACAGCACTAAGACGTTGCTTTACACCAAACGTACTTGTGTAATGTTAAAGCCCTATAAAACAGGGGAACCAATAGGAACGGTAGTATATACTGCACTTAGCATCAACTGCACTTCAGCCAGTTCTGGTTACTAGTACACTATAAAGCTGTTCGAAGCGCTCTTTTTTTTCTGTTGGATGGTTTCACTTCATCCCCTTAAATGTGGCAATTAAATGCAAAAACATTTTTTAAAGGAGTATTTTATGTAGTATTAGTTTCAAAAGGCCTGTATTTATACTGTTGTTCACTGAGCCCAAGTATATGCACCATTCATTAAATCAACTTGAGAGAAAGCATAAAATGAAATAACGTAAACACTTATGAAACCGATGTGCACTGCTTCTACTGACACTGCTGTTTATTTAGATGCTATTACTGGCTTGCTGCAAGATTAGCGCCTTTATCAGTTATGAAAACCAGAAAAAAGGTCTAATTGTAAAATGTCCAGCAGAGTACCGAATTGACGCTAGGTGTATTGGGTAACTAAGTCTGGGACGGTAGCCTTGTTCAACAATTTACATGTTTAAAAAATATTCCGCTAACATTGGATATCGCGAACTGGTAGCTAGCTAGATTTATACAAGTGAACTTAGCAAAACAATGACTTCATTAGCTACCGAACTCAGTGACTAAAATTAAAAATGTTTTATTGGTAAACAAAAAAGATTCCATTGTTATACCTGGACTCACGGAGCTGACATTTTTAGTGTAGCTATGCCAGTCCGTAATCCTGCAATGGTAGCTAGAAACTTTGATGAGTGTTCACGACTGAGGTATGTAGAGAAGTGTGTCTCTCTCTGGGCAGGGCCAACAGGTGTTGTGACTTTCAAAATGTTTTCACAACATTGCGACCATTGAGAAAGTTGCCTACTCCAGCTTTAAATACAATTGTCAATATAATTCAGAACACATACAAATCATATATACAATCACAGAAAACTAGCACACTATAGTATATTGTGTGCGTGTTTCTAAAATTGCTGTATAATGTGCCCACTCACCGTCAGGAAATGAGAAGGGTTCATACGTCACTTCCTTTCGAGTTGCGACCACATTTTCCACCTGATGGCCAATTAGGACACAATCAATAGTTTCACATATGCGCACACATGAAAAACAATTTTCAACTCATATTGGTTAAGAGGTGACATGCTTACCTTTTGTTGCTGCTTTTCCAGCTTCTTGTCCTCCATCACCTTGAACTTTGACCTCAGCCCCACCATCTTCTCCTGCAGCTCAGAGGTGCACAGCTCGTAGACGTCCAGCATCAGGGGGAACTTCACATCCTGCGCAAGCCGTTACACAGCACACAAGGTCAGGACACGCTACGCGGGTGCCGTGAAAAAAAAGACCACTAGAATCCTACGCCAAGGGGCCATAGCCTCTCGTCCAACAAGACTCACTGCTAAGGATTTACCTTCAAGACTTTGGCATTGACGGACTCCTTCTCTTTGTAGAAAAAGCGCACCATCTGAACTGTCAGGTAGGAGGGCAGTCGGCTGATTTTAGACTGAGGAGAAGAGTCAGGAGAAGAGTCAAAAGAATGACAGACAGGCTTGCAGTGCGTGGGGGGTATTACGAGTTGACGTTTCAAATAGTGTAATAGCGGTATAAAGTGTTGTATATTTCTCAAACCGATTGTACCAGACAATAAATGACCACTGAATTTTGAAAGGAACACCTTGATGTGTAAAACCAATGGTAGAATTGTATATTAATTTAATATTTAGTAGCATATATTGCTAGTAAAATACATGGTAGAATGAGAGAATACATTCACATGTTTATTTTGCATTTGAGTGAGCAGGGCTTTTCACTGCTTTTCTGGCATACGATCAGGCTACGGACTTGCTACGGGAAAATAGTGACACTTAGAAACTCCGTATTGGGCATAAATTGCCACAAATCGCCTACCAATAAAGTTAAAACAGAGTTTGTGATTTCCACTAATAGTTTGGTTGCAAGAGCAACGAATGTCTCAGTTGAGCAAAATGATGGCGACGGCGCCATTATTATTACGCATCTACACAAAGGGGTTAAAGGCTAAAGGTTAATTTGAGTTGCAAATAAAATTTTAATGACTTACAGCGAGCAAAAAGACGAAGATATGGTACTCTATATAGAATTATTCTCCCAATAAAAATAACGATAAAGAGCCTCATGAAAAGCACTTCAAAAGGAAAGATTTGTACTACCGACACCACTTCCTTGTTCGTCTTCAGCATTGAAACGAGCTCGTCACTCACACGTATATTCACATGGTGCTCACTCGTCAGGTAATACATCAAAAGAAAGTTAGATAACATTTCTCCAAATAAACAATGCCTTATAAATGGTTCGTCTTATTATATTGTGGCTGGTTACGGTAGTGGTACAGTACAGAGTACCATGACCCACCGAGGTATTTAGTTGCTATGCACATAAAGCAACTGAAATTACTATCAATTAAAACCAATTCTCATTCCCACTTTATTGCAGACATATATACGGGATTCATAAAATATATAGGCAATCCCAAGCATTTTCCTAATTAAAAATTCTGATCGTTTCTGGAGACCATTTGAAATGTGCTTTCAGCTCCATAATCCCATCTGCAGATCTTCTACTGTAAGACTTCTGGACTGTAATACATTGAACAATTGTCCACCCAGTAATTAAATGACCAGTATAGCAATACTCACAGATTTAATATACAAAGCATTTCTTTCCAAAGATGGAGACAGCTTGGTGATCTCTTCCTGCAGACGCTGTTGAGATGGAGAGAGAAGGGTATTTCGGGAATGCCTTCTTTATAAATATGAACTTATAAATTACTTAATTTGTTGTTCAATTTGTAATGTTCTTTGTCACATGAGGAATGTGCAGAAAAACGTATAAACCAGCAGAGAGGACACTAAACGCTATGTAAAATCCAGTGTCAACTTTTTCCACATTTCAAAATCAAGCACATTCAGGGAATTGAAACACCCGAGTTTTAGATTGTAGGAAACTTATCCCCCAACCTGACAACCTTGCATGACTCACCAGACGCAGCCCGGTTGCCAGATATTTCACTTCCTGGTTTATGAAGCAGCTGAGCTGGAGTTGGCTTTCCTTGCCATGGGTGGGATCCTCCTCCTCAGCCTCTGAGCACTTCATACTGGGAGGAAGGGTTAAGGGGGAAGAACTTCAAAGAACACTTGACGGTATGCAGGGTTGACAGAAATATGATATTTTTTTGGTTAATCTACACACTTAAATGAATGATCCTTAACAAGAATTATACAACTCCTCCATAAACACCAAATTGTGCCTTCATGAGTATTACACAAACATTCACAAATGCTGATGTAAATAACTGAAATAGGCATGTGGTGTGCATCGATTAGGCATACAGTGTGCGTTGGCACTTGTTGCATCAGAAGTGACAGAACACACCTTATTTCTTTCCCCAGTAAATGAAAGCACATCCATCATCATCCATCAACCCGCTTATTCCTATTCAGGGTCACGGGGGGTGCTGGAGCCTATCCCAGCATGCATTGGGCGAGAGGCAGGAATACACCCTGGACAGGCCGCCAATCCATCACAGAGCACTCACACCATTCACTCACTCATTCATACCTATGGGCAATTTAGAGTCTCCAATTAGTCTAACCTGCATGTTATTGGACTGTGGGAGGAAACCGGAGTACCCGGAGGAAACCCACGCTGACACGGGGAGAACATGTAAACTCCACACAGAAAGGCCCTCGGCCGGGATTCGAACTCGGTACCTTCTTGCTGTAAGGCGACAGTGCTAACCACTGCACCACCGTGCCGCCAAAATGAAAGCACATGGCACAGAGAAGTTGACATACTCAGGAGTCAATGGGAGATCTTGACTGAAATGGAGAGGTGTCCCAATCGATATTTACTCTACATTTCTGTGATTACCTTTATTTAAGGATTCATTTTTAATTGTATTATACCATTTTCAATGTAACTGGGCCACATTCCCATAAATGTTCCAGTTTTCCAGGGTGACACTATTTTACCAGACTGTTATGGTTTAAAACCACAATGCTATTGTCAACCAGACATTTTTGTGAGGAACAACAGGCGTATTCAAAAGGTGACACAGGAAAGCTGGCCCGTTCATGACACATAACTGATTTCGCAGGATACGTGGTTTCAAACTCCACCCCGAAATACTGGTCAATGAAGTTCTTCTTGGCTGGGGCGCCAGTGTCTCCACTCTCAGAGTCAGTCTGGGGGTGAACACAGACAGACAAACCCATTAGGTTTACAATGGAAGCCTCTGTCCAGGAAACTTAGAGAGTAAGCACCAGATAATGGACAACTTTTATATTTACAAACTAGACCGGTATCTAGACAACAATATCAATTTATTTTTTTATATAACTACATGAAAATGATATAAAATTATCGAAGTTTGAAAAAAACATTGAAAAAATCAGCTGACAATAGAATCATAGATGTATGACGTCATGTGACGTGGAAGACTAGGACACTAGGACAGGGGTTCCCAAACTTTTCCATGCCAAGGACCCCCAAATAGCCGTCGCCTCTGGCTGGGGCCCCCCGATTGCGAAATGGCTTTAAAAAGAAACTTTTAAATTACACTGGCAAATATTTAAAAATCACAATACACAACACAATACTTTTGACCCTATTTTGATTCCATAATCGGGCCGTTAGCAGCTCAACGTAACGCATTGACTGACAGGCAGACGGTTAGTTATTGGCTGCGATTGAAAGAAGGGCATGGCAAAGACCTAATTTCGATATGAAAGGATTTATAACAATTTATATCTTATTTTAAACCGGCACAGTAATCTTATGAATTGAAATGTTTTGGTTTTTTTGTTGTTGTTTTTTTGCATTTTCCATTTTCCTCTCCCTTCTAATCCTTAAATTACATGGTATTTGTTTTGACTGAGATTAATGGTTCAATTATGCTTCCTTGATTAAACTAGATTGGTATCCAAAAGTTTCCTATGGAACCCAATCAAGCATTTATGGGAGATACAGGAATGATGACTGAAAGAGTGTTTTCCACCTCCATCAATGAGTTTTTTTTACTTTCTCTACCAAAAATTTGATGCAGCCCTGAGGACTACCTCATGGACTTGTAATCTGCCCAACCTGGATTCAGTCAGGATCTGAGTTAGCCTGTGTTTCTGAACTGCCTTAAAGCGAATAACTCAAATATTCACAATAAACAGGCAACTACAGCCCTGTTTACCACAAAGGTTTAAATGTGAATGAGGACCTAAAACCAAGCTACTGTAAATCTCATCCAAAAGCCAATCTATATACTTGCACAATCTGCAGATCTGCAAAATGCTTTATGTGAGAATGTTTCAAATGTATGTGATGAATTGCTTGACATTTGAGCATCTCTAAAGTACTGTAATCAATATAAAGCATCAAAGAACTTCATCAGGAAGAAGTACTTTACCCCGAGGTCAATATGTAGGCTCTACTGATCATCTGACACAGCAAGCATTCCACATTTAAAAAAAGATTTTGCAGCTGAAACTGGTGCCAAGCACTGTTTTCTATTTCAAAATGACCACTGTTGCTATAATGGTAGGTTAGCAGACAACGCTGGCAACTTAGAAAAATGTAGCCATATCCATGCTTCTGGTTTTGGATATCGCCTTTGGACACATTACATTTTAGTGGATGTTTAACAAACATTAGCTTGGTGCAGATGGCCTACTAAAATGGAAAGATGAATCATTTCCTGCTCGATGCCATCAGGGTATCATGACCTATTCCAACATCTCTAGTTCAATCACTTTTTTAATTTACATGTATTGATTATAAATGGGCCTTTGGTGCCTTCTTGGTGATATTGCACTTCTGTATTCCTGAGAGCGACACAAACGGTCTCCACTTCCAAGTCAATCTGTATAAGAACATCTGCTAAATCAATGTAATTTTCCATTAAAGACCCTAGATTGCATGACGATTACACAGTATGACGCGTATGCGCAAAAACGCACATTCTGGAGTGTTGCTTCTTTAGGCAAGAGCTTTAATATTAGTTCTACCACCAGATTTAGGGATTCTTATGCCATCACTACCTAGATAATCATCAAATCATTAGAAATATCCCAGCCCCTGGGCAGCTGGGAGACTCATGCTGTTGGCGTACGGTTCTGATACGTGGAGGAGCCCCGTAGTTTGATACTGAACCTGGACTGTGCCGGTGCCATCTGTGGCCGGCAGCCCAATGGGGTGACGCATTGGCTCAACCATTGCCCAGGGACTGGAAGGTTTCAGTCGGCCCGGGACGACGGCTTTCATCGCACACCACCGATCCCCGCTGATCGACTGGGTGCCCGCAAGTTCATTTGTTCAGACGCATGTAAAGAGTCATCCTCAAACTCGTGTCTGCGTGCCCAACTTGAGAACTTGAGCGCGATGAGAAGCAGCGGCTGACATCACATGCTTCAGAGGAGTTAGTCTGCCCTCCCGACTCGACAAAGAAGTGTTGACTCGACAAAGAATGTGAGCATGATCAGGCATTCCAAATTTGGGAATAAACAACCCGTCATATCCCAGCCCCACCATCACTTACCTCCATGGGAGTCTCTGGACTCTCTGGTTCCAGTTTCTGCTGTAGGACCCTCATCATCTGCAGCCAGCACTCATTGGCATCCTGAGGTTTCCAAAGGGTCACATGGTTACAATACAGCAAAGACAAGCAGACACCCTCTAACTTTGTACAACTCGCACAACCTACAAAGGATCAGTCGTTTTTATGAAGCACAAAACAATAACACTGAATCCTTCCACAGAGGTTTTAAAAAAAATATCACTGATTGATGTGAAAGCCCTGTGAGACCAGTGGATCAAAGCCTTCCACTGAACCGACGGCGGTCGCTTTATGAGGAGCGGCATCAGGGCCGCGATGGCGGCCGGTTGCTGAGGCCCACCCACCTGCTGGAGGTACTGGCCTTGGTCGCCCTTTTCCGCAAACTGCGGGAAGGCCATGTGCAGGAACTGCAGCAGGATGATCGGCGGTATGCTGGAGGAGGTCTTTTCCATGGACTCGAACAGGTCGCGCATGGCTGCCAAAAGGAGACACAACCGCAGGCAAATTTCACAAATACGCACAGGCGTTCTTTCGGGTCGGAGACATAATAAGACGACGGGCCCGTGAAAGAGCGAGCGGGGAAAACTGCGCTTTTAACGAGGATCTTCACTAACCTGCTGTGATGTACTGTGAAGAAGCATTTGCTCCCGAAGACCTCAGAGCACCAGCGTACCTGCAGAGAGAAGGGCAGGGCATGAAATACATTTTTTCACCTACTGGCCAGAGTGGCTTATGGATTCTAAAAACCACCAGCCATTTTAAACATTTGACCAGCCACATTACCTTTTACAATATAACACAACCTGGTTGACTTCCTGCCAAACTTGCTGCTAGAGTAGAAATCAATTTTACCAGCATGGGGCTGGTGGTGGGTGTTAATTTCACACCCTAGAGAAGGGCAGTGGTCTGTTAAGAATTACTGAGCCTTCCAGAGATAATTAAATTAAATGTGACCAGTCAGAGAACCAAGGTCCTTGGCCAGGTATCAGATATGTGTCGCATTTAAAACTACTGACAAACTATTTGCCGTTTAGACAAAGAAAAAGATCAGATATGTGTGTGGGGAAGGGGGGTCTGATTTGGGTCACTTAATTATATTGGCTACTAAATTTGTTTTTATTCCACCACCAACCCCCCCTCCCCCACCCCCTCTTGGGAGGTCAACTTTATTTTTAATTGTAATTTCAAAATTATACGATATGGCCTAAAAAAGGGACGGTAACAGTGAAAAAACAAATAGCAAACAAACTGTGATGAAACAAGACTATTGACAGGTACAAAATAGGGCAAATTGCAAAGAGACAAAAACAAAACAAAGACATTTATTTTTTAAACTTATATATTGGCTACTAAATTAATATTAATCTAACAAATCATTTGTGTGGTAACTAGCTAACATTAGCCGGCTAAGTTATTCCACAGTGGTGGCTGGCAAACTTTTCAACAACCGTCCTGGTTGTTTGATGATTTCAAAGAAACATGCACATACTTATGTGACCATATCAGTCACGAGATTGCGAAATGAATCAACCGAGAGTCAAGCTAGGACCATTATGTATGGTTTTAATGCATGATATATTAAAAAAATGAAATGACCAAAAATAAAGATAAGATTTGTCTAATAAGATGGCCAGTTAGACTTGTGCAAGTGCATCTCTGGCTAATTCATATTGGCTGAACTTTTGGTAGTAATGTTGCAGCAGAAACAAATCCCTAAGCATGCAGGAGTGTTGTCGGAAAACAAGACTAGGCAAGCCTAGCTCAGCCCAGACGCCTGTATGCAGCCAGTGGGGAACATTTGACAAGGCGGACATTGTTCAGGAGCATGCAGGTTGGCCTGCATACGGGGTGTATCTGATTCTCAAAGGTGTGTGTGTGTGTGTGTGTGTGTGTGTGTGTGTGTGTGTGTGTGTGTGTGTGTGTGTGTGTGTGTGTGTGTGTGTGTGTGTGTGTGTGTGTCAGAGTATGGGGAAGCAGACGTAATTTAATTAAAGTGATGATTCGTTTAGTTCATAAAATATACATTTATTAATTGTTTTGTTAGCCTATATGGAGAGTTGAAGTTTGACCTGTTGACATTTTCTGTACACAGAGAATGCACAAATTGACAACATTCTCACAAGCCTTTTTACCATAATTACTCGAAATGTAGGCATGGCGACCCCTGCTTTTAACCCTTTCGCACGTACCATCACAAATATGTGATCATTCCAGAACTGGCCCAAAAGCGTACCACCACAAATATGTGATGAGAATGTATCATCAGTTGACAATGTCGTCACAACGGTCACTGCCTTCTAAAGTGCAAACCTGACCAAAGTTGTTTATTGTTATAATACCAATTATCTCACTATAGTTGTTACCATCAGAGTAGTCATCTAGTTTATTTTTTTAGCCTACTGTATAGGGTGACCATATATTAGATTTATTTAATTATAAATTTTTTATTTATTATTATTATTATAGGACGGAGCGGGCAGCCATGCCATTTTGAGTATTATAAATTCTTGCTCATAAATCTCAACTTTCACCAAACCATGTCGTTGATTTCTTCAAATAAATTGGAAGTAGCGATCCGCCGAGTTCATTAAAGGCTACAGAACGTTAATTCAGAAGACATATCAGCATTAACAGTTAGCCCACACGTTATCTTGGACAGAATTTAGGCATGTCGTTGTACCTCGTTTGTACCTTTGTGCAGAAAACTTGTCGACGTACCATTACTTATTTATTCCTTACTTGACAGGTCGCGTATTTGACGGGACCACAGTCAAAAAATAATCTGCTTTGAACTCGGCTTACTTTTCGTTGTTGCTCCTCTGACACTGAGTTTAAAACATTAGCGATACCTTCCTCTAGAGAGTGTTGATATCTGGCCTAACTTCCCTGAAGTAAAAACTTGTGAGCAAAATTTCAATACCAATGAAGTCCCCCTCCGGCTGGTGAAACACTATTGACTGGGCGATAACGACTACGAGAAAGATTATATTATTATTTCAGCCAATTGACCTGTATCTTTAAACATATCCACAGTTGTCCATTCGTGATTTTTGGGTGCTACAACTTGTACTAGTAACAGGGGACGGGGAGTTAGACAGCTAAATTTTTACCGTCATTACTCGAAATTCAACATCGGGGGATCAGGCAGACAGGCAGCCAGTCACTCACTCAGTCAGTTACCCACATTCAAACATTTAGGCCCGCGCGCGCTGCGTCGGGCAAAAATCCTTAAGGGCAAATTGGAGTGGGCGGACCAAGTTTTGAGTTCTACACTCAGCAAGTACCATATGCTGTTTCTTCCTTCAGTTACCAGTCAAATGAGTCATCCATTCAAGAGTCAAAACTAGAACTAGTAGGTTCAATTCCCACCTGGGAATCGAACGAACACCCAACACCCTTGAAGTTACAACCTCGACACTGCCGCATGATTAATAATGATTGGCTTAACTTAGAAGACATTTCTTGAAACAAAAACCCATATAAAATTGCTATATTACACCTTATGGGTGTGCTGAAAAAAGTCCATAACCCAGATTATCTTCTTTTTTTTCTTTCTTTTTTTAAATAAGGTGTTAAGTGTTGCATAATTAATGCAAGTGCAGCATATACATTTTTCATAAAGTGTACAGATCAGTAGTGGGGAGAAAATACATCAGCTCAAATTAGAGTCACTGTGTGCCCTAGGGTTTTTTATTTTTATTACATATAGGGTATTTTTAACTCCTCAGTTGTGAAGGACTTTCATGCAGAGAGGAAGCTGCTCACCTTCTGAGGGCACCTTTGAGCTCGGGTACTGAGCGCAGACACTGCACAGTGGCGTTCATGTAGCAGGTGTTCCCCAGGTTAGTCAGGCCGCAGGGTAGCTCCATCTGTGAACACAATTACCCAGAAACACTTGTACCCTGACAGGAAACCCAAGTACTTCAGCCAGAACAAGAATATCTTTTCACTGCTACACCTTCAGATCAATCCAAATTGATTTTCAAGTGTCTACTGGTTTATTCTGAGAAGGCAGAAAAAGATCTGCTGTGAACCAATTTAAAGACAGCTAAAACCACATTAATAAAATACTGACTGGTCCATGATGATTTTAATCTTATGCATTCATATCACGCATTAAGCAAAATGCTGACCTGATTTTTTTAAAGGGTAACAAAACACGCTGGTTTAGCTAAGACCCGCCCTCATTAGAAATTCAAAAAATGCCAAACCACACCCCATTCTGCTCCGGACAGCACTCACGGCAGCTGCTTTGTTCCACTCTCTCTCGCTACCTCTCTCTCGCTACCTCTCTCACTCACACACAAACAAACAGGCTATCTCCAGCTACGACCGAGCCCCAAGAAGCTAGCCGCTGCCGACGCAGATGCAATGGTTGAGAATGCAGCACGCATAGCCACGTTTGGGCTTATAACGTCATTTACTTTTAATAAACTTTTTTTTTTTTAATAAACTAGCTCGCTACTTGCTAAGCTAGACTGAGAAACGAACCATCTAAAAACTATAAAGTATATACCAAAAATAGCTTACTATAATATTCAAAAAAGTTCAACTTTATCGCTCGCTTGCTTTCTCTTTCCTCTCCGCATCCACGGCATGCAGATCAACCGCGTAGCCCGCCCTCGCTCCAAAACTTCAGGGCGTAGCTATACAGATTTCAATTTCGTCACCGGGAGGAATATGTCAGCTGGAGGAAGTTTCTGGCCAATGATAGACTGTATGTGCAGTACCTAACATTTTACCACTAACGACACTTTTGAGCCAGATTATTTGGGTTTACGCTGTTTTGCGCTGACTATAGTAAAATGTCAAGATTTGGACCAGGATCAATCAGTAACATATTTTTTAAATATTTATTTAAAATAAAAAAGTTTTTACATTGATATTTCAAAGATGCTGTTATCTGAAGTAAAGTTTTTTGTATGGATATATAAAAAACAAGAACATCTTTCACTGATTAGAGTGATTACCAGTCCAAAACAGCGTTGAATGACATCCAGTTCATTACATGCAACCATTACGCACCACGAGGATATGCAAAATGCCTTCTGAAACAGTCGGGCAACGCAGATGCACTAATAATCGCAACCAACAAGCACAACAAAAAAAGTGAAACCTTCACTCAGACCTTGACAATCAAGAGGTCCTCTACAGCCGTGATTTAGGAGCCTGTACAACGGGAAGCAAGCTGCGTTTTGGGCCTCTCGCTTTGGGAACTCACCGCCGAGGCGAGCTGCTCTTCCGTCATGTCCTCCACAAACATGGGACGCACGGCCGGCTCCTGAGGCAGAGCCTCCGCTGACCCCATCATGAGCAGGGTCATTCCCTGGGGGACAGGGGGTGTTAGCACAACGGTGACCTTCTGCTCCGGCGCACTAATTCACAACCTGTACAGTTTCTCTCATGACTGCTTAGTCTTAAGTCTTGCCACATTTCACAATTTATGCCTCCCATGCAATACTTTTCTACTTAGTATTCGCTTTCTGTGCCCGTTTGAATTTTTTCTTTTCCCCAGTTCAAGCATTTACGCATTTGGTCTTTCCCCATTTCTACCAACAATGCAGTGCCTTCAGAACATAAGTGAAAGGAACTACATAAAGACAATTATGAAAAGTCAGCATTATAAAGATCGCTTACATTTTTCAATTTAATGTTTCCCCACTCGTCATCCTGAGGAAACAAGAAAACATATGGTTAAGATGACTAAAGCTTTGGTTGTATTCATCTTTGCAGGACAGAAAACACATTATTCAATTTGAGGTCCGGTTACATCTAAAGGAGGACCGATATTAAAGCTGCTGTTCTGTGGATTTTACGCTAAATCAATTTTTTCTCTCAATTAAATTCAAAAAGTAACCGCCCTGCACTTAATTCTTTGAAGGCTACCTTGCTCATCTTGTTTTTCGTCAAGACCTTGCAGATCGCTGAAATTAAAGGAAAATGCTGCGATTTAAAGCAGCTTTTTGGTACTTTAAGAGAAGGAGAATGTGCACTTGCAGTTAGACTGAACCTCAGCCTGAGACTCGAGCAGAACCAATAAATGATTTTTACGTTTTTTTTTTTACTTGACACTGCAGAGAGTATTCACATCAGGGTTATACTGGCACATTCACTGACTTGTATTTGGATGGTTTTTAGATTGCAGAATATTCCATTCAGTACCTTCAATGTTCCTCCTTTGACCATGACCTTCTGTCTGTCTGGCTGTACACCTGTCAGGGCGAATAGCTGGGCCTTGAAAACCATGGGTGGCTCCTCTGTGTTCAGCTCCACCCCATCAAATTTCTCCTTCCCCCATTTGACGTTCACTGGGAGGAGGGAGACAGACCACTCGGACAAATCAAAATGTGTTTTTACTTGTAGCAAATTGAGCATCATAAGAGCAAATTATGACATAATAATGCACCAAATTAAAGCTAAAGCAGATGTGCAAAACATGAAATATCATGACTTTATTTATTAATAGGTTTTTGGAACATTTGGGGTTAATAATTCTGAAGCAATGTGTCTGCTAATTCAAATCAAACTCTTATTAGGCTCAGAGTACATTACAAGGTTACACAATAACAAACTAAAAATGACAAAAAAGTCTATTGTATCATTAGATAATAACGAGGCGATTAACAACGTATGTCTGCATCGTCGACATGAAGGCTACGCTTTTTGTCTAGCATATTGTGAAGATTGCACAATTCACATTGCTTCAGTTAACTTATCAACACATTATTAGGTTAATGCATCTCCTTCTGCCTTGTCAGCACAGTGATTGTGCACTATTTAAAGTCAAGTTGGGTAACGTTAACTAGCTGGACCCGACACTCGCTTAACTTACATTAGTGCTAGTTCGTTGATTAGCTTATTGCTAACTTACTATGTAACCGTATCTTTTTAACAGCCATTAACATTTGAAACCATTTCAAAACAATTATTTACGCAACCCAACATATCAGTCAACTATTTATGGAGGACATTGTTAGCTAGCCATGGTTAGCCAGTCAGACGTAACTATTATCCATGATTAGCTAACGATGGTGTTCTTTCATTTAACTTATTCTAACGTTACCTAACGTTAACGTTACCATGTACCAAAAGGAATTGAAGCGCCAAACATTAGGCCGTCAAATTTAAACACATTACATGAAAAACATTTGGCTATATCGGCAAGTTTCTGCAGTAACAACTGTACTGCGCTTGCTACCGTAACGTTAGCGTTTAATACGGTTAGCTAGCTGACATCGCTAACAAGCTATGCTAACAAGCCAGCTAAAAAGGTGCGCCAAAGAGAAAAAAACATTTAACGTTAAGTAACATCAACTAGATAGCTGGCCAACGACTCGACTGGAATAAACTGTTGCGCACTCAGAGCCACGCATCAACATTGCTTATAAAACCAACTAACGCCATACAGTAAGGATGAATAAGCAAATTATAAACCCTGTTGTATTGAGAAGTTAGCTAGGTAGCAAGTTTTTGCCAGCTAGCGAGCAAGCTAACACATTCGCAAACGGAACAGTGGTGCTGGTGAGCTTCCAAAAACCTAGCACAGCAACGTTAAAAGATGAGTAGCGAGTTAGCTAGCTAGGATATAGCTAGCTAATATTTACTCGATAATGTTAACATGTAAATGGATATACAACTTATGTATATAACCCTTCTGGCATAACTATGTAGCAATCTGTAGATAGCTACCAACAGCTGACTAGCCGGCTAGCTAGCCATCTACTTTCTTCACGTCTCCCGGGGAAACAGAAAGGCATGTTGCCGTCGGGGGTTGAGCATTTCCCAGTTCCAACTGTCTGGCAAGCAGGGAGTTCCTGAACCTGTCTGCGGCCTAAGTTGAACAGTCACACGTGCCTTCTAGCTTTCAGTATCGTGCCGCTTTTGACAGGGTGTTTGAAGTCATACCAGCTTACCTGTAAACACGGGCATTTTCTGTTCTTGATGGTATAATTAACTGATTCCAGATGCTGGGGCGCCTATTTTGGTCGGTAGGTTTCCTCCCGAACTTCATTCAAACAGTTCCTCACGATGACGCTGCAACTACACGCTGGTTAAACATCGACCAGCTCTGGCTTCGCCTGTGCAACCTGAACGATGATAACGGAAGGGCGACAGGTCCGCTGAATCAGACCACGGGACGGCATTCATTAAAATTAGCTTAAATAACACACGTTTATGATTATGCTCAATGTAAGCTACTGTCGGTCATGCATTTTACATTTATTCTAATACATATGTATAGTTACTTTACGGAAATGTCTAACGTTAATACTTTTGACACGCAGAAGATCAAGCAATATTCATGAAGTTAGTGGTTTATAAAATTTCGTGCCCATGTATTTGGCCAAAAAATTAAATGAAATACATTTTAATTAATTCAATTAAAATATATTATGGTTCATTTGTATGTTTCTCTGTAAGCTCTATCAACACAATAAAGTGGGAACATGACGAAGCCTGTTGTTGTCGTGTTGACATGATCTTCAATTGGCAGTGAACCTGAAATTTCTGAGATGAATTTAACAATGGCCTATTGATATTGTGCAGATGCAGCATTTTTATTTATTAATTTTAGTGCCCCTGTCAGTCCCTTGGAATCGTCATAAACAACTTAACTTAAGCCAAGAAATTAGAGCCATAACAGACAGTCTAATGTGTCTCATGAATCATAAATAAAAACGTTGGCCCCACTGAGTGAGCCATAAGACATACAAAAAAGCATTCAAAGATAGGCTATCTGCACACTTTCGCACTATAATGTAGCCTAGTGGTAAAATTTTAGTTGAAACCTGCCGTGCCAGATATTTTGCTATAATGGGCACCATGTGGCTGTGTTTGGCAATAGACAAACCCGACAAACAAATATTCAAGAGGGTTTCAATATGGTTCTTTTTGCAGATAGTACAATTTTGAGTTATATACAGTAGCTTGTCTTTCGTGTCCCATAGCCAGGGGTTGATTTCAGGGGGGGATGCAAGGAATGCCATCCCCCCTCTTAAAAAAATTGACAATCACCTTTGTAAAACTGCCATTGCCTCTTTCCATACACTTTGGGTCCATGTGTGTACTGTGATATCCCATCCCCCTTGATGTTTGGAGCACACAGGAGTGGTAACATAGCTCACCAGAGAGGCCAGGGAGAACAAGGACAACCTGTCATTGTTGTGGCTTGATATTTCAAATGCATATGGCTCTATACCACACAAGCTGGTGCAGCTCACGCTGACAAAACACTATGTCCTCAGTAGAGCCAGAGACCTCATCACTGACTACTAAAGCAACTTCAGGATGGGAGTCTCCTCTGGAGCAGTTTCATCAGGCTGGCGCAAGATCAAGGTTGAGATTATCACAGGGTGTACCATCTCTGTGACCTTGTGTTCCCTGGCTATTAACATGCTCATAAAGTCAGCTGAGCCAGAATGCAGAGGGCCCAAGACAAAATCTGTCCAATGCCATCCACATATCAGGGCTTTCATGGATGACCTGACTCACCACAGTCAGTGCCAGGTTGTAGGTGGATCCTGCAGGGGCTCGAGAAGCTACAAGCCAAATCTAGATCAATGGTGCTGAGGAGAGGGAAGGTTGTTGACTCGTTCTGCTTCAGCATTGCAGGCACAACCATCCCAAGCATCACGGAGAAGCCTATAAAAAGCCCGGGCAATGTATTTGATAAAAAATGAGAGATAAAGCTTCCATTCAAGCCTATTGCACCTAGTTGGAGGGCTGACTGAAAGCAGTGGATCGATCTGGACTACCAGGAAAGTTCAAGCATGGCTGTACCAGCATGGCATTATTCCCAGAACCTTGGAGAACATTCTGAGTTGCTGCACTAAGGCTCTAGGAGAGGAACGTCACCGCTGGTGGCATGATGACAAAGTCCTGAAGGTTATTGCAAAAGCCATCCAGTCAGTAGTTGATGGGAACAAGCGGTTGTATCCCTGATAATAACTATCACCTTCATTAGAGCCATGGAGCAGCAGCAGCTAAGACCCTCTGCGAAAACATCACAAGGATTCCTGGCCTCTGCCAGGGAACTGCAGCTGTTGGCAGACCTGGGGCCACATGTATAACACTCAGAGTAAAAGAATGCATAAAAGAACGCTCAGAGTGAAAGTCGGAAATCTGCTTAAAAAAAGCTTTGCATTTTCTACCTCTGCCGTTCTGTCATGGTGTCGCCATATCACACGGACTCCAAACATTGTGTACATATGGTGTCCATCGTGTGCAGAGGTACGCAGACCTCACAGCACGTGTTATTTTATACATCTGAATTTCTGCGTGGAAACTCGCTTATGCGGCTTTCTGAGGGCATTTTTCTGCTCAGCACTGTTTGTACATGTGGCCCCTGGAGCGGCAACTGAAATTCCCTCAGCACATCCCAACCAACATCGTAAGACCAGACATTGAATCCACAAGCAGGTTGTACTGCTGGAGCTGACAGTCCATTGGGAGGTTCATCTGGAGGAGGCCTTTGAGAGGAAACTCACCAATTATGAGGGACTGGTCAGTGAGTGTCAACAAGGCAGCTGGAGAGCAAGGTGTTTGCCAATAGAGGTCGGATGCAGGGGCTTTGCATTAAAATAAAATTACAATTAAATCTCTTGCTTGATTAATCATTGGAGTGCGGGCTTCCGTGTGCCTTTTAAATTGGATCACAACCAACAGCATAGCTGATAATCCTAGAGTCATGCAGTGGACCCTTTTCACAGAACCGGATCTTGACTTCGCTGATGACCTCACCATCCTTTCCACAAACTACACCAACCTACAATAAAAAACAATTGACTGGATAACCTTTCCACACAAACAGATCTTAACATCAACACTTCCAAAACTCAAGTGTATGTAAACAATAAATGGGTATGTAAAACACCCATTTCTGTAAATGATAAGCCACTGGAGGTTGTGGAAGACTTTACATACCTGGGCAGTCTTAGCTTAGACCATCAGCTATACATCAACACAGGAAGCCGGAACATCACAAAATAATTCCAACACAGAATACTAGGATGGCTAGGCCATGTTCTGAATGGAACAGGACCTTATCCCAAGGGTTGCATTAAGATAGACACCACCAGAAAAAAAACCAGGGAGGCCAAAAAGCACCTGGCACAGGCCGGTGATGGACAAGCTGGCAAAAATAAGCCTGACATGGGGAGAGGTACATCAGGTTGCCAAGGACAGAAACCAGTTGAGAGTGCAGCCGTATGTCCTGTAGGGGATGAAGAGGACTATACATCATAGTATGGGGCAAGTGTAGAGAAAACACATATAAACATGATGTATTCTTAGTTTTGAGAAGATACTGTAACCCAGGTTAAATAATGGACTGGTCCTTTAATGTAGCATCATTTAGTCAATTCAACTAGTTTGCTAGCACGTAAATACTGGAATACTTTGGAATACATTGAGTTCTGCGAGGACACACTTGGCAGGAATGGTGATATCATTCTCTGTCTCGTTTGTGATCACAACATGTATCTTGAAGGGTTTCATAGCTGGGAAAGTAAGCAAGTAGCTTTTCACAAGAAGACTGCCAGGCAAGGGAGATGAAGATCAGTGCTCTACTTGTCTGTGTGGAAACCCTAAACAGTGGCTGCTCCCTCAAGGACTACAATATGACTGGCTGGAATGACTTCAGTGGGCCATTCCATGCTAAACTCTGATTGGCTAGCTAGAAGCGCTCAGCAGCAATGTATTGCAGCATTTCACTGACTGCCTGGATAGTTCAATTGACACAGGGTGGATTCCAATCGCTTATTTTATCCGTCCTCTTCTCCTCTGTCCTCGTCTGACCCGGAAATCGATCGAGGTTCGCCATCTTTAAGGACATTCCAAACCACTAAATGCTCCTCGGAGAAGCGATGAGTGGGGAACGAGCTAGCTCCTGGAGGGTGCTTCAGTGAGGAAACACAAGTGTAGGCTTTGTGGAAGCCTTTTCTCGGAACGCGTGACATGTATAAATTATCCACCACTCTTCACATCTGCCATGTCGCAGGCACACCCCTACACAAATTATATTTTACCGCTCCTTTCCATTTTTTATAAAGCGCTAATCCATGATGACACTCATTCTTTATAACTAACAAAAGCACCGTTTATTCATAAAAAAAGTTAAAAGCATTATAGTTTAGCATGTGAGCATAATATGACGCTTGATTGAGCAAGGACGTTCCATTTTCCTAATGCATGTTGCCTCGTTTCCTCCATCCTCGTATCTGATCTTTGCATGCTTTCCTCGCATCCTCTTCGTTACTCCCTCCTTACATCTCCTCTTCCCCCACGACTCTGCAAAAGATACAAGCGATGAGTGCCGGCACTAGTGTACTTTGGGCCCAGGTGCAAGATGTTGGAAATGGGCCCCCACAAAAAAAACTATTTCAATATTACTGACAGTTAACGATGGCGTCAACAAAAAATAAGATTTACCGTATCTCCGCTTATAGCCTATTTACCAGAACGCTTTTGAAACTAATCTGTATGCAGTCATCATAGGCTATTTAGTTACTACAATATTTCTGTTCAATGTGAATTGTAATTGAAGAATTTGATAACACAGCTTCTCGTCGTTCTCAATTGAGGACGGGGACGGCAAATTCGCCGCTGTCGGTGCTGTGAGCCACAATGAATAATTATTTTTTTGGATTGGTCGCCTATTTTGCTATGTTTTTCTCTTTTCTTTTTGTATCTTTACGCTTTTCATAACCCAATTTCTGCATTGTTGCAAGAAAAATAACTGATAAATGTAATTGTACGTGTGCAATCGCAATGTTTGAATAATGACAATTAGATGCTATTGGACAGAGACCCTCTGCGGTTACCTGGCACACGCTCATTATCAACATATTGTTCTCTGATTGGACAAAATGTGTATTAGGCTACTATTCAGAGCTGAGGTGTTGTGATGATTTCGCGCATATAGACTATCTAATGCATTTACCCCTTCCCCCACCATTTCAACGGGCCCCTGTCAAGCTAGGGCCCTGGTGCAACTGCAGACATTGCATACCCCCTAGCGCCGGCCCTGAGCAATGAGCTCCTTCCCGCTGCAAGCCCTTTCACTTCACAACTGCATGATATTCCGCTGTGGTAGAACGGTCGGCTGCTACCTGTATTCGTAAAAGAGGACATAGGCGGTACTCTCTCTGGAGTCCAGAACTGACTTCCTGTCGACTTTTGAAACACAGCAATCATTGAATGTGAGCCAACTCTTCTGTTCGGCATTGTACGCGTCACTGACGTAATGCCCTGTAGTCAGACACAAGACAGAGATAGATATCAGAACATTGATTTCCCATGATTTCCTGGTTGAAGTTTTGGCTGAGCGTTTGGGCAGGGGGAGTGGTGACGCATGAATCTTCATGCTCCTGTCTGTCCTACCAGAGCTCCTGCTGACTCCAATGTGTGACAGCACACTGGCGATCTCATAGCGGCCTGCCGGACATACCTGTGGGAGAGAGGAAGAACGCTTACACTCAGAAGGAGGCCACAGCATCTTCCCACAAGCCTAGAAGCAAAAATGTCATCCTGTCATTGTCTTATCCCTCGTTCTACTCTCACTCTCAATGTCCTGTCCTCTCCTCTGCCTCCCTTTCCTCCTACCTGTAGAATGTGTAAGCCTTAGTTTTTCCAGACATGGGCCACTATGGTTCTGGAATGCCAAAAGCAGTTTTTGCTTCATCTGAACTACATTACTTTTGGACCTAGATTAGACAAGAACTGGTACTATTATCAGTAAGCCTGCCCCCAAAGCCTGCTCATCTCTCTCACCACTTGTCTCTTCTTTGTCCTACACCTGCTCTCTCCATTTGACCCTATTGCCACGGTAGCCAGAGATTGACCTGCTCTGTCTTCCTTCTTTGAGCTCAGTTTCACAGCTCCTTCAGAGAAAGCCAAACAAACCCCCCAGAGCAGCAGCAACAGCCTGTCAGTTATTATGTGCGATTCCAAAACCTTGTTTTGCTGCACTGGCAATGTATACTACATGAAATATTCATTAATTATATACATATATCTTTTTCCATCCAGCAATACTGCATTGCAATGCTGTTGATACTCACCACTGGGCTCTGTGGTCCTGTTGCTGTTACCATGGGAGCAGAGAAAGACAAACACTGTCAGCGACTGGGGTATAGGAGGGGGTTCTTTTTCAGAGGCTTAGAGTGCTATATCTATATATATATGGGTGCATTAGTGAGGCTGTTGCTACACAAAGCGACCACATGGCAGGGCATGTGTGATCGCAAGCACAGGAACATGTACGGGTAACATCCGGGTGAAAGTCAGACTGTGTACATGTGAGCGCACGCAACAGCCACAAAAGATTGGGAGTTTGTGTCGGTAACTTTCTTGGGACAGTAAGCATACGTGTGTATGTGCGTGCACATATATTTGTGAATGCGTGTAGACTAACTCACCGTGCTCTCGTGTCCAGTTCCTGAAGTTCTTGCACACCGCCCCTGCAGTGGTGGCTCACAGTCATTTCCGCAGGAATGGGAATATCGCTCCTGATTTTCTTCACGTTCCCATGAGCGTCCACGTGAAAACGCTTCAAATGGAGGATGAGGACTCTGCACAGAGAAACAGAGAGATATTTCACGCCCACCTCCCAACTGTAAAACGTGCTCCGATCCTCTCCTTTGAGCTGTAATCATAACCGGCTGTGACTGTTTCAGCCAACCACGGACAAGGAGCGTCACAGACACTATCAGTCTTAAAATCAGAAACCTGTTTAGACCCAAAAAACCAGGTGAGCTAAAGTTAATTTACCCACTGCTTTACATTACATTACATTACAGGCATTTAGCAGACGTTCTTATCCAGAGCGACTTACACAGAATTTTGCATTTATACATAGTATCCATTGATACAGCTGGATATATACTGAAGCAATGCAGGTGAAGTACCTTGCTCAAGGGTACAGCAGCAGTATCCGATCTGGGAATCAAACCTGCAACCTTTCGGTTACAAACCCAGTTCCTTAACCATTATACCACACTGCCAGCTTTAATTGAAAATATTATCCACAACGAAACACATGCACCCTATAGCTCTCCCAGGGGGCTGGCAATCCCTGCTTTACAGTGTAATGAGTGACCGAATGAGGCAATACTTACCGAGGAAGTGAGCTGAACTTCAAGGCTAGAGAGGCCTGTTTCCCAAAACACTGGGAACAGGTACATTCCAGATCTGTTGCCTGGAATGTAACAGCACGGCAGTAAATCAACACAAGGACCTGATGCGGAGCACATTTATTACGAACCTGAATCAGTTCTCGTGTCAATTTCAGTAACATAGTAAGACTGTTGGCAGTCTGTAGCAGGGTCAATATTGCAGTCAGTATTACTGTGAGTATTTACTCGAGTCAGTGCTGCAAATTAATCTGTATAAGGCTCAGTATTACAATAAGTATGTACCAGAGTCAGTATTACTGTTGGGGTCTGTACTACAATTAGTAATACAATTTGCTGTGCTAATATTAGTGTCATTGGAAGATAAAACCGAAGGGTGAGTATTGCTGGAGTATGACTGGAACTAGCCTTGAAATAGAGGTCCAGGCTATCCTGCAGGGTGCCTTTTTGGACCAAATCCACAGACAGGTGGTTGTAGGTTTCATTCCTAACCACCTCTGACCCACAGCTTTCAGAAGCAGAAAACCACAGAGGGAAGTACATGACTGCTTAATAATATAAACATTCTGTTTCTTTGATATTTTATTCGTCTTGTGCCAGGTAGTCGGGTTCATGGTTTGTTTTAGCTCAGGGGAAGGTTCTGTGTTCCAATTAGCTACCATACTTACACTAGGTTGAGATTCAGAATTTATTATACATAAAATGTATTGTAAACATCATATCATACACTTTTGGCAGGTGGATGAATTGCTGGATATGGGGGAGGAATTGCAAATGAAATGGAACTATTTTGCATATCTTGTCTAAGCCATAATTTCCATGTACTGTAGTATAACCCAGGTCTTTAATGGCTGATGGGAAATCAATCTCATTCCTAATGGGCATGACTTCTTATTGTAGCCAATTTATGAATCATGTTGACACCTTTTTGTTTAACTATCACATTTTTGCCCTTCAAACTCCCAACCCCATGATGCTGTATCGCTAAAACGTACCCGCCATCCCAAAAGATTATGTATTTTCGTTGTGACACGCTCGCAAATTACAATTATCTGCCACTTTTCAGTCACTTACATCGTGGTATTACGCCACAAATATTCCTAAATTTGAATAGTTCTGCTCCCCCTGGGACAAAGAGAAGCTGCTGTATTGAAAGGGAATCCAGTCTGATCCAAAGCCAAGCTGTCAGAAAGTGCAGTAAGGGCAGCTCACTTGTTGCAGGTACGCTTGGACTCCAACTGAAACTCCATGTTGGCCTCCACAGGGCAGGTGTACAGTCGGAAGCTGTCTAGCTGGCTGAGTGTCCGCACATCCTCCTTCAGCAAGTTGACCAGCACGCAGAAAAACTCATGCGCATCCTACAGGGAGGAACAGGTGCCAGAGGGGAAAACACAGAGCACGCTCAGATCGGAATGGAGCACTTGTGAGACAGTTGTGTGTGCTTGGTTCTGCCTCACTGTCTCAGTGAGACTGCGAATGTGAAGACTAGAGGGCCAGTATGTATGTGTGCTAGAGCCTTCTCTCTCACGTTCTGGCTGTTTCCCTTGAATTCCTCATAGTGCGCCGCCATAGTACATTTGAATGCCAACATTAAAGTCTTCTTCTGTGAGCGGTTACTGGCCCGAGATGAATGCAGGTCATTAAAGCACCTGCAGGGGGCGACAGAGAAGAAGTAGAGTCATCTATCTTACATGAACACTACTCAGACTCAAAATAGTGCAACAGGCCACTATGTCCACACTTTGAACAGGTGCTTTTCTTTCTTGTGAAATGTGAAAGTAGCACATTAAGTTTAGAGTAATCTTTCCTTTAACCAGAGGGACAGTGCAGTAAATCACAACTCTGTACTGCCTACAGTAATAATATGATCATGGATGAGTCCTTACTTGATCAGATCGGGGAACATCCAGCTCTCCCCCTGCTTGACGATGTCATTGCCAAAAGACTTGAGGCCAAAGAGGCACTGCAACATGGCATTCATGTAACAGGTATTCCCTATATTTGGGATGCTGGGATAGACGTGGAGAAATAGAAAGGTCTTATTCCACATCAGGCAAGGGAACTATGTTTCCATGCCTGCTCTGCTAATCATTTTAGTCAAGGTAAACATGTACATGTAAATATTTGTCTGGTTCCCTGAATATCCCTTGAATGTTATTTGCTTTGTTATTCCTTTTTAAGTTAAATGTGAGTTTTCCCTGATGGAAATGTGCTTTTACCCAAGTTGTTTGAAATCCACAGCAACAACAGAGGGAGACTCGAGCTTATCCTGGCCCACATCTACGTCGTCTTTGGCCACATTTGGGATTGTTGAGAGGGAAGGAGAAGGAGAAGTGCGCTGTGGAGGAGTTGTGCACGGAGAGGAGGGCAGAGATGACGGACAAGAGTGGCACGGGGTAGAGGAACCACTGTTTGATGGATAAACAGCAGAAGAAAGTGATCCGGTCGAGGCGGCGGCAGAAAGGAGAGATAACAAACGTTTCCTCACACCACCTGCAAAAGGTTTGAAAACACAAAATCAAATCCTTATTCAGCATGTGTTATTGCCATGAAATATCTTCTGTTTGTATACACTATAAAACATACTCCTATATTTGATTAAGTCTGCAATAACACATAAATGACACTTAATTAAATAAATGTTAACAATATAATAACATAAATCTTAATCTTGGATCTTTATATAATATACAATACATAATCAACACTAAATGGAAAAAGTAATGCCAAATAGAATATATAGGTTCTATCAGCATTCTCCCTAGTGACAAGCACCTAATGTCACAAGAAAAGAAAAATTGTTATTTATACAGACGACATGGCGCAAGCATGCGCTGACACCAAATCCTCTCTTTCATAATTTTGGTATGAGGTTGGCTGCATCCAATCAAAAGTGAAGTTTGCAAGCATACACTGTGTACAATGTACAATGTGGCAGTCTGACCTGTGGAGTCTGAGCAATTGCCGCTGTCATCCAATGAGAGGGAAGAGTTGCTGCTGTCATCATCCAGTGATCGCAATGGAGAGAGTGAAGGGAACTGTGGAGGTGTGGCACACAGGAAGGAGAGGGCACAAGAACCTGTATGGAATGGGGTAGGAGAGAGGGAGGAGGATTGATCATCAGAGAGAGCCGCCTCAGTACAGGGTGAAGGGAGGCAGCACAAATGTCTCTCCACACATTCTGTAAAAGATTTAGAAAATTTAAAATTCTTACTCAGTACTGCCTTACATTGGACACCAGAAACCAGCATAAATATAGCTTCAGACCACTTATGCAGTTCAGGGAGTGTAGGGTGCGTTGAGCGATGTTACTGTCATATAAAATAATAGTTCATGAACGAAAAGAGCAAAACCATTGTCCTTGAGTTCAGACCAACGATCTGTTTAAATGTAAGATTTCAGCCATCTCTATAACAAATTTGCTTTTTTTTGAAGGTTTTTTTCAAACCTTCTAAGCAATAAAATGGACAATCAGAGAGATGCTACACCCGCGCGCGTGCTAATCTCGACCCTGAACGTAATATGCATGACGCTAAAGCTGTGATATTGCACTGTGAAGGCAGGCATTGACCGATTGGGGATTCAGGTCATTGCCCAACTGTCAACATTTCCACAAAATTTAATCACAATCGGAGTACAATTGTTTGAGTTATGGATGATAGAGACACAAACACAGACAGACACACAGAAATTACGTTACGTTAATTAAAGACACGTAAGAAATTACGTAAATACATTACAGTACAAAACTAAGCTCCTTCTCAACCTCCAAAGTAAAGAGTGGTTGGTACGTGGAAGGTCTTACCTTCATAGATTAAGTACTTGTTGCTGTCATCTTTGGGCATGGGGAAGACTTTGTTCCTTAACCTAATTGGAACAATAAATACATTCAGAGACTCTGGGGTATGTACTTGTTATAATGTTAGCGCACAAATAAATGGAAATCTCACCTGAATGTCCCCAATGTTCATAAAAAACGTCATGTCTGACAGAAACCAAATTTCCCAAATTTGTTTTCATCAATTCATGAGCTCCAGAGCCTTGCCCAGTAGAGCTAACATTTTGACTGGGAACACATTTCCATATAAATTTTCTTTTTTAATTTATCAAAATTAGGTACAATTGGGCTACATGTTACCCTTGTTAACATGTTAACACTTTCCTTGTTCATATACATGGCTGATTGTAAATATAACCCTCAATTAAATGACGAGAATAATTGTTTTATTCAAAGTGCCATATCAGTACATGGAGGAAGGCTCCATGTACAGTTCTAGTTAAATTCCATGGTTTCAGAGTAGCTTTTGTGGCCCTGAGCCAGGGTTATATTTGGGTTCCCTACTCCTGGTCTAGGTCAGGGTGTGTGAGACACTGAGATCAAGTACTCAGGAGGATGACACAAATGAAAATGAAAATGAAATGAAAATGAAAATGCATCACTTCTAGTAGTTTAATTTGCAGTTAACTTCATTCATTCGTGTTCTGTCTTGAAATGTGCTCTTACCCATGCTTTCTGTAATCCACAGCAGCAACGGAGGGGCACTCCAACTGATTCTGACCCTTCTCTGAGTTTCCCTCAGTCAAATCTTTGATTGGAAGGAGGGAAGGAGAGGGGGAAGGGAGTTGTGGATGTGGGATGCGCAGGGAGGAGTGGAGAGGAGAAGAACTTGTCTTGCATGGGTGAGGAGAGAGGGAGGCGGGTTTATCAGAGGAAGGAACCGATTTGGTAGGTGGGAAAGGGTAACAGCAGAAGAGACTCTCCACACCATCTGCAAAAGGTTTGAAAAAATTCAGTCAAATTCTCATTCAATATTTTATTATCATTGGCAAGAAATACATTCTGCATGTAGTGCCAAAGCGCAGAAGGTATACACTATTTAAAAAGAAAACATGTCTATTCCCTGTAGTTATGCACGCAATAACATGAACAAAACATCACATTAAAGCAAAACTAGGATTAGTTAAATTATTTTAAAATCCATTATTTTATTTAGGTGTATTCATTCGGGAAAAACTCATCAAAACTTACTAGTTCTATGATAAAAGAGAAAGTAATGACAATCAGAGCTATGAAGTCCTAGCATATCAAATGCTCTGAAATCAAATAAACAAAAAATAATCAGACAAATAAACACATTGTGGATTAAGATAGGCATTATATTCCTCTAAAATTAGAAGGCTACAGAAATTATATTGGTTAATTATCAAGTTACACAGCCAGTTAGCCAAAAGTCAAATTAGCTGATTTGTGCTAGTAACTGAAATTTGTTCACTCATGAGAATTATTAAATACCTAAGCTCGCTTTCATAAATGAGACTGGAGGTTGGTTAGGAACAAACAAAGTACAGTTTACAAGCACTGAGTGGTTTGGGACATGAAAAAAGGGGCGGCAGTGTAGTATAATGGTTAAGGAACTGGACTTGTAACTGAAAGGTTGCAGGTTCGATTCCCTGGTAGGACACTGCCGTTGTACCCTTGAGCAAGGTACTTAACCTGCATTGCTTCAGTATATATCCAGCTGTATGAATGGATAAATGTAATAAGAAGTATGTAAGTCGCTCTGGATAAGAGCGTCTGCTAAATGCCTGTAATGTAATGTAATGAAAAAGTCTTACTTTTGTAGTTTCGGTAATTGTTGCTGTCATCTTTGGGTACAGGGCTGACCTTGTTCCTTGACCTAATTGGAACAATAAATACATTTGAAGACTCAAATATATACTTGTTATAATGTTATCTCGCAAATAAATGGGATATCGAACGTGAAAGTCCCCTAATGTTCTTGAAAAACTTCATGTCTGCCTGGAAGCCAAATTCTCTGACTAAGTTTTCATCAATTCATGAGCTCCAGAGTCTTGCCCAACGGAGCGAACATTTTGACTGGGAATGCATGCCCATTTGAATTTTATTTTTGAATTTATCAAAACTGTACGATTCCTGCCTCTCGCTCAATGTATGCTGGATGAAAATGAAAAATTTTTTATCATTTACTTTCATTTTAATATTTAAGGGCCTGATTTACTTAGACCTTTAGCGGGTGCAAAAACTTAGCACACGCAAAACTAATAACACAACCAATGATTGGTGCAAAACAAATACCATGACCAATCATTTGTCATGTTATTGGTTTTGCATGCGCTAAAAGGTTTTGCACCCACTAAAGGTCTTAGTAAATCAGGCCCTAAGTGCTTCATTCAGTGCCATATCACTATAAAGACGAAGGCTATAGTAAATTTTTTGTTCAATTCTATGATTTCAGAGTATATAGTCTTTAGTGGGCTGCAAATGTGGCCCTGAGCCAGGGTTATATTTGGGTTCCCTACTCCTGGTCTGGTTCAGGGTGTGTGAGACACTGAGATAAAGTACTCTGAATATACTCAGGAAGATGACGCAAAAGAAAATGCATCACTTCTAGTAGTTTAATTTGCAGTACATTCATACAACTGTTCTGTCTTGAAAGAAATGTTCTCTTACCAAAGTTTTCTGTAACCCACAGCAGATTTGATAGGTGAGATAGGGAGAGAGCTGCCATCTGCAAAAGGTTTGAAAGAATTCACTTGAAACATACTTTTATTCCCTGTAGTTATGCATGCAATTACATGAATGAAAATCTACGATTAGTTAAGTTA
Source organism: Ilyophis sp. 1 JC-2022 (assembly GCA_022702515.1). Taxonomy (NCBI): domain Eukaryota; kingdom Metazoa; phylum Chordata; class Actinopteri; order Anguilliformes; family Synaphobranchidae; genus Ilyophis; species Ilyophis sp. 1 JC-2022. The sequence continues at coordinate 25,664,378 of CM040395.1, read as the reverse complement.
TTTTAAATCCATTATTGCCGGGCGCCAGGCCAGCCGAGAACAGCGAAACTTGCTAACTGACTGACTGACTGACCTGACTGTCTACCTTGTTGAACATCTCGCGAGAAGTGTCGTAAATAGGCAGAGTAAATGGTGGTAGTATACTGATCTCGCGGTGTTTGTGTATAACCACGGTTACCGAACAACCGATTGACACCGCTTGTTGGGTAAATAGACCAGTTGCTCAGCAATGTCATAGTAGATGTGCGCACAACGTTCCGTGATAATAATAATATGCCCTGATATACACGGACACCGGCAAATAGGTTCTTAATCAGTCGTGCTCTTAAATCACGAACGTTAGCTAGCACTATGTGGCTAAATGCCTAAATGTCTCCAGCTGAATAATGAATAAGAATTTAAGCAAATGTTTGAGCGCTGGATCAAGCTAATGGCACTTCTATGAGTTAAAATTATCTCCTGTTGGTAGCTAATGTAGCTAAGGATTATCTCCTGTCATATGCATGTCCCACAAACCATATCGGGAACTTGGTCAGATTTAGCATTTGGTAGCCTAAGTAGACCTAGCTACTTAGTTTACCAAACTCAAAATCTGGCAAATTCACTGATAATTTCAGTTATTTGATGTCCTACCCCCAGCCTCCCCTGACCCTCCTTCCTCCCCTTGCCCCTCCTGCCATAATTGCTGGACTCTACATAAACGCATCTTATTCAAACATGGCCTAACAACTATCAGACTTTTCAGCTGAGCGCCGTAAGGAGAGTCATCAGGGAATGAGGCTGAATATATTGAAGAAAGAAAGATTTAAATAAATGAATACATAGAATTTCTTAAGAAACAATGGCAAGTGGTCTTATTTTCGTGTTTAACTGATTCTATAGGCTGTATGTCAGAGCTGAGTACCAATTTACATGACTATTCCTTTCATTAAATCAGTATTATCAAGTTTGAACAGTTCACACACATTTGTTATCAGAACATGCATAATATAAATAACCCTGATTATGTCAGTCGTGTCTGGTGGAGGACCCAAACCCGACCCCTTACAGGACACAAAAGCCTTAATGGAGGTACCAGCGACCTTGTTAGAAGAGGATCAAGTCATGGCCATGCAGCACACGGTGTTGACCGCCAACTGACGGTCGCAGCCAAACCCCCAGTTCCACAAGCACCCTTTCCTGAGGGCCCTCCCCCCTTCCCTGTCCCACTCTGCTGGGTTCTCTCTAGGAACATTGTGGGCCCAGAACTGATTAGGGCCTTCCGCTGAGATAAGTCTGAGGGATCGTCTGGGGTCGTCCCTTAGAGGGGGGGTCCTGTCATGGTTTTGCAGTTTCCTTTTGGTGCCGCGGGACGGCGCTCCTGCAGTGTTTTTCTGCTCACCCACACTCATTCGTTTCACCTGTACTAGCGTCTGCTGGTTATTTAAGTGCAGCTATTTCCTGTTTTCTTGCTTTTGTGTCTTTATTGCCACTGCACAAAGCCAGGTATCGGTATAAGCTGGGAGTCCGTTTTCCTTTTTTGTTTTAAGAAATGCAGGAGCTCCTTTCAGTTAAGAGTATAGGTTTAGATATTTAGGATACTTTTCACATTTTCATTACTCTTTTTGAGCCTTTCCTTCTTTGCCTACCTGTCCTCATTGAGGAGTACCTCTGTTTACCTTTTCTCCTTATCGCCTCTTTATTTAGCTCATTGATAGTTTTTGAGCTAGAGGCATTTCGTTTTCTTTCTTTCTCTACTGCTTGAGTCTGCAAGCTTTTCGCCCACATTTCTGAGTAGCTATCATTTGGCTTCACGCCGGGAGTTTTTATTCCCGTTTGTCTATTTTTTCTTTTCCGTTTGTGGACTTCCTTCTTCCTTTTAGTGGTTTTTCATTGTGGGTAACTGTCAGTCATATCCCTTCTCAGTCGCGTCTGGTCCTCCGAACCCTTACAGATTGTTATTGTAGTTTCTCATATAGGCGAATGACATTGTCATTTACAATTGTTCTTCAATTTTCAAGTTCTTTTCAATGTTTGTGAAATTGCCATTTGGCAATTATTGTTTTCGTTTTGGTGTCCTCCAGTGGTGTTTCACTTTGACAGTATTTCTGACATTAGTACGTTCTCAAAGTAGGCATAGCCGAAACATGCATTACTATATATTTTTTCCCGAATATCAGGACTTGTATTAGTTAAGAACTTTGGTCGTTGCAACACTGTAGCTTAGCAACAACACCGACGTGAATGCTGACTAATAGAAATGGAACATGGTGGCGTCGACGTCAAGTCTCGTTACAATGTAGAAAGCAAATAAAAATTAAAACTGTCAATCGAGTGTTTATGTAAACTAAATGAAAAGCTCCCGATGCAAAGGCTGAACCCCTGACATATTTTTTCTCGCAAGTTTGGAGGCGATCGGAGAACGACGGGTGTCAAATCCCCAAGCAAAAAAAAACAAACACACACAACTCCAATTCCAGTAGTAGTAGTAAGAAATAATGCCCATCATAATCCACAATTTGTTTATAAGTGCTATCACAGATATTACTGTACAGTAATATCTGTGGTATTATTTGCCTGTGAAAAACATGGGAGGTGGTTCCATTGATGTTCAAGCACAATGAAACAAATTTTTTATTTTGTGACTACGTTCTCATTTGACATCACATTTTCTGTGCTAGAACTACATTGTGAATGTAGTATAATTTAGCAGTGCATTATTGGATGGTTTTGTGTACTTAGTGTGCCCTTTTTCTTCTCAGATGGGACACACTACAAAGGATGTAATTTGGGGGACAGCCAGGGATAATACAATAAAACAGAGATAACCAACATACTCCTTATTCAAGAATTGGTAGAAGGGGTCCACCAATTATTGAATAAAGAGTGTGTTGGTAACAAGAAACAGAATAACTGTGATTGGATGCTTTCTGATACTGATACTTTCTAATTGTATTTTGTTACCAACAAGCTCTGTGATTGGTGGACCTCCTCTCTGGTGTCTGTGGCAACATATCTGTCATATTTCTATCTTAAAATATGCAACACAGGAGATCCACTTGGCTCCATTTTTCTGGCTTTACCAAATTGATCTTGCGGTTTTTAAATGTATATACTTTAATTATATACATATTATATATATATATAATATATATAATATTGTACATTCTGGTAGTTTCTTTGTGTAAACAAGGTGAAAAAAAAGAAGAAAAAAAGAATATATAATCACACATGGATGGCTAAATGGCCCAAATTATATATAATATACTTTTTAAGTATTATTTTAAATAACTTTCAACACCCAAAAAAACTTTAATTCATGGTGATTTAATGCTTCAGGAGAAATTGTATATCCACATGAACAAATGAGCCAATACAATGTCTAAGCTTTTAATTGCTTTATTAAACATAGTTTTCCTTGATACTATAAAATGGAGTAGGAATAATAAATGTATGTCTACATTTCTGTTAGGATCCCAGTCTATTATTAATGCCCTGCCAAGGTATTACCCTGCTGAAAAGACCAGCTGGGATTCTAAGATGATTAAAACTTTCTAGCTGGTCATAGCAGGTATGTAGCCGGTCAAAACCGGTCTGTGGCTGATCAAAGCTGGTCTGCGGTTGGTCAAAGCTGGTTTAGCTGGTAGAGTAAGCTGGTGGACAAACTGGTGGAATGCTGACTATAGGCTGGTCAGCTGGTGAACAGCTGACCGACCAGTTAAAACCAGATAGATGTGCTGATAACACATCTTAACCAGCTTGACCAGCTTAGGCTGGTTTAAACTGGAATTTTCAGCAGGGTTCCCATAATGCAAAAGGTCTGCATTTTTCAATCTCTCAAGGAGTAGACTATTTCATTTTATTCTGAAATGTAGGCTATATGCTAGTACTCTACCACATATTTATTTGATAAGTTTTGTATATGACATATGTGATTTTTATAGGATTTTTACAGAACTTTTTGTATATGGGTAGGTAGAGCATTGAAATACACTGGACGTCCCAACAGAAATGAACAGGCGGAAGTAGCCTATACCACATTACCAAAATTAATTTGGAAGTAGAACTGAATTAATTATTGTTATTGTGTTTTCCAAATTCATAGTGGTCATGCTCTGTAGGCTACTTCAGGCTACATAGTGAATTGATTTTCATAAAAAATGAGCTCCACTGAGTAGACTCGGCCTATAGCCCTATAAGTAGAAACAAACTAGTCTCTTACCTGTGCTGTGTAAGCCTACGCAATTGTCGCCGCCATCAGAGATCATGGGTCCGACCCTGTTCCTCGACTTGAAGTTGAACGGCGTCATTAGTGTGGCGATCTTGTTTGCCATTTTATTATTTTCCTTTTCACTCCTGTTGATGTATTCAGGTTTTTTTTGCTGGGGACTTTTGTGTCCCCTTTGTACACTTTGCGTTTTACCCATAGCTACAGGTCTGTAATGCTCAATGAAAACGATTGTCCGTCTTTCGTAATTAGAGAATACGGTAAACCACACTGAACGACAAACCAAATATGATATACCGCATGAAGTGTCAAAACAATCTGAATGTGCATTGTTATCAAGTTCAGTTGAATTGAGTTGCTACTGTGATGTCAGCGACGCACTATGTCGTAATTGCATTCTTTACTGTTCACTCAGCGCAGTTTTAGAACAATGACTGCAGCTTAAAAATAGTGTCATAACGCTGCATATTAGGTAGCCTAGAACATCTACCCAAGATAACGACATCACACACTTAACTGAACAACCTGCAGATACAGCACAATAGTCCGATAGCTGTCAGATATAGCCTGCCCTGGATAATTAAAAAGTCACGTTTTATGACAGAAATATGTAGGCATACTTTTCACATGCGAATGATCAATCTGGAGAAAGGTTTTATCTCAAATACCATAAAAATAAATTAACATTCATCCACAACAGTTTCCAGTATATTCTACAATTATTTTAAACCAAATTGATACAATCGCTGGTTAAGTAAATAAAAATACACAGCATTCAAACACCTTAAAAGTAGCCTACAACAATGTAAAAATGAAAGTTGTCTATTTTACTGGGAATTCGACACTGCTGGAACATTTAGATCCTTAAAAAGCTTGGTCTACAGGTAAGAGTGGCCACCTCCGAGCTGGCTGGCCAACGCAATCTGATGATTAGCCTACACCAAAAAGTGCAACAATTAATTTCAGTTGACAACAACAGAGAGAACTCGAACTAAAACAGTAACGGCTGTGGTGTTATACTTGACGGAAATCCAAACTGGCCCACTTGTCAGCCCTTGACCATCATTTTCACACAAATGTATTCGCTACTACTCCTCCAAATTGTTTTTAAAAACACAAAATATACAATAATTGTTTAATATAGGCTACTTCAAAGTAATAGGCTATACTATATCACGTGCTATAAATGTTAACAATGCATTATGCTAAATCAAAATGAATCCTCCATTAATTCAATTTTTTATTTATTTTTGTATTGTGCGAATAACCAAACATTTTCCACGTAGCCTACTTTTTTATTTATCAAACAATGTATCAATAAGATATACCTGTGTAAACAAAGTAGATTCAACATGCACAAATCTTCAGTCTCATGCATTGAATAGCCTACCAATCTTACGTTCATACACCTATAGGCCTGAAATTCTCTGTTTCAAAAAATCCAACTGTGCAAGTTTCAAGTTTTCAGAATTTTGGTGAATGTGGCAGCATGGTAAAGAGAAAGTAAACAATTTTTTAAATAAAATGTGTTGTTTCTAGGGTTGCACAATATGTAATTCTTACAGCATCAGTGGTGCATCAAATGGGGTGCCTCTCAGGTGCGTGTATGTGTCATCATCGGGCCATAATCTTAGGTTTTCGGCTGACACAAATTTTTTTCAAGCTATTATTGTCCCATACTGATTTTACTGCAATGTAGTCGCTATCCATCACCCATTACCCATTCCTGGTGTGTCTCATCAACCTTCACGATACAGTTACCATATAATGTTGTGATTGTACGATCATATGTACTGATTCCATTAAATTTGCTTCAAACAAACAAAACTAGTACATGTTGGAGCATGCAAACAGAATTTAATTTTTTTTATTTAAATGTAGTTAAAAGTTGAAGACAAATTCAGAAACTGCATTTGTGCACCACCTATGTTTGAAACAAGTCCTCAAAAAAAGATTTTCCTCATGCCAGATCTCTCAGGAAAATAACACTATAAAGTATGTAAGACATCAATGAAGGAATACACCCGTAAATTAATAATTACTAAGTGTGAATATGAGAATTCCTAGCTGCATGCTTTCCCAGTAAAAATGTTGAACAAAGCCTGTCTTTACATAAGCAAGGTGTTTGTAATTGAAAGACAATAGAGCCCTTGCTTTCTCAGGGTATCGTCTTAACAGCGTCATTCTCACGTGACAGCCAAAAAATCAAGGGCAATAATGGCATCTCCCTTCTGATCTGAGCAAAGAATCAACGTCTTGCAGGAGTAGGAAGACATATTGAGCAGTTGAATGTCCACTTGCGACACTGAAACCCTGGGTCTGTCATGATTTTCAGTTCAGAGATGCTTTAATTCACATGAACAACACGTTACGTAGAGGGAGGACCAATGGTGAATCGTTGCTATGAATACAGCTAACACAGACCCTTAACACACCCAAAATAACGCAATCATAAATGTACATGCACAGCTGTTGTTCTGAAAGGTTGTATTACATATGATGGAAAATGGAACATTGTACAATCTGGTAGTTTCCTTGTGTAAACAAGATTTAAAATCTAAAATAAAAGTTTAAAAAAAATATATATATGTATAATCACACATGGGAGGAACGAGCCTCAAACCATCACTCTGCTGCTAGATATGCAGTAGATATGGATGGATCATTTGAAAAGTTGTTTCTCCTGACTTATTTTTTCATAGAGTTCAAAAGGAAAATGAGTCAGAAAAAACCACCCTTAAAGTGATCCATCCATATCTACTGCATATCTGGCAGCAGAGTGATGGTTTGAGGCTCGTTTGATACCTCAGACCCTTGATGACTTACAGCCATTTAGCCAACCATGTATTCCATACTGTTCCTGTGTGATTTACAGCTTAATCTAGTCGCACCCCCAAATTTCCATAGAGATCCATTCAAATGCTGACAGGTTATAGTATCGCTTGTAAGAGTAGCCTACCTGAAAATAAGATATCAAGAGTCTTTTTATATCCTTTTATAGCCAGTCATGACTTTTTTAGAATGTACGGCAGGCATCAAATTCAGAATTAGCATATATTTACAAACGTCAATAAAGTTGATAAGATAAAACATTAAATATATATATTTTTGGATTGTTTTCAATTAAACATATGTAAAAGAAAATGTACAAATCACTGCTTTCTGCTTTTATGTGCATTTTACATACTGTCCCAACATTTTTGGAATTGGGGTTTCTATAGGCCTACACAAAATCTGACATAAAAAATGCAGAAACAGAACTATCTCTTAAAGGCATATGTGTTGCTTCTATGGGAGTGCCATTCACATTCATCCCATGCACGTTTTGAGCAACAGTGGACAATCCTATCTTCAACTACCAAGGAAACATGAATCCGTAATGCATTTGTTCTCATTCCAGAGAGGTGACAAGGTGATTCATAGCTTTTTCTTTAGGCATTATTAAAAGTGAGTTAAATCTCGTTATATTGACATTTAGAGCATCAAAACGTATAATGATGCCCTTGATCGAGCTCTGTTCTTAACTTTAATCGTTTGGCTTTAACCGTTTTAATAAGCATTTCCAGTCACAGGGAGCGCTCAAACCACGCGAATAGCCCAAGCGCCGTCTCCCCGCCATCGAAAAGGCGCAGTTTGCGCACTTGTCCCATCGCGTTAAATCTGTAGGTAGCAACTTGGGCGCCTGCGCAGTACTTGTAGATTCGATGTCTGCTTCTCCGGGTGTTTGAACAGGAAGGCGGACATGTTTGTCGTGCAGGGAGAAGAACTCGGGCACCTTGTGCTTTTCAAAGAAGATCGAGTTAAAGCTGAATTTTCCCCATAGAAACTACAGGATTCTACGCGTGTGCAGAGGCCACAGCCTTTGGTCTTTGAAAATGAGAGGTGTAGAGGAGAGGGGCTGCGAGGAAATGCTTTATCGCGACACTCTTTCAAACTGATCGAATTTTGGAGCTGAAGTTTTTTTTCACCACTTCTACCTTGCAGCTGTCAGACCCGTTTGGCTTTTTTCCATAAGGCCCCTTCATATGGATACAGGCCTGGAGTAGACTAGTTGTTGGCAGATACTTTTATGAGTTATGTAAAACGGATCTTTTATCTTTTAAAACATTGAGCACAGTTGATTCGAGGCTATGGCTCCGTCTGTAAAGGGAAGCTGATCTTGCTGGCTATCTGTTGCTCTTTTTCTTTTGTGTATGTGGCTGATGTCAATCAAACTTGGCTAGCTAGCTAGCTAGCAATCTTGGGGGACGAGAAGAAAAAGTGGACTGTGTATTTTCTTAAAATGTTACTTTCGGTCAACCTAGATCTTGTTAAATGTCTTGAGTGTGAAAAACGCATAAGACACAATGTTCCTTTGATCGGTTTGATATAACTAACTTCTTAGAAGACGACTGTTTACTGCAAAGCAAACGAGAGGGAAGTTGCTGGTTAGCGAGCAAGATATTTTTTTTAGTATTACAACGGCGTGGAACTCGACTTGACAGCAAAAATGTCTGCTGGTGAAAGTTTGGAGGCTCGTTTTGAAAAAATCGATGCCATGCTGAAGGACCCGAAATCAGAAATTAATACTGATTGCTTACTGGTAAGTTTCGCTTAACCATGTTTAAATGCAAATTGGCTGTGGTTTATATTTGTTACAGTGGATGTTTTGTTGTTTGTTCGCTAAGTAGCTGGCTAGTCATTGTTGATGCTAAACTGGAGCTTTTTGCAATTTAGGCGAACTGTAACATGAACGACTTCGCCGTACATTTGAATGAAAAAATGAACAATAATTACGAGTTCGCAAGCCCGCTGCAACTTGGCGTGCAATCTTTGCGAAAATTTCTCCATAACGGGGAAAGTTTATGGTTGTAACGTTACATCCGAAGAGGCCATTTTAGCTAGCTAACATTATATATATATATATATATATATATATATATATATATATATATATATATATAATGCCAGCCAGTTAACTGAATATGCTGACGTCTGGCTCGGGACAAATACAGCATGTTAAAACTTCAGAAACACTAGGAACTCGTAATTCCCATAGCCACTTTCTAATTGTTATGAAGAAGGCAACAGTATTTTAATGGCATTTTGGAAAAGGTGATTTACTAGCTTGTTGCCTGACGTACTAACTGGGCAGCAAACTAGCTTGAAAGTTAAAGTTGGTTGACACTTTTGCGTAACGTTGCATTGACTCGTGAATAAATGGTGTAAGACGGTAGATATCAAGCTGCGAAAAGCCAAGGACTTCTATAACTTTATCACTAAGTTACAGTTAATCGTTCAACGGAAGACAAACCGAGTCACAATTCTCCAGTAACGTTAGCTAGCAACGTTGGGTAGTGAGTGTAAAGTTAGCTTTCCAGCGCAATTAATTTGAAACGCAGTCTTAGCTTAGCTAGTTAATGTTAGTGAGCTAGCGATGGTTAATAGGCTAACCTCAGTAGCCACCTAGCAAATTACCCTGAAAATGTTTCTTACTGGTGAGGTAATAGTTAGTGCTGACGTGCCTTGAGAAGTTCATTTCAGTTAGACATTCGCATGAGACTGGAATTGTGTTTGGTAAAATGTATATTAATAAGTAATATCTGCTGTAAAAAAAAACAATTTCGCTCCACCACGATGTGACACAAACCAGCGTCCAGTAAGTTAACGTCGTGGGTTTGTTGGTGGAAAGATGGCCACAATAAATCCTCTCGTTAGATTATTTACTCTGAGCTTTTTGTATAATGTGTTTTTTTGTCAGACGTAGCTAGAGGTAAGCAGAACTGATTTAACGTTAATTTATTAATTTTACGTTAGGCCGTTGTTAAATTAATCGATGCTTTATCATTCGGAAAGTTGGCGGTTTTCTTAAGTCATGTGAATGCAAACTCCCTGGGGGGACGATCTACTGCATCCGCACAGTTGACTGTCGCTTACTGCTTCCTTCATGCGTGGGGGGGTAACATTTTGAAACGAAATCCTTAGGCCACAGTTATATTAATCAGGAAATGGGAGCACCTTATTTACATTAGGTAGCTATCTAACTTTTTAATAGGTTGATGAGTGTAACTTTAGCCAAGCTAAGCTATCTTGCAAAATATTGAGAGTGTTGCGTTTCAGCACGATGCCAATTGAAGTGTGTTTAGAACAATATTTTGTAGCCAACTCTGCCACCTACCTTGAGTGCCTGCATGCAGTTACTAAATGTCTAGCTTCTATATCTATATATGGGAAAGAAATGGCTGGGCTAAGTTCATGACCAATTTCATCTTGTGGTGCACATTGGTTCACGTCTTATCTGAAGCTAGTCTTCAGAATGTGATAGCAGACTGGTGCTGTACTCAATGAAAACGTCTGCTGTCACTTCACTGGCACTGTGAGCTGCCTGCACGCAACAAACCCCGAAAGTGTAGTTCACAAAAAAACCCAGAATAAACATTCTTTCAGCTTTATCAGTTTTATTTAATGTAGGACAGGCCCTCAACATTACAAATATATAATACTGGAAGATTGTATTCTAGCCACATTTTCATGTGTAAGGTTCAGGTTTATGTCTAATTTAATTGGATGTTTCAGTGGAAAATTCAAGGATCTATAATATTATCTCCTGTCTTTTCCACAATTAAGTTCATGGCATGGTTTGGAGAAACTCCTCATTTAAACCTGAGGAATCAGATGAGGCTTGAAGCGTGGATTGCCTGTGTAATCATGTCTTTGATGATGACGTGTCATTTGTGATAAATTTAATTAAGCTGTAGCTAGTGGGGACAGCTGCAGATTTGAGGTTACCTGAACTCAGGTCCCACTGAAGATGGCACCGCCCCATGAACAATAGTCCTAAAACGTGACATCAGTTAAAGTCATCTCTTTCAGTAAATGGGTCGAAATTTGTTTAAATTGTTCTCTTCTTCACCCTGTGCAAGACTGCCAGCTAAGCAGATTAATGCAGCAGGCTACTGTAATGAAAGGTGCTTGTGCAGCCGACATGTTTCTACAAAAGCTCAACCCAGCTTGTCCTTCAGCTTCTGCAGACAGGCAGTCTTGTATCGGTCTGTGGCGGGGTGCCGGCGGTCGGTATTTCGACCGCGTCAAATCCAGTGCGTCATGACGCGAGAGGAGAGGAGCGTACCGTCGGTGTGGCAGCCCTTGGGGAGGAGTCGTTCGGGTGCCCGTTCCAACCTGCTCCTACGCCTGCATCAGTTCACTTACCCCACCCCAGCCCCCTATTTTCACGGTCGTTATTCACGCCCTGGCTCAGTCTGTCTGGGGCAGCCCAGCCTCGGCGGAACACCCGCCCCCGCAAAGCGCGCGGTTCCGCTTTTCTGCTTAGGTCACCTTTTCGCCACGCCGATTGGTTCTCGCGCCCGCGGCCTTTGTGCAGTCGGAGCACAAAAACACAGCATTAATCTGACAAGGTCAGCTGCGTCGCTGAAACGCACGAATGCCGGCCCCGTTATCTGACCGGTATGTGTCCGTCAGAGCTTGGAGGAAGCGCAGGAGCCTCTCGAGTACTCACTCGAGCGCGCTCTCCAAACACCTACTCGGCTCGCCATTATCATCAAATCATTATCGGACCTGACGTGCATGCTGGCATAACATAAACACGTTGCCCCGGAAAATATTTGTTAAACATTTTGTGTGTACCAAAGTGGTTACTGTCGTGTGTTTTAGTACCTGATTCCCATTTACCGTGTTACTGAGTCTGGTGATTTCTTCCAGTTATTGTTGTATAGTATATTTTACCATGATGGCCTTGCTAGATGCCCCTGGTCACAAAATTAATAATAGTGGTCAGTCGCATCCACGAGTGCGCATGTGCTGTTGCACTTTTTTCAATAAATCAAATTCCTCTCAGCTGACGTAGTGACGTGAGGCGAGTTTGTCAAAACAAATGTTTCGTTGCAATTGGATGGAATTGTTTATGGGCACTGGTGTGGGTTATACAGTAATTTCGCTCTTCCGGTACACCCGTCGAGGAATGATATCAAATGACAAGCCCATGTACTACTGAGTACACAAGAGATTCCTTGCACTCGGGGCCTGCGTTTCTGGTCATTACACAGGGAAAAAGTTCAGTAGGAAATCCAAGTTCTCTTCTGTCCACAATGACATAATGTTCCAAATGTAGAATTTTGGAATGTTAGTAATATGGCTCTTAAAAGCATTGGAGTTGTTTTTTTTTAGGAAACTTGAAGTGGAAATAAGTGTTTTGTTCTTTTGCGAGAGAAAAAAGGAACTGGAATCTGAAACTTAAGCGAATGTAATCTGTGAATTCTTTAAATGAGAACTAAGCACTTTTTTTTAATCCACTAGAACAAGCGCGCAGCAGAGTAGGATGTGTCATCGCTGTGGATTTGCTACTCAGCCATTTTTGTTTTAAAGTATGAATTTTGCCAACAGGGATAGGCTTAAGGTGGTCTCTTTAAATTAGCATCAAAAACGTTGCGTTGAATCACAGCTTTGATTATGCACATGAAACGGCACCTTACGAACGAGCAGGTTTTTATTTATTAAACCTTTCAAATGGCGAGTTTTGAGGCTTCACGTGTTGAATAGCCAGGAATTAGGAGTGTTATTTTAAGAGTGGGATACTTTTGGCAGGAATTCCGTTAAATCCCATGAATGCTTTGCAGTGGGAGAACTCTCCCAGCAGAGAAACGGTAGTGCATCTGTAGGGTTAACTGTGATTCTCCCTTGAGGGCTTGGAGATGGCTGTTTCTCGTTCCGCGTGATCGCGACTTGTGAGGCTGACCGAAATGTGGTCGTTCCTATTTTTATGCGTTTATCGACCTTTGTCTATTACAGCCTTCACCTTCAAAAGGGGAGCTGCGAGTTCCGTTGATTTGCGGAGTCGAGTCCCTCTTTTGAAAAGATTCCAGGCGTGACATTTGGGAAAGATAACGGAATGTAGTAGAAGATGCTGGAATCCATACAAACGGAAAAAGCACTCAACAGGGCAGTTTGGATTATGTAATGCCGTGGCGCATTCCCACTGTTGCACAGGAAAGGCCTTAGACCCTTCGAGTTCATTCAGTAGTTTGACGTGTCCCCTCCTCTCATAGCAGCCCAAATGCGCCATCTCCAACTTTCCACTGGTATAGGCGTACTATCTTTAAAAAGCCCTTGTCATTTTAATTTGTGTTGGATGACTTGAACTGAAGAGGCTGTTTTCCACGGATGTGGTTTGCCTAGGCCTGGTGCGAGAGAGCTCTTGACGTGAGAGCAGAGCCGTGGCTTTGAGGCCGTCTGACACAATGGCAAAAGGACTTCCTGATTTATTGTGGTCTGGACAGAGCACGGAGTGTCACCTGCTCCCTGCACACGGCTAATGGCCTTAGACTTGCCATTCGCCGGACGGAATCCCAAACCTTTGCTGGGAAAGAGGTTGCGTGGGATACGCACGTGCCCTGTCGTAGACGGCAGATCCGCGCTCCGCTCCCGCAGGATTGGCTTTAAGCATCCTTCGTCTCGGCGCGGTTTGGCCTGCAAGGGTTTCCTGGGACTTTACCGAAGGTGCTTCGGCCTCCCGCCGTGGCGTCAGCTTAACGTCCCATACCACAGGGGCCGATGAGGCTGCTGCCCCTCCCCCGACCTCCTACACTTTGGAGTGGAACTTTACCGTTCTGGATTTTTATGCCTCAGGTTTGATAAAAAGTGCTCTTTCTGTCCGCCAGGCCTTCCGCCCTGCCCTGGGAACATAGCGACTTGAGCCCACAGTGCACTTGTGCAGCCTCAAAATCCTAATGATAGAAGTGCTGCAAAGGCTGCATTTCAGAAGCTGCCGAACACAAGCGTTTTGTTTTCTTTTTCCCCTCAAGTCGTCTGATCGATGAATGGAGGCTTTTGCTTTCTCCCAACCCCCCCCCCCCCTTCCTCTACTCCACCCACGGCATAATAAAATTCCATTCCAATCAAATAACCTCTTGTCTGTTTCTCGCCCAGCGTTTGAAAACGGACATTTATTCGTTTCTCAGCCTCGTCCGTAATGTGCAACATGGGAGTTCCAGAGGGCAAAGTGTGTACTTAACACATTAACTAAATTGCTATGGAAAGTTAGGCGGTGTTGGCCTTTCCAGTATTCCTCAGTGGCACACTTCTAAATAGAGGGTAGAATTATGCAGCGGAAAGCAGTGATTTTTGACAAGTTGGCTTCTTACCCAGAAATCCAAATTGGAAAGTGATTTGTGAGTTTTGTTTTCACAAGTTTGTTGGGGGTGGGGTGCGGCTGTTTTGTTCCACTTCTTTTGAAGTGCACACCAGAATCCCGCGTTGAGTGAACGGCTGGTGTGTTTGTTGTGTATTTGCTGGGTCTCTCTTTCATGCATGGTAGAGAAAGGCCACAATGGTTTCAGCCGAGTAGTAGTGTTGTCAGAGGAAGATGCGTCAACAGGAACCGCAATATGATAATAGGACCCCTGTCTGGACCCAATCTGGTCCTGAATCTGTTCAGCCTTTATTTTGGATAGTCATTGTCCTTGGTGTTCAAAGTTCACACAAGGGAAAGAAACGCTCCTTTCCTGGATGTTTTTTTCTGTTTTGGCAGGGTTGGAGACCAGGGGGGTATTTCACACAGCAGGATTACCAAGTTAGCTGGATAACCGCACTGAGTAAAAAAATAAATAAATAAAAAGAAGCTTTTATTCAGTGCAGTTATCCAGCTAACTCCGTAATCCTGCTTTGTGAAATACCCCCCAGGCATCGACAGTTGCAGCATTCTTAATTTTTTCTGATCAAGCCTCAAAGAGCTGGAAACATAAGTGCAATGCGTGTATATTCATGACTAAACGTTGCGGTCTAAGTGACCGAGCAGAGTCTTGCACTACAAGTCCCTCCATATATTTCTGTCCAGTTCCTCACTGGGCAATCGCATCTTCAACCAGCATTGCTTGTCTTACGCAAGCACTATAACTATAGCAGTGTGCGTTAGTGTGAGGAAACAGGATGCTGTATGTTATCCCAGGTGAAACGGTTGCTCCACCCACTTCTGGATGCTGTTCGCTCACTGGTTGATCTCCTTGTGGCAAGAGGGTGGAGCCACTGAGCTAAAAGGAAGGCAAACAAACCCCTCAATTAAATGACATTTTTAGACTGATGTGGTCTGTGAAGTATTATTTTCTCTGTGTTTGGGATACTGTGTCATTTTAGGAGCACCTCAGCACAGTTGGATGAAAACTTATTCAACCTCTTGCCTACTGCTCTGATTGTTGGGCTTAGCACCTGTGTCCTCATGCTGTTGGGCCCAGGTCTCAGTCTATAGCGCCCTCAGGCATTATCAGGTCTTGTCTGCGGAATCTGCACTCTGAATTTTAAGTTATCAATTTGAGAACAAATAAATTTTTACCTTTTTTAAAATCAATAATCATCTTCCAATTTGGAGACGTATGTTCAGCCACTGTGCTTGGTCTTGGAATAATCCCTGAAATTGTTCACCAAATATCAGCCTAATTCTTTGAAATTAAGGTAAAATCATTGTCAAGCAATGTCACAGATGGATTTTTTTGTTTGGATTCCCTCTATCCTACAGTAGGTTTCAAGGCCACAATGCATTTTCTACATGTCATTGAAGTCAACTGCTTCATTTGTGAAGGAATAGTATGTACCTCATATTTTGTTAAATGTAAGAATCTTGCTTCCTGTACATTTTCTGCTTTTAGGACACATAAATGGCTGATGTGGTGGCCATGCCCTCTAATGTTCATCAACCTGGTTATTTTAGTATTTTTTTTACGGTACTTTATCCAACGGTCATACAACCAGGCCCACGTTTGATACATCGCAGCAAACATTCTGGGGGGGAACCGTCCTGCATATGGCTATTATGCCTTCTCTCAGCCATTTCTCTTAGTGTGCCACTTTTTTAGGAGAAATGTGTTGCCTCGCATGGGTTTGCTGTCACTTTGCATTCAGTAAATTCCGCTTCTCCCTAATGTTGTGTGTATAAATACCAAACCTGTAAATATGACATCTGTTTGAGTCATAAAGTTGGACGTCCATTCTCGGATGGTTTTCAAGGTTAGGGTTAGGACTTTTTTGGTTGTTGAATGGTTCTTGGAAGTCTCTGAGGTTGCCTGTAGCCACTAGCGTGTTAAATATTTTATCGTATTGTCCTACTGTGTACTTGTGCTTGTGGTGGTCTTTCTTGGCCAAGTCCTTCTTCTGACGGTTACCATTAGAGCCCTTGGAAATTGAAGATAATTGAAAAAAGGAATCGGCCTTTTATAGGATGATGGGACGGTCGCAGAGGTTGTACGACTGCAGCGCGACCCAGAGAAAACAAACGTAACTGACGCAACGGATAATTCAGAGATTTTTCAGTCCGCGAGTCAATCTGTCGAGCTGCTTCCTTGAGCTATTACACATGTACCCCGAAATATGCGGTGCCTGTTTTATTACAAGCTCAATTATGGTGTTTTTCCACTGATAGTGCTGGGAGTATTTTTAGGCCCGTGCAGCAGCCTGTGTTTTCACCCCCTGGCCCTGGTCCTTCTCAGCCAGCGGCTGCGGTGGGCCGTGCTCCGTTATCGCTCAGGCGGTGACAAACAGATCGGGCCTGCACCTTCCTCTCAGGGCCTGGCTCCCCCGAAAACGGTGGGCCGGGGGCCGGCTCTGGCAACCCGTTATCTCTTTCCAAAACGAGGACCATCAGGCGGCACAGGCCACGTCCGTCACGCGAGCGGGGCCCCCCCTCCGACCGCCGCTCTCCAGGGCCAGCTCCTCCAAGCCACTCCGGACAGGCAGGATTCTTGGAATTCCGGCCGGAAAGTTCACCGGCGTTGCGGGACCGTCGCTCCTACAGGCGCGCGCACGCGCCTGCCCACATCTGCTCTTCCTTGGGCCCGACCGTTAAAGCACCGCTCCCCTTGGTTTTCCGCCGCATATCTCGTCGTAGGGCTCCTGTTGACAGGCCTGAACATACCCGCGAGGACTGGCAGCGAGGGAAGGCGTGTGGATCCCAGGAGGGAAAGGATTCTCAGAAACGAAATGCCTGGAAATGAAATAGAAATGTTATATATATAAATCTTAATTGCTAGTCGCCAGGGATGTAATCACATGGTTGGTGAAGGCGATTCTAGGCCCAGCATTATGCACTAGTGGAATTGATTTGTTGGAACTTGCCTGGTATGGGCTCAGAGATAGGAGAGGCTCCTGGCAGAACATTTGTCGTACACTGGGGCCTCCATTTTCTTCAATCTCTTGTTTTTTTTTTTTTTTTTTTCAGGGAACCGCTTTGCTATTCCATTCTAGGAATGGTTCTTTTTTTCCTTGCTTGGTTCAACATTATCACAGATGGGGCACTTTATAAACGCCCCTTTTTTTTGTTTTGAACTATTCACATTTTCGTTTGATGTGAAGAAAAAAAGTTTTTTCTGCAGTAGCCGAACTAAATGGTCGATGTGACAGTGTTGGACCCAAGCTTGTCAAAGCAGTAACTGTAGAGAAATGTCTTTCTTTTTCTTCACTGCGTCCTTATTAAGGCCATTGAGGGATGTTTGTGGTTAGAGATTAATATACTTTTGAGTGAAAAGGGTCAGACATTCATTAATGGGGTCATGCAGAGGGCATATTCATATTCAAGGAGGGCAATAACGAATATCGCTGGCCTTTGACTGGACTGCACTAAGTATTTTTAGCAAATTAAGTTTCTTTCCGCAATTCAACATATTGTACTAGTTTTGCAATTTGGAGAAATTAAGTAAGAAAAAAATTAGGGAAGAGGGCCACTGTTCCGGGACATTGAGTTCTGTATACCCAGAGTGGCTGCCGGGTAATTGCACTCACACACGCTGCCATACATGCAAGCTTAGTGGAAATAAAACCCAGGCGCTGCGTATGCTATCTGCAGCTGGATGAAGGGGAAATTGTGGATGACTGGCACCTCGAGAAGTCAAAGGGTTGAAGTCAGTCATATGACTGGAATTTTGTTGTGACATCATCCAGTCTCTTTGGAACAACCACGACTGGCTCGCGAGCGCAGGTCAGAAAAGTAAGGAGAGCTGAGGATGTTAAGCTCCGTGCCAGCACAGTCGCTGTCCCCTGCTTTGTTGTCCGAATTCCTCCGTGCCTTTTGGTTGTAAACTGCACCGGTCAGCCGTTTACTCTGACTCTGTCACATTTTTTGCCATTAAGACAACAATGGACATGGCTATTCATAGCTCGGCGTGCGCCCCTCTCACCGAGCATGTGCAGGAATGCAGATGGAACGGTGTAGCCATCTGATAAATTTCGGTTGCCTCCATTTCAAACGCACGGCACTTCCCGTTTTGGTTCTCCAAACCTCGTTTGCCCCGTGTCATCTTTCTCTTGGAAGTGGAGGCCTTCACCCTTTTACTGTGGCTTGGCCAAAGGCTCTGGCTTTCACAAGTTGGAAATGAAAGTGTTGGGATGGCATACTGCGGTTACAGACGAGTCTTTTTTTCCACCGACGAGGACTTGGGTCCAGGTCAGGGCTGACTAGGGTTGAGTTAGCTGGGAAAACCTTGGCCTGCCAAAGAGAGATGAATGTGTTTCTGTTGCAAAGGCGCAATTCGATTTTGACGTCCATTTATGACAGGGTTTCTCACTGTGGGTCCTCATAAGGAATAGATTGTGTGTGTGTGTGTGTGTGTGTGGAAGGCAGCTTGTGTTGCAGTTCATGGCCGTTTCTTAGCGATGGGTTGGTGGATACACATCGCGTTTCTAGGTAGGCGTTTTGTTTGCTGTAAATGGAAATAAAGCAGTGTTTGCATACCAAGTGCAGTTCACGAGCAGAGGCAGTTAAATATTTCAATTTTTTCTTCAAAGTGAAGATGATGACATCACTTTGGATGCGATGGAGAAACAGAAAGTAGAGGGGCACCATGGCTCATGTGTGTGTGTGTGTGTGTGTGTGTGTGTCAGGGCATGAAATTAACTGTTTCACCGACTGGCCACAGTGGTTTGTGAATTCTAAAAATCACCAGCCACTTTTAACATTTTACCAGCCACATTACTGTGTGTGCGTGTGTGTGAGTGTGTGCTTGTTTGAGAGAGAGGTCAGGAATGGCAATGAAAGACAAAAGAAATGGCCATAGGAAGAGTGCTGTGTTATCCCTGGTTTACAGTCTCGTGCCTGATGCCCTGAGAGCGAGCCGTTTTAAAGGGTTATTCAGGAGGCGCCTGGTGACATTTTCCCCGTCACCGTGCCCAGTTGAGAAACCACGCCGCGGCCAAGCCCTTCCTTTTCAGGCGGACAGCTTTCAAAAGGCGGCTTTCCAAGTTACTGACCCTTGGAAAGGAGCCCAAGCCCTTGAGAAAATGCCTGAGAATCAATCTTCTTTTTTTTTTTTGCTCCCTGAAAATTAGCTGTTGAGGCTACAGGGCGGCAGTGTACTTTAATGGTTCGGGAACTCGACTTGTAACCAAAAGGTTACAGTTTAGATTCCCAGGTACGACCATTGAGAAAGGTACAAGGTAAATGCAAAAGCTGTGTAAGTCACTCTGGATAAGAGTGTCTGCTAAATGCCTGTAATGAATGTAATTTAATTAAATTAAATGTAAAAAGAAGGAAAAATCTATTCCGTATATCAGGTTTCTCAATAGCTTTGCGAAACGATCTTCGTGGATGCAAAAACAGAGAAGCCCTTGCTTTGTACACAGCCAGCGAGATGTCACCGTGACGTCACCGTGCCGAGAGACTCAATGGCAGCTTTGTGCTGGAATTCAGCGGTCACTGGGGAGGTGGCAGTTGGAAACGTGAAGTATAAACATGCCGAGGTTCCACCGTCCACCCGGTTTTGGCACAGACGAGCGTGGGATGTGGCTGCCGGTGGAAAGTTTAGCTTCCCTGTCTGGAAAAAAGTTCTGTGCATTTTCCTGCCACTCGATACCAATAACGACACTTGTAGACTGCCTTAAGATGCAGTGGCTTTCTTTGTACAAATCTGTGCATTGTGAACTTACTCGTGCAAGTCTTCAAAGGATTGTTTCATTTCTGGGTGTGAAGAAAATTATATTTCAGTTTTATGTACGTCTACAATTGGTCATAACGGACTGCATTGAAAGATATTTCCCTGCTGGCTTTACAAGGATGGCTAGTGACATTCGGGAATTTGTGGTCTACAGCAAGAAAATGCACTTGAGGTAACTCCAAAACAGCTTGTACACCTCGGAGTTTGTGCACAAAGCGTAATGACGCAACCCACAGATACCCACACAAAGCAGAAATCCTGGTTCAGAAATCCTCCCAAGCTATAGTGACATGTTGAAGCGACTGTCAGTTGTGACCGCTGTAAAGCCCTCAAAAACCATTTCAGTTCCCCGGTGTCGGACGACACAGAGTCGATTGATTTTTATTGTAACCGCTTTCGAAAGCTGTGGCGGAGCCCTCCCTAACCTGCGACCCTTTCCAAATGCATTTCAGTTTCACATCGTAGACGCCTGCACTAAGCGGATTTTATTTCAAAATAAAAGTTCAGTACAACCGAATTCATGAAATGAAGACGGCAATAAAAAGTAAATATATCATTTGATGATAAGGAATTCTAAAAACAAGAAAAATAAAAGCTATAAATCCAAAACCAGAGAAAAAGGCAAGAAAAAAAGAAACTGATTTTATAGGACGTTAAGTCCCCGATATCCTGACATGACAGAAGAACGCAATGTGCCCAGTATGTGAGCTCAACATTAAAAAAAAAAAAATATATATATATATATATATTTATTTTTTCCCCTCTTTCTACATTGGAAATATTGATAGTGTTTTGATCGTTATAGTAGCCAAACTGCAGAATTGCAGCGTTGGATGTCTTGCGGCGGTTCATGTTACCCACACTGCAGTTCAGCAGCTTATCCCTGGTTTGCGGTTTTTGTGTGTTCGTCCTCTCTCTGTTACTGGAAAAAACATTTTCTTAGATTACCTTTGCTCCTTTTTCTTCCAGACTGTAACAGTATACCTCATTGAGGTTGAGTTTCTGCATTTTCACTGTCAGCACTGACATGCGTAGGAAAACGCCTTCTGTGCCACTCTCTGGAGTGTGCTTCCCTGGCAGGAAGTTTGTTGCCATTGGCCAAAACGGATGCCTTCCGTTGATGCGATTGGACGACTGAGCAGCCTCCTCGGGGCAGTGTCCTATCGCTCTGCGGCTAAACGGGAGCAGCTGCCCAGATAATTAGGCACTTGTCCGTTCGTGCCGCCGCGCCACACATTGGAGATTAAACGGCCGACGGCCATGTAATTAACTGAAATATGTCCATGTGAAGAAGGGCTCGGGCGGCCTGCCACATCTGGCTGGAGAACGAGATCTGCGGCTGCTTTTGGCAGCGACAGGCTATTGGGCTGCTGCCCTGCAGAATAATTGGGGAGTCTGTAACCACCAGCTCCATATAAGGGTGCCGGATTTACCGCGCAATTAACTCAAACGAGCTGAAGTATTTTAGAATCGGCAGTGGGAGCGTTGCTCGACGTCCCATTCGCACCACTGTGTCAGCAGAGATGGGATCAAAGGACTTGGTTAGACAACCCTTGTGGAGCGCAAGAGCCTTAAAAATGTCATTAACGGTTCATTTCATGTATGAACCTCTAAATATGAGTATGCTCAGACGTGGTTTTTTATGTATTTATTTTTTTTGTTTTTTGTGTGCAATTGATGTCACGCAGTATTTGGGATTGACTAAAAAAATATGTGCCAAAAGTATAACTTGAAGGCTTTCAGTGTTGTTCCTGTGGAGTTTGTGTGTTTTTTTCCCCCCAGTGGAAAAGCTCACAGTATTTTTCTCTTTGTGTTCTGGACATGACTAACCCCACAGTCTTTGAGGGGACAACCCCTCCGAGCCTCACACTCGCCAATGTTTTGTAAAGACTGAGATGTCCAGACGTTGCGAGAGATTAGGCCTAGCCGAGCCCCAGGGGGCATGTAATTTAAAGCTATAGATTATGCAAGCATGCCTTGCACCTCGGTGGCTATCTGGAAGGGCTCGCCGTCTGGAAAGAAACAGACTGCCACAAGAAAACGGCGTGGTCCCCGCTGGGGCCGACTGCTGAAGGTGAGTCTTCCCTCCGTAACGAGGGACGAGAAAGGAACGGCCCGTCAGCATTTTCTCCCCCTTTTCGTAAAAAAACCCCCCCAAAAAAAACTGTGCCCCAGTAAAGTCTCTGAACGCTGGACCTAATCTTCACATTCTTTTCTCCTGGAACAAAACAAGGCCTTTACTCCCTGGATGTTCTGCCTTAGTTAATAATGCTCAGACGCAATGTTGCAGAAACAGGACCGAGGGGGGGGGGGGCTGAGAGAAAGAAAGGGTAAGAGGAGGATGAGGAGGAAGAGGGGGGTGGGGAGTGCGCCCCTCTCTTAAAGCCTCCTCCCCCAGCAGCCCTGCACTGCTCTGCCACCTAAGTGACTTTTCCTCCTCGCGTCTCCCCCCTCCCCCCTGCAGCTTACATCACAGGTCTCCCCGCTTTCGCCCTCTGTGTCGTCCTCATCACGTTACAGAATAACCTTTCGTCACCGCGCTCAGGTGCACACGCCAGGGAGCGTTCGTCATTCGCTGAACCTGACGGGTAACTGCCTCGTAACCCGGGGTGCACTCGGTCTGCACGTGCCCAGAACGCTCGGAAGGGATAGGGAACGTCCTGCTGTTGCAAACAGGAAGTGGCAGGCGACCAGCTTCACGCAGAGGTAACGGTCCCCAGCGACCGTTCGACCAGGAGCCTTGTCACTTCGGGTTTCGCGAACAAGAAAAGAAACGAAGATTCAGGTGAAGACGCGGGACATTTTTTCATAGATTTTAGGCTTGCACAAATCCAACTCATCCCAGAGCTTATTAACAAGATAAAACATTCATGTTTTTTTCATGTTGCACAGCCTGTCTTTACACCACTTCATTCAGTAGTGGCACACATGCAGTATAGCAAGGAATATCTTTTTGTGTTTGCAAACTGATAAGGGATCCTATTCATGGCCAGAGGTTGATCGGGCCTTTTCTGGGCATAAATTTCCTTGTAGAGGAATGAACTCTGGCCCACATTCATTGGGACGCACTGGCCCTTCCTGGCTGCTCGTGCAGGCACAGATGCAGCTTGAACGGCCGTGAAAAGAGTGTACCCCTCCTAAAGTGGGGAGGAACAGGAGGCTCTGTGGCTCGGTTTGCCAGTGCTCCCCTCAGTTCACCTCCTGCAGGCACCTGGAGGCGACGGTGACGGAAGGGGGGAGGGCGAGGGGGAATAGTACGAGTGTTTGTGTGGATCTTGGCTCCATCTGCTCCTGGGCAGACGGGGCTACCTGCTTTAAATCAAGGGGACGGATTAAATGAAGACCGCAACCTGCCCGCTAATCACAAATCACTGACGACTATGAAAAACCTGCGGCTGAGCCAACATCGCTTACCCAGCTGAATGCCCGAGCTGGTCTGTTTCATTTGGCCCCGTTCATTATTTTGCTCACTTGGAGCTGAGTTCATAAGCAATTGTAGCACCAGCCTTGAGTAAACAGAAAGTACGTAGCCTAGCACCAGGCTTGGATAAGCAAGTCTAGCATCAGACCTGGATGAACAGCCACTAGTCCTTTTCACACATGCAGCTTTACCCAGCGATGTTCTGGATCTTTGCTGTCTAGAGGTCATGTGAATGAGAGCCAGTGTGTGCATTCTGGAAATGTTCTTCTGACAATTTGCCAGCTGAAGACCTAGTAACATTTCCGTAAATCTTCAGTTTTGACATTTGAGCAAAGCGGTTACATTGCCGGATCAAGCACGCAAAACACGACTTGTTTTAGCCATGTTGTTTCTTACTAGCTACTACAAAACAATTGTAAATGGAGCAAGTGCACTAAGAAATAATGACGTGCATAATAAATGAAAGCGTACCTTGCTAACAATGCAGTACACACTATCACCGTCACACACCCATGTTAGACAACGTTTATAAAGTTCTAGGAGGTGTACATGCACTTGCAAATTTGACAAGACGTGTAGCGATTTGAGTGTCCCTGCTCTGGTGGGGGTTCGATCCTTCACCATGGCGCCTTCTCAGCTGTGGTTGGCCTCTTCTTTTTCTGTTACTCTTTCAGCTTCCTACCCATCTGATTAAAGCTAAAAAATATTATAGGAGGGTATCCTGTCCATTCTTAATTTAAAAAAAATATAAAAAATAATAATACATTTTTTTTTTTTTAAAGAAGATGCATAAGACGTTAGCCGTAAGGATTCTGTTTTTCTGTTCGCTACTTGGTGAACCTTACACTACAGGCATTTTTAGCAGACGCTCTTATTCAGAGCGACTTACACTTTTTAACATAAATTTCAAAAAAAAAATTTAATACATATTATCCATTTATACAGTTGGATATATACTAAAGTGATTCAGGTTAAGTACCTTGCTCAAGGGTACAACGGCAGTGTCCTACCTGGGAATCAAACCTGCAACCTTTCGGTTACAAGGCCAGTTCCTTAACCATTATTCTACACTGCCGCACATTTGCTAGCTTCTCTGGATAGTAAGCCAGTAAACAAAATCATAACTCCCCAGCCTTGTTCAGACAACAATTAGCCTACTTGCACCATCATGTGTAAATGCTCTCAACCCCTGTAAAATACCGGATAGATTGATAGACTTTCTGAACAGTTAAAATGGCAGTGTTCTATGTGTGCAAACGGCTGCTGTAAGGCCAGGCTTTGGTGAGCAGTAATGTAGCACCAAGGAAATGTAGGGGGCTTTCTTGTGTTTTTTTCTTTTTCTTCTCCCCTTATTTGTGTTGCGAGCCAAAAACAGTCAACAGTCCCCATTACTCTCTGATAAAACTATCTGTAAATTGAAATTCTCAGTGTTTTAATTTTTTTTAGGACTGAGGAGGGTGGGTTTCCCCCCCCCCCCTTGAGTCAGGAAGAAACCTTGGGAGGGACCAATCTACCACCAGGGAGTTTTTTCTTGCCGCTGTTGCCTTTGGCTTGCTCTTGTGGCGGTTTAGGCCAGGGTTTTCTGTGAAGCGTATTGTGACGATTGGTTGTGAAATGCGCAGTATAAATAAATATTGATTTGATTTTTTTAAAATCTTGAAGCCCTGCTAAGATTATTAATGAACCCTCCTCGCTATTCTTCTGGGCTGTTGACACCCAGTGGAGTCCTCTAACCCCCCCCCCGAACCCTTGAGCAGTGCCTGTCGCACCACAGTCGGCTAATATCCAATCAGAGGTAGTCTCTGCCAGACGAGCAGCTGAACTCTGGAGCCAGAGAAGGATATTCTAACAATCCTGCAGCGCCCTGTGCCGCCACCAACCTTTAATTACTCCGCCACGTTCCTTTATCTGTGCCTCAGAGCTGTGCGGAGGGCGGAGAACTCTGGGCTATGAAAGCTAAAGGAACGGATCCAAGCAGGTTAATTACAGTTTGTCGCCATGGCACCCTCCCCCGAGTCAAGCAGTCTCGATCACTTTAATCCATAGTCATTAAATTCCACACTAACAATTGCTTATTTATAGAAACAGAAGTACCTCATCTCCAAAAATGTGTTGGGGGAAACGGGCCTTTTTGTTCTGTTATTTTGTTTATAAGCACTCATTGAGAATGAGTGAAACTACTGCATTTTCCGTGTTTGTTGAAAGAGTAATCCAGAGTCAGGAGATTTAATGTAATGTAACTTATGAAACATGAATGCAGTGGGTGTAGTGGAAACCTTTGAATGGTGCCTTGTTGAGTGAATTGCCTGATTGGTCAAATTTCTGCAGCATTTGTTTCTTAAAAGCGGAAGCAGTGGGTCATTTATGATGACTTTGAAAAAGCCAGTCTAAAAATGTAGGCGTAGTGTGACAGCTTAAAAAGCCTATCACAGACGGGCCCTTTGTGTGGCCACACCCTAACAGTGGGGGCGAGACTAGAGCACAGACATAAATACAGTCTGAATGCCATGAGAGCTTAAAACTGACTCAGACCCCAGGGATGCCTTTAGAGCCAATCGGGAGTCTCCAGCAGCCCTGAAATCTGTGATGTAAAGTGATCCAACTAACACAAGGAGCTGGAACTTTACGAGGAGAAAAATTAGAGCTATGGCCGTGTTATTCCACGGGAAAAGAAAAAAACATAATCGGTCAAATTCGCATTAGCAAAAACGGTTCTCCCCAGAGAACGATGGGCTCGATTGAGTCGGAAAATGGTTCTGCTTGCGTTCAGGAGGCCTTGGCAACCTGTACCCCTGATTGTTTCCACGTGAGACCACTGACCTTATTGACCGTTCACCTCAACAGAGCTGGGGTCAACTGGTCTGTGCTGGTGGAAATGAACTAAAATATCAGTGCAGGAATCCCATTCCATTTCTGGCTGGCCCCCGTCTCAGGTGTTCCCTGTTGCAGCCATGCAGGAAATAAAGAGCAAACGATGGGTTTTAAGTAATAGGATCAGCCTCGAGATTGCTGACAAAGTGTTGAGCCCAAATGCAGGATCCAGCTGTTGGCCCTGGCTGAGACAACGAGGCCCAACAGCTGGTAAACTCTGAAGTGAGTCAGGCGGCAGCTATGAAGGGGAGTCGAGTCATCGCTGCGAAGACCAGGCCTGAACAGGAGCCGAGATCCCTGCTACCGCGAACGAGGCCCCGGCCGTCCCGCCCAGCCCCGTTTCAGACGTCCCTTCCGACGATCTGGCGCTCACGGAAAGCCTTTTCCAGTTGAGGCAGCGCTTCCTCTTTTTTTCCCCCTTTTTTCTGGTTTCGAGTTCGGCGTGTCTTAGCCATGAAACGATACAGCGCTCATTGTATGGAAGCGAAAAAAGCCCGGACTCTGGGCCGCTAATTGAAAACAGAGATCACTTTGTGACTTAGGGCTCAGGCGTTTCTTTTTTTTTTCCCCCACGTCTCCTCGGGAACTTGTTTGGCCGCATACTTAAAATAGCTCTCTGACGTGTGCCGTCCTGTTGAGGAATGCAGCTGCGGCTGTCCGGAGCGCTCTGCGGCAGGAAGTTATGCAAACGTGCATTTCCAAGCGCAGAGCCCTGCCTGAGCGATTATCCGCCTTTCTCTAAGTCGGCAGGGGCAGCGGGCGGCCGACCCGACAGCCCGACCTGGCCTGCTTTTACACTCCCTTCCTCGAGGCCCCCGAATAGTCTTCCTCAGTTCTTTCCCTTTTTCTTCTCGACTGGGAAGTTTTTCGAGGGGATGAATCCCACACCGTCTGCTCTGGACTTGGGAAACGCCCATGGAATTCCTTTAGTTAACAAGGGTCTAACGGTCTGTGCGGCATCCCTGGTCAGCCGTTCGGTAAATAGGAAAAGCTGTGGAAAAGTCTGCAGTTCAACGGTGAATCCCCCTCCGCTACTCGAAGGCATCTGCTGCCGTCACCTACCCAGTCATGCCTGGCCTGCTCCCCAATACTCTCTTCTTTCACCCCCCCTCCTCCCCACCGAAACATTTCCCGCATTCCCTCCCCCTCTGTCTCTCCCCCTCTGCTCCTCTAGCTGCCACCATCCACACTTCACTGAACCCTAGGCATCCCAGTTATCTTCTTTTCCATCCTCCGAACGGGACGGCGCTCCTGGAGGTTTTCGCACTTAATCCACAGATCGGCTCGTTTTTTCCGTTTCGGCAAGGCTGGTAGGCGCAGTCGCCCAAGCGATTCCGCCGCAGCTATTGCTCCTTGTGGCGCACGCCGTGGCTTGCTACCTCGGCACCTGGAAGGAAAGGTTCATCTGGGCAGTGGAGGAGGGGTGCCCTCTGAAAGGTACATCTGATACCAGGAATATGTTAAATAGCAGCCTAGGCTAAACACCCTTTGGATACAGACTTGGAAAAAAACTACGATACCCAGTTGTCCCGCTGTTTTATGATAGGCTACACGACTGGTTAAACTCACAAAGGTCCAACAACCTTTATCGATAACTTCACTCAAAAGAATAAAATGGGCATTATGGTATGCCCATTTTATTCTTTTGAGTGAAGTTATCTAAACTCCTCAAAAAAAGTTCGGAAACGTTATTTCGGTCGATTATTCCTCCCCTTTAATAATATAAATTGTATTATATTTTTATTTTATATCGAAAGAAAGCTATTAGATTTACCACGACAGGTAACTACAACTTGGGATCGTTCGTGTGGTGGAATGAACACACACACCGTGTGGGGTGTGGCCCAAAAAAATTGCCAAAAAATCCCCTGCAATTCTCTTCTTCTGTTGGTCACTCTTTTTTTTTTTTGTGGTGGGGGGGATGATTGGATCTCCCCACTCCAAATAAAAAAAAAAAAAAACACAAAAACCATTTTTTTTTTTTATTTTTTTTACACTGTCAGTCACCTCAGTAGCGTGTGGAAGATCCATACGCAGCCACACACACAGCACCTCACTCTCATGCTGGTCTCCTCTGGTCACACACACACACTGGGGTGGCATCCCATTCCATCCCCATGCATACACCATGCCAGCACTGCCACTCCAAAACGAGAGTGAAGAAACACAAGAAGATGAAATAATATTTTTTTTTTTTTTTTTTTTTTTTTTTTTTTAATTTTTTGGCTGTGTTGCTGTTTTTTTCACGAATGCATGATCCTTACAGTTGTAATCCTTTTAAAGTTGTTAACTACAGTAAGCTTTCTATATATATAAAATAAAATATAAATAATAATATTATAATATAAAAAAAAAATAATCGACCGATTTTTTTGTTTTTTTTTTTTTTTTGGATTATAAAGGTTGTGGGACCTTTGTGAGTTTAACCAGTCGTGTAGCCTGTCATAAAACAGCGGGACAACTGGGTATGATAGTTTTTTTTCATCTTGGCAAGCCAACCCCTCAGTCAAAGGCTCTGAACACAATGCCACCTGGAGCTCCCCTCCAAACCAGGGCTTCCCAAAACTGAGGATGCACTAAATGAGTTGAAATGCATTTTTGGAATCCAACCGACTAGAAAATGTAACGCCTGGTCAAATATGTAATAAAAATATTTTTAATAGGTCAATATACATATTTAAGCAAATGTATACCACACATATTCCTGAACCTCACTCATGACCCACCTGTGGATCTGACCCACAGTTTGGGAACCAATGTTCTAAACCTTACGAGCGGTTGTGGAACCCTGTGGCTGGACTTTCCATGATGGAAAAAAGAAGTTTGGAGCCATTTTAATTTTCACGTTGAGGTGGTTGTCATTTTGCCAAGCGGGTCCTTTCAAGCACTGTGCGACTGGGCCATTTTTTTGCCGGGCGCTAGGCCGGCCTAGAACAGAGGAAGTAGCCAACCGAGTGAGTGTGGCCCCCTTTTTTATGTTAATAAATGCTCGATCGCTTCGCACCTGTCACTGTTATGAGTGAAAACTGTAATGAAAAATTCTTGGCAGCATTTGTACCTAATGAGGTGCCTATTATTTAATAGTCGGGTCAGAGAACAGGTGGTCTTGCCCTGAAACATTTGAAGTGGGGTGTTGTTTAAATGCAAGGTCAGTCAAGCACACTGCCAAGGAGCCTCCCCGTCTCCCTCCCTGTTTCCGGGCGTCCGCGAGAGCATCGCTCGCTTCCTCTGCCCTCATTGCGGGTGACGTCCGGGATTACCAGAGATTAGGTTCAATCCTGCCAATGTCACTTCTGCCACAATATGCTGGAGGAGTCTGGCCTAATGCTCACTACGCCCATGTCTCGTCATGGGCCTGCAGATACCATCTCACTTGTGCTGTAACATTGTTGTTACTGGTCATTTAGGTTATCTGTTTGGGTTTCAGACTTTTCCATACGAAATTTAGAAATGTAAATTTTACTTGTCATTACTGCCATTTGTTTTTCTCTAAATAATCTTGTCATTGTCTGCCAAAAACCTGCAGATTATGAATGAAAACATAGACTGGAATATTACTTTTTTTGTCCATTTTTTGTGATCAAATTAAAAATGTTATGGTGGGCGTTTCAAGAATGAAACGTTTGTAAATATTTTACCCCGGTTAATGCACAGAACATGCATGTCTAACGCACGGTATAAAACCGCACATGAATGGACATGAATGCCTATTTAGCAGCACTTCAAGCAGGGATATCCTCACATTCGAATCAATGGGAACATATCATCAACGCGACCATATTACAGGCTATCGAAGTTCAAATTGTTGTTTTCTCGTACTTCAGTGCTTCCTTTTCAGAAGTGGCAGATGATAACGGAGGAAGTAGTTTCAACAGTAGTTACAGACATCCCCGGATCACGACCGCTCTCTCACCGAGAAGGGGCTCTAATGCAGTGAGACTCAATCTTGGTCCTGGAGAGCCACAGTGTCTGCTGGTTTTTGTTTTTTTTTTCCCTAACATAAGCGACTCGATTCAGACCCAAGGAACCAGGTGACCTGAGTTAGCTGTGTAATCAACTCCTTGAACCGATCAATTGCTGT
Source organism: Ilyophis sp. 1 JC-2022 (assembly GCA_022702515.1). Taxonomy (NCBI): domain Eukaryota; kingdom Metazoa; phylum Chordata; class Actinopteri; order Anguilliformes; family Synaphobranchidae; genus Ilyophis; species Ilyophis sp. 1 JC-2022. The sequence goes on along the minus strand of CM040395.1, from coordinate 25,633,893 downwards.
GCTACTCAAGTACTGCGTAACAACAAAAGCCTGGAGACCCTGCGGCTCTCCACAGGATTGAGGACCGTTGCATATAGTACCTGCCGCCGTCGCCACCCGGGTTTCCCCCACCGTCCCTGCATCCCGCTGGACTAGCTGCTGCCAATTCTATTCACATGAACTTTGGCTGATTTGACCATGTTGCTCATTAAAACCTAGACCCTGAGTCGAGTCAGTCGACCAGAGGAGGATGGGTTCCTCTTGAGTTCCTCCCAAGGTTTCTTCCCATCTTCCAACAAGGAGTTTTCTCCTTGACACTGTTGCCTTTGGCTTGCTCTTGTGGGGGTTTAGGCCAGGGTTTTCTGTGAAGCGCATTGTGACAATTGGTTGTGAAATGCGCTATATAAATATATATTGATTTGATTTTCTCTTATGTGTCTGTGCCGCAGGCCTCTTTTTATGGTCTTTCAGGGCTTTGCTGTTGTTTTTTTCCAATCTATAACCATAACATAAGTATGTTTTGATGGTTGCTGTCAGATTTCTGGATATCTCTGATATTTCCAACTGGAAATGATACTTAATCTGATGTGAAAGCACTTAGTTCATGCAACTAACCTGGTTGAGTAACGATGAGAACCTGCATACTCTGTGGCTTCTCAGGACTATGGTTGGGGACTCCTGATGTTGGCAGACCCCTGGAGACAGCAGAAGGACAGATATTGAAAGTACAATCTCTTTGAAGGTGACTGCAAAATGTTGTGCACATTTTGTGCTCATGCCAAATATTGGATTCCCTACATATATTGGCCATTTTCCAAATGGTAACTGCACAAGCTAACTTCAGCCACAGTTTAACTTTAGAAAGTTAGCAATTTGGATTCTTATGTTTTCGCTGGTTCCAAAAATAATTTTACCTCAGAAAACCGACGCGTAGAACATTGCTTGTGCTGGGACATAATGTTTTTGGAGTCTTTTGCACTATTAGCTTGATGCTAAGTTAAAATAACTGTAGGAGGCATGGCATTGTGTTTTCCTGGGTGCTTATTTCAGATCATTATGATAGCCTATTATCTCTAAGTGCCACGCTGGTCCACCTAAAAGGTATTTATCAGCTAATCTAATGGGTAAATCAGTCTGTTCACTGCTTCACATACTTTTGTCTGACTATTTTCAAAAGGTTCAACGTCTTGAATATCTGAACTCCTTAATGTGCATTGAAGTTCTGTGAAATATGCAAGAAATGCTTGCATAACGGCAACGAAAAGGGCTCTGTACACTTTGGTAGATTTGTCTATTCTGAGTCTCCTTTAAACAGCCTCGCCACTTCACAGAGCAACATGTGCACTTAAAGCCCATTTTTCAGGGTAGTCCATTTTTCACATCACCTTTTGTGTGTCAGGTTTTATTAAGCAAACAGCTCCTCCACAGAGCAGCATTGAAACATTCAGCTGCACATTCAGCAGCTCAGCTTTTTGGGAACTGGATTTGGACCTACAACAACAGGAAACGTCCCGATGTGACCAATCGTCACGCTAAATGGTGGACCGCAGTATTGGGGCGGAATTCTCAAGCAGTACAGAGTGGACCTCCCTGACCTGCTGTACAAGGTCTCGAATCCTTAGCGGCAGACCGTGGACGTGCACCTCGATCACAAAATGTGTATGAACAGATTTCAAAATGCACAAGCAGTTCACCCTCTATGGGTCTCCGCAGGCCAAAATCAAGAGCAATAAATACACTGAAATTGTGCAGTAATGGCATATAGTACTAGTAATATCGATATTTGCTTAATACAGTAATGATTAATAGAAAAAAATGTTTTGTTATAGTCCGATTTTGAGCCACCTGCTTTATAGTTTTAAGCCTGAGTCGGGCTGTGTATTTGAATTGGGGGTTTCCCACGAATAACAATAAGAGAAAAGACGGTGTAGATTTGGTGGTGTTTGGTATCCTGCACAGGGACAGAACACAGTGGATACTGGCCGTCAGTGTTTGTATATGTTCACCCCCCCCTCCCCCCTCCCCAACCCAAGCTTTCCGAAAAAAACTGGCAAGGTTCTGTGTGAGCCTGCTCTTTCAGCTTCTCCCAGATCATCTTTGGCTCGCTGTCCACCCTCGTTGCTTGTAGCCCCAGCGTAAACACGAGGACAAGCAGGCCAACGTCCAGCAGCTGTCGCTCTGTGCGGCTAAGCGCCGTGAAGTGCCTGTTCCAGCTTGACCACAGACTCGCGGCTCCCTGTTAGTCCGTGCTGCTTGGATTTATAGCCTTCGGACAGGAATCGAGTAGCGTATCTGTAGTGCAGCGTCACGACATTGGACCGGTCCGGTGAAGAACCAGTCACTCGCCACCGAACAGCGGAGAACAAGAATCGGTATACATTTGTATTAAATATGCCGTGGCCCGTCCCACAGGGGATATGCATTGTTCACACATTTCACATACCATTAATACAAAGTGTTTTTTGATGTTCAGTAATTCCGGAGACATCCCGTGGCCTTTGTGTTTGTGAAACTCACACCGTACCAATTCATTTTAGCAGGCATGCATATTGAAGTGCATAGAACAGGTTTAGCACTAAGGGAAACCTTCATTTATAACGCTTCACTATAACTTGTGCTCAGATGTCGGAAAATATCATTCCTCCTCTCTGATGAATGAATGATGAATGGATGCACAATTTATGACCCTTTGAATCGAGGCAGATTTTTAAATATATATATATATATATTTTTTTTTTTAATAAAAACAATCCTTGCGCAAACCTCCATGGAATGTGCAGGTGGCTTTGTGCAGGCTAAGTGTTTAATCTTGCGTTCGCATTCAAGAATGTTTTTCCCTTTTGCTTCCAGACTGAATTATGATGTAGTTCGAAGAAAAGAATGGGATGTGGATTAGTTTGCCGGGTTTCATATTGGAGTGAAATAAATAAAAACTGTGAGCATGTCAACCATACATTGGTATTGATTATCTTTCGGGACAAAAATAGGGAACATCCATAGTTCATTATAATTTATTTAGAAAAATCAGGTTTTAACACTGGAGGGAGTTGTGCTTTGTGTTGTGTTCAAGTGGTGGGCAGAGTAGGTTGATTTCCAGTCTTGGGTTGACAAAGGTGGCGCCGGCCTGCAAATTCGAAAACTGTACCCGCTTGGGCCTGGCGAACCTCGCGGGAGAGGAAGTGCCAGCTACCTGAGTACGAGTCTAGCCACGCGGAGGCAAGCGTCGCACAACGCCGGTTGCGTCGTTTGTCAGCCTGGCAGGCGGTCTGAAGATGAGCCCGCGTTACAAGCCCGACACCCAGCGTGTCTCCTCATACTGTGCCAGCTTTGTGTCTGGTGCTGTCCTGCATGATCACAACCAGAGAACAGGCACCACCTAGAAGAGAAAAAGCAGAGTTAGTCTCCAGGACTTATAGCCATGCTGGAGGGCAAATGAAGCCCCCTACATTGTTATTACCCATTGAATAATGATTCCTTTTTATGTAGGGTAAAACTAAGTGCTTTACAGGCTTAAAAAAAAAAAAAAAAACACAAAATTAAATAAAAGTAGTAAACTTATAAAATGGATGATAGTACAAAGTGGATGGCAAGTTGTGAATTCTGAGCACATTGAACCATGAATGAATGAATGACACTTTGACCAGTCGTAATATAACCGTGACGCATCCAAAGGTTGCATTGTGTTTCAGAAATCTGCATTTTCCACAAAAAAAAAAAAATTTTTCAGTGAACATGTAATGTTGGCTAGCCAGCTAACTACAGGTACATTGTATCTTTTGAATGCTAGTTCTAACATACATTCATGCTATTCTTTGTGCAATTATATTTCACTAGACTGTCAAGCTTTTGCTAGCTATAACTGAGTTCATGAACTAGCTTGCAAGCTGTCATACCTTGCTAAGGTTAGACCGTTAGAATGGGGAAGAGCAACACCAATCTTCTTTTTTATGCATTAGTATAGCTAATTTAAGACTGATATGAAGGCGTGAAGTTAATTCGGTGTGAAGTTAACAGTGTAAGATGAACACAATGAACTGTGCTGCCTGAATGTTCAGCTTTTGATCGGGTCTGCTTTATTTTGTGTAGTTGAATGTTCAGTCAAACCTGAAAAGCGTTTACCTTGAAATCAACTCATCAGTCAACACTGTTGCTGTTTTTGTGGGTTGGTCAGAGATACTATATTTTGTGTGCGTTTTTGTAATTAGAATACGTTAATGTGTTGTTGTTAAAAGTGCATTAGAATGATAGCTGTATACTTACAACATTAGCAATAAGCAGGGTTGTCTTTTAGTTTCTTACAAGCCGGCGATCCATCTCGTTGGTGATAAATTTTCCTTATTATTTACTGTATAGGCTATTAGCCCAGTCTATTGCTGCACATGCCTTCAACTTGCCGTCGCACTCTTGGATTAAGGAGCCTACGCTGGCCGGCAGGTGATTGTGTTTGTTTTAATAGGCTACCGTATCAGCCTAAAGAACAGCCTAAAGACAGGCCTACTATTAGGTTATTAATTAAAACCAATTTTCATTCTAAATGTATCAGTGGGATTTTCACACTATATTGCAGACATACACCACCGTTCAAAAGTTTGGAATCGCTGAGGCATTTTTATGTTTTTGAAAGAAAGTGATACTTTTATTCAAGGTAGCAGTGAATTGATCAAAAAATAGTTGTTGATAATGTTATAAACTACTATTTCTATTTCAGTCTATTTCTACTTTAGCAATTGTAGCCCTTTTTACACATAGTCCCCCCATTTTAGGGCACCAAAAGTAGTTAACATAAACTTAAATAAAGTCATTATATTTAATATTTGGTTGCATATCTTTTGCATGCCATGACTTCCTGATGTTTTTGACCCAACAACATCACAAGACTCTTGATATTTTATTTCCAGGTACTCTTGTCAAGCGATACTACAACCTCTGCATTTGAATTGATCTCTATGGGAATTGGGGGGTGGGACAAGATTAAGCTGTAAATTACACGGGAACAGTATGGAACACCTGGTTGGTTGGCTAAATGGCTGCAAGTCGTCAAGGGTCCGAGGTATTAAGTGAGCCTCAAACCATCACTCTGCTGCCAGATATGCAGTAGACATAGATGGATCACTTTAAGGGTTGTTTCTCCTGACTCATTTTCCTATTGAACTCTATGTAAAAATACCACACAGAATGGATGAAATGTTAAGTAATCACAGAGTAGTGTAGATTCTGAGAGAATACTTGCTGTTCCGGGTAAGCTTCTGTCATGAAGAGCGAAGAATAACATTTTAAAACCAATTTTAAGATCGACAAGCCAATTCAGGAGTCCTAAGGTGGCAGTGATGCATGCGTGCGTTTATTAGGTTTTCTTTCAGTCGGGACACGGGCTGTCCTGTCTGTACGAGTCCAAGCTGGCGAGGGATTTAGCAGGAAGCCCACAGAGACGTGAATTACAGTAATCAGTCCTACAAGCGATAAAAGTGCGGACATGTTTCCCCACGCGAGGCCTGTCGAGCGATAGTCTCAGCCTGAAGATTAGCCTCACCTTTTTTTTTTTAAGGTGAAAAAATGTGGCTTTTGAAGAGCCCGTAGCAGACCTGTGCCTCCTGACATAAGAATCTCCTGATAAGTCATTATAAAAGTATACCGACTGCATATGTTCACACTCCAGCCTAAGGCGTCTCGTGTTCCAGTCTGCACATACCCATTTGACAAACAACAAAGGAACACATGATATAATGGATGTTGTATAGTGATAGTTTGTTAGAGAGTAAAAACAACTCATCCTTGGCAACATGAACATTTGAGTTTTCTTAAACCTTTAAAATGCTTGATTTTGATGATTGAAAACAATGTTTGTGAAACCGACCGAAACGGAATACTTGTTATATCCTGAGATCCCGAAAAAAAGTATTATAATGGTTTTGACATAATAACAAAACCATTTTGCAGTGAAAATATTTTTTTAAATATTTTTTGTGTTTATTTAATTTTTATTGGATTTTCTTTGTAATGTAGGTTTCAGCATAGTAGAATATATGGTTCTTGAGATTAAGACCAGGGACTCCTATCTTCTACAGGGGCAAAAATTAATTGATGGGTTTTAGGAGTATATAGGCCTACTTTCCATACTCTTAAAAAATTACATCAGTGTTTTCAGTTGGCAGGGTTGTTCCATCACACAAGAGCCACTCGTGCAGTCTATTGAGAATCTGCAGTCTAAATAGCAGTTGCGCATGAACTGTGCACTTCCAACTTAAAGACTGCTTTATTCAGCCGGTGGACTGAAGTGTGAACGACCAGCAGCCGATAGCACATTTTAGCTGAGGAACATTTCTGCACTCTGGCCAATTTACATAGCACATTGCAGTGTTGGGATGGACCTGCAAGTTTGATTGGCGACGAGGGGAAATGGGAGTAAAATTGGGTTTTAATATAAACAAGGGCTTTGAAAAGTCATTGAAGTCTCAGTAGAAACTTCACAACATAATGGGTTCAGTCCTGTAGTCAAAGGTTCAAGCCTAGGCTGAGTCAGCAGCGGAACGCGACTGGCCTCGGGGATTTGGCTAGCGTTACCGCTATATTATTCTCACCCAACAACGTGCCAAGCAGCCACAGGCTACCAGATGTGCCTCTCCTCCAGTCACGGCTAGCGAACCTGCTGTATGCTCAGAGGTGCCTGCGGCGAGTATATCAGTCACTTTCTCTCAGGTGAGCGTCTCAAAGGACCGCTCAACGCTCGACTGCTGGTCCCCTTGTTTGGTGGTGGGGGGAGCATTGTGTCGATTGAACGGGCCATTCCAAATTTGAAGAGTGGGGGGAAACTTTTTACGTGTGATTGGAGGAGAGATGTGGGCCTCGTTGGGACAGCTGACCACAGGGTTGCGAACTGTGGTTGTGTCTTTTGTTTTTCGCCGTCTTATGTCACGGCATTCATTAACAATTGAGAACAGAGGGCAGAATCTCCTGAGGTTTTATAATCACCGTGATGAAATCAGGTTCTAGCATGGTGAAAGATATGGTGTAAATGTTGTGCCACCAGACAACTGAATTTGAATGTACTTAATCTGCGTTTGTGTTTCACAATTAGAATTTGTATATAAAGTTTTGAAATAGATTTTTATTACATTGAATTTGTATTTAATCATTAGTTTTAAAATGGAATGATGTGATTTGAATCTGAATTTCAAAAACCTGAACTTGTATGGATCTCCTTGAAATAAATCTTTTTAATTCAGTTTCTATTCAGCCTCTCAAAAAGCGATGATTTAAATCTCCAAAAACTAGCTTTCGGATTGGGAACATCCGGGCACTTAGGAAAAGTAGTTGTTGGCAGATACCATAAATCTACTGGAGCGCGTCTCATTCTTTGGGTTCTGTGGGTTTTCTGCTCGGAACCACAACAATCCATCAAACTCCACAAACTCCGTCAGCTGTGTAGCCTAATGTTGCGACCACATAGTTAAACGTTATTGAGACAAATTATTGTCATTCACATTGATTAATGTAAAGCACAGAGCAACTGCGTCGAATATTCTAACTACTAGTCGGACAACTGTCTACTTCGTAAATTTGACGGACATTTTTATCATAGCTATCAGTAGTACTAGCAAGGTAGCTAGCTATCTAGACAGTAGCAAGCTTGCCAGCAAGCAGCAGTAACTGGCTACAGCATTCTTCAATGGCAGTCAAGATGGATAGGTAGACAGATAACAGAAATATTTTTAATGAATTAGCTAGCTAATATTGCAGACGGATGATATTGTAGCGACTAGGTTCTAGCTGTGGCTGCAACGCTAATGTACTTGGGTCTGAATTGGATGCTTATTTTAAGGTGAAAACAAAAACCAGCAGAGTTTGGGGCTCTCCAGGACTAGGGTTGCAGTCGCCTCCTCTAGAGGGCTAGCTATCAGATAGCTTAGATACAACCTAAGTCTAATTTACATACACTGCCTGGCCAAAAGAAAGTTGCCTTTGCACCCGTCACGCATAGTGCCCACTGTACAAGCCTCTGGAGGCAGCGTTATGATCCGGGGTTGCTTCAATTAGTCAGGTCTAGGCTCTGCAACGTTATGCAGCAATAAAATGAAGTCAGCTGAGTACCTGAATGTACTGAATGACCAGGTTATCCCATCAATGGGCGTATTCCAGGACGACAATGCCAAGATTCATCTGGCTTAAATTGTGAAAGAGTGTTTCAGGGTGCATGAGGAATCATTTTCACACATGAATTGGCCACCAGAGGCCTGACCTTAACCCCATTGAAAGTCTTTGGGATGTGCTGGAGAAGAGTGGTTCGACTCTCCCGTGGTCAATACAAGATCTCGGGCAAAAATTAATGCAACTCTGCACGGAAATAAATGTGGCATTGCATAAGGTTGTCGAAACAATGCCATGACGAATGTGCGCCGTAATCAAAGCTTAAAGGCGGTCCAACGAAATATTAGTGTGTACGACTTTTTTTTGGCCAGGCAGTGTAGTAGACAGACTGTAGTAGTTCAAAAGTAATTCAAATGCAAATGCAGTTGCTGACTGTTAGCTAATGTGAGTATGTATGTATGTCAATAATATCTCTCTTATAACGTTTTAACTACTATGTAATCGCCAACGTTACACTACACAGCTGACTGAGTTTTTAAACCGACAGAGCAGAAAAACCGACAAGTGATGCGTGCGAGCGCATGCGTATCCAGCAGATTGATATCTGCCGGCTGCTTTGCCCAAATCCGAAAGCTATTACAGCTGCGCCCTTAGGACAGCCAAGCTTTTTTTTTTTTTTTTTTTTTTTTTTTCATTCATTCAAAATCACATTTCAATTCATTTTTTTTTCATTCAACAAATTTAAATTTAATAAATATTAATGAAAATTAATTAAAAATTGCAATTCTGTTAATTGAACAAAATTTACATTTAAAAAGAATTTTTAATTTTTTTTTTTTTTTTTCTACAGGGTTTTTTCCGACCCTGCCAACTTTCAAATGTCCTTTCACTTCACCCCACCCCCACCCAATTCACCCCACACCCATTTTTGGCTATTGCCCCACACCTGATTTCAGTTCTGTGGCAATTTTACTTTCTTTTCTGTTTAGTCCCCAGGCCTGGATTGAACCCATTCAGATTCAGGCTTCTCGTGTTACAGAGGAGCGGCTGCCGGGCACGATTTTGGCTTGGCCCGGGCGGTTCAGTGTGCGGTTAGCAGGCCAGTGAATAGAAGGCACTTGGTGCCGTGAGGTTTACAGGTGTCCTTCGGCAATGCCAGTTTGTATGCTCGCAAAAAAAAAAAAAATACCTTTTACCCTTCTGTAGTCCCACACAAAAAGCAGAATAGCCTTGCATTATTCAACGATAGAAGCTCTTGTGTTAGTAAGAGAATATATCATTGGCTTTTTGAAAAATGTTTTTCACCCTCCAATATGCTTTCCCTGCCATCTGCATTGCATGCATTGCATACTGAAAAAACAACATTTTTTTTTTTTGTTTTTTTAGCTCGTGTGATTAAAAAAGTCTCTAAAAAAGTCTCTTTTTTTTGCTTTGAGTTTTTTTTTTTTTTTTTTTTTTTTTTTGAACGCGTGCCACTCTGGAGCCCAGCAGACGCCAGCTCTCTCCGACTCTGCGTCGGTCTTTCCAAACGAAGATGACCGTAACAGGACGGGAGATATTTGACCCGTTCTCATGAAATAATGGGTTGGGAACAGCTGCGATACCCACCCGTTAGATTAATTCTGAACGCATTCAGGAAAGAACCTGTCTCAAGAGCCGCAATGGCACGCAGTACTTCAGATTAGATGTATGCGTTTAAGTAGAGACTACACCAGAGTTATGCGTTTCCGTAGCCTTGCACTGTGATCAGGAAACCATGGGCAGCCAGCGGTGTCTGGCCCACTTCAGGTTTGGTGGCACGCAGTGTCTTTATCATTCATTTTAGTAACTACTAACTACTGTGTCATTTTAGATTTCTGCCCCCGTCTCCCCATGATGGTTTCTGTCCATTCTTTACATCCCTAATTTTGGGTTTTATCAGGTGGGATCCGAATCGTACAACTATGTCACCGTGCCTGGCAAGGCAAGCCTGCGGATTAGATATCCGTCCAAACCCAACCAAACCTTGGCGCACGCTTGAGATTACATCAGGGCCACGGAGAATAGGCTCGATGAGCAAAAGCACAATGTTGGGCTGTATTTGGGAACCTTTTGACTTCATTATTTGTTTTTGGTTTGTTTTTAAACTGAGCTTGTCTGGAAATGTCCGTGAGTGAACAGTCCAACTGCTCCAATTTACAAGTTTATTTCAAGCGCCCTCGGCCATGTAGTTCGAAATGAACTCGATATTCAAGTAGTTTGCAATTACTGTCATTCACATTATTAGTCAGAATAATGTCACTTCTGAGTGATCTTACATTTAGCATTTAATGTTTTATATATGATTTAATTTTTTTTGTTTATTAAAAGTGGGCCTTTGCCAGTAAGAATAAAACCAAATATGGCATTGTTTGTTTTTTGATCTTAATCGTTTACTGTGTGAAATGAATCCTTCGTGCAGCCACCCGTTCACATCTGGGCTCCTTGTCCGAAGCATTTTTATACATGGCTGCTAATGTTATGTCATTCATCAAAATCGGTCGGTATCCTTCCATCAAATCGGCAATTAATCTGGTGAAAAACAAATGTTTACAGTACCACTGTCTTGACCCAGTTTTAGACGTTTGGTTTGCCCCGGCCCACCCAGAATCCAAGCCTGGTTTGGGAATTCCTTTCAGACTAAATCCTCGCAGGCTTTCAACGAGCCAGGAAACGGCGGACTCTGTATTCAGAAGACGGATGAAAAGGACTGTGGGCAAATCCTGAATTTGTGTTGAACTCCCGGTGTAAAGGTTAAACGCCCTCCAGATTAGACGTGGTGTAATCTCCCATCACCTCCGTCCTCCGCAGCTCCTCCCCACATTGTCCCAGTACAACGGCTAAAATGGCCTTTTTGTTTTGGGAGCCAGCGGAAGGAAGTAATAAAGGCTGTACAGTGTGCAAAATGAAAGTTTTATACGAAATTCAAATGATTATCCTGACTAAATTTTCACAGGAGTGGTGCGTTAGATTATTACACCGGAGAAGCATTTTGGTGAAATGGTAGCCTATACCTTTTGAGTGAGAGCAAGCCATTGAGTTAAGCGTCCTCTGTCTGTTCCCGAGCCCCCCCCCCGTGTTGACTCTGGCAAGCGGTTCCCGCGCGAGAGCCGAAGATGTTTGCTCACGTGGACTTTCCTCCTCCTCTCCCCTGAAAAAGTGTTCTCTTTTCGTCCTTCTCCCTGCCTCACACCCCTCGCGCCGCACCTTAGAAATACACGATTGTGGAGCCTCGCCGGCGATCGCGATGCGCTGTTTATTATTATTTTTTAATGCCGCCACTCAGAATAATTTATTTGCCCTGCTGACGCCCTCCTCCAGAATTTCATAGGTTTGCTTCTGGTTACCAAACATGGTTGCTACAACACCTTCAAAAAAGGGACGGCTACCTGTCAACAAAGTGACTAATCGCTTTGGTAGGAGTGACTCTTGTTACATAAGATCCCCCCCCCCCTTCCCATTTTCGTATTGACCCCAACTTGGGGACCTAGCCAGATATACCGGATCTCTATCGCACTCCAGAAAAAGGTTGGCGAATGAGAGCGGTGCGTTTATGTGATTGGACTGAGCGCTCGGTTATCGTATTTACACAACGCAGGAGTCTCTCCTTCGGCACGCACTCAAGCAGCTGACGCGACGAGCACACATCTGGGTTTGTTCCGCAGGCCCTGCGGTTGCCTCTTCTCGTGTAGAAACGTAAAGCTCCATGACATCACTGAAAAAGTGAAATTTCTGGCTCACGTCCTTTGGCGCATGTCACCTTCAGGCGGCTTGAGGCAACGCACCGCGAAAGCGTGACGTGACAATGGCGCCCTGCTTCCGAGTTACAAGCAGGGCTCCTAGAATGTGGTTAAGACGGTCCTGTGACATACCCACTTGTCGCGAGAGCAGAAGTTTCTCTCAAATTGTATTTCACCAAGGTGAAAATAAAGGTGTAATTTTGAAGTTCCTGTTAAAGCGGGCAGGTTGTCAATCGTGGCTGTACCGTTTTAAGGTGGAAGCTCAATTGGTCATCTGCCGTTAACGGGGATGACTGAAACGTGGCCTCATCATGGTTGACATACTTGTCATAGTTCTCTAATTTGATTTCCCATGCATTCCAGATTATCATGTTACCTGTCAGGTCTTTGAAAAACGTTCTTTAATTAAATCACCGCATAACTTGGATATTAAGTAACCGAAAAAAATCTAATCAAAATATGCAGAACAAGTTGTACTTAGGGGAAAAAACTCTGGAACGCTTCAGCAGAAAGTTGATACCGGTATGAAAGCATTTTGGCTTTGTTTGCCTGAGGTGTCAGTCAAAGCTTAGCGTAAATAAATGTCTTATTTTTTATTTTATTTCTTTTTAAAGAAAAACCCATGTCCTGAATTTGCCTCTTTGATGTGCTTCATTATAACTCGGTTCACCATGGCAACATGTGTCAGTCAAGGCTATGGTCTGTGTTGGGGATTTAAAGTCTGAAGCAAGGACGACTTAAAAACAAAAAAGAAAAACTATTTCTGTTTAAAGATAGATGGCTGTAAAGCTTAACGTGTTATTGGAACAGTATTTAAGATGCAAGAAAGGAGTCTGTTTTTGATTGTTGATTGGAGGCCAGTCATAACAGCATTGATGTTTGGTCTGTCCCTGCACCTGGGTATTGATAACATAAGTTGCCGGTCAAATGATACCCGTCTTAAGGGAAATCCTAGACATAAGGTAGTTGTATCCGGTGAAAGGGCATGAAACAACTTTTTCATATAACTGGCTCCATGTAAAGCAGCAGATGATTAAGCAATGGGCAAAAATCAACCCTGTGGTAATGCTGTAAGCTTTGAAAAGGAAGGGAACCGGAGAGATAAAAAAAACCTGGATTTCAAACGGAATCGGTAAACCTGCACTGTCTTTGTTTCATCAAGCTGAAATCTGAACTGGGGTGAGAAATATATCCTCTTTCCTGTCTGTCTACGAAATTGGAAAGGGACTTGTCGACTTGAGCCAAAGTCTCTTCATTTCATTGAGTCATCACCTGTTTAATGTTCCTCAGCTTTAAGCATTTAACGGTTTCAGCTACAGAGAATACTCCCTGCAGTGTAGAATAGGTTCTAATTGCACGCTTAAGTAAATGTTCATTTTTGAAAGTCTGATCTTTGATAAATATTTGAAAGTGGAGGAAATTGTTGGACGTGGCGTGAGCTTTAAACGGTTGCTCTTGACTGCTCCCGATTTTAAATGTTTCTTGTGTACAATCAAACACTCCCCAAACCTGGGACTGCATTTCCTTGAGAACATTGTCCATTTAAAGCTGTCGACCTTTTTCTAAAGCAGCTTCTCCTCTCTTTCTAGGATGGTTTGGATGCTCTGGTCTACGACCTGGACTTCCCGGCCTTGAGGAAAAACAAGAGCATCGACAACTTCTTGAATAGATGTAAGTACATCCCGCGAGTCCCCCCCTAATCCCCTTCCTCAGCGAAGAGTCTTCGCCGCCTGTCGCCTCCATCAGCCCTAACGAGCGACGTCGTCTGAGCCAGCCCTGGGGCTGGTGGGGGCGGAGGAGGTTGTGGTGGCGGGGGAGAGCGACGCGTTTTCGGGTCACTGCCCCGGTGGGGGCTGGGCGGGGCCGCGTCTGCTGCCCGATATTTCCAACAAAGGGGCTTTCACAAGGCGGCTTGTTGACCCACATGGTGTCCCACATGACGATACCCGCGCACTCTGGCACTCGTACTGTACGTCTCCCCTTGGGCTGGGAATCTGTTTGCCCTGGCGGGGGGGGAGTGGGCGCCATTTTTTTCAGAGTGCAAGTCTACTTCGACAAGCTTCAATGAACAGAAAGGTGGTGGGTGGTTTTTACATATTAAGTGTAAAAACATACAGCTACACACACACGCACACACACACGCACACACACACTCTTGCATACACACATGCGTGGAATTGGCCACAGTTACCAGTTGGGGTGCATTAATGTCAGCTATGAATGTGTCAGAAAGGCCCGTTTGTTCAGTGACAAGCTCAATAGCATTATAACTGTTATTGTGTTCAGTACTCAAGTGTACACGCATTGCCGAACATTAATGGACTGGGTGGGAGAAATGGCACTATTGCCTGGAGGGTGTGGAACCATTTCCTTTGTGATTAATCCGGCTTGACCCTGTGTATGTATATATTTGCTTTGCATTGTGTCATTCACACAGATTGATGAATCAGACGTGCTTATTCTCCCTAATGAATGTCAAATAAAATGATTCCTTTGTAAGAATGTAGGTTACAGCCCCATGCCGTTGTTGGCAATATTTCAAAATGCATAATGTGTCATTTACTTTAAAGCTGTTCTATTTTATAAAAAAACCGAAAGATAAGATACTCAGATTCCAGTTTTTTTTTTTCTCTTTTCAATAATAATCCTGTCATTTTATAATTTCTGTGTCCAAAAAATACAAAATGACTTCTGAACGGCTCCTTTTTAAAATTTCTTTATTTAAATTTTTTTTCTGGGAATGAAACCATTTTTAGAGCAGCTATCGAGCAGAGTGAAACTGAGCAGTAACCAGAAACAGCTTGTACATTGCTGCTCTCACTTTAATAGCCTTTCGCTATATTTTTAGATAAATTGAACTTGGATGTCTTACACTCTACCACCCCACCCTCCCTCCCCATATTTTTTCCATGCGTGCTTGTACCAATCGTGACCCGTGTGAATTTAAAATAATCCCTTTCAGCTATGACCAAATTTGGCTGGATGTAATCTCCCCTCTGGGGAAGCAGAAATTGTTAAACTGGATGAGGCCTCCGTGCCTTTGCTGTTGTAACGCACACCAAACTTTAACGATGGTTCTCGGCGGCACGGAAGGGGAAGGGGCTCTCTGTGACCGCCTCCCTCGGTCACGTGCCTGTTCACGCAATAACCGTTCAATCCTGGAGCACCGGTTATCTGGATCTAAGCTCAGAATTCCCTCTATGTTTTTGACAGTGAGTGCTGTTGTTTTAAGGCCGTGGACCAGTTAACTAAGACATGCTTGGTCGCAATACACACCCCCACACTATGCATATATACAGTACTTCAATATATAAAGTCGGCTTAAATGTTTTCGGAGGTTGCCAAGCGACTTCAAAAAAAAAAAAAAAAAAAAGGAGATAAGATTTAATTGCCTGTTTAAATTTTATGATTGGAGGATGAGACGGCAGGGATAGTCATACTTTTTTTTAAAGATCTTTTTGCCTGCCGTACGTAATTGTACAGCGCAAACGTGAAATTTGTGTACAAAGGTTTTTGCTTTCCTTCCCGTCCGGTCAGCCGCTATAAACTGCCAGTGAGCTCCGGTCAGCCGCTATAAACCGCCAGTGAGCTCCGGTCAGCCGCTATAAACCACCAGTGAGCTCCGGTCAGCCGC
Organism: Ilyophis sp. 1 JC-2022; assembly: GCA_022702515.1. Taxonomy (NCBI): domain Eukaryota; kingdom Metazoa; phylum Chordata; class Actinopteri; order Anguilliformes; family Synaphobranchidae; genus Ilyophis; species Ilyophis sp. 1 JC-2022. Next base: position 25,618,437 of record CM040395.1, on the reverse strand, counting down.
TATAAACCGCCAGTGAGCTCCGGTCAGCCGAGGCCTGCTCGCAGGGCTTCCCACATCAGATGCTCCAGTAGAAAAGTCCTTCACCACAGAGGAGTGTTCTATAGTAGCTTAACTGAGGTACCCTGGAGCGATGTGGCACACTAAAGAGACTTTGTGAAGGATGAGTACATTGGCACATTAATTTTCTTTGCACAAATTTGCACTGTCGGTGTACTCGTCCTCGACAAAGTGTCTTTTGTGCACCGTATCGCTCCAGGGGTCACGTCACCCCCGTTCTTGTTTTATTTATTTATTAATTATTTTAACTGTTATCTGTGCTTCATCCTTATCTTTGAAAGAACCCAGTTCAAGATTTTATTGTTAAAGGGAACCTCCCCCGGAAAAAGCATGAACTCACAATGCAGAGAAGGGTAATTGATGAATATGTCTTTCTATGGTTTTTCGTGTTTTGAAAAGTGGGGCCTGTGTTGACAAATGCAAAGGAGAACTGGTTTATGGAAATGTTGGCTCGTTGTCTGTTCTCTTATCTCGGAGTATGGTTTTCATGGCCATTGATTTGCATTAATGTATTCTCGTTCTATAGAATGTGTTGATTTCAAGCAAATCTTTTTAAATGCAAAGCCCTGGATTCATAATTGACCAGTTTCAGAATTTTGAGTTATTTTGTAATTGAACCAGAGTTAATTTTTTTTCTAGTGAACTTAGATTCACTTGTTTCTCGTTGATATTGCTCAATAAACTTCAGGATCACCAAATGCAAATTGTTTTGTAGTGCAACACAAGAGTCTGTGAAAGGACTGGGCGCAGAGCTTAATGCCCTTGATCAAACAGCTTTTTTTTTTCCTAATTTTTGAATTGCCATGAGCCCTGTCCTCTCTGACCGACCTCCCTTCCACCAGACAAAAACACCATCAGCAAGATCCGGGACCTGCGCATGAAAGCTGAGGACTACGAGGTGGTGAAAGTCATCGGCAGGGGCGCGTTTGGGGAGGTGCAGCTGGTGAGTGCCTGGCCCCTCCTGCTCTATACGGGTTCAAGGCTTTATAGAGCGGGGAGGTTAAATACATGAATTTGACCAATTCATTTGTTGTTCCACATCTTGTCACACTTTCATTTTTGCTTTCAAAGAGCAAGAACCTTATAGAATGTGAGCAGAGGAATATCTTCACAGCTGAAAAGTGATCAACAGTATTTCCAGTCCGATATAGTGAGTCAGTTGTCAGACTTGCAGTTGTAGTGCATGTGCTCTGTTTGTTTCTTCAAATATACATTTATCTCTGCTCTGCTCTTCACAAAATATGAAAAGGTCTATGGGGGCTGAATACTTTTTCAACGCACTATATTTCACAGGCACAGACAGGCCCTTACTACAAAGCAAGCGAGAGTGGTCACAATCCACATTTGAACCTTTACAGCCGACTTGTGTCAATGAACTACGCTGTTCAGGCCTGTAAGTTGGTCAATACCAGCGTAGTTCTCTTTTCTAGCCTTACATCCACACGTTGCTTCCTCTACTACTGAGAATTCACACCTTTTCCCCCTCAGTGTAGTTGCAAGGCCAGCAGACGTGCTGCCGTTGCAACCCGCTCACCACAGCTTACCGAAAACTGAAACGAAAACATCGTGTTTCTCTTCCGTTTGGTCTTCCTCTCCAGGTAAGACACAAGGCCACGAGGAAAGTGTACGCCATGAAGCTGCTCAGCAAGTTTGAGATGATCAAACGGTCGGATTCGGCTTTCTTCTGGGAAGAGAGGGACATCATGGCTTTCGCCAACAGCGCCTGGGTGGTGCAGGTACCGTTGCTGCATGTCGAACACCGCCACGTTCACTGTTCAGAGGAGACCGTGATCCGTCCTGGCAGACCTGTACCAGAGACTGTGGTCTGTACAGGCCGCTGGGATTTGCATACCTGCAGTATATAACCGTATCGGAGCACCTGAATTGAATCAGCATTACCATTTTTGATCTGCCGCACTTCAAAAGAACCGTTAACGTTTTCTAAATGCGTCATTGAGGCGAACTGAATTTGTACATTCCAAATATATCTGGAAAACCATATGAAACATCGGAATTTCGCCACAGTACGAAATATACAAACGGTCTGCAGCTTCGTAGCGCAAGTTAACCTGTAAATACGGGATTTATTAAAAGTTGCTCTGAAATATGGAGAGCTTTCAGCCCAGCTGTTGTGCTAGAGAGAGGAAGTGTGTGTCAGGTATGATTTAGATTTGAGTCGAGAGCGAATTCTTACATAATGTTTTTTTTATTCAACCCTACCCTTCCTGTGCTGGGTTTGTGTTCTGGTGCAGAATTTGAAAGAAAAAAGTGCTTTCATAACTCTGACCCTTTTTTTGACCAGTCTTGACAGTAAATATAAATCGGTGATATTGCATGAGATTTCCAGATGCTATTTAATGTGGCGTGGCTATCTTTAAATCGGTAGACCGCTGTTTAACACCTGCTAGACGGGTAGGGTTGCCCTTAATGACTGTCGGGTGTGTCTCTCTCCCCCCCTTCCAGCTGTTCTACGCCTTTCAGGATGACCGCTACCTCTACATGGTCATGGAGTACATGCCTGGGGGCGACTTGGTAAACCTGATGAGCAACTACGACGTGCCAGAAAAGTGGGCCCGGTTCTACACTGCCGAGGTGGTGCTGGCGCTGGACGGGATTCACTCCATGGGCTTCATCCACAGGTACTAACATTCTTATTTTCTCTTTCTCCTCTTCCTCTTTTACCAGTCTTTTTCTCAGTCTCTCTTCTCTCTTCTTCCTTTCTCTCCCCCTCTCTCCCTTTCCAGCCTTTCTTCTCCCTCCTTCTATCTCTCCTTCTCCTTTCCCCCTCCTCTACACCGCTAATCTCTTTTGTCCTGTCTCCCATACTTTCTGTATCTCTCGCTCTTTCTCAATCTCTCTCGCACTCTCCCTCACTCTGTCTCTCGCTCTCGCTCTCTCCCTCACTCTCTCTGTCTCTCGCTCTCGTTCTCTCACTCACTCTCTCTCGCACTCTCTCTTTCTCTCTCTGACTCTCCCTCACTCTCTCTCTCTCTCTCTCTTTCTCATATTATATTTGAGTCTTAATGGAAAAGTAACCAATTGCTAGGAATCAAAGCCACCAATATCTGGGCCTCTGATTGGATGGGACAGGCCGAGATTGTGACTGGTGCTGTTCGAATTGAACACAAAAGGCCCCAATTTAAATTTATTTGTTTATTGGGTTCGGCGTATCTAGTCCCTCCCCCGTCGGGCTGTCCTCGGATCTGAAGATTCGGCAGCCTTGAGTACTGAATAATACAGTCAGCCAGTTTTCCATGGCTCGGGGCTTGTAGCAGGCAGATCCTGGTGTGTCTCTCTGCAAAGACTAAGCTCGCTCTGCGCTGTTTTGTCGAAACTTGCTGCTGTTGCACCCCCTTTATTTGGGCATTTTAAATTGTTCACGAGGCAGCAGTCGAGTCGATGCCCCGTGAAGCGGCAATTTTGATGTCTGGCGTGCTTGACAGGATGCGGAAGATTAATCTTGCAGTTTGCTACGTTTGCGTTTACTTTCTGTTGCTTTTACCGTCTTTCGCCTACTTTGTACTGTGCAGTTTGTTAATACCGGTTAAACCGAACAGTTACTAAAAGAAGGGGCGATGGCGCATCCCATCGCGTTTTGTGTTTGTTGTACAAAGGACCATTAATAAAGCAAATGTCAGCGGGAAGATGTTTGTGTACAGCGAGATGACGGAGCCAGAGGTGTCTGTATATATCGACTTGTCCTCTTGCTCAGCGTCTGTCGTTTGCGGCACCGTCGACTGGAGAGATTCCAGCGGGAAGTGGTTTGCACACAGCGGGTTTGAAAATGTTTCGGTTTGTGTTCGAACTTGCCTGTTCCTTGGAACAGAACAGAAAAGAAAATGGCGGAGGAGCCGAGAGAGAAGGAAAGCTCGCAGCAGGCAGCCTTATTGAGGAGATGTCGTGGTCTTGTCCGTCACCGTGCCACGGTCTCGCTCGAGTCGCTCCCACCCGGCGCTCGAGGCTGCGAAGCTGGGCGTGAAACGGGTGGGTTTCCTCATCGCTCCGCCGCTCTCTCGTGTTTGATAAACGATCCGTTTTTGTCACTCCCTGCAGAGACGTGAAGCCAGATAACATGTTGCTGGACAAAGCGGGCCACCTGAAGCTGGCGGACTTCGGGACCTGCATGAAGATGAACAAGGTATAACAATGAAACCACTGCTTTTGTGCAAAACAAAAATTCCCATTCATTTGATGATATACGATATCAGTATTTTTTTGTTTTCTAATTGGGATCTTTGACTCCCTTATGGCTATCATTGTCATTACTTTAACTTATATTAATTTCTGTTTCCCATGTGCAAGGAATGTTAAACTAAATACTGGAGGGAAATAAGTAATAGGGTAACAAACGTATTGTGATTATGACGTTACTCGTTTTACCAGTAGATGTCTGTATGTTTACGAGCGTATGCACGACTACCTGTGGACTAAAACCGCGTACCGTTTCTCAGGACGGTATGGTACGATGCGACACCGCAGTGGGAACCCCCGACTACATTTCGCCCGAGGTACTAAAGTCGCAAGGGGGAGACGGCTACTACGGCAGGGAGTGCGACTGGTGGTCCGTCGGAGTCTTCCTCTACGAAATGCTCGTCGGTGAGTCATAAATCAAAATGATGTTCCAGCCACCTCTGGTAAACTGGTATTCAAATTGAATAGGCATACTTTTTCAATGGAAAGCTTTGAATAAGAGTAAACAAACAAAAAAACTGAACCGATAGAGGTGATTATCCTCTGTTGAATCGAACAATGGCACGCATTCTCCGTGCTGACCTGTGAAAAGGCGTGGAATGAAGAATGTGGTATCTTGCTATTTCAGTGTTGCTCTCAGTCAGTGCCCTCTTTCAGAGAACAGTGGCCTGAGTAATTCACCGTGTGATGTGGCAAAATGCTGTAAAATGGCACATTAAGGACAGGGTCAAAACCTGGATGTGATCTCGTGCAACGTAAAAGTACTGTGTCTTGTTTGTCTGCGCTTGCCTCTGTCTGTCTCTGTCTGTGTCTGTCTGTCTGTCTGTCTGTGTGTGTGTGTGTGTGTGTGTGTGTGTGTGTGTGATTGCCTGTGTGTGCACACGCGTGTACACACGCGTGTACACGTTTGCGTGTTTGCCTTGGCTCCGTCTGGTCCCATGCCGTCCATTGTTGACATGCGTGCCCTGTGGTTTGCTTGCAGGAGACACGCCCTTCTACGCTGACTCACTGGTGGGGACCTACAGCAAGATCATGAACCATAAAATAGCGCTGACGTTCCCAGACGACAGCGAGATCTCGAAGGACGCAAAAAACCTCATCTACGCCTTTCTGACCGACAGGTGAGACCATGGAGCAGAGGCTGCTGGGAAGCGGCATAGCCGTTGACCTCATGTCCGAATCTAGTTTCCCTTTCCAGACATAATGGTCCTTTCAGTCTTGTAATAAGAACTGTCTATTTGATGTTTTATTGGGTTTAATTTTCAAATGGCAGCTTTTCCCCCAAACAACCTAATATGTAAGACCAGGGGCCACATGTATAAAACTCTGAGTAAAAGAATGCATGAAAGGAACGCTCAGGGAGAAAGTTGGAAATCTGCTTTCGCAACGTTTAGCATTTTCTCCCTCTGCCTTTCTATCACGGTGTCGCCATATCACACTGTCTCCAAAAATTGCGTACACATGGTGTCCAGCGCGTGCAGAGGTACGCAGGTTCTCTTATGTTATACATCTGAATTTCTTACGCAGCTTTCTGAGGGAATTTCCCAGGTTTGGGAAGGTGTTTATTAAACAACAGTAATATAAATATTAACAATTTGCCAGAGAACAGTGGTTTATATTTCCCATTTTCATATTTGTAGGAGGAATTCAAATTGAGAAGTGAATTGATGCACTCCTAATAATACTTTGAGCATTTGTGTACTAGCCGGCTCTGCATTGAGAGGTAATGAAATTGAAATAAAAATAACATACAAGTATTATTAGGAGTGCATCCATTCTCTTCTAAATTTAAATTCTCCCATAAATTCTGCAATGTCCAGATGCCGTTGAAAATAATTATTTTCAAATATTTCTTCACAGCAGGAGAACAACAGCCACCCAATTACCGCTTGAATATAGTCTATAGTAAAGTTTTGGTTTCCCAGTCCATATAAGGAAATTGTTAAAGTGATGAGGCAAGGGCCATTTGTGCTCTGCCTCTCGATGGCCAGAGTCATCGACCCGTTCGGGGCACCAGGGTTTGCGTCCGCCGCTCCCTCGCTCTCGGCAAATCCGGGGTTGTCCGAAGCCGAAGTTTGGCAGATCACGCGAGGTGGCCGAACCGTCTTCTAAAACCACAGCTTTCTGCCCCTCTCCCACAGGGAAGTGCGACTGGGCCGAAACGGAGTGGACGAGATCAAGCGCCACCCTTTCTTCAAGAACGACCAGTGGACCTGGGAGAACATAAGGGAAAGTGAGTTTGGGTGGGAGCCGCGGGGAAATTCTCAGGTCTTGGTAGGGCTGCCCAGGGCTCTCCTCAGGCTTTGGTCGTATGCAGAGCCACGCCTCATAAATGCCACAATGGGTGGAGCTACCATGCATTATCAGTGGCTCGCCGATTTGAACCAGTCGCACCGTTTTGCTGTGGAATATCAAGTCTTTTCATTGGTAGCGACAGACATCACATGGTTGCCCCGCCCATTGTGGGGTTCATTAAGCCACAACGTCATCATGCTAACGTTGCACATGGTATTCGCTTCTCTGTTTATTCATTTATTTTTCCCACCCAATAATGTTGCATTAATTGACTGCAATTGTCAGTAGTGTAATATGCACTGGGCCAAAAAGTGAATGCTGCCCAGGCCGAATGCAGTGCCAACATGGGTGTTCATTTAAGGTTTGAAACGGAGCATATTTCCACACGTTATTCTTATGCATGTGTTGGGTGTCTTGGGGGTGTAAGAGCGCCGTCCACATGCTCATTGCGAGCCACGACGTCGGTGCTTCAAATCCGGCCGCACGACCTTTGTCGCATGGCTCTCACTCTTTCTTACTGTCTTTATAAATTTTTTACGTTGTGCATGCGGCCCCTGTGGGTCCAGGCACATTCGTGGTCTCCTCCGCTGCCAAATTAAAAACGTGCACCGGCGAAGGTTGCACAGGTCTATGATTCTGACTCAATCTGCGAGTGAGACTGCAGCCTCGGGGCGCTACAGTCATAACGTGTGATATATCAGAATAAATAAACCGCCTAGAGCCAACTCTGATCCCCATTGTTCTCTAAGCATCGACTCTGACAGTTTGAGTGCCAGAGCGAATTGCGTTTTGTGCGCTCCGGCTTGGGGAACAGGTAGAGTCGTTTCCTTTCCAGACCTATGTTCAGAGGCCATGCCTCCATCTGGCCGGCAGACCGCGTAGCTAGCCCCCCCCCCCCCCAACCTCTTTTGCCCCGACAATAGGAACGTATCCAGCAACCGCACCTCAAAAATAACTAGCCCCATTATGCTGTAATGGGAACATACTGCATTGTCTGTATTTAAAACCTCTTTCAATTGACTTTTTTTTGTAATAAATAAATAAATAAATAAATTTAAAATGCTGCAAGCGATAGATACTGCGCAGGGCGGCACTTTGGGTGGGTGTAGAGGCGGCGCTTTGGGTGGGTGTAGAGGCGGCGCTTTGGGTGGGTGTAGAGGCGGCGCTTTGGGTGGGTGTAGAGGCGGCGCTTTGGGTGGGTGTAGAGGCGGCGCTTTGGGTGGGTGTAGAGGCGGCGCTTTGGGTGGGTGTAGAGGCGGCGCTTTGGGTGGGTGTAGAGGCGGCGCTTTGGGTGGGTGTAGAGGCGGCGCTTTGGGTGGGTGTAGAGGCGGCGCTTTGGGTGGGTGTAGAGGCGGCGCTTTGGGTGCGTTTAGAGGCGGCGCTTTGGGTGCGTTTAGAGGCGGCGCTTTGGGTGCGTTTAGATGCGGCGCTTTGGGTGCGTTTAGAGGCGGCGCTTTGGGTGGGTGTAGAGGCGGCGCTTTGGGTGGGTGTAGAGGCGGCGCTTTGGGTGGGTGTAGAGGCGGCGCTTTGGGTGGGTGTAGAGGCGGCGCTTTGGGTGGGTGTAGAGGCGGCGCTTTGGGTGGGTGTAGAGGCGGCGCTTTGGGTGGGTGTAGAGGGGGTGGAAGCATATGGCTCGCCACCCCATGCAGAGCCTGCAATCACCAGTATGGCAGCGTGGATCACGGCAATAATCACCTGGACTTGCTCGTCTAAGGAATTAAGGGTCTGTTACAGTATATGAATAAAATTGTTGCACAGTTTAAGGTCTGTCTTCAGGTAATAACTACTTACTGCTTGGTTTGTTTGATGTAGGCTTTCATATATTGCAATTGCATACCTGCATGATTTCATTTTGCGAGCTACACCTCTTCAGGATCAACACAGAACAGGATAGCGACCAAACTTAATTTTAGTTGCTCCCTCAAGAGTTATTAAGGGAGAGGGTTGAAACGTAGCCGGTTGACGTGGCGCACCTCAGCGGGAACCTCGTGAGAATATCGCGTCGAGGGCTGTGTGCCGCGCCTCTCAACCCCGCCCGACTCTGATTCTGTGGGGTCTTCTTCCAGCCGCTGCGCCCGTGGTGCCGGAGCTGAGCAGCGACGTTGACACCAGCAACTTTGACGAGATTGAGGAGGACAGGGGAGACGAGGAGACCTTCCCCATACCAAAGGCCTTTGTGGGCAACCAGCTCCCCTTCGTGGGGTTCACCTACTACAGCAGTCACCAGTGAGTATTAGCGTAGATATTGAAGTTCTAAGAGGACTACAGCAGTGAGTATGAGCATAGATATTGAAGTTCTAAGTGGACTACAGCAGGTATCAGTGAGTCTGAGCATGCAGTGCAGTCAAAGTATTCCTTTTGGTCCCCTAAAATTGTGTGGGGGTTGGGGGTTATGTATACAAATGGCTACAATTGCTACATGTTTCACTCAATATGGATGTAAACACCCTCAAATTAAAGCTGAAAGTCTGCACTTTAACCTCATAGTTCCATTTCAAATCCAATGTGCTGGAGTACAGAGCCGAACCAACAAGAATTGTGTCACTGTCCAAATACTCATGGACTGCACTGTAAATGTGACCAAAGCAATCATTAGTGAGTAGAGGAGTGCTATATTCGGTGCTCTTGTCTAATGTGCACGGACACAAATGGTGTCTAAGAGTAAGTGTACACCTGACTGTACTTATAATTAGGACACCAAAATATGTCGGCACATTAATGCTTCACTTTCTACTTTAAGCGTTATTTAGCACATATAGTAAGTGTGAAAATTTATATTTCTGGCAGATCTGTTGGTCTCGATAGATTTGTCTCTGGCCTGCAGTTCCTGTTTTTAAATTGAAGTGGCTGGGACACGTTTTGAGGTGCTAAAAATGATTGACGGAGGCCGCTCTTTCCCCCGCTTCAGGTTTTCACGAGGTTCCAGCACCAAGACGAGCGACAAGCGTAGCAGCTGCAACAAGGAGGACAAGAGCCAAGTAAGTGTCGCCCTGGCGATACCGCAATGCCCCCGCTAGTGTGTCTCACTGGCGCGAGCCTCGGCGGCGGCGGCGGAAGCGTGCCGCTCGCCCGTCGAACCCGCCCGGCGTCTCCGACTGTTTTACTCGGGGCCGCACCTCTTGAAGCCAAATTGTGGGCCTGGCAGGAAATGATGAGCCTCAAGCTCTGTTTTGTTTTACATACCGGTCGGAGACCCTGCAATTAGACTGGTTGGAGACGCAGCATTTTAATGACTGCGCAGCGGGTTGAACGCGGGGCTCAGCCGCTCTCTTGTCTCCCCTGTCCCGCGCAGCTGGAGAACCTGCAGAAGAGGATCTACCAACTGGAGGAGCAGCTGCACTGCGAGATGCAGCTCAAGGACGAGATGGAGCAGAAGTGCAGGTGCGCCGCTCGACCCCGCCCGTCCGCCGCTCGCTCAGCCGAGTCGGCGGTCGAACGCTCGCTTATTCGAGGCGTTCGGTGCTGTCGTACGGTATTTCGATCAGTCGATCACTCACGCGGTCGTCTCCTCAATCCTTGGGGCCAAGCTCATTCTTTACATTGCATTCCATTCCATCCTTGCATTACATTCGTTTAGCGTTCCATTACATTCATTTACATTCGTAGTTTGTCACGCTGTCGGAGAACGTGAGTGCATGCACCTGATTTATATGAGTAACTGTGGCAGACCTGGCTTACAACATTCCTAGATCCGCGAGTATATTCGTAACATTACTAAACCACTAATGCAAATGAACTATTCTAACCAGTAACCATGATAAATGTCTTCCAAGACATACGGATTACATCCACGTAACAAGGTCCGAGTTAAAAATGGCGCAAATACAAAATGTAGGCGAGTCAGGTGGTGGTGGGGATGGGCGGGGAAGTCTGAGGAGGTTGGTCTCAAAGGTTAATGGACATGGTGACTGGGAGGAGCGACTGTGGCCGGAGGCATAGCCTTTGCCCCTAGTTCGAGGGAGGGGAGAAGTCTGGCAGGGGCGTAGGGTTTGAAGATTGATCGGAGATATGGCGGAGCTGTTCTATTAACTGCCCTGTAGGCTAGCAACAAGCCTTTAAAATCATTGTGAGCATGAGCCAATGAGGTGAAATCAGGGGGGTGACATGACCACACTTGGGAGGATTGCCGACGTATCGCGCTGCTGCGTTCTGTATTAGCTGCAGGGGTTTAGCGACGGGGAGAGACTTCGAGCGCGGAGAGTGTGACTAAACCGGCTGACGCGACGACCTGCGGCCGAGAATGCTGGAGGGCAGGGGGTCAGGGCGGGGGAAGGAGGTTCCGCGTGGAAGGACGGGGGCAGGCCAGGGCCCAGGGAGGCTGGTTTAATTTGGGGAATCCAGGCGTTCATTAACACTGTCCTGGGTCCGCTTAAAAATAAAAACAATTTAAAGTTTGCTAAAGGAAATGAGCGTGTGCTAACTGACACGGGCTGAATTAAGGGGTAGCAGTTAAGCTAGCGGACTCCAGAACTCACACTCGTGAGCTCAGTTCTTCACCGAAATTGTTCCTGTACAAACCGCTATAGTACGCAGAATGTGCAGTATAGGGACTGAATTAAATAAAGTGTCACGGTCTTAGACAACCATTGTAAACCCACATATTATTAGAAGAAAGGCTCATTTAAAAAGTCTTCAGGGGAGATGAAATTGACCCTGGATTAGAATGGGTCAAAACATAGTTGTATATGTAGTAGTATGTGTTATAGGGTGTGATCTGATCCATTTATGCAACAGGGTTTTCGCGGACCTCTCTTTTTCCCTTTGAAGAAAAACTTCCATCCAGCCGCAGAGCTGTGTGAGAACGCTCTCTCCCCTGACCTTCGCAGGAGTGCGCGAATACGGCGACCACAAGCCCGTGTACGCCTCCCCCCCTCCCTACGCGCGTTTCCAGGGCGATCGCTAAACGGCCCTCTCGCCCCCACTAAAAAAATACGGCACGCGAGGAAAGGCAGAGGGGAAGAGGCAGCCACTTGACACCGGCACAAGACATTTATCGCCCTGCTAAAGCTCGCCAGGGAGTTAACAACCTTCGCTCGCTCTCTCTCTCCAGGTCATCCAACACCAAGCTAGACAAGATCATGAAAGAGCTGGACGAGGAGGTGAGGGGAAAGGCCGGAGGCCCGGCCGTCTGTCAAATTAAAACGAAACCGTTCTCTTCCATTAATCCCACAATGCATTGTGACTGTTAGCCATCATTGTGACTGTTGGCCATGAAGATTAGCTTTATGGAAATGTGGTAAACCATGTTTTTTCTGAACGTAAAAATGTATTGTGATGTTTTAATGTAATTAAGTACAGCCCTTGAATTATTTTTTGAGAAGTTTTTATTGAGCTCCTCTTTTTAGGCTGGTATAATATTTTCGTGGACTCGTCGCCGCTCTTCATGAAGATTTATTTTTTTTTGTTGCAAAAATTAGGAACAAAATTAAAGGTGATGTTTTGGCAATCCCTTTTCTTTTTTCTTTTCATTTTGTTTCTCTTGCCATCTCTCTTCTCCCTCGTTCTTTTTCTCTCCTCTCTCTCTCTCTCTCTCACACTCCCTCCATACTTCTCAGACTAACCTGAGGAAGAATGTGGAGTCCACAGTGTCCCTCCAGGAGAAGGATAAGATAATGATCCAGCACCGGGCCACAGAGTACCAAAGAAAGGCCGACCAGGAGGCAGAGAAACGGCGCAACGTGGAGAACGAGGGTGAGCAGAGCTGCCTCACTGTACCCCTCACCGTTTACCTATCACCAATTATCCCTCCCTCCCTCCCTCCCACACCCCAGTTATATCTTGATGCCCTGTGCACTGTTGTATCCATTCCTCATCTGTCAGTGTACAGTTGAATTTCCTACTCTCTGGACTTTTATTTTCTTAACAGACTTATTCCGGTGTAGCGCGGGATCTCCAGAAACACTTGCATCTAATCAAAGTAAAAGCATTTGCCGATTGTGGGCGGCCATACCGTACAGGAACGAATCAGGGCCGTTGTTTGCCTTCTAATGTATTTCGAGGGCGGCAGCTTCGAATCTGCGCCACCTCGATGCTAAGTGCGCTCGCTTGTGTTCACGTTACGCGTTCGGTCGATTTCCCAGATTGAACTGACGCTTGTACGTCCGTGTCGAGATTAATCCCGGAGACGCCTCGCTGAGAGCCATCAGTACCCGGCCCCCTGTTTCTGCTGGCCCTGAACAGCTGCTGCGCCTGAGCGGATTAACGGTGAAACGGAGCGCTTTGACCCCTCGCTCTGACCCCGGGCGTCAGCGCTAACTGCCCGTCTTAAACCTGCACACGCGACCCCCCACCTCCCCCCCCCTCGCCGCGGCCTTTAACGCGGCTCAGAGGATCGCGCTAAGTGGATTCATACGCATTAAGCCGTTAAAGTGGCAGATTGGGGGGGCCTCGCTCATAAACACGATATTAAAAAAAAAAGAGAAATATCACGCAGGGTAATAAATCACGCGCGGAAGGGCGGTCGGGGTATTTGCACTCATCGCCGGAAGAGAGCTCGGGCGGGGCGGAACGGGCCGGTGCGCGCTGGTCTCACATCTCATGTTTTTTTTTCTTTCTTTCTTTTTCTCTCTTCTTCAGTGTCGACATTAAAGGAGCAGCTGGAAGACATGAAGAAGGTCAGCCACAACTCCCAGGCCTCCAACGACAAGATCGCACAGCTGCAGAAGCAAGTGAGTGGAGCCAAAGATACCTGCCAGCTTTACAGCACGGAGGAATTCCGACAGATTATCCCTCATCTCTCACTGGGTTATATACGACCTGTGGAAAGAGCTGCACTACACTTTTATATCATTCATAATTGTCAGTTGGGAACCAGCTGTCATTTTGTGTCCATGGTATGATATGAAACAATGACCAAGATGGTCCAAAATTTTAAAGTATAATAGAAATAATCACACTCAATAGAAGTAAATATCCCTTAATAGTGCCATTTATATATGTTTTAAGGGTACATGTTTATAAAATTGACAAGATCGTTATAAGCCGCATATGAAAATATTCATACTTTAGTTTTTCTCGGCTGTGTGGACTGAAAATTGCCGCGCACAGCTGGGAATTTTGTCTTCGTTGATTGTTGGAAATTCCCATTGTCAATTGTGAACCAGCTGGTATTCTGTGTCCCTGGTACGATATGAAAACAATAACAATGATAGTCCGAGATGTATATTGATATAATTGCGGATTACTATGTGTGAGGGAGAATTTAATTTAGATTGCATCAGTACTCTTGTTGAATTGATCAGAAAGAAATAATTTCTGTAGCCTTAGGAGAACGTCTGGTTGGTTTTGAGTTGACAATGTTGACCTGGGGAATGTCCACTACTGATTTATAGCACCACTCTGTAAAGCCGTCCCCATTCTAGATAATGTTTAGTGGTTTGTGTGTTCTGTCTGCACGGCCTTGCTGTGGAGTGATACCACCGCTGTAAGGGGCAGGTGCTGTAAATACGTGGGCAAGCCACACAGTGATTTTATGAGCTGTGTCAGTTACCTCCTGACAGGCGGACCGACGGTGGTTAGGGCTCGCTGGTTGGCAGAAAGGGAAGTTTGAGGCTTGATCGGCTTAACCCGTCTGGTTAGTGAACTGACCGGCCATTCAAGTAGGCTGCCGTTTCTAGCGGCGATGCGTTGCAGCGAACGTTCCTCGATCATATAAATGAGAAATTCAGTCAAGAAAATTGGCCGTCTGGCCTAAGAGCGGCACGGCCAGGAGGCGGAGCTCTGACCCCACCCGGTGCGATTCGATTGACAGCTGGAGGAGGCCAACGACCTGCTGAGGGCGGAGTCGGACACAGCGGCTCGCCTGCGGAAGAGCCACACGGAGGTGGCCAAGACCCTGAGCCAGCTGGAGGGCGTGAACAGGGAGCTGCAGGAGAAGTGCCGGTCGGCCGACAACGGCAAGCTGCAGCTGGAGAAGGAGGCGTTCCAGCTGCAGGCTGCCCTCGACTCTGAGAAGAGGAACTACAGCCAGGGCTCCGAGGAGATCCGTGAGCTGCAAGGTAGCATCCTCCCCCGACACCCCCTCGGGCGCGATAAGTGCTTTCTGGAACTTTTCACTGCCGATGGCCCACCTGTTTATGCCACCCGTTTTAATATTTAAATGTGCAATGTATTGTTCATGTTAAAATGATTGTTCTCAAAGCAAAGCAATATATGATTTGGCCCCGGGTATGGAAACATGTTTTCAAGTAAGCATGTTTGAATAGCAAGACCAAGCCCTGTATATTATGATAATATTAATGATAGTACAGTATGAATGATAAACAATCAGACACTCATCACAAGTTGACACAACACTATTCAATATATAATGTTTTAAGGGTACATATTTGTTAGATTGTTGCAATACCAGGCTAGATATTTGCCTAGTCCATATGAAAACATTTATACTTCAGTTTTTCTTGGATGTGTGGACTGAACATGGCCACGCACAGCTGGAAATTTTGTCATCGTTGATTCTTGGAAATTCCCATTGTTGGAATTATCTTGGAGGAATGTGGCCAATCCCTAAGAAAAATACAACTTTTGACGATGGGTCCCTATTCCCTGATCTGCAAGCTGGGGATTGTAGCGTTTCTGTAAATGACCTAAATTGTGACGGTATGTCACAGTTTGTGTATTTTATTTTCTTTCTTTGTTTTTTGCAGCCCGGATGACAAGTCTTCAAGAGGATATTAAGAACCTGAAGATGAGTCTGTCCAAAGTAGAGGGCGAAAGGAAACAGGCGCAGGAACGCAGCAACAACCTGGAGAAGGTCAGCCATTCGCTAACCGCACCTCTCCTGCTTCTCCATTTACACAGACTGTAATGCGCTAAGAAATCCTATTCTACTGCTACAAATTTAAGGGAAATTCAGATGTGCATGCTAACTGTGTTAGATCTAGCTCTGCCTGCAAATGGACACTAGATTAGCTCCTACCATAGCACTTTGAAGTGAGGGTCCATCATCTCCAAAGCGATTTACACGATGCATCTTGCGTCTTTATGACGAGGAAACAAATAATAGCTGAAAGGCGAGATCTGGGTTGTTATAGAAGCAGTTGCGTTCTGGACTATAATTGACAAATAACCATGTATCTGTCGACTGGGCGTAGACATATCCATCTGCAGACAGAGATAGAGCTAACCCTGTTAGCATGCAGCCTGTAGATATTGTCTCATATTTTTGTACTGGATGCATAGGGATGAAATGGGTGTCAAATAAATATTTATCTGTCCACTGGGCGCAGATATAGCCATCTGCAGCCTAAGATAGAGCTAACCCAGTTAGCATGCAGCCCATAGATATTGCCGAATGGCCTTGTACTGGATGCACAGGGATGAAATTGGTATCAATCTTCACAGGGTAAGATGGCCAAGAACCTAATTTTCCAAAAAGTTGGAGTAAGCGCTTGGCACATCACATTATGTATTCATGTAAAAATAGGACTACCATTTGAAATGATTGCATTTCTGAAAATGAATGTTTGTTATAAAAGCCCTGGGTTCGTGGACCTTCTGCATTCAGTTGAATGTAAATTTCCCACTGCCCTGGAACATGCATGTTAATGCGCGTGCGATAACTCGCTGGGATGCGCAGCGGAGCATTCTTGGAACGTGTCAGTGACCGGTCGTCTGCGGTTAGCGGAGAACGGGGCTCCGACATGAACTGACGGGCTGTTTGTCGCGCGCAGGAGAAGAACAACCTGGAGATCGATCTGAACTACAAGCTGAAGACGCTGCAACAGCGTCTGGACCAGGAGCAGACGGAGCACCGGATCACCCGCGCGCAGCTCACCGACAAATACGAGTCCATCGAGGAGGCCAAGTCGGCTGCCATGCACGGTACGTGTCGCCGTGGCCGAAAGCATGTGTCCGCCTGGCCGAGAGCGGACCGACCAATCACGGAGCCGCAGTGGCGATGTTTGAGAGTGCTCGATTTTGAAAATGGAAAAATTCAAGGTTGTGGAACTGCTTGGATTTTATAAAGTGCTTGAATGCGCTTTATTTTCTGTTGATTTAACCATTTTAGGAAGCGCTTCTTTTTTCTGCGGTTGTTCAGTGACGTTTGGGTTGGAAGAATTTGATGTCTTCTAAATAATCAGGTTACAATGTCAGGGCAGGATTTTCAGTTATAAAATGTAGCATTTTATTATGAAGATTCATTGTACGATTATAAATTTAACGTTCAAATTTAGAAAACCTCTTAAAGTCTGTTTTGAAACTTTTTTTTCTCCTTGATTTGAGGAAAAAAGAATGAATGCACCCCAAGTGGTAATATTATGACACTGCAGCCAAAGCAGCATGATTGTGGGAATTGACGTTTCTAAGTATGGTAAACGGCCTCATGCTTCCTCCCCATGCAGCCGTGGAGCAGAAGGTGTCGGAGGAGGGCGTGTCGCGAATGCGCGCGGAGAGCCGCGTGGTGGAGGTGGAGAAGCAGTGCTCCATGCTGGAGTTCGACCTCAAGCAATCGGTGCAGAAAATGGAGCAACTGATGAAGCAGAAGGAGAGGTTGGAGGATGAGGCAAGTGCACCTTGAATCAGTTTTAATGTTCACACAACCCCTTTGAGTTAATGGTTAAATTGTGTTGAACTGATCCTGGATCAGTGGTTAGGCTGCCTCTGCCCAGAACATGAGAATTTTCTGACTCAGAAGTTTAGGGTTATGTTGATGCCGTCTGACAACGCTGTAAAGTGAAATATTATCATTTCTGTTTCCTGTTTATTCAGCGAAGCGGTTTGTGTTGTTTCGTCACAGCTGAATTTTCAAGCAGAACTAGATCATATGACACAGGAAGTCAGTCTCATCCCAGGAGGAAGGGGTTACCACGCTATGACCAGAGGAGTCCATGAAGACGAGCGGCATCCCAGATGCCTAGAATTAGAACTAGCTGCTTCGTGATAATGCTCAGTAGTGAATAGAGGTGGCCGAATGGCAGTGGTCACACTCTAAGCGGAGTTTTTCTTGGTGCATTTTAAACTCTTGGGAATAGTAGTGAT
This sequence comes from Ilyophis sp. 1 JC-2022, assembly GCA_022702515.1. Classification (NCBI taxonomy): domain Eukaryota; kingdom Metazoa; phylum Chordata; class Actinopteri; order Anguilliformes; family Synaphobranchidae; genus Ilyophis; species Ilyophis sp. 1 JC-2022. The sequence continues at coordinate 25,600,914 of CM040395.1, read as the reverse complement.
TTGGCAGTACTAGGTGTGGATTTATCCTTTCAGTCTGACATGAAATGGCTTATGAACAGTTGAAGCATCACAGATGGATTCAGTGGCACTAATGTGTGGCGCTTGGACTGTAGGATTGAAGGTGTTATCAAGCCTCGGGGGAGGGGTATTGATATAGGGTTTATACCTTGTGTGTTGTGTATATAATTGCGATGACGCTGTAGTTTTAATAGTTAACAAACACAAACTGGGACAGACGGACAATTTCCAGGTCCGTTGACGTGTCTCCGTCTCTCTCTCGCCCCCTGCAGGTGAAGGGGCTGCGGATGCAGCTGGAGCAGGAGTCGTGCAAGCGGGTGCAGGCCCAGAGCGAGCTGAAGACGTGGGCGGTGGAGGCGGACCGCCTCAAGGGCTCCGAGAAGCAGCTGAAGCAGGAGATCAACGTGGCTCTGGAGAGCAAGCGCTCTCTGGAGTTCCAGCTGGCCCAGCTCACAAAGTGAGTGCCCAGCCGGTCAATGGGAAAGCTCTTCTTACTGACCGCTCTGGCCGATATTGAACAGACCGTGCGTCGTACCAGTCCTCTAATCTTATTTCTGAACTATACTCTTGATAGCCACTGATTCAGTTAGATTGAACAATGGGGACCGTGAAGAACAGGGTACTGTTTCTTTAAGAATATTTGAGAACGTAGGGAGTTTGGGGTGGGGTGGGACTGGGAAAAGAAGTGGGAGACACAACCAGGAAGAAACCTAGGGCGCATTTATTTCAACAATGTCTGGTAGTGGGAAAAAAGATTTGGTCAGGAAAGAGGCAGTTTGAGAGTAGCTTTGACCCCCTGGACATGTTGTCAAATACTTCATCCTGGTTTACCCCTCTGACCTCAGAGGTGAGACCGACCGCACCAAGTCTTAGTTACACAAATTGCATAAATGTTTCATTAATTTATCAAGCTCTAGTTACAAAGCAAGGTTCAGTTTTAAAAACGTTTTAAATGAAGTCTAGGTCCTGAGGTCAGATTTCGTGCTATGCCAGTCGGGAGGATATTCCTGTGACCTCACAGGCTGGAGCAGCCCACCTTACATACGATTGTGTGGCAGCTGTTCCCGCCGGTGCAGGATTAAGGGGTTGCCCCCAGTCTGCCCCTTCCCACCCACGGCTTTATCCCCAGCATGGTTTGGCTGGACGTGACATCACTTCCTGCTGAAAGGTCTTAAACTCCCTGTGCGAGCCTCCAGAACCACCCCCTCCTCTTTCAGAAAGAAAGGGGCAGCGTTTGAGATGCGAGCAAACGGCGCCGCTTCCCCTGTGCTTCAGGAGTCCGCAACGGAGTGTTGCTTCTTGTTACGTTCAGCTCTTTTTTCCCCCCTGAGAACCTAAGAAGGGACAGACTCGGGGCTGGCGGATGTGGTCTCGGCTGTCACGAAACGTTTGGCGGTGCGGTGAGGACATCACGCGCCCCGGCGTCTGGGCCGCGGGGGGGGGGGGGGGGTGCGCACATCTGCCGGGCGGGGCCGAGACTGACTTGTGGCTCTTTTGCTTCCTGCAGGCAGTACAGGGGCAACGAGGGGCAGATGAGGGAGCTGCAGGACCAGCTGGAGGCAGAGCAGTACTTTTCTGTGAGTATAACAGACTGTCTCTTTACGCTCACCTAATCCAATCATTCTCAGTGGGGGAAAATAGTAACACAAGGGAAGTGATTGGTAGGATATGCCCACAAATCAAATGTGGGTTGGGACCAAAATGGGTCACGGGAATGCGAGTGTGTATTCAGTGGGTCCCTAAGCCTGTAGTCCGCTAGGCTATGCTCGTATGTGTATCTGCGAGTTCCTGAACGGTGCCGATATTAAAAAGTTTCAGGACCAGTGTAATATATGCATATGAAGGAAGTCCAAATAAATACTTTCGACATTTCACCGTGCAAATGTGGAATGTGCGAGTACATTTTGGGGCTATTTTTAGGCGAATGCATTTGAAAGTAAGGCGTCTGATGTAATTTAATTGGTAAACATGTGAAACGGTGTATTTTCAATGACAAAGTATGTTATTTCATGTATTGGTTTGGATATACTCGTGGTCATTGATGAATGGCCAACACAATGCATTTAATTTTAGTAATAGCAATGCTCCGAGTAGTGCACACAGCTTAATAGTCTCGGGCACTGTTGCTAAAGTTTCAAACGATGAAGGCGAAAAACAAAGACGAATGGCCAAATGGTGAGCCGCTGGGAAAAAAATGTTCTATTGTGATCCGAATTACAACTGTCTGTATTGTTGGTTATTAATCTTAAATTAAGGGTTATAGCTACAAAATGCGAGTATAATGAAAAAATATAAATAAAAAAAGTTTTGCTGTAAAATATAGTATACAATAGTATAAAATAAAGTTAACAAAGGATTAAAAAAATTTCAATTGGCGTATTTTTACATCACTTTAAAAACTACAAACATTAGTGGCATGTCCATTATTTGAAGTAATATTTTTTTACAAGTAGTTTGAAAAAATGCTCCAAATGCAAGTATTTGGTACAAATCATTTAATTTGTATTTGAAATGCATTGGCCAGTAAAGATCATTTAATATATATTTGCAAATGCGTTAAATACATCAAGAATTCCAGTTTCAAATGCAAATATTTAAATACTAGTGTTTGACCCTCATCTGAAAGATACAGCTTTATGAGAATGCCTGTTGACACAAGAAGCGCCCTGTTAATTGCCCCTACATAATATAAATATATAAGCAGTATGTTTGTCAGTATGCCCAGTTTACCTTGGGTTTGAATTTGGATGTTTTTTTTAACAGTGTATGAGTGCAGCAAGCTCTTTATGGACATGTTTGAAGATAACGTTGGTTACTTAATCTTCTTCATAAAAAAATTAAAAAAACAGGAACAGTTTAATGACTCCAGAGTTTCTGCTGATGTCTTGTGCATGTGAGAGAAGCACGTAAGAGCCGCTTGTCTGGGATATGAGAGCTCTCCCTGCTGGTTAAGATCATCTCCTACACCTCACATGCCTTTTTTTATTTTTTTCGGGAGTTGCGAACCCAGGACTGCAATGAATGTTGCTCTTCCTATGACCTCATTCATGTCTGGACAAATGACTAGAAGGCGAATGACTCAAGGTGGCCATAATTTGGTTTTTCAAATGATGGCTAACATGGGAAAAATGTTTCCCACCTGCATGCAGAGCATATGCAAGTAGTTATGAATCTTTTTTTTAATCATTTGACATATAGGGACTGTGGACTCACTGTTGCAGTTCAATAGAGTCTTACTGATAATGTAGCTGTACTTTATTATTTTTGTGTTTTTCTATTCTATGGGATGCTCCACTTTACATCCGACAATGTGCGAGTCCCTTTTCCTCCACGTTGTTCTGCGAGACGGACATCGGGGGGTCGTAAAAGCACTGACACTTGTCGGTTACGTTAGAAGTGATCGTTTTTTGTTTCGTTTTTTATTCCCTAAAGGGGACTGCTACTTTCAGATATGCTTATGAAAAGTTTTTCCACTTACTTCATTTTTAACATGTACATATTTTAACTATTTTAACATACATATTCATATCATTATTAATACATATTCATATTCATTATTAATACATATTCATATTCATTATTAATACATTTAACATACCTATTCAAGTATTATTTTTTTAAAGGAAGGCATTTATAAACATAATACTAAGTCAGTTTCACCGAGAGAACCTGTGATGGGAGGGCATTCTACACTCTAGCCAGACAGAAGAAAAATCAATAAATAAACAACCAACAAATGGACTAAAACAAACGACGACAAACACAAATCATCAAGATGCTTCTATAATACATGACCAGTGTCACCGTCTCTTCTCCCAACAGGAGCAATCAATTTAATTTCAATTACAGACTTGACCCTTTTAGGGAGTAAGAGTGCTGTATATGTTATGTACACAGGATCACATGAACATTTTTGGCCCTTGCCACCCTTCTACCCAACGGAGGACTTCCCATTTTTGATGTTCCTTCATCCTATTATTTTTACCTGCAATAAGACCTTCCAGAATTAACTGGTGTTTCAGAAGGTATTGAAATCTATTAATATCTGGAGATTCTGGATATTACTGATATTTTCCCCAACAAAATAATTAAATTATATTTTCATATCTCCCAACATTACAGAAAACAGATCAAGTTTAAAATGTATATTATTGCTAGTTAACAAAGTGATTGTTTGTTTATTTGTTTGAGATGGGAAAGAATGTTGACCCACATGATGACCACTTCGTTACAACTGCATTATTTTCCTTTTTAACTAGTCAGAGGGGTACTGGTTATATTCCTCAGAGGAAATTACCGACAGCTGTCTTGTAAATATTTATTCTGTATGGACGAGGGTTTGCCCGCCAGCAGTACAGCTATATGGGAAAAAAAATTGTAGTTTGTGAAGAAAGTATTTCAGCCAGCATTCTCTAGCTTCCTCGATACCGCTCAGAGCCAGGCAGGACGGTGTATTGTTCTACTTCCTCCTCCGACGGCCTGCCCTGAATCCGTTCCAGCTGCGCCCCCGCGCGTCTCCCGGCCAGGCTCGCACAACGCTCGCAGGGCCCGAAGGCTAAAGCGTCTCCGTTTCTCCTCAGACGCTGTACAAGACTCAGGTGAAGGAGCTGAAGGAGGAAATTGAGGAGAGGAATCGCGTGGTCCAGGACACGCAGAAGAAGATGCAAGAGCTCCACAGCGAGAGGTAAGGAAGTCCCCACCCCGCCCGCGCCTTTAGGCCGGACGCTAATCTTCGTCCGACGGCCCCCGGCCTTGCCGCTGCTCGGCCCCCGGCCTTGCCGCTGCTCGGCCCCGCTTTGAACCCCTGACCTTCTGGTCGCAGCCGTCCACAGTTGCCCACAGTCCACCGCCGCACGGCCAGCCTGTAATTATTTCTTCCACCGCTCGTATTTGGGGCGCGCAGCTGCAGTGGGCGTGGGAGCTGCGTTCCGTGCGACCTGCATACACAAGAAAACCCAAAAGCCTCTGAAAAGTGAGGAGCAAGTGGCCGTGCTTCTGGAAAATTCTGAAATACTACTTTTTCCTCCCCCTTCAAATGTCTGTGTGTCTGTGCGTGTGTGCGCGTGCGTGTGTCTGTGCGTGAGACAGAGACCGAGACAGAGGTGTTTATCAGGTCTCTGTGCTTGCCGCGCATGCACATACAATAGTTACTGTACGGGGTGCACGAGTGTGTCTGTTCTTTTTGTGTGTAAATGCTGCGTGTGGGAAAGGTTCGCCTGTGTTGGGAGGGGCTCGTTCTGAAAGTGTGCGTGTGCCACAGGGACTCGCTGTCGGCACAGCTGGACCTGACGGTAACCAAGGCGGAGTCTGAGCAGCTGGCCAGAGCCCTGCAAGAGGAGCAGTATTTTGAGCTCAGCCAGGAGAACAAGAAGTTCACCAGTCGCTACAAGCAGGAGATCAGCGAGAAAGACGCCACCATCACCCGGGTCAGTGCAAATATTCTGCTGGCGGAAGTATAGTGGTTTGGGAACTGGGTTTATTACTCAAAGGGTTGATTTTTTCGGCTGGAACGGTGACCCCGAACAAGGTACTCATCCCAAATTGCTTCGTAAAAATATCCGGCCATATAAATTAATTGCATGTAAAATTGTAATCTCTAAATCCATGAAAGTAATGTAATCTGAAAGTCTACCGCCTCCCCCAGGACAGACCTGTTATAGCACGTTGGCACACTCCCGTTTATTCCGCTCCTCTCGTGCGGTGGGAGAGCGCAGTAGCTCAGCTGGATTAATTACAAGCTTACGCAGGCTTGTGCACCAGGCCTAGCCTCTGCTCTGCCGAACTGAAGGAGGGCTTTGCGGCTGTGGGAAAAGGCTGACCGATACTATTCGGCATTCTGAAGTGGGGAAACCATGAAAAATAAAAAGGAAACTGATAAAACGAGTGCGCAAGCGGAATAACCTGTGCTTGTTCTCCCGCCGTAGCTCGAGGAATCCAATAAAACTCTGACCAAAGATGTGGAAAACCTCAGCAAGGAGAAGGCGGAACTGGACGAGAAGCTGCATATACAGGGAGAAGGTAAGCGCAATTTGGGGGGGGGTTATTTCAACTGACCAACAGGACATAGGCAAGGTAAATGGAACATAGCGGGGAACATTTTGCCTAGGCACTTGAAATTGGTGCCAGGACCCAGCTGTACTGTAGATATCCAAGCTTATCTCAGTCAGTTAAAATATACCGCTCTATCTGGTGGATAATTTAAATCATTGTTTTCTACGAAAGGGGGATTCAACATTAGGGGACCCAAAACAAAAGAAATCTTATTTTAATTGTTAAGCTTGATCGCCGTGAATATGTAATGTAGAGTTATCGATTAATCTTGTACGTACCTTGTCAAACAAAATTCTGAAATATGCAAAGGAAAGAACCATGTTGCCTGGGAGTAGTTTGTATAACTTTTAAAAAAATTCTTTACTTTCAGTTGCATTTTTGTCAGAAAATTATCTTGATATTGGGTATTACTGATCAACTGTTGACTTTGTTTGTCCAGTTTGTGAGTAAAATAACTTGCTTGTGGTTGGACAAAAATCCCATTGACCCCCGTTCAAGCCAGAATATAACTTTGTCCGCATAGCGTAGTTTGCGCAAACAGAAACTCCACTGCCTCTCTTGTAGTTGTATATTTTTCTGGCCTCATCTGCCTTGGAGCATCACCCTTACCCCTCCCGTCTGACCTTTCACCCCCACAGAGTACGCCAGCCAAAAAGAGGAGATCACGAACGCGGTCAAAGCCACCTACGATAAGGTCCTGAACACGGAACGCACACTCAAGACTCAGGTAGGCCTCCAGAACCCGGTTACGGCAGGAAGATCAGGTTCGCCGGAACCATAGATAGTGCGACCGTAGATTCAGTTCAGTTGCGTTTGCTTTGCGTTAAATGCTCCCTGATCTAACACAGGGCGCCATACGTAGAATAGCTTGAACAGATTCCATATTTCAAAGCCAACATGTTTCAGGTTTTCGTGTTTCTAGTATTTGTGCCACCTCACATCTCGCACAGTCAGAATCACTGCAAGGGGAGGTGCTCATAGTCACAAGTTTGATTTGAAAATTTGGAACGTTAAGGTGGAGATCTGATGGGTGAACTGTGAACGAATCTAGCCTGAACACCGTTCTGCTCTGTACGTCTGTTGACATTGTGATCCGCAAGAGGGTGGTCTGTCTTTTTGTGCATAAACACTGAATTTTTCAATTAGGTTTGGGCATGCAAGTTTGTGTTTACCAGTGTATTTCTGTAAGACAAAAGGGAGAGGCTTCAGATAATCGTCCCCTCAGGTGCTTCGTTTCAGTTGGTGTTGTAACTGTGCAGAATATCGCAGCATTATTGTCTAAACCGGGGATCTCAATCTCAAATCCTGGAGGGCCACTGTGTGTGCTGGTTTTTTATGTGTTCCTGCACCTAAGTGCTTAATGTATGTCATTGATCGCCGAAAGAGGCTGCACACCTCGTTTCCAACGGAGGTGGAAAGTCCAGGGTTCAGTAAGTAAAAGTCATGCCATGTGTTTCTTCCGCCCATTAACTCAGCCAGCTGATTTCACTAATTAGTTCTTCTTCCCGGCTGAAGAATTGTGCTAATTAGCAAATACAGGTGATTGGAACAAAATACTGGGGAGGAGTTTTACTTTCTGAACCTGGATTTTCCACCTCTGGTTTTCTAGGCCTAAATTTGCTGCTTATTGAAAGGAAACCCAGCAGAGTGCGGCCCTCGAGGAGTGGGGTTTAAGACCCCTGGTTGTAACCTCGAATACTTGAGATGAAGTGACGTAATGGGGATAGGTGCTAAAGCAGGGCTGCTGGCTACCACCTTATGTAGTGTATTAAAGCTGCAGTAGGCAAGATCGTTCCGCTATAATTGCAGCGAAATTATTAAATTCACTCCTTATACATTCCAGCAGCTATCAATAAAGTGTTCTGTGAAAAAATCTGGCTTCTGTGAGTGTCCTGGGCTCCGTATTAGGCTGTCAGAAAATCTCACCCCGGTCTTACAAAAACCAACCAATCAGGGCTAGCTATCTACAAGCAAGAATAATGTCCCCGTAGAATAAGAACCACTCCCTGTCTGGCTGTCTACGCACATGCGCAGCTTTCAGATATGATATGACTGAGCATGGCTATTTTATAATATTGTCGAGGTAAAAATTCAGCATAGTGCAACTGAGTCCACCTTCTTGTTCCAGCTCATTGTACCAGTTAATAGGAGCTTTTACACTGCATGTCAATCATTCTGCATCCTGACCCCTCCCCCTCCAGGCAGTGAACAAGCTGGCTGAGATCATGAACCGCAAGGACATGAAGCTAGACCAGAAGAAGAGGGGGAGCACAGCCGATCTTCGCAAGAAGGAGAAGGAGAACCGCAAGCTGCAGCTAGAGCTCAACCAGGAGAAAGAGAAGTCCAACCAAATGGCCGTCAAGTACCAGAAGGACCTGAACGAACTGCAGGCGGTGAGCGGGGCAAGGAAGCGGGCGCCTTTGTGTAGCGGTGACCAGACCACTTAATGAGCAGAGCTATATCACGTTGTCTAAGACTCGAATGCCTTATTTTTCAACAGAGGTTCCAGTGACCCTTTGGGTTCCTTGAAGGCACTGTAATGGGGTCCCTGGCCAGACTTTATTAATCTCTTGGATAAGAGATCTTTAATGGCTATATATTTGGGGGGGTGGGGGGGGGGGGGGTGGTTGCCCTTGAAAGGTTTGAAAACCCCTGCTCTAATGGTGTTGCGTTGCTTGGCATATTCTCATAGAATTCTCAAGTCAGACGTGGTTGGAGTTTGGTTTCGGAAGTAAATTCCCTATGACAGATAGAACGGGCTTCGGAGACTATCGACTTTCGCACCTTTCTTGAAATCTGATTTATAGAATGAGCTGAAACGTTCCTGGATTAGCCTGTGTGGTAGAAGTATGGACCATACGTCGCATGTTCAAATATTTATTTTTTAAAGTAATGGATTGTAGTTCTGTTTGTAGTCCACTTTAACGGACTACATATCCGTTACTGCAACGCATGGGTGGTTCTCAACCAATCAAATATCATCTCGTCTGGACATTTTTGGCAGTGCTGCCACTGAAGACGAGCTATCGTTAGCTTGCTAAGTTGAGAAGCCCGCCCAACAAGGTCAGAAACTACGCTACGGTTAACCACATGAAGCAATTCTTGCTTTTAGTCCTTCAAGCTAGCTAGCTAGTAATTAAAAAAAAAAAAAAAAAAAAAAAAGTGTGTGCTGCTGCTGGCTAACGTTATATGACAACATGAACATTTGGAGACAATCCCCTGCGTCGGATGGGAGGGTTTTTTTTTTTTTTTACAGCCTGGTATATTCACAAAAAAAAATACTAAAACATAAAATATACTCGAAGCTGGTCCAGAAAAACGACATATTTTGCGAACGGGCATTATATTGAACAATTTAGGAAATTGATGGTAAGACATAATCACTAGAAATAGTTTAAAAGTAAGTTTTACTTGATGTCTATGATCTAAATGGATGGGAAAGTTACTTCCGAAACCAGTCTTTTTAGTTGGCTCTTACAGTAGAGGTGAGGTGTTCCCTAAGGCCCACGTAGTTCTTGAGAAGATATGCTTGTGACTTTTATTGTTAAATGTTAATGTTAAATGCTCTTACCCAAGAGATTATGAAATGGTTATAATTGTCAAGCTTGGTTTAGAAAGCATTTGACCGCAGCTCTCAACACCACCTGAGGGGGCAGCACAACATTTGGGACTGCAGGCTAAGAAATGGGGGCGGGGCTTTTTATTTTTTATTTTTTCATGCAGCAACTGGTAGAGGAGAGCCGGGATATGCAGATGCAGCTGGACAGCAAGGAGAGCGACATCGAGCAGCTGCGCGAGAAGCTCAACGACCTGCAGCTGCGAATGGACAACTCCAGCATGACCAGTCTCACCAGTCCCGATGACACGGACGGCAACATCGCAGGTACGCGCATAGCACCCGTGGGAGGGGCCCGGCATCCGCTCCGTTCACAGGGGATTTTTAAAAATATATATTTTACAGCCTCTGATTGGCTGGGGCGCTGCCTGTCAATCAGCCTGACTTATGCCGATTAGTTGCAGATACTGATGCTGTTTGGATTGAATCCAAAAACAGGTTTTGGCCACATGTTATCCCTGTGACGAAACAATTTTTTAAATGTATTATTTATTTATTTGTTGTTGATTGTTTCTCGTTGACAGCCCGACAGCATGAACAGGGAGGGTTACAAAAATAAATATGAAAAACAAATTTAATTGAGGATGGGAAAATGTGATTTTAAAGTGGATTTAATCATTCTTAACTATGCTAGGAATGCGTACTTTTTTTTTTTTTTGGAATGACAAATGTTTTCCCCTGAACAGCTTAAAAACCGCACTGTGACTGTTTGCGGACCCTTGTGGGGGATCACCATCTGTCTCAATCCTTAGATAAAGGACTGCGGTTTGAATTGAGCTGCTTCACCAAGCCAGCACCCATTTACGAGAACAGTTTTATATAAAAAAAAAATTAAAAAAACTGTTTTATTATAGTTTTATATTAACTGATTTACTGCTGGAAAAACACACTTCTCAATGACGGTGTTCACACCCTGGTTCTCCGTAAATGTGTTGGCACAGGTGACTTTAGCCCCTATATTAACATTCTCACAACGTTACTGTAATGCCGTAGCCGCTGAGTCGACTCCCCCACCGCCCCGGCCCTGCCCCGCCCTCCCGGGTCATTTGTTACAGAACACCCCCTCTGCTCATTTTCAGCCCAGCTGTTAGTCTTTGTTGGTGTACGTGGAATGGTCGCCGTCTCAGTGTGTTAAACTCCTCTCTCGTCTCTTATTCCCTCACATCCAGTTGGTTCTCCTTGCTCTCCTTACCTCTGTATCTTCTATCCTTTCTCCTCTGTGAGTAACCTGGAGTTGGAGGGGGGAGGGGCCACCCCGCCCCGCCCCCGTCATGCCTGGCCTGTGTTACTGTGTGGCCGCATCTTTTCGTTGTTCGCTTTTTGCGTTCAGTCTCCTTTATTGTGTTGGAAATGCATCCTCGGATGGTTTGGAAGGCACTTTTGAAAGGGACCACGATTGCACTATAACTACGTCTCGCATTTTGTTAAATAATTGGTAACTTTTTTTTCTGGCGAAACGAGCGACGAGGACGTAGCATTGAGCTTGTTCACGACATAGAAATTGAACAACTATAACGGTTCCGCTTAATGCACTAGTGTATGCATGATTTAGCCAGGCTGCCATACTGGGGAAAGAGCATGTTGTTTCAAATGAAATTAATTTCTTTCTCGATGACAGTGGCTGTAGGGACTGCATGTTAGGTCGCAGTGACACTGTTGCAGGACAGTGTTGTGTGAACCGAATTGAAACTTAATAGCAGTCTAGTCACCGCCTGTCTGCGATTACCCGCCTCACCCTGGGTAACTTTCAAAAGTGCCTGAAAACAGTCCAGTCTCAGCTCTCCGTGAGTATGTGGGAGACCCAGGGCTCCGGTTGGCTTTCCGCGAGCGCGTAGCGGGCGTTACCTTTCCCCATTTTTTTGGCATGATTACCACAGAAGGGAACCCCTTCTCTCTTTCCCTAGAAACACACTCGCCTCACAAAGCAGAGCCCTTTTGCTAGTTGTGTGACATTGATTTTATCCATTTGTCTTGTGTAAGCATGTTTTTGGAATAGTGGTAGCATTTAACATGGTGGCTTACAGTTCCCGATTAACCAATGTGCAAATGCAACCCCTCTCCCCCCCCGTGCTCCCCGCGTTTTTATAATCCGGTATGCAGGGCTTGAAAGAACGGCCCGAATGTCGAGGTTGCGGCTGCTTGCTATTGGTTAACGAGAACTGTGTTGCCATCATTTTAAAGGGTAATTCAAGAAAAACTAAATTGGCAGGCTGTGGAAGTGATACAGCTGCGATTCGGTTTTCTTTTTTTTCTTTTTTTGGCAGTTGAGTTTGAAAGCTCAGTGATTGTCGTTCCTAATCACTGCATGCCTTATTTAATTACTTATTTTTATTTTTTTGCGGAGCGAGCATTTGGCAGGTTTCCTCTTCACTCACTGCAGCTCTCTCTATCCCCCAGAATCGAGGCTCGAAGGATGGCTATCGATACCTAATCGTGCTAACATAAAACGTTATGGCTGGAAGAAGCAGGTAAGTGTGATATTTTGTATTTTTGGCAGATCAAGTCCCATAATTATCTCTGGCCTCATTAGAACTCCTCGATGCTAAGCAGCATTTAATAGTGCGTGCGTTATTTCCAATGGATACGTTTCGGATGATGCTTTTTACACTGTGGAAATTATAAGGTGACTAAGACAAGCATGTTTCCTGACTGTGGCCCGCCAGGTCTTCCATGGTCACTTGACAGGCAGCGGTCTCGCCGGGCCACTCAAGCATAGAGTGTGTCATTTGTAGCGACCGCGATGCCAATCGAAACCTACCAGGAAGTATAATTGTTGTGTATCGCAGACAATGCTCAGTTCTGTCTTTCCTTGGTCACATGCCTGATCACATGTACAATGAGGAAGGTGCAGACAGTGACGTGGAGAAGGCTAGATCAAAGCCTTAAGAGTATGTAATTGGTTGCCAACTAGCACGCAAGACTAAGATATAAATAATAATGAAAAAATGTATATCTTAGGCCGTGTTCACACTATTTATTTTATTTTATTTTTTCAACGGCATGCGCCTTTTTTACATGCAACCCTATGGGAAAAGGAAAAAGGCGGACACCTTTTAAAAAAGCGCAGCGCCCGACGCCTTTTTCATTTGAATTTATTTTTACCTATCAGAAAAGTGCTGTGTGACGTCAAGCAACAGCAAGTGACAGTTAGCCGATAACGGTTGCGTTAGAATGTATGATTCCTGTTGCTAAGGTTACAGAATACTCGTGCAGAAGCACTCAAAAGGCGATAAAGGCAGCGCTTTTTTCAACAACAAAAAAATATATATAAAAATTAAAAGAAAGGAGCGCTGCTGAGTCAACATCAATATATGAGTGGAAGAATTTTTATTTTGCCGTCAAAAATGAATGGAGCCCAAACTGGCTTTTTGAGCGCAAGTCATATATATCAGCAGAGGGCGACATAATATCCGGTGCTGAGGTTGAGAGCGGAAAGCTGGCCCCTTGCTCCCAAGCCCTCCTCTCGCTGCCTCAGTCCTCTGCTGTCACTCATGTGCTTCTGTCTTTCTCAGTACGTGGTGGTCAGCAGCAAGAAGATTCTCTTCTACAACGACGAGCTGGACAAGGAGCAGTCCAACCCCTGCATGGTACTCGACATCGAGTGAGTGGTGGCTCCAGTTAGTTACTGAACACGCCGTCCGCGCAGACTTAACGGGCCTTAATAGCAATGGGGGGAAATGAACGTTCACAAAGCCACCCAGTGGGCTGGGGCTATCGCATGCTGCCAGAGGTGAACCAATCGGACTCCTTTGCAGCAGGCGGCTTTTGATTGATTCAGATCAGTGAGTCATTCAGCAGGTGGCATGCATTAGCCCATGCATTTATGCCTTCATATTAGCGCTAACGTCCAAAATTAGCGTTCAAATGGATGTGTCTGATTTGTTTTCTTTGTAAGAGAGCCTGCCTTGTGACTTTAAAATGAATCGCACCATATTAATGCTTTCTGGCCTAAAGCCAGGCCACAATGCAATGTAGGGGAATACCATAAGGCATCTCCCTGGTGGCTTACAGTTCCCGATTAACCAATGTGCAAATGCAACCCCCCCCCGTTAATTTTCAACATAGCCAGTGGATACTCATTGAAGTTAGTTAGGTCTGGGTTAGTTCAATTCTAGCACTTTGTGAACAGTCATGTCTTCAGCAGTTGTCGCAATGTTTGTTTTGAGTCAATAACTCTCTGTTTTCAGTTCATCGCAGCAGTCATAGAATGTGACCCGCTCTACGAAAATGAGTCTGACGTGGGGGGGGGAAATAATTTTCTCAGAAAAAAAAATCACCCTACATCAGACTCATTTTTGTAGAGCGGGTCACAAATAAGGTGGCTACTCTGTGAACAGAAAAGAGGAACTCTGTACCTTCTCTGTTCTGGTAAACGAGGTTTTGTCACAAATCAAATTGTTCCACAGTTATTGCGACAACCGCATTCCAGCAATATTTGAGGAGCCGAGAAAACTAACGCAGGCGTTGTAAAATGGAGCCCGCAGACCAGTTATGTATCAGAACACACTTTTTCTGAGACCGACAGAACGTAACTGATGTGGTGTAGGGCGGTGGAATTTTGGGCTCCCGCACTCAGCTTTTTTTGTCTTCCCACACAGCAAACTGTTCCACGTGCGTCCAGTCACGCAGGGCGACGTGTACCGAGCCGAAACGGATGAAATTCCCCGGATATTCCAGGTACAGCTCCCTGCGCCCTGCCGCTCGTAGTGACGACATAACATTGATACTGGTAGTTATTCTATTCAAAGTGCAATGACAAATGAAAAATATAATAATAATTTTACCAGTAAAAAATGTCCGATGGTCTGTTTATTACACAATACAATGCCATCCTCAGGAGAACAGTCGAGCAATTCTTAAACGTTACCGATATGATCGTGATCTTGATAATGACCTCATGGTCTAATCAGCCTTTGATAATTTTACTGTACTTTTTGGGTTTGTTGTTTCCAACAACGCCTTTGTTTTAACAACTGGTTTCGAGGCTGAATCTTTCTCTCAATCTCTCACATGGCGGAGAAATGTGTTTAACCCTTTAACGGGCATACAAAAAAACATGTTGAGTTGAGCAGACTGTTACAGGGTTAAGAGGAACTTGACCCAATTTGAATGCATACAAAGTGGCAATCCATGTTGGAAATGTTGTCAAGATGACTATGCAACAGCCCGCCTGTTCTCTCACACTTGGAATTTCCAGCCGCCCCCGTCTGACGCCTACTACTGCCGTACCGGACCGAGCCGGCCCTCAACCTTTGACCCCAGGCATTGAGTTGTGTTTTTTTTTTGTCCTCACACAGATCCTGTACGCCAATGAAGGAGAGTTCAGGAAAGAGGCGGACATAGAGTCCGCCCCCCAGGGCGACAAGGCCAACTGCCTGCCTCACAAGGGCCACGAGTTCATCCCCACGCTCTACCACTTCCCCTCCAACTGCGAGGCCTGCGCCAAGCCCCTGTGGCACGTCTTCAAGCCCCCGCCCGCCCTGGAGTGCCGCCGCTGTCACGTCAAGTGCCACAAGGACCACCTGGACAAGAAGGAGGACGTCATCGCCCCGTGCAAAGGTGCGCCACACGCCGACGGGGCCTCTAGAACGCATTTAGGACAGCCGCACCCTTAAAGTGATGGTCAAGGGATTCTTAAAAAATTCTAATAACCACAACATATCACAGAGGGATGTATCCAATACACACCCACCAAATATCTTTTCAAGAACATTTGAATAGGTATATTAATATACATCGCAAAGTCAGCTAAAACACAGTCTTGAAAGGACTCAGGATTGTAGGGGTGTGGTCTAAATCCACGCCCTGAACCCGAGTGCCATCGACGTCATCCAGCCCAACATGTTTGAACCACGGAACTGTTCTTATACAGTTCTGTGGTTTGAACCATAGGTTTGAACCCGGCGAGGTAGTGCGGCTGCTATCAAGAGATAAATATCACACGCAAGCTTGCAATCAAAGTTAAGTTAACTTAAACTCTAATCTGTTTGATCTAACGTTAGTCTATTTAAAGCAAGCTAAATTGCAAGGCGATGTTTCACCAAATGCATGTTCCACAGAAATCATGGAATAATGGTAGGTTTTATCGAGTTTTAAAAAAATTTTTAAAGGCCCATTCATTCATTTCGGTTGCTAATCGAACAAAGATTACGTGCGTGGCAACTAAGTACTTCGGTGGATAATGGTTCTTGTCTATTTTTGTTACTGTAACCAGCCACTGAACAATACGACAAAACCATTTCCAAGTCATGGTTTATTTGGCAAAATCTTATCTATTCAATTATTATCTGACGAATGAGCAGTGCACAAAGTAAAAAGGACGCGCTAGTGATTAGTTTGTTTCCATGCTGAGCTGTGCAAGGAGCAAGCTAATGTTACTAGCAGCAAGCACCACGGAGGGATGGATAAAAAGGTGAAAGATTGAGAGAGGGATAAAATTGGTATAGGAATACGGAAAGCAGGAAAAAATACTTTAGCTAACTAGCTATTCCAAATCCAAATTCTGATAACGCGGACAACTATTCTCAAGGGCAAACAAAACAAGCGTTTGGTTCAGACTTCACACAGGATTTCTTAGTGGGACAGGATGGTTTTATTCGCCTCAAACTATGGGAGGAGTTATGTAATGAGATCAAACTTTGTATTGGTTGAGGTATCACGTCTACGTCACCATGGACCCATTTTCAGCATACAGGAATAAAGAGATATAGATAGACTGAAATTTAACGAGATTGCAATGGAATTTATTCCTTGCGCTTTATTGGTGCTCAATACATACCTTAATAGCCATAAATAACGTGGTTATAAGCATATTATGGATTTTCCTTGACCGTCACTTTAAAGGCATACTGAACTTTGTTGGAACATAATGTTGTAAAGCTACCTGGCCCCGATATGAGCCGTAATATTCAAGCTCACCTTCATGAGTTGCTCCAGTGGTCAGTAACTGGCCGACGAAGAATGACGTTTTTTCTCTCTCCATTCACTCCCATTGCATGGCGAAACAGGTCTCAAAAGCAGTTTTAGCATATAAACGAATGCAAACAATGCCGATATACAAAATCAATACACTCATGATGAAATGAGAAAATATTGTCATTTATGCTTAAAGATGTTGGGTATATTCAGGTATATTCCATTGAGACCAATGTGGTAATAATTACTTTTTGTGATTTATTTCTATGCATCGATATATCTCGCTACAAATTGCAACTTTATTTTCAAGCAAGTTTCTTATTTTGCAAAATAAGTCAGTGTTATGTCTTCTTCATTGCTATGTTAGGTATAAGCCTTATAATAATCTGAAAATATCAGAACAGCCTTACAATGTCAAAATATGACAAATCAAGAATATATATATATATTCAATATATTTGATTTCCATATATGGGACAATATATTTGCGACGGTGATTTTGCAGTAGATCCTACTACATGCTCCCCGCTTTGTGTATAAAGCAAACTGAATATCATATATTTTGCCCTGAGTTCTGGATTTTTTAGCCAGGGATTGTTTGATTGGGAAATAATGTGTCATTGGCCGTTTTTAAACGGGACTAATCTCCCCCCGACAGTGAACTACGACGCAGCTTCGGCGAGGGACATGCTGCTGCTGGCGCTGTCCCAGGACGAGCAGAAGAAGTGGATCGGGCACCTGGGCAAGAAGATCCCCAAGACCCCGCCCTCCTCCTTCATCCGGGCCTCGCCCCGCTCCACGTCCACGCGGTCCGTCGCCAACCAGTCTTTCCGCAAGACCCCCAAAAACATCGTCGGCAAGCCCAGGTAAGCCCCCGCGGGCGGAATCGTGCGCCGAGGTTTGAGGGGGGGTTTCGAACGCGACGCTTGTCCAGCGCCACCCACCCTGCTGGTCCCTTTCGACATTTTGAAGCCACAGACCTGCAGTCTGTTAGAAATAGCTTGTTGGTCCAGTGACACCAAACCTTAGGGTGAGCCTTGGGGTGAAAATATACAGAAGGCACAAACACCGGCCTGAATCTGGGTCATAGACTTTGCTTCCACCCCACGCGCACGCGCACATGCACACTCGCACACAGAAGTGCACACAAGCAGACACACGCACACAGGCAGACACACACACACAGAAAGACACTGGCACACAACACACACACTTTCAATACCACGTCCTATGGTTTGTGTAACATTCAGCATGTCGGCCGCATCATGTTATCGTTTAGCGAGTCTTAGGACACCTTTCCCAGCTTGTGTTCCGAGAACTTCCAACATGTAGTCGTTTGGGGTGTCTTAAATCTACAGGATTGCCTCTAGTGGTTCCAGTCACACATTCCTGTTCGACGTACTCCGTCTTGGGGGGAGGGGTGGTGTGGACCAGTTGACCGAGGCGATTAGCTGTCGATGTAAAGCGCGAGGCGATTGGCTAATGGTGTGTCATGCGAGGTCGCTGGCTAACAGTTTGACATGCCGATTGTCTCCTGTCTTGTAGCAAAGCGCTATCGGGCTTCCGGGCAGCAGAACCCACGTCCAGCTCATGCTGACAGCATCACCTTCTCCAGTCCTAAATAACAGAAGAAACGTTACTCCTAGCGGCCCGATTTCTCGCTCCTGTGTTTTCTTTCCCAGTTTCTTTAACCAGGGTGTGCTGTGCGGTGTCTTGCCCTATTTCTCCTCTGAAGCGGTGATACCTGCAACTTAAAAATATTTTTTAGATCTGTGCCTTTTTTGTCTGGACTAACCCGCACTAGAACCATCCGTTCTAGGTGTCATTTGTTTGTAAAATTTTTTTTATAAATGCTTAACGTAACGGCCGAACACAAACGGGGCTTAAAATGTTTCTCATTGGGCAGTTGTCTTCTGGGAAGTTCAACTGTTTTGGGTTTTCAAATCTGCGAGTCCTCCAGTACAGCTGTGCTCCAGGTGTAGTCCAAGCGGTCACACCGTATATTTTCTCAGGGTTACTGTAAGGAAGAAGGCCTGAATTGTGGAATGTTTAATTGCAGTTAATCCACTCATTTTAAACTGGCCCTGGAAGGTCTTTTTTTTATTTTTATATATATATTTTACACGCATTACTGCAAGCAGTAGACGTGCGTCACAAAACTGTCTGCGAAGGTTTGTGTTTAAGCTCTAAAAAACAATGCACAGAGATTACATGAAAGGTACATCATGCTCTTCTAAGGAAATATGTGGAATAGCTCCAAGGGTGGTAGTTGGACTCTTATGTCTATGTAAGTAACTGGGTACATTCACACATGAGTCACTGCACCTAAGGGCCAGTGTGCTTGTACTTTGTATTTGCCAATGTAACCTGAACGGCTAGAGTAAATATCCAGCTGGAATGTGTCAGATGTAAGCTGTTTGACTCACTGGCGGTAAGGGAGTGTTTCTTCATCAGTATAGTTGAATTTATTTATATATTTTTTTACTATAACATGAGAGAATTTTCAGGCTGGCACAACCCAGTGGTTATTTCTGCTGTTTTAAGGAACAGTACAGCATTCTGTTCAAGTTCCAGTAAAGCACAATTACACTAATCTGTTTTGCTCCACTTTTGCTTCGCTTAAATCTAAAGTCCAATTGCCTACAAATCTTAATTTATTGGAATGGAAAAATAGAGTGCTCAGCGATTGGAGTGACAGAAATTCTGTACCAAGTGGAGCGAATTTCTCAAACGCAAGCTAATGTCAGGGAGATGGATTTAAAGGTCTGTGGGCCAAAACAAAAGTTTTCTCCCCCTACAAATTGAAATGGTAAATGTAAGTTCTGTCTCCCAGTGAGCTTCTACCACCGAAGTGAACATTCATTGGGTTATTCCATTAAGACTGCCCGCCCTTTTCAAAGTGCTGCCTGTCCACTTGGCTCTTTGGTACATTCCCTTCTACTACAATAACCGCCTGGAGACTAACTGAACGACACAGCTCTGTTTCTTTACCTGTTTCTCCCCTCTCTTTCAGCTAACCATCTGCACCACTGGATTCTGTTGGGACTTTTCCCCTTTTATAATTTTTTTTCTTTTGGTATTTTCCCCTCTCCGAGAACCCTTCTACAGCAAATGAATTTGATTTTAAAAAAGAAGAGAAAAAGTTCAATACAAATCGAAAGGAAAAAAAATAACCCCCGAACAGCGGGTCGGAAAACGGGACCCGCACCGACCCGCCGTCGTCTCGACCTTCACGGGGGTCGTCAGACGGGCGGCCTTCCCTCCCTCTTGGACCGTGCTTCCGGCGTCCGGAAAACCCGGCGCTCTCCGGAAGTCTCGGTGGCCTCCCGCCACCGCTTTCGGAACGGGGGGCAGCTTCACCGAAGGGCCGCTCCTCTGAACGGGAAGCGGCCGGAAAGCCGCAGGTACAAAAATCCCGTTTCGTATCAAGACTTTGGAAGGGTTGCAGGGTGGGGAGGGACTTTGTGTTGTTGGGAGCTGGAGTGAATGAGGTGGACCGGGAGTGGTGATGGGGGGGGGGGCGGGATATGGATGCCAACCCAATCTGTGAGGAGGGAGCCCCCCCCTCCTCAACCCAACAAGAAAATCTGCCCTTGGGAGAACTCCATTAACGACTGTCATGTGACTTTGATGCCTTTAACTCAGGCAGCCTTAATGGCACCAATCCCATTCACTTGGACCAGAATGCAACCCTCTTCCATGGAATTAGTACAATTGCTGTGTTATTTTGGGGTGGGTGGGGCGGGAGGAATATTCGGTACTGAGTATGGGGTATTGATTGCCGAGGGGGAGCAGTGAGAAGATTATCATTTAAATCTATGCATTTTTAATTATCGTTATTGTTATTATATTATTTTGCGCCAAGCCATAAGGATATCCCATTATATTGGCATTAGGAGACCTAACAGTTAAAAGACACCATTGACTTTGAGTGTGTTTTTTTTTTTTTTGGGTACATTGTTTCTGTAATGTTATTTTTATTATTGTTATTATTATTTTGTAATGTATTGCCTTACATTGATTCATAGATAAATGGATGGAGATGAGAAAACATTAAGTTAACAAAAAACAAAGTAAAACTGCACTGTTTGAATTGTAAATTATTCGTAGAACACTTAACAGGTGTAGCATTTGGCCCACCTAGTGCCTTAACTTTTTGGATAACAATTTTACTGCCATATCTGTTTGTGTATAAATCTCCAAAACAAGACAAACATCTTAACTATAATTTTTTTTTAAAAAGGAAAAAAAAACAAAAAAAGGCTTTCATGTTGTGGTTTTATCAGAAATATTCCTCCCCAGTTTTGAGGCATGTGATTGCAGTCAACCAATAAAGCCGCCTCTTCCTAGAGTCTGATATACTAGAAAGCACACAGGTTAGAGTGCCCTGAGAGACAACGGCCTCATTATATTATCCGTTCACGTTATTGTGCTCACGGCTGCCTCTGCACTCGACCCACACATATCGACGCATTGCATCTGACTGGGACAGCAGCTGTAATCAGAAGTGTTGATCAATACCTCCTCAGTAATTAAAAAAATGGCTTTGCAGGTGTGTTCACTAAAAGAAGCACTGGAAACTATCTTTTTTTTGTTTTGTTTTGTTTTGTTTTATTTTGTCTTGGGTTACTTGCATGTTTTAATTGCATTGGAGGCCGCACTGATGGATATGTGTCAATAAACACATCTTTATCTACCGTTTCATTGACTTTGTTTTGCGTACATTGGGAACTGCACAAAAAAGAACGGTTTGAAATGACTTCTGAGGATGAAATGGTGTGGTGTTTTGTGGGGTCTTTTGACCACAGGGTTATGATTAGTCAATTTTAACAACTTGACCACTTTGTGAATCACCAATTAATGCTGATGTCGTCATCTCCCATGTTAATCCACCATTGCTTCTCTGAATCATTTCAGTTGGTGGTTTGAGCCGAATCTGGTTTCCTGACTTAGGTAGAAGATGAAACGCGCCGCGAGGGTACGATCGCTGACAGGAAGAAGGAAGCCGCAAGATGGGCGTGTCCCGCACGGGCAGCGTGCAGGCAAACCGACATCCTGTGCAGGGCTTGGCTTTCTCTCGAGATGTAATGATCGTTCAGAACATCCAAACAGAACGCCTAATGTTTGTGGAATCCCAAACGCTTTAAATGCCTGAGCTATGATAGCTTATATTAAACATCTACAAACCCCAATTCCAAATACGTTGGGGCAGTATGTAAAATGCAAATAAAAGCAGAAAGCAGTGCTTTTAAAATTCTCTTTTACATACATTTAATTGAAAACGGTACAAAGAAAACATATTTAATGTGTTACCTTATCAACTTTATAGATTTTT
The DNA here is from genome assembly GCA_022702515.1 of Ilyophis sp. 1 JC-2022. Classification (NCBI taxonomy): domain Eukaryota; kingdom Metazoa; phylum Chordata; class Actinopteri; order Anguilliformes; family Synaphobranchidae; genus Ilyophis; species Ilyophis sp. 1 JC-2022. The sequence continues at coordinate 25,578,979 of CM040395.1, read as the reverse complement.
GTAAATATACGCAAATTCCGAATTTGATGCCTGCAAAACGTTCCTAAAAAAGTTGGGACATGGGCAACAAGACTGGGAAGGTTGTGGAATGTTCAAAAAACACCCTGTTTGGAACATTCCGCAGGTGAATAGGTAACAGATGATTCGATCATGACTGGGTATAAAAGGGAGCATCCGCGAAGGCTTGGGTGTTTACAAGCAAGAATGGGTCGAGGTTCGCTACTGCGAAAAACTGCGTGAGTGAATAGTCCCAACAGTTTAAGAATAACGTTTCTCAATGCACGATTGCAAGGTATTTAGGGATTTCACCATCTACAGTCCCATCGACAGTCCATAATAAAAGATTCATAGAATCTGGAGAAATCTGTGCGTAACGGTGAAGGCCGAAAACCAATATTGCATGCCAGTGACCGTCAATCCTCAGACGGCACTGCATTAAAAACCGACATGCCTCCGTTATAAATATATCCACATGGGCTGAGGAATACTTCAGAAAACCATTGTCAGTAAACACAGTTTGTCGCTGCATCTACAAATGCAAGTTTGTACTTCGGTAGAACTTTGGGTTGTGTAGTTACCTGGCCATGATATGAGTCCAAATGGTGGCGAAATATGTTTTAGTTGCTCTGTGCTCCCCTGGGGTGATAATCCAGAATAGTCCTCGTATTCATTTTTTATTTTTTATTATTATTATTTTTTTTAATTAAATGGCCCTTTCCTGGCTTTTTCGTATTTTATTTGGAATGTAGATCTGGAAGGTAATTCTTGCGACAAAAACAGCGGTAATGCGCAGTTGCGTCAGAAGCCACTCATTGGTCCAAATTTTCATGGAAGCTTGCGTTCCTGGTAATGTATATCTATGGTAAACAAACCGACCTGCTGACATTTTGCTAGTCTTTTCTGGTAGCTTGCTAACAACATTGAAGAAAATAGTACGTTTTAATTACATGTAAAACAATACGTATGATGAATGGTTATTGTTTGTATTGACAGAATCCGTGTTTGAATACGTGCTAGAAGTGTCATTTTGAGACACTTTTTTTAGCTGCCCTGTGGAAGTGAATGGAGAGGGACCAATACCCTATTCTGGATGATCACCCCAGGGGAGCACAGCAACTAACGAACATATTTTGCCACTATTTGGACTGATACGATCATGGCCAGGTAACTACAAAACCCAGTGTTCTACGAAAGTTACGTTGTGCTTTAAGATATATTATTTTCGATGTGGCATTTTTATGATTGGCCAAATCGTCTGTAGCTCTAATAGCCTACTGACACGGCCCTGGTTCATAATATTGTTAAAAGATTCAGAGAATCTGGAGAAATCTCAGTGCGTAAAGGGCAAGGCCGACAACCAATATTGAATGCCCCTGACCTTCGATCACTCAGACGGCACTGCATTAAAAACCGACATGCTTCTGTAATGAATATCACCACATGGGCTCGGGAATACTTCGGAAAACCTTGACGCTGCATGTACAAGCACGTTAAGATTCAACTATGCAAAGTATAAACCATATATTACCAACATCCAGAAACGCCGCCGACTTCTCTGGGCTCAAGCTCATCTGAGATGGACTGACGCAAAGTGGAAACGTGTGCCGTGGTCTGACAAGTCCGCCTTTCAAATTATTTTTTGGAAATAATGGACGTCGTGTTCTCCGGCCCAAAGAGGAAAAGGACCATCCAAATTGTTACCAATGCAAGGTTTGAAAGCCAGTGTCTGTCATGGTATGGGGTTGTGTTAGTGCCCATGGCATGGGTAACTTGCACATCTGTCAAGGCAACATTAATGCTGAAGGGTACATAAGCATTTTGGAGCAACATAGGCTGTCATCTAGACAACGTCTTTTTCAAGTACGTCCCTGCTTATTTCAGCAAGACAATGCCAAGCCACATTCTGCCCGTGTTCCAACAGTGTGGCTTTGTTGTCAGTGAGTGTGGGTGCTAGACTGGCCTGCCTGCAGTCCAGACCTGTCTCCCATTGAAAACGTGGCGCATTATGAAGCGGAAAATATGACAATGGAGACCCCGGACTGTTGAGCAGCTGAAGTCTTGTATCAAGCAAGAATGGGGAAAAAATCCGCTTTCAAAACTGCAACAATTAGTGTCCTCCGTTCCCAAAAGAAGAGTGTTGTTAAAAGGAAAGGTGATGCAACAGTGGTAAACATGCCCTTGTCCCAACTTTTTTCCCAATCAAATTTCGAATGAGCATATATTTACAGAAAAACTAAGTTGATTAGTTAAAACATCATATCTTGTACTGTTTTCTACTGAATACAGGTCAAAAAGGATTTGCAAATCATTGCTTTCTGTTTTTATTTACATTTTATACACTGTCCCAACTTTTTGGGAATTGGGGTTTGTACTTGGCCAAAGGTTTTCACTCCTAATGAAAAGGTTGCGCATTTGTAAAGGCCAATATAATACAAATATAGAAAGGCATAAAATGCCTTGCAATGCTACTACAAGCTTCCCAATGCCCTTTACAGTAGTATCAACATGTTCAGTTTAATTTCCAAACCTCATACCAGTAAATGCCATGCATCTACTTGCTTCCATCACTGTTTATTCTGAGGGCCAAATGACAGTTGAACTCATAGTGTATGTCATAGCCAACATGGATGGTGTATGTCAGTAATTAATAATCAACTACAACCGAGTATGCCTGTGTTCTTTTTAGGAGAAATAAAGCAAAATAAATCAGAATCTCAACATAAGAAACCCCTAAAGTAGCCTAAACCTCTTTAAAAATGATAAAGTTCCTTAGAGATGGCCTAAAGTATCTATCTGGCAGAAGTTTGTATACCAAAATGAATGGTGACTTTTCTAAATTGACACATTTTATATTAATTTGGCCCAAAATATGTTAACTGCCATTAAAATATGTCCACTGTTAAACATTTTCCACTCTGTCGATGTCCGTCTATATTTAGCATTGCAAAGATGCATCCATGGCAACAAACAGAACTACGCAGTCACTCCAGTACACAGAGGCAAGCAAGACCGTTATGACCACATTTCAGATGGACGGTATATCCTTGCCCGGGTAAAGGAATAAACAGTTGTGCTTGGTTTGGTTGCTGCCAATGTTGACGGCAACAGACAACACTAATGCACTGTTCTTTAAACCAAGATGACGTACAGAAAACTACCCCTGAAATCTGAGTCCTCTCTGTTTAGTTTGGCTGAACTCTTTCTGTGTTTCTGACCATTTTCGAACTCTGCTGTTCCCACAGTTCTAAAACGCGCAAACGGAGAGTATCTGAATGAGCAAAGGCCCCTGGGGGCCCATCTGTTCCCTTGGAGGGTTTCTCTCAAGACAAGCCTTTCTAAACGGGCCAAAAAAATGTAAGCCACTAAATAAATTATAGAAATGATTCGATCCAGATACAACGACGCTGCCCTGCACGTGGACAACATGGGATAGCCTTGTAAGAGGCAACTGAAGTGATTGGGAGAAAACACAAGACCATATGGAGTGATTGGAAAAATGGTTAATGTAAGCTAGTTGCTGAACATATCTGAAGGGTTGCTTTGCAATATATATCAAGGAAAAAGCCACATTGCCAGTTTCCGCTTTTGCTCGTATAACATTTTGAATCGCAACTTTGCCAGAACGTGTTTTTTTCTGGAATTTACGGTGCTCTGTTAAAGATGTTTCCCTGCAAATGAAGTGAAATACTGCCATCTGGTGCTCACTAAAAGAAAAATTGTTAAAGTACACTGCATTTTACTCAGTACCAGTTGAAATCCATAGAGGGCGCATTTTATATTTAGATTTTCTCACTAGAAAGTCGCCATTTAAGGAGGGGGAAAGAAAAATAAAGGCATATTATGGTTTTCATAACTTCCTGTTTTCTTGCATACCTCTTGTTCTTCCGCCCAAGTTTCTGCACGCTACTCCTCCTACAGCTTTTAAGCTAGACATGCCATTCCAACTTTATAATATTCAACTTGGCTCAGAGTAGAGTGTTTGTATTTCTCTTTTTGATATCTTTTATATTTTTTGAGATATTGACCTTTTTTATTCCAAACAATTTCCATGGAGCACGAATGGTGGAATGGTAAGTCTTCTGACGTCACAATGCCCTCTTGCATTTTTTTATTTTTTGCTCTCTAGCAGCTGAACTGCTCCGTCTCCAGCTGGTATTGTCACAAGTCACAACAGCAGCTCTATATAATTACATTGCTTCTTCTGAACGTCCGTTTTTTATCCTTTAAATATTTATTTTAAAAAAATATTATATTGCTTTTATTGGCTATATGCGTGCAATGCTTCCGCATTTCAATAAGCCAGCAGCATTTGGCTTGTGACGAGCAGACCCTGGCCCGTAACGTTAGCAGCTACAGTGGCATTCACAGCTGTGAGGCATGTTACACATAGGCTACCTAATCGCTACTACAAAACACTGAACTATAACCAACCGAGGCCTCGACAGTGGCACAATCAAATAGGTAGGCTATCCCCATTCAGAGTGCAAATGTAACGTATTCCACTGCTTGTTCAGTTTCAGGAACATTCTACTCCAAAGTGGGCGGGTGTCTTCATTTTCCAGTCTGGAACTACTCCATCTAGGTTATATGAAAACATTTTATTTATTTATTTTTATACTTGAAGCGCTGTCAGTGTGTCTGTCATAGACAAGTAGCCAATGACAGCAATACAACTTAATTTGGGCGGCACACAAAGTGATCAATAATATTTCAAGGGTAGTCAATGCCACGCTGGCAGCCCCTTTAGCTCCGCACTTGCACAAGGTTACACTGCCAAAGTTTTAAGATGGTATACAAACTGCTAACCAACTGCTCAAGCAACCACACTAAAGTTTATTCATAAACTTTACATTCTAGTTATTGGTAATATGACGTTTGTTCTGTTCTCTCATCCAAATGGCTTGTGTGGCCTTCTGATGCGTCTACGTCGGCCAGCAAGCTAAAAAGCTTTCAACAAGATGTATTTTATTGGAGGACTAATGAATGGTTGCCATTGTCACCCACTTTATGAAGACCATGTCCATCCCAAATACTTTTGGAGAATCTTGAAAATTCATTAAGTATAGGACAGGGACCAAATACAGTAAAGTTACATGTGCAAAATCTATGTTTTATAATGGCAACAATGTAGACCTACAGTATATGTTACAATTCAATAGACAACTACAAATAAATTGGTGCTACTGCTACGACTAATATGACTACTAATAATAATAATAATACTAACTAGAAAAGCAAAGCATAAAGAACACTATTTTGGGAATAGAAATGAGACATTACACATCAGACAATAGACATTGTTACAGATGGCTTGTACTAGTATGAGCATGTTGAACTGAAATAGACTATATGAACTGAAAGTATGAACTGGATGAATTAAAATGTAGCAGAACAGAATTTTTCAGTGTCATTTCAAATTTTCCAGATTAAAAAACCATGACAGTACTTTAGTAATAATCTCTCTTTTTAAGATTGTTTTTATTAAGAACAAACAAAACATAGAACAAATATAATTTTAATAATTAGAATAAAGAAATATAATAATCACAAACTAATAAAATGTAATAATTAGAATTAATTAATTAATTCTACATTAAACTATTATCATTAAACCAATTAACTCTTATACATTACCTATTAATAATAAACTAACAAACTAATAAAGTTGAACAAACAAAACAAAATCAATATAATAGAAGTATGAATAAATATGTTATGAATAGAACCTATACCTGGACAAGAGCATTGTATTCAATTGAGCTAATATTAACCATGATTGAAAGTTTAATATGAAGTTGACCTGACTAATATGAGGAAGGCATTAAGTTGGAGTGAATGGAACTGTGAACTAATACGAGTATGTGAACAAATAACTGTTTTTTTAATTAAACTGAAATTAACTAATGAGCAGAGAATTGCATTTAACTGAACTAATCAAATGGAGTTGAAGAGAATCTGGATTTAATATAAGCATGGAATTGTGTTGACGAATACGATACTGATGATGATCACTGATATTAACTAATGGTTGAGCTGAAATTAATATGAAATGAACTAACAGCACGTTTTTGCATTGCCAATGTATCAGAATATCAGAGAGGCCATGCTGGGCTATATGCTATTGCTATGATGTTGTTATCAACAGCATGTGTTAGAATGTTCAAAACGTTTGAATGTTATGAACATTCTTGCAGTTCAATGGAATAATTTTGTCATTTAAAATTGAAATAACTTGAGTAGTATTTACAAAATAAGCACACGCAACTTAGGCCATTAGTGTGTGCAAAATCTTTTAGCACACGCAAAACCAATAACATGACCAATGATTGGTCATGGTATTTGTTTTGCACCAATCATTGGTTATGTTATTAGTTTTGCATGTGCTAAAATGTTTTGCACACGATAAAGGTCTTAGTAAATCTGGCCCTTAATTTCCAACTGGTTGAAGGTACTGACCTAGTTTGGTGAGCCTAGTTTTAACTGGCTAGGAGGAGATACATATAGACACATATAGTTTAGGCAACCTTCATTTTGTGTTTTACAAATTATTGGTATGTGTCAATGCAAATTTACAAACCTCAATTCCAAAGATGTTGGGACAGTATGTAAAATGCACATAAAGGCAGAAAGCAGTGATTTGTAAATTCTCTTTTATATATATGTTTTACTTTTGTAAATATACGCTAATTCCAAAATCTGCAACACCTTCCAAAAAAGTTGGGACAGGGGCAACATAAGACTGGGAAGGTTGTGGAATGTACAAAAAACATTCCACAGGTAAACAGGTGAATAGGTAACGGGTGATGCTATCATGACTGGGTATATAAGGAGCATCCACGAAGGCTCGGGTGTTTATGAGCAAGAATGAGTCGAGGTTCACCACTGCGAAAAACTGCGTGAGCGAATAAACCAATAGCTTAATAACAACTCAATGCACAATTTCAAGGAATTTAGGGATTTCACCATCTACAGTCCATAACAGGGGCGTTTCTAGATTGCTTTGATGGGGGGGCATGAAGAGATGTTGGTGGGGCACAAGCGGGGGGGACGAAGTAGCGGGGGGTCTGTGAGTCCTCCCCCAAAAAAATTGGAGCCTTTTAAAACGAATTTCCTGCATTTTTACACAACCTCACAGAGGGCATTTTCTCAAATAAAGTATTTCATTTATGAACATTTTGAAGATTTTTTATTTTATTTTATTTTATTTATTTATTTATTTTCAAAGCCCCAGATGATGCCTTGAGATGCTTCCATATAAAGCTAAAGTATAGGCTAATCATTAAATGAGTGGATAAGATAATTTTATTGCATTTTAAACCCACCGCCACCCCCCTCATCTTATAGGAGGTCAACTTTATTTATGCCCAGTAATACCAAATCATTATCTAATCTTATATGGAAACAAGTAGCCTATATGAGCTATATTCCTTCATCATTTCAGTCTCTTTGTGCTATTTTCGATTTACATGTGAAACTAAGGTACTGTAATTAGCTCATCATTTCATTTATATGCAGTATACTGTATATATATATATATATATATATAATTTTTTTATATAGCCTATATTTTATGCCTGAGACGCCGGGGGGCTTGCCTCTGTTGACGGCTGCCATTTCGCCGTGGGAGTGATAGAGAACTAAGAGAGAGAGAGACAGATATGATAGTGTATTTTAATATATGTAAACTATTGAGTTTGAGAAAAGTAGGGCTGACTAGCCAACACGCAGCAGTAGGCTAGCTAACACACACACACACACGGGGGCGCACACACAATATTGAATGCCCGTGACCTTCGATCACTTAGACGGCACTGCATTAAAAACCGACATGCTTCTGTAATGAATATCACCACATGGGCTCAGGAATACTTCGGAAAACCTTGACGCTGCATGTACAAACACGTTAAGATTCAACTATGCAAAGTATAAGCCATATGTCAACAACATCCAGAAACGCCGCCGACTTCTCTGGGCTCGAGCTCATCTGAGATGGACTGACGCAAAGTGGAAAAATGTGCTGTGGTCTGACGAGTCCACCTTTCAAATTGTTTTCGGAAATAATGGACGTTGTGTTCTCCGGGCCAAAGAGGAAAAGGACCATCCTGGGTTTGTATTTGGGAAATTTGGGTTTGTAAAAAATAATTTAGGTAATTTAAAGTATATTTCTTTAGACGTTCCAAAAAATTACCTCCTTGGAACTAATAAAAAAATGTATTGTTGCATTTGAATGTTAAATTAAATTGCATTTTTATAAAAAAATAATGCGCTGTGCAAGCCTGACTTGTAAACTGTGTTGCCATAAGAACACACTGTATTCCATACCAGTGAAGCATATTGAGGAAACATTTTGTTAGAACTTATCAAACCTTATGCAAATGGTGCTTACTATAACCTTTCCTGCTCTCCCTCCCTTTTCTCTCTAGATCTGTTATTTTATTTGATTATCATTCCGCTTCCTTTCATCTTCCCCTAGTTCTTTCCCCCTCTTCTCCTCCCTCTGCATCACTCCTACACGTCTCCCTCCCCCCTGTCATTCCCTGTCTAAAAATTCTGTATTGCTTCTGGTTCACTGCCTCTTCCTTTCCCTCTTGGACCCACAACAACATAAAGGATGAAGACCAGCATTAGTAATTGGTTCAAGGAGCAGAAAGGGAATAGGTGAGTACATAATTTGCACAGACTCAAAAATGCTGTATATTTTTTTGTATTACATCCATTTCTTACCAAATTAAATTGAAGTGTATTTGTGGCATTTACCTCAACATTTCTATGGCCCCAGCCTGCTCTTTGAGGAGCTCATAAAATGCATCCAATTTATTCTCTGGTTAAAATGCAAAACATTAATTTCAGTATTATCACACAGGTTTTCTGTAAGCAGAAAACTCTGAGCACATTTTTTATTTTTATTGCTTATTTTACTTTCTTTTGCCCGTTCCTTCCCATGTAATTCTTAATATTTAAAACCAGATTTTCAACAACACCAGACCACTGAAAGAGTTGGTTATCTAGCAGATGCTTGCAGGCCTTTGCTCATGTTAACTCTGAATTTAGAAACGGCCTCTCAATTCTCACTCAGAACCTATAGTCACTGAAAAAAATGACACTAGTCGTCACTGACGCTTTTCTGAAATCAGAATGAGAGTCACCCATAATTATAGTAAATCGTGAAGGGTTTATAAAATAGGACAAATGGAAATAATTTCTCTTTGATAAAATATAGTAAAATAAATTAAATAATGTAGTGTTAAACATCTCCTGTTGGAACCCTACACTTGGTGACAGTGGAAAATATAGCTGTGGAATATGATATGGTGAGAAATACTGTAGACTGTAGGGGAAAAAAACATTAAGCTAGTGCAAAGCATAGACTGTATAAAAATATGGACAAAGCCACTGTGACGTCACCCATTGCCTTCCCACAGCCTCGTAAAAACCAGAGTTTCCCGAAGACTTTTTTGCCGCCGGTTTGTACAAACTGGTTTGTATCCTTTCTTCCTGTCGTTCCCTTCTCTTGCTTCAAGGGTGGAATTCCCAAAATGCCAGGATGAAATATGTCAGCCACACCAAGTTTGATTTGGATCCAATTTAAGAAAGGGGAGGGAGTAATTATATTCCCTTGCTCCCTCGTTTATCCTCTCTTCCATCAAGAGTATAAAATGCATACTTCCAGCAAGAAGGGAATCCTACAATGCAATGCTCCACATGGAAAAAGTGGGCGGTCACCACAGAACTATGTGCCTGTCACATTTCAACTCTATGGTGTTGCACTTGCGAGGGCGGTTCGGTTCTGTTTTTGTTTGTTTCTCGTCAAACCTCTCTTGCAGAGCACCTTTTAACTTTGCTTGCTGCACGAAGCAAATTGCGTCAAAAGATAGCTCCCTCGGGGGAAGACAGCAAGGGAAGGGGGATTTCTTTTGCACACTGCTTGCAAAGTGAGGGGACATGGGACATGGCACATAGGGACAGGGGTTTGAGTGGGCAGGAGACAGTGGACAGGGAACAGGGGTCGTATTCGGTCACGGCCTCTGTCTTGGCCCCTTGGGTGCGAAGACGTAGCTACGGAAGCCCTGAAGCACAAGGTGAAAAATATATTTTTAAAACGCTATCTCGTTTATACGAGAGCCTAATAACTTGTAAATGACTTACTATCTCGTTTACGTGATATTATCTCGTTTATACGACTTATTAAGTCGTTCTTACGAGATATTATCTAGTTTATACAAGATAGTAAGTCGTTTTTGCGAGATATTATCTCGTTTAGGCTATACGATATAGTAAGTTGTTTGTACGAGATATCTTTTTTATACGAGATAGTAAGTCGTTTGTACGAGATATAACTCCGCTCTGAACTCTGACTTAATAATTTAAGACTTTTAAATGCAATTAAAACTATTTTTGAGTCCTTGCTTGTGTAGGCTACATCGTGTGTCATTTGACCATAGGGAGCGGGGGCAAATACTTTAAAATATAGCTAACGTTGCTCAAAAACACGATTGTCGTCTGCGTTTTTAACTGCGTTGTGTATTGGATGAGTGATGCAGATCTATTATAGAGATAATATGCAGAAATGTAGCCCGAAATAGCTAGAATTCTTAGAGCAAAATGCAAGTATTACACGTGGCTATTCGCTACCCTCGCTTTTCTTACCAACTCGTGTCCTACGGCTAAACCTCCCTCATTTTAATGTAGGCTACAGTAATATTTGCTGATGTGTCTTTATGGGGATATTGTATTTAGGCCATCATATTAAGTTAATTAATTTAGGCCTAGCCTACTTATATAATGTAGGCTACTCTCATTCTCAGTTTTTATTTTTTATTTGGCTTGGTATAAACGTAAGAGAGTCAAAATGTTGTAAGGATTATGATAAGCTATGGTAAAGGCATCATATCTCTCAGTGGATGTTTAATAATGCAAGACTGCATGGCCTATGATGCATTTCATAGATAACTGAAAAGTTATGGCTCCAAACTTTAACAATAATGTTCATTTTTATTGCATTAGACTATAGCCTAGGATACAGCCTGCCGCAGTGCATAGTTACACGTATATGACTTGCATATGACATACCATATGACTGTACGTCTAATTCTATACGGCGGATCACACTACATTCTCCCCCACAAGCTCACTCGACCGAAACCATGTTCCAGGCAAGATCAGGGACCTCATACTGGACTACTGCAGCTGCTTCAGTCTGAGAGTCACCTCTGGAACAGTAACATCTCCATTGCATCGGCTGGAGAAGGCCATAATCACCAGATGCACCATTTCAGTGATACTGTTCACCTTGGCTATGAACATGCTGGTGAAGTCTGCAGAGGTGGAGTGCAGAGGCCCACTCACCAAGTCAGGTGTGCGGCAGCCCCCCATCAGAGCATTTATGGATGATCTGACAGTGACCACAACATCGGAACCGGGCTGCAGATGGATTCTCCAAGGCCTTGAGCATCTCATAACCTGGGCCCGGATGAACTTTAAGCCAGCCAAGTCCTGGTCCCTGGTTATGAGGAGGGGGAAGGTTACGGACAAGTCCTGCTTCTATCTAGGAGGTGTCCAGATTCCATCTGTCGGAGAGAAGCCTGTTAAGAGCCTGGGCAAGATCTTCGACTGCACCCTGAGGGACACCGCAGCACTCCAAGCAACCAGCAGCGAGTTGGAAACCTGGCTCACAGTAGTGGACAAGTCAGGGCTGCCAGGCAAGTTCAAAGCCTGGATATATCAACATGGCATTTTGCCACGACTTCTCTGGCTACTGCTGGTCTACGATGTTCCACTGACCACCGTCGAGGGCTTCAAGAGGAAGGTTAGCTACTTCCTGCGCAGGTGGTTGGGCCTACCACTAAGCCTCAGTAGCATCGCCTTGTACGGGAGGAAGAACAAGCTGCGACTTCCCTTCAGTAGTCTGACGGAGGAGTTTATGGTCACCCAAGCAAGAGAGGTCCTGCTGTATAGAGACTCTAACGACATCAAAGTCTCCTCGGCTGGCATCGAAGTACAAACCGGCAGGAAGTGGAGGGCACAGGAAGCAGTCGACCAGGCGGAATCACGGCTGCGGCACAGTGCGCTGGTGGGAGCAGTGGCATCAAGACAGGCAGGGCTTGGTAGCAACCCAAGACCTCGCTACAACAAGGTCCAGGGGAAAGAACGACGCCAGCTGGTCCAGGAGGAGGATTATATCAGTTCTATTCATATTTCTCTGAAATTTTTAATTAATTTAGGCCTACAACTAATGAATACATTTTGACAACTCCTGTAGGCTAGCCTAGTTAAAGGGGCATTTTACAAATAGGATAGCTGTTCTGGGGAATTTGGAAATAAGGTAATCTGTGTTTTATAAACACGTTTATAACAAGTCAAATTTTACGAAAATTAGTTGAGAATTTTAAGCAAGTTCATTTTTATTTATCAGGGGAGGTCTACATCTGTCAATACACTACCAAAATATGCTGATCTTGACCGCATAATATGGCGTACGCGCAGAAATCTGAGGTCTAGGTTTCTATGGACTGTGCAACCAATGATCATAGCTGACCCTATCCCTTTTATGTTGACAAAAAATAAATACGCCATGAAATAAATAAAAGAGAATATAATTAATAGACATTTATTTATTTAATTATCAATTTCATTTCTTATTTATTTATTTTATTGTGTCACATTTTATTTGGTCTTCCAAATCCCTGCACCCAGAAAAAAAAATGAATCAATCATTCTCGTAACCATATTGCCCTCTCCTAACGAGAATGAGCACATCTTTCCTATTAGCGATACAATTCCACTGTAAAATACCAATTTGTAGATTAACAGTAGCCTAATCTGTAATAAAATACTATAAACACCACCACATGTTGCCAATTAATATTATCTCTAGCTTATAATCGATGCATCATTCATCGAATACACAATGCAGTTAAAAACTGGTTTTTGAGTAACATTATATTTATATATATAACACTATTTTAAAGTGTTTTGCTCCCGCTCCCCATGTTCAAATGACGCACAAAGTAGCCTACACAAGCAAGGACTCAAAAATGGCTTTAATTGCACTTAAAATGCACGTTGAAATCAGTTCAGAGCGGAGTTATATCTCGTACAAACGTCTCAGTATCTCGTATAAATTACATAATATCTCGTACAAATGACTTACTATATAATAACTTGTATAAACGAGATAATACCTCGTACAAACGAGATAACTCGGATAGATAATATCTCGTATAAACAAGATAATAACTCGTATAAACGAGATAACAACTCGTATAAACGAGTTACTATCTCGTATAAACGAGATATTATCTCATAAAAACTACTTACTATCTTGAAACGAGATAGCGTTTCCAAAAAAATTATTTCACCTTGCGATTCAGGGCTTCCGTACAGACCTAATGAAAATGTGAACATACTATATACTTTTTTTTTTCTCCAATAGAGGGCGCTACTCAATAACTTTTCTTCGCACACATGCAGTATTTATTTTCTTTAAAAAGACCGTTTTCTTCAACTAAACTTTGATCTTGCGTTTCAAAATAGAAATTACTCATGCACATAGAATGCTGGGGTGATATCTTGCCCTTTAGCCTACCTTTCGTGAAGGTAGATTGAGTGGTTGTATGCGTTATCGAGAATATGGGGGATCTGGCAATCTGCAGTTGTCTACTTCTGATCACATTGATTCTTTTCACTGCAGTATTAATGCTTTCTGTATCAGTCTGTCAATACTCTGAACAACGGTATTGTTTTGAAATAGTGAGCACTTTAATTGTAATTGGAGAGTGCTTTTTTTTCTGCTGTAAAGCACCTAAGGCCCCGGAAAAAAAGAAAACTGAAGAACCTTGTCCACAATAGTTCTCCGGGAACTTATGGTCTGATGTAACCATGGGAACTGCAACCTCCGTGCACCTGCCTGATACATTCTGTTTGCTATGGCAGAAGAAAATATGTTAAATAAAAGTCTCATATCAAACAAAATCATACTATTTTCTGTTTTATTGGTTATTTTAATGAATTGAATAAATTATTTACTGATCTATTTATTTATCTACAAGTTATATTTGTGCATGGGTTGTAGTGGGAAAAAAGATAAACCTAATATCTCTTTGCTTCAATATTTAGCTTTACTGATATTGGTAAACCTTGTGGTCACCCATGCTTTGCAGTAGTTTTGCCTGTAGGCTACTAGCCTATCTCTATTCACATTTGAGCAATTTTAAAGGTGCTATAGCTGAAATAGTTGAACCATGTGTAATAGGCATACATGTTTTTCATTTGAATTAAATGTCCTCAACAAAATTTTTATTTGATCAATTCTGCAATTAAATGTGCAATAAAAGGGTAGCTTCTTTGTTACAGTGGCAGTCGTTTGTCATTGAGTTCATTACATCCATCTCTTGGAAGACAGCTGCACAGCAACAATCAATACTGCTGTGTCATTTGATCTTATTGTATTTAAAATCAAGAGCAATAAAGATCCTTCAACGCTTTATCTGCTCCTGCACAACCTCAGAATGGCGTGGACCTTTGTGTCTAGTTCAATATATATATATAAAGTTTCATTATTGTTTCAAAAATACTGTCACATTTCTGTTTATCTTGATCTCTTTCTGATAGGACAAATCAGCTGAGGTTAAACTCAACAAGGTGATCTTGTATTTTACAGTTGGGATATTAGCCTAGAATCATCAAATAGGCCTGGGCAGCACAAAAAGCTTAGAATATTTTGTTATCTAAGAATGTGGGTGGCCTATTAATAGTCAAAAGTTTATTCTACTTTGAGTTTGTACTAATTTTGACTTATACGTGCAGCTGATAAACTCGGTTTATTATTCAATTTACAAAACGATGGTTTTCCTTTTCGGATGTAGCTACTGCCTTGTAGAGTACCCAACGAGCTGATACAGTGAGGTTAAGCGACGTGACGTAATGCTGAAACTCGACCATACTGACATCCGTAGTGCTAGTGCTGGCGTCACGGTGATAGAAGACAGTCGGCCACTCGGGGTTTTCTCTTTTTTGAATGGACAAGAACTTCAAGATTTTGCCGCAAGAAAAAAATGTGAGTTTTCTTTCCTATTATACCTAAACTACTCGCCGATAAGGTCATAGTACTTGTTATTTTGGTGTAAAATGAACTCCATAGCTTGTTGTCGAGAGTGAACTGATATAGTCACACGGGTCACAGTCAGAATTTGAGTAACATTAATGTTAGCCTACATCGGCAGGCTCTCTATAGCCTAACGTTACATGCAATAGAATATAACGGACAGTTTGGTAAATTCGCCGTTTTGTTTTAGGAAATTTGGACACTGGCTTCGCCCCAATGTATAGTTCCAAGTCTTCATTCTATAAAAACGCGTTGACTTTCAGTGTGCAAACCACATCGATCCTCTGCTGCGGTTTTTCTAAGTAACGTTAGGCTATGGTATGCACATCGATAGGCTAATGTTACATTTAATCTCTTTTAGTTTCAGCTCTAACTACATGTGCTATTGGCCAAACATGTTAAATGTCATATTGCCAATAAGAATGTAAATAATTTTCAGTGCAGTCTGTTAACGTTAACAAAAAGATGCCAATTGTCCACTGTTGATCTCGTCTCGCTTTGTGGGCTAACCTTACGGGGTTTCAGATCAAGGTAAGTTAACGTTAGGTAATGTTACGTTAGGCTATTTAAACTGTTCTCGTTTTTCTTTTTTTATGTGATATTTGTTGTATGAAACTATATTTTGTGTTTAGGTTTGCATAATTTTATTGTGCATTTTAAGCAAACAAGTCGAAATGAAAACGCAACAAAAAACATCTCATGTTAACGTTACTATACGTTAATAGCCCAACGTCGTCAACGGCTATGGCTTTATTCGAGTCCGTTGGCGTTGACGAACCTTGCAAGTAGGCTAAGCTTGAAATAATAAGGTTGATTTAATTTTTTTTTATTTTGTTGAATTTTGTTATCTTTTTATGCGAATTGCATTTGTTCGGATGCGTTGCTAATATTGCAAATCTAGCGGTTCCGTTCTTCTCATAAGGCTAACTTACTTTAATGCTTAGGCGATAGCATCCGCATTGGTAGGCTAGCTATGTTTTTGAAGCCAATGAGTTGGAAAAATACGAAACAAAGTCATCGTCAATTTACGATTTAAATAGACATATTTTTATCCTCGGTATTTTTTTAAAATTATTAGTTCAAGACCATTTGGCTTTCGGTTATTGAGTGCGAATTTTACACATAGCTACTGCATGAAGGAGACGCGAGTGTGCTAAATTGAGCAATCACTGCTCTGTGTGGTGTGGCGCGCGCTTGTGTTTGCCAACAAACACAAGGGAACACAAGGTCTTCGCGTCAAGATATCAATTCTGTACTCTATAACTTGCTTTGTGAAAAGCATTTAAGACCTTTTGCTATTTTAAACCTAAATTAGTTCGGTTGAAAAAAATGTATTTCACATAATTAGTTGAATGGCCTCTGTATGCAATAACTGTACGAAACTGGCCTGTATGGCTGTAGCTTCCTTTGCAGACCTCTGTCTCTGGTGAAAATAAAATTAATAAACTATTCCATAATTTCCTCCTTAAACCTATGAACACAGTGCAGGGTTTCCTTGTTGCTATTTGCTTCACTTTTTCTTTTCTTTTTACTTTTAATTTCCACAAATGTTTAGTTTCAGTAATTATGACCCCACTGATTTCACCTGTCAGTCTATAATGTAATCATTTGAAAATGTAACATCTTTCTCCAGGAATCATTTTCTTTATATAACACTATAAAGCATTAGTTGATCTGACTGTCTTGGGATGTGAATATGGGGCATTTATTCATGGACTTTCTGGCATGATGTGGCCTTAAGAAGGTAAATCATCCCTCAATTAATGAATTAAGAATATTAACTGCTAGCAGTTCAGTGTTTGTCATTGTGGCTCGATTCAAAACCAGCATACACAGGGCTCCAGGAGTTTGAGAAGCCCTGTGCTAGATAAATACCACCTCAACTAGCTAGAACTGCCCATATTCCAGGAGGGAAATTATACTAATCCAAGGAATATCTGACAGTTGGATTAATGAACTGCTGAATGGTAGTCATTGTTTTGGAAAAGAAAACTAGCCTTGCTCTAAACAGAGACTACCGTCAGTGTCTCAGTTTGAGATTAGCCTTTCAAGCAAATTTGTCTTTCAAACTAGATACCTATTACTTATATAGCCAGCTAGCTCTCTAGCTGGCTAGATAATGTGGGCATCTAGCTGGCTAGCAAGACAGCTAGATAGCCTGGTCAGCTAGCTAGCTAGATGATAGCTCTTTCAATGTCCCTGTTGGCCTCATTGTGGTCAGCTGATCAGTTTTGTGGGACCACGTAATCTAGGTAACATCCAGGTGGCACAATACCCTTATCAACTTCCTAATGATTGACTTGACCCTGCTCAAAGGGATATTCACTGACTTTGAATGTTGAATCTTTGCTTGTAATTCACTATTTTGTTAAGGGACCTTACAAAGACTGATGTATTCAACTTCACTTATTTTTATGATGTAATGTAAACCATTATTATTGCACACAAACAGAGATGATAATTTGTTAATTATTTCCACCTGAACGGATTTATGTTCTCCATAGCAAAAACATCTGAACAATTACATGTTTAAGACATCTCGGTTTTTCATTTTTAAGGAACATTTTGAACTATACATGCACATACAGTTATTCAATTTTTTTTCGACAATTTGGAGTGGGCTGTGTAGATGAGAAATATTAATTTCTATTTAAAGTTTTATGATTTCAGCCAATAAAATGTGGAAACTGTGCAAGGGTCTGAATACATTTGAAGAACACTATTTACTCTGCATAACAAAATGTGTGTGCAAGGGTCTGAATATGTTTGAAAAACACTGTATTTTACTCTGCATAACAAAATGTGAAAACTGTGCAAGGGTCTGAATACTTTTGAATAAAACTGTATTTTACCCTTTTGAAAAATACAGTTTTCCAGACTGTATTTCTGAACTCAGTCAGCCCACTTTTTATCAATTTTGAGAAAATCAACATTTCTGTTTATTTTTAATTGGGGGAGTTTTTTTTGTTTGTTGCATATACTTATTTATACTTAAATCCGTAAGAATAATAGTGTCAAAATAAAACTGCAAATATCTAACCATTTGTCAGAAAAGTGACGCCCAGCTTGAAAAATAGGGTTTTATCAAAAGAGGACTTGGTCAGGTTTGGAAAAACACTCTTCATATGTGTGTGGTGAAGGATCATAATGGCAGAGTGTAGTCCGCCAATTGCCTGGTAATGTGAGAGAATATAGGACATCTGGAGGCACAGTGGGGGTCCAGACACCAGCAGGCGTCTCGCACTGCGGCCGCTGGAGTGTGCCTCCTCTACGCAGATAAGAGACCCGAAGCTGAAGTTCCTCTTAAGGGACTCGGTTGAGGGATCTTGAGCAGGGGCAGATGGACCGTCCCGGTAACCTATCTGATCCCTTCCTCTCGGTCTCTGCGGTGGGCATGCGAGATGGACCGATCGATATTTTGTTGAGGGATATGCCCAAATGTTCTCTTGAGTAACTGATCAGTCAAACCTCGTCGCGTTGTTGTTTCCCTCTTAGACTTATTTATCAGCAGACAGCCTGTTTATTTCATATTCTAGGCAGTTTTTGTTTTTTTTAAGGATGTGTCAAGACGACTAGGGTCTTGTGCTCTTGGTTTCGCTGACATATATCAGTCAAGTCAGGCTAGAATTTTAAAGACTACTCAACGCAGAGTAAAATCCCTTGCAAATTAGTTTGAACTTTGTTTCATTTATGTTAACTATAGGTAGAGAACATGTCCAAATATTTGTGCTGCCTTTGGTTACATTTTATGGATTGTTTATTTGTCATGAAAGGAAGGCCAGGCCTAGTTTTGTGGAATATTAGCAGAATCCTGAGTTGTCTTTTTGTCAGATGTTGACTTGACCAGTGCCAGTGGCTTTGTCGGAGACTGCTCATTGTGGTATCATGGGACTAAAAATACAGTAGGCCTATATTTACAGAAATAGGTCAGCGATGAAGTACGGCAAGGCATATTGTAACAGCCATCTTTTAAAATGAAGATGGACTGGATAGTTAGCTAAAAATACCTCAGTATTTTTCTCAGTAAATATTTACAGGAAATTGTTAAGAATGAGAAACATAAAAGTGGTCCATCCTCAGCAATAAAATACTAATGAATAGATACTCTTTAGACATGATTGAATACTCTTTAGACATGAGACATGATTTGAGCTAAAGCCTACAAAATGTAGCCTGATGCAAAATGAAAAAAGTGAAAATTACATATTTTTAAAATAAAATGTTATTTAACCTAAGGGCTTTTAAAATATATTTTTGTTATGTGTGTGAACACGGCCAGGCGAGCCTTTGGAATGCTGAGGAAAGACAGAGGTCGTTTAAGGGGTTTAAGGGGTAAATAAAGATTAAATTTAGCAGGACAGACACAACAGGTTTCCAGCCTATTGGAGTTGAGAGCTGGAAGGTGACTGGTATCAAACGGGAACGATCAACCTTCAAAAACATCCTGGTGCCTGGTGAATTTGTCTAATATTCTGGCCTGGTGTCACCACCAATTCAAAACTCTGTCAAAAAAAATGAAAAATGTGGGTGGAACTGGTTGAGGCATGTTGCGGGAGTGGTGAGTGGTGCCAGAGCAAAACGCTTCTCTTAAGGTTTACACCTGGCAGGAAGAGGCAACGCCATTGGCTGGAGGAGTGGCTGGCCGCTATACCATTCACACTTGAATATATTAACATAAATACTTGGTTTGAAGGATATTGTGAATATTGTGATATGCTCAGATCAGGCATCTCCAGTGAGTGTAGCTTAACACTCAAATGTATGTCTTCTTCATTTCACACCAAACAGTTCTGCTATTGCTAATCTTTTTTAAAATTTCGCTTAGTTGTGCATGCTGGTGCCACGCAGTATTTCTTAAAATGTTAAGTTTGTTCGCCCCAAATGTCTTTTAGGGCACATAAGCACAATTTAAAAAAAGGAAAACAACATTACAATGTATTTTATCACCATAAGTAGGGCTGCAGAATTAATCACATTTTAATCGCGATATCAATATTGGCTTTCCACGATTACTCAACCAGTATAATCGAGAAGGCCGGTTTTGAAGGCACAGTCTGTTTACAAATGAAAACTCTCACTTTACTGGACTTTCTCTGGTGTTCTATATCAAATACAGAGGGATATGGTTAGAAAATGTGAAAATATAAGCATTATAGTGCAATAAAAGTGTTAGCCTATGTTGCGAAAACCAATGAATTATTGTGTTAAATTATCGTGATCTTAATATTGTCTAAAATAATCATGCAGCCCTAACCGTAAGGGTCTAGAAATATTGTAAATATGGTAAAATTCTTGACCGAATCACCGGCCCCTACGGCAGCTCAGATAGGTATGCTGGAGCGGCAAGCTGGTCAAGGCTATGGTTCCTCTGACAGTGCAGGACTGACAGCTCTAGAAATCTCCTGGAATCTTAGGCCCACGGGCACCACAGAGAGGAGAAATAAGTAAGTCAGCTCACAAACCAGTCTGTCCAGACGAGCTCTCGACTGGACATTCAACTGCGTCTTTCAATGTCCCCATTTCCCCCGAGGGGAGACCGGACTGTTTTTGGTAGCATTCCTCTGCCTATCCTTAAATCTGCTTACCCCTCCATCTCTATTTGGGATCTCGGCATGACACAGACGTGACGGAGCCAAAACGTTCTCATTGCCAAGAATGAAAAACCGCCTTGGAAACCCGCTCAGGTTTGTACATAAACCGAATACAAAGCCACAGCCAAAACCTTGGCTGCCTCTTCGCCTCCTATAAAAAAAGCAAACCACTAATACTTTTTTTGTTGTTTTTTTTGGAGCGGTATATGCTCACTTGCAACAGTTTACTAAAGTCTAACACAATAAACTGTTCAGTGTAAGTGAACTTTTACAGAGTACATACAGTATGTACAGAGTTGAGTGTACAGGGACCTTTTGTTATGTTCCTCATTCGGAACTGAAACTAAAAACTGTTCTCGCTCATTATTTTCAGCACCCAATAAGTTAATACGTTGCATGCCATCAGACGACAGCAAATTGACCAGGGTGTAAAGCCTCATCCTCTTTCATTTCTTTTAATATTTTACCTCAGTAAACGCCAAACAGTTGCATGCCATCAGATGACAGCAAATTGACCAGGGTGTAAAGCCTCATCCTCTTACATTTCTTTCATATTTTACCTCAGTAAACGTCAAACAGTTGCATGCCATCAGACGACAGCAAATTGACCAGGGTGTAAAGACTTATCCTCTTTCATTTATTTCATATTTTACCTCAGTAAACGCCAAACAAATATAAATTTGTGTAGCACTCTTTCAGATAGGGGTTTACTGGGGTGGGCAAATCTGTAATCCAGAAGCCCAAGACTATCATTGTTGTTTCTGGGATTTGTGAGGCATTGTTTTACGATTTCTCCCCCCTTACATTTGCTATACTGACTGAGTTGGAGGAATTCCGACAAATAAAATACAGTGTTGAGACCCTCACGGGCACTAAGCCTAAACCTTCAGCTGCCCGAATGTGGCTAATTTAAATGTGGGTTTTGTATTCTCATAATAAAGTAATAAATGGCAGCCATGCAGGACAAGTTAGGAGCCTGTTTTTTCCCCTTGGGGGTGGGGTGGTGGGAACAGGGAGTCATAACTCTGATCAGATGTGGACCTCATAGTGAGTTGCCTTGCATTCCAAATGGAGAATGTGTTTCAGGATGGACTAGGGTTGAGGAAAGAAACCCTTCTGCAGTTAATGTGGCAAAAAAGATTATACTTTGCTGATGTATTACAAAACCGGCGGTTGCACAATTGTGTGCTCATTACGGTGTGGACAGACATAATAAACCATTGAAAAAAAACAGCAACCTCATTAAGGATGTGATTTTCTTTTTTATTCAGTTAACCCGACAAAAGATAATAAACACGGGCCTGTCAAAGTATGTAGTACAGCAAGAAGCTGATTACGCAAGATCTGATTGAACGCCTTTACGAAATGTCTCTCGCAGAGAGAAAGAAAGGAAGTCACATCTGGACATTTTACGAGGTGCTTTTTTAGTGTGATTGAGAACAGTTCTGATGCTGCCATTATAAAGATCGCATTTTCATACGGTAGCACTGGAGCTCGTCTCAGATGCGTCAGAAATCACCCACAAGAAGCCAGTGACAATCCCAGCAAAAAGTACCACTGCCTTGACAGATTCTTCATGCTGCCAAATTCGAATGAAAAAAAAACACCTAACTAGCGAAGCGAAGGATAATAAAGGATAAGAATTCTGTTTTAACATTATGCATGGTTGTTTTTCAAATGTTTAATTGGATATAGAGAAGCTATGTCCATTGTGGTGCACATTTATAATATTCAAAACACAGTCGATCAACTTTGTTTGTGGTCGTGTTCAAACCAAATATTATTCGTTAACCAATAAGAAATGGCCGTTATCTGATGAGCATGAGCCAATTGCACATCCCTAGTTATAATGCTGCATAGCAATTACGCACACTGAAAACATTTATTTAGCAAAATAACATCTGGATATCTTGCTGGTGAAAGTAAATTATCTTGCTATAAATGATTATGGTTGTATTCCCTACCGTGGACATGCATAAATTAATCTTGTATATTTATTTATTTATGTATTTATTTTATGTCAATTTTATATAGTAAACAAATGATTTCCCACCCATTGCTGGCTGACTATAATTTTGGTGCTATTAGTACATTACATTATTGTTATATTTCACAGCTCAGAGTTTGCTAAACATCGCCTTACTCCAGTAGGTGATCCCTAAAAGTGTTGATTGTGCCTAATATAATTGGCTTGTGTAATCGAGCCTGCCACATGGGCAAACCCCCTCTGAGCATGTGCAGAAATGTCTCTCATGGTGGGAGGGGATGGGGGTGTGGTGCTGGGGCCATCTGTCCCCGTGGGGGGTGGGAGAGTAAGGGAGGCATTGGGCCTCATGAGAGGTGGCCTTTGTCCCCCGGCGAGGAAAAATTGGGAGTTAATCCAGGAGAGATGCCGGGAGACAGGTTCCTTACCATAGCCTGAAAAAGAGACACTTCTTCTCTACTCCTCACCTCTTCCCTGATCAACTTTGTCTTGTAAGTCTCTGTAGTTTAAGACGCCCCATTGACCATTGTGACATCAGCCATTGAGTGCTAAGCCGCCGCCTCTTAATTCAATTGTCTCTCGACCGCTTCTTGTGCTGACCGCTGCTTTGAAACATCTTTATATTCAAGCTGCTGTTTGAGTGACTGCCTCCTCCTCCACCTCACAATGTCAGAAGGTTTCTCTTCCTGGTTCTTTCTCATTTGCTGTGACCGGACAATGGTGTCGGCTCAGAGCTTTAGCCTGGTCTCCCACTGTTCATTGAGCCAGGGTAAACGTGGTCCGGAAAGAGAATGCGAATGTGTCCGATGATTGTTTGGAGACCGTGTTTGCTACTCCTAAGGTTGCAGGTTTGATTTTCAGGTGGCGCACTGCCCTTTCGTGATAACGTTCCGTTGATGTGCACCGGAATTTGTGGAAAGGACCTACTTGCCAAGAACAATAACACCACTGCCAAAGCCTTTTTGCCTGTAAGTCAGCACTCCTCATTAATATTCAGACCGACTCTCTCCATATTCCAATTTTGTGGATAGATAACAAATTCTATAGATTATCTCATTTCAAGAAACAACGTTGCCTTTGTGTATATCAGGAACACTTTTACCATGAAAATGACCTAGAGGCCACGTTTCACTTAGTAGACCAGATAGAGAATATATTATGGCCTTCCTGAATTTTTGGAGTGATGAAAGTCTAGTATGAAGTTAAGTAATGGATTTAGTTTTCAATTAAATGGAAACCTCTGGCTTACATGTGCAGTAATACATGCACAGAATGTTTAAAGGGAGGATATTTTCTCAAAAAAACTGTAGTCGTTTTTTTAACCATATAATAATGAAAATCCACTTGGATCCTAAAAGTAGTGCCTGATGTTTAGTGAACATTTTATTATTGATGTATTTATTTTTGGTTGTGGATTTCAAGTATTACATTGAACTGAACTCCCTACAATACATGTCGGTTGAAGGTACCATGCACACATCAAGTCAATGTCGCGGTCAAGGCTGCCACATAAAAATTCCTGGTGTGACCAACCAATCATTTCACTGGGTTTTATTTTGTCGAATAAGCACCCTGGGTACACTTTTAAACAAAGTCCGTTTATAAAAATAAAAAAAACCCACGGGGCCAGCTGTCACACGAGTCGCCAAAAACCCTCTTTTGAAGGCGATTGTTGCAGCAACCCAATTAGCCGATTGTCTAAGCAGCAACAAACACTGAAACATCACAAATGGAGGTAATCAATAGGCTTCCATTTGAATAGCTCCTTTGATGACAGCTGGGATGAGTGATTAGGTCCAATTCAATCTCACTCTGCCCTCTGTCCTTAGCCGCGAATAGAGATTGTGAGGTCAGAAGGCTCAAGTGGGCCACGTCAGGAGTGTGCAGATGGCGATGGAAACAAAGGCATAAGAAGAGCTGAAGAAATCTTTGTGGCTAGTTATTTTTAAATCATTTGACTGAAGTCTGACACACAGATTGAGTCAAGGCAAGGTTCTCTCTCATTAGACATTTTAGAGCTCGTCTTAAAACGAGGTGGGAGTATTAAGTTCTGTGAATTACTGTACCATTGTAATTTTATCCTTACTAACATACCAGGACTGATAACTTTTTTAGAATTTTCATTAAATGTTATGGTTTGGTGACATTGTCATTATGCACGCAGGACATGAATGAATAAAACAAAATTTAAAACATTTAATTAAAACATATTGCTATTGTTATCCTATAGTAAGTAAGTATGTAAATTGTATTTATAAAGCTCGTTTAAAAACGACTGTTGACCGAAGTACGAAAACATACAAATAAAATATATACATATACATACAAACACATACATACATATACAAGACTGAAATGGCTATAGCGGATTCTGTGGCCCGAAAGAGGCTAAAAGTCAGTTATTCTTGAGGCAGTAGTTTTGATATTGGCGTGGAGTGCAGACTTTATTCTTTTGCATTACTTGCCTCTACAGTTTGAATTGATTCACTGACGCAGATTCCTCCTGCCATTGGTGTAGGTGGCTCATTCATTTCCATTCCAAAAAATATAGGTTCATATATTCAAGAATGTACGTTTCAAAAAAGGGCTGTGTTTTTTATACTGCAAAACAATGCATGTGTTGCACAATTAAATGACATTGTACAACATGTGAGTAAATCTATATGCAAGGCAGTATATATATGCGTGTGTATTGCACTTGTTTAAACAAGCTACGGTTTACTCCTGTTTTGACAAACAAATTTGCACTGGAGCATATGTGACTTTTGTGATCAAAGCCATGCAAAGTGTTAAAGGTGCGTTCACAGGGATGAGTAGCAACGGTATGAGTTGTAGTCTTTTGGTGCCATTGTCAGGCCAGGAGCTGGAGTGACCTCCCCGTCACCGTGCTTAATCAGCCTATAAATGCATGGGCCTCGGCGCGCGGAGGCTTTGATGAGGTGGCGTGTTGACCCGCGCGAGTCCTGGGCCCCGTCCCGGCGCCCCGCGCTTCCTGAGGGCCTTTGTGCCCCCGCGACTCATTACCGCCGGGGTCAGCGCACCAGGGGAGGGGGGCGGCCTTTCAGCGGAGGCGAGAGGCGGCGTCGGGGTGTGAAGGTCACGTTCACGCGTGTGCTGTGCCGGCGAGGTTGCCCGGCGAAAGATTCCGGACGTGGCTCGGATGTTCGCCCTTCCTCCGCACGCACACGCTCCAACACGCTCGCGCACGCATGCACCCCTGATCCAACCTGAACTCCAAAGGTCAAAGAAACAGGAGTGAACAGGCGGCAGAGAAGGGAACTCACCATTTTAACCCCCCCCGCCCCCCCCCCACACCGTCCCCATTTAAGCCATTTTATGATTTAAGCTTTCCTCTCACATCAAAACCCCAAAAACAATCTGTCATTCCTCCTTAAGCCGTTTTGTGTCTTTTAAAAAAACTTTTTTTTAAAAGTTTAAGTTATTTTAGGGCTTTTCAGCTTTATTGGACAGCACAGTGTATAGAGACAGGAAGAATGGAAGCGGGAGAGAGGGAGAGACGCGAGAAAGGTTGCGCGGCCAGATTCAAATCGCCGACATTGCGGTCCCACAATGAGCATGAGGCCGGTGCTCTTACAGGCTAAGCCACGGAGACACCCCCAGCCGTTTTGTGCCTTTGACTGAAAACCCGAACTGTCAAGATCCAGTTTTTTTTTTAAGATCCAGTTTAATCCAGCCTAAAACTGAACTTTCATTCCAGACCGTTATTTATAGCAAGAAGTTACTCGGAAACTTTTTTATGGGGATTTGTTTGGACTCATTTGAGTACATCTTGTACCCAGGCGGAACCGTGGTGAAAACTCACACAAGCTGTGTGGACACATTAGCTTGTTTTATGATGTTTCTTTTATATCTGCGTTCCTTGGGGACAAGTGTGTAATTCTTTTTATTTCCTTTATGATTAAAGGAAGCATAGCTTTTGTGCCTGCGTTACTGACATCATCAGTTTAAAAGGGAATAAGCCCGCTGTAAAATGCGTCGCATCAATTCCAGCTGCACTGGATCACTAATTACGTATCCTTTTTTTGCCTTCTTACGAAATCATTCATTCCTTGGAGAAAGGTGGGCAGGTGAGATGGTGCATTTAAAGTGTGATCCATGGTTACTCTCCCTTCTCTTTATATGCAGTCACAGCCTGTCCCAGACCTGTCCGTGGCATTTGTGTGCCTCAGCAATCGGGTTTAGACGCTGAGAGAACTGATCTGAGACAAGTGCGATTGAGAGGGGGCAAAGAAGAAAGAGGTGGAAAAAGCAAGGGGGCTTTTAAAAAGGGGAGGGTGAGCAACCGAAAGTAAAAAATTTAAAAAAGGCACCCATGTCCCGTACGGGTCAGTTTGCAGTGTTTGTGTGTGTGTGTGTGTGTGTGTGTGGGGGGGGTGCAGGGACCAAATTTAATGACGGCCGCACAGTGAGAGCCCTAAAGCTAATTTCACAGGGTGCTGCCCCAGCCCTGCCCGCTCCTAAACGGAGATGTCAGAGGTCAGCGACCCCTCTCCTTTTGTGTGTATTGATCCTTTAGCAAGAGGAGGGACCTCCTTTCCAAAGCTCTTAAAGATCAGCAGTTGTGTCTTTGTTACAGCTGAAATGAATGGACCAATGCTTTGCTGCGTATAGACAGTTTTTAGTGTGAAATGCCAAGGTAAGGGATTGAAATGTGCTGAGTCTGCACACACAGGGGGACCGCATTCGTTACAAAGTGTGACCAAAGCCAGGTAGACATTTTCAGTCCAGTTTCAGTCCAGTTTTCACATGCTAAGAAGCCATTCAGTTTTAGTTAGTTATACTTAATACAGGAATGCTTTATTCATTTGACCAATATATGGCGCAGGAATGATTGATTTAACATTTGGCAAAATGTCTTTCAGTCGCAGCACAACGTGAGAAATAACGGCTTCATCCTGTGAACTCAAATTATATTAAGATGTGCGCAACTGACATTGACTTGAGCTCATTGACCCCTGACCTTTGACCAGGACTGGACATAGCAGCATTTTTGGAAAAGCTTCGCTTTAGTGGGTGTGTGCTGTGGGGTTACGGCTCGGCTGGGGCGGGCTCGCATGAGGATAAATTCTTGTGAGAGTCGCCCGTGACGCGAGCCGTGAACTTGACTCTGATTACTCTCGGCCTCTATCTCTCAAATTCAAATTCAACACCAAACTCAAACTCAAGTCTATTATATTTGTTCATTATTTAGCAAATTGCATGCAGTTTGTAAGTTCCTGATTCATATATTTAAAATAATTCAGTAAGGCTAACTGCTAATTCATTTAAATTAATTTTAATGTTTACATATATTTTAAATTAACTTTTTTTTCATACATTTGAATTTACAGAGGAGCAGATTTCAGGCTCTCTCTCTTTCTCTCTCTCTCTCTTGGTTTCTCTCTCACACACACAAAAGCCCTTTTTCACACATGCAGCCTCACCCGGCAGTGTTCCAGAACTTTACTGTTTAGGGGTCATGTGTGAATGGTAGCCAAAGTCGGCATTCTGGAGCAGTTGCTCTGGCGATTGGCCAGCTGAGGACCTAGTAAATGTTCCATTTCAACATTAGTGTGAGCAAAGCAGTAACATTGCTGGATCAAGCATACAAAATTTGTCTTGTTTCACTAAGACATTCAACAATAGGCTATGTTAAAATAAGAAAATGATAGTCTACTGTACTTAGCTACACAGCACATGCTGTTACCTTCACCATACACTAGGTGCATGCAAATGGCAGGACGTTTGCTGTTATGACAGTTTTTCTTCATTTGCAAGCTACTTTGCAAACGTTAGCTAGCGTCTCTGGCTAGTAATACAGAGTTAACAAAATCATTCGTCACCGGGCTTGCTCAGACAACAATTAGCCCACTGGCACCATAGTGTGTGAATGCTGTTAACCCAGTAAAATAATGGATAGTCCTTGGTTGTCTGAATAAGAGAAGCCATTAGATTGCCAGAACAATTGATATGGCGATGTTCTGTGCTTTGTGTGTGAAAGTGGCTACACACACACACTTCGGTGAAAATTGAAACCCCTTATGACTGGCAGGCATCTTGTCTGGTGATTTAGTCACTGCTGGACCTATGCTAAGTTATGGAAGCACACCACATTCAGCAAACTAAATTTAACCGGTTTTGTCCTGAAAAACAGGTTGGTTACATCAATAGGATAGAGCATTCCATAGTTTTCTGTGTAGAGGCGGATCTTTCTTTCAGCGGTAGCAAATGGTTAATTGCTTTAGGAACAGCCAGGCTTATTGGCTGATTCTGCAACAGGATGGGGTGGGCTTGTACAAAGCCGAGTGTTTACAACATGCCCACAAGGTGAATGCCCCTTGCTGTGTGCTGTGACTGTGAAATTGACAGCACCTTTGTGATGCATGTGTGTGTGGCGCTCACCCAAGCCAAACCTGAAAGTCCAGGGCTGATCTGGGGGAAGCTTGTGGCCTACACTTATCCAAGAAGCCTCTGGCTAGAGTTCTGTTCCAACCCCAGGCTACCTTCTTCCTGGCAGGTCGCAGTGGGTTCAGAGCGTGGCGATGACGGATGTTTATCCCATCCTGCCGCAGGTTATCTCCCGCGTCGACATGTGGCTAAGGACGCTGTAGCCCAGTGCAGGAATCTGCTGCCTTCCAGGGGGAAGGTGGGGGGGAGAGCTAAGATCAAGGCAGAAATCTTGTTTCTAAGTAAACGGACTGGTCTTATCTGGTCTAATCTCAAATCATCTAGCCCGACTGGAACTGAGGGTGGGGTTACGAGTGGCTTGCTGTGCGCTGGTCAAAGATTTTTGAATGTGCTGCTAGGAGAGTGCTGGATCTGACTAGCTGTGTCTTTAAAAAAAAAACTGAAAATGTACCCTTTTATGCTAAACACAAACGTGACAACCTAAGTTGAACTGAACTGTAATCTGGGTAGGTTGGTTATTACATCTGGATTCTTTTGGTTTCCGTTGCCATCTATTTGATAGAGTACAAAGTCATGTAGTGTCCATCGCACAGCATGAGCATAGCATAGCATAGCTAGCTAATGTTTGTCAGCTGAGGTAACCAGCAGGGGGGACAGGCAGATGGAGTTAGCAACTGTGTTATTATTAGCTCACGTTTATTTCTTCAGCAGTTGAGTGAGTAAAACAAATATCAGAGAATGTGTTGGATTTATTTCACTTGCTCAAATGGAAACATTAACCCAAAAATAATGACATTGTATTTTTTTATAATCTGTAGACAATAATACCAACACCCAGAACAGAAGAAATTAAAAGGTTCCTATATTAATAAGCATAATGAGTATCTTGAACGAAAGTGTATACAGCCATTTCAGTCTTTAGCTTGCCTCAAGCTCCCGTATTTCAAGATCTTTGACTTTTTTTTGTTGAAAATGTTAAAAATTTAAATAAAAAGTAATCTTGCTTTAAAATTTGAAGAAATGTGTCACATTTAACTTTGTACCATTTGGAGGTCAGGTTAGCTTTTGTTCACTTAGATATGAATTGTAAAAGGCATTTTGACCAGGGGTGCCCAATTCTTGCACCCCACTGTATTTAAGTAACAACGCATTCATTTAAGGGACTTTTTTTTACACAGTCACAGTACCTGCTGTGCTAACTAAACATTTTTATATCAACACCTGTTTGAAACGTCATCCTCTCACTAATTCACCGGCTTCAAATAACATATATTTATGTAAACCATTGATACTTCTGTTTGGCGTTGACAGTGTGTAACTGGATGGCGTCTTCATAAACCAGTGGGTTCATAAACCAGTAGCTGAAATGACTAATCTGCTGCCCGTTATTCCCTGTTGAAATATAGCAGGTTATGAAATGATCAAAGCTCCAGCTGTGATTTTCTCTCTCTTGTCAAGTGGTCCAGAACACACTGTTCTTGCCCATCAGCTCAGCTTGTTCCGCACAGAGATGTAAATCCATGCTGGAAGAACATGACATACAGCCAAAAATGACAGACTTGACGTGACAGAGCGCAGCCTCAGCTTTGCAGCACTTTAGCAGTGTTCCACGGACAGGGGAGCGTGCGAGCGTTCTCGCGCCGCGTTTAGAAAGCGGCCATTTTGGACAGAGCAAACCTTGTAGAGTAGCGTGCGTATGCATGTGACACACGTTACTAGGTACTTCATTTGTAGTTTTTGCACATTCACAGTCAGTTTGCTGTTCATGAGGCAGAGGAACAGTCATTTCTCAGATCTTTCTGTGTATGTAATGTAATGACATCAATGCCGGTGTAGTACCTGCTTGGTTACCTCAACTGAACCCACGTGAACCAATTATGAAAATAGTACAATGTTCAGACATTTTGTATTTTAATCAACATGCTTGAGGCTAAGAGAGGGCTTCACTACAAAGCTATCTGTGTTCACTGTCCTGTAATGCCTTCTACTTATGATAACGAACCAATTTAAGAAGACTCAGTCCTGGATGACATGGCCTTCCGATCATTTATTTTGGGAACGTGGTGTGATTGTGTTCTTTCCCCTGTTTATTTTTTGTTTTGTTTTTTCTTCTTAAATATTCTGGAAATCATTAACCTAGGCTGACATTCAGACTTAGCAATAGCCTATATACCACATGATAGCAGCAAACAGTGTTAGATGTCTGTGGTCATATAAGTCACTTCTGTTACATGGTATTGAACGCGGCTTTGCCGTCAGACTTTATGGCCGTTGTTGTCATTCGCCAGTTATTACGTCATTTGACATACTCTACACCCGGCCCTAGAGTTGTCCCAGCCGGCGCGGAACGTTCCCCCGACGTTGCGGCAGTGTTGCGGCAACGTTGGCGCAGCCCTCGTCATGGGCTCCTCTCTTTCCCGTGCGCCGGGCCTCTGGCTCTGGCAGCGCGCGGCAGACCAAGGTCAGTGTTGCGTCGCGCTGCCAGGACCTGGGCTCGAGGGCTGCTCTGGATGTGGGCTGCCCCAGGCTGTAACGGCCTGTGCAAGGTCACTGTGACCAGACCCTCCGCGCCGCTAACATTGCTCACTCCCGCCAAGAGAGGTCATGCCCAGGGCTGTCAGCTCATACTCTCTGAGACACATTCCTGTTCTCTCTCTCTCTCTCTCCCTCGCTCTCTCTCTCTCTCTCTCTCTCTCTCCCTCTCTCCCTCTCTCCCTCGCACGCACACACATGCAGACATAGACAACAGTCTCTCTGTTTCTTCTCTCTCTCTTCGTTACACACACATACACTCTTTTTACCTATGTCTTGCTTACACTCTCTCACACAGTCTGTCTGTCTCACTCTTTGTGTGTCTCTCTCTCTTTATCACGTACACACACACACACACACACTGGAGGAACATGACATGCAGCCAAAAATGACTGCTCTGACGTGACACAGCACAGCGTGTGCTTTGTGGTAGTTTCGTTCAGTACTCCACTGCCTGGGGGAGATTCAAGCACTCACGCAGTTGATTGAAACAGGACCCATTGAGTACAGAACAAGCCTTGCAGATTAGGCCCGATCGTCTGAAGAACGCAGTACTATATAGTCTGAGTTGTAGTTTTGGCACATTTACGCACGTTCAGCATCCTTCCAATTCTGAGGCAGAGCACCCAGGAGTCTAGCTGTTGCAAGGCTACAAGGTCACGTGTACTCGGTGAGAATGCTATTCATTGCTGAGTAAATTCTGTGTAGTCGACTCAAGCGGGGATGAGGATGATAGCCTTTTAGCAAATCTGTTCCAGCAAATTACTGTGAAGATGTTCAGCTTTTCAATTGAAGATGTGTATTTTAATCAGCACACTGATTTCAAAGGATTTTTAAATTCTTGTAATGTTTGATTTTCATACTTCTGATTTTTTTTCAGAAAACCTCTAACGCTAATATAATTGTAATTATAATTATAATGGCTAAATAATGTTTTTTGAATGTGTGTAACAAGTTTAATAGTGCTTTTGACTAGGGATGTGCGCGTTTAGTCGGCTAGTCGATTAAACGTTGCTACCCTCGCTAGTCGGCACCAGAAATAGTAGTCGGTTAAACTTATTGTTTTATTAATGTACACATTTAAATTACATATTGACATAATTTGCACTGAAATGTCATGGTTTCCTGGTAAAATGTTGCTTTGTAAAAAAACGAGCATCCGTTACTAATGTTAACAACGCCGGATTAAAAATAAAAATAAAAAAACGAAGGAAAAAAACAAAACGCATTAGCCTGTTCGCCCTGCAAGTTAAACCAGCGAGGTGGAAAGAGTAAGTAGGCCTATCCCGTTGTTGAATAGCCCAATAAAACTAATCTAATGTCACGTCGATCAGTCGGCCTAATTGTTATTTTTTTGTGTTCCTATTATTGGTAGCGTTTCTGATGACCGATTTTTATTTTTTACTGTATTTGCTATGCGATCGCTTTCACCCAATGAAAATGCCGTTGTAATAATCAGGCACGTTTCCTAAAAAGGTTTTGTTTCTTTGAATATTGTTTTCAATAAATGTTATTTGTTAACTTTTATTTAGTGAGTTGTTGTCATGTTTTGTAGGGTAATGTGCAATTTTCATAATGCAAGGCGCAAAGTGCCACACATTTCAGCGGCATTTAAAATACGATTTGGTTATTGAAGAATGTGATTAACGGGTTCAAATGGCTCTTATAATATACGCAATATTTTTTCTGACAATGTTTAACCTTATTGATTCAATTGTGATAAATTTTGACTGTTTTCTGAGTGTTTTCTTACTTTTAGACTAGTCGACTAGTCTAAGTTTAAACTTCCGTTTAAACGTCAGGGAAATTAGTCGTTAGGAACATCCCTACTTTTGACCCATGTTCTTAAAATCTGGGTTTCTGGTTTCTTCCTTGCAGAACAGTTTGACGTTCAGAACAGTACTTGATTTTTTTTTTAAACAACGATAAGATGGCCGTATAGGTATACTCTAGCCTAGGACTAAAAAAATCCAGGAATAAAACTTGGTTCTGTTGCTGAACTGCATATCTTTATCATTGTCTCCTCTAATTGGCTCATTTTGCAGCTCTACACCGTCCTAGCCCCAAGCTGACAACGTAATGGAAACATTTCTGTAATGTTATGAAAGTGTTATCATGGTCTGTTCCTGACTCTTATTGCACGTTAAGTTTCTTGTGCACTCTGTATCCAGTAGATCAAGGTCACTGTAGCCCCAGACTTCCAAGGTCTCATAGTTTGTAAACAGCAGTTAGCAAGTAGCATATCTGTAATTTAATTGTAAACAAATGTCAAAGCAAACCATACAGGGTCTACTACACAATGGCTGACAGTATTAATAGAACATAATGACTGAAAGTCTGGTCATGGCTTAAAAATCACGACGGCCATAAGCAGCTTGTGGATGATTATGACCGAGATAGACGTTGTTTTAATGTGTTAACAAACCCGTATTATTGGTTGGTGTCTGTTAGTGGAGGATTTCAGCAAGATGGCGGCTGATGAACGAATGTATACAAAAGCTCCACACATTGGCTGGGAGGCGCATTCGTTCAAGTCCAATAACGAATAAGTTCAGGACGCTCTCTTAATTGCTGTGGTTTGTTTTACTGGGGCTATAAAGTGAACCGACTGTTATTCTGGTAGACAGAGTAGCTCACATCTGTAAACCACTTCCTTTGCGCTGTATGTGAAAACCTCTACATTCGATTATTCAACTTGTGCATGAGATGATGCTTCAAAGTCGCTTCCCAGTTAATTACAAAAAGCAAAACACATTTGCTAGTTGTCAGCAGTTCTATAGATGTTAAATGGATTTACATGTCCTGTGTGAGTCGAGCTTGTAGCTCTCTTTCTCTGCAAATGTCCCCCACTTTCCTCGTTTTCTAGCCGACTGGGATGTAGCCCGGCTATATTTGGGTAAAACCTGAGCGATATCGGGGTTGACCTAGCCCATTTATGTCAAAACGTCTCTCAACCTAGATTCCCTCCTCTCTAGACGTCTTCCAGAATCTTCTAGATTTCCGGCTTTTGCTCACTGGGTTGTGTCTGTTGCAGCCCCAACCTGGGATTCAGTACCAGATATTACAGCCGCTTGCTTTATCTCCTGGTAGGCCGAGAACAACAAGTCTCCCAGCACGCAGCTTTGATAATAATGCCACACCAAATATTTACCTGGGAAGGGCAGGGCTTCCATCTCCAAGGTCTCCTTGAGGGTCAGGCTCTTGGGCCGGCAGTGGAAAGACACATTTGTGTCTCGCTCGGTGCCGCTGCTTTTAAAAGGTAAAGCAACATTCAGCGTTATGTTCTTTTGTCTTTAATTCCTCTTTAAACATGAAGGGCTAGTGCAGTCAAACACATCAGTGTTCATTTCCAATTTAATCACACAACAGGACGGAAGATAAATGTACACGTGTTCTATAGTTTTTTTATGAGTAGGTGAATATTGCTTAAAATCCACTTTCAAATTATGATTTTTTCCCCCCACATTTTTCCAGTAATGATGGGGAGTGGTGAATGGCCGCTTTTGTAAGGAGGAAGAGAGCAACAAATATCGCTGTTCTCTCTGTCCTGGATTTGGTTGTAGTCGACACCTTCCAAAGGCGTGACGTCCCTTTGTGTTTTTGGGGCTGACTCCACTTTTTACGAGTTTATAGGTTAGCCCTAACACGCAGTATTTCTGTGTCACGGTCATGTGGGAGACATGCTGGCTTTTGAATAAACTTAATTTATTTTTAAAATCTTTTTTAAGTATCTAAAATATTTTTTGACATTGTCTGGGCCAATTGAAAAAGTAGACTAAAACTGAAATAATATGAAATAACCACAGGTGAGCTACCCCTTTAAAAACCCAGTGAGAACTCAAAAACCCGGTGAGAACAGATAAATAAAAAGCCCTGTCAGGTATGTTATACCATCCTGAGACCCGACAGAATAGTTTTTTATTTCAATTGAATGTCTTTTGTTTACATTTCAGCATTAGAATATAGGCATTAGAATATATACATATTCTAGTATATATTCAGCATTAGAATATATACATTTCAGTAGAATATAGGCCAATGATTCTTGAGATTAAGGCCAGTGACTCATGAATTTCCTTATGAATTGCCGGGTCTTATGAGGATGTATTATATTGTCTATACGTCTGATATTTTATGTTATTTATGATATTACGGCGCAGTCCAGTAATTGTGATAGAAGATTCCCTGTTGGCGTAAATCGCTTAACAAAAGCAGTGCAGGGCTGTTGTTCCCATAAAGACAATGGCAGTTTGTCTGCTCGGCCAGGATGGCCACTGACTGTGGTGAGATGGAATGGGATTAAAAGGTACTGGCTTTGTAACCGGGGGCGACGGGCCCTTATCAATCAGAATGAACACCCCCCCCCCCCCCCATCCATTGGCAGCAGTGACCACTGTGACAGCGGCATTCGTAGTCAGGAAGAGGGGGATGATGGATGTGTAGCTCACCCTCACAGGAAGCGGGGGTAGGGAAAGGAGATCCCTGGCTTGCGGCTCAAGGGACCCTCATTGTTGACGCGCCAGTTCTTTTGAAGGGTCCTTTTAAGGAAATGAGGAGCCTGGGGGGTGGGGCGGGAGGGGGGAGGGGGGAGGGGGGGGGGGTAGAGGTGGGTGGCTGTACTGTAACACCGTCAGACCCCAACGCAAGCACTACCCACTGCTTTGAGCAAGGAACGGAAATTGATGAGAGTATCTCTTGGGAAAACATCCTTCTTAGACAATATTGAGGAAAGCTCAGAGGGTGATAGTGCACCAGTGCACTGTGTATCCGTCGGGTGCAATTCCAAAGGAATTTCTTTTTAAGTCCATCAGTATCCCTGCAGACCAGCTTATAGACCCATTCCAAAATCACACAGATTCAACTGCCCAATTGTGGTATTGACCCCTGGCTGAACCCCCTCCCCCCATCGCCCGATAAGACGCAGTGTCTTGATAATACAGGACTAACATTAAACGCGGCTTTACAACTCCACTTTTACACCCCGTAACAAATATGCCCGTCTAAAGAGCCATTTAAAGAAGGCCATCCACCCCCCCTGCCTCGGCCAAGTCCACTCTCAGATAGCGGGTGGAACAGACCAATAAATGGGAGGGGGGTCAGTGCGCCCACCATTTGAGGACTCTGGGAGACTGAAGCAATGAGCAGCTGGATACCGCTCTACTTCCCCTTACTACACCTTAGTAGTAACTCTCACTACAACTTAGTAGTAGTTATCACTGCACTAACAATGCCCGTCACTCCAACATAGGGGTACCCCCTGCTGCTCCTAAGTCTCTGAAAAATCCAGATGTATCAACAGGATTGGTAGCGTCGCACGGTACGCCAAGATTAGCAGGTCTACTGTGCTCTAAGTGTAGATAAGAATAGTCTGAAATCTCACTGTGTTTCGGCGATCTTGCGGACTGTTAGAGGCGAAAATAATTTGTGCTCGTTTAGAAAATGAACGGGATCTGCCTGAATGTTGTCAAAGGGTGTTGTCATAGAAACGCCGGCTTTTGAAAGGTCCTCATGCTGAACTTAATTTGTCCTCTCTATTGAGCAGTGGAAGGTGTTGCTGTCATTACAGGGGGAAAAAATGCACCTGAAATAAATATGGGCTTAAAAAGGACATTATTAACTTTTGCACACATTTTCATTTTAAATGAGGGCCAGAGGTTGTAATGTGTAATGACATATGATAGTTATATAATTCTTCCCTGAAGCAGCCAGAGAATAAAATGGATGCACTCTTAGCATTTGGTGTCCCTGGATGTACATGCGCGCTTACTATTCAAGAGCTCTTACCTGGAGTGCTGCTGCATTAGCTACCTTGCAGCAGGCGCTGGGTAAGGATTCAGAGGTTCCTCTGTGTGTGCCCTGGCCCGGTAATATTACACCGACTAGAGGAGTTGGCAAGGTCACGTCGACCTGACTGCCTCGGCGCAGCCCAGATGGCCGAGTGTTAGTCCATCCCATGGAGGAGAGGGCAGAAAAGACCGTACAATGACTGTAATCACGTACTAAGTCAGAGACCAGCTGGTGGAAGAGGGGACGTTATGACACCTATGCTTGCTTTGGAGTACAGTCTGTACGGTATCGTTCCTGTGTGCGCTTGCTTGTGCAGTACTGTCTGTCCTTGAGCGATGTGTGAGTAATGTATGCGAGTCCGTGTGTTTGCAGGTACTGTGTGTGTGTGTGTGTGTGTGTGTGTGTGTGTGTGTGTTTGTGTGCGCGCATGCGTGACGCTACTCTGTGAGCTCTGTGTGTGGGGGTGGATTGGTTACCATCTGTTTTCAGATTCAGTGGCTCTTCTTGCTGAATCAGCAGTGGTAGGCAACAGTTCAGTTCTCTGCGCAGACAGAGCCTGCTGACCGCTCTTAACTGTTCTTAATGCACTATGAAGAAATAATGAACTCCTGCTTTTCTTCAACAAGGCCATAGGTTCTTCACTGAAGACATTTCTTTCAGTGTGTTCATACAATTCTTATCAACAGTTAGGCTAATATACTGTAAATAGATGCACTAAATATATTTGAATTGGAATTACAGTGCTGCAAGAATCCATCCAACTCTTTAATTGTAATTACTTTTAATTGAATTAGAATGCTTTTTGAATTCTGGGACTCCATTTTCATAAAACTCCACAGTGAAAATGAGTGAGCTTTCGTTTATATTGATATGTTTAATTCCAGTGACAGTACGTTTAAAAACTCCACATTTTGTACATTGTGATTTTGGTGATTTTTGCCTCAGAAAATGTTTGGATTATTGGATTTGTGATGAGCGTTTAAATAGCCGAGCCCTAGTCTATCCTGTTCACTCTCAACAAGAAAACTTGCAAATCTGTACAATCCACAGTCAATAGAAAGAAAGTTGTCACTACCCTCCATTCAAGTTCAAACCACCATCTCAGTAGTTAATGTCCAAATTTTACAGTTTAAAAAGGAGGTGTTTCTGGTGTTTTGATCATGATGAGCTATGTCCAAAGTCCAAACGGTGCCCATTCCATTCCCTCCAAACATGATAAAAGAGCCTGAAAGTTTTCCTGTGTAGAGACTTTATCAGACGCTGTCTAAGGGTTAACATTTTCATTCGTCTTTATTGAGTTTGGGAAGTTTCTCATGAGGGGCTGTCCAGGGGCCGTTGTTAATAGATTATCCTGACCTTTGTCTAAGGACAGGATTTAGTTTAAGGTTAAATACCTTGCCCTTAAACCCATCCCCATTGGTAGCGTATGTGGCAAGGTCAGTGCTCTCCTCAGCCCTGTTTGCACACAAAGGCCGACCAGCCCCTAATGGATTGGCCCCGCAATCCCCAGGCAGCCCTAGCGCCTGCCTTGGAGCCCCGACCCCCTTTGAAATCCTTCCTCCTTGGTTTTAAAAAGAGTTTTTATAACCGGACAGTAAACCCCCCAGCGGCTTAATGATGATGACTTCTTCATGTGCCCAAATGCTCCTTTTGTCTCTGCGTAAGCCCCGCCCCCCTGCCTCTTCCACCTCCCCCAATAGTCCTGGGACTAATCTGCCCCCGGGCTGTGTGTCTCTGCCCCGCTGCCGATGTCCGTGCTGGCATTCAGCGGGAATGCGGCCTTTTGTTCGCGCGGCTGGCCGCCCGCGCGTGACGCCTGAGCGGACCCGCTCCGCCGCCGCCGCCTCTTCGCACTTCGGGGGCCCGGCGGGCAGTCTGAACGGGTCCCTCGCCGAGCGCGCTTTTTGCGGGAGCCTCTCGCAGGGAGGTCAGAGTCAACACGGCAGGAGCAGCAACTTGGCCGAGCGAGGGAGGTGCTTCGGCGTGTGTTTTAGCACCCGCTCCCTCCCCCCACTTCTCGTATTCTCCCCTCGTTCACCTGATGCTCATTTGTCAAAAACAAATCTTCAAAATGAGATTAAAAGGTGTCGTGTGTGTGTGTGTGTGTGTGTGTGTGTGTGTGATTCAGTATTACGGTCAGGCTTTTTTTCCCCCACATTAAACATCTTATATGAACATCCCGCCCCTGCAGAATTATTGTAGTGGTTAATTATTCAATTATTCTGAGTCTCTGTTGTAGCTCCAAATCCAGGGGGTGTTCAATATCCCTCTGGAAGGTTCTGGAACATTCCTCATCTCCCACTAAGCCCTATTCATATTTACATCTTGAACAATACAATTGTGCTAGTCAAAAGCATCCACCATGCTTGCTAATCACAAATAGACAATAAGCCCCATGCTATTTTTAGTGTGCGTTTGCTTTACTCCAGCACCGCTGCCGCGGGTTTGAGGTTTTTGATAAATTGTGGCCGCGGACTAAATTAGCGCGCGATGTGAGCTTTAACAGATACGCTAAGAAGCGGGGTCGGTGGGCGTGCTGTAAAAACAAGAGCGCCGCTTTACAGCCCTGACCCTGTGTGTTTATTGTGTCCTGTGAAATAAACAGGCTTCTACTCACCGATGCAAAGCACCGGAGCGCCATTCAAGGAAACAGTCTCCCAAAGGAGGAGGGCCCAGAAAGACAAGCCCGCATTCCTGCGTCTCCGGAGACCACGGGTTCTCAAACATGAGCACAGGGTTGAGCTAGGTCACAAGATGCCTGTGAGAAAAAAAAGTGCTTTGTTCTCCCTGCAAAGATAATCATATTTTTGTTGGAAGTAAACGATGCTAATTAGGTACATAGCACATGCAGTTGTGTTCATGTCTATATTTGAAAGAAAGAAAGAGAAGTCTGCAAAATTTGTTATTTTAGAATTAACCAGCGAGCTCTGACCTATTTATTTTGTCCTTGTTTCAGCAGCTCATTTTAATTTAGGTAAGCAGTCTTTTCAGCACAAGCCTTCATGAAGATTTAGGCTAAAATGTCCGCATGGAACTGTTTGAAGTAAAAATAATAATAATAATTTTACTGCAGACCTTTC
The DNA here is from genome assembly GCA_022702515.1 of Ilyophis sp. 1 JC-2022. Lineage (NCBI taxonomy): Eukaryota > Metazoa > Chordata > Actinopteri > Anguilliformes > Synaphobranchidae > Ilyophis > Ilyophis sp. 1 JC-2022. The sequence goes on along the minus strand of CM040395.1, from coordinate 25,538,494 downwards.
ACGCCATGCGGCTTTTAAAAAAATTTTTTTATAAGAACAAAAAACGTGATTTTGTTCTTTTTGCGTCGAGGCTTTCTTTTCCTGTGTTTCTGTCTATTAAACCATTTATTTTAGCCCATAAGTTTGGTCACATAATACGTGTCCTCTGTATATAAGTCAGGCATCCCTTATGGTAGGCAGAAGGAAAGAGTTGGGTTGTGTCATGACATACATTCTCTAGCAGGAAATGGAAAGGCTTCCTCCAGTTTAGCGTCTGGGGTAACACGCTTTGTGCAGCTAAAAAAGGGGAAGAAGAGGGATGGGACTCGTGGGTGGGGAATGTTTAGACAAACCCCTCTGCTCTTCATCAGGCCGAAACTTCTCTTATGTTCTGCCAGTACTTCAGTTTTGCGGTCTGGGTCAGGGAACTGGACTGAACTAGAGCGTCGCTTGTTCGAGTCCTGAGAGGAGGCACTGCTGCTGTACCCTTTAGCAAGGTACTTTACCTACTCGAGTACCGTGCTATAAATAACTAGGTAATATGTTATTGGACTAGATAAGATGTTTCTTATGTAAGGACTTCTGTTTAGCAAATGCATGAATAGTAGGTATCCACGCAACATTACTTTCTCTTATGCTGAGTTGGGCTGAAATTGGGCCTTATATGTCTGAATTTAATACAATTTTTATAATTGATGGAGTACCCATCTTATTTTGTGACACAAATAATAAGCTCAATAAGCTTACTCTCGTCCTTTCACGCAAGGTCACGTCTCGTACTACCAAACCCCACATTTGTTATATTACACTCAGGTAGCCCTTTTCCCTGTTATCGGCTATCCATGCTAACTGGGCCATAGGTTTAGAGCCACCGGTGCGGGATTAACCCTCATTTGCTCCCACTAATGAGAATGAAAATCCCAGTCGCTGAGGCAGGGTGTTTCTGTAGAGCTGTTGCGGTAATTAGGAGAAGCGTACAGCCATGCTGGTGTTCCTTAAGGTCGATTCTATCCTTCTGCTGTTTACTCAACAAATGCTTGGTTTGCTCCAGTCTAGCATTTTTGAGGGCCTTTTTTGTCACGTGATCCTTCAGAATACAGGGAGAGACTTTGGCTTTGGGTGTTACTCTAGATACTGGAAAGGTGAAGCCTTTTCAGTTAAAGAAATAAATAAATACACAAAAACACCAACACTGTTGTTTGAAAAACTTTAGTGTTTGCCTTCAGTATTTTCTTTATCATTTATCACTGTAAATTGTCTTGCTTTTTTATTTTTATTTTGCCATGGTGTGTTATTTTTAAGCGTAGCGTATGTGTTTGTGTTAACATGTGAATGTGCCATCATTCTGCCAGTTGACAAAATCAACAAATAGCTTCTTCAGGAGCCTGAAAACCAAGGCTGTGCCTTCCGCGTTCATTCGTTCATTCATTCACTTTCTGTGTAAAATCATCTCCTCCCTCCGCAAGGTCGCCTTATATAAGGAACAAAGGCCGCCGTCCACCTACAGTCAAAACAGGATCCAGGTTGCTTCAGTAACCAGCCTGCTGTGTAAAATGAGCCTCTTTCCTGCTGAAAGTTATGCCCAGGCCCTTATTTACCCTTATTTTGGAGAGCGGCTGTTTGCATCTCATCTCGAGCACTTAGTGTTCCTTTAGTGTTCTGAAGACCCTGTGATAGCACTCGCAAAACATTGTTCCCAAGTTGTTTAAGCAACCAGATTGAGAATGATATTTGTTGTTTGAACGGAAGGCCCCCACCCCCTCCCGTAAATGGCTCCTAAATGAGTGAGAGGTCATAGATTGGTCACAGTGTTATTCGTTGGTGTAAGGGGATAGGGAAATTACATTTACAATTTACATAAAAGGCACTTTGGCCTGCGCATCCAGAATTAATAAAAAAAATTTTTTTTGGAGTCCTTCATTAAGCCAGCATCCCCAAGTATTCCTGAGTGTATCTCTACCCGGGCCTATCTGTGATGAACGCCCTGTGGAGCAGCCTAGTCTTGGACCTGCACAGGGACATGAGGTATAAGCTTTGACCCTGCATACCCAAAGGCCGCCTGCCCTTTAAACTGGCCCCAATAAAAGAGAGAGAGGGAGAGAGACAGAGATGGGGTGGGAGATTTTTTTTTATTGTGTTTTGGTTTATGGACCCTGTTTGGTGTCGCTGACGCGCTCATAGTCCACGGGTCCTGGGTTCGTATGCGAGCGCATTTAACCCTCTGGAGCGGGGCGGCCCTATAAGCGCATCTGCCACCACGGGGGTTCAGCGGGGCCACGATGGATGAGCCCATGTGTGCTTCCACCTCCACCCCCTTCAGAGCAAATGGCAGAATCAAGAGGGGAGGGACTGGGGGAAGGGTGTGTTTGTGTGTGTGTGTGTGTGTGTGTGTGTGTGTGTGTGTGTGAGTGAGAGAGAGAGAGCGAGAGAGAGAGAGAGAGAGAAGGGAGATTGCAGATCTGTAAGCTTTTGAACAGGGAACAGGAGCTTGCTGTCAGAACTGAGGAGTATCACGGAGGAACCGGTGGCCCATTCACCAAAGGCCACGTGAGCCTGCTCACGTTAAACCAAAGCCTGTTTCTGTTTGGATATTTTTTTCGCTGGCCTTTATCCTCAGTGGACTACAATGAAACACAGGGCTTGAATGTGAATGTAGTTTTCTCTTACTGCTGGGTGTGGAGTACCGGGTTGTTTTCTGAGAATCCTTCGGAGGAACTCCAGCAGGTCAGAGGGAAGGTAAGGGCTTCGGGAACCCGCCTCCTGGGTTCTGTTTCTTCTCTGGTGTCAAGGTTTATAAGACCTTATTGTTAGTCTTATAGACGTCCTTGGTGGTGTTAATGAGCCGGGCTCTTAACGCCTGTTTCGCAGGACACCTACTGCATTGGCTTCCTCCTCCCCCCCTTCCTGGTCTTCCAATTCCCGCTGTCTGCTCCCTCTCAGGCAGCACTAGCCAAGGTTCATTGCTGCCTTGCTTCTACCTTGAGGAGACTTTGAAACAAACGGCCGTTACATTTTCTGTTACATTTCCCTCTGCGAAGCCGGGGGTAAACTGCGGCGTCGGCAGGGGTCCGCCGCCGGAGGGATCCGGAGCACGGGGGGAACGCGTGCCAGATTCGGGGGGCCTTTTACATATTTCTGAATATCCGCCCGTGCGGATCAATTTTGTCTTTGCGGATGTGTTTGCCGAGGTCCGAGGAGCAGTGACCTGTAGTAACGCTCCACCGCGCAAGTCAGACGGCTGCCCTCGCTTGCGCGTACAGTACGTTTTTCTAATTCTTTAAAAGCTGGGAGCAGTCAGTCAGTAGTGCGAGTTATTTTAATGTAGCAGTGGTGTGAGGTAGCTAAAGCGTTTGTATGTATTGTCATTATGTAAATGAAGGGGAAAGACATGGTGGTTGGCGGGGGTTTGGGGGAGGGTATGGAGGGATTAGGAGGCAGTTGAATTTGACTCTTACTCTGAAATACTAGAACCAGCATTATGTGGAGGTTAAGTGTTGAGGTGGAAAAAACAACCGTGGTGATTTATTTTTGGGCGAGGTCACCCTAATTTGTTGAAATTACCTGTTAAACAAATAACTGTTGAACATACTGTTCAAACTGCGCTAGGAGATACGTCGCGTTCAGCTACGCAGAGCTGGCCAAAAAATAGGCTGTGTTGCTAAGTTACAAAATTGAGGCACTTGAATCGTCTCGAACAGGGAAAACAGATGTGACCTCTGAGATCCTACGTACTCACATTTACTGTGTGTAATCCACCATAGCAACATTGCTCAGGGTTAGAACTATAGAGTTCAGTTGTTTGATGAAGAAATTGCGCCCGAATGGAAAATGATTGATCCTCAGCAGCAAATTTCAAATTTTTTTGAAAGCCATTTTGGAAGTCTTTTTTTTTTTTTTGTAAGAGAAAAAATTTATCTCAGTGTGGCATTACCCATAGTTCTCTTAAATACAAATTCTTCTGCCAGTGCAGCTGTTCAGGTGGCGTGGGATCAGCAACCCCTGTCGGCCACGCCCGAACGACAAGCAAGATTAACAACTCTTTCCCTTGAGCTCTCACACAGCTCGGCTGCTCCGTCAAGCCAGTTCTTAAAGAAAGAGGGTGAAACTATCTGAAGCTCTCAGTGATGCAGGATTGCAGGCTGGAAGGTGTTTTTCTTAAGGCCTTATTATTTCCGGCCTTATCCGGACCTCCGTCCGAGCGTTTTCAGCTGAAGTAGCTCTCTGATAGTCAGGCTCTGCTTCTGTAGTGACCCCGCGCTTTGTCCTTTCTCTCACCCCCTGTATTCAGTTTGTAGCTGTTTGATTAGCTCAGTCAGTTTGGGTAATCATTCACCAAGGGTAATCTGGTACTGTATACGGTCAAGGCAAAGTAGGGTTTTCAAATGCCTAGTTTGCACTCATTGTCAGAGCAGATGCCGTTCTCAGTCGGATTAACCCACGTTAGGCAGGATGAAGTTCAAGCCCTCTGACAGTCAGGTGGCTATAATGAGTTTTGCGAGGCTTTGCTTGTTTCATCTTGGGTAAACATTGCAGTTCTGGATCACTGTTGTTGTCAGTACCTATTATGTTTCTGTCTGTTCTTGGCTGCTCGAATACTTGCATACTATGTGCAAGTATATTGTGTGCTTGGAAGTACTTTGTGTACTTTAGGCATACCGGTGAGAACGTACCGTCAATTCCACGAGTGTGCAGTGCAAACAGAATTGGTTAAATAAGAATGCACTTCTATTTTCACCTTTCAGTGACCTTTAATCTTATATGAACATTGAGTTGATTCATCTAACCACCTGAAGCATTGAGGCCATCAGTATTTTTACATTTGCTATTATGTAAAAACCAGAATACTTGTCAAGGATTGCACAAATTCCTCCATCGCTGACTTGGTTCTGTTAAAGTACATAGTAGGCCTGTCACAATGTTACTATTTTTACACCGGTGTTACTTCCCTTTAAAATGCAATTGATACCGGTATTATCAACCTTCGCCCTTTCCTGCGAGTGGCGTTTTGTTATTTTGCTCAGTGTGTAACATCCCGGTGGACCGCACTGGAAAAGCAAGTTGTGAGAAGCATTTGCAGACAAATGTTCAAAACGTTTCGAAACTTCAAGCACTTGTTACCATTGCTACAGTTGCACATGTTATTTCAGTCATTCCCTGCTGCTGCGCATGAGATCTATTGGTTAATTGACCCAATTCATGTTTTTGTTATTTTAAAACGCTGATTTCTCCCTCTTTTTTTCAGTTTTACTTGTTTATGAACAACTCTGCCGTGCCTGCTCCAGGACTTGCCTCAAGGTTCAAGTTTAACACTCAGATTTGAATAATTCACGAAATAGGGTCCACTTCACAACAAGAAACCGCAATTTAAAAAAAAAAGAGTAGCCTAAAGTAAAATAAATACAGTGCAAATTAGCTGTGGTAATAAATAGCCTAAATTAAATTTCCCTGGCGTCAGCTTTACAGAAACGTAGCCAAAATAAACAATATAATTTACAACTCTGCTGGGCAACTGCTTGCCTGACCAAAGATCTACACGCAATGTCAGCGCTCAGTGCAGGTTTTTTTTAAAGTGTTCCCAATACAAACTCTTTTAACACTGGCATTTATCAGTGATAAGGGCTGTATATGCTATATAATGTGTTTGTATTCATCTCACAACATCAGTGTTGATTCTTAGCTTTTATTTTATTTTAAAATGGTAATTACAAAAGACCGGTACAGTGTAGAGAGAACTACACTCGTGCGCCGTACGCTCCCGGCTAAACCAAACACCACGACAATCCTAGTACATAGTTACATAGCACTGACAAGCGTGTGCTCTCCTCTGAAGCATGTGATCTTAGCCTCCACTTCTCATCGCTTTGCGGTTCACAAGCCAGGCTCGCGCAGGAATGAATCGGAGAAAGATGCTTAACAGGAGGGTTTGCTGGCACGCAGTGTGGGTCACAGTCCAGATTCGATACCAGACCGTGGGGCCCATCCATATACTGGAACAGTGCCTTAAGAGCCAGCCAGCAGTCCCCTGCAGATATTTTTAAACTGTGTTTATTTAAGTTAAGTGTTTGAGTATAGTAGCTCTTTTTTTCGTCATGTAGATCATTGTAGCTTACAGGCTTGCGTGTTGCATATTAGTCGCATTCAGTTGTTTTTCTGAGCAATTATATATTTGATAATCACCATTTCATTTGATTATTATTCCTTCTGCAGAAAATTATTATTCTTTCCCACAGAAAGTGCTTCACGCTGTGGGAATTTCTGGTATTTAATACGACAGCACGTCATTGAACTTTCCTCTTCCTTTCTCCCCAGATGGTAGAGTGGCGCAGTTGAGCACTGACCTGACCTACAGGGGGCAGCGGTGAACATGTCCCATTGCATCTGAGAACCACATCGCAAGGTAACTATAGACCCCAACACCCAGGGCCCCTGGTGCGCTGTAAGAACGTGCGTCGTGAGGTCTGCGGTCCTCGTGGCTGTGGGCTACGCGGTGAAGCAAAGCGGTCGCTGGAATGCCAGTAGGGGAGAGGTGCTGTACAGAGCAGGTTTTCGGGAAAAGGCTTGCGGAGGTGAGGGTTCTTGCCACTTGTTTGTCCTGAGCTCTCACATAAACGCTGTGTGAGAATCTGCGCTGTACATAAAGCACAGAGCTGTATTGGGAATCCTCTCAAGATCCCAAAGGCCTTCTTTTTTTTTTTATCTGGCAAATGCTTTTAAATGAGATGTGATTTGTAAAACAATGTCAGTTTTCCCTGAAATGGAAACCAAACTAAGGATCCCTGTTACCCCCAAACTTTTTTACAAAGCCCTGAAATATGGTCTCCCGCGACCTTTAATCGGAGCTCTGATGAGGCGTGCTTTGTGTTTCTCAGCACTGACCCTGGATCAGTGTACAGGGATCTAGCTCTGCCACCCAGGCACTGGGGTCTGCTTATCTGTGAAGCTTTTGTTTCTGAGAGCTCGGGAATGGCATGGGAGAGGTAAACAGAGAACTTGTTGATGACAGAGCCTCTTTCTGGCATGTGACTGCAGGTACTGCCTTCTCCTTTTTGTCTTTTCTCTTATCTCTACATAAGGACTGGAGGGATAAATTCTAGGGCATGTGGGGCCCTGGTCTTTGGTCTTTCAGTGTCTAAGGCCTTTACTACAGACAGAAGGCCACCTAAACCTTAACCTCCTCTCCCTCTCTCACTCTTTCTCCCTCTGTATGGCTAGTTGTGAGCATCGTCGCTAAAATAAGCAGCTTATCTCTGTCAAAGCAGGGCTGGAAAGGGTTAATCCGGCTCTTGCGTGAATGCGGCCAATGACGAGCCTTGGATCGCGGCTCATTCTGACTATCTGCACTCAGGTATTCGGATTTACCAGACCTCCACCGACGGGTGCCGGTCCAACTCCAACCCCAGCACATGTCTGTGCGTTCCTCAATAGTCTGTGCAGGCTAGAATGAATTCCCTGAATACTTACTACCGTCCTATCCGTCCTAACCACTGCAAATGCATCTAGTCCCATGTTAGTTAGTTAGTTAGGCGGCAGTGTAGTATAATGGTTAAGGAACTGGCCTTGTAACCGAAAGGTTGCCGGTTGGATTCCCAGGTAGGACACTGTCGTTGTACCCTTGAGCAAGGTACTTAACCTGAATCGCTTTAGTATATATCCAGCTGTATAAATGGGTAATATGTAAAGAAATGCTAAAAAGTTGTGTAAGTCGCTCTGGATAAGAGCGTCTGCTAAATGCCTGTAATGTAATGTAATTATGATAAGAGCATCTAGCGTATGTGTGATAGCCATTGATAAATGGATCCACTAAACAATTTGAAGTGACTATATCCATCAAGGTTTGGGTCAGTTCAATTTCAAGTCAAGTCAGTTCAGGAAATTAATTGAAATTCAATTAATCTTGCTCTATGAAGATTTGACTGAATTGAAATGCAATTTACCCCAACTCCGGTATACTCAGAGTTATTCCCAAGTTGGTGCTGTGACCACCATGTGCTGCCCAATAGCTGGTCTTACACGAGCTGTTGAAACTGCCATGATTTATTTTTCACCCCAAGGGCTGATAAAGCACTGTTAAACATTGACTAAACCCACTATTTTAATTGACGGAGGACTTTATTCTTGAAGTGCTGTGTTTTTGATGTTTAGGATGGGCTTTTGTGTTCGTTGATTAGCCCTAAAATCTCATTCATCCGGTGACTTCTGTATAATTTCATCACTGCTCAGGCCTATTTAGGGCTGGCAGAATATGCCCTTGCTGGTTTAGTCGTACCAAAGTTACAGGCGAGTTAGAATGCTCAGATGAGGAAAGCAGCACACGAGGTTCTCGAAAGTCAGAATCTTAAAATGGAAACCAAAATTTAAACGGCACGGATATTTGCCTCAAGTTTGAGAATACAGTGGATTTTATTTCAAATATTTTTAACGACAATACATTGTCCAGAGTTGTCGGACTTCTTACATTTCGCTTTGTAAAGTTAAAAAATAAATGATTTGAGAAAAAAACTAAAGAAACCAGTAACCTTTATACTAAATCCTACATATTTGACTGTGTGGGTTTAAACTGTACTCGCTGGTAATCATGAGCTTATTGGTTTAAGAATAATGTATGCTCGTAGAGTACATGGCGAGATTTTGGATTTGGATTGGGACAAGGAGAGCTTAGCAACCAAAAACTCAAAAGCTAAAGATTTAACAGGCTCAAGCAGAGGTTCAGCACAATCTGCCTTCTCTTCCTGGGAGTCCGGCTCCTTGCCAAATTCAGTTCAAGGACAGCTGTTTCAGTGGTAGACCGTATGGGGCCATGAAACCTGAAACCTCATGGAATACTCTTGACTCTCTCTGAATCACTTGGACGTAAAGTTTTCCACTGTCACTGTAAACCCAAATTTACTTGACTTGCAATAACCCTTCTGACATGTTTTAATTATGCTGAGCTTCGCAAAACATGCGTCTGGGGTTCTAAGTAGAGACAAAATACGACCTTTAAAAAAAATAAACGTGTGTTTGTACACAAACAAATGTGTAAGACGTTTTCATCCTATTATACGTTTTTCAGTACACTACTTGAACTGAAACGTTAGAACGTGATAAATCCTTGTTTTAGGAGGGTAAATTAAGAGTAGTCTGCATTTTAACTAAATTAAACAAACATGATCTTTCCATAACCATCCATGTATCTCTATATCACGCACTTCTCTTCAGAGATAACAGATGTAGCATGACAGTCTCCCAGTTTGAAAATACAAAGTCTGAGATTTATTTCATTTTGCCTTTAACCTTTGTCCTCACTAACGTCCGCCAGTTGGTTGTTAGGGGGTGCGTTCTATTGCCCCAAGTAGGAGTGGCTTCGTTTGAATTGGTGTGAGGCTCCTGCCCCTGGTCAGCCTTCTGTCTCTCTGCATTCCTCTCATTTCAGCAGGATACTATGACCTTGAAGCAGCTCTTCAGACACTCTTCATCAATGTGACAAGGGGGGAGGTGGATTGTGCTAACATGCTACATGCTCTCTTGCGCTGATGTCTTGTTTGGATGTCTCGTTTGCCCCTGCAGAGAATGGGGAACTCGTACGCTGGCCAGCTGAAGTCAGCCCGCTTTGAGGAGGCGCTCCACAGCTCCATTGAGGCCTCCCTGCGCTCCAGCAGCGCCGCTCCGCGCCCCTTCTTCACCCAGCTCTACCTGGAGCCCGAGCACTACCGCGGCAACCCCGAAGGTAGGCGCAGCCAGCTTTTTTTCAATGGGGTTGATGGGAAGTGGAGTCCGGAGCTCAGCGATTTAGAGCTCTGGGCTACGACCATTGTAGGGCCCCCGGCGACGGTGCCGTCGATTGCTTCTAGACCATGGGGCAAATCGCTGAGCGCTTCGGCTGGCCATTCCACCTGACAGCCTAATGCATGAACTTTTGAACACACCCCTGTTCTTTGCATGGGGGGGGCTTAACTATAGCCTTTAAAACCGCCCATTGGTCACAATAAAGACACAATGACCGAAAGGTAACCCCCAGTTTTATTGCTCTGAAATTGCCCCGAGAGAGAGACGCACAACAGATCTGACTTCAAATACAAAAGTGTCATACAAATTAGCTTCCACGTTTGCCCTGATCCCTTACCCAAGGTCCCCTGTGTTTCTTTAGCATAGTCATACCGGTAAGCTCATTTTTAATTCATTTGGCTGTGTCCCTCACAGACATGAAGCCCAGGATGGAGATCTCCCTGCAATACTCAGAGCGGACAGGCCAGGAGCTCCGCACCAGCCAAGCCTCCAACAGCACGAAGGAGGAGGACGTGGGGGAAGAGGAGGAGGACGAGGACGAGGAGGCCTCCGACCCCAGCGCCGCCCCCATCCCTTACCTACAGGGCCCTCCCCCTGATGGCTCCTGCACCCTGGACGGTACGCCCGCAATCCCAGAATGCACTGGCTCTCATTTCCACATAGCCTTTGCCCGTTTACCCGCAACGCACCGTGGTTTGCTTCCGCCAGTTTTACGGGTTGAAGTGGTCAAGTGCGCACTGGCAGTAATGACATTTAAACAGGTCTTTGTTATATAACAGCCGCATTCATTGAACTGCATTTTCAGAGAAAGCCCCCAGATACTAAGACTTAGAATGCCTCTAATATCCAACTGGAGTGGGAGCCTAAAACTTGTATTGTTTATTGTATTACATATTTGGATTATGTATTGTACAACTGACAAATAATTAACTATTACTGTCATGCATCTACCTGTATTTCTACCAGAATAGTTGTTATTATAATAATAATAATTATTATTATTATTATTAGCGAGGGAAATGGCCCGTGCTGATAAGTAATAAATGCTTGTGATAAAAATTTAACTACAAATTTACTACTGCTATAACAGCTATTAGTCTATAATAACTGCTACTAATAATATGCACTAATATAAGAGAGTACTGTGAGACTAGTGCAGACTTGGCATGGTAACCTAAAGAGTCTACTCTTGTGTCCTTAGGGTTCTGCCAAGCGGGGAAAGACCTGCGTCTGGTTTCCATGGGGACAGAACACATCGAGGTTCCTGCCGGGTTCGAGCTAGTCGGGGCTAAGTCGCCCAACATCCCCGGGCACATACTGGTGTGCTCAGTGGACAGGCGCTTTCTGCCGGACGACAACGGGAAAAATGCACTTTTAGGTCAGTGCCCCGCCGTAGGGTTTAACAAAGCAGAACCGGTTCAAAGACAAAGGACTCCTTTAATGGCCGTCTGGGGATCACGGTTTTTACGGCGATAGATCGTCCTGTCATGATTTGTGGGTTTTAATTTTTTTTGCGGTTCTCGTCTTTATTTTTCGATAGAGAATCGATCTGATTTTTTTCACGTTCCGTTCCGGGGTTTGCTTTCCCTCGTCATTGTTTTCACCTGTGCCTCTACCTGCGGGTTATGTAAGTTCCTCACTTCCGCTTCCCCGGTGCTTCTTTGTCATTCGGAGCCAGGTATAGCCAGGTACTAGCAACCTTGTGATATTAAACGCTGTTTCTGTTCACGGGGGACTTGCTATTAGCTTTTAGTTCAGGTATAGGTATTATTCCTCCTGTTAGCGTTCTGTGCTATTTATTTTATTCTTTGCTGTTCTCTCTGAGACAGTTTGTTTTTGTTTGTTTCGTTTGTTTTACACTCTTCCGGCCGTCCAAACTTATGTGCCGAAGGTGTTCTTTTCTTTGCTAAGTTTCCCATTTTGGCTCCAGTATTGAGCTCGGGAGATTTAGTTTGTGTTTCGCTCGTTATTCGAGTTCTCCCTATTTAGGTGGGTTGATTTTTGTTTGGCTGTTTAGCCACAAGGAATTTGTTTCCTGTATTTTCTTTCTTTGCATTTATTTTGTTATTCTCTTTATTGGTCCTCACTGCGTGAGTGACTTGTTTCTGATCCCCCTACCTTCGCGTTTGATTATCCGCCACTAAAATCCATTACACGTCCTCATTAAAACCAATATTGGAATCACTTTTAAAGGCATGGGCTACTTTTTAATAGCGGTGTGTCTCCTCACAGGAACTTTTTGTTCATTATAGTACCTTGGACTATTCTGGGAACAGGAACATTTAGTACTGCTTGTTTTTCATTTCAGAAAACGTTCACATTACAAGTTCACTTAAGATTTATTGAATCATTTTTTTTGTTGTTGTTGATTTCATCCAGTGGGATTAGTTTAACATTTTGCTATCTTATTAGTCAAGCTTTTCACATTGAGGAAGTAAACAGAATTATTAAACAATTTGTGTACTGAGCCTGTTATTCTTTTAAAAGCATATATGATTGTTCGGTAAATCCTGTGCAAAATAATTTGTTTTTCCTCTTGAGAATGGAATGTTAAAACCAAGGTGCATTTCTCTGTGTGTCCCGTCAGGATTTTCAGGGAATTGCGTGGGCTGTGGGGAGAAGGGGTTCCGCTACTTCACGGAATTCTCAAACCACATCAACCTGAAGCTGGCCACACAGCCGAAGAAACAGAAGCACTTAAAGTACTACCTGGTGCAGAACTCTCAAGGTGCTCTGTGTAAAGGACCACTCATCTGCTGGAAAGGTGACATAGGGGTTGTTCTTCCCTGCCCGTTTTTATTTTAAGCAGAACAAACAATAACAATACAGAACTGAGTTCTTCTATTACCCAGCAAAGTAGTTTAAACTTGACTCTTGACAATTATAATTTGAGCAATATTACATTTTGTGGTAGTCCAGAAGCACAGTATGTGTAATGGCAGAGAAGACTAATACTTGATTCTTATTTCTTTCTCTACTTCAGACTGTAAAACAAAGCAGTCCGGCAGTACTCTTTCCCCGTCGAAGCCCAGCTCCTCTTCCTCACCAAAAAACCAGGATAAAGGGGTGACGAGCGGACGTGACTCCTCCCCCTTCTCTCCCTCAGGTGGGCCTCGCACAGACATGTGACTGAGAGCGATGACACAATCGCTTCAGATTGTTAGCATTGATTCTCGTGTAGGTGGTGAGAGCAAGCACGCTTCAGGAGAATTTTTGCTTGTCCTCACCTCATGGTGACATCCCAGTGATAAGTCAAGCCCACAGTTGTGATTGGCCATTCCAAATTTGGGGAAAACCTGGTATATAAGTGTTGTATTCTTCATCACTTCTTATTCGGGATGCTTCTGAACTGTTGTACATTTTGCAGTGAATTTTCAAAGCAACTAGATGCAGCTCAACGTTTTCAGAGTGTATATTTATTCATCGACTTGCTCAACAGACACTCTTAGTCCCAGACAACATCGAGTTAGCGGTTTGAGTTTGCGGTGCCTGACACGCTCTGGCAGTAAGGCCCAGCCCACTATCAAACGCCTGGCCAAACATCCTGCTCCCGGCTAGGGCGGTCACGCTCTGTCAGGAAGGACTGCGATGGAGCACAAAAACGTGGATAAGAGACCTGCGCTGTCTCGGGCGACATCTGGCAGGAAGCTCAGAATGTTTACCAAACAGAGAGCGCGCAAAGCAGAGAAGAGTCACATCTGTGCTCGGAGGGAAAACAGCGTATCTGTCCCAGAGAAGAAGCAAGCAATAGTGCAGCTGTTGATAGTGATAAATTGTGTAACACAGTGTTTTAAACGGTTTCTTTGGTTCTTCTCTGAAAACAATGCCCGTACTATATATTCTTTTTCATTTGGAGACAGGCATTTAGCTTCTGCTAAATCTTTGTGTTGTTATTAGTTATGATTTTCTAGTATTGTCTTAAATGGTGTCATGATAAATGTTCATTCAGGTAGAATGAAGTATTTATGATAATGGGAATGTATTATAGGTAGCTAAATTGATTATGACAACCTTAGGCAACCTCTTGCTAGTTGCAGAATTCATCGTGAGTATTTTTCTTTGTTAAGGTTCTGATTATTTTGAGACTATACCTATATCTGTGCAGCTTGTTAGCTGCTAGCTAAATGGCCAGAATGTGTTATTCTGTTCATTACTCATGTAAAATTGTTGCTTTTGTCAAAATATTATTGGAAAAATGTATGAATTCTGTTCATTGTTGGAAAAAGTAGCCATTTTGGGTCATAATTCAACTGAAGGCACCTGAAGGGGAGGCGTTGAAACTTTATTTAGAAGCTTTACTGGCCTTTGTTCCAACCACAGTGCATTACTAGATTTAGTAATATGTCAATTCACACAGTAATGTCTTATGCAGTAATTAGACTAAGAATAAACGTACGCACAGCTGGTGCTAATGACCACAGGTCTGTTTACTGGAGGATTAGGCCAATTGATCAGGTTTTTTCAGTGGTCCTATAGGATAGTTGTTAAAGCCAGGGATCATTTGTCAGGGAACCAATCACCCCACAGTGACCCAACCACCCCACCCCACCTTGTGTCCCCACAGACTCCCTTCTGACTGGGATCCAATCCACAACCACCACCGGACCACGCGTGGGTCAGGACCTGGCTAGGGAGTGCTTATTCCCCAAACCAAGGGACTCGACCCCACCCCAAGGGACCAAGACTCTCCCAATAGGTACAGTGATTTTTCTTTATGTGGAATAACCCTCTGATGTTCCCTCTCTTATATTATTTCACGCGGATAGCCTGTTGTAATTTGATGGAATAATTTACTAGGATTCATTGTACAACTTAGTTCCACAGGGGTGTCCAAGACCAGGCTTGACACGTATATATGTTATTTGTTATATACCTTTTTGGCAAAATGACAAGCCTGCTGTGAATGCCCTCTCGTTCGGTTCTTGTACTGTGTATTCAAAATGGCTGACCTGCTCCAGGGATTTCCTGTCAATTTCACTGCACTCTCACCCAAGTTACAATCAATGGGTTTATTCCATACTCTACCAAAGGTACATTACTACAGGCATGTTGAAATGTGCTGCATTGTTCCAAACCATTTATTTTTGTTCTCACTCAATAACTTCTCACTCGTTTCATGATGAAATTCTTGAAAATATCACAAAAATCCTGAATTTCATGTGAAATAATGGCAGTGGTTTTGACTTGATTGTTTGATTATGATTTTATCGTCAAAATAACAGCAAGGAGGAATGAATAATGACACAGACAGATCAAAGTTGTACAGTCCAAAGTATAGAGTCCAACACCCCATTTAAAGAAGCAATTAATGGAAATTAAGTTGAAAAGGATACTATGAAACGTACATTCCCTTTGCTCTTATTTAGAGCTATCTTATATATGTAAATACATTTATTAAAATTGGTCCTTTCAACGTGTGCTTAAAACGACATACAGTGACAGTGCCGTGTCGGAGGCGGGTTTATTCGGACAGATGCAGGGGGTTACGGGAGTTCTCGGTGGAGGTCGTTAGGATTAGCTGCCTGCACTGCCTGGAAACGACGACATCGACACCAAGGAAACACCCTATAATTAGTTTTCAGCGCATTGCTGCTATTGAGACTGTTCGACTATTTCCAAGATAATGAGACCAAACGGCCGCTGCCATGTAAACAGATCATTACAGTCGTGTCACGGGGGCCCTGTGAATGCGCGATGCGCGGCACGCTGCACCCATGAATTATCGATAACCCTGACAGAAGTGAAATCAATAATTCACCGTTCCTCAACGACTCTCGTTTCCTCTTAAACAGTTTTCAAAACTGTATTAATGCAGCTGGAACTTGACGCCAGTATCGGTGCGGCTTCCATTTGCGCTTTCTGAATGTCAAACGCTTGTCGTGGACGGTTGTCACAAAGTCGTGCATTCTAATGAAGTGTGGACCATTTCAGACCTCGTACAGTGGCACACTACACATTTTAACTCGTGTTCTTTTTATTTGAATGTATTTATTAGATCTAATATATGCATGTAGTTATTATAATACATATGTTATATCTTATGTAGTTATAATTATATTGTGTAAGTTAATACTTTGGAGTTACATAAAAGCTGATATTACCTGTGTTACGTGTGTGGCATAGCACCTGTCATAACTGCTCATGACAGTGTATTACAGTTTGACAGATGTCACTGATAATAAAAATGACGATCACTGTGTAACAGCTATTTTGAAAGCTGATTTTAAAAAATTTGCAGCATACATTATGACGGAGATATTCCTATATGATAATTGTTATGAGCTGTAATATGCTGGCAGGGTTGGTAATAGGCGTTATGTTATGATTATGCCAGCATTATCAGGCATAATTTTTACTTTTCATATTTTTATATTATATATACACATATACAGTATGTACAACTTATACACTTGTTTTAAGAACAAAATGTTTGAGGCCTATGTTTTAATATTTGCATCCTTTGTAATTACGTGGAGGTATTTAATGACTGAAAAAATTATTTTAAAAGCTGTTTGTTTGTATTTCTGGGTTTTGTAGGATCAAAGCCAATAACTTAGCTAGCTCTTGTTGATTCGTGCCTAATCCAGTTTTACAAATTGACCATTAAAGGGAGACTGCAATGGAGTAATACATTTAAAAAATATATTTTGAAGTGAAAAATGGGTTGCTGATTTTGTGAATGCATTTGTTGGTTCAACTGTAGTTCCCACTGCTCTGCGGGTTAATGGCCTGACCAGCAGCTTGGCCAATGGAGGAAGAGTTGGCTTGCTAAGCCCCTCCGTAGCCCCACCCACAGGGACCCAGGCAGTCAGCCAGAGCACCGGATACCGCATGCCTGACCCAGGACAGCACAACTCAGGTGGGTCTCACCACTACAGGGAATAGCACAGTGACAACATTTTTTCAACATGATAATGTTTCAGGATAATTATGTGTTGAGATAACTAGTGCAGTGATCGTGCCCGTACAAAACGTGCCCGTTCGGAACGGGCCAATTGCTTGGCCCCCGCTATTGATGCTTGCAGCTTTCCCGAGAATCGCTCATCCAATCAACGCACAGTGCCCGTACCCGTACAAAACGTACCTGTTTGGAACGGGCCAATTTTACAATTTTCGTAAGCTTGAAAAGTTTTTATATATAGCGATTGTTGTCTTAGCAACAAACCCTCTGCAGCTGATAATGTTCCAATGCACTCTAGCAGCCTCTGCAGCTGATGATGTCACAGTACCCTCTAGCTGCTTCAGATTATATCCTCCTTTTACAGTTTTTAGACTTCTTATCATAGACCGTATACAAATAGCTTCTTTTCTGGAGAGCCGCTCATCCAATCAACTTCACAGTCGGCACTGCATTTCCTTGGGTCCTGAGCAATACACCTTGCGAATTTCAACTTCATACAGTGCCCCGCGAAATACAGACAGACAGACAGACAGGATTTCTTCCTTTATAGATAGATTATGTGCACTTGCCTTACATCAGTGCTTAAATGTTATCACTGATGGGAGGTTTGAGAAACCGGTTACTGGAACCGGTAATGGTGGACTGGCCGGAGCCAGTCTTCCCTCTGGCCAAAGGTTTGGCTAATTCCCTGCTCCTCCAGTTCACGGTTTGTCCTTTGCCCGTTTTTTGGTTCTCCTTCAGCTTCGTCCGCCATGAACTCCGGCCCACCTAAGAAGCGCCATCGTAGCTGGCACCCAGGGTCTCCTGTGCCCGTCCCTGCCGCTCCAGCACCTGTCATCAGGCCAATGGCCCGCCTCTCGGGTAAGAGCCAGTCGTGTCCAAGCCACCCCATCGGCCAGTATTCATTAGAACCTTCATTATCCAACACATCCAACCACATTTCTGAAGCCTGTCTGTTATAAGCTAACGTACAGCGCTCTCATAGTGAGCCAGACCTGAAGTGTTAGTAATTACATTGCGAACATCCTGGGCCTAATTTACTAAGATCTTTAGCGTGTGAAAAACCTTCTAGCACATGCACATGCAAAACTAATAACACAACCAATGGTTGGTGCAAAACAAATACCATGACCACTGACCTATCATTAAAAGGTTTTGCACACGCCAAAGGTCTTAGTGAATCAAGCCCATTATGTATTAGGTAGGCACTGTTAAAACATAAATCAAATGTCAACCTTGAGAATTGATTGTGTTCTCAGGTGCAATACATTCTAGTGCAGGGGTTTTCAAAGTGGGGGCCGCGGCCCAACGGGGGGCCGCCAGGGGGGGGGGGGGGGGGGGGGAAAGGGAGAGGAAAAAAAAAAAATGCAAAAAACAATTTTTTTTTTTAATAAAAAATAAAAAAAAAAAAAAAAAAAAAAATTCAAAATTTACTGTGCCGGTTTAAAAAATAAAAAAAAATATATAAATAATATTATATCCTTTAATATTAAAATTGCCTTTTTTTTTTCTTTTTTTCGCAATAAATATAACTAACTAGTCAAGTCTCAGTGTCAGTCAAGTTACGTTGAGCTGCTAAACGGCCAAAATAGAAAATAAAAAAAAAAAAAAAGTGTGTAGTGTATGTATTTTTTTTTTTATTTTTTTTTTTTTTTTTTTTTTTTTTTTTTTTTTTTTTTTTTTTTTTTTTTTTTTTTCGCATAGGGGGGGCTCCAGGGCTCGGGCTACGGCTTGGGGGGGGGGGGGGGGGTTGGGTTGTTTGGGGTTCTAGTGTACTCATGATGAAAAGGAAAAATGCATTTTCAGACATACTGTATTTTCCTAAATGACAGAAAAGTAGTTGATGGTTTACAATGGTTGAGGTTTTTGAGATGAGCCAAAACGAATCCATACCAAAGAGGAAATAGATTGCGTTAACTGTGCTGCTTCATAATTGGCTCTTATAATAATTCACAAATTCATACTGTACTGTCTTATTCAATACTGAATGTGAAAGTGTCATAGGAGTCCTTTGTGGAAATGGATACTTATGGATAGTTATCATAGGACTGTACCGTTTTAGTCAATACTCCTCTATAATAAAGTGTATCGGTGTGATACAGGGCCTTTAATTGTACTCTATAGTGACTACACCCAGCCTTGGCCTACTAAATGTCTGTCTTTGTTTGGTCAGGGGATATAGATGTCTCCTGTATTATCTATTGATTTAATTTCAAGTAGCTGTTCCAGGCAGCTACCCTGACATGGGAAAAGGGCTATGGCATTTTTTTTGGTCAAGGAACCATTGATTCCGTATTTCCATGGGAACGGGGTCAGAGGTCAGGGCAGAAGAAATGTGAAATTGGATGGCTCTAGGAGGAGGGGGTGTAGTGTCTTTAGGGACCTTTTATGTCATTGCTCCTCCAATCAGAAGGCAGGGGAAAGTAATGAGATGGCAGGTCTTGTGCACATATTTTCCAGCTAATCTGATTCAAGCCTGATATTACGATACTTGCCTTCATTCATTTGTTAACAGTGTTTATGGCTGTCATTGATTACACATGTATATCGACCTTCAAATGGGTTCGTGCTTGTTAATGTTAACTGTGCGCGTGTTTGTGTGAATGCCTGTTCACTTGCGTTTGTGCCGATGCAGAGTCTCTGTATGTCTGTGTTATATTATTTGTTCTCAGACCCTCTGCTCGCAGTACCTACCCCTCTGTCGCCGCCATCAGGAGTCTTGCAGCCCCAGCCTCTCCCCGCCGGAGAGACGGTCATCGTCCCTGACAACCTCCTGAGCATCTCCGGCGTCCGGCCCGTCATCCTCATAGGTGCATTCCGTCATGTGACGAAAAGCCTTCACCTATCACAGGCAGCGGTTCCTTTTCACACAAGTCCCAAGACAAAATGTTAGCTGTTTTGTGGGCTAGAACGGAGAATTCCCTTTTCCCTTCTAGGATCTTTTCTGAGTGTGTGTGTGTGTGTGTGTGTGTGTGTGTGTGTGTGCGCGTGTGTTTTTCCACAATTCTGGCATGTTAAGTTGGTCAAAATGTACATGGTAACCTTAGACTTGTAGTGAGATTTAAATGAGCTAATGCTCAAAATGGGGGAATATTATCTAATGAAGGTTCGCTCATGTAAAGAACGTGTATAAGCATTACCTGTAAATGATGTGTTCCTTACAGTAGAGTCCTTCACCATTAGAGCTAGGCTGCTGTAGTTTGGTGCCACATCGACCGAATCAGGCACTTCACCGTGTTATTAAACTGTACTGTAGTTTTATTTTTATATATATGCTTTTTAAATATATGTTTATTTTCTTACTTTTTGTTGATCTACTCTTTTTCTATTGTATCCTACATTATAGTGTTTTTTAACATACAGTTCATAGCAGGACACCCCAGAGGGCGTTTATCTGACTTTAGTTAAAGTTTAATCTAAATGTCTAAACTGTGCAACCTTTCTCTTAATTCTCTTACGTGGTTACCATTATCATAGTTACAGTTCAAATATATATTCTCATTATTCCTGGAAAGCACTTTTTTTGGGTTTGCCTTGTTGGTTTTCCAGTGAAGTTTGTCAGGGAATACTTTTTGACCTAAGAAAAGTGAAAGGCAGCTGCTGCCCATGTGTATGCGAGTGTGTTCACGCTTCTGTGAGCTGTATCAATATTTACACCCTCCTCACTCTCCGCTTGGCTCCAGGTTATGGTACTTTACCATACTTCTTTGGTAATGTGGGGGACATCGTGGTGAGCCCCCTGCTGGTGAGCTGCTATAAGTGCGGACAGCTGAGCGGGGAGAGTCTGGAGGAACTCGGCGTGCCGAGCGGCCAGCTGCCCAACACGGAGGTCATGGTCCTGCTCACGCTGCAGTACCTGGTGCGGCTAGGTAAGCTCTCCAACTGCTCTCCCTCTCTGGTATTGGCAAGGATCGTTTTCCATCGGAACATTCTAGAAGTCAGCCTGTTTGCTCTTCCATTAATTTTGATTTTGCAAGCTAGGACCAGACAGCAAAGCAGAAGAAATTATTTAGGTTTGTCGAATATACTTAAGGTTTATTCAGAACCTCACCCTGTGGCCACCATAGTGCTCATAATAAAAATATACAGAAGAACATACAGATTTTAATGAGGTATGAATGCATCTACATTTTTTGGAACTCCTGTTTGTTCATTTGAAGGTGGTGTGAAAATATGCCAATTTTATTTGTCTAATTTTGATAATATTTTCTGTTTTTTCAAAGTTGAAAGTGTGAATTGTTTCTGTTTGAAGCCCTGTCTATTTGCGTCAGTGATAATAAGGACTTTGTCGAAGGCATAATTGCGTATGCTACTTCCGGTTTCATAGCTGATCAGTTGACCGGCCAGCCCGTAAGATTCTCGCTGCGATTCTACTATAAATTTAAATTAAATTAACCTCTTTTCAAACTTTAAAAGAATAACTCTGTCAAACAACTCATCCAACTTCATGGAATATTTTGAAGAGACAGTTTATCCAAGCGTCTGTCATTCCAATCTAAAAAATGGCTGAAATTTGTGTAGTTTATGAATTAATGGATTTCTGCGTTCTCTATGACACTGGAACCACAGATCAGAGTGAATTTGCGAACGCACCCTCCATGTTCTCTGTTCTCCCCCCCCCCCCCAGGCTCTGACCACATCCCGCTCCGGGAAGAGTTTGAGCAGATCGCCCTGAGGGTGATGCGTCAGGGCCAGGCCGGGGTGACCGTCCCTCCCACCCAGCTGGGCTGGCTCGCGCGCCTGGCCTCCAGCATTTCGGGTGACTCGGTGCAGGTCCTGCTCGCCCACAGCTCGCTCGGGGAGGGCATCTCCGAGGCGCTGCGCTCGCTGGGCGAGGCCCCGCGCCAACCCCGTCGCCCCGACTACGTGGCGGTCATCTGTGCCTCCCAGGAGCGCGGGACGGAGTTCTGCGTGCTGGTTCTGGGTGAGTGTACCTCCCTGCCAAAAAACAATGCATGATAAAATAAGAAATATGGGGATAAAATAACGTATGGGGAATACAGAATACATTTTTTAGTAGAGATAACATTCAGGATTTACAATTTTTGACACCTTCGGATACAAACTTTTACGTTCACTTTTATGTTGAAAATATGATTTCAGATTATATTGTAACATGTAGTTCTAATATGTGTATGTTATGGATGTGTATTTTCACATTTGTTTAGAGATGTTTGTGTGCGTGTGTGTGTGTGTGTGTTTTCATATGTTTATGTGTCTTGTGTGCTGTCACGTATGTGCATGTTTTTCCGTTTATTTGTGCACGTCAATGTGTGTACATACATGCCATATCAGACGCATGCAAGACACCTTTGATCTTATCCTTCCCCCTCCAGGAAAGTATCAGTCCAGAGCCCTGGCAGAGAGCATGCTCACCACCAATGAGCTCCTGAAGGAGATCAGCTATGAGCTCATCACAGGCAAAGTGGGAGATCTGGCCTCACACTTCAGAACCACCTCTTTAGGTCAGTCTGTTCACCTCCTCTATCTGCTTAGTGCTCGGGTTTTCAGCAGGGGGGGCCACGGACCCCTGGAGGTCCTTGAAGGTACTGTACGGGGTCCCTGGCCAGACTTGATGTGCAATGACTGTATGTAGATTTGGGGAAATATTTGAAAAGGTCAAACATTGTTTTAAAAGTATAACTCTTTTCACTTATGATGGGGTCCTCTTGATGCGTTTGAGCTTGGCTGGGGGGGTCCCTGGATCAGAAGAGGTTGGAAACCCCTTGATTTACTGGGCAGACGTTATCTGGGAATCGCTTTCAGCCATTTATTTGTAAGAAGCCATGTAAATCCTGCCTCATAGCAAGACAAGGCCCACCCGATTGGTTCAAAATGGTTTCAACCAACTGGTAATGCTGATCTGTGTAGCCACAAAAATTGTAAAAAATAATAATAATTATGGCCTGGTGTCCCACAAGTTGCGGGTGTCACGGATTATGTGATTTTTCTCATTATTTTACCTGTTTTTTGTCATTTCTGCGGTTTCCCCCGTTTTTCTGAAGTTTCGGTGGGTCATTGCCAACCTTAACCAACCTACAGTGTGATTTGTATAGGCCTACGCATTTTAACCACATTGTCAAATGCTGGGGAGAAACAAAGTGTGACAAAGTACAGATTCTGGAATGCGCCAGGATCAAGATTCCCGTTCTTGTACGTTGTTGCAATCAGATGTTTAACAGATGTCAACACGGTGTTGATGCCGAGCGGTAATGTTGCCGGTGACAAAAGGACTCAAAGACTCAAACCTCGCAACGTACAACAGATTGTTCCAAAACAAAATGTTAACGGAATAGAAACGCGGATAGACACACGGTAACCCTGCTTTTATTATTTTAGTAATGGAGTTTGAGCATGCTCTGTTTCTGACAATGTTTTGCCAAATGAAAGTCAAAAAAGCATGCTCTTTCTTCCCACGATGGATCGAAGCCATTAAACGCTCCAGCCTATTCATGCATTTTACTCATATTTGCCCGCTGATTTAAAAAAAAAACATCAAGCACTTGTTAGTTACTGTTGCTGCAGTTGTGCATGTTATTTAAATAGTTTCCCACTGCTGCACATGAGATCTATTAATTAATTGAACAAATTAATGTTTTTTAAAACACTCCGTGATTTCTGCCGTTTTCCGTCATTTTCAACAATTTTGCCGTGACTGCTCCATGACTTCAGGCAATATTTTCTGTAACAAACACCCAGCCTTAATAATAATAATTCATATTGTAAAATTGAGAAACCCGCACTTCCATTTCCTGTGACACCGCAGTTGGATGGAACCCTGAGAGCGTGTCGTATTTGATGAGAGCACTACCTTCCTACCGGCCTGTGCACCTCATTTGTCTGCCTCACGCCTCAGAAACACCTCCCTTTGACGAAGGCCACAGTGGGCTCAGTGTGCAGTAACAGTGGTGCGTTGCTGTTTCGCAGGGGACAGCCTGGACAGGCAGCTGGCCAGGTTCCAGCAGAGGAGAGGGGATCTGGTGACCCCACCGTTCCAGGGTGACATCAGCGACTGCATCCACACACGAGAGGCTGCAGCCATGGTGCCCACTGCAGACTTGGGTGAGCCTCGTCTCTTTCTTCTCTCTCTAAAATTGCTTAATTTGCTGTTTGCATGGCAAGGGAACCTGTGTACGTTGATGACAAGATTAAATTAACAAGTCCCACCCAAAACCCCCTTGCAGATCCAATCAATGAGGTGTTTCAGATCTACCCTCCACAAGTGGGCGTGGCACACTGCCTCCTCTCCCAGGTCTGCTCCATCGCTGAATCAGCCAATCAGAGCCTGGACCTGAGCCGCTTCTGTAAGGTGGACTTCCTCGTCCTGGTCCCACCCTCCCTGGTGCTGATGCACCAGACAGCACAGCGAATCAGACAATCGGGTAGGTCGGATTAAGGCTTTTCCTTTGGAAGCCTGTGTTGGCCAATAAGCCAATGGTAGCTTTTGCTGTCATGCAATGCAACCTTTTGTTTGCCTGATTGGTCTCTTTCTCCCGCTCCAGGAATTCTCACAGACCTTGGCGTCGAGGACGCCGCTTCTGCCCATCAGAAATCGGACAAGTACGTTGTCCGATTGGATAGCGAAGTCCACCCAAAAATCGAGGCCTTCCTGAGGAGGGTCAGGCAGAACCCCTGCACCCTCTACATCCTCATCCATGACAACTCGCACGTAGACCTGACTAGGTGAGACTGAAACTTAAGCCACGCCTTCTTATGATGTCATAATAAGGTGCCGTGAGTCCAGTGGCCTGCAGTCAATGATAGTGTGCAGAAAACGACAATGGTCCTTACCCATTCATCAAGCTGGGTTTTTCAGGGATCAAACTGACTTTGTCCCACGAAGAATAAGGTGGATTTAGGTCAGCCAGGCTTTCTTAGGCTACTACTGCCTTAGTTTCTCCTGTCAGAAGTAAGAGATATTCCTCTCCTCCAATCATCTCTAGCTCTTCTCTAGTACTTTGTGGCCTGTAGTGTGTAAAATAGGCACCAGCTTATGGGCCATGCTCCTCATTCTAGGGCCGCTGGCAGAACACTAACATAAGAGGTCAAAAGGCAAAACTGGCTGTTCCATCGAAAAAGTTGATTTAAAGGGTTTTTTATGGAACAGTTATGTCAGCTCTCAGCTGAAAACCTCTGACTTTCTGACTGACCGGTGCCCGTGTGTACCCCACCCCCACAGCGCGCTCTTGGGCTCGGCCTGTCACGGCGAGCCGCAGGGTCTGGCCGACCGGGTGGTGAACTGCCAGGAGGTCCTGGAGGCGACCAACCTGCTGGTGCTGCAGGTCAGCTCCTTCCCCTTCACCCTGCAGACTCAGCAGTCCCGCATCAGCATCCACAACGAGGTGCACTGGCCGCAGCACGACAGCACGGTAAGTGGACCGTACCATAGTGTAACCATAGGGTGGGGGTCACCATTATTTTCTCAGTAAGGTTTTTAATTGTTGCTGACATGTGTAGCGTAGTCTGTCGAGCTGCCCCCTCCCCCCCCTTTACACTTTCTGCCTTCTATCTGTCTGTCTGTCTACAATAGGACTGTTTGTTCTTTTTAAAAAATAAAAGATGTTTATTATAGTTGTCATCGACCCCTTGGCGCCATTTCCATCAACCGATTTAGGGAAAACCAAGCCTTTCTCAAGGGTACTAATGTTAGCACTCCCCCTGGGATCTGAACATAGAATGTGCCATTCCCCGCTGTGAATCGCCCATTGCGGTTCCGGAGTAAGCCTTTCCATCCAGTCTTGTCAATGGTAAGACAAGATGAGATGTGCTGACGGCTGTTCTGCGTCTGTCCACCAGGGGGAGACCTCGTCCGAGGGGCAGGTGTACTTTGGCCTGAGCGACTACAGCTGCTCCCTGCAGTGGGGCGTGGCCAGCCCCATCCTGCGGTGCGACGATTCCTTCGAGAAAATGGTCAACGCCCTGCTGGACAGGTCAGTCTTCAACAGGTGGGCCAGAGACACCAACGCTCAAAATTGTCTCAGTGCTTGTACTTCAGAGAGCCCACGTCCCACAGTGCCATACGTGCCCCCCTCATTGAAGAGACAATAAAACCAATAAATATTCAGGCAAAAAAAAAAAATTTATATGGAGGTATCTGAACTATGGCCCCAGAATGCATTGGACATTGAGAAATGTACATTCCGTGTAGTTGTTGTTTCACATATTTTACTTTCAGGAAATGACTAAATGAGTGGCGGCCGCTGAGTTGAAAACTGAGGAAGCAGAAAACTTCCCTTTATACTGATTGTAGGTCTCAATCATTTCAATTTTCAGCTCAGCACTCGCCACTGCACAAAATCAGCCATTTGATTGACTGAAGCATTGGCGGCCAACAGGCTCACTGGTGTATAATTCTCGATGAATCAATGAAATAATCTTCTTTGCGTCAGTAACATAAGAAAGTTCTCTGTTAACAGTTCACATTCTAAATGGCTTTATGACTAACCGTTACCAATTAAGATTTTTTTATTTAACCTGGTTAATTTAAGTGTACTGTGCCAGGTATGATTTTATTTTATTCATGTTGTAACCGCTTGCGTCTGGCTGCCGCAGGCACCTCCACTTGCACAGCATGGTGGTCCGCAGCTACCTGCTGATCCAGCAGTACACGGAGGCTCTGATGGCGCTGGCGGCCGCGCCGGCCCTGTGGGACCACACCACCCCCGAGATGCGCGCCATCGTGGAGGACCTGATCGGGTCCCCGGGGCGGGGCCAGGGCGGGCGGGGCCACATGCTCCTGCTGCGCGTGCCGTCCCTGCAGCTGGCCATGCTGGCGCGCGAGCGGCTGGAGGAGGTGCGCGACAGGCTGGGGCTACACTTCCGATTCGCCGTGCTGCTGGGAAGCCCCGCCTCCGAGCTCAGCCTCCCTCCCCATTTCATCGCCCGCCTCAAGGTGAGCACATTGGAATCTGTGGGGGGGGTGCACAGGTTGCCTCGCAGTAGGTAAACAGGAAATATAGTTTTGAACTACATCACCCATCATGCTCCATGTTAAATTTTTTTGTGGCGCTCTGCCTTTTCAATGCACTATGGTTTTTCTCAGCTTTCACTGAGGCTCCCAGGACAGAGACAGCAGCTTGGACTGGTTACACTAAGACTGGTGCCAAAGTCTGGGAAGACCACATTGAGTTAACCATATTGGGATCACATAGCTTGAATTATTTATTTATTTATTTTTTAACGTTAAAACACAAATCAAACTTCTTCTCTGTACTCATTGGACTAATTGTACTAATTGGACAACATAGACCATGAGAATTGTTCTGGGCAGCAACTATAATGTGTGGCCTCCCGACCATGAGTAGAACAAAGTGCACCCAGACAGACCCACCCACCGCCTCCCCCCCCCCCCTGTCTGAGTAACAGTTGGTCCTGAACAGAAGAATACTATGCGGCTTTTAGTTCAGTAAAACAGATAATGTTTAGTAGATCATTTCAACCCCCATCATTCTATCTGCCGGTCAAACGATTTTCCTAATGACCCTTAATATGCCAGGATAAAATAGTAAAGAACAATTAGCAGGAGAAGGTTTTCAGAGATGTGCTGAGAGCCAATTACACACCAACGATTTTAAAGATTATTGTGATATATCTGTTCCTGTGTGTCTTTATGTGTGTGTGCGTATGTGTGTGTGTGTGTGTGTGTGTGTGTGTGTGTGTGTGTGTGTGTGTGTGCGTGCACGTGCCTGTGTGTGTCTGTGTGTGCCTGTGTGTGTCTCCGTCTCTCAGGCATGGCGGGGCTGTGACAGCGAGGATTGGGTGCCACACACATACGAGGACCTGGAGGGGCTGCCCTGCATTGTCATCCTGACTGGAAAAGACCCCCTAGGAGAGACATTCCCAAGGTGCCACGCCCTCTCCTGCAGTGAACTGCTTAGTAGCACCTTCTCCATGCCCCCACACACAAGCATACATCTCATTCTGTAGTGAACTGCTCTGTAGCCACACCGTAGGCCTCTTTCTACCCTACACAGTTATATATATGTTTAAAAATGTATGTCCAGGTTCATATTAGAGGTGGGCTTCATATACCGTAAATATATAATGGCAATCAGCAAGTTGTTTTCTGTTGCCACCCAATTCAATTCCAAGGAGAGAGTGACACCTAGAGGCCAGCCTTGTTATTGACTGCTAACCACTTCTTTATGTAAACTCTCCTCAATCCTTGTACTGACAAATGACAAAATCATCACCTCTGTTTATAAAATTATTCCACACATTGAGTGATTTTGCATACTTTATGGATTAACAATATACATAATGTGTGGAGCGCCAGTCATTTCTATTCAAATACTGTAAGAATCATTTTGATGAGCTATGCAAATTGGCTAAATCATCCACCTTAGGCTCTATAGGCAGTGTGGGTTTGACCTGCATAACAAGCGTGCAAAATATCAGAAGCTATGGTTTCTTTAAGTGTCTTCTGGTTTAGCAAAATAGGTGCCAGATAACTGATTGCATCATTAGCACCTCCTTCCGGCCCTCTGCGAGACTGATTTCTGCTCAGTGCTCATCGAACGGCCCCCCTACGCGTGAACCTCAGCGGACTGATCTGAGATCTGCTCCGTTTGTGTGTCCCCCAGGTCGCTGAAGTACTGCGACCTGCGCCTGATCGACTCCAGCTACCTGACGCGCACGGCGCTGGAGCAGGAGGTGGGTCTCGCCTGCACCTACGTCTCCGGTAGGGCCAAGCAGGAGCCCTGGGGCCCTGTGGAGGCGGAGGACGGGGGGCCCGACGTGACGCCCGGCCCGAGCGACCCCGACGACCTGCCCGTGGATCTGGAGAGGCCGCAGAGCAACGGCAGCGCTGTCACGGGCACCTCAGGTAAGAGCCCGGTATCCCTCCGCCAGCGCGCAAGGCTAACCCTGGACCATGGGGCGTACATAGGACCTGGAGAGGCGATGAAGCCTCTACTGCGCATGTTGAGTGCAAAGAGCTTGCTATTCATATTTTGAATTCAATGTAGAAAACCAAGTTGATTTAACAAAACCTCATTGGTCCATTTTTTGTGATCATAAATTTTATTACGCGTAGCAGTTTGTGAAACAATGATTGTTTTGGTCCAGACGTTTTGGGAAAATATTTATTAAAATGTATGTACTGTACATTTGCCTAAAAAACTGCTATTTTCACAATCTATGAAACGTAACAATAGTTAATCAAGTTTCAAAATACCATCGGGGTAGTTTAATTTCGCCTTCAAAGGTCTGATATTCCCCATTCACTTTCATGGGAGCTCCAGTGTTTTGCACTCAACATGCACAGCACAGGCTTACTTCCTGGGCTTCACAGGTTAGGTTGGCTGAGGGCGTGGCTAGTTAAACATTACATTACATTACATTACATTACAGGCATTTAGCAGACGCTCTTATCCGGAGCGACTTACACAACTTCAAGCATTTTATTACATTTATCCAATTAATGCAGCTGGATATATACTGAAGCAATTCAGGTTAAGTACCTTGCTCAAGGGTACAACGGCAGTGTCCTACCTGGGAATCGAACCTGCAACCTTTCGGTTACAAGTCCGGTTCCTTAACCATTGTACTATACTGTACTATACTGCCGCCCGTACTAAACATGCCTGTCTATGCCCTGGGTACTCTCGATGTTCGTGGTATAAAAAATTCTGGCTTTTTCTTTAGGCGAGCGAGGGTGTGTAAATGTTTCGCATAAGTGTACAGTTGTGAAATCTCATATGAGCATCACGTTTTACAGCCCGCCTCGCTAACTCAAGATATCGCTCTTTCCTTCTCTTGGACGACAGCGCCTTCTTGTGCTTTATTCTTCCTCTTCTCCCCTTGCCCTCCCTCTATTCCAGGCTCCCTCACAGAGAACGGCGTGAGCTCCTCCACCCAGAAGCCCTCCACCTCTAGCTGCGCCCCCGCGGCAGGCGGTGGCGAGGCGGAGGAGGCGGGCTCCGCCCGTGGAGGGGTCAAACAGGAGTGCGACTCCCAGGGCAGCCAGCTGTCCAGCCCCAACTCCTCGGCCCCCCAGTCCACATACTCCTCTCCCTCCTGCTCGTCCTCTTCCCCCTCCTCCCCCTCGTCCTCCGCCCAACGGCCCAGCCAGTCCACCCAGCCCCCCCGCTGCGCCGCCAGCCCCCTGGCCACGGCCCGCACCGTCGTCCTGTCGCGGGCCGCCTACAGCCTGCTGGCGGGCGAGCGCGGGGGCCAGCTGCACTCCTCCTCTCTGCTCCCCCACTCCGACATGGCGTGGAGCAGCCCCCTGCGCCCCCCCCTGCGGCAGGACGTCCCGGGGCCC
This sequence comes from Ilyophis sp. 1 JC-2022, assembly GCA_022702515.1. Classification (NCBI taxonomy): domain Eukaryota; kingdom Metazoa; phylum Chordata; class Actinopteri; order Anguilliformes; family Synaphobranchidae; genus Ilyophis; species Ilyophis sp. 1 JC-2022. Next base: position 25,508,585 of record CM040395.1, on the reverse strand, counting down.
GAGCAGTCTCTCTATTACCGCAAGTGGACCAGCGCCCGGCAGCACCACGCCGACCACAGCAACCAGGTGGGGCATGCCGCCCCTGCTCCGCCCCACCCCCGACGCCTCATGCTCAGCGGGCCACCACAGGCAAGGCTCCGCCCCTAACCACCTCCCCCTCCCTCCCACTCTTCTGTTCCATCCAACCAGCTGAATCTGATTTCTTTCTCCAGTGTTGGTTGGGTGCAATCACAATGACAGGCATTCAGACATGATAATGGTTGTGTGGGCCATTTGAGCACTGTAGAATGGAAACACATGTACTATTATACTGATTGCACAGTGAAACTGAAGTTTGAGTCTGACTTAGAGCCAGGGTGTGAAATTAGCACCCGCCAACAGCCAAATGCTGGTTAAAATTTTGATTGTGGCTGGTAAGATTTTCTACTCAACTAGGTTGTGTTATGTTGTAAAAGGTCATGTCACTAGTAAAATGTTGAATATGACTGGTGATGTTTAGAATCCACAAGCCACTCTGGCCAGTGGATGTAAAAGTAAATTTCATGCCCTGGTTAGAGCTCAGAGCAGCCCCTCTCTCTCTCTCTCTCTCTCTGATAGTGTTATAGCGATTCAGAGCCTCGTCTCATTCAGTGCTTAACGCAGTGTTGATGCTGTTCTAGGTGGGAAAGACCGGGGCCTACCTGCACTTCCTGCGGGTCCTGTTCCGCATGCTGATCCGCCTGCAGGAAGTTGAGGTTTACGACGAGGACGAGCTGGGAGCTGGTAAGGAAGGCCTTCTTTTGTTGTCCGACGCACGCCAATGCGCACGCGACCGTCCTAACGTGCAAACTCCCTTTCGCCAATCTCCAGACCTGGCCGACAGCTTGCAGACCACGCTACCCACCAGCATGAAGTGGCCAGACGTCGAAGAGATCCAAAAAATGACCTTTGACCTTTTCCCTCGAGATCCCAAATTCAGACGGGCCAGCCCCGTTTATAGTGAATGCATGCCAAAATCCTCACAAGGTGAGTCCACCTTGCAGAGAATTCATAAATTGCACATCCTTCATTTTTATGACTTTGCATTGTACCTTCGTGCATTTTAAATGACAGGATTAAAGAATATGTGGCCGCTCACGTTTCTAATATAAATATATTTTTTTACATACAGGCCAGAGCTCTGAAAGCAAGCAAGAGGGGCCTACTAAGCACGGCACAATGTCTGTGATGTTGACCAAGTTTGCCGCCCACAATGCCTTTCACCACTGCGATCAGTGCCACCACTACAGAGAGGCAAGCCCTGTGACTCAGGTCAGAATTTATAATGTATCTTTGTTGTATCCCACATCTGAGGTTAAATTGTGCATTGCAAACTGTGTAAATGATTGCTTACAAAGGGGCTTGATTCTGATGCTGCATGTGCAGAGATGGACACAGTCTGAGGGTACGGAGGATAATAGTTATATTTTGGTAATTTTATGATAATAATAAACTTAAGAAAAGTTAATTTTATGCCTGAATATCAGTACTGACCGTAGGACTAGCTCGGGGACACTGGTCTCATAATGACAGATTGTGAACTAGCTTGTTATTATTTGAGGTAGCTGGCAAACCCAACTCCCAAATGCTGTACGTGATGAGACATATCATTTTTTTGTAATTCTAAGTAATGTTACTTATTCTTCCTAGAGGATTTTAATTAAATATACCAATATGCTAAATATTTTAATCTGATTGTATTGATATGTACAGAACACGGATTTATCTCACAGAATAATTTAGGAACAAGACGACACTAGGGATGTGCGCGTTTAGTCGACTAGCCGATTAAACGTTGCTACCCTCGCTAGTCGGCACCAGAAATGCTAGTCGGTTAAACTTACTATTTTATTAATGTACACATTTAAATTACATATTGACATAATTTGCACTGAAATTTCATGTTTCATGGTCAAATGTTGCTTTATAAAAAAACGAGAATCCGTTACTAATGTTAACAACGCCGGATTAAAAAAATTATTTTAAAAAACGAAGGAAAAAAACAAAACGCATTAGCCTGTTCGCCCTGCAAGTTAAACCAGCGAGGTGGAAAGAGTAAGTAGGCCTATCACGTTGTTGAATAGCCCAATAAAACAAATCTAATGTCACGTCGATCAGTCGACCTAATTGTTATTTTTTTGTGTTCCTATTATTGGTAGCTTTTCTGATGACCGATTATTATTTTTTACTGTATTTGCTATGCGATCGCGTTCACCCAATGAAAATGCCTTTGTAATAATCAGGCACATTTCCTAAAAATGTTTTATTATGTTGAATATTGTTTTCAATAAATGTTATTAGTTAACTTTTATTTAGTGAGTTGTTGTCATGTTTTGTAGGATAATGGGCAATGTTCATAATGCAAGGCGCAAAGTGCCACACATTTCAGCGGCATTTAAAATACGATTTGGTTATTGAAGAATGTGATTAACGGTTTCAAATGGCTCTTATAATATACGCAATATTTTTTCGGACAATGTTTAACTTTATAGATTAAATTGTGCTCAATTTTGACTGTTTTCTGAGTGTTTTCTTACTTTTAGACTAGTCGACTAGTCTAAGTATAAACTTCCGTTTAAACGTCAGGGAAATTAGTCGTTAGGAACATCCCTAGACGAGACCAGAAATATGTTCCCCTGTATATATTCTTCTAGTTCAATATTAATCCTAGCTCTGTCTCCCCTATGTGTGTGTGTGTGTGTGCCTGTGTGTGTGTGTGTGTGCGTGCGGATGTGTGCGCAGGTGTCGGACTACACCTTCCACTCATACACCATCAGCTCTGCTCGGCTGGCGGAGGAGCTCCAGCTGCACTTTCTCATTCCCAAGTCCAAGGAGCACCACTTCATCTTCAGCCAGCAGGGCCGACACCTGGAGAGCATTCGTCTGCCCCTCATCTCCGACAAGGTGAGAGCGTCTGAGAAGAGCGTCTGAGAAGAGCGCCTTACGAAGCGCCGATCCTTTTCACTTTCGCCAGCAGCACAGGGTTACAGGGAGTCTGACTCTCTCGGTTTGTCTGTCACAGGGCCCAGACCTGCTGAAGAGCCCCATCTTCACCCCCACCAGGGGGCGCCAGGAGCACGGTCTGCTCAACATCTTCCACGCCATGGAGGGCGCTGCCCACCTGCACATCCTGGTGGTCAAGGAGTACGAGATGCCGCTCTACAGGAAGTACTGGCCCAACCACATCCTTCTGGTGCTCCCCGCCACATTCAACAGCTCCGGAGTGGGTCAGTAACATTCTGTCATCAAATTAAATCTATATTAATAGATGTCACACAGGTCACAGGTACATGCAGAGGCAGGCAAACACACACACACACACATTACACGGCCCTGTCTTTCTTTTAGTCTGGGACTATGCTTAATCCAAAATTTAATTTGATGTTTCAGTTTATTGTACCATGAAGTTTAAAGCGTAGAGAAACCGACACCGTTGGAGTCATTATTCAGAAGCAACCCTTTTTGAATTGATCAGATCTAGCACAACACAGATTCTGCAAGATGCAAAGTTGTTACCAGATGCTGCTTTTATGAACAGCACAGAAATAACATACAAGAATTCTATGGTCCAATACACATTTATATGGTCCACAACACATTTTATGCACACATAATACACACGTAAAAAAACACTTATTCTTTCACCTCATTTGTTTGACATTTACCATGCTAGCTGACTGACTGGCTTATGATTGATATGTGACGATTATGAAACAATTAGCTTGTCTAACTATCCAATGTTAGTTAACTTAGAAAGTGCTTACAGGGGCCTGTATCACAAAGCAGGATTACTTCACTGAGTAAAAGCTCTTTTTATTTAAGTCCATAAGATATATACAGTTGTGTTCAAATAAATAGCAGTGTGTTAAAATAAGTGAATAAAGTGCAAATATTTTTTAATAGCTTTTAGTTTCATATTTCAAATGTAGTGGAAACATTACACATTCAATTTCCAAATCAAAGCATTAACTAATTTTATCAGGTCTGCGTTATTCTTTTACAGGAAGCAAAGAAAAGGAATATTAATCTGTTCAAAAAAATAGCAGCGTCTACATTTTTTCTCTTCAAACTAAAAAGAATAAATAAACTAGAAATTTTTCAAGATTTAACTTCACTTTAAATTACTGAACTAATATTTAGTTGCATAACCACTGCTGCACATCTGCGTTGCATCGAGTCAACCAACTTCTGGCACCTAGAAACAGGTTTTTCAGCCCAGGATGAACGAAGTACATTCCAAAGATCCTGTGAATTTTTGGGTTTTGCTTCAGAAACTGCATTTTCAATGTCACCCCACAAGTTTTCAGTGGGGTTGAGGTCGGGGGGATTGAGCTGGCCACCCCATTACCTCAATCCTTTTTGTCTGGAACCAAGATGTTGCTCGCTTACTCGTGTGTTTGGGGTCGTTGTCTTGTTGAAACACCCATTTCAGGGGCATTTCCTCTTCGGCAAACGGCAACATAATCTCTTCAAGTATTTTGATGTATTCAAATTGATCCATGATCCCTGGTATAAGATAAATAGGCCCAACACCGTAGTATGAAAAACATCAATACCATGATTTTTCTTCACTGTCTTCACAGTGTACTGTGGCTTGAATTCAGTACCCGGGGGTTGTCTGACGTACTGTCGACGACCACTAGACCCGAAAAGAACAATTTTACTCTCATCAGTCCACAGAATGTTACGCCATTTTTTTTGGGGCCAATCGATGTGTTCCTTGGCAAATTTTAACCGATTCTGCATATGCTGTTTTTTCAACAATGGTGCTTTACAGGGGCTTCTTGCTGATAGCTTAGCTTTGATCAAACGTCTTCTGACTGTAACAGCACTTACAGGTCATTTTAGATCATCTTTGATCTTTCTGGAGGTGATGATTGGCTGAATTTTTGCCATTCTGACTATTCTTCGATCCGTTTTAACAGTAGTTGCTCGTTTTCTTCTGCGTGTTTCTGGATTTTGTTGCCATTTTAAAGCATTTGAGATCTTTTTAACTGAGCATCCTATAATTTGCTGCACTTCTTTATACGTTTTCCCCTCTCCAATCTATTTTTTAATCAAATTACATTGTTCCTCCGAACAATGTTTGGAACAGCCCATTTTACTTAGCAATTCAGAAGGAAATATATTTTATAACAATGTGTGAAACATTTGTTTCTCTTTTTCCTTAATAAAGGACAATTAATGACACCTGTTTTTTCACAGAATGAATGAATTCTCTAATTAAACTCCACACTGCTATTATTTTGAACACGCCCCTTTCATGAATGAGTCAATTACTCAGAACAAGCAGCGTGCATGTCATGACAGTTGGGTCTGTTGTTCTATTACACTACTACATCAACAAGTAAATTATTTGCCATGCAGAAATATCACTACTACTAATAACAGTGGTTTATCAGGTTACTGATGTTGTTCTGCTATTTTTTTGAACACAACTGTTAGCTCACGAAAGCTCACGAAAGAAGCGATGTATGTTTTGGAGTTAATACTATATTTTTAAACAAAACGTATAGTTACTGCATAAAGCTGCCGATCTCAGGCTGTGTATCCTCTCCCGGACATTGCGGGAATGCCGTGTTCTCCCTGTGGAATGGTGTAGGACGGTTTGCGCTCTTTCTCTCAGGAGCGGCCCGGTTCCTGATTAAGGAGCTGTCCAACCACAACTTGGAGCGGGAGAGGAGCCGTCAGGAGGCACAGGGGAGGAGGAGGAAGGACGTGTGGCCCTTCGTCCTCATGATGGACGACTCGTGCGTGCTGTGGAACGCCCATCAGCCCGAGGAGCAGAGCAGGTGCTAACCGTGATAGCACGTGCTAACCGTGATAGCACGTGCTAACCGTGATAGCGCTCTCAAAGAGCACTGAGCCTGAGGAGCATGCATCTACATGCACATGCAACACACAGGGATACTACAGAGCCAAACTTATAGATCATTGGAATATGCTTTTAAGATCTATTTATATTCTTCCTGTTACAAGGAGATACGTTTTCCTGTTGATTGGCTTGTTATTTATATATAAAATATTTCAAAAAGTCCCCAACAGAATTTACTGTATGTACAATGCAAAGACGCTTCTGCTATTTCATGTTTGCTGTGTTAATATATTCAAGCTACAAATACTGTTGATGTTGGAGCATCTGTTCTTCTATCCATGTACATTGTGCACAATAGAAATAAGCTATGTACGAGGGCTGTTTTAGGCTTGGCAGTGTTTTGTTAAAATGGAAGCCATTTTTCCATGGACTTTATTAAATTTTTTTCGCTAATGTTTTAACCTTTCACAAGCATTCATTCTGCCAAGACCCTTTTGGGTTGTTGGTTCTTGCAAGAATCAAATGACAGTTAACTCGTTTTATTCTTTGGATGGGATTCAGTAATATTGCTGTAATAGTGCCCTTGTCTATAAAATGTGACGCGTCAACTGTCCGCTTGTTCCCTCTTAACAGTGACGCGGTAGAGGGGTCTCACGGCTACGCCAACGTCTCCCTCAAGGCCGTGCTACAGCACATGGAGGCCACGCCCAAGATCACCCTGTACGCCCTCTGCGGGGTGCGCAAGTGGAGCAGCCAACTGACCGCCCGCCGCCTGGCCTCGCCCTTCTCCCGGTGCCACTTGCACCACTTTGTGATGCTCAACGTGGATCTGACGCAGAACGTCCAGTATGACCTGAACCGGTGAGAGGGCTGGGCCACTGCTGCTATTACCGCTGCTGCCGTTGCTACAGCGCTAGTGCTATCGCTACAGCTACAAACTCTGCTTCTGGTTCTGTTACTCCTGCTAATACTGCTCATCCAGTGTAGAAATGCCTTATAAGATTGTCCGATTTCATCATTTTTGTGTGTGTTTTTGTTATCCTTTCTACCCTTTTTATCATATGTCATGCCATCACTGCACGCACGTATGTGTGGCCGGAGTGGAGTGGAGTGGAACGTCTTGTAACTAAAACTGTTTAAATCATGCAGATGTTGATATTGTAAAGAGAAGCGTAGCAGGAATATGATTTTTACCAAAGCTAGATTTATAAAAGGGCAGATCCAAACCACATTTAATCTATAGTTTATAGACAGCCTGTGTGTGTGTGTGTGTGTGTGTGTGTGTGTGTGTGTGTGTGTGTGTGTGTCTGGCTCTCATCTATCTTTCTCCCTGTGTATGAGTGTGCAGGTACACTTGTGAGGAGGTGGACTTTAACCTGCAAGCCCACAGCAGCGGGTTGCTCCTCTGTCGCTTTAACAGTTTCAGCCTGATGAAGAAGCGCATCCCTTCTGGGGGACACAGGGATTTCAGCGTCACGCCCAAGATCCTGGTAACCAACACAGCTTCCCAAAACCTCTGCTAGCTGCTAGGGCTGTTGAATAACTTACAGGCTGCTAGTGTAGCCATGCTAACTGGCTGTATGCTAGTGTAGCCACACCAACTGTCTACTAGTGTAAGAACACCATTTACAAATGTAGTCATGCTAACATGCCACTGCAGTCATGCTTGTTGTTAGTGCACCCATACTGTCTGTAAATATAGACACACAAACTGGCTGCTGGATTATCCACTGTAGCTGTCTGCCTGTGTAGTTACACACACTGTCTACTAGTGTACCTGTGCTGGTGTACCTGTGAGGTCATGCTAACTGACTGCTACTGTAGCCATGCTAGCTGTATGTTAGCTACAGTGGCTAATGTAGCCGTGCTGATTGTCTGCTTGCGTAACCACGCTGTCTTGTACTCTGGTAGTATAGCTGCTTAGCTAACTATCCACTGTTATAGCGACAGTAACTAGCTTGTACACATGGACACACGTCTCTGTGAGTATACCTGTGCTGTTGCATACATGTGGGGGTGTCTCTAATTGCGACTCATAATAAGCCTGGTTTGTTGCTCTCTACAGGTGTCAGAGAGCCCCGCCCCCATTAGCCCTTCTCAGTACGTTTGCGCCCCGGACAGCGAGCACGTGCTGCTTGCCGCCCCGCCTCACTTCCTGCTGGAGAAGTTCCTGCAGCACAGCGGCCACAGGCTCTTTCCCAAGGCGGTGCGCAACCACAGCCACCCGGTGCTGTCCATCGACAGCTACCTCAACATTGGCCCCGAGGTGAGAGACTGACCGCATCAGGCCACGGTCTGCAGTACACCACAACACAACCGCAGAGCTGTGGTCACCTTCTTTAGCTCTTGATTTGATCTGGATCCTAGCCAGCCCTTCCAATAATGACAGAATGGCATATAATCTGATCAATCGATACAGTGTATGTTAAACAACAGACCTGCTTCTAAGGACATTTTTATAAGCTGGAACCTATCATAATACCGTTCTTTTTCTCATATACGATTTTCGATAGTGTCCCTATGTCGATAAAACTTTTGAGTGAAAAAGAGCTTCCATGATTTGTGGTTAATGTCTAATGTACCGCATGCACTGTGCTACGAGATACTGTACAAACACAATGTGACGTGACTGCTACGCTGATGCACTCAGACACCCTCATTTTGAAGAAGAAAGGAATGGTTCTGTGACATAGATGAGGACTGAGAAGTGACAGTGTGTGTGTGTGTGTGTGTGTGTGTGTGTGTGTAGGTGTTGGTGTGCTACATGAGCTCCCGGCCGCAGTCCGTCTGCGTGGATCACCGGGGCGTGGTGTTCAGTGGGCTACTACTGTACCTCGCTGACTCATTCGTGGTCCCGAGCCTTCTCAGCAAGTTCCATTTCCTCAAAGGTGAGCGATCGCCCACCGCACCGCCATCTCAGTAAGAATATGAATCGCTTTGAACGACCCAGCGTGACGTCTCTCTCTCTCTCTCTCTCTCTCTCTCTCTCTCTCTCTCTCTCTCTCTCTCTCTTCACCCCACTCCCAGGTGCCACCCTGTGCGTGATCTCACAGGACCGCAGTTCCCTGCGCCAGACCATCGTCAGGCTGGAGCTGGAGGACGAGTGGCAGTTCCGCCTCCGGGACGAGTTTCAGACGGCCAACTGCAGCGAGGATCAGCCCCTCTACTTCCTGACGGGCCGGCACATCTGACCTCGCCCCTCTCGACCCGTCCCCCCCCCCCCTCCTCGCCCAACCCTGCCCTCCTTCCTCCCCGCAAGACGATAATCACTTGCGGAGAAGCCGTCCGGCCCGGCGCCGGACCAACAATCATTTCCCGTGGCTGGAGCGGAAGAGCGGCCAGGATCAGTGGCCGCCGACCTCCAGCCAGCGCAGGCGTGCACGCTCTGCATACTCCATGCTGCACTATTAACGGGCACCGCCAGGGACCTACGCGGACCCACGCTCGTGAGGATCCCTCGGTCGTCCTCCACCTGTCCCGACGGCAATTCAGAGTACGACCCTCAGCAATGCAAAATCATGGGCCAACGCAAGGCCGAAGGAGGGTCTTTCTTTTTTTCTTTTCTTTTTCTTTTTCTTTTTTTTCTTTTTTTTCTTTTTTTTTGCACGGTTTTCCCAGGAGCTGACTTGAATGTTATTTTTGTGTGTTTTATTTATGGGAAGGACTCTTGTGTGTTGCAAACAGGGAAGCCCCGCCCCAGCTATCGTATATCCCGTACTCGACGGACACTCTCTCAGGGGTGTAAATGTGGCTTAAGTTAGGTGTTACTTTTAAAGGCAAAGTAAATGGACGCTTTGAATGTCATGTTTTCGCATTGTGTTGAGCAAGGTTTCGCAGCATCCTCACCTCAGAGATCAGGCAACATCTCTGACTCTGTTCTATCCTTCTCCCCACGCCCTCATTCCTCCATATGCGGAGGACAGCAAGCATCAATCAAACAACACTGCCACAGGAATATTGCGAGCGTGATGTCATGAATCAAACCGTGACAAAAGACTGGCCTTGAGCTGAAGTCAAAACCTCTTAGGGATGCCAAACAATGCAGTAAGAACTCATTTTACTGCTCTTTCTATTGTGCCTTCAATCTTACAACCTGGCAACCCTCACCATACAGACCCAGCCTCTTGTAGTCTCACATTTATTATCTTAAGCACAGTAGCTAAAAAATGACTAATGGTTATAGCTAGTGGGAGGACTACTGGATTTCATGTGCTAGACTCTTTGCTGCCCTTTGGCTTGTGTAGTTTAGACTCATGTCTGAAACTTAATTCTCTGTGGACTGCCTTAAGTGAGCTTCGTAACACTGGCAAAAGACAACCCCCACCCCCCCACCCCCCCGACTACAGATGTCACATGCTTTTGCCACGCGCTGTCAAGATCCGCTTTTCCCCCAAACCATTCCGTTTACACATTACCGTGCCTGTAGACCAGCTCTTGCATAGTATTACGTGCCTGAAAGTATTGATGGCTTCAGCTATACCTCATCTACCTGAAACCAATTTTTATTGCATACGCAGGTTTTTCTCACAGAAATTTGGGACTGAGGGAGAAAAGGCCGTTTACTGCAGTCGTCACTAGGTCAAATCAACGTGCAGATTTATAAATACCCGACAACGCGGGTAGGAATGTTTTATATGTAAGCGCACAGGGTATTCCACACAATATGCCTTCTGTCATTTTCTTGCTTAGAGTTATTAGATATCCGATTGCAAAAGCCTACTTTTTTGCAAGAACCTTTATACATATCAGTATTTACAGAAGCTATTCAGGTTCAATACTTTACTTATGAGTATGACAACAATGTCATAGGTATTCAACCTGCAACCCTCTCTGGTCACATTTCATATTCTCCTGTTGCTGAGTCATGCTTTAACCACTTTCCTGTAAAAATGCTCTAAGTCTTAATGATAAAAAACAGTGGTACTAGCTCAATAAAAATCTGAAACTAATTTATGACAGAGAACCCTCACTGAATTTCTTGCAATGAAGCTAAAAGATTGAGATCTTTCAGTGTACCGCCTTCATCAGTGAGTGCGTTACTCAGGAAATGAGTTGTAAACTCACGTCAGCAAATTAATTAGGTTCACTTTCATATAAAAGCAAAAGGCATATAAAGTGTTACAGAATATCATTTTGAAAAAATGAAAATGATTCGATCCAGTCCGTAGTGCCCAGGCATCCACACGTAAGCTGTTTGGAGATGCCTACCTGGGCCTTTACATAGCATTTACCTTTCAAATAATGTGGAACAATTATGTTAACCAAAGTCCTTGTGACATAATGGCATATCCTACATTTTGATCTGGTTACCTGGCATAAACAACATTTCGGAGAAATTGATACATGAAATGTGATAAGCTTTGTTTACATTATGAGAAAACAAGTACATTAAACCAAACCAAGAAATGTTAAGAGTTTTGCGATTTTGAAATCCATGGTCACTTTTTTCAGCAAATATTGATTGTGAAAATATTACTGCGTCTTGATGACCAAGGCACAAAGAATCCACTGAGATTCTTCTTTTTTTTTTTTTATATATATCATTTATGGGTAAGCCTTGCATTTCTGTTGTTAGAAATATTTTATTTAAATGAGATTCAGACATTTTTTATGGATCCAATATTACTGCACAAGCTATCTTGAGCTGATAATCAGGCTGTTTGTACGGAGGTAGCCTTATATTGTGTGCCCAAGCTACATTCTGTAGTCTTTTTAAGGTTGGCTAAAACCCGTAACAGTAACGATGCTCAGTACTGTTTGGGTGATATATTCATGCTGGTACTTTACTGACTGGCTATGTATCTTATTTGTGTCCCGAACACGACATCACCAGTATGGCCCTATTGACTGCTTTGGCCTGATCAGGATGTTTCAGTGAGTGGAACATTTATGAGCAGTAAATTAGACTAGAATCACGCAATTCTGTCATTGACTTACAATACACCATTGGTTAACCCTGGCAGCTTGATTTCTGCTGTCTTACCCCAGCCACTGCGCACATACACTGCCAAAAATACATTCATACAATGTGTTCAAATCCATTATTAGCACAACAACAAAAAATAACAGCAGTGCCCATCTTAGGAAATAGTCAGACTGTTAAAACTCAACTTTGCGGTTAACAATTAGATGTGCACGTTACACAATTTGCTTTACAAAATGTCATATGTAGTTGCTGTTGGTTTAAAATAAATATTGTATTTGTTTCCTTTTTATACCAATGGCGTCCTTGTCGCCCGAGTGATCTACCTCATGTTTACTGTTTTGTTGATTCTGTGAACTCATGACTTAGAATTGTGATGTTTTTTTTTTTTTGTTGGATTAAATGAATGTAATAAAAATGGTATTAAAATAAGTTATTTTTGTCAGGTACTTACCGGATGGTGTCCCATGATGGCGCATGCTTTATTGAGATGGAGGAAAATTTATCCCCCGTATGGTAAATGCTGAGGATTTTTCTGAGAAAAAATTCTGTAGTTACTGCCAAGCTTCTTTGATAGAATGTTCTGTTCCATCAGAAATCACTGAAAGCCTCCACCATTCAGAATGAATTCTGTTCGGGACATTGGAAATAAGTCACTTTTTATTCACATTTCATTGAGTGAAACTGCTTCACAAGTACACAATGGCAGACAGCTACACCTGACCTACTAAATGTGTTATTTATTTGGAGGATGATTTGCTAAAAATCTTTACTTTACCTGTCTATTCACTCCGAACAACGAACAACATCCTCACTGTGGATATAAACAACGCGAGGAAACACAGAAGAAAAGTCCTGCATGATTCAATTTATCTTTTAAGTGGGGTTTTATATCTCTGTTCACTTGAATGAAAAGCTTTGGCTTGTAGCGAGACTATTCCCTGTCATGGATCAGAAGCGATGGATTTGGTTTCAGGCCTATAGTGCAGAATTCTCAATTGTGCATATACACAAATCATAAAACATATCAAATATCGGCTTTTGTTCGTACTTCTTTTTAGAAACATTCAGTTGGTTTCTGAAGTCAGTCAGTCTCTAATTGTAGCTCCCAGGAGTGAAAAGTGTAAATTTATTTCAGTTGGGGAGATTGAAATAACCGGTAGCGTCAGGTACATGCCGATATTACATGAGATCCCAACCCAACGAAGATTTGTCATTTGTGAAAAACATTTCCGGAAATATACATTGCGTGCGCCTTTGTATTTTCAGCATTCTTTACTTTGAAACATGAACTCAAATAACAATTACGTTGATAAAGATTTTTGGCTGAAACATTCCTATTTGCTTTCATTTCGAAAGGAAAGAATGGTTAAGATTTTTCACACAAACATAAGGCTTTTCTGTGTCATGCCCCGATTCATCATGCCTTTAAATCACAGGAAGCTTTCCCAGGAACAGTGGCTTGAACCGACCTTGGAGGACCTGTAAGTGAATTAGAGGAAAGCTCGAGCGTTTCCATTGTCATAACGGAGACATTGTTTTTCAGTTTTCCAGCATAACAGCATTATTAATAATAGTTGGGTTAAAGAGATTCAAGGCATTCTAGGGGGCAGGGAATATACCTTCAGATGCATTTTGGGGCACACTGGTATTTCTCTATACCAGCAGCAATCTACCAGTATTCTTGGTTAAATAACTTGATTCTTTAGTTTTACTTGAATGCATATTTGGAGGGTCCGTTCATATTCGTATCATTGATACAACATCCTTCAACAATTCAGGAAAGCATGGACTAATATGTGTGTCCTAAGTACATGTACTTTGCAGTCCACCAGCTGCATTTCAGACTGCACTTCACTTCACAAAGGTCAACCTTTTTTGATCCAGGGACCCACACCCAGGCATCCAGGGGACTAGTATTTTAAGTTTAAAGGTATATATTTTTTAAATTTCCAAATCTATGTCTATTTAGTCATTGCATATCAAGTCTGGCCAAACCTCCAGGTGTCCATGGACCTCCTGTTAAAAACCCAAGGTTACCCTACAGGCCTCGGGTAACCTTTGCATGCAGACTAAACTCTCAATCTCAATGCCACTGCTAATTATGTCACCCCACAAGACTCATGGTCAGTGCTGGCACTATCGGAATTCAACGCTAGATCACTGCACCAGAATCTACTGCTTTATCTGGGAAGCCAAAAAAGATATTTGAAAAAACGCATACATGTGACGCTGATTAGTTTACTCCAATATTGTATAACCAACCAATTGTTTCAGACGTAGGATTGAAACCAGCGACGTTCTCTGAACCGAGTCTGAGCCCATAACCGCTATGCGACATTGACTCTCACAAAAAATGTGAAGAGAAGCCAGGCAAATGTGCACCTCTGTGGAACAAAATGCATGTGGCTAACCTTGTACAACAGCGGTATGTCCCATAATGCTTAGAGTATCAGCCTCTTATCCAGCTGGTCATTTGTTTAAGTCCCAGCTGGATATGCTGCGGCTTCGCCCTTGAGAACTTTGCCTCTCCTAAACTGCGAAGACATAGCCAGCTGCTCAAGTGGGTCACAGTTTACAAAGTAAAGATGAAAGTCGTCTTCAACAAAAGTGCCTGCAATGAAAATATAAGGCAATAGCCCTAGGTAGCTGCAAGTCAGCCTTACTGCTGCATTTCTGAAGTCCACCTGCTATAATGCATTTTTTAAATAATAGAAACATCTAAAGAGACATGCTGTCTTCACGCAGGTGATATCTCCTCTTGCGGAGCTGCGAGCTGTGAGCTCCTACTGTGTCAAAGGGACATACATGTCCTGTTCCGATGTTTTTTCCATAGAAAAAAAGTTAAAAAACTTTTTTGGGTTTTAAGACCTCTCAAGAGCTAAGTGAGTAGAGCAAAAATTCAACTAACTTGACTTTCCACCGAAGTTTAAACGTGAAATAAAAATTTTTCCTTAAGAGAAGAGTTTGGTCGTGACAGCTAGTGGGTGCCCTTACAAAACTGGATAGTTTGCTGCTAAACTTGCAGCTAATATGTAGTGCATTTGCCACAAACTAAATAGTTTTTCACAAAATGTTGTCAGAGGTTTCTCAGAGTTTGCCAGTAGTGGTGAACTAAAAACTTGAATGGCACATCCCACAAAGGTTATTTGCATGTGCAAAGATTTGCTACACATTTGCTTGAAAGCCAATATTTTTGTAAGGGTGCTGTTTTAAATTAGCAAAACAAAGCAAACCATCCCAAACTATCAGAATGGCCAATACCAAAAAAGGCACTGCATGCCGAAACACACCACGTCAATTAAAAGTGCACAAAAAAACCAGAAAGAAGTGTCCGAAATCATTAAGATTTCCACTCTGCTGCTATACTTATCATAGCCCTGGGTTTATGCAGTAATGGCCCCGACTTTGATGGTTTGCGGATGTTGTGTTGCTTACCCTAACCCGCCTGTTGTGATCGTGGATCATAAATGATTTATTCATACTGCATATGAATGACAGCAAGTGAGGGTTTGTGTGTGTGACTTGCAGATGTACCTTGTGCTTTTCGAGATGGGCCACTCCTCCCTTGTTGTAGTCAGGCATATCTTGCGTCACATGCTACCCATATCTTGCTACCATTTTTCTGTCTTGCTTGAAGGGACACAAGACCAGTCGTTCATCATTCATCCACAGTGAATTCAGGTCCAGGATTGTACAGGCACGGCCAGCGCTCCACTCACTTACCCCACACATCTCGAATAGCAGCCAGTTTGTCTTTCTCAAGTCAAGAAGTTCTCTTGCATGGCGTGTGTGTGTGTGTGTGAAATGAAAAACCTTGAAGATCATCATAAACTTGATCTGTACACTGTTCTTTCACTCTGCTACATTCTCAGTCAAATTAGACCCGGGACAGTATTTTTGTACCCAAATGGTGTGCTGACTTTATGAAAACAGCATATTGGTCGTCATCTGAAAAAAAACTGGGCAGTTCCCACAAAGCTAATTTGCATGTGAAAATATGAGCTTGCCACAAACCTGTGGCAACAATGCCAAAGGTTTCCTGCAAATTAGCTTGAAGGCCAATATTTTTGTAAGAGATCACACTTCCTATGATTCTAGCAATTATATATACCTGTAATAGAAAGAGCTGATAATAAAGCAGGATAAAAGAATAAAATCAGCCGTAAATAAACAAATACATGGCCATATTCAGTAAGGGTGAGGTTACAAACTTTCTCTGAATTTTAGAAGATAAATACCATAAGCACGGATGCCATCTGGGCCGATAATATGCTGCATCACTCAACATTAATTATTCATACAGGCCAACCTTTCTGTACAGTTTATAACTAGTGTGGCAGACACCTTAAGAAAATGGTTGCTAATCAGACAGTTAAAGGCCAGTGAGAGGTTGTGAGAGTACCGCGTGTTCGGCATCTTCATTTTTCACTTGCTGTCCAACGGCGCTAATCCGGTCGTTTAAGGACAGTGCTTTTCCCTCGGACCTCGAGCCTGCTGTGGAATACCGCAAAGATATTTTAGGCTACCCAGCTCCCAGGGAAGGACGGCGGCGAGCAGGTGAGAGACTGCACCGCCGAGTCCGTTGAAGTGCAGAAACTGAGAGGGGGGGAGGGGGTGGCTATAATCTCTCTAAAAATGTCATGGATCTGACTTTTCTTCCCTTATCTCTACGTCGTTTTATTCGTCGTTATCGTTTACCGGTAATCTATCGGATTTCCCTGTGTTCCGTCACAGGTTTTGTTTTCACCTTGTCATTAGTGAGTTCACCTGGCCATTAGTGAGTTCACCTGGCAGGTAATTCCGCTCACTATTTATACCCCGCTTCTGGATGCTCTCATTGCTTCCATGTTGTTTCCACTTAACATTCGAGCCGGTAACAAGGTATAGAGAAATAGAAAGTAAGATAGTTTAAAAAACGAAAAGGGTTTAGAAAATAGGGTGTTAGAAAGAAAGGAAGGTTCTTTTGTTTCTTTCGTTATTTACTCTACTTACGAGTGCTCTTCCCCAGGAAAGGTTTGGGTTGTTGAGTTCTCGGTTTTCCTTTTAGTTTTCACTCCAATAACGGGAGTAAGATAAGCGTGTCTGCTTATTTTCTTTTAGTTACCGTTTCTACCGACGAGCGCTCTAACTGCGCTGACTCCAGTTATAGGGGTCTTATAGTTTTGGTTTTCTTTGTTCGCTCCAACAAACGGAGTTAGATAAGCGTTAGTGCTTATTCCTTTGTTTTGCTCGTTTAGCGAGCTCCTCGGTTACATTGCGAGGTTTAGTCTTTCATTTCTAGTTGTTTCTCCACTACGGATTATTGCCCGTATTAGTGGTGTTCTTACGAACACTTTAAGACTGGTCAACTACGTGCATTTGGATCTCCAATATTCCCATCTCTGTTTTCGGACAGAGATCCCTCATAGAACATGGAAGCCACAGGGGAGTTTCCAGCAGTAGTTGCCAATCTCAGAGTGATCATTTCCGATCAGGAGGTAGCCCTGACGGACCAGAGAGAGAGTATTCGTGCCTTGCAAAACTCACAGCAAGCTTTACACGAGCAGATGCAGTTACAAGCTGTAGCGCTACAAGATCTGGCAGAAATGATCCGTACTCTCTCCCTCAGGTCCGATTCTCCCCCAGTTGCAGAAGCACCTATACAGGTTATTCCTCCTACATTTACATCTGACGTAAGGGAGCCAAGACTCCAACTCCCCTTACGGTATAATGGAGAATCCGGCAGATGTCAGGGGTTTTTGACACAATGCCTAATTTTTTTTAAAATACAACCCTCGCGGTTTCAGGCACAAGAGTCCAGAGTAGCCTTTATTCTCTCTCTCTTGACCGGTAATGCTCTCGCATGGGCCGACCCACTTATTAGAGCGAATTCTACCATTGTTAGTAATACGGAGTGGCTTATGGCGGAGATGGTGTCAGTGTTCGATCAGGACGTTGCTGGCAAAGAAGCTGCCATGCGTCTAACCCGTCTTCGTCAGGGCACTGACACCGTAGCCGCATTTTCTATTACTTTTCGTGCCCTTGCGGGAGTGACAGGGTGGTCCGATGAGCCTCTATGTGCTCTATTCCTTAATGCCTTATCAGAGAACATAAAGGACGCTATTGCGGGGATCGAGCCACCCGCTACATTCGGGGCTCTTGTATCTACGGCCATTCGGTTGGACAACCGGTTTAGAGAGAGAGAGAAGGAGAGGACTCATAAGGGTTTTAAACAGCACCCACCTCGTTACTCTTCCTCTCACACGCCAGCACCGGTTCACAGTCCCTTTGTTGCTCCCATTGAACAGGAGGAGTCCATGCAGGTCGATAGCTCTTCCATGCGCGAAAGAGGGGATGCTAAGTCCCGTGAATGGCGGTGTAATTATTGTAAGAGGAAGGGCCATTTAAGGGACCACTGTCCCAAACTTGTGGGAAAAGATTAGTCCCGCTAGTGGAACCGAGTCGCGTAGCGGGACAAGAATTAAATTACCCTCGGACCTTCCTGTCGGTTTATTTGCGCTGGAACGACCGCCAGATTCCCTGCAAAGCGTTCATTGACTCAGGGGCAGTTGAATGCCTCGTCGATGCCAACTGGGTTAAAGCCCATAAAATTCCCACCCACCCGTTATCTCTACCTCGCCTAGTCACGGCTCTAGATGGCCGCCCCCTAGGTACTGGCACCATCTCCCGGGTTACCGCCGCTATACGCATGCGCGTTCCGTTTTGCAAACATACGGAGGAGATTCAGTTTTTTTTAGTGGAATCCCCAGTTTATCCACTGGTTTTGGGTCATTCCTGGCTCACTCGCCATAACCCACACATTAATTGGGGGCGGGCGGGACCCGTTATTCAAAAATGGAGTCCCAGATGCAAACGCCACTGTGATGTCACCAGTCAGTTTTCGTTGAGAGAAGGGGGTGAGGATTATGCTCAGTCTGACTCAGATAGTGAGGATAATTACGGTAGTAACCAGCAGTCCTCTCATGTTCCCTCCGAGAAGGGAGAAGAGAGTTTAGACTGGGATTATTCTGCGGAACTACCTCCTGCGTGGCAGGAGATGATGTCCGAGTCAGAGATTGATTGGGAGATTCATTCTGTCTCGGACACTGAGGATGTTGAAGTGGGAGGAACACTCGAATTCCAGTTGCCCGCTAATGTTCCCAAACAGTACGCCAATCTGGCGGAGACATTTAGCAAACAACGTTCCACTTCATTACCACCTCACAGACCTTATGACTGTGCTATTGAGCTATACCCAGGCACTACCCCCTCTAGAGGGTCTCTTTATTCGTTGTCCATCCCTGAGAGCGCAGCCATGCACAAATATATTGAGGAGGCTCTGGTTAATGGTTTTATTAGACCTTCTACCTCGCCTGCAGGGGCGGGTTTTTTTTTTGTTAAAAAAAAAGACGGAGGCCTCAGACCCTGTATTGATTACAGGCCCTTAAACGATATAACAGTCAAGAACAGATACCCCCTTCCTCTTATGAACTCCGCTTTCGAGCGCCTTCAGGGGGCGTCTATTTTTACGAAACTGGACCTACGAAACGCCTATAACCTCATTCGTATTCGCGAGGGCGACGAGTGGAAGACCGCTTTTAACACGCACAGCGGTCACTACGAATATCGCGTCATGCCGTTCGGGCTCACTAGCGCCCCCTCTGTGTTTCAGGCGTTGATTAACGATGTGCTGAGGGAAATGCTGGAAAAATTCGTCTTCGTGTATCTTGACGATATTTTAATATTTTCGCCCGATTTTACCACACATGTCGGTCACGTTCGTCAGGTTCTTGCTGCACTTCTTAAAGCCCAATTATTTGTAAAGGCAGAGAAGTGTGTCTTTCACACAGGCTCTGTTTCATTTTTGGGTTTCATTATTAAGGAGGGTAAGGTACAGATGGATCCAGAGAAGGTTTCCGCTGTAAAGAACTGGCCCACGCCATCTTCCGTAAAACAGATACAACGTTTTTTAGGTTTTGCGAATTTTTATCGGCGATTTATTCGAAATTTTAGTGCGGTAGCAGCGCCCATTACTGCGCTCACTAAGAAGAACCTTGGCAGCCAGTTCCAATGGAATTCGAAGGCAGCTTCAGCATTTGCCGAATTAAAGAGAAGGTTCACTTCCGAACCCATCTTGGTTACTCCCAACCCCTCCCTGCCCTTTGTGGTAGAGGTAGACGCCTCCGAGCTAGGCGCCGGAGCCATTCTTTCCCAATGTTCGCCACTTGACCACAAGATGCACCCCTGCGCTTATTTCTCTCGCGCCCTAACATCGGCAGAGAGGAATTATGACGTAGGGGATCGAGAATTGCTTGCGGTCAAGTTGGCTTTGGAAGAATGGCGCCATTGGCTTGAAGGAGCGGAACATCCATTCACTGTCTGGACGGATCATAAGAATCTTGAATACGTTCAGCTGGCTAAAAGGCGTAATTCACGGCAAGCTAGGTGGGCGCTATTCTTTCTAAGATTTAATTTTATTATCACGTATCGCCCCGGGTCTAAAAACGTCAAACCTGACGCTCTCTCGCGGATTTACGACCGTTCTGAGACAGACTCAGTTCCTGAGCCTATTATCGCCACTGACCTCATTGTTGCCCCGGTTATTTGGGAGGTTGAGGCAGCGGTGCAGAGAGCCTTGCGCTCAGACCCAGGTCCAGGTGGGGCACCGGCAAACTGTCTTTTCGTGCCTCCTCGTCTTAGGTCGCGGGTCCTCCAATGGGGCCACGCCTCCCAACTCACCGGGCACCCAGGGGTTCATCGAACTAGGGACTTTTTATCCCGGCGTTTCTGGTGGCCTAGTCTGGATAGAGACGTACGCTCATTTGTCGCGGCTTGTCCGGTTTGCGCTCGCAGCAAGGCCTCTCACCTTCCCCCCTCGGGTTTTCTTCGCCCCCTACCCATTCCCACCCGTCCCTGGAGTCATATTTCCCTGGACTTCATCACGGGGTTGCCGTTATCTTCAGGCAATACTACCATTTTAGTGGTGGTCGACCGTTTTTCCAAAGCGGCCCATTTTATTGCGCTGTCCAAGCTGCCCTCGGCACCTGAGACAGCGCAACTTATGATTGACCATGTGTTTCGTCCGCATGGCCTTCCGTCGGATGTGGTGTCCGATCGCGGCCCTCAGTTCGCCGCCAAGTTTTGGCGGGCGTTTTGCTCTCTGCTGGGGGCTTCGGTTAGTTTATCTTCCGGGTTCCACCCGGAGACTAACGGCCAGACAGAGCGTACTAATCAGACTCTAGAGAATACTCTTCGCTGCCTTGCCGCATCCAAGCCTACCTCCTGGAGCCGTCATCTCGCCTGGGCTGAGTACGCTCATAACACGCTGCGTAACGCCTCCACCGGCCTCTCCCCCTTCGAGGCTCAGTTGGGTTACCAACCACCTCTTTTTCCTGAGCTCGAGAAGGAGGTGGAGGTACCCTCCGTAGGATCTTTCGTTCGGCGGTGTCGGTCGGTTTGGAGACAAGTGCGGTCATCTCTTATACGGGCTTCGGCTAAACAAAAAGTTGCGGCTGATAGGCATCGTCGAGCTGCACCATCCTATAGAGTGGGACAACGGGTTTGGCTTACTACGCGGGACCTTCCGTTGCGGGTCGAGTCCCGCAAACTCGCTCCTCGTTTTGTGGGCCCTTTCAAGATTATTAAAAGAATCAACCCAGTCACATTTCGATTGCAACTGCCGCGCTCAATGCGCATCCACCCCACTTTTCACGTCTCCCGTCTGAAACCGGTACTCGTAAGCCCCCTCGCCCCAGTTGAGAGACCACCTCCGCCTCCCCGACTCATAGAAGGGGGTCCGGCTTATACCGTTCGCCGCATTGTGGCCGAGAGACGTGTAGGTAGAGGGTGGCAGTTTCTTGTGGACTGGGAAGGTTATGGTCCGGAGGAACGTTGCTGGGTTCCATCGAGACACATCCTGGACCCGCAGTTAATCACCGACTTCCGCAGAGATAAGGTTGTGGAAACGTCCGGTGCCGTTCCTTAGAGGGGGGGTCCTGTCATGGATCTGACTTTTCTTCCCTTATCTCTACGTCGTTTTATTCGTCGTTATCGTTTACCGGTAATCTATCGGATTTCCCTGTGTTCCGTCACAGGTTTTGTTTTCACCTTGTCATTAGTGAGTTCACCTGGCCATTAGTGAGTTCACCTGGCAGGTAATTCCGCTCACTATTTATACCCCGCTTCTGGATGCTCTCATTGCTTCCATGTTGTTTCCACTTAACATTCGAGCCGGTAACAAGGTATAGAGAAATAGAAAGTAAGATAGTTTAAAAAACGAAAAGGGTTTAGAAAATAGGGTGTTAGAAAGAAAGGAAGGTTCTTTTGTTTCTTTCGTTATTTACTCTACTTACGAGTGCTCTTCCCCAGGAAAGGTTTGGGTTGTTGAGTTCTCGGTTTTCCTTTTAGTTTTCACTCCAATAACGGGAGTAAGATAAGCGTGTCTGCTTATTTTCTTTTAGTTACCGTTTCTACCGACGAGCGCTCTAACTGCGCTGACTCCAGTTATAGGGGTCTTATAGTTTTGGTTTTCTTTGTTCGCTCCAACAAACGGAGTTAGATAAGCGTTAGTGCTTATTCCTTTGTTTTGCTCGTTTAGCGAGCTCCTCGGTTACATTGCGAGGTTTAGTCTTTCATTTCTAGTTGTTTCTCCACTACGGATTATTGCCCGTATTAGTGGTGTTCTTACGAACACTTTAAGACTGGTCAACTACGTGCATTTGGATCTCCAATATTCCCATCTCTGTTTTCGGACAGAGATCCCTCATAAAAAAAAGCAGACCGCTTCAGTCCCACGCGTTTTACGACTTTCCAGATTAACGGCGTTTCGGCCGTGACGGCGTCCACCAAGGACATGGCGGACTCCGCGGGAAATGGTTGAAGAACGGAAGGTTTTGAGTCTTTCCTCGGAATGCGCCAATCAACGCTGAGCAGTGGTGCCACTGTCCTTTGTCGCGTCCAATTCAAGCTAAAAAATTAAAAATAAAAGAAATAGAAATGACAGTGACAAGTGGCAAATTCAGTGACAAGTGATTGCCTGTGTAATTCAGGTGTAATCCCAGAAATCCTGACCCAACAAACTCAGACAATCAGAAAGTGCAATGAAGTGAACAGACTATGATAAATACGAGTGCATTTGGATCCAGAGGATGAGGATCCCAAGTTTGGACATTTTTGCGTAAACCAAACAATACATTTGTAAGTCATCCTTGACAGGGGCCACGTGTGTGGTGTGTTTTCAAACACTGTGCTTTCAATGAAGGTTCAAGTTGATTTCTCTTTGTACACTTGTTTTCAAATACTGTGCTTTCAATGAAGGCTCAAGTTGATTTCTCTTTGTACACTTGTTTTCAAATACTGTGCTTTCAATGAAGGTTCAAGTTGATTTCATGTTATAATAAGGATAGACATTAAATGACAAATGATAAGAACACAAATCTCCCATAGAATGTCCTTTGGTAATAATAATCAATAATTAATGATAACACTGGATAAATGGATGAATATGTCATTGTAAAGTCTTCAATTTAAAAAGAAAATACAGCCGGCCTAGATACCCAGAAGCCCTGATTCAGTGGTACTTAATACCATTTGCCTGACTGTGCAGAATGCTACAAGGGATAGATCAAAATGCGGCATGTTAACAGCTCAAGATCAAACTCTCCTGTTTTATGCTACGGTGCCCAAAGTTCCTCTCAAATTGGACTGCAGAACGTATAGCCTTGTGCAGTTTAATGAGCGGAGGTTGCCAGATCCCTGGGACTAACGGCCTGGCTTCTCGTCAGTGAAAATGCTCGCCGTAATGGCGTCAGCTGACCTTAAATGACACGTGACTAAGAACAGAGGTCATCTGTCCAGGGCCTTGCTAACAGGAGTGAACGATTGTGCAAAGGGAGGATCGGACAGTTTATTTATTGCCCTCTGAACTGGATGGGGATGAGAACCTTTGGGTTCTGCGTGTTCTAAGTCACCAATAGGATGCACAAAGTTGCAAAGTAAAATAGAACCTGTTCCGAGTTACTGTGTCGAATTACACTGTCAATATTTGTTTTTTTTATGGTGAGGAAATGAAACAGAGAAGAGAGAAAGAATGAAGAGAAGAGTGAGAATGAAGAGAGAAGAGAGTGAGAATGAAGAGAAGAGAGTGAGAATGAAGAGAGAAGAGAGTGAGAATGAAGAGAGAAGAGAGTGAGAATGAAAAATGTACCCATTAGCATAACCTGTGAAGTGTTCTGTGTCAATTCTTACGTAAAACACTTCATAACTATAAATACTGATAGTATAAGAAAAGTGAATACGAACCATATATGGCACTCAGGTAAGCTTTTTTTAATGATTTTTGAACCACTACAAAGCATTTTCAAGAAAAAGACAATGTAACGACAGACAAAGGTTGGATTTAATAATTTATTAAATACAGTTTATGCACTTATAATCCATATACGTGTACATAAATTGTACACAGACAATTTGCATTTTATATTAAAATCGTATTGCTGCATGAATATGTTAAAATGATGTCCTTTTTCCATAGAGTTTAATAGGAAAATGAGTCAGGAGAAACAACCCTTCAAGTGATCCATCCATATCTACTGCATATCTGGCAGCAGAGTGATGGTTTGAGGCTCGTTTGACACCTCAGACCCTTGATGATTTACAGCCATTTAGCCGACCATGAGTTCCAAACTATTCCCGTGTAATTTACAGCTTAATCTAGTCCCAACCCCCAATTCCCATAGAGATCCATTCAAATATATTATATAAATTATTTAATTTATTGTTTGTTTTACACAATACCTAGCTTAAACATGTACACAATACCAGTTCTAAACCTAAAACTAAATCTAAGCATTTCCAAAAAACGGAAACTAAACTATAACGATCAAACTCATTCTTAAAACGAACCAAAACTAAAGTGAAATTGAAATCAAATCAAACTAAATAAAAATAAAAACTGATGAACATTTAAAAACTATAACAAACCCTGGTTAGGACGGTTTCGTGTGCAACCAACAAAAAGATGGAAAAATAAAGTATATCGCATTTCAAGAGAACACAGAATACTGATGGTGATCTGGTAAGGGATAACCTACCTATGAAGAAGGAGGAGTTAAAACGACAAATTAAAATGACAAACCAAACAAAAGCCCAAATGGGTGCCACTAAATAAAATCCCTGAGGACCGATTAAAACCGAGAGATAAAAGTACATCACCCCCACCCCCCCGCCATCCCCACCACCAAATAAAAACCTAATTTGATATGCAGTTGAAGGCAAAGTAACAAATGAATGATCATTGCATGATCTGGATGGCTTATCTCATTTTGTGTCTGTTCTTAGCCTGTTGAGATAACATAAGGGTCAGTGTATCTGTACTGTTTTTTTTTGTGTGAATCTGCACTGGTGCTATGCAGGCTTCAGCTTCTGGTCACATGACTCTCAGCGCTTCCTTTCCAGATTATCAGGCTGTCAGGTTCAATTCAAGACATTATTCAACGAGCATCAACTGTTGTAAACGTTAAGGACAACATATGAAATTAAGATTTTTTTTGGTGGATTTACATTTTTAAAAAAATGAGATAACAAAGGTCACAAGAGTGGTACAGTAGTTCTGTAAAATTAAATAACCTGCAAGATCCTCCTGGGAATCATAGCAGGACTAAAGATAAAATGTTAAGTCGGTGAGTTAATGCTGTTGAACACGAACGCTGCACCATTGCCCTTAACACTAAGCGTGCCTTGATTGTGCGTTACTGGTTTTGGAAATGATGTACACTGCCGTGTATTTTTTGCACATGGTAGGTTGGGGGTTGGGGGTGCGGCGGACAGCGGACAGCGGACAGCGCTAGCCTGGGATGGGGGTCGGGGGGTTGTCGTTAGAGGTCACCCAGCCGGGTCCCTTGCTCGATGACGGCCTTGGTGAACTGCCTGAAGACACGGTCCATGTAGGTGTTTCGCCAGGGCCAGACACCCTCCAGGAAACCAATGTGCCCGCCGTGGTCGGTGATCAGCAGTGCCACATTGGGGTTCTGCTTCACGACCTCCACGGGGAACGCTGAAAGGGTCGAGAGGAATGCACTTTTACTTGGGAACAGGCCAGCTGTTTAAGGATTATTACTGAGAAGCAGGCCATTTTGAAATGGATCACATGTTTTACAAATCTCTTCTCAGGTTAAGCCCACATCCTTCTAAAGTACCAAATGCCAGTTGCAACTACTGTTTGGGCTCCTAACATGCCTACATTATGCAGCCAGAAACATCCACTCAATAAAAATCCATGTCTTCTGGTTTATAATGTACTTTTTCTACCATTTTCACATAGAGAAGACAAATGATGATTCTGGGAATTGTAGTCCCACAGCGGTCACTTACAATCGCCTGGAGGGGGATGGTTAATTCGATACAAGATTGATGACCATGACTACACGAGAAAACGGCTGCTGCGGTCAGTTGCGGGAACAATTCAGCAGTGAGTAACTGCTCTGTCTTCGAAAAACATGTATTATCATGCATTTCCTGCGAGCTTTGTTTTCATTGAATGCTAAAACCACCTCATTCACCCAACACTTGAATGTGCTGCTGGTTTCTGCAATCAAACTGTTTTGTGTAGGGTTCAATGTCACAGCTTAGCGAAACATTTTTAAGTATGGAATTCTTTAGGTAGAAGTATGACGCTTCATTGGTCTGAGTATGGCACTGAAAATGAGTCAGTGCTTCCTTTAATTTCTGCTGCTGTGGCAACACAGCAAAACTGGATCTACACGATTCTACATAAAATCAGGATTCCAACAATGGTACCATCAGTTAAACACAATGATCAAAAAGCCTGTAGAGAAACAGTGTATAGAATCAATTAAACATCGTGACCAAGATACTCAAATGTTTCACTTTAATCTAATGTATAAGCTACCTTGCCTCTAATATGTCAGAAAGCAATTCCCTGTGTCCATGCCCACTCTGGAATGTTATAGGATTGTTTTATGCAGATCAGCCAGGACCTTTCTTCCAGAGTAGTAATTCTGCAGCTATGGATTTATAAACCTCAATTGCTGCACACATTAACCCCGTGGCTATCTCACCAAGTCAAGCCTAATAACTATGCTAATACCTATTTAAGGATTGATGTAGTCAAGCTTAGATGTGTGAAATGTTTTACATTTTACATGGATACAGCAGGTGACGTCATCCACCTTGAGGGTAAATAAAAATATAATTATTCCATTTTCATTATAGCATAATGGGTATGAAACTTGGCTCATAACCTAAAGGTTATGGTTTGATTCCCAGGTAGAACACTGTCAGACCCCCCCTAGTAACACTCTCGGGGCAATACAAAAGGATCGTCTGAGCCTTTTTTGTTTTATTTTTTCCTCACGATACATCGTTGAGCTCACTGAAAGTCAGCTATTTTCCCATAGTAATACATTGAGCAGCCGAGACCAAGCAACCTAGTGACGTCACGACAGCAGTTGGTCCAAAATGGCTACGCCCTAGTGGGGAAAAAAAGCAAACTTTGACTTCTTTTTCCAGCAAATACGAGTCGATTTGAGATTTGAACGCACGGTCATATCTAATTTAAGGTAAAAAGCGAACGAACCAGAGCCACTTTACCGAGTGCTTCACGTCCCCTTTAAAGTGTATATCCGGCTGTATAAATGGGTACAATGTAAAAACATAAAAAGTTGTGTCTCTCAGCATAAGAGCCAGTAATGCAATGACGTGAACCCAGCTGTAATACCAACAGTAGTAACGATGTGCTTGGATTAAAGTGCTTTTTTTTCGACCTCTCACCGTGGTTGGGGGAGAAGACATCGTCAGCGGCATTAAGACACAGCATGGGCACCTGCACAGACCTCAGCCTGTGGATGGGACTGGCGTCCCGGTAATAGTCCTCGTTGGTCCGGTAGCCGAACATGATGGAGGTGAACCTCTCGTCAAACTGCCTCACAGTCTTCGCCTGCAGCGGGTGTGAGAATGTCCGGTGAGGCGGTGCCCAGGGGAAATAGAACACGCCAGTACTCTTGCACCGGTAGCAAGATTCTAGGATTAAGATTCTAGTATTAAGATTCTACTTGCAGACGAATTGCACATGGAAGGACATTTTCCGATTTTCCATCTATTTGATCTATTTTCAGTCATTATATGCCTTTCAGTTTAGGTTGTGTTAAATTGAACAATATAAAGACTGTTCACCACGCTAGAAATAAAAAAAACCTTCAGTTACGGCCATCTTTTGACTCACATCTGAGGATCTACCACTTTGATTCCCCTTCTGACTGTGATGTCGGTGTGAAAGCATTCAGCATTAAAAATGTCAAACAGTATAACATCAAAAGAGCATGAGAAGCACAGCAAGAGGTTTAACGTCCTTTTTAAAGAGCCAAGTCAACAATATCCTACCTTCATTATGTGGTCAATGTCAAAGAGTTTCTCAAGTACGGGCCGGTGCCTGTAAAAGAAGGTAGAGGGTAATGCCGTTTCAGACAAAACTGTACTTTGGCTACATTCACATTACAGGGCTTAATGCTCAATTCCGATTTTTCCCCCAGATCCGATCCGATTCCCCCAGATCTTTCTGCCTTGACTGTTCACATTCATGTTTGTAAGTGACCCATATCTGACATCAGTGTGAACGGATCTCTGTCCTGAAATGCCCCACATGCAACAAATAACGTAACACACATGACCCACATGCGCATTGGAACAACAACAAAAAACATCACTTTTGCGAGACAGATAAAATAAATGACAGAGCTGCAAGCGTTCATCTCCCAAATGATTCGCTGCGGATGCTGAAGATGAGGGTGAGAAGATGAAAAAAGCCAAAGCCATAGCTATAGCTGTATTAGCAGCTATTGCTGGTAGTTCTGTGGAGAGAGAGAGAGGTGTGGGGGTGCGGGAGAGGAGTCAGGAGTGGTGGGGCCACGATGTGGAGGGTTTCACGGAGGAACAGTTCCTCCACAACTTTAGGATGTCCAGTGATTTGCGCTTGCACAGTGAAGGATGAGGTGGAAAAACGCACATGTGACCGTTCTCACAGCGGTCGCATGGCCAGCGATCGGATATGTATCGGATTCAGGACCACATATGAAAGGGGCCGAGTGGCCCATCTGATTTTTGTGTCCACACGGCTCTGAAAAAATCAGGGGCCACATGAAAGAACGCTCAGGGAGGAAGTCGGAAATCTGCTTTCGCAACGTTTTGCATTTTCACCCTCTGCCTTTCTATCACGGTGTCGCCATATCACACTGTCTCCAAAAATTGCGTACACATGGTGTCCAGCGTGTGCAGAGGTACGCAGGTTCTCTTATGTTATACATCTGAATTTCTGCGTGGAAACTCGCTTATGCGGCTTTCTGAGGGCATTTTTTTGCTCAGCACTGTTTATACCTGCGGCCCCTGATCTGTGTTACATGAGAGCAAAAAAATCTGATTTGGGCCACATTTGCTTGTAATGTGAACCTAGCCTTTGTCATGCTAAAGGTCACAGATGTGGGTGGCAGACCAAATCGCTGCAGCCCACCACAGAGACTTTCTTTTTTTTCTTCATAAATCGCCCAACGCGAGACTGAGCATATCCAATTCCCACCCCGCTGGAATGGCCAATCGTCGGCGACACTGCCGATTCGGGGGAGTGAAGATATCCACGGTTCTCTTCCGAAACACGTGTTGTTGTCAGCTCCTTCTTTTCGCAGCGCAGACCTCGCAGCCAAGCTCGCACACAGCGGAGGAGGAGGAGGGGCCTTTCATACGTGGCTGTGACTGCAATCTACGGGCACCCGATCGACCAGCAGGGGTCGCTAGATAGCAATGCACAATTGACCCTATCCGACTGAACCTTCCCGTTCCTTGGGCGACGCACTCGGCAGTTGCCGTTTCCCTATGGAGCTACCGGCCACAGTGGACACTAGCGCGATCCGGATTCGATCCGAGGCCACGAGGCTCATCCATGCAGCACAATGTGGTGCCTTAACCAATCACAGAGAATTCTGACACTTGCATGAGAAAGACCAGACAGGGGGAATAACTAAATTCCCCCTGTAAACTGGTCCCAGCCTGGTCATCTCCACCAGTACTGAGGAACATAATAATCCCTGGATTATGATTAATGCGCTGGTCAGTGCTTATGGAAATGGGAAATACTGAATATATATTTAAATAAAATACATGATCAAGATATTGCACTTATATATATGGACACAATATGTACAAACTATTACCCTTTCAGGTACTGCAATGAATAGCTCTATATAAACGCATTGCTGTGAAATATAGTTCTCACTATAATTTTAAAAAGTGTATATTTCAAATATATGCAGTGTATTCCATTTCTGTCAAGGAAAATTGACTCCGGTTGTAATGTAAAAGAGACCCGACTGCTTTATCATTCAAGTGCGAAAGATCGAACCACAGGTCTTGCTATAATCGGACCCAAAAGTGATTCTACTCAATTTTCTTTGTGGGTATTACTTTTGGCTTTTTATGATGTTTTAATTTAGCATTTAAAACTGTGAGTGGTGTTTCTACCCTGTAATTCATCCAGATCTACCTCACATTGTTCCATTGTTTTCCCGCGGCCAGCAGAAAGATGCATAATAGCTTATAACTTCATATATAACACGCTTACATGGGCTTATTTTCAAAGCAGCTTGGCGAGTGAGTGTATCTGGAGCCTGTAGCAGTAGTCAGCTGGCGGGGGAGGTGGAACCAGTGTGTAGCAGTCCGATCCTGGCGGGTGACGCCAATGAGGGAATGTAACCCGCTGCCCGGCCGCCGTGCCAGGCACAGTGGGCTGTGGTCACATGACGCAGGAAGCTTAGCGACCAGCGGTCAAGTTACCAGACAGAGTACGCACTGCGCCAGCGCGGTGACAGACTCATTTGTGCCCCTTCTGTATGACGTGCTCTGTGCTTGTATAATACTCTCTGGCCATCGCAATTAATCATTTAACACAACTGGAGTGTCATGTGGCAAATAGATATACGCGAGATTGGTGTGTTTCGCATAATCAATTAAAAGGTTCCTGTTCCTGTTTCTGCATCTAGAACCGTCACTGCTTTTAACACATCTCCATCTGCGTAATGAAGATATTTCATGTAGATATTAGTAGTTTGTAGATATTCACTTATTCTGCAGCAGGGAATTTGGCTTAAACAGGTTGCTCACATGCAAAGAATATAAAGGCTGTCTGACATATGACTACTGGGTCGGATATGTTTCACCAGTGTGTCAGCTGTGTCAGAAATCGGAGAGCGTTGTCAGGCTGGGCACAATGCCACACCTGCATGCCTGTGCTTCCAGGTTGGAGCCCACTCCCCCTCTCCATACTGACCTATCGACAGAGGCCTGCAGGCAGCTTGTGAGGTAGGAGTTGAAAAGGAATCGGTCCAAGGGCTTCTCCAATGAGGCGGTGCACTCAAAGACGTCCCAGCCGGCTGAGAACACCACGACCCCACGCAGGCACGTGTCCCGCCCCTTCTGGCCCAGGTAGTTGGCCAGCATCATCCTGTCGGAGAGTCAAAGCATAGAAACCTGGGAAATGTTGTTTTTTCATATTGTAGGAACTACAGCAGAACAAACTGAGCTAAACCCTTGAGCTCATGTACAGTCTGTCAATCATCATTTTTGCAGAGACAGTAATGTGTTGTTCTTAAAAAAGCGGATCAACTGAGTTTTAACATGCAAGAGGCCTTTTACAAACTATTCATACTTTGCTCCACAATGCTTCCACAATTTTAGGCTTCTTAGAAGACCACAGGCACATTAATTATTATAAACACTTCATCAATTGTGCATTAACATGTGTATTAAAAGAGTAACAAGGAATAGTCCTCCTGCCAGAACTGGAAAGGGTTGGGAAGCGGGTAGGTCACGTGACTGAAAGTACCCAACAAGATTAAGACTGCTTCATTATCGTTACTTATGAACGCAGTGCATTAACTGTCTGCGATCGTAATCTGGCAGCAGCAGAGGCTGCTCTCTTTTTTCTCCGATTCTGGGAAGAGGAGAGTTACGCTTCTTTCTGGTTAGCCTGGGCTGGCTTTCAGCTGATGAGACGGATGATGAGCCAGCGTCACCTCAACGGCTTCTCCGCATTAATTTTTCAGTGGCTCAAGTGTTTGGGAGTTTGAGATCCTGTTATGCGCACTTCACGAATCTAAGCAACAGGCAATCGATACCGGCGGCTTCACCACTGCACGGCTCGTGAACGGTTATTCAAGTCGAGGGGCCTGGGGGGGGGCGGGGTGGTGACGCGTACCCTCCCATGGAGACGCCTGCAGCCATCAGCGGGGCGGCCGCGTTGGTGCTCTGGACGTGCGCGATGACAGCCTCCAGGTCCTCCGTGTTGGCCGCACAGTACGTCCGCGGGGTCTGGGACACACAAACGCACAAGCGCATTAAGCGCACACAAACATACGCACACGCATTCGCATGTAACCACACATAACCTGCGTAATGTATAACAGTTCATTTGTTCGCTTGATATGACTCATAGTTCAAAGTCTGTCATGCAAGCTCTATAATGATTAGATATTGATTGACTCGGTAAAAGATAACCTAATTGTTCACCGATATCAACAATTTTATCTTGCAGAGACATTGAATTGGGATGCTTCATGTGCAGCTTGTGCAGGCAGAACTCGGAGACCTGATTGGCCAGAGGTGCGGTTATTTGATGAGACCCGGTCAACCCATCAACTGAATCCCTCCCTCCCTGGATGACAGCGTGATCACAATGTCCCGCCCTGTGGGGCTGCTGGCTGCAGTCGGCATGGAAACTGTCAGGACTTCATACCAAACCATGGAGCCTAGTCACACTCTCAGAAATAAAGGTACAGTGGAGGCACATTTTTGTTCTACAAGGAATACATTTTCCAAATGGACCCTGGAAGCACAATAATGTTTTGGGGTACTAATACATACCTTTTACAAGCAAAAAATTTACAAATTAATTATGTTTTGCTGGCTAAGGGTACAATTTTATGTACCTATAACCTTTTTCTGACAGTGCACTGGAACAGTGTCTTACCAAGATAAGCCACTCAGCTCACTGTTTCGACCGAAGCAAAAATATGTACACAGGATGGTCCGGACTTTATTCAATCAATCAAGGGCCAGGAAGCTGATGCACACCATGCTCGGAAGCCATTGATTGGCGCAGGCAGGAAAGGACACCGGAACTGCATTAGAAGGGGCTCCACAAAGACACATCTCAATTTAAATAAAACAGCGAGATACTCTAGTCTGCAGTCCTATGGCTGCTAATACTTTTGTTGCCCAATGCGTGAATCAGAAGTTTTTTTCTAAATCAAAACACGTTATACAGTTATACATGCTGGCATTTCTCAACAATTAGGGAGAGAACTACATAATACAAATATGGTGAAATAGCCGCTTATGTTTTTTTTCAGACATTATCTGCCATGAGCTCCTTATATACTGTATAACGTAATTAGATGGCATTCAGACTTTTATATTTTTCTTTACGGATGGAAGCAAAGCTAAGGCAATGGAGGTCAGGGGAGTATTTCACAAAGCAGGATTAGTGAGTTAGCTGGATAACTGCACTGAGTAAAACCCGGAACTTTTTTTCTTACTTTACTTTTTGTTCCAGATTTGGGAGAGGTTCCGTGTTTTACTCCATGTAGTTATCCAGCTAACTCAGTAATCCTGCTTTGTGAAATACCCCCCTGAACTGCAGTGGCGGCCTTTGCTATGTTTCATTCGTTTCACCTGAAACGGGCCTCGCAAATGAAAGGGGCCTCGCTTCAATCACAAATTGAATTTTTTTTAATTTCATAATAAAAAATCCCCACAGTGAATAAAAGGACCGCTACCCAGTAGCTTCCCCATTCAGCCACTGTAGGCGCTGTTCCAAACTTAAGCCTATTTCAGTGATGACACTCATACAAATGTTGCTAGCCAAACTGCTTTAGACCTACGTTGAGGGACCGTGCTTTCTCTCCCTTTTGCTCTAGAGACCTGACTCTGACTATGGTGCTGTGCAGAAGGGCGGATTTCGAGGGAAACCGGGAACAAAAAAAAAATGTCTTAACTGCGTGTTCGTGTTCATATCCCAATTATTATTATGTTTTAAAGGAAAGGTGGTAACACTTTACATTAAGTTGCACCTATACATAGTTATATGTAACTAATTTGGGAACAAGAGGGTATTACTGAGTAACTCCAACGTAGGTAACATGGAAAAACAGCGGTATTCTTAATTACACGTGAATATTTAGAAATATTTTATTTACACTCATAGGCCACATCTTTATGATACACAACAAATTAACCTTGCCTGTTAATTTCACAACCTGTCTTCGGGTGGTTCTTTGCCTCAATGTCTTGTGGTTAAAACTGTGTAATCCACACCTCGGCATTGATCATTGCTTACATATCTGAACAAACATTTTTGTAGTGTGTAGAAATGGTACATTTTATGCATGTTATTGTCTGACTGTGGCAAGATGGTTGTAAACGGGTTTTGTATGCACAAGCGGCAACACTACAAATCCTGCATTGGAATTTTGAGGGTTTAAAGTTGTTTACAATTTCTGAGAAATATGAATAGGCTACTATAATTGGGACATTGACGACTAGGCTAGCACCGTAGATAGGGCTAATAGCCTGCGTGTTCGCGGCGAAAGAGCACATTTCGCTTTGATGCAGCATTTGTTGTAGTTAATGATTATTATTTTTGAAAGCTAAAGGTTGTAAATCAAAATGAGAAACTGATATATATATATTTTTTTCAGCAGGTGGTCGTTGGGGGGGGGGGCCTCCAATTGGTTTTTGAAACGGGCCTCCAAATGGCAAAGGCCGCCACTGCTGAACTGCTGTCTGCATAGCAAAGCAAAAAAAAACAAAAAAAAAACAGCAGCACATCGAAGAAGTAAACACAATTGCTTGCAACGATGTGATTAACTTAACGGTCTTTCTAAGCTGCAGTCTGGTCATTAAAAAGACAGCTAGTTATCTAGGCAGCTTGCAAAAATGCCTTCGCAATTAGGACCCGTTTCAAGGCATAAGCAAGGCCATTAGTCTCTCACTTTCCAAATATTGCCATGGGAGCCCCTCTTAAAAGCAGCATTGGCTATACAAGTTACTGAGCAGCTGGAGAACTGACATTGCACAGCACAGATATTTTTCTAGACTTGCTGTCCTGGCATATCAAATAGGACATTAGAATCATTGTGCCCATCCCACAGATCAGATGGCTTGCACATTGATATTTGGATGAAAACAATAGTGTTCCTTATGCTGATATTTTTCTCGATTACCTCTCACTGTTGGACGAATGTAGTGCTGTAGTGATCAAGGCAGACATTGTGCGGCGTGATTGTTGGAGATATAGCCACTGAAACAAGGTTGCCGGCCCAAATCCTAGCTGGGATTCTGCTGCTGCACTCATTTTCCCCATCTGCTCCAATAACATCCATCTTTATGAACAGGTTGCGTACCGTGTAAAAATGAAACGCAGCAATAAGCCCTGCGCTAAGGCATCGGCACAGTTAGATAGAGGAGCATGATGTGACTGTACGAGGATAGCATGGTGTCAGCATCGTAAATCCAAAAAGATATACCCCTGCTTTATAGCGCAGCTGCTCAAAATGGCCTCCGCACACACGAATGCCAAGGTCATTTTTAGGAGGCTGCGGCTGCAGTGTTACCCAGGTGCCATTAATATCAGAGCAGATGGATAATACAGGCCCTGAATCAGTGTTTCAGTATCAAATGACCAGGTAGGTGTGGGACTTCTAAATTGTAAATCAGCCCTTGTGGGGTCGCAGATTCGTCTCGGCGCGACCGCACAACTCCCAACCGTGCGGTCTGCTGGCGCGACTTCTACGCACGTGCCAGGCCGAAATGTGAGGGCCCACGCTTCCAACCTTCAAGGAAATGCTTTCCCCCGGAGGATTTCAGCACGTCTCTGAATCTGGCACAGCCAACGGAGCAGCTGAGCAAGCCTGAGCAGCTGAGCCGGTGAGTGCTTCGGAAAGAATATCCAAATCTGAGGATAGCAGGACTGAATATACGTACACGAACATACCTGTACATAAATATAAATTTACTTTTTTCTCATTTAAACTGCCTGATTAACTGGAGCGGTTCAGACGAGCTGCAAGCAAGACGAGACCATTTTGGCTCCCGGACCATGACTGCATACTCTTGGCATTAACTCCCTACGGCCAATGTTTCGTGCACTTCCACCAGGCTGAGATAACAGCATAAATAATCCAAGTATAATTGTATAATGTGGGTGAATTACCAAGGGGAAAGGGGGAAATATCTAGGAACAAAGCAGCAATGGCATGATGCCATTTGTCTGTTTCACCAATACATTTTTTGGCTGATTAATTTATGAATGAATATACAGGTCAACCACTTCACATTGACAGTTAGTCATTTGCAGTTCAAGTAAACCCTGCAATATACAAGCTATCATCATACTGCAGTATGCACAATGGAATACAGCATTCATCTCTACGGAATAATTGAGGAAACTTATCATAACAGCAGATGTGTCCTGACATGCCCTTGAGCTCATTTGAACAGCTAACCTCACACCATGCATACAAAAATAGTGTTTGCTAATAAGAAGTGTTTCTGCTTATTAACACAATTATATATTCTAAATTTTAAAGAATAGATTAGATAAACAATCCTACTTATGAATACCTGTCGATCGCGACCGTTTATTGTTTTTAAACAAAAGGCACCACGCAGGTGACTAAAATGTAATTATGCGGGCCGCCGCGGTGGTACAGCGGTAAAGAGCGCTGACTTTCAGTCAGCGCAGTTGTACTCCGAGGATCGGGGTTCGCGCCCCGGTCCTGCCATAGCCGAGCGTGGCCGGTGCCCTGTGGAAGCGACAATTGGCAGTCGCTTCCGGGTGGGGGGAGGGGCTCGGAGAGAACCGCTGCGCACGATAGGACCCAGGGCGTGTCACGGTCAGGAGCTGCGCCCTGTAGAGGACGTAGCGCCCTCCCTAAAGTACCGATTGACGGGGTGTGCAGCGGTGGTTCTCTAGCGGTTGCTACACAGGGGGAATTGAATTAGAATAGGGGTTCAATTGGCTACTAAATTGGGAGAAAAAGGGAAAAAATCAGAAACAAATTTAAAATTAAAAAAATGTAATTATGCATGACTTGAAGTGCTTTGCAGGAATGCGTTATATATATATATTTACATATTTCTTCCTTACCAAGAGTCTTTCACCAGACACCCCTCTGTTGTTGAACACCACACATCTGAAACAAAAGGCATGTACTCATTTATATATGGCATATAATTATATAATTGCATATTAGAGTTAATATAGCATACTGTATGTATACTTCACAGCATCACACCACATTTTGCCAACTGCATTGCAATCACGCGGTTCGTCTACCAAACCTGCCCTTTAAACCTTTCGTGAAGGGTACTGTACTTTCAAATGCCAACGGACATTTCTGCTCTTTGCTTCAGTGTGCTTTATTTCGAATCCGCATTTCTGGCCTAAGGGCCCATGATTGTATCCTTCAAAGGGATTTCTGAGAGGGCCAATCCAAAGCTAATACCAGCTGACCTTAAACTCAAACACAATGTTCCTCAGTCTTCAGAGAACAGAGGCTTGCGGCTCGGTCGTCATCGCTTCCGATGCCACCTAGTGAGCGCGGGCGTTTCACCTAAACCCGCTGAAGCTGGGGACAGGGGAAGGGGGAAAATACAGCCCCCCTGTACTTATGAGTGATGATGTTAATGTTCTCGACCCGCTGGAGATGAAGCAAGGCGCCCCATAGTCCACCCTCTAGAGATCCCCATGACCTCTGAATGGAAACTTTATCAGCATAACCTATCCTGTTTAATCTTTGAAACTCAGCAGTTGGGTGTGGTAGGAGTTGATTTGTGTGTGTGTGTGTGTGTGTGTGTGTGTGTGTGTGTGTGTGTGATCCCACAAAGGGAAAGCATGCCTGGCTAAGCTGCAAAGCTGCTCGGAGTAAGCTGTAATTCATTAAGCTATAAAGGCGGGAGGCGCGGGTTCGGGAAGATGCTGAGCTGGCCGAAAGAATGAGGACAGGTTGGGCGAATGGGCGTGCCCGGCAGGGCCCGAACTGCAACGCTCTGCATCTCTCGCACAAGAGAAGCTCCGTAAGCAGCCCACATTTACACAGCATAAGCGTGGCCTCACCACCGGCGCACCCCGCACACGGTCAGAGTCATTTTACTGAAGGACTGTACAACTGGCGCAGACAAGTTGTAACTGCAGGTAGCCAATTAGACTATCGAGGAAGGCAATACCCTGTTGACTGAAACTTTCCCTCCCTGGCGGACACTAGGGCCAAATATCGCCATGTAGGCTAGGTATCCTGCCCGCAGTTGGCTCTGGCACATTCATCACTGCATGAAGAACAGGACCAAGCTGCATATTTAATTTGGTTATCAGACCCTCAGCTGGAACCCAACACCCAACACCCAACACCCCCAATGAACCTCCCACCCTCATTTCCCCACCTCTTCCTCACTTATTAACCTGACGCCCCACATCCTTAAAAACTGTACTGAGGCACACTGTAGTTTTGTCAAGTCAAGCGTCGTCTGTGGCTGTTTCACCATTTTTTCAAGCTAAAATCTTCGTCGTTTCTGTACCTTTCTTTTTCCGTTATGGTAAAGTGTAACTGGCTGACCTTCTTAAACTGATCTTCATCATTTGAAAGACACACAGGAGTCACAGTTAATGGAGCCGCTTCCACATCAATGTCCACTCGTTGCAAATTAGCCAGTGGGGCCCGATGCTGCTTTAATTGAACTCACCGAGACCTTGTTTGAATTAAATGAAGCTTTCGTTCATTTTAATGCAATTGATTGGATGAGCATTGCACAAGGGCTTCAATAGCGGAGGCTGGCACCCACCTGTAGCCAAGCTCCCGGCTCTGTTGGACCATGTGCAGGATGTACGACTCCCGACTGGTTCCTGTGAGCCCGGGCAGCAGCAAGACAGTGGGCCGGATGGCCGGGTCCGGATGGGTGGTACTGTCATCATTATCAAACCAATCCAAGGAAATCTGACCACCATCTGCTGCTTTAATGAGCTCACTGCACACACCCAGATAAAGCACGCACAATATTTAGTAAAGCACACCCTGATTGGCTCCTACAATATATAACTGCATTATAAGTCTGGCTACATTATATTTTCATCAATCAATCAATATTTATATTGTATAGGTCCAATTCCAATCAGTGCTGCTCAGTAGTAGGGAATTTATTTCAAATAATTTTTTTTTTTAATAATAATGTTTATGCTAGCGTAGGAAAAACTGAAAATTCTTCCTTGACCCCACATAATGGTAGCATTGCTACAGACAAATTCTCCCCCCAAAACATTGGCTAAAAGAGTAAAGTCTGAACACCTGACCACATCATTTACAAGGCAGAAACAACGCTGATTTAGAAATATTATTTTTCATCAAAACAAACTGTCATTATGCATCAAAACACCTGCTCAATTTAATCATAGAGTTTCACATGCCATATATTTCTGCATGCATTACAACACTGTTTTGTTGTGTGCACATTGTACAGTACATATATGGTAAATATATGCAAGAGTTGAAATTGAGATTGATATATTTTTAATATTGACAAAAATGACAGATTCATCCCTTGTATTTCTGATTTCATTGTGAAACCTAATTTACGTGCCATCATCTGAAAGATACCTAAACAGAAATGACCATCATCCTTACGTCGGCATTATGGCACATTTCCAAAACGAAAGAATGAAAGCTGCAAAAATGGTGCCTTTCCACCATATATTTTAATACTGTAGCGATTTAACACATAATTCAGAGTAAATCCATTATGACTTGGACAAAAACGGAGGGTCATTTATTTGTGCTAAGTTAGCAAGTCAGTGCACTCACTTTAAAAGCAGCCTGGAAAGAGCCTTGGAAACACTCTCATTGCCTACCACTCTCATTGCAGATGAATTGGTACTTTTGTCAAGGGCTCTGAACCCAAGCAATGGCGGACTCCTGTCAGCCCAGCTTGCTGACACCTGCGTTATTTACGCAATACTTCCCCTGTGATCTGACTATGCAGATAGGGAAGAGATTGCCGCGGGGGAGGGGGGGGAAGGTTGGTCGGGGCTATTACAGAGGCCTCAGGTTTTAATGGAGAATCGATATTCGGGCTGGGCGGCCTCGTGCAATCAGTCAAACGGACCAACAGAAAACCTCCCTCTTTAGAGAAGGCTGTTGGCACTGAGCAGCAATAAAACTGCTGAAAGCCAGTCCGTGAACTGGCTGCAGCAACTGGACCAACCTCCTCGAAAAGCTTGGCGGGGGGGGGGTTATTGACATGTTAATGCATCTTTTCATTGAATAGAGGGAGTGCATTTTTGCCCTGGCACTGGCTAATTCTGGAATTATCAGTCAGCTGGCAAGCTCTGTAACCAACATTGAATTTCTGTCACAGTGAATTTGACACAGGGATGTAGGGTCCCCTCAGGTAGGCACAGGGTGTAACTGACATCATTGGCACCTGCTCTCACTGCGCCACTTAAAATATTAACACGTGCATATCAGCAGAAGGAGAAACCTGTGGAGAAAGCGGATGGGAAGGCACAGAACCTCTCTGCCTTCAGGGGCATGTCTGACACAGGACCTTTACATCCACACAGCTCCGCCACACGTCACTGGTATTTATATTACCGAGAATGATGTACACTACTGCAGAAAACAGTGCACATAAAGGTTAATGGACAATCATACACAACTCAATTATATTTTTGGCAGATTATTGCAAGGCAGGCACTGCCTACAGTGATGACCCTGGCTGCCAGTCTCTAATTTCGGAATTATCTGCCGTTATCTACATGCGCTGCACAGGGCTCCGGACATCATGCGGCGAGGCACGGGGAAGCCGTGGTGCTGCGTGAAAGGTGGTCGGCCCGAGATCAAACGCATCTCGAGGAAGGGTATAATAAATTTGTGCTTCGTGATTAGATAGTGGTCCACAGGGTCGGAGTCTCAGGCTAAGTGTCGGGGAGTACCAGCGCCACCACTGCTCGTCACCTCATAGGACCACAGTCCAAAGTCAGGGGCTTTAAAACAGTAACCTCAAACGTCAGGCTTTCCAGAACTCTTTTTTTTTTGGGAAGAGACCATCTCAATGACACAGTTTTAGGACTATCTGCAGTGTAATGCTCGTCTTTTGTCTGCGTGTCTTATTTCTGTTGCTAACGACAATGTCTGGAAATGACTCGAATGTCTGGAAATTAATTATTGAACGATGCTGTGCATGTACAAAGCTTATTAATTAGACGTCATGGACCTATCTCCCTGTTTGTGTTTGCAGTCGTGGCATAACTCACTAAAGCTAAAGACAAGATATTGTCTAGCTAGCTAGCATCTGATGTAGCCAAACTGTACACAAACTTGCAGTCATGTCTTTTGTATTTTAAGAAA
This sequence comes from Ilyophis sp. 1 JC-2022, assembly GCA_022702515.1. NCBI lineage: Eukaryota > Metazoa > Chordata > Actinopteri > Anguilliformes > Synaphobranchidae > Ilyophis > Ilyophis sp. 1 JC-2022. Next base: position 25,467,391 of record CM040395.1, on the reverse strand, counting down.
TATTGGCCATATAATTTACTGAGTCTCTATAAGTCTACCTTGTATGATGATCTTTCTTGGAGATTATGTAATGGTTTTGTTTCACCCTTGGAGTTCCAAGTTTTGGGAAGTGAACTCCAAGGGTGGTAATCTTATATTTCCAATTAAATAAATTAAGCATCGATTTTTAATGTAAGTAAATAATACATGATGCTTATGTGTATTTCATGACTTGGGCATGAGTATTGTTCTATTTTGACCTGTTAATGGATTTATTGAGGGTAAACAGGCAGTGTGCTAGGCAGTGTTCTTGTAGAGGAGCTTGGCTTTTTGAAAGCATCAGTAGGACTTCTTACATTTAATCCTGTGCCCTTGAGTTTTGCCACCACTATAGTTATATTGTGTAAGTATATAGGTGCAAAGAACTACAGTAATGGAATTGATAGGTTCCCGGTTTTTCTTATTACCACTAAGATATATTGTATTATGTTCCTTGTAACTGGCAATACTTTTTTATATTGCATGTTTCTGTAGGTCCTGTTGGCCCTAGCCAGCTCCAACAATCAACCAATTTCTATAGTGTCTGTAGCACAACTCTGCTAATGGCACATTTCTGGATGGGTGGGCTGAAACCAGTTGTCTCCAGTCATCCACTTGTATTCACTGTGTCAACCCAATGCCATGTTTTCAGAGATATTCAGACGGGCTGTATGTTCTGAGCTTGTCTCTCCCTTCGCGCATTGTAAATAAACCTCGATTCTCTTAAGAGAAGTCATCAGTGTGTTCTTCATCGTCCTGCGTTTGATTCCGCGGAAAATACACTTTAAAATAGCCGTAACAAATTAGCATGCAGCGTGAAACCTACACTGTAATCTCGGGGAAAAAAAGGCCCAGAGCCGTGGGGGGAAGGCCGAGCCGACACAAACACAAAAGATTCCTTTCAACGTCCTGCGGAGGCTCAGCCAAACAGGAGAATAGGTTTTTATCCTGCACGCCGAAAAGTGGATGAAAAAGAATCAAAGCTCACGCAACAGCGGCCCATTAGGTAATCATGCCAACCAGTTATAATCTCTATAATCCCAGAGCAGAGTGGAAAAAACCTGTCTTGGATCCTGCATTTGTACATTTCTTCTAGCTCCTGTGACATCAGAGGATACTGAAGTTTGCACTGCCAAACTATCTGTTGGATAACCTGCACCGGGGATGTCCTGTGAATTCCTAGACGGTGGGCACATTCCACCTTGGTTGTAATTGTGAGAATACTGTTTATATTAATCTGACTGCAAAATAAATAGTGATGAACAAGAACAACTTTGGAGTCTGTTCTATTCTTCGAGACAATAATATATAATAACTCAGAGAGACGCTACACACCGCGCGTGTGCTAATCTCGACCCTGAACGTAATATGCATGGGGCTAAAACACCCCAGAGATTTTTTCATCGGGGTGGCCAGATGGGGCCACTGAAAATCTTGGGGTGGCACACCAAAACCAAAAGCCATAACTGAATTTCAAGAATTCTATTATGTTGTTGTAGTATATAGGCTAGTTGAAAACTATGTTAATATGAGAGGAATCGCATACTGATATACTTTGGTTTCTTAGTTAATGTTAGTAATTATCTGATGTGCACTAATATCGGTGCCGTTAACATTTTGAGTTCCACAACAATCCTGTTTTAATGTGTTATGTATCTGTATATACATAGGCGATTCATTGTTCTTCAAATAGGCTAGTAGTTGCCCTTTTCCTTAAAAAGACAAATATACAGCTTTAATTTGAAGGAGTAGCTACATTGATTGTAAGGAACAAAACATTTACTGGGAACAAGCCTACTAGAGTTTAAAAATACCACACAGAGGCCTCCAATTCTTTTCAATACAGCTGTATTTGGCTGTTGCTGTGTCTTTTTGTAAACAAAAATATTATATTATATATGTCCAAAAATGAAAAACAAAACAAAAAAGCATAATCATGGACAACAATATACATTTTATTATAGCCTACTCATATCCCTGCTTTATTAGGCTACATTCTTCTCAGCCTGTTTCGTCCACAGTTATCATAGGCTAGGCTATGTGTAGCCTACGGTTTTTATTTAGTTTTTTTAAAGGGTTTCCGCGTTGTTATGGTTTTGAAAACTCTGCGCTACGATGGCTATGATGCAGCTTTGGTAAAAACTGGTATGCAGTAACAGCATAGCCTTTTTCTTTTATTTATTTTTTCAAAGAGGGCATTTCCTGATATAATTGCTGACTTGTGGCAAAAGTGCCGCCGTGGTGATAGATTTACTTTAACATCTGTCCGACAATGTAAACAAGTCGTCCATAGCTTAGCCTACTTGAACAGTTACAACCTGCATGAGAGGAGTAGCCTACCCATTGAAAGCTGATTGCTTTTTCATTGTCTAACCGTTTGTTTGGAATCTACACGCATACAACGATGAAAAATTATCGTTCTTTGGATGCCCACAACTTTTTTGTTTGAGGTTGATAATATTTTGCACTTGCAAATATAATACTGTAACATTATAGCACTCCGATTTATCCACATTCCACTACAAACAATTTGCATATGGTCAAAATGTTTTAGCGTTTCTTACAGCAATATTAGTTAGCCATAAATTGACAATTGGATAACTTATTTGACTTAGGCTACCTGTGAAACAATGCCTGCTGCACACATAAGCATGTGGAGTTTCAGGGTCCCACATTGTCCCCTTTCTTCCCGCCGACGCCTCACGTCTTATTGCTCGGATCCACTTTTCTCATCTTACGGGCTCCGTTTTGCGGCTCGGAATCTTATAAAACCGCAATTCTGGGGTTTTTGCCTTGTTTGTAGTGCATCCCACCAAACGACAACTTTTAGGCATTTGTATGCTGTTAGCTAACGGATTGAAATGACAAGAAGGCACCAGCACGTCAAGTCAATGGAGGGCGAGAGCGCGATGTGTTTTCCTCCCCGGGATGGGCGGGGCCTATTTGCGCTCAGTCTCCTGGCAGTGCACTGCGCTTAAGCGGCTGGCTAGCTATACATTTGTTATTTTCTTTCACATGCATGAACTATTATGAAAAATAGAATTATTCATTTAAATGAATAGTACCTAATGTAAAATATCAGATAGCAGCATATTATGCATATGCGACTCGCGAGGTGGGGGGCAGCGATTGTATCAGGGTGGCCGTGGCCCCCCCTGGCCACCCCTTGGCGGCACTACTGGGCTAAAAATTTGATCTTGCACTGTGAAGTCAGGCATTGACCAATTGGGAAGACAATTCTGGATTTAGGACAGGTCAGTGCCCGACTGTCAACATGCCCACAAAGTTTCATCACAATCAGAGTAGAATTGTTTGTGTTATAGATGATAGGGACACAAACACAGACACACACACACACACACACACACACACAGACAGGAGCGAAAACAATACCCCCTGCTTGCGCTACGTGCGTGCGGGTGTAATAATAATAATAATTATTATTATTATTATTGTTAATCAAGGCTTACTTTCTGTAGCAGACCACTGGCTTTGCTGTGACGAAGGGCCTGAGCAATGTTTGAACCCTGCTCTCCCAGCACCAGAAGGTGGGATAGTATGTCTCTGAGACCACGGGGCATTGCTCCCTCAGGAAGTGGTAGAATTTCTTCCCCCCGGCAATAAGTTGTGGTTTCTGAAAAACAAGGGAGGACGTATGAGAACTTTTTTTGCTCTGGAAAATGGCATCAAAATTTAAACACACCATCTTGGTCCCATTTTAAACAGCAGTGCTATCACATGTAATCATTTAAATGTCGCTGGGTTTGTTTACCTTCCAGGTGATGTCACAGAGGCCTTCTGACCATTACTCAAAAACTGTAATATATTACATGAATCTAAAAATAATATTTATAGCCTATATGTGTATGTATTCATCCCACGTAATTCTATGTTTAGTGTTCATTATCAACCAAATGGTTCGTTTTTGTGGCCACGTGTCCACATTTTCACCAATTAATAGCCTATTGATTCACCTCGGCCGTGTTCAGTTTTGTTACCTCTTTTAATTAAATTGCTTGCAATATAGCACAATAAGCAAAATGTGAACACGGGACATGTATTGTACATTGCATGCATAGCTATTTTCTGACGTAATTTGGCTTAAGAGGGTAAATAATCCATCCAAACATGAAAAGTGTCATTAAGAAAATTAAACAAAATTAACAGCTTTTTTAAATTATCGGATCGCAATTGTGGTTGGAACGAAACCAGCATACAGAGAGAGGCGCCAAGAGCGAGTTTGAGAACCACCGCTTTAGTCTTTTATTTCCCCTGTAACATAGCAAGCTGTGTGCAGCGATTCGACATGCACATAATAACGCATTTCAAAATAACCCCGTTTATTTTATAGCACATACACATTACCTTATCTAATGCATATTGCAACCCTACCTTGGCTACCGAGATCAAGTAGAAACAAGCGTACGCGGCGCTGAAGCCGAGTACTAAAGACAATCCCACTCCAGACCCGAAAAGCCCGACTTTGACTTGATTTTCCAGGTATAATGACAGATCCCTTGTCAAAACGTTGAGATTGAACGCCAGTGCGATCATTTCCAGGTCCCGGTTACCACGCGTCGAAGGGCGTTCGGCGTTGTGAGAGCGCCAGTGAAAGACTACAGAAAATAGAGAAACGGGATTGTGCTGCGTTATCAACCTGCGAGAGGCTGCAAGAGTAGCGTCACACACTCAGAATGAACTCAGCACCACCTGCAGTAAGGACATTCCATGGTACAGACCGATGCCGATTGAACCTGCGCATACGGCTTTCAGCATTTTAGCCACGCCTGCGCCTGAGCTGAAGTGGGCCATGACAACTGTATCTCACATTCTGGAGATGGTGGAGGACACATCGGTCATTGGGAGGACTGATGAATAGAACAGAGGGAGCACAAAGTAGGCCGAAGGCTGTGCTAAATCCACTGGTTTGCGTTTTAAGGGGAACATACAAGTCATTATTTGTCTATACAAAACATGCATGCTGAATTAGCGAGAAGTTGCTAAGATGCTGACGTAGCCTAGTGTAATAAATTAATTCGTCGACAACGTTTGATTTGAAAATAAGCGAAACATTGGAACTAAATGGAGGACATCAGTAGGAAATCATAAGTGTTTGAAAGCTAAACAAAAACTGTTAATATTGTATTTGCACACAGCTTGCACATCATATGCCATTTTGTCATAGCCTAGTTTGTGCGAAGCTGGTGGCCATATCTATCTTGTACCAAAACATTTTATAAACGCTGCATCCAGCTTCATGAGAGGATAATAGTTTTTTTTTCATCTTACAAAATGTATACGCATCAATGATTTGCTGCATTTTCTTTATTTTGGGTCTTCGTCAATCAGGAAAAAATGCTTTTCATACGAAAAACCGCTGGAAAAAATGTAAACTACTTTTTTTGACTTTGCTGCCACCCTACGGTAGTAGTCATAAATTACATTCATATAGGCCCACCGAATAAAGGGATTTTCCGAATATATGAATGTAATTTAATAATAATCTGATAGGCCTGTATAAATTCGAAATAGCATAACAAGTTGTTGATTTTTCTTAACTGCACTTTTCATGTTTTGATGGATTATTACATTACAGGCATTTAGCAGACGCTCTTATCCAGAGCGACTTACACAACTTCTTATTACATTTATCCATTTATACAGCTGGATATATACTGAAGCAATTCAGGTTAGGTACCTTGCTCAAGGGTACAACGGCACTGTCCTACCTGGGAATCGAACCTGCAAGCTTTCAGTTACAAGTCCATTATCTACCCTCTTAAGACAAATTATGTCAGAAAATAGCTACATTATAGACAGCTACACAAGCTATGCAGAATAAATGTCTCATGTTCACATTTTGCTTATTGTGCTATATTGCATTAGATAAGAAAATTTGTATGTGCTATGGGAATTGGGGGGTGGGACTAGATTAAGCTGTAAATTATATGGGAATAGTATGGAACCCATGGTTGGCTAAAGTCGTCAAGGGTCTGAGGTATCAACCGAGCCTCAAAACCATCACTCTGCTGCCAGATATGCTGTAGATATAGATGGATCACTTTAAGGGTTGTTTCTTCTGACTCATTTTTCTGTTGAACTCTATGGAAAAATAAGTCAGGAGAAACAACTCTTCAAGTTGAAACCTTCATTTTTGGCCAAAATTTGAAAAGTAAAAGCCTTTCATAACAGTGGACCAGGAGAAGACCACTAGTCAAGAAGCATCCTTTTCCCTTACTAAGTATAATAAAAATATTATACTGAATAAATCACTTATGTTATATCAGAGGCTGTTGAGCGAAGCAGAAACTGGCTTTGGCTGAAAAGAAAGGATCTCAATTGGGCTGCAATATGACCATCAACCAGCAGGAGGGGTAAAAGCAGAGGGGAGTGTACCTGGGATGCCAAGGGTTCATTCCAATTCACTTCTTGCATCCTTTTATCACTCCTTAGCTCCGCCCAATGGAGGACGCGAGGAAAGGATGCAAGGATGGAACATCCTTGCTCAATGAAGCATCAGTGTCATATTAAGCTTATTTTTTCATGAATAAACATTGTTAGTTATAAAGAATGAGTGTCATTATGGATTAGCGCTTTATAATAAATGGAAAGGAACGGTAAAATTGCATTTGTGCCTGGGTGTGCCTGCGAAGTGACAAATGTGGAGAGTGTAGTATAATGGTTAAGGAACCGGACTTGTAACCGAAAGGTTGCAGGTTCGATTCCCAGGTAGGACACTGTCGTTGTACCCTAGAGCAAGGTACTGAATTGCTTCTGTATATATCCAGCTGTATGAATGGATAAATGTAAGTAAATGTGTAAGTAATAAATGATAAATGTGTAAGTAACTCTGGATAAGAGTATCTGCCTAAATGGCTATAATGTAATGTATAATGCTTCCACTTGTGCTTCCTCACTGAAGCATCCACCGGGAGCCTCCTGGTCCTCCTAGAGCATTTAGCAATTTGGAATGTCCTTAAATCGATCGATTTCCGGGTCAGGCGAGGACCGAGGAGAAGAGGACGGATAAAATAAGATTGGAATCCACCATTGAGCCCTCTGGAGATGTCGTGGGCCTATCATCAACAAAACATTAAGGAAGGAGGGTGCCCAATGACGTGATTACCCCTACCGCCACTCAAAAAAGTATGTGCCGATTACTATGAGGGATTATACAACCAAGTCCTATTAGCTCAACTATCAACAATCATACATGGTGAATATATTATGCTTAATATACACATGATATTGCTTATTGTAGCATAAATATACATTGTGATTATCAATAATAATAAGAAGAATAAATATCACATTATGTTATCTATAGGAATATATTAAAACATTTTCTATGTTTTATTTTGTTAACATTTTCTTAATTTTTTGTACAATTACTGTCATGGGTTCCTACCCTGTTTTCTCTCTCTGCGGTCGTTTCCACTCTTATCGGCTGGAGGGCGCTCTCGCCTCATTTTTCCGTTCCACTCCGGGTTTTTACTCCATCACGGTGCTGGTTCCTTGCACCTGTTTCTAGTGACTTGACGCCTTCATAAGCCCAGTGTTTCCATGTTTCGGCACTTCGTTGTTGTCTCTGCTACACGTTGCCGGTACGGTATAGGCAGGCATTTTAAAGTGACTACTTTGCCCCATCGCCAGTGCTTTGGAGTAACGTAGGACTTACTTTTTATGCTTTAGAGTTACTTAGGATTTAGTTCTCTTTGGCATTTGCTGTCCCTCGTTTTCTGTTCTCCTTCCTGGTCTCTCTGAGACAGTTTTTGCTTTACCGTTTCCTTTGTGGCCTCTCGTTTGTCTTCTCTTTCGTTTCGAGAGAGAGAGAGGTCCTTTTGTGTTTTTTTCTCTTTCTTCTATACTCGCTGCTATGAGTCTGACTCGCCCGGTCTTTTCTCTGGTTGTTTTTTTTCATCTATCTCTCTATCAGTCCCCTCCTGTCGGAGAGTGAGAGATTATTTTTCTTTCTTTTTTTCACTTGAGATTCAAGTTTCGCCCAAGAGTTTCTGGGTTGTTATTATTTCCACCCTTTGATGGAGCTAGCTCCGTTTCAGTGGTTATTTCCTTCACAGGAATAACTTTGAGACTCCCTGTGTATCGCATCTGTCCCTCCGAACCCGGCTCCCCCATTACAATAACTGCATTTTAAATGTAACAAAATAAAATAAAAAATGCTTCTTCTACAAAGTGGAAAAGCAGTTGAAAGACAGAGAAGGGAGAAGTACACCGCGTCCAAACGTAGCTGGTCTAATTACAGGCTCAGTGTTTACATTACAATAAAATACTGATCTGCTGACACAGCAGAAGTTCCATGCAGCTGTACATCACAACAACCCCCTCAGACAATAAATACACAAGCTGTATATTCTAAAATAGCATCCCCATTAAATCATTAAATTGCTGGTCTAATAGGTTTGGGTTTTGTGGTTAATATGAAGATGTTCACAAAATTGAGTATGGCTGCTGTAGTATCTATTGCATAAACTTCACTTACATTCTGGAAATATCTTCTCTGAGAATTTTTATATTCATCTCAATGAAATAAGATGTTTCTGCTTGACCAGAAGATGTGGGAAAGGTGGAGGAGGTTGAAGAGTAAGAGGAGGTTGAAAAAATCTCCTTCGTAGTGGAATTGTGAATTCCTTTCGTTGCCTTAAATGACTATAGGTATCTTGTGACATTAAGAACATAATGATGAGAAAAGGCCATTCACCATTTTCCAACAAATTATAGAATATCTCATGTCTGCTATTTACCTACAAACTGGAGAGTGTCCAAACTGGCAAGCGATTCCACACAAAGAGAACTCTGTGAAAAAAATACTTCCTGAAATTCAAATCAATATTTATTTATTTAACCAAATCAATATTTATTTATAGAAAGCATTTCACAACTAGTTGCCACAATATGCTTCACAGAAAAACTCAGCCTAAACCCCCACAAGAGCAAGCCAAAGGCAACCGTGGCAAGGAAAAACTCCCTGGTGTAACTAGGAAGAAACCTTGGGAGGAACCAGACTCAAGGGGGGAACCCATCCTCCTCTGGTCGGCTCTGGGTCTAGGTCTTAATGACCAGCATGGTCAAAACAGTCAATGTCCATGTTATCAGAATTAGCAGCAGCTAGATTGTAACATCCGCCGTTTCCCTCCAGTCCACCTCCCTTTTGTTTCCTTCGTTTTCCCATTCCTCATGTTTCATGTTGTGTTTTTCAGTTCTCCCTGTCTGTCTAGTTCTGTGTTTGTTGCAGGCTGGGCGTGGTTCCCCATTTGTTTGTCTACTACCTTGCCTTGCTAATAAATCCACTCCTATTTTTTCCACGAGTTTGCCTCAGTGTCTTGCGTTTGGGTCCTATCCAGTGTTCATAACAGAATGAACTGGCCAGCTATGGACCCAGCAGACTCTGAGTAGCTCCACCATCCACACCATCGCCTGCCAGGGGTCCGTCAACTTTTACCGCCGCTTCATCCAAGGCTACAGCCAGGTCGCCACTCCCCTTACTAATCTTACCTCCACCTCTGTCTCATTCACTTGGTCCCCTGAAGCTAATGCTGCCTTTACTAGTCTCAAATGTAGATTCACTTCCGCTCCTGTTTTGGTTCACCCTGATCCCCAGCCGCCAGGTTATTGTTGAGATGGAAGCCTTCTATTCGGGAGTGGGCACCATCCTGTCCCAGCGCTCAGCGAAGGACCAGAAGCTACACCCCTGTGAATTTTTTTCTCGCCGGCTGTCCCCCGCCGAGCACAACTACGACGTCATCAACCGGGAACTGCGGGTGGTTAAACTCACTCTGGAGGAGTGGAGGCATTAGCTGGAGGGGGCAGAGCTTCCGTTCATTGTTTGGACTGATCACAAAAATCTAGTATATATCCAGTCTGCTAAATGTCTCACCTCCCGCCAGGCCCGCTGGGCACTTTATTTTGGCCGCTTTAACATTTCCATTACTTTCAGACCCGTTTCCCACAACACCAAGCCCAATGCCCTGTCCCGCCTTTATTCCCTGGAAGCCAGTCCTGCCTGTCCTGACTCCATCATCCCTCCATCCTGTGTGGTGGCTGTGGTTACTTGGGAGATAGAGGGTATCATCAAGGCCGCCCAGGTAACCCAACCGGACCCCAGAACTGACCCTGATTTACACCTGTTTGTTCCAGACTTCATACGCTCCCAGGTCCTGCAATGGGCTCACTCATCTTGCCTGTCCTGTCACCTGGGGGTCCAGCGCACCCTATCCCTATCCCCTAACCCTATCCCTATTCCTATTATCGATAGTTTCTCCAAGGTGGTCCATTTTGTCCCTCTACCCAAGCTTTCCTCAGCCTCGGAAACGGTGGAGCTCCTGGTCCTCCATGTGGTGCGGCTGCACAGGATTCCTGCTGACATCGTGTCTGACTACGGGCCCGAGTTCTCCTCCCAGGTATGGAAGGCGTTCAGCCAGTCCCTGGGGGCTTCCACCAGTTTATCCTCAGGTTACCAGCCTCAGAATAACGGCCAGACGGAGAGGGCCAACCAGGACCGGGGAGCAGCCCTACGGTGTGTGACGTCCCGGAACCCCTCCTCCTGGAGCAAGCTTCTCCCCTGGGTGAAATACGCTCACAACTCACTCACCAGCTCCGCCACCGGGCTGTCCCCGTTCGAGTGTTCCCTGGGTTACCAGCCACCCCTGTTCCCTGTCCAAGAGGAGGAGGTTGCCGTACCATCTGTCCAAGCCCATATTCTGCGCTGCAAGAAGGTATGGAATAACACCCGCACAGCACTCCTCCGATCCACCACCCGCACCCAGCGGTAGGCGGACCTCCACCGAACCGCAGCCCCCCAGTACACCCCAGGACAGCAGGTCCACCTCCACCATTCCCCTTCAGTCCACATCCAAGAAGCTCCAACCCCGGTTCATTAGCCCCTACACTATCGAGTCCATTATCAACCCCTCCGCCATTAAGCTTAAGCTCCCCCCAGCCCTCAAGATCCACCCCACCTTCCATGTGTCTCAGCTCAAGCTCTTCTCCTCCAGCCCACTTAGCCCTCTGGCCGATCCCCCTCCACCCCCCCGGACCATCGACACCGCTCCTGCCTACACCGTTCACAAGATCCTGGACATCCGCCGCAGAGGATGCGGGTTCCAGTATCTGCTGGACTGGGAGGATTACGGCCCCGAGGAGAGGAGCTGGATCTCCTGCCAGCTCATCCTCGACCCCTCCCTCATTTGGGACTTCCACCGGGACCACCCTGAGAAGATCAGTTCTCCCTGTCTGTATAGTTCCGTGTTTGTTGCAGGCTGGGCGTGGTTCCCCATTTTGTTTTTTGATTTTTTCCCTCATTGACTAGCCTATCACTCTCCCTCCTCGCACAAATTCCGCAAGCCCCTCATTCATTCAATCAGCATTCTCACCTGTTCCCTGCTCTATTTAAGTTACCCATTCTCATTCATTCATTGCCAGTTAGTTTTCTCAGCTCGAGATCACTCCCGGCCAGTTTTGTTTTTTCTATTGCTTGCTAACCAGTTTGTTCTCTGTTCCTCGCTCCAGCCCGTCCTGCCTGCCTCCCATTTTGCCCGCTCCAGCCCTGCATCCTCTCCAGCCCCATTTAGTTTGGCAACCCCGCTTCCAGTCCATCACGTTTACCATGAGTTTACCATGAGTTTGCCTCAGAGTCTTGCGTTTGGGTCCTATCCAGTGTTCTAACCATAACATGGATGACAGTCCAGATGTGGCAGCAATGATGGTGGGGAACCGGGCGCCGATGGCGGCGGGAGCAGCGGGCAGCGGTGGTGAGAAGGGGAGGGGCAAGCGGCGACAGAGAGGAAGCCGGACAGCAGCAGTGAGGGAGTCCAGTGGCTATGAAGACAAAGTTTGAGAACCCATCCAATCATGAGAGGGAAAACAATCCTACACACCTATCAAGAGCCAGCCCAGGAAGATGGGGTCACAGCTGTTGACAGGTGACAGTAAGGAAAGGATGCCACCCCACATTACTCTATGGCTAAAGGCTTCTCTGGTTCTGTCTCCAGACTACAACGCATTATAAGCCTGATCATAAAGGTGCATTTTTAATCTAGACTTAAATATTGAGACTGTGTCTGATTCCCTTATAAATGTTGGTAGGGTGTTCCACAGTAGTGGCGCTCTGTAGGAGAAATCTATGCAAATAGATTACTTTAGCATGTGTAAAGTGATTTATTAAGCCCGAAAAGATTGCATGTGTTAAGGCCTATGATTATTACTTCATTATCTACTACCCAAAGCATAACACATTATAATTTTCTTATTTTGTTTCTCCCATAAAGTTAGCCTGCCTTAAATTAGTATTTCTCATAGTCAGAACTTTATATGTACTTATATTATTATGTAATTTGCTAGGTTTCCACCCCTTTTGGATTCTGTTTTATATTTACTAAAAAAATATTTTCTTTAATATAATACTGGGAGTTTAACTGTTAGCTAAACCCTTGGTTTTATATCATCAGCAAATTATACTGATGTGCTACCGCTGTCGCAATCAAGATAATTTATGTAAATATAGAAAAACAGAGGTCCCAACACCAATCCTTGTGGGACTCCACCCATGGTCCCACAGTAGGATGCTCCGATACCGCTCCTACCATTACTCTTTCTGTTTATGTTCTACCCTGAACTCTGAACTTACTCAAGCAATTCCCACTGACAAAATTTTGAATCTCTGATGTGGTACTTTATGAAATACTTTTTGGAAGTCCAAATATATTATATCATAAGCCTTACTGCAATATAGGCATATTTGTTATATAGATCATGTTCATTTGATAATAAATTAAACATTACCACATCACCAACACTAAAGTACAATACAACAACAACAACCGTGATGATAATAATAATAATAATAATAATAATAATAATAATAAACATCACTGTCACTGAAATGATAACAGATTACCATTGCACATAATAATAATAATAATAATAATAATAATAATAATAATAATAATAATCATCATAATAATTTATATTTTTGTCAATCAGGCCATTTCAGCGTTCTGTGCAAACTTCAATTGTTTTAGCCATTGTTGAGTCATTGTTTTACTGCTCGATCCTGCAATGAGGATCAAAGGAAAAAACGAATCAACAGTATGTAGCCAAAAGTAAAGCAAAATTAAGTAGCAAAATAACTGCACTTCATTGCTCGTATTTTGGAAATATATAAAAATCTCTATACACTATCATGACATTATTAAAGGTATCCTCAAATTGTTTTTGCCAGCCTACTTTAGTACAATTGTTGCTTTTGTCTTCTCAAAATACGCACTGAACTATTATAGGCTTCATTGTTTCACATGGGCTTTCTAAATCAATCAATGGAGAGTGCGCGTTTGGTGCGATGAGAAAAGTAACACTGGTCTCTTCGTCTGCCACGCTTTCCTTTGGTCCATCCCAATGTTACGTCAGGCGCCGCGCACGGCAACTGCTTTTTCCACACAGTCTCCTCCTCCGTCTACTTGGGCTCTGATTGACAATAATGGCGACGCGTTTGTCTTGAGTTTCTGCTACAACGAACCACCTTAAAATACTTCACCAGAGACGGACATTCAAAAATCTTTTATACTGATGCAAACATGATAAAGATCCATTTGCAAAAAGGAAACTAGACAGGTAAATGTTCTCGAGGAGAGGGCGGAATGAAGTTCTGGTGCTGAAATTTTGTGGGAAGCAATACAAAGATCTCCCATTTCGTGCTGGTCAACTAGCTTGCAGGCTAGCTAACGTTAGGTAGCATACAAAAAAGTGGATTTTCCTGGAAAGGTAGAACAACGAAGACGGGGGATTCGGAACGTTTTTCGCGATATATCGTTGAATTGCGACAGAAAAAAAACCGGCGACGAGAAGAAGTTTGGGAAATAAAAAGCTTGCCATCCAAGCATACTTTGTTTTGAAAGCTTCGGTCAGTAGCACCCCCATTTTGAGTCAGGCCCCCTGTTTTAAAGGGACATCGTTAACTCTTCGGAAATGATCATAACTAGATCTCAAGCTTAGCGGCGTGTGCTTTGAAATCGCGTCGCGTTAAATCAGCTCCGTTACAATCTGAATCATTTCACTGAGCGTTTGACACTTATTCTGTTTCCTGGAGAAGATCACACACGAAGGCTCGCTATCGATAGTAACCGCGCCGTTAGCGTTAATGAGTAAAGTTTTGCAACTTGGAGGTGTTGTTTCGGTTAACTAACCGCCAGCTATGTAACATTAGCGAGATATGCAAGCCTAAATAGCTAGCATAACTGCAGATAAAAACCTCTTTCAATTAAAAAGCACGTAATCGCTAAGCTATATTTATCTGTCAAGCCAGTTGCTGTGTTTTCTTGTCTAGGTTGTCGCTAGCTAGCATAAACTAACGTTAGTAATGCTTTCGCCTCCTTTTACTAGCTTCCTGTGCAGTTATTTTGTAACTTAGTAAGTTACTACTGTGGTATAAACGGTGTAGTCGGGTCGTGTGTATTCGGCAAACGAGTCTGACATTTTTGCGCTGCATTTATTTTTGCTGTTTAATACTGACTACCAAGATGCTGAGAAATTGTTGAATTTCCAGTCGTGGAAGACCTCCTGAATACAGACAAAGCAGTCAGGTGTGGGTAACGTTGGCTAACGTGGCAAGTTCAGCGAACAGTACCAAGTTGCCAGTTTTAACGCCAGGCGTCTGGATTTGGTTCAACTTTGTGAACAAACGCCAAACGCGTGTTTAGGTATTTTCGGAAACTAAATGCGAAGCGTTTAGAACAACATCCCAGTCCCACATATTAGTAAACACTTGCGATAACGGGGCTCTCTATCTTGAGGGATCTGCTTCGTAAATGACCACCGGCAGGAATAACCGTGTTATGATGGAGGGCGTCGGCGCCAGAGTGATCCGAGGACCGGACTGGAAATGGGGGAAACAGGACGGCGGAGAAGGACACGTCGGGACGGTGCGGAGTTTCGAAAGTCCAGAGGAAGTGGTGGTGGTCTGGGACAACGGGACCGCCGCCAACTACCGCTGCTCCGGAGCTTACGACGTGCGGATATTCGACAGTGCGCCTACAGGTGGGATAACTGCGGGGATAACACACATAAGCCTGGGCATAACGTCTTGTGAACTGTGTTAGGTGTTTCTTTGAGATCATAATATGGTGTTCTTGAAGGCTGCAGATCCTAGTGTCACTGCATTGGAGTGTATGATTCAGTTAGTTGATTTTATTTTAACGTTGCATCTGATAATTTACCTGACGACTAACGAGTGACAGAAACCAACAGGAACACCTACTCGTATTTTTTTTCTGTTTACATGATACATTGGACTTGTATCACGTTTGTGTTCTGCTAAACGTTGGTTATTACATACGTTGGTATTACAATTCTGTGCTCATGTTAGGCCTAGAATTATCTCAGAAATCGCAAGTCGTCCTTCATAAGGCAAATTCTACTCAACACCAGTACCACCACTATGACAAATTGATACAATAACTTCTGTCACCACCAAAAACATGATCAAAGGTGCTGCCAATGGGAAGAAAATAAGAGGCAGCTTGCCGTTTCAAACGGTTAGCTTCAGGTTGCAGAGGAATGCAAGCAATTGCTTAGCATATTTTATTAAGTGGAGATCTTTGTTTATTATATTGCACAGGACACTTGCACTTACCCTTAAATTTCGCAAGTGTTTGTAGCACCTCTACAACAAAGGGCCGCTGGTAGGTAAAACGCTATGGCTTTGAGGGGAATTAACATTTCCCTTATAGGCAGGTCATTGGCATAAATGCTTAATGCTCTCACACTAAACTCGCCAGGAAACTTGTTACTCTTTGTGCTCCAAATGTATGTCAACAATAGAGGCTGTTTATTTTATTCTCACATAACGTTGTATTGCTTAGCACTAAAAAATTAAAGGTTCAGTGGAACCTTTAAGGGTTCCTCAAGTTGTAAATTTGGGGGAACCGTTATAGGTTAGTTCAGTGGTTCAATTAAAAACCTTTATTATATTGTTTATTGTCTAAGCCTTAATGACAATGAATGGTAAATATAGGGTCATGCTTCTTTAATTGCCTGATAATAACTGTTGCAGTTTCCATTTTGATGCCAGTGTGCTTTCACTTTGAAGATTGTTATTGAATCTGGCCTATTTTAAATATTAAGAAAATGTATCAAAATATAATTATCCTATTGGGTGGGGGCACAGAAATGGAGGTATCTACAACCAGCCCTTTAGATGAGTTAAAACCTTGAAGTATGTCATTTTGAATCCCAGGTAAAATGACTGGCTCTGTCCCCTTGCGAGTCATACAGAAGCCAAATTGCTTCAGCATAGCTACACAAAGGAAAATGTGTTAAAATAAGCTAACATTAAGCTAATATTGAATTGATCACACTAAGAAAATTATTTTAATTTGCACTTAGCGATCGCATCTGCTAAGCACATGCAGTCCATTAAATGTAACATCATGTTAAAACAAGGAACTGTCATAGTGGCATTGGGAAAGCAAATTTATAAATGTCCCCATGTATATTTTTGGAGTGAGAATTGCAGGCATGATCTGAGCCATGTTTTGGCACTTGGCAAAGTGTGAATGACAGCCTGTTCACTAAGAATCATGAGAGTCAAATCGAAACACACCCAAGCTGGCAGAATGACAAGAACAAGCTGTGTAGGTTGCTGGGATGTAAAAAGGTGGTCGGAAAAAACATACGGAGAGAGTGGAATTAAGACATTTTGGAGCGGAGCCCATTTTTGTTTTGTGGTTATTTGTTGTGTCCCGTGCGTAATACTGAACGAGATGAGTGAGTGTGCGACAGCCTGTCTCTCGCTAAATGAAATGTCCAATTTGAGCTGTTTGTCTGCTTTGCGCATTAACACAGAATACAGCTGAGGGTAGAATTTTACTTTTGAAAAGCTTCCTTTGAGTTTCCAGGGTGTGTCAAAACAGCTCTGTTACAAATTTAACAACGATGCTTAAACTGAAAAAAGTTAGCAAAACTGTACAATTTGGGCTTTCTAGTTTGAGAGGTAAATCGTTGACTTCATACTTCCTGACAATTATAACCTGGTTCAGTTTTCATTCAGTTTCCTTATGCGTGAAAGGAACCCATACAAATGTGATTTCATTTGAACCAGTCCAAGACTGGAAACTCAACACCACATTGCTTTTAGTTCTTTGTTTGATTTTATGATTTTGTACAGAGAAGGAGACCAACCCCCTCCCAAAAGCCCGTAGAGCTATTTAGAGCCCGCAGGCCTTGGCCAGAAAGTGGACCGCAGAATTAAAATGCACAACCAACCAAGGTCTTTTAACACAGCCTAGGTTAAATATAGCTAGAGCTTGTTGCTAATTAAATGCTAAGCCTACCTGTAAATGAGCTAAACGCCAAATCCCGTTTGCTTTATTATTTACTGGAGTCTTACAGTGATCAAAGTCCTTAAATAGATTAGCTGCATTCCCCGATGCAACACCAGACACCTGAGGGAAAGAGCATGCCAGTCCCTACAGTGATTGTTGTCACCAGCCACCCGGGACTTCGCCCGCGCCCCGAGCCGCAGTGACTGCGACGCAGGTGCGTCGTTCATGCCACCGTTAGCCTGCTTAATGGCTTTGGGCCTCTCAATCCCCTTAGCAAATTTCAACTGGTGAGCAGGGTATAACGTCTTCTTTTTCTGTCAGGGAAAGAGATTTTCATCTGAAGGGCTGCAAATCACCGTGTCACAACCTTTCCTGGGCTAGAACTCTTTCAACAGCGGGGTGACTGCCCGCCGAAGGCCTAAAGGAGAACCCTGGCCTGCCAAGTCAGGTTCTGGTAGCTGAAATTATAACGTCGGGCAATTTGGAGTAGCTGACTGTATTTTATGGTGCAGTACAAGCCGGTTGTAGACGTCTTTCGCGAGCGTCTGATTTACTGGATGCTGTCTTTATCAAACAAGGGGCAAGTCAAAGTCACTGTATGTAGATGCTCGAAACTTCAGTTGAACGTGAATACGTGAATGCAAATTAAAAACTTAAAACCACCCCCCCACCGGCTCCAGAGAATAGTAAGCACCTCCAAAACAATGGAGACTTGGGACCATGAGAGCCAGCAAACCCCAAAGTTAATTTCCCCATGCTGTAGGCCTCAGGGTTTGTTTACATTTTTAAAACTCAAATGATAAAAAAGTGATAGCATAAGCAACATTTTGAAATGGGAACCAAATGATATTCTTTAATTTAGCCTTCTGCACATAGTGAGTTCAATTTTTGAAAAAAATAACATTTTATTGAACATAAATTTGGGAGACCTGACGGGAGTAAGGCAAGAGTGCTTTAAAAGTAAATACATATGTTTTTAAAAAGCCTAGCGCCCTCTTCTCAGGTACTATTGTTGAGAATCTCACACCTAATCCCTGCTGTCTGCCATTTTATCACCAGGCAGGCGTAGCTTAATCACTCGCTGCTGCTATTTTTTTATCACCTTAATGTACCTTTATTGGTGGGAATTCCACAGTACCGTCCAAAGGAAGTGAGATTGACGGCATAGCGCAGCCACCGTGATGTTTTGTCTGGCCTGTGTAATCCAAGGGAATGAAGAAGCTGAAACGTGAAAGCAACTGTGATCCTCGAGATAAACAAACGAAAACAACGAGAATTCAAATGCAAAGACTTCACAGGAAATGTAGTGCAAGTCAATTGCGAAAGCAAAGTCTAAAAAAAAAGCTTGGTTTTGCACGCCTCACAGGAAATCAGTGATGCCTGATGCCTTCATCCAACCGTACATGCATAAAGACCCAGCACTTTGTTGTTGTCGGTGTTTGGAAGGTCCACTAGCCTTTACCCCTTCAAGAATCTTGGATAACTTGCTTACACTTGGAATTGAGCGTTATCTTTTCTCCAACCCCAAAAAGTCATCACAGGCAATTGCCTCTCGTTTCGCATTCAGCAAGGGCTGTATACGTCCCCTGTGAGCATCCCGTGTCTTGCACACGGGTTTAACTGCAGAACAGGAAAGGCAAGTGGCCCATAATGGTGACAACTCCCTCCCCTCTTTAAGGTGTTTCCTTCAGAATCTGTGTTTGAAAGCCTTAGAGTGCTGTTGGAAGTCATGTTTTTACAGGTAAAATGTGGGAATGACATGCAACCTCTTAAGTGAAAGGTGCAACACCTTGTGTTTTGCCTGCACACCCCCCCACCCATTCTTTTAGCAAAATAAAATTCCATGCTGGGCAGTGTTTCATAATGGTTAGGGAACTGGGCTTGTAGCTCAAAGGCTTTGCGTAGCCTCAAGCAAAGTACTAAACCTGAATTGCTTCAGTAAAAAATATCCAGCCGGATAAATGTGTTGTATGTTAATAATCTGTATGCTGCTCTGGATAAGAGCACATGCGAAGTGCAGGCAACATATATTTTATTGTCTGGTGCTTTGAAAATCCACCATCAACAGGATTATTTTTTTAATGTTTACATACACTAATATTTATTCGGCCTAAGCAGGGACAACAGATCCTGTTCCCTTAAAACAACGTCAAAATTATATCGACTTATCAACAGAGACCTATTGGTCTAACCCAGGAGGAGTTAGTCAGCTGGTGTCTCAAAACTGAAACGCGCCCCCCAGATGCGCTCAAAATCGTTCTGGTAGTGCGGGTCCTCAACAGCTGGTGACTTTGGTTTAGAGGGAGTTTCCTCCCTTTGTTTCCCTGAACACAGGCTGTGAAGGAGGCAAAGGAGAGAGACTCCATGAGCTCACAGAGGTGAAAGGTCATCGTTCACGGGAGAGATCGGCGAGCGTCTGTCTGTCTGCAGACTCGAGGCCAAGCGATGAATGTTGCGGGGGGGAAAAGGCGTCCCCGTTTTGGTCGTTGAATGGGTTCTCTGGGGACTGCTTGGGAAGTCTGATCAATCGTTGGTTTTCTACAGTTTCCCCCCCCCCCCCCCTCTCTGCCATGCCCAGGCCATGAACACAAACATGAACAAGTGCAACCCCCCGCCCCATTTTAAGACTTTTTTTGTATTTCTAAAAATAATTCTGGCAGACTTTAATGTGTTGATATCCTGAAGGCGAGTTACAGTGTGTGCTGTGGCAGTTTGATGTGTTGATATCCTGAAGGCGAGTTACAGTGTGTGCTGTGGCAGTTTGATGTGTTGATATCCTGAAGGCGAGTTACAGTGTGTGCTGTGGCAGTTTGATGTGTTGATATACTGAAGGCGAGTTACAGTGTGTGCTGTATGTGTTGATATCCTGAAGGCGAGTTACAGTGTGTGCTGTGGCAGTTTGATGTGTTGATATCCTGAAGGCGAGTTACAGTGTGTGCTGTGGCAGTTTGATGTGTTGATATCCTGAAGGCGAGTTACAGTGTGTGCTGTGGCAGTTTGATGTGTTGATATCCTGAAGGCGAGTTACAGTGTGTGCTGTGGAATAATGGGGAAGTGTTGGTCTCCACGCATTTCCAGCGTTTGCACTCTTGGTTTTGATATTCAGAGGTTGAATGAAATTACTGATACCAGTAGTGTGGTATTATATCGTTTAGGCCATTTGATGGCTATTTGATTAGCTAAGTGTTAATCTCTTCCTGTTTCAAGTTGCATTAAAATTTTACTGTTGTATAATTTCCTGAATTGCCTATATGCAGCATTTCATTTTGGTGTGTTTTTTCTATCATTACTAGAAGCTCATAAGCTCAGCTTAAAAATGTCATGTGTTGACGATACTGTTGGGATACAACTGGATAATTAAATGTCTGACGGATACATCAGCTGTACCCCTTTGAGGATTAAGACTTGTCACCTTTTTGTTACAAGTACTGACCCAAGGAGATAATTGTGAACAGGAAACACTTGGTTGATCGCACTTTTATCAATATTTGTGCTCCAGATGTTTATGGTGAGTGGTTTTAAATTTCTCTTCCGTTCGTCTTCCACTATAGGGGACACAGAGTTCAACAGGAAAATGAGTCCGGCGAAACAACCCTTAAAGTGATCCATCCATATCTACTGCATATCTGGCAGCAGAGTGATGGTTTCAGGCTTGCTTGATACAATTGATAACTTGCAGCCATTTAGCCAACCATGTGCTCCATACTATTCCTGTGTAATTTACAACTTAATCTAGTCCCACCCCCCTAATTCCCAGAGAGATCCATTCAAATGAGGTTAAAATATCGCTTGTAAGAGTACCTGAAAATAGTCTGTGGTGTTGATGGGTCATGGATGAACATCAGGAAGTCATGGCATGCAAATGATATGCAACCAAATATTAAACGTGATGACTTTATTTCAGTTTATGTTCATTTGTCCAATTACTTTTGGTCCCTTAAAATGGGGGGGGGGGGGGGGGATGTATAAAAATGGCTACAATTGCAACATAGTTCACCCGATATGGATGCAACCTCTCTAATTAAAGCTGAACGTCTGCACTTTAACCACATAGTTACTATTCCATTTCAAATCCAATGTGCATCCAAAACAACAAAAATTGCGTCACTGTCAAAATATTTACGGACTGCACTGTATATATCGTCACCTTCTTAAAATAATCGCCTAAGTCATTTTTTGAGGAACATGAGATTTTTGCTTAAATCAGCTCTTCATGATGGGACTGGCCACCTCTGGTAAAGTTGCCTAGATCCTTAATTGAAAGGATCATGCTGTTTTACCCCGGTAATGTAATCGCCTAAGTCAAGAGTGCTCTTAGGCTGTTTGTATGTTTGCCTAAGTCACAATAAATTTTGACTTAGGCATTTTTACAAGTTATTAATATGGCGGCTGCTTCAAGATGCACAAAGAAAATCAACATAAATGAAGTCATTTCCATGATTCTGGACTCGTCCCCGAATGGTAAGTGATAATGTTTACTACAATATTTGGCTAGGCTATAAATGTTGTGTAGTTATTTAGTCTTTAATCCTCTTATGTTACATAATTGACAGACAGCGTTATTTGTAAGTCAATAGTCATCTATTGATATACCCTTTTTGTGTGAAATGATTAACAAATATCATATATTCTGTATTTGGTTCAGTTTATTCTGTTTTCTGAAAAACTTGAAAATATGACTTAGGTGATTATTTTAAGAAGGTGACGATATGTAAGATAGAGGGAAAACCCTTCCCTCAGAGGAAAGGGTCACTGCAAATCAATGCAAAGTTATTCTGAGTGATCACCTTTATCTTATGATGAAACATTGAAAAATTAAAAGAAGCCCAAAGTACTGCTAGATGTCAAATAATTATTTACTGTGAAGTTAAAGCGATCGGTTAGCGTCAATATTAAATCCCACATTTATTCAATACAGATTGAATCAATTGTGAAGTGTACCATCTTGCTAACTTGCTATTTAAGTGCGCTTGGCTAGCCAGGTAACGTTAGCTATCTAAATCACAATGACTAGTTACATAGCTATCACTAGCTTGGTGGTCACCTACCTTGATAGCAATATATAGCAGGCAAGTAGTAATTGTACGTGCGTAAGTGCAACCAGATCTTTACAGTGCAGATTCAAGCAATTTGTTGGCGTCCATTATTAATTATTATAAATCCAACATTTACACAATATGAATTGAATCAAATTCAATATTTATCATCTATGCTAGTACCGAAACATTAATTAAACAATGTTTTTTTGCAGTATGCAGTTGTTGCATTGAGTCTTTTCTATTTTTAGTACTTTTCCGCCTCTTTTGCACCTGCAGTGAAATATCAGGTGTGCAGCTTTCCTCCTTTTACAACAAAACCATGTGTGCCACAATTATTGGCACCCCTGTATTAGAAAAAAGTAATCATTTAAAATATTTGGTCACATATTCTTTGCATGTCATGACTTCCTGATGTCTGTGACCCAACAACATCAAAAAACTCTTGATATCTTATTTTCTGGTACTCTTACAAGCGATACTATAACGTCTCTGCATTTGAATGGATCTCTATGGGGATTGGGGGGTGGGACTAGATTTAGCTGTAAATTATTCTGGAACAGTATGGAATACATGATTGGTAAAATGGTAAAGTCATCAAAGGTCTGAGGTATCAAACAAGCCTCAAACCATCACTCTGCTGCCAGAAATGCAGTAGATATGGATGGATCACTTTAACACCCTCCCCAAACCGGACGCGAGCGAGCGTCTGCATCAGTCTGGGTTGCGTCAAAAAAAATGTATACCTACACTAGACACATTCAGTAATCGCGAAATTACGGCGGGTCTTTTCCCCCCCCAGTCAATTGGCGAAGGTGGGACTTGCACAAGGAGGTCTGGAGCATCGCGTCTCAAATAGGAACAGGGCGAGCAGCAACGCAGGGTGAAGCGTAACGTGACGTGAAGCCCGTGGCTGGTGTAGGTTTCACAATTGATTATAATAGATATAATTATTTTGACGTGACGCAGACACTCGCTCGCGTCCGGTTTGGGGAGGGTGTAAGGGATGTTTCTCCTGACAAATCTTTCTATGGAAAAATATGCTAGGTAGGTCCTAAGAGCAGCTAGTTTAACAGATAATTTGTCTGTCTAAGCCAGCTTGTAACAGTCAGTTAGCAATCCTACACGAAGAGGTTGTGTAATTGTGTAACGTTAACTTACTTTATACAAATGGACACAGCTAGCTAGCAAATGCATCTGATCTGGTGAGTTAAAACAAACCCCCCCCCCCAAAAAAAAAAAAAATATGGACATAGCACATAGCGAGAGCGAGACTGAAACTTGAAGGATTCCAGTCAGTCAAATGCTTAAAATTGAAAATTCAAATGCTTTTGCGTGAGGCCTAAGGGAAGCTAATTATGCATGTTCATGTTCAATCACGCAACCTACGGAGACAACTAGCCATTATACATTATTCATTTTCAAGGTGGTTCACATCACATGATGTGTAGTTTTATCATGCTCACCTGTAGCCTAGTTGCTTTTTTAGCCTAACGTTCCTAACCAGAGCCTAACCAGAGATGCATATAACATGCGCAGCAGTGTTTTTTTTTTTTTTTTTTGTATGGGCAGCAGTGTTAACTTGTGCTAGCCGAATAATTATTTTGGCTAGAAATCGGCATCAAAATTCAGTGGATCCAATGCCATTTAAGAGAGAAATGTGTCCGGATAAAAACGTCCCAGTTTTAAACGGCAGCTTAAATCACTGACTGTGACAGGGGCGATTAAGTGAAACTCCCATTAATTTTCTCCATAGAGATATTAAATATTATGAATATTACAGATACACAAATACCACAGAACTCTATAAGAACTCGATTGTAGGCCCCCCCTACTATAAGAAACCAGGGACCACTAGTGACAATAAGCCACAATAAGACTTCCAGTTTTAGGCCGAGTTTTAGAGTTTTGTATTTACAAAAATTATTATATATATATATATATATATTTTTTTTTACTTGAAAAAAATAAATGAAAGTATGCTCTTGACAGATCCCCCCTTAACTAGCACTGTCTATATGTCTCTTTAAACTATTTTTCGATTCCAATGTCATAGCGACAACGGTTCCTTATTTTGTAACCTGACACAAAGCGGGCTCGATCAAAACGGCGATACCATACGTTCTGAAAATCTACTGATGACAAGAATCAAGGTAAAGTATATATTTTAAAAAATACCCTTGTTTTTTAGGCGAGAAAAAAATTGTCCACTGTTTAAGCTTCTCTTTGTTTTAGTAATACTTTGAGTAATTCCGACTCTTGCAAAACAAACTACTAAGGGTTACCTTAAAGAAGAGGCCATGATTATGCCTGTAGCCAAAGAGGTTCAAGAACAGTAGCCGTTTTATTTTCGGCTTGTGTTAAAAAAAGGTGGTGCTTCAGAAGGGGTTTTAAAGCAAGACTAAATGTTCGGTTCGCAGCATGTGCCAGACCTAAAGTCCAGTAGCCTATACATTTTTTCCGCAAGTGAGGGAACGGAGTGGCTCTGTTACATTCTATGGTCACTGTTGAAGAGATTCGAATTCTGACCGCAGATAACGCCTCACGTTACATTTGCAGATTTTGAGCTTATCCACTTGAAGTCTGCTGCGACTTTCAAACTGTGTTTGTAAAAACTGTAGATTACCGCTTGTTAAATTAAGCAGCTTAATAGTGCTACGGCCAATACAAATCTATAGCTAGTGACCACAGAACCGGGCTAGTGTAAAGAAGAAAAATAATTTTGGCTAATTCCCAAATGTGCCTATAACAAAAACATGTCTAGTTTCTCAATCAGGTGAGTTTCACATCTGTTATCATACAAATTCTTGCTGGGGTATAGCTAAAATTGGGGTCATTTGAATATAAAGCAGTACAAATCTCCAAATATTTTTCTCCTGCAATAGCAACAAATTCTAACTCCGTAGAAGTGGGGTGGAATGGATTCCTCAGAATGTCCACAATATAAATCGGGTGCGTTCACAGTCAGACAATGTATTTGCCTAGGAATTGTGGCTGGGGTGTAAACCCTGCATGTCCGCCCTTATCTGCATTGGGATCGCAATCTTGCTCTCTTGCGAAGGAATATGAAACGGGTTGACGCAGTTCTAAAGGCAAAGGGAGGTCACACATAATGTTGATTAGATTTATTTTTTTATTTTTTTATTTTTATTATTATTATTTTTTTTACAGTTTACTGCTCTTTACAGACATTTGTTTGAGAAACTTTTTAGTTCATTATTTTTGAAAGCATCTTCGCTTTACAGATTTATTAAAAAAGAGTTTCAGAGAGCGACATTTGGAATTGTGACTGGGGTTTAACCCCTGCGCGACTTTGGTTTAGATGCCTTCTTTGTCTGGTTTTGAGCCAGGAAAAACGCTTTTGCCTATTATTACTTTTGCTCATTCATTCCATCTAGGCCAAGGCCTGTATGTTTTTGTAGTCCTGACTGTTTATTTGTTGATAGTCTTGAGTGCTTGAGAAGCTTTAACAAAATTCCTGTGATTTGTATTTTAATGCTTGCAAATGGCAAATAAAATTGGAATCAGTCCCTTGATCGCAACATGCAGCTGCTGCAGTCATATTCCATGCCCTGGTTTATTGCGTCTTGTCTACAGACCGCAGGTGTTAAATCCACAAGCAAAGAGGGACCAGGAAAAGAGGCTCTTCGACAGGCGCGTTCGACGCAGCTCCGGTAATCGGGAGGGAGAACTCTCGTTTAGCCGAACGAGAAGCGGAGCAGTCAACTGTGCGAAGCGAACCGTGTTAATAAACTGCCTCGGGCCAAGACCGCGCTCTCATTGGCTGCCATTAAGGGCGGGGAGGGAGGGAAAGTGCTGAGGTAGCTTTTCTTTTGGCCCGGCACTTATAATGGAATGTCTGCAAGAAGGAAGACCTTTCTTTCTGCTGAAGCCTGGAAAACGGTAGCTTGTTTGACGGCTGCATTTGGAGCCCAATTTCACACAGGCTTCAAAGGATATAGTAGTGTTTTTTTATTTTATTATTAGTATAATTTATTATTTTAAAAGATTTTTTTTGCACAAACGTCTTCCTGCCCGTATATATCAAGCTGTTTTCAGACCCCCACCAACCAGAAACATAGCTGTTGCAAGATGGTTGTATTTCCGAGAAAACCTACTGCACCTATCGTCAAACTTTTCAAAGATCTTTTATTTCAAGCAATACGTGTGTGTGTGTGTGTGTGTGTGTGTGTGTGTGTGTGTGTAAATATAAATGGACTGATGAGTCCGAGGATGAGATGCTCAGGTGCCAAAGAACTGTGTGGGAGCAGCAGAAAGAGAGAGCGATCTGCGTGTCAGTGCGGAGAGCACAACGTGCACACGCGTGATGCGGGATCAGTGTTCACATGATTCGGTGACGTAACCGAAGAGGCTAGCAAGGCCAGACTAAAAGCAACCGTCAATCAGTGAGGAAGTTGGAAGTTTAAACAGGAAGTGGTTGCAGCGTTCTTTCAGCTCCAATCCTGATTTTCTAAGCAGTGCAAGGGCGTTGCGTGCAAATACTGAGGGAAATTTATGAATGGGCAACCGTCTGCAGAGTACAGGTAATGAAAACATTCAAGTCAACGGCGTTAAAGTTATGGCCCTGGTTGTCGCCTTTTTGCTTTTAAAGTGCCCTCAAATGAATCGCACCCTTAATAAAGTTGAGCAAAAAAGACAATAAAATTAACAACACATGTAATGAGCTATATTGTATGCTCAAGAAATGGTTTTTACTAACACAATTGCAAATTTGTATCATGTTTTACATTGAAGGGTTAACACGATAAAGCTTCTATTGAGAGCAATCAAAAAATAGTGTATTCTGGAGTGTATTCTCACATCTGGGGTTTGCTAAACAATAGTGAATCCTCTCACACATGCACTAGCGTATATATACAGACACGTATGTTCACGTATATGCACACACACAAAAACGTGTGTATATATATATATATATATACACACACACAAATTTTCATACCCGAAGGTACGGTTTCTATTGCTACAGTCTATAAAACCTAGCACTTAATCACTTAGTTAGAAATAATTACCCTTGCGAGTATAATTGCGAGTGGTTTCTAAAGAAAATGGCGCACTGTGTTTCTGGCAAAACACTCATCCAAACATCAATGTGTGTTTGTGTGTCCAATGTAATGTAAAGCCTTCAGTTTCTTTACGCTGTTACTTTGGAACACTGCATGCAATAAGATTTTTCTTCGCCCTCCACATGTTTTTCTTCTTAAAATGTATAAGCTAAACTGCCGTGAGTCATTTCAGCAAAATCACCTTGGTCTCTAGCCCTTACATTAATCTCTGACGTTTACTCCCCCCCCCTGCGTAGGTATCAAGCATGACGGAACCATGTGTGACACCTGCCGCCAGCAGCCCATCATCGGCATCCGCTGGAAGTGCGCGGAGTGCACCAACTACGACCTCTGCACGACCTGTTACCACGGAGACAAGCACCACCTGCGCCACCGCTTTTACCGGATCACCACCCCGGGAAGCGAGAGGTGAGCCCAGAAACCGTGCCGCCGCTGCCGCATACAGACGCGGTAACGCTGCCCGTCACCCGCAATTCCGCGCTCCCTTTGTTCCGTTCAGTTTTTGTTGGCTCGAGCTAACGGCGCGTCGCTATCTGAAACTGATTATTATCTGGCGTGATTGTACAACCGCTTCTGTTAATGAGAATTGGACTGTAGGGATTGCGCAGCTATCGCTGAGCCGAAGCCTCGGCAGCGGTGGCGGTCCCGGGGTTCTCGATTAGTTAGCGGGCGAGACTCGATCGGGGTCCGGAGACGTGTTGTGACAAAGGCTGTCCCCCGGGCTCCCGTGGATGTCGCTGGAGGCGGCTCCTTTGCACCTCTTGTCCCATCGTTGCCAGGCGACCGCTCCTCAGGCCCCCCTCTCCCACCTCTTTGTTGGTCATAGTGACAGTCGCCAACGGCAGCTCCCTGGAGCGCGCGGCGGGCCTCATTGCCGTCAGCCGCCCTGCATCCCTGGCCGCTCGCGCGATTCCTCAAAAGAAAACCCACTTTTTACTGTTACTGCGTGTGATTAGCCCACTACCCTGAAATCCAGGGCGCAAGGTTTCATTTTCTCTTGCACAAGAGTATAATGACAGCCCGCAGCAAAGAAAGTGAGTCACCACTGGTATTCCCGTCAATAAAGAGCTTACCGCCAATACATATACTCACATTCGAGCTTTGTGAATACAGGCCGCTTTGTAGAGTGGCATTAGATGTAGGAGAATGCTATCTGCATCCCATTAATGTTCAGAGATTTTCTTCACCTTAGGATTTCTTCAGTCTCTGCAACTCGCTCTTTACTGTACGGTACAGCGTCTGGTCTGTTTTCATTTGTTTGTGACCGTTTGTGATTTGATCATGCCGCAAAGAAAAGGTCGGACACAACCAATCTCGCAAAAGATCAAAATATCCGTTGGGTTATTCTTCAAGCGAGCGAGCCAGGAAAAACAAGTTTTGAAGTTTGTGTTTTGAAGGTTGAATCTGAGAAGAAAGGAATGCTGGGAAACGCTAGCGTTTCTCACACTGCGGAGTATTCACAGAGTTTCCCGCATCCCCACAAACACTCATTCTATACAGTGCCCTCCACTATTATTGGCACCCCTGGTAAAGATGAGTAAAAAGGATTATAAAAAAACTCACCGTTTGGTGAATTAGCTTAATGTCATACTGAGATTACTAACTTATATGCTTTGAGCATGTAACCTGGTCTCCATTTACATCAAGGTTTGGTCAAACAACATGATAAATAGACTCTTGGCAACAATAAACAAAAATCCAACCTTTAATTGAAGTACATTTATTATGAGAAAAAAAAATCCCTCATCAAGAAAGAATTATTTTTAACAAAATCACGTGTGCCACAATTATTGGCACCCCTGCATTTATATATAGAATAAAGTAATATTTTTTTATATTTGGTCTCATATCTCCTTTGCATGCCATGACTTCCTGATGTCTGTGACCCAACAACATCAAAAGACTCTTGACATCTTATTTTCTGGCACTCTTACAAGCGATACTAAGGGGTGCCAATAATAGTGGAGGGCACTGTATATACACTGTATATTACATCCTGGCATGTGGCAAGAGCAATGCAGGAACTAAAAGTTTTAGGTTCCGACTACTCAAGATGAACCATGGAGTGCCATGTTTTCATAGTGGGCCTGATATTGAGCTTGTCCATATTGGTTGTATTGTGTGGCCATAACGGTGATCCATCAGCGGCCCTTGGGCTCAGCGGTGAAGAATAAATACACTTGCCCAGGTGAGGCAGAACAGAAAAATGTTCTAGTTTCAAAAACCTGAGGCGTTTGTGCAGTACATTGTTCCTCTGAGCCGAATGGAGAGGAAAAATCGATACTCGCGCTCGTTCGTTCAATCGCGGTTGGCTGCACACGGAAACGCGCTGAACTTGATCTTTCCGGTGTCCTGTTAAGTGATGATATTGAGATTAGTGTGTCATAAGGGCCCCCTTCGTACTGTGCTCCGAGCCCCTGAGGACGCAAGAATCTGCCGTTGTCCCATATCCCTGGGCTACAGTAACCTCACCCCCCGCCTGGACTCTTCCCACACTTATGAGGACAATGGGTCGGCCAAGCAGATGGTCCCCTGCCGCCCTGGTGCGACCACTACTACAGAGGGGCTTTTTTTCTGTTGTGGCAAACAAAAGCCGCCAGCCGTCCCACGTTCCACCCGTGAAGTCTTGAGTGTGAGTGTGTATGCGCGCGCGTGTGTGTCAGTATGTATGTGTGTGTGTGTGCATATGTTTGATAATTATCAAATATTTTTGAGCTACTTGCCAGCAATGATTGTGCTAAAAAAATAAAAATAAAAATAAAAAATGGATGTGTGGGAGGTTCCATCCCATGGAGAACTGATGATTTTTTTTGCAGAGTGCATAAAAATTACATAACACGCCGTGTTCAGGGCAGGGCGTCAACACGGCAAAGATTGCCATGATGATTATAGCAATCTCCCAGCACACACCCTCTCTCAGTGTGACTACAGTGATGACAGAGTACAGATGGAAGTGGTACAGTGGGAAGTGGGAGACGTTGAGCCATTCCAGGTTTTACAAGAAACTGGTTTGGGTACAGAGCAAAAGCCATTTCTGTCTGTTACCTTTTAGCACCTGTTGGGTTCCACTCAATGCACTTTTTTTTTATTAAAACGTTGCGCGGCTCAGGTTTCCCCTTATTGGATAACATCGTGTTTCCCTTATTGCCAAATGCTCAATCATAATCACAGGCAAGTCCCGTCACTGCCGCATATTACAGTTCCAGGCCTTTTCCCATCCCTGTTACAGTCAGGCATTTTACGTTTATTTTTGCCCCGCTAAACGCTAGTTTTTTGGGGGAGTTAGTTTCGTTTTCATCTAATTTTGTTTCTGTTGTAAATGCCAATGACTGTACTAAACGCCGTCCCAAAACTCTGACCTTGGTCTAAGAAAATAAAACAGAAGCACACGCAACGTAGAAAGTAGAAACGGTGACAATGTTACACCTATGTAGCATTTACTTAGTATTAAAGATCGCACTTCCAGTCTGTGTTGAGATTTTCAGTTGCAACACATTCGCATTGTGAGATCCTTCAAATGAAGGATAGATGCATACTTGTCTGGTACATTTATGAAAGGTAAATGAGATGGGGTTTGGTGACAGCTTGGACTGGAACTGGAAGTCCATGACTGTAAATAGCCGCGGTACAGCATGCCATTTGTCACACGTTTATTTGCGAAACGGTTCTGTGATGCATTTCTAGCTGACGCCGCATTTCAGCTTTTTTTTTTTTCTACGTAAAATTTATAAAGGCTTTGTAGATCAGTGCTTCCAGTCCTTCTTGAGATACGTCTCACTTTGTGCATCATTTAATGCGGAATCAAATATTTTGTTTATGGCTAGATGATTTACTTTGCATATAATTTGAGATTGGAACTGAGCTAAACTGGCTTAGCGGCAAATGTTCATTAATGACGGCGTGCGTATTGTCGAGCCGTTTCAGTCTAATGACCGTATCTTAAGTTTTAGGATGCCTTTTCCAGTTACAGTCCCGTTTAGCATGCACCAAACGTCCAAAACTACTGTTAATTCAGTATTAGGTTACTGGATACTGAATTAAGAGTAACGTTTACGAAGGAAACGGGTCATAAACCCATTTTCTTAACACCAGAGAGCAACTGGCAGCTGTAATCTATCTTTTAATGCCCTCCCTACAGTCTCTTAATCCCCTTCGCATCTCTTTTTACAGCATGCATAATTATCATTAGTGCTCGTTAATTGTTTATGTCATAAACACCCTCAAGGTTTACATCAGTCGTTTATTACGCAAATAAAAGCAGTCCGGAATCGACTGTTTATCTTGCCCATCTTCATAGATATTGGTAGTTAATTGCTCATCGGTTCCCGTGGTGCCATTTAGCCATTCACCCGTTCGCCCCTTAATCTGTCCCAGTAAGTTAGAAACCCGTTAAGAACGTAAGTGAACGGCGATCTTTTTTCGTTCTCCCCTTCCCATCCCCAGAAATGTCGGGA
This sequence comes from Ilyophis sp. 1 JC-2022, assembly GCA_022702515.1. Classification (NCBI taxonomy): domain Eukaryota; kingdom Metazoa; phylum Chordata; class Actinopteri; order Anguilliformes; family Synaphobranchidae; genus Ilyophis; species Ilyophis sp. 1 JC-2022. The sequence continues at coordinate 25,435,463 of CM040395.1, read as the reverse complement.
AACCCCCGGGCAAAACATTTAAAAAGAAATATAGACAGGCTTGAAGTGAGATTACGCCTGACGGACCAGTTAAGGACTATACTTGCACCCTCAGGGAAGTTCGGCAGGGATCCTCACACCCCCACCCCCCCTGGGGGACTTTTGGAAAAGCAAGGGTGTAGGACACCAAAGGAATGGCGCCTCCCTTCAGGGCAAATGCTGGAGCCGCTCAGGAAGGTCCAAAGTGAGGACGCAGTGACTTAACGTGGCTCGACTGGCTTTTTTTTGGTGCTCTCGGCCCAACGGGGGACTGCCCTGCGTGGCCCTCTGAAGGGCCTCTTCAGTTCATGGAGCCCGGGAGGAAAAGACGAGGTCTTTCTGAACAAGGGTGTTTATAGAAACCTGAGGATTGCATGCGGCCATCTGGCAACCGACCCCATTCTCTCCGGTGGTGCACCGTCTCGTTCCAGATGGCCCGCATAGAGGTTGCTTTGTGTGTGAACAGTGCTATAAAACAAAGATAGGGCTCCAAAATTTGTAGGGCTTATAAATCATAAGTCCATACTCCCAATTTTTAGAGATTGCTTTTTTATACTGCCTGTTCACACAGCCTATGAATTACGTGAGACATTTCCTAAAGTACAGTCGAATCTCAAGAGATATGAACCTCCTTGTTTCTTCTTGTTCTTCGAAAACAGACAGCGAGAGGGCAGGTGACTAGGCGAGTTCTATATTTTATGTTTCTCGATTTAATGGGTGAAATAATTTTATCAACTTTCTTAGGTCTATTTGTTTTAAATGCATATTGTTGAAATATGAAATTCTACCTACCCGCTTACCATTTTTTTTTAACCAAATGTAATAAGCTGTTACATGGATGCTGATACTAAATTGATTATGTCTATTAAAAATATGACTTGACTTCACTCTCATAGCTCAGGTTGCAAAATAATAATATAATAATAAAAAGAATAAATGTCACAAACTGCTGTTGGTCTTCCTGAAACAAGCCTTAATTTGTTGTCATTTTATGTTGCCACAGAGTCCTGCTCGAATCCCGCCGCAAGTCTAAGAAGATCACGGCACGGGGAATATTCACAGGTGGGCGTGTCGTGCGTGGCGTGGACTGGCAGTGGGAGGACCAGGATGGCGGCAATGGAAGGAGGGGCAAGGTAACGACCATTCCTCAACTGTACAGTTCTGCAATCATCTGGTTTTTTGAATTACAGGCCGCTTGGTTTGCCGAGTGGGGACTATAAAGTTTTGTGCTGTGGGTGAAATAGTGTTTAAGCACCACGAAGTCCGACTCTGTTGGTTAAATGTGAACTTTATAGGCCTCTGCTGGACTAAAGGCATCTCTAAACCTGAGAGGTATGAGTGTCCAGTACAATTTGTGGATCTGTTCTCAGACCTGCACCCCAGTTTTATACACTTGTCAACTGGCCAATTAGATGGCAGAATGTTGAAAGGTCATCTAGACTATTGGGGAAAACCTACTGAATGTAGGCTGATTTGCACTGGTTTACTGCTGTGGCTCCCTGCAACCCCGCCCCTCCACCGACAGGAGCAGGCAAGCACACCGGGTCTAATTTACAGTAACTGCAGACGGCTTTATCCCCTCCGTGTCCCTCCAAGCCATCTGCCATCGCCTCAGACTCACGGTTCTCTCTGCCGCAGCCTCTCCCATTCCATTTAGGGATTTTGAGGGATTAAAGCAAAACCAGGATCACTTAACCGGGAAAACCGAGGGGAGCGTCCTTTTTGAACGCTTAACATTTTAGGGCCGTTCACAGGGGCTTACGTGATGCGTTCTGGGGAGCGCTTAACCTGGCTGTGATTTTGAAATGGTTGTTCTTTTCTGAAGAACTTCAAATTAGTAACAGGCTCCAACAAGATTATGTGCAGTCATGCGATTATCGCTGGAATATAATGCTTTTTTGCTATCTCCACCGTTCACGCCCAGCGCGGGACCGCGTTTTTAGCGGTAAAGTAGCTAATTCGGCGATTATGATGGGTCAGTGTCGCTCACGTCGACCTCGCTCATTTTTCATTGGTCAAAGTGTAAGGTCTTTCGGGGAAGGTTGCTGTGGGTGTTTGTGAAACAACATTTGCCGTGGCAGCTAAGTTTCTAAGAGGACGAATACTAGTGTTAAGCTTTAAACTCTGACTGGTACTTTAGGAGTTCAAATTGCATCATTCTATGCCGTCTCATGATGCACCGTATTATAAACGTCGTGGCAAACAAAAAGATTTGTAAATAAATAAAGTATGTTCTCAAAGCTAAATTTAGTGTGCTTCACAACACTGAAAACGGTTGAGTTTATCAGCGTTGGGTCATGTCAACCAAATGAAGATGCCAAAATGCTAATCATAAAATTGTATATGGGAGCAGACTAAACATTTGACCGCCCTTTCTAAAGGATCTCTTTTCTCCCTGATATTTTCCTTTAAATGAGTAGTTTCCCTTTTCCTGGAAAGAATGTTCAAACAGAGAGAGAAAGATCTCTCTCCAGTAATGGCGATCGCCGTGTGATCTTAAATGAAAAACACGTGTGGCCAGGAGCTCCTCCACAGTGCGCCGGAATGTGCAGACCTCTAATTCCCCCTGTCTCCACCCCGCCCCCTTTCTTTCTCTCTCTCTCCCTCCGCAGGTGACCGAGATCCAGGACTGGAGCGCGGCCAGCCCGCACAGCGCGGCCTACGTTCTGTGGGACAATGGCGCCAAAAACCTCTACAGAGTGGGCTTCGAGGGAATGGTGAGGAGTGGCCCGACGCGCCGGGGGTTGTGTGGGGGGAGGGGGGAGGAGGCGGCTTTTGTGCCTGTCCGTGAAAATGAGCCTTTCTTGCGGGACGGAGCCTTTGTGAGAGGCCACACCGCCAGCATGTTCGGCCCCATTGTGTGAGCAGCTGGAAGGGGAGGCTGAGGCCATATGCATGATAAAGGAAATCTGCTGCCCCTCTCCGTATGAGAAAAGGAGAGTGAAAGTGCAGGTCAGTAAGCGGCACGGAGAGACGGTACTCCTATTGGTTGAGAGGCATCCGGCTTCTTTTAAAATTCAGCCAATTGGCACGTTGTTGGAGGAACAGATTGGTCTTGTCGTTTTTACTCATTGAATAGAATGGGGGTGGGGGGGGGGCTGACTGGATGAACCAAATTGCGCATTGAGCCCCAACACACACACACACACACACACACACACACAGCAACCACACTCATGCGCGCGCGCACATACACACACTGACACACACACAGCACCAACACGCATGCGCGCACACACACACACACACAGCACACTCACGCGCACACACACAGCACCAACACGCATGCGCGCGCGCACACACGCACACAGCACACGCACGCATTCACGAACACACACACTCAGCACCCACATGCATGCGCGCACACACACAGCACCCACACGCATGCGCACACACACACAGCACCCACACGCATGCGCGCACACACACAGCACACGCACATATGCGTGCACACACCACGCACACACACACACACAAACGCGAAGAGTTACGAGGAAACCATTTATCCCCACAGTCGGGGAGGACCTGGCGCTGTTTTCTAGGTTTTGTAAGAAAGCAAAAGGAATTACCATATCCTGTGGTGCCGCGGTGGAAAAAGGAGGCGTGTAGTCTCAGCGCTGCCAGCCGCACCCGCTAAACCGCTGTGGGGGTGGGGTTGGGGGCGCAGCCAGGCCGCTGCATTAAAGAGCGCTAACGGCCCCCGATCAAGCCCGTCCCGTGTCGCCCGGGAACAGAGCTCCTCGTCACTTAACGAGAGCCGGCGATGATCATACTCGAGGGCAGCCATTCCGGGCCTTCCACTGCGGAGCCTCAGGCAGGCGAGCGGGAGAAACATGCCCGTTTACCGCTGCGCGATACCCCACAGACCTGGCTCGCCTCCAGTAAACAAACAAGACGCGAGCGGGGAGGAAAGCGCTTGAGCGGCGCTGCAGCGCGCGATAGAGCCGCCCGCTCGCCCGTCGGTCTGGAGGACCACGGCGATGCCAGGCGCTCTTTGAAGCCTTGCAATTAACCACCCAATGCAACAAATGCGCCTTGTGATCAAGCTCGTTTAGCTCCCCATAGTATAGAGAGAGTTTCTCTAAGCTGGTCTCCCACTGCAGTGAAGATAGGATTTTTAAAATCTGATTGAAAAGAGTTCCAGGGCAGAATTACGGTCACACATATACCGTCCTATACAGGTGGTAGGTATATGTGTGACTGTAATTCTGCCCTCAGAAATTGTGTATTTTAATGATGGTTTGTACGGGTGTAGGGGAGCTGCAGCTGATCCCGGGGTGAAAGCGCTGGGGGTGGTGCAGTAGACTGCATGGTTTTCATTTTCCCATTTCTATCCGCAGTCTGACCTGAAATGTGTCCAAGATGCGAAGGGAGGCTCCTTTTATCGAGACCACTGTCCCGTATTGGGTAAGCGTTATGGTACTGCTATCACTGTGAAACTAACTGTATGAACATTTATTTTTATGAAAATTGTCGATATAATAATAATGATGAGGAATAATAATCATAGTAATAATGGCAGCAACAACAATATGCATCATAATAATAACAACAAATAATTATAATCATTATTTTTATTAACAATCATAAAGTTTATGCAGCCATTTTGCATGTGTTGTGCAGCGCAAACCAAATTTCTGTGCTTCAAGGACAAGCAGCGCATATCCAATTTTACACTACCACGCACAACCTCTAGATGGCAGCAGTAGACAAGTGGGTCCGCGTTCAGGAAGGCGCCGATGTAGCCAGTGAGAAGTACAGTATGTTCCAGGAGGGGAGGCTGCTGGCTCACATTCAACTGTGATTCCTGCTGTTCAGGGCTCCCAGAACCGGAGAAGCGAGAGGGAAGGGGGGAATGCTCAAATCAAACTAAGAGCAGGCTCAGAAACCACACACACACACACACACACACACGCGCGCGCAGACACGCACTGCACCACGTCACCTGAACTGCTGCAGCATTCTGGGGAAACCAGGTCACTTCTCCAGCCCTCTGTTTAGGTGAGAACAGTTGGTACTGGGAGGCCACTGAAAAAATTGACTTAATTTCTCCTCAGGAGGATAAAGGCTCTCTTTCAAAAGCCGTTTTCGAGCACATGCAGGTTTTCTGTCTGTCTCGTTAACGTCGTCAGACGATCTTCAGACGAGTGCAAGCAACGAAAAGGGGACAATTCCCCAAAGCGCTTCCTCAAGCGTACCCGGAGCTCGAAGCCTGCCCAATGAAAACATTGTTTTGGCTTGCTCAGGGTCTCGAAGACGCGAGCTCCGAGCGTTTTTTTCCGCCGGGGTCAGAGACGACGCTCAGGCTGGTTGTGAAGGTGACTTTTTGTCTGAGGTAATGCGATGGGCATGCGGCCACAGTTCCGCTCGCAGACGCAGTTCTCTGTCGTCGAAACATGCTCTGTCGTAAAGAATAACCGGCACGGCTCAGCGGGCGCGCCACTACGGATAAGTCCGGTGCAGATTTCACATTTGCATCGAAGGTGTTCCCAGCATTTTGGAATGGTGTGGAAAGGGTATTTTAACACACGATGATGTATTTATTGTTTCACCCTTTGTTGCTTCCTGAAAATTCACTGCAGTTTTGCAGTGGTTTTCCCTCTTAGCCTTGGAAGAAGGGCCTAGCAGTCTAACCTGGTTCTTCAATGCTTTGAGACAGCCATTCATTTCACACAAGCACCGGTTTCATCTGATCCTCATTGAGCTTGTATTGGTCACCCCCCGGTTATTAAGTAAATTTATAAAGAGTTGAAGAACTGGCTTGTTATCTTCCTGGACCAGGTTTGAGTAGCTCGTTATAGCAGATGAAAATGAGGGAATTTGTGGCTAATTTTACCAGCATCTGTTGCAAGCTGTCAATCACTGAGTGATTTGAACCTGAAAGCTCTTTAATCTCCACGGCAAAACAGTTTACCCTGTTGCTTTCGTGCGACGACGGAAGCACGAGATGTAGCGGCACCGTTAGCGCGGGAGATGGGGGGCGCGATCTCTGCGAGTGCCTCACCGACGTCTGGCCTCTCCTGCGGTTCTCCACAGGCGAACAGAACGGGAACCGCAACCCTGGCGGGCTGCAGATCGGGGACCTGGTCAACATCGACCTGGACCTGGAGATCGTGCAGTCGCTGCAGCACGGCCACGGGGGCTGGACCGACGGCATGTTCGAGACGCTCACCACCACCGGCAATGTGTGCGGGATCGACGAGGACCACGACATCGTGGTTCAGTACCCCAGCGGGAACAGGTGAGGGGCGATTCCTTGCGGTAATGACCTATCTTTTTTTTCTTTCTTTTTTTTTTCTCCCCCAGTTTCGAATCGCCAACTTTGACTCTACTGGTAGATGCTCTGCAGCCCATATTCTGAAGGGCACTGCGGCGCAGGCTCACGCACAAGCCTGTAACCCCACCCCTCTGCCCACAGACTTGAACCTATTGGAGGAGAGATGTGCCTTTCACTGCTATTTGTAGCTTGTGGGGACCTGGCACATCATTGGGAGGAAGTTAAGCCCAATTAAATCTTCTCTACCCCTGGCTGGACTCCCAGTTATAGTCTGATAATAATCTGAGGCTCAAGCCTGTTTTGTGTCGGCCAGATGTAGACGTCACAGAGTTCCATCTATTATTCCATTGCCTATTGATCTATTATTAACAGTGTTAATCGAATATTGAAGGCTGAAACACTGAGAATCTCCCACACATTTTTACCTGTATTTATTGAGCCAATGTAACAATTTTAACAATTAAGCGAGTTGAACCATAAAAATTTCTGGATTTCCAACATCAGTGTTGGCTATGGTTGGTCAAGGCTATCGGGCCCAGCCTGCACACGTGCTGTACACCTTTCATTGCCATTTGGGATCCTCTTTTTTTCCCCTATTCTTCCACTTGTGTAAAACTCTGATATCTTGGCTGGTTTCAAGACGATCTGGCCGCGACCTGGCTTCGTATCCGGAAGGTCGCTTGTTCAAAAACTCAGGAGGGGCAACCCCGCTGTATCTAATGGCAGAGGGCTAAAATCAGTATTTCTTTGCAAAATTTCAGGCTCTGTAATTGGGACAAGTGGATAGTGTGAGATATCCAAGTCGGCGTCTAGAAGAAAGGCTACTTGAGTTTTATGTAAAGTGGGTTACTGCAATTTACCGGGCAGTAATGGAGGTAAAACTATCTCAAGGTGATTGTCATGTGTCCTAGGATGTTAACCCCTTCTCAAGCGCCAGCATTTTTGAACACAAGCGAACATATTATGGTCAGTGTTCTTGAACCCCTTTGACTACAGCCGTAATCCCGATTTTTTTCTGTAAGGTAACCCTTAGGAGTTTGCTTTTCATGAGTCAGAATTACTCTCAAGTATTGCTGAAACAAAATGACAGAAGCTTAGTTGTTTTTTTTTTTTTGTTTTTTTTTACCCGGATACCAACTTTCCCTTGATTTGTGTCGATTTCTAGAAAACAGACTGTACGGAGTCCTTGTTTTCATTGAGCCTGTTTTGTGTCATATTATAAGATAAGGAACCGTTATCACTATAATTCTGGGATTGTAAAATAGTTCATAGACATAGAATTGTGAGTTAACGCTTTCAAACTGTATATTGTGTGACCGGATTGATTGAAAATTTCACCGAAAAACTTGCAATTAATTCAAATAAAGTAAACCACGCTGGTGCTAGTTGAGGGGTTAAAAAAGTGCAAAACAGAAAGATGTATCTGTTATTTTGGGCCATGTTTGGGTAACCTTTAGCATGTGCGTCCAAATTCAGGGGACCTTTTGAATTGTGAATGTAAACACAGAGCCATGTGCACAGGTTGCGGTGTTAAGGAAATTCTTGGCCGAAAGGTTTCCATGAAAAAGATTGAGTTTTCTTTGTGGAATAAATAATGGACGAGTAAAATGAAATGAGAAAGTGTGACACTAATCTCCGGGCAGCATTGTCCTGAACGGTCCAGCGGGTTCATTCAGAGCGGCACGCGCACACCTCACGACTCCAGCCTTTGACCTCGCGGACAAAGGGTCGCGGCACGAGCCCCAAGCCTCGATGTTGCGCGTTGACGCTGTCATAGTGGCGGGGGGGGGGGCGGTGGGCGGTGGGCGCGCGGCATGACATTCCGGTGGAAGGGTCAAGGAGGTCGCGCCTTCTGCCCTTGTGCATCAGCTGCACTGACGAAGGCCCGCCCTCACTCCAGGATGCCCCCTGCTGGCCGTCGCAGCGCGGGCGGACCTGAGTTCAGAACGCGACAGATGCCTGGCACTAACAATGGGGGCCTCCTGACGCCCTTGACCGGCAGAACAATGCCCACAGTCAGTCTGGCGGATTGTCAGCAGGGCTCTTTTGTCCAAATGGTGTTGTGTCACTCTCTCCGCGGTTGCCAGCATGAACAAATCTTAATTGAATAGCGTGCATCTGGATGGTCTTGCGTGAAAGCCAGCTGGTTAGATGCTGCCCGCAGAACACGGCGGAAGCTCAATGTTTGGCTCGCAGCTTTTGTTAGCGACGGCTGGAGATTTTACTTGAAAGAAATGAATTATGGGTGTAATATGTCAATTGGAGAGGTGTACGGCTGAGCAACCTTGTGTTTTTTTTCTTCTCCCTCTCGCGCCTGCCTGCTTGTGTGTGTGTGTGTGTGTGTGTGTGTTTAGATGGACCTTTAACCCAGCGGTGCTAACGAAGGCGAACGTGGTGCGCAGCGGTGATGCAGCGGCAGGAGCAGAAGGGGGCACCTCCCAGTTCATGGTGGGAGACCTGGTGCAGATCTGTTACGACATCGACCGCATTAAGCTCCTGCAGAGGGGCCACGGCGAGTGGGCCGAAGCCATGCTCCCGGTGAGTGGCACGCCATTGACGGTATTGGCGACTGTTCCCAGGGCGCCCCCCCCGGAGGCCGGCTGAGTAAAGCCCGTAGTGCGGCGTCGTCCGCCCGGGTGCTGAGATCCCTCGCAGCGTAGGACTACTTTACCACACGACTAATATTTTAATAAATAAAAATAGATGAATTATTCATTGATTTCTCTCCCCCGCACCCTATCCTGGCAGGACGGCCAATGACGTAATCCAGACTTGCAGGGTTGTAAAGGCTCAGTCCATGTCTTGGTTTTTAATGACGTCGTAAATGTCTCTTGTGATGCCAGGAGCCTCCTTTAAGTTTGATCTCCAAATAAGGACTCTGGGTTTTCTGCTGGCTTTCTGCCTTGTGTATGAAGCACTCCTAATTCATTAGGTTCTGCGTCGCAAGGTGTGAACGACTGTAAAGACACAGGTTTGTGAGAGGGGCAAATCTAGCCGTCGCCTGATGTCCAGATTTTCTTACCAGTCTAGGATAGGCTTCTGTACCATGTGACCTCTCTGAGCCAGTGAACCAAGTTTGTGCGTAGGTTACGACAGGATACAGGTGACTTGAGCGCTATTGCAAGGCAAGCTTCATGCTGATTTCAAACATTTAGTTGTAGGCATATTGTGTAGTCTTAATAGGTAGGTAATAGGTAGTGTAAGCATGGGCATGTTGTGATATTGAAAAGAAGTCCCTTTAGAATATTCACTGTTTCAAGCTAAAAGGTTTAAAGGAAATTGGCTTGTCTGGTCCCTTATGAGCTATTGCTTCGTAGGCTATGGCCCTCCAACTATTCGCGGTCACGCAATCCCAGGATTCCTTGTGTGGGGTTATCCCATTAAAAAAATAAAAATAAAATAAAAAGCACGGATCAGCTGGAGAAGAGCCGCTAACACAGTTGGAGCTCCTCTCCACCCGGCCGCTCTGTCGCACTGCGGAGCCGGGAGACCGAGACAGGCGCGGTGTTGCCTCGCTCTCCCCAGGGGGGTCGTCTTGTCACCTGCCTGTCTTGCTGGCGGGCTGGCGGGCGGGCGGGCATGCCGGGACGCCCCACCTGGTGACAGTCGCCACCGCGCCTCCTTAACCATCTCAGGATCCTCAATGTGGTTAAACGCCCGCAATGTTTCCGACGGCAACATGAAAACATTCCCGTTTCAAAATGACCGTCGTCCTTTATTTGCCAGATGGTCTCGTCCGGGATTACTTTCCGGGGTGACTTTTGGAGCAACAGAAAACACGAGCGCTGAATACAAACGGCAAATAAACGAGCGCGACAGAGAGCTCAACAAACAACTAGCAGCGACTACCTAAATGCCCTAAGGCAACATGGAGCGGCGGATGCTATTTTAAATACAAATTGCAAACTGCTGCAAATCGGCTACGAATCCCAATTACAAGGTGCAGCCAATAGAAGGTATCATTTGTCAAAGGCCTGTCACCAGCCTGTAGTTGCTTAGGAGCGAACTGGAGACTTTGTTTGGAGACTTTGCAGCACGTCCAATTACATGGAAAGGGCTGTATTTATTGTTAAATGCATCCTGCAACAACGGTCCCCCCAGTCATGCAAGTGTCCATTTAACTGGCAGCGTCGGGCAGATGTGGCGATTGGAATTGAATCAATGCATAATATGACTCATCGAGCTTGATGAATTGAGATGGTGTACGATCCCCCCCCCCCTTCCGCAGACCCTGGGGAAGGTGGGCCGGGTCCAGCAGATCTACTCCGACAGCGACCTGAAAGTGGAGGTGTGCGGGACGTCCTGGACGTACAACCCCGCGGCCGTCACCAAGGTGGCCCCTGCCGGCTCTGCCGTCAACAACGCCTCCGGAGGTATGTCGTCTCCCCCACGCACACAAGCGGCCGCACGCACGCACGCACGCACGCACACAGCTCCATCTCCGGGAACCTCAGATAAAGCAGCTACTGATGGATCATAGCTCAGGATAATCCGAAATCGACGGCCTTGACTGCATCGGATCACAGTGTGGGGTTCAGCTTCTGGAGGCGCGTTGCCATGAAATAATGAAAAGTTGCTCTCACCTGCACTATAAGTACCTCCAAAAACAACTTGACCTCTAAGAATAACATCCTGAACATCAGCTTTTACCCTCTTTATTTTACCGGCCAAACCCCATTTTAATGGACATCTCTTTTTCAAGGGGGACCTGACATAGTTAAACAGTTATAAAAACAATATGACAAACACAAGGAACTTAAATGGGTTGGAACAATATACAGTAAATAAACGAGATTAAAGCAGTTGAACGCCTCAGTGATAGTATATAATATATAAGAATTAAATATAAAATATTTGGGCACAGTATTAACATGGTGAGAATGGTTGTCATTGGTGTCGAGTGTTTTTCTTGATTCTTCTTGACATGATTCCTAAATAGATGCATTATTAGGCTCTGATTAAAAGGCTAGCGGTCACAGGTCCTGTCGAACGTGTCCCGTACTTCCGCAGAACGTCTGTCACAGCTCCTTAAGAAGCTCTTCGAGACCCAGGAGTCGGGCGACATCAACGAGGAGCTGGTCAAAGCGGCGGCCAACGGGGACCTGGCCAAAGTCGAGGACATCATGAAGAGGCCCGACGTGGATGTGAGTTTCTCGCCGTCACCCGTGCTTGCTTGACCAGAGCCGTGTCACAACCCTAAACCCCCGCCTCAACGCGGTGCTCTCACCCGAGGAATTTCGTGACTCCCTGCGACCTTGCTCCGTTCAAAAAACAAAAAATTAAATATACTTGCTCCGTTCGGCTTGTCGCACAAACTCAAAACGTCAACCGATGCAGGCTTGTACGCTAACATTTTTTCCAAGTTGAAAAATGTAGGAGCGCACTAATTAGATGCATCACAATTAGATGTTTACCGAAAATTATTATTATTATTATTTTTTACAGTTTGCACACACAAATTTTCAGGAGCAAATGTTCTTAAAATGGGAGTGCTGTAGATTCCTGAGATGAGCGACGCAAGCTTCCTCGACCCGCTCGGCGCGCGGCAAGTCGTCACGATTGGGAAACGTCACTCCGGCTCGCAGCGCTAAAAGGGGGAAAGAAGTCTTAATTTCATCTCGCGCCAGCAGGAAGCATCAAAGACCACAAATGCCGCCGTTTGTGCTCGGAATTCCCCTCCGCGCCCGGCGACGTGGTGTTCCATTTTCAGTCGCGGTTTTCTGATCGTTAACCGTGGAGACCTGCGAGAGGAACAAAGCCATGCTGTCTTGGGGGGAAGGGGGGGCGGAGTGTGCTCTGCGGCGTCGCTTACGGGGATTAAACAATCGTTTGATGGTATTGATCAGAGGCCACCAGCAGCTCCCGTTCCTCACAGACCTTGAACTGGGCCCGGGCAACAACTGCACAGCTTCCCAGCATCCTCTTACAACAGTCCAGGGTTTTCTACAGGAAACGGAGCCCCTTCCTGTCCCTCCCAAACAAGACCACTTCGTAACGAGAGAGCCCAAACCCGGAGATGTCGTATCTGATAGGCACATCTTTGTTTGCGACACTGCCTTTGCGAAGGCATGTTGCCAAAGCTTTTTACAAAAAGTTATTTTGAGATGAGTCGTCATGTTTTTAGGATGTTCTTCCTTGAGGGCAGCCATGAAGATCTGGGTTTAAATCAAAATTTAAATTGAGCCTCAAGCTTCTTTTTTCGTTTATATTTTGTTTATTGCTTTTGCAACACGGAACGCAAAAGCATTCAAGTTACAGGTGTACAATAGCATTGGCTAACTAACGCCTAAAAGTTCAAGCCCAATATCATCATTGAATGGATTCTCTGCCAAATGCAGACAAACTTAAGGGACCTTTGGAATTCTCGTTGAAATTTTATATAATTTCCCGGTAGACGCGCTTACGCAGGGCAGCTGCTCGCATTTACATACCGTTATTGCACATCCATACAGCTGGACGCCTGCCGACGCGTATCGCCTGCAGGTGCCAGTGTTCACAGGTGCGCCCGCCCCAGTTCACCTGAATGCCGAGCACAGATCCAGTTAAAATCACAGATCCATTAGTCACTCGGCCGTCCCCAGTGATTAATCTGTCCATGAATGGGGGGGGAAAGTCTTCGTTTTTTAAATTTATTTTTTTCATTTTCAGAACTGGAAGGTTTCTAGTTTAAGCAGCTCTTGGCTCGCTCCTGCGAAGCACGTGACCGTGAGTCCGGCGCCAATAGTGCCGTTCCACGCCGCTGCGTAAATATCAAGTTTCGGGCAGAAGACTCAGCACTTTGCTGCCAGCTGCAGATGCAGCAGATCCGTGCGGAAGGGGTCATTATTTCTCGGCGGCTTAAGGATTGCAGCAAAACCGCGCGTTTCGGGGAAAGGGTTGAGCGGGGCATGACGTCATTTCGGGGCATTTCGCGCTGAAATTCAGATTTTTTCCCCCACTGCGCCAATGGAACCAGCGATGGAACTGACAGATTTCAGCTCACGTCGGCCCAGTGAACCCGACCGCCAGATTTTATGTCTGCGGCTTCTACAATCGTTATCTCTGATTGTGTTTCTCGCAAGAATTTCATATTTTTCTTGCCATTTTTCTTGTCACCTGGCAGATATAGCGATTGGCTTTGTGGGCTTATGGTGTAGGAAATATAACACTTAGGCCCAGATACATTTTTCCTCTTTAAATGGATAGAGTTTCAGGAAAGTAGTGGTAATTACAATTAGAAACTACAGCATTCACTGCGTCATTATATGTTCTGCTCTTCAATAATCTATTTGAACTCCTTGAATTGACACCTTTGATCATTAAACGTGTTACATTCTCCCACTTCGATGTGTTTTCTGGTGATCACAAAGCTATTTAAAGCCCAGGCCTCTCTGTGAGAGACGAGAGGCAAAACTTTATTGTATTTCCTTTAAGCGTCCAGCGGTAAGAACCCTGTGGTTTGTTGGTAGTAGAGTCCCTGGTAAAGGCCCTGTGTTAAAATGGGCGAGATTTTGACGTCTGATTGGAGAACGCTTGTCACATGGGCGGAGTGGTATGGTTCGCGTGCTCGTCTGGTCTCTCGACAGCTCGACAGGTTTCTGAAAGGGCAAATCTCTGATACCCCAGCACTCCAGGTGTCTGGACACCTCCTTAGGAGCCGAAGGGCAGGCAGGGCGGTAACGGCGGCCGTGATCGATGGACGGAGGCGGAGAGCGAAAGCGAGAGAGCGGAAGATGTCAGTCTCGGAGAGAAGGAAGAGTGAGAATAATGGGCGGACCCAGGCGGGGGGTAAAGGGGAAGGGCGGAGGGGGCAGAGACAGAGTGAGCGGGCAGGTCGCCCTCCGACCCCCTGCGTGCGTGTGCCGTGACCCCCCTTCCCCCACCCACGCCCTAACCCAGATACGGACCAGGCCCGTCGCAGGCCGTTTAACTAGATCAGCCGCTGCCAAAAATACCTTCTCTTCCACAGGGGCTGGAGGGGCGCGGCCGTCACTTCTCCGGAGCTCGGCCATTAATCGTCCTCCCCGCTCCAAAACGGCACTTCCGGAAATGCTTTGCCGCTTGCGTAACCGGGGAAAAAATGGACTAATCGCTCATTCGACGATCAGCCGTTTGTGATGCGGCGTAACGACGAACACTGACGTTCAATGTCGGCAGAAAAGAAATGCCACGCATGGTTCTGGTTAAGTTCTGATTAAGTGGCTGTGACGTATGGTTTGCGACGTCCCCCGCTGCCGCAGCGGCCTTCGCTAGTCGTACGTTACGCTAACTGCATTTGTCACATTGTAAAAAAAAATAATAATAATAATTTAAAAAGCGCGCGAATGAATGCGGAATGATTTTATAAAAAGACCATTTAAGGGCTGGAATAATGACCCATAAACCTAAGTGGCAGAGTTGGACCCAGAGGATTCACCTACCACCATCCCCGCTCTGCCAGCTCCTGAACAAGGCCTGAAACGCGATGCGTATCGCACATCGATTTCAACTTTTAATACTCGAGTACAGTGTGTGCCTCAAAGAGAGAGCGCCACACTGACGGTTAGATTTAGTCTGCCTTACTTCACATTGCATTCTGTGCACCTCTTGTGTACATGAATGTAATTATAAGGATTATCAAGAAATCTATTTCTTCTCTATTGCTTAAATCCGTCTCATTGGCTATCTTGGACTCTTACCGTTATATAATGGCTCTTATTTAGCATTCTCTTCGTGTTATATTTTCTGCAATTTTCATTGTTTTTAAATGCCCTCTAAATAGCTCCAAAATAGTTGCTTTTCTGCAAGCGCTACGTCAAGTAAAAATTTCCCAGGGTTAGCCATACGGATTTGTGTGATCACGTATGATGTTCACACTGTTTTGCAATTTTTTTAGTATTAAAGAACTGCTGGAACTCAAACCCACGCCCCTCCGCTCCAGGGCCTAGCCACTGCACCACTATTCTTTCCCAGTCGGCTTCTTACTGATGTTTTCGCAAGGTCATGTGACCCTTAAAAGAAGCACGGCCCAGTTTAATTTTTTCTGTAAAATTGTCAAATTTATATCAAATTAGTTTTCTGGCTCTATTGAGGATGACCGTCAGGGAGGAGGGGCCTGGTGAGGGTGTGTTCCCGACACTGCTGCTCTGTGAACGGACAGCCAGTCCCTACCCTACACAAACACAGAGCTTACACGTCGAGCATCTGCGCTTAAGTAGGCGTCGCAGGAGAACAGACACGAGAGGCAGGACAGACTGGGACGTACCAGCTTACTGGAGCCGAACCTGAAGTAAACTAGCCGTGTAAATAAACGGGGCTGCTTAGTTCCAGTTGGATCATTTGAAAGCGTCACGGTCTGTCTTAACCCTGTTTTATTAAGCCTCGGCTGGGGTAGGGGGTCGGGGGGTGGGTGCTGATGGTGAACGGGGTATGCAGAACCGGCTCTTTGTCGCCCTCTGCTGCTCAAGCAGGCGCTGTAAGTGAGGATCAGCGAAATGTGGCTACAGCGCTCGCCTTCATATTTAAACAGTACCCCCCGACTTATTCCCTTAATTAGCTGTTGTAAAATGACACCGGCTCCCTTGTTATGTCACCACGCGCGGGGTATGTGGTGTGGCAGACAGCGGGGAGAGAGGAGCGGGGCCCAGCTGTTGTCCTTGCACGTTGTGAGACTGCCGCCTCTCGGACGGGTAGCAGGTGGGTGTGCCCCGCCCCCCATCCTGCGCGGCCATCGCTTCCAGAGCCCAGGGTGCCCAGAGGCTGCTGAAAAGCGCCCTCCCCTTCTAATGAACAAGTGTCTTCTCCGTCCGCGCCCTATCAGTGTCGTTGACACAGTTAAACGTGGGTGCCGTACGTCCTCTTCGGCTGTAGAAGCCTAAGTTTTGGAGACTTGAATTTTATAAAATGTTTTACAAATTTAGTTTATAGAGAAACTTAGAAATGAAGAGGTGCAGTGTTGTACCTTTGTATTGCTCAATTTATAAAATTTCTTGCGACTTGGAGAGTGATTTAAGATGGATGGCCCTTCTGAAAGCGCGTTGGGGCGAGAAGCGGGTCACTACGCGTGGACACGCCCCTGCCCATGCGGCGCGCCGGCCGACTACGCCAACGCCGCCCTGCTGCTTTTCAGAAGAATGATTGTGGGAAGCAACAGGGCGGGGGAGGGAATTTCACCGGCCGTTAATCTTGCGGGCTCCGCATCGGCATTCACAGGCTCTCTCTCTCGCCGCTTGGTTGGCGCGGGGTGGCCACTGACGCTCGCCCGTCTCGTGTCTCCCAGGTGAACGGGCAGTGCGCCGGACACACGGCCATGCAGGCAGCCAGCCAGAACGGGCACGTCGACGTACTCAAGCTGCTGCTCAAACACAACGTGGACCTGGAAGCTGAGGTAGGCACTTTGGTCTTGCTCCTGGCCCTGCCCCTTTCCTCATCCCTACCCCTGTCCCCATGACAGGCCCCGCCCCCGTCTCTGACCCCGGCTCTTGCCCGGCTCCAGTCCCCACCCAGCCTCTGTCTCTGTCTCTGTCCCTGCCCAGCCTCTGTCTCTGTCTCTGTCCCTGCCCAGCCTCTGTCTCTGTCTCTGTCCCTGCCCAGCCTCTGTCTCTGTCTCTGTCCCTGCCCAGCCTCTGTCTCTGTCAGTGTCCCTGCCCAGCCTCTGTCAGTGTCCCTGCCCAGCCTCTGTCAGTGTCCCTGCCCAGCCTCTGTCAGTGTCCCTGCCCAGCCTCTGTCTCTGTCAGTGTCCCTGCCCAGCCTCTGTCTCTGTCAGTGTCCCTGCCCAGCCTCTGTCTCTGTCCCTGCCCAGCCTCTGTCTCTGTCCCTGCCCAGCCTCTGTCTCTGTCAGTGTCCCTGCCCAGCCTCTGTCAGTGTCCCTGCCCAGCCTCTGCCAGTGTCCCTGCCCAGCCTCTGTCAGTGTCCCTGCCCAGCCTCTGTCAGTGTCCCTGCCCAGCCTCTGTCAGTGTCCCTGCCCAGCCTCTGTCAGTGTCCCTGCCCAGCCTCTGTCTCTGTTCCTGCCCGCTATGACCCCACTCTTCGTTCTCCCCCCCCCCTTAACTTATTTTCTTCCCATCCAAAGAATAATTCTAGGAATGACATCAGTCCTCCTTCAGGACACACATTTTTTGCCCCTCATTTCCATGTCCTCCACCGTCTCTGGGGTCCGTCCCTGTCAAATGTGGCCAAATGTTAAATCACCCTCCTGGATTAACTACAAAGTTGGCTCACTCATTTATGCTAATCGTTTTTTTTTTGTTTTTTTTGTTAAAGGAGAGTGGGCAGTCTCTTCTTTCATATTTTCATTTCATTCAGATGGGAAAAACACAGGGTAAGAGACGGTGAAGGGATTACAGTGCAGAAAGTGCCACGGCGGGGGTTCCAACCCCCCCGACCGGCTGCCCTGTAGACTGCGCCACGCGTGTGGCTATTTATGCTACTTGTGACCGCCAAAGCGGCTTGCATCTCAGTTATTTTGAGGTGTGATTATGCAAAAGTGTTACTTTTTCTGTTATTTCACTGAACCAGGCTTGCTTTAAGGCATACTTTTTATCTTTTCCATGCAGACTAGGGTTTGACCGGATTCATATTTTCACACCCTCATACCATCATTGAAGAATACAGTGGTGTTAATGTATATTTTTGTAAACCGTAACAACTGAAAAATGTTAGCATGTTAACTCATTTGTTGTAGTGCCAACTGTTAATGATTCGCAGGCTTTTTACATTACCTTTGTTATTGTAAACATTTCAAAGGAAGGTTAGCCCGTTAGCCCAAATAGTTCGGAATCGATTGCACTGAAACGAGAGTGATTTTGTTTGGGAGGGGAGGGGTGGGATGGGGTGAGCGGGGCAATAGAGAGGATGGCCTTCTTCGCTGGGCTTATACCTGGTCCTTTATTACCACCACGAACTGAGCAGGATGTGTCGTAAAAGTGACAACGCGCTAATATTATTAGCGCGCTGCCCGATGCTCGTCACGCTCACCCGTAAAAACAGCGCGGGGCCGGGAGAGCGAGCATCGTTATTCACCGACACGCTAGCGCGCCAGAGGTTCCCGCGCTCGTAATCGCAGCCCATTATTCACGGCTTTCATAACGGCAGTTACTTCACGGGCATCAAAGCGCTGGTGCCGCAAGGCGTACCTCGGGCAAAATTTACAACCCGTTCATAGTCTTTATCCAAACGGAAGTAAAGTTAGTGTCACCTCTGCATCCCATTGATATCGCAGAGCTAAAACGGACGGGCCTTTGGCAGGCAAAAGGTCGAGTCGATTTTACGGGGTGGCGGTCATTCAAGCGACGACCGCTTCGCTCAAACTGAACTTTGACTCAACTCCGTTTTAAAAATTTTTTATCCATTTGTTTTATCCCTGTATTTTAATTTGCCAAATTGGAATGCCACTAGTAATGTCAGGGCCATTCGTTTGGCATGGTGCACAGAAAAGCAAGAGCTTCAGCCCGGGCGAGTCACCCAGTAACATTTGCGGCAATTACATTTGAAGTGCGGTCACATCAGAACTGTACATCTCCGGGGTGTTGACGCAGACCGGAATGCGCAAAGAATGTGTTTATTTCTGAGGGAATTAAAGATGTCTCTCTCTCTCTCTCTCTCTCTCTCTCTCTCTCACCCCCCCCCTCCCTAAGGCCCAGTGCAAACGACTTTCAGAATTAATTTGGTTGTTCCGGTGCATGCGGCAGTTGTCCGAGGCAGGCAGCCATCAGAATGCTGCTCATGCCAGACGGAAAATAGACTGCGCTACAAATAAAATAAAAAATAAAAAACCCTGTTTTCTCTCACCGCCAGTATTCCCGAAAAAAATACCTGCTTTATTGCCTGAACAATGGTATTAAATTTTTGTCCAGTCTTCATAATTTATTGCTCGTGTCACCAAGAGCCTTTAAAAAAAATTTAGTTGCTAATTTAAAGCGTTTTTTTAGTTTTTAGTTTTTTTCTTCTTCCTCTTGGAGAATGTTGAGGAATATTCAGAATCTTAATGGTTCATTACTTGCTTTGTATTAGACAGGTAGTCTGTTATTTTTTTATTTTTGCGTCTGCAAAGGGGCTTGCAATCACTGCTGATTAAGCAGCTTCCCCACGGTTGAGACGGTAGTTTTGTTTTAACACTAGATTAAAGGCAATAATAAGGGGATCCATGAATATTGTTGCAGTCATCTGCCTGTGTTATTTTCTTGAATGATCTCCATATCCATGGTGGATTTTAGACTCTACTTTATTTGCATTTTACTCTTCCAAGGGTTAAAGAAGTTTTCTGAAGCATACAGCATTAGTGCCTGACCCAAGGACCCAAACTGAGAAATTCTGTCATGAAGGAAGGATTTATTGGCAGGAAGTGCAGATTTGTGTCACCTTACGCAGTTCCCTAACAAGAATCAATGAGAGATGTGGCAGGGTTTGTTGTAGGGTATGTGGGGACGTGGCAGGGTTGGTTGTAGGGTACATGGGGAAGTGGCAGCGTTGGTTGCAGGCTACATGGACACATGGAGGTAAAAGGTTGGGCCTTTGCCCCTCTCAGGACAAGGACGGGGACCGGGCGGTGCACCACGCTGCATTCGGCGATGAAGGCTCCGTCATCGAGGTGCTTCAGCGTGGCGGTGCCGACCTCAACGCTCGGAACAAGCGGCGGCAGACACCGCTGCACATCGCTGTCAACAAGGGCCACCTGCAGGTGGTGAAGACGCTGTTGGACTTCGGGTGTCACCCCAGCCTCCAGGTAGGATTGGTGTGTTTCTGTAGTGCACCGCACTGTACAGTCTGACTGAGCACCACACTACACTCTGTACAGTCTGACTGAGCACCACACTACACTCTGTACAGTCTGACTGAGCACCACACTACACTATGTACAGTCTGACTGAGCACCACACTACACTCTGTACAGTCTCACTGAGCACCACACTACACTCTGTACAGTCTCACTGAGCACCACACTACACTCTGTACAGTCTCACTGAGCACCACACTACACTCTGTACAGTCTCACTGAGCACCACACTACACTCTGTACAGTCTGACTGAGCACCACACTACACTCTGTACAGTCTGACTGAGCACCACACTACACTCTGTACAGTCTGACTGAGCACCACACTACACTCTGTACAGTCTCACTGAGCACCACACTACACTTTGTACAGTCTGACTGAGCACCACACTACACTCTGTACAGTCTCACTGAGCACTACACTACACTCTGTACAGTCTCACTGAGCACCACACTACACTCTGTACAGTCTCACTGAGCACCACACTACACTCTGTACAGTCTGACTGAGCACCACACTACACTCTGTACAGTCTGACTGAGCACCACACTACACTCTGTACAGTCTGACTGAGCACCACACCACACTCTGTAGTCTGACTGAGAACCACACTACACTCTGTACAGTCTCACTGAGCACCACACCACACTCTGTACAGTCTGACTGAGCACCACACTCTGTACAGTCTCACTGAGCACCACACTCTGTACAGTCTCACTGAGCACCACACTCTGTACAGTCTCACTGAGCACCACACTCTGTACAGTCTCACTGCGCATCGTAATACACTCTGTACAGTCTCATTGTACAGAAGGAAATGCTTAGAATTGCATTTTCCAGGAGATTCAAACAATGGCAGCTGTCTGTTTCATTTGTTAATTAACCCAGTAGACCAACAAAATTAAATGGAGTCGAACTAAGTGCTCAATCAATACATCATTCGGATTTTTCATTTTTATAGTGCAACTTTGAGTTTTGAATTGCGCCCTTTTCTTGCCAGTTGCTTTCAAAGTGATTCATGGGAAAACGTACCTGTTTGAATAATGCTAGAATGCATATGTATCTCAGAGTCTGTGTATTGTCACTGGTATGAACAGTGCAATGTGATGATGATTCATTTGTTACTCCAGCTTACGGTCAAACAGGCTTTCACCATGAACAGCAGTTAGTTGTGATTGCATAATGGGCATAAAAAACGATGGCCAGATATTATATCTTTGAAAATATCGGACTGTTGGAGACCCTCTCCATATTCTGAGCAGGACAGCCACTCATCTTGTTTTCCACTGGGCTGCATGTCGTCTCAGCATGTGTTATGCTACATCCCACACAATGTTTTACCGGCCGCTGAGGGACTCTGACACACCGGCTGTCTGTAATGAGGTCTTCACAAGATATTGCAACTACTGTCTCAATGATCAGATATGCATCAGGTGTAACCTCCATTCTTGTCTCAATGATAGGATATTCATTAGGTTTAAACTCATTAGGTATAAACTCCATTATTATAATTAGATATACACTGTGTAGCCTATTATTGTCTCTGTAATCAGATATTTATTAGATGTAGCCTTCTCCACGGTTTCCATTATCAGGTAATCATTAGGTGCAATGTCTGCTCTATATTAACCAATAGCGTCTCTGTAATCGGCTATTCACTAAATTCTAGTGCTTCTATGGACTATATAATTGAAAATTCACTGGGAATTAAGTGTCTGGTGCGGCTCCCGAAATGTGTAACGTTCACCGATGTTTGCAGAACCTTCCGTTCATTGCTACTTTGTCAATGGGTCCGCTCACTTGTTTCCAGTTTGAATCAGAAACTTCTGCTAGGCAGACTCCCCGAGTCAGATTAAATTATACTCCAAATTAGGTTAGAGGAGTAGCAAACTAGATTTGAGACTTACGGGCACAGTTCAACTAAAACAGAATCTTGAAAGATTGCTCGGGAGCCTTTGACGATCGAGTCTTAGTTTAACTCCGGGGCAAATTCCACCGAAGCTTTTGTCACCTCATGTTCCATTTTACTGATGTTGCCACTTTAATACAGTTTGTCTTTGTATAGTTTTGGAGTTCAAGGGCATCTCCTTGCTGCTTAGGGGTTTTTGTGAGTTTTGTTCTGTAAGCTGTATATCGGTATGAAGGAAGCTGAGAAGTGGCTACCTGCGCACTGAAGATGCTCCACTTAATTCAGAGAAAAATTGTAAATCACAAATGGAATCAGCATCCCATAAGCTGTTTTCATGGCGTATATCCCAGTGCTAAATTACTGCGTAGGCTTTGAAGCGGGCACCTTCGTACTTGCTGAGAAGATTTCAATTATTATAATTTTTATTTTGAATACGTTTAGTAGGCTGCTCCATGTACATGTGCATTCCCTTTTGTAACAGTGCAAGGCTATCTTAGATTTCTGTTAGTGTACGGGTTCAAGTATGGGTATGAGAGGCAGAGAATCAGTGGACCGGGACAGATGGACTCTCTCTCTCTTATACCCCCTCTTCTGCTTCCAGGCGCTCCTTCCTACCCGCAAAGTTTCCCACTGCTTCTGTTTGCGAATAGCCCGCAAACGCAACCGCGCCGTTTGTTCGGATTTACCGTTATGCCCTTCGTCCAGCCCTGGCCTGCTGCACCATGAGGACGGCGATTGGTCCAGAAGGGACCACTATTTCCGTGTCTGAGAAGAAGTGACTTCCGGCAACAGTCGTAGAATCAAGAACCCCCCCCCCCCCCCCACAACTTTAGCTTCTAAAACCGAAACCCTGGCAGTTTATACGAAAGCTTGAAAACCAGCCTTATATCAGCCTCGATAGCTGCAGAGTCACCTTCCCCACCCCCCTCCCAGGCCCCTCCCCTGCCATCATAATGCACTCCCTCACACAGCCTTGTCCGTTTGGGCCCCTGCCCAGACGCGCATTAGCTCCTCCAGTACCCGGACTCTTCTGGATCAGGCCGGCCCCAGCGATCGAGCCGTGCCGCTCTTGTATACAGCAGGGAGCTCTGTTCCCTGCCATGCGGAACGCTCACTCGTGACATGCAGGACCAACAGCTGCTGCGATGAACGCTGGGGAAACAAACCGTTCACTCCGAGGAGTCTGGAATCCAAAGCCTTCTTTGGTTCGAGGCAGTCCGCACTTGGCAGAAGCGAGCGTGAGAGAGCGATGGCAACAGACACAAACACACACAAAAAATTAAAAATACCGGACTGCTGACACGCAGGACTCCTGAAATGCAATCCACTCACCCCCTCTTATGCCGTGGCCCTCCTTCTGTCACACGTAGCCTTTTTTTTTTTGCATCGACAACCTTGTGGTTTTTTGTCATGAGTGGTCACGTATGATTGCAAAGGATGCATCTTGAGTTGCGCATACGCAGAACAGCGCTTGCGTTTAAGACCCCCCCCCCCCCGAGTTGTGCAATGCGCTAATGCTAGGGCTATGTCCGCTAGCTTGCTTTGTCACTGTTATTGTTGAATATTCCTATTGTTGCTCCCTCATTTATATAACATGGATAATCCGAGGCACACCCAACTCAAAACGAAGTTTCTAACTGAGGGTAAATGAATGGTGTTCTGTGTATAAGGCCAGACAGTTAAAAGCGGTTGGTTCGGTTGACATGAGTGTACAGCACTAGACCAGTACAAGTTTTATCAACCTCTTTTTAATGCAGCTATTGTTTTTTAGGAAGCTGGTTCTAGCACATTACTACATGTGGTCAACTATATTAAAGTAAACGCTTTTTAACGTACCAAGCAGCGCTAACAACTATTTCCACTCACAGGTTTCGCTAACCGCACGCACAGTATTTTTAGGAACTAAGAGGAGACAAAGTCAACATGATATAGGCCCAAGTAATTTCTAAATGAATAAAAGTAGATTAGAAATTAAATGATCTACTCCGCTACCGAGGCTGTGCTATATTAGTGTCTATACCTGATAATACTGATTTTATTTTTAAATCTATCTTCTGGGTTATGTTCCTAAATGCACACTCTGGTTTTGTGCTATGTTTATGACTATGGCTGAAATATGATTGTGATTATTATCAGGAATCAGAATAAAAATTGCATTTCTGTAAAATTATTTAGAATAGCTTTGTTTCTACCAGTATCACTGTTCTCACAACTGTGCAAAAGTTGGGTTCTGAATTCGAAAGAGGGAGACTATGGGATGAGCTTTGGACAAGTCTGGGGTTACAGGGGCTTGACTCTGCTACCCCGACAGGACTCGGAGGGAGACACCCCCCTTCACGACGCCATCAGTAAGAAGCGGGACGACATGCTGTCGGTGCTATTGGAGGCAGGGGCTGACGTCACCATCACCAATAACAACGGCTTCAATGCGCTGCACCACGCAGCGCTACGCGGGAACCCCAGGTATGCCCCCTTTCTCGTGCACCTGCAGGCCTCTGGGTTCAGAGGGACAAGCACTTCCTCAAATGACCGATTTTTGTTATGCAATGGAAGGCATGACGGTTTGCAGATGTCAGACCGGGTCAGGTTCTGTGCTGGTTTTTTGGCTGTGACTGAGGAAAGCAGCCCTGCAAATTTGAGTGGTTTGTGTCCCTCACTCAGTGTCTCCCAGACCGACTGACCGAATGACTGTCTGGCTCCTGCAGTAACAATGTTTTGCCATTAGAGGGCCAGTAGCAGTGCTTGTTTAGTTTTTGTTTTCAGAGGTATGCTTTTAGTGTTATTAATAAATGCTGTTCCATTGTACTGGTTTGAGAATATGACAGTTGGATCTGTGAAATATGAGTGATTTAATGCTTGGTAAGCCTGGAAGTTCTGGCTAACAAATTCATTCAAAATTGACAGTGACTTTTTATTTAAACATGTGCTTTTCATAATTTAAAGTGGTTCAGGTCTCCACAAAAATGTAGCATTATGTGGGAGATTTACTGCAACAGCAGTATTTCAAATGCTGTTAAGAATATATAACTGGCTGAATGCTAAACCCCGGCAGCATTATTATGGGAAAAGAAAATAGTTATTTGTTGAGGTGCATTGAGATTTCACAGGCTGATACCAATTTGGACAGAAACATGTTTGCATCTTCTGCTGCTGATATCAATATTACGGGAATATGGCTTGAAATTGAAGAACGTTAAAACTGGGCATTCCTCTTCTTCTCAGGGGTTTTGTCCGCTAGTTTTTTGCAGTTTTCTGTCTGGGATGGAATCCCGACTGTCTGTTGCTTGAAGGATCTCAGGGTGAAGCACGCATACAGGAGGTGGGAAAATGATCAGAAACACCTACAAAAACTGAATATCTAGTAACTAATAACGAGTAGGCCCACCCTTTGCCTTCAAAAGAGTTTCAATCCTTCTTGGAATGTTGTCATACAAGTTTTGAACTGTGTGTCGTGGGATATTGGCCCATTGTTCAGAAAGGACAGCCTCCAGTTCTTTGAGGGATGAAGGAGGTGGAAATATAGTTTGCACTCTGCGCTCCACAACTTCCCATAAAGGTTCAATTATGTTTTTATCTGGTGATTGTGCATTGAAGGCATTTGACGTCATCCTTGTGCTCTTGGAACCATTCTTTAATGTTTTAGCAGTGTGTGTGGGGGTGTTTTCTTGTTGGAATATGGGGACATCATGAGGGAACTGTGTTTGCACCATAGAGTGCACCTGGTCTTGTAAAATGGTTTCACATTGTTTGCCCAGTACGCGTCCATGGAGAGAATCGTTGGACCCAATGAGTCCCAAGAAATGGCTGCCCATACCATTACAAAACCACCACCATACTTAACAGTTGGCAACAGGCATTTTGGATTGAATGCCTCCTTTTCCCAAACATAAACCCGTCCAGATGTATTAAAAAGAGTAAAAGATGACTCATCAGACCATATCACCTTTCTTTATTGCTCAGGGGTCCAGGTTTTGTGTTCTTTACACCATGTTAGGCATTTTTGTGCATTAGCCTTGGGTACAAATGGTTTCTGAATGGCGGCCCTGCCATAAATACCAGCTTTGTGAAGCTAACGACGTACTGTTCAGATATGGATTGATACAATTCTGTGGTGATTTTTAGAGCTGTAGTTCTGTGGTGATTTGCAACTATCCTACCAAGTGTCTGTCTGTCCCTGTCGGAGAGCTTTGACTTGTCTGTCTGTCCCTGTCGGAGAGCTTTGACTTGTCTGTCTGTGCCTGTCAGAGAGCTTTGACTTGTCTGTCTGTCCCTGTCAGAGAGCTTTGACTTGTCCGTCTATCCCTGTCGGAGAGTTTTGACTTGCGGCCACAGTTCTTTTTTGCTGATGCTGTTTTTTGGTGTTGGACATATGTTGTCATCATTTTTGACAACGTTCCTCTTGCTACCTTAAATTTTGCCGTTTTTGTGACCAACACACCTGAAATATCCTCATCTTGCTTTGGAGACTTACCTAGCAAGGCTGCTGGTTAGACCTTTTTTTTATTCAGGTACATGCTGCTAATTAGCATTCAAGTTAATAGGAATCACCTGTGTAGATGCTTTTGTAATTGTGGTTTAGATGCTTCAAAGTTAAAGACGTTTTTCAGGGGTATTTCTGATATTCTGTCATTGGCAGTAGCACTAACAAATAACATCACTCAGGTAGGAAGGATATCAATCGGCAGAGTTTATCCTGCCCCATAGCACATTGGCATCTCCAGGCTCATTCGGGAACCTGCGGTCTGCCTGTAGTCCTCCGACACAATGGCTGCGTAATGGAGGGAGGACCTTGAAGCGATTGGGCATTTTGAATTGGGAGAGATGAGAAGTTAAAAAAAGGAGCACTTTTGTTCCACCTTCTTCCTAGCAACACAAGTCACTAGTCAACTGAGGGCAGCGAGGGGAATATGTTCTAGAACGCTGGTGTCACGCTCGAGTTCTGGACAGCTGCAGCGTCTTAAGCGATGAGCTTAATTTAACATCGACGGGTGAGAGTCCGCACACCTTGTTTCCAAGGGCAGAACTGGCTGCGTGTCGAAAGGGCACCGCGTAAACCCGCACACGCTGTAGCCCTCCAGGACCGGAGCTTCACCCCTGTACCGCAAAGATACTGTGCTTGCAAAAATTCAAAGATCAAATTAAGATTCAAATGAAAGCATTTATATAATCTATGCTTCCAGCTCCCTAGTTATTTCAGAGCCAGTTCATTAAAGCGGATCCACTGGCACAGTACAAGCAAGCAGCGTGCCTTCCCCGGCCGAATATTGCATAAAACAGCAATGCTGATGTAATTAACACGTTGGGCTTGGAGGGTGCGTCAGACGCTGTTAATTTTTACATTGTTTTTGCATTTTAGTATTTCAACATGTTTATTGGTAAGTTGTTTCTAAAACATGGACTTATGAAATGTGACTGGGCTCGTACTTTTGAGTTTTGAAATGCAGCACAAGGTTATGCTCCACCTGGACATAGTAGGGCCTGTCTGTGCTCTAAATGTCTCCTATAAAGCTTATTGCTCATATGTTCTACTTGAATCAAAAGAGACTGCCAGCAGTAGGACGCAGCATATTCAGCAAGGTGGTGGAAACGCACATCACCTGCATTGAAAACAGCCGATCGTCCAGCGGGATGCATTCCACTGTTCCTCGAGTTGCGTCTTTTGTCTTGAGAATGTTGCAATGTCATTCCTGAGAAATCTGCAGTCACTGTTGCATAAACAGTTGCAGTTCGCCTTTTCCGCGTATAGCACAGATAACACGGTTTTTCACCGGTCATTTTTAAAGAGTGCTCTATACTCGGTGGACTGAGGTACCTTCAGACGGTTTAATCGAATTAGTCAATTAAATTTCCTTGAGGTCTCTCCTCCGAGTGAGTTTTCGCAGAGCGTTTTGTTGCTATCTGTCACTTTGGACGCATTTCCACATTGCCGATGCTGGCTGGCTCGCTCTGAAGTGAACGCTGCGTATTATACAGCGGATAGGTTGGCGTCGCACGCTCGCTGCAGTCAGTGTTCATTAAAGTATGCCGTTGCTGTAAAATACAATCGGCCGTTAGCAGATGGTGCAGTTTAACCCATTGCTTGGCCCGCTGACCAAACGCCGCATCTGTTGACCCGTTTCCAGGTGCGTCCGGCTGAAGATGTTCGAAACGTCTGTTTTATACGCGCCCTCGTTCCGTCCCCGTCCGATTGCGTGTAATGTATAAATGCGGCGTTTCGATAGGGGTGTGTATCGATCCCTCTGGCTCCAAAGGCAGCGTCTGCCGCGGTACAGGGTTGTATTGTGAGTCATGCAGCGGTGCAACGTGCTTTGATTGGCCGGATTCCGGAGCCGGTTGGTCAAGGACTCATTTATTAGTTGGGATGCTGCCGTTGCACGTTTCAATCACAGGATTTTTACATCAATTGCTCAGTTACATATGAAGCTCTGCGGAAAGGGGCTACAGGATGCGGAAGATGTTTGAATTGAAGCGTTGTGCGTCCCCCCGGACAAAAGCACCTGTAAAGCGAATGAGTAATTATGATGTGTAATCTCTTAACACACTGCCGCCTGCAGTCTATTCTCAGGAACCTGGGCTCGGAGTTTTCAAATCAGTGGATTTTGCTGGAGAAATAAACTGGGGAAAACAAATCTGCTGAAGAACATAATTCATATCAAAATGAGCTTTTGCCTGAGCCTCGTGTCGCTTTTAATGGAATATTCTCTGTAAATAAGCTGCTAAGCACATCAGAGATTGCTTTTCAATTTGAGCGGCGGCGCTGCCGCGTGTGTGCACACGCAACTCTGCCTTGACTTGGGGGTCAGCGCGTAATTGACTTGCCCATTGATCACTGCAGCGGGCTCCGAACAAGCCAAACGGGAATAAGAATTGACCAAGTGGCAACGAGGTGGATCAGAATCGATGGAGTCGGCTCGGAAATCGAGCCGACCCCAACGGCGTCTTCACCGGCTGCCGGCTAATTCGCCCTCGGTCAGCCGCTCCGGGCATTCGGAGACACAAAGGGAACAGGCAGACGGGGCGTCCCGATCCGCACTATTGAGCCCAAACTTCCATCAGCGTTTTTCTCGACGGCCATCTTACCTATTGCCGGCCTTTTTTTAAGGATGCATTTCTGGGAACGGAGATCCGAAAAAGCCGACGGTAGAGCTTATGCAAGCAGTGATTATTTTCACCCGGGGCCCGGGACCGAGTCTGCTCCCCAATTAACTCCACAGGTGATCCAATTTCTCACGGCGGTCGCTAGAGTCCGCCGTGTTCCTGTCACTGTGCAGACTTTTACAATTAGTTATCTCGCGTGCGCACACACTCAACACACACACGCGCATGCGCGTGCGCACACACACGCACCCTCACCGAGTTGGCCAGCGCAGTCTGATGGGCCCATTGTCCTTGATAGCGGCTATTTATGGCTCAGCCCAGAGCTGGTGTGCGGCGGTGAATTTTTCTGAGCTGGCAGGCCAGAATAAACATTTGGGATGGCACATACTGATTAAATGCACCATTTAAAACTCGAGTCGAGGGTGGACCGGGGGAAACGAGAATACGGAAGCAATCCCTCCTTAAAATAATAAAAACGGTAATGGTAGCCACCAAACTTTTAAAGGCGTCTTCCACTTTGCGCTTGCTTTTGGAAGCAGTGCTTCTGGTTTTCCTGTACCTGGGGAATTGTATTGATCCCCCCCCCCCCTTTGGCTGTTTTGTCGGATGCTTGGGCCATTGCTTACCCCAACTTACTTTCTCCCTATGAGGGAATGAACAGAACACAGGTTTGAGGGTCAGCCGTTACATCCTGCCCACACTGACTTGTACAACCAGGAGAATGGCTGTTTTTCCCCCCTCCCCTCATGAACTGATAAATTACAAGCAATGGCAATAATCCGGATTGCCTGCCACTTTTGCCTGACATTCCATTTCAAGGCAGTGCTCAGAGATCTATTGAAGCCAATCCTCTATGCCATAACTTCCTGTAATGGCTTAAAGGAAAGAAAACAAAGTGGTCCATTTAAGATGCTTATAAATCTTTTTGTCTGTATTGTGGGTAGTCCTACTTATTGTCTGGGCTTGAGTGTGAGAGGCCTACGTTCCCCAGAAACCCTCTTGCTCCTGTGTCCCTCACTTAAATGGAACGCGGGGTTTTTGAGTTCTCGGTTGTGCCATTTGGCTTCGGAGGTGAGAATGCTCAATAATCCGTATTTATTGTGTTCCCGCGCAGTAAAACCGTTTTGTTTGGCGCTCCATCCCCTCATCTGAGAAATCAGGATATATGTTACCTTTCACAACCCCTTCTCACAATTTTCCTTTTATTTCCCAGCTGAGCTCACACACAGTGTTTTATTAAAGTGACCCTCTGGACTGCACCAAAGCTGAACCCATTCCAGCCTTTTAAATCACCAGCCTTTCCATTTATTCGGGTGTCATGCTTGTTAGGGAAAAAGGCTGATCAAAAGGACTCTCCTCGTACGTGTTTTTGTTTGACTTCAGAGTGGGTCCCTGCCACAATCTCCATCCAAATCCTGTTGACCCAAGATAATTTGCTACCACCGAGGTGTTTAAAAAAAATTTTTTTTTTTAAAAACAGCAAAAACAAAACGGGGTTCATAATGCAGGGTTAATAGTTTCTGAATTCTCGTGTTGGTGATGCTTTGTGAATATATTTCCGTGTTCAATTTTTCTTGTGCTGGTGCATATGTACGAGTGTGGCTCTGCATTTAGTCGGCATGTAATTTAGCATATCCTCGGCGCGGCTCTTCACTAAATGTAAATTTTATGACGTAAATTCTACACTGTACATGGTGCAATGTGAATCGTGTCAAGCAAGTGCCTTTGTGTTTCCAGTTGATCGGCTGGAGAGCATACTGCAGTGGGAGGCACCTCAGGTATAGCGCACGGCATATTGACGCTGTGAGAACGGCGCCCCCCGCAGGTGAATCTACAGGGCCGTGGCCCTGGCGATGGGGCTCGAGTGCACAGACGCCAGACCCGGCCGCTAACCACGGGTACCGCGTTAGAGGGGCTCGCCGCAGCACGTGGCCGTTTGAGCACTGCCGGGGGACTTGAGGGTGAAGCAGAAGTTATTGCAGAGAAGCGGACATTAAAGAGAAGCGGGGCAGACGGATGAGCCGCTGAGGAGACGCGAATGCGCGGACGAATCAAATGAACCCGCCGGATCGCCCGCTAACTACTTCGCTTTACTGTATGTAGCCTCCCTCATCGCACCAGGCGTGCCGCACCACCGCCGAGCGCGTGCCTCGACCTGCGCGGGTTTGCGAGTGGGAAGTGCTAGGGGGAGCGTGCACGTGTATGTGTGTGTGCGCGTGTGCAAGCGTCAGAGGGAGAGGGCAAAAAAGGGGCACGATGTCTGATGTTCATAACAGTCCTAGTTTTTGTGTCCGTGTGTATACGTGTGTGTTATGCACCTTCATGGTGGTATGTCTTCGCAGAAAACTCTGTTTACTTTGCCTTCCTAGTGTTTTATTTTCTTGTGAGGACAGGTCTTCAGGGGCCTGAAGTTTTCTCTTTATGGTCTCCTCATAGGAAGTGCTAGACTGGTCCTGCCCGTCTCCGTTTAACATGGCTTGGGCACATTATTGGAAGGAAATTGTATCGCTGTTCAAAACGTAACAAAAAAAATCATAATCAACTTTCTTGGAGTGTGTTATACAGAAGTTGCACTTGGTGATTGGCTGTGGACAAAATCATAGTAGTGGAATTGTATACTTAAAAACCAAGATAATTATACAAGGTCTGTTACACTGGTTGGATATGAGTGTGTGTGTGTGTATGTGTGCCTGTGTAAGCCATAATCTCAGTGAAGCTCTGGCAGGCAGACTGCTGCTGTAAGACAGTGCTGCCACAGCACTGTAAACAATATGCTTAATAGCCCGTGACTCATAAAAGCACTCAAAACAGGCCCTACAGCGGCCGATGGCACACTTTTTTTTTTTTAACAGCTTTCCCCTCTTTTAAACACAAACAAATTGGCTAACCTATGTGTTAATTACCACACAGCCTCCTTTACAAAATCCCTGGCAACATACAGGTTTTCAGGGAGAGCTATCAGTATCACAGTATGATTATGAGAAACAATCAACGAATCCCAATCTAGCCGGTCTTTCTCCCGGAACTAATGGACCCCTCAAACGATTGCAGTCGTAACAGGACCCGCCATAATAAAAAGTGTACATTAAAACAAAACCAACTGTTTTTATACCGTTTAGCGTGCAATCAGAACAGCAAAGCAATTTGCCACACACAAAAATTTGCAGCCTTACACACACAAGCGTGCTCGTGCTAGGAGGCAGTGCTTTGTACTTGGTGGGGTACTGAGCTTGTGGAACTGATGGGCGTAGATTTTATTCCCAGCTGCTGTGTTGCTGTTGCACCCTCAAACAAAACTTTTAACCTGCTGCAGTGAAACTCCATACGCACATTGCCCGAACGTGACCTTCTGCTGAGCAAATGCGTTAAGGAATGAAACTCAGAGCCAGCGCTGAATTTTGTGGAAGCGTTTCAGTCCCTGGTTACTAAGATCCAAGTCTCTGGTTTGAGTACTCCCTCAGCTCCTGTTTGGTTAGATGAACATAGCCGTTTGTATGGGAACTGGCATTACACTTGAATCAATTGGTTGCTGCTGCAGTAAAGTTCTTAACAACTGCCTGTGTGGTCAAAATTAACCATGTCACTTATAAATAATGGCAGTTGAAGAACCTATTTTAATATCAGATTTTTTTGTGTGCCTGTGAGTGTGTACATGTGTGTTAGAACAGGCGAGAAATGCAGAATAAATGAGCTGTAGTACATTTTAATGCAGTGTGTGTGTGTACCTTTGAGTTAAAAAAAGAAGAGAAACACAGAATAATGAGCTGTAGTACATTTTAATGTTGTGTGCGAACGCGCGTGCATTTATGTAAAAAAAATAAAAAAAAGTGAGAAATGCAGAATAAATGAGCTGTAGTATGTTTTAATGTGTGTGTGTGTGTGTACACACCAGAGAGGAGGTGCTGCAGGACTGTATGACAGCGTCTGCACAGAGCCCTGCTCCAGTGATTTGAGCACCAGAGCTCCAGCTTCACAACATCTGCCTTCTGTCTCCAGCCCGAGCCTGTCTCCTGTCGTGAAGGCGAAACGTGTGGCGCGGGGGCGGTGGGGAGGGTGCGTCAGTAGCGTGTGTGCGCAAAACCGCGTACGCGGCCTCTCCTCAGAAACGCACCATTCTCTGGAAAAGGCTCCCCTATCTCTGAGAGCGTTTATCTCGCTGTGCCGAGCCAAACTGTGAACCCCTCCCCCTCCTCCCACCGTCACGCTTACCCTACCCTTCGTTGGGATGCATCGTTAACATCCCCACACGCTCGCTTCAGCACTTGTGCTGCCATACATTCCTACTGAAGTACTGTGCGTCTCCAAAGTGCATATGTCCCTGTGCTATTTATAAACTGTTTAGAATATCTGTTTGGAATATCGATCACGCAGTCAATGTTCAGCCAGGAAATGGGACCATAATGCAGATTTGGATTTTTGCTGTTTTTTTATTTGTCAAGGAGAAAAGCACGCATGTGAAATATCCAGCATGAAACAAGACACTGGTTATCCATACGAGGTTATCAAAACAATTTTACCATTGAAGGAAGAAACTCACCACTGCAGTGCTCTAATCTCACTGGCTTTTTAACAGACTGAAAAAAAAAACACACACAGACTGTGACAAGAAACATTCGCTGCGTCCGTGCTAAGGAAGAACAAAAACACAAGGGCAACAGGAACGAATGTTAGGGCTCTTGAGGAAAATCCCAGGATAAGGAAAGCCAGGCTTGATGTGACATCCCACTGGTCCTGCAGTGATCAATGCATAGCTACAGCTGGTTGAAGGGGACCAAATCCATTGAAGAGGTGATTTGGTTCCATTTTACCAGCTTTAGCAAAGCATTGGGGTTTGTTGTTTGATGTGGAGCCCCTGTGCAATAAAGGAAAGAATTTGGAAAAGGCAGAGGATGAATCTTTCCTGTGTCTTCCTGCAGTGCCAGGGAACAGAGTCTGAGCAGGTAAACCAATACCGGGCAAGAGAGCGAGACGAGACCCTGTGGAAAAGCTTTATCTCATCATTACCTAATAACAAATCGCGTTGCGGCAAGTTTTTCTGCCGGCTCTTCGGGACACGTCCCTCTTAAGGGATGCAGTTGATCTTACCCCGTGGCGTTCCCCCACCCTTCCTTCTTTGTCCACCTCTCTTTTCACTTGTCTTTTTCCTTTTTTAAAATATTTTCCCTAGCGAGGATAAGAAAAATAGTTAGCTGAGAAATGGCGTGCTCGAGTCAGATGGCCGGGAGCAGTTGCGGCGGTTGATGGATGATGTCTGTGTATGGCGCTTGGTGGGTCACCAGGACACCGGGCTGATGAGAAGGGACGGGCTCAAGGTGACCAAGGGGAGCCCCGCAAGCCCCACCTTTTTAATACAATCTTAGTCTGCTGCTTGAAGCAGCAGCAGGACTTCCTTTTCTAAGGTTAAGTTGAGGAAGTAGAGGAATAAAGAGGGACCCAGACAACACTAGGTTGCTGTTCTGCCTTAACGGGGCCTCGAGGAGCTTCCGGCGAAGCAAAATTAGCTTTTAACCAGGTGCTGCTTATATACGGTCTAACGAGAGCATTCTCCCGGTTACCGCTGCCACGCGCCCGCCCTCCCACCCCGTTCAGAGGAAGGGTTACCAGGCTGAAAGCTGTAGCCCCGCTCAGTGCTATTTTGGGAGTAGCGATGGGCGGATCGCCGGCACAGTCGGGCCGCTGAGGTGTCTGCAGAGCACGAACGGATACCAGGCAAGAGGTCACGGCAGGTGTCGTCCAATATGGAGCTCTCGGAGGAAAGGGAGGTGGGGGGGAGGGGGAGAGGCCGTAAACCTCCAGCTAGGGCTATTAATAATGCTTGGCCCTCCCGTCCTCCCAGAGATGCACACGTAACAGGGCGCTAGGCTAGGCCTCCAGCTGCTCCAGTGCGTTTTTGGACGGCTCCCCTCCTTTCACGCAGTGGCCATAAGAGGGCAAGAGCGGAGAGCGGAAAAACGAGGGTCGGGGGCAGCAGCCGCAGGGCATTTGATAATGTCAGCATCTGTTGCGGGCGTCAGTCAGTCAGGCGATTAATGGGGAGAGGGGGAGGGAAATGGATGCCACCCTACTCCGCCACCAAGACTCACCCCTGTCCTCTGTAAGGAGTGAGGGGGGGAGGAGCAGGACAGGGGCCAGATATGGGATTGGCGAGTATGGGTTGGGTGAGTCTTGAGAGCCAGGGAAGGAGATGGTTGAGAATTGGATGATCGATGCGACCGTAGGACACGGCCATTTTGGAACGTGGGGGAAACTGACACTGGCTTGACGGGCAGCTGCTGCTGTCCGTTTCTATGGCGCTACTCCTCTTTCCTGTCTCCCTCCTGTGCAAAATGTAACCTCAGCAGGTCTCCTGCTTGAAGGTACACCTTCCCCTCAGCACGGATCTTTGATTAGGGGAAAACCCCCGAAGGCAATTAATTCGGAACGCTGTCCCCGAGCGGAAACGCGATGCCCCACGGCCGTGACACTGGTCACCGATGAGGCGGAGCAGACGCTCGGGCCTCGATTCATCTGTCGGGGACAGATGGATTAAAGCACGCAGGCTCCAGCAGGCCATATCAAACCAACTCTTTCGTCATTTTTATTCTCATAAATTAGAATATACCATAGACATAGACCGCGTCCAGGTGAAAAGCGGAGCGCATTCAAACAAAAGAAGTATGTTACAAATTGAATGTTATCTTTACAGTTAATTATTTCGGGGGGGGGGGCGGGGGGGGGTGAACCGGGGTGATGCCAACACACCTTTTTTTCATTCCCCGCAGAACATGCAGGACTGTGAATTGTGCTTCTAGTGCAGTGTGTGCGGACATCACAAGTTTTCTCAAAAAAAATAATAAAAGCACGCCAGTACGCTTTGAATGCATGCACTCAGCGCTCGAAGGTAAAATGAAAGCAGAAGCCTGCCGTGGCGTTATCCTTCCGTCTCTAAGTAAAGGCACAAATGAGTACCGTGGTTGAGAAGTATCAGAAGGCTCTGATAGTAGCAGTGGCAGTGACATACGAAGGAGG
Source organism: Ilyophis sp. 1 JC-2022 (assembly GCA_022702515.1). NCBI lineage: Eukaryota > Metazoa > Chordata > Actinopteri > Anguilliformes > Synaphobranchidae > Ilyophis > Ilyophis sp. 1 JC-2022. Next base: position 25,399,420 of record CM040395.1, on the reverse strand, counting down.
CCGGTCACCTTGCAAGGTCAGACGCTGCCGTGCGGCCATTCGAGGATTCGCTGCGTTCGTTCACCTCCTCTAATGAGCACGTTCCATACAGAGTACCAGCGAGAGAGAAAGGGTGGGAGGAAGAGAGAAAATGGGTTGAATGGAGAGAGAGAGAGCACAATCTGAGCATGCGAAACCCCGTCCGTCGACGGCCGGGCCGTGCTGTTATTTTTTTAAGCTGTCCACAAAGGGAATTGGCTGACGGGCTGACCCGCTCCAGAAATCTCTGCATTGTCACTTTTCCATGCCTTAATCTGACCGCCCTGCCATCCGGCAAAGCATTTGGCAAGCATAGCAAATGCGAACAATGGAGTAGGCAGTGGGGGTGGGGTGGCGGGGGTGGTGTGGGGTGTGGGGTCTAAAACGACAGCCATATGATACAGCATTATGGAATGGCCTGCTCTTTTAATAGCCATGGCATGCACTATCCTCAAACTCTCGTCTCAGCACAAGTGGACAGCGAACAGCCTCCTGCCAACAAGCGCCTCGTCCCCAGCCCTTTCCCCCTCGCCTCAGAAGTCCAGAAAAACCTCTCGCTTTTGCCTCCTTTCGCCTTTTTTTAAGCCAGAGGGGGGTGCGATATTTGCAAAAGATTACCGCGTTAATTATTTCAAATGCTTCTGGCACGCAATCATTTCCGCAGAAAGTACCTGCTAAGTTGCCGTTGGCTCCCATTCCAGGGCCAACGCTTATGCGGTAAAAAAAGGGCTTCTTGTACAAGCTAAACTTTGGCGTCTTTGCACTGATATTGTTCAAGTAACACTTCTGCGCTATTTTGTTGGCGTGTTCTGTTGCTGTCATCACCTCAGAATCTCTGCCTGTCCTTCTCACCAATTAAAACTGACATTTTGTATTGTCCAAGTCAATTACTGGGGGAAAACAATAATCGAAAAGGCTCTGCCGGCATCCATCACAAGAACAAATTTGCTCAAAATTGTACATCCGTCTCTCGGGTAACATGCAAAATTCCAAACGAACAATTTCATTACACTTGTTAAAATCATTGTGAGAATCGTGACATCAATAGATCAATCGGCAGTTTTGATTGAGATCTCCTGTGACTTGAGGATCAGAGCCCCACCAGAAATACATACTTCTTTACATTCCATAGCTGTCATATGTTCATATGGGTACATAAAGAAGTATGTATACCAGGTAGGCAGGTGTCACAAGCGTGCAACCCCTCAAATTCTTATCTTCCAAATGTCAGGCCCCGGGCGGCACAGCTCACACAGAAATCAACCCTTGCACACGGAACAAGTTGGAAAATACTGCATTACTTTTTACACCACTGCCCCTCAGAATGCCGTAGCATGAGAACACATACTTTTAAAGGTGACTTTCAGTCGATTCGAGAGAAGCAGCGTCCCCCTATTTTCTTCCCTCCCCCCAGAGCATCCCTCTCGCAAGCGTGACAGGCGTCACAGTGCATACCGTGCAGACCGGCCCGTGACCCCGGTCGTCCTCCGGGGGAAGGTGGTGAAAACCACAAAAAACGCCTGCAATTCGTACAGCTGGGTTACATTTTCCTTGTCTTCAGAGGGGAAAAGAAATTGCAGGGCAGGTATTACACGTAGGAAACGGGTGGGATTCTGCAGTTGAATTCTGGACTCCTTGTCCTCTAAAATAAATAAATAAATAAATAACATTTTTAAAATTGAATACAAATTTTTTTTTAAATACTTGATGGTTGTGTCCTGGGAACAGGGGCGTTCTTCAGACCGAAAGGCTTCCTCAATGCAGAACCCACCCGCTTTCCTTCATTCTCACTCATGCTCTCTCTCTTCCCCTTTCTTTCTCCTCCCTCTCTCACTCACTCTGTATCTCTCTCTCTCTCTCTCTCTCTCTCTCTCTCTCTCTCTCTCTCTCTTTCTCTCTCTGCATCTGTCCCTGGTTTTAACCACCTCCCCGGCAGTATGTCAAAACGGTTGCTGATGTTTGAAAAAGAGGGTGATCCAAGTGGAACAGGAAGCTATTGTGGCCAGGATTTGGGCTTTAGGCACACAGGCAGGCCAGAGGTCACATGCAAGAGCTAATGCTCATTCAGCACTTCTTGACTGGTGCTCAACATTTTCTCTTTTTACCCCCCACCTTCCCCCTTTCCCCTCTTTTTTTTCATTTTTACCACCCGCCTTCCCCCTTTCCCTCCTTTCTTTTTTCCTTGGCTGCTCACCTGCCAGTGTTTATTCCAAGGCCGGACGGCCTGCTCCGGGCGCATCGGATCGATACCCATTTGCATGGCAGCGTGAAATGTTCAGTGGGTCTCTAATGAATCTTTACTCTCTCCCCACACATTCCACAAGTCAACACTGCATTCACCCTGATACCAGGCCCAGAGGATAGATCTGGGGGGGGCAGGGAAGGAGACATAGACATGTTTGCTATTCTAGGCACTTGTGAAGATCATGGAAAAGGGAAGGCGAGCCAGATCTTTTCAGAAGAAGGAGTGAGTGTAGGTTGGGGGGTTGTCATTGTTGGGGTGTTTACTGTTTTTGGAATTAGGCGAGCAGGCGATTTAAGGAGGGGGGGGTAGGGGTGCTTCTTGCGGCGAGCAGTAAACCGTTCAGCTCGGGAAATGTAGCGTCAGGCTGTGAGGAGACGTGAAGGAGAGGGGAGACATTCCTTGAGCCAGCAATGGAGCGAGCCGACAGGAAACGAACGAGGGGACCGTGGCCGAGCCGCACGGCGGTGGAGCAGCGGGCCGGTGGAAGCAGCACTGCAGCAAGAGCCCCACAGAGAGAAACTAACCCGAGTGACACACATCCAGTGACACACATCCCCAGATTACAAACCCCCAAGCACATGCACGCACACGCACACGCACGCACGCACACACGCACATACATGCTGTGCACCCCCCCCCCCCAGTTATCACAAAACTGCAGCTCTCTGCTTCAGTCCTTCTTAACACCCCCCCCCCCCCCCCCAATTAAAAACTCACGTCCACTTGTAATTCCGGTGTCTCCATCCAGCCACCATCCACATTTTCAACATCCCACGCCAGGACCTCTCGAGCATTCCTGCTTGCGCTGGGTTAGTCCTCAAACTTTGCCCCAAAAATACGGATGCACCGGTGGGAGAAGAGCGTTTATTTAAGCGTCAGCGGGGGAATTGAAGAAGGAAAAAAAGAGAGAGGAAAAGAAGAAAAAAAAAGATTTGAGGCGGCACTGACTCGGTCACTAGTCGAACAAGGGCGAAAACGGGACTCACCGCACCGAGTCGGGTCGGGGTTAACGAGACCGCCTTTGGCCGCCGTCCGGTCTGCGGCGGCAAGAGCTTAATGAGCGCAACAGCGAGCCGTGGTGCAGCGAGCACGCCCGACGAGCCCGGGGAGCTTGGGACAGCGGGAGGCGGCGGGGAGGAGGGCGGCGCATCTCCACGGACGACAAGAACTTTCCCTCGTCCCGTCTCCACCTGCTCTTCCCTCAGCTCTTCCCCCCACCCCCCGTGCCAAAAGAGATTTAAAATCAAACGGCAAGTTACCTACCCCCGCCACTGCGGACGAGCGGACTCCAGCTCAAGCACGCTGCGCGCAAGCAAGCCATGCAGTTAATAACCGAGGATGGCTTCCGAGGAGGAGAAAAGGGTGAAGACGTACACGGAGGCGGGGGAGGGCTCCGATTCGCCTCCCGTCCAGGGCGGGGGGGGGGAGAGCCGCGCGTTTACCTGTCGGGGTCGGCGTCGGCGCCGCTCCCACCCCTCCTCTCCTCCGGCGACGACGAGAGCCGCGGTGACCTAGAGAGCGCTCCGGCTGCGGCAGCCATCGCTCGCTCGCCCTCGTGCGTGCCTGACTCGCTGATTCAGCTCCTCTGACTGCCAGGGGGGTGGGGGCTGGTGGGAAGCAGGGGACCTGGGCGGAGGGGGCCGCAGGGGGGGGTGGGAAGCACACTCACGCTTTACCTTTAAGAGGGTGCATCACACACAGACAAGCGTGAGGTAAAGCGGAGGATTTTTTTGGGGGGTGGGGGGGAGAATTAAAAAAATATATAAATTTTTTAAAAAGAACACAGCCCCCAATTGACATACTGGTCTCCACATATGATGCCGACACAAGGAGATGCTGCTCTCTGCTCTAGAACAGAGGCGAGGAGAGAAGGGGGGGGAAAAAAGAGGAAAAAAAACTCTGCAGTACCTTTTGTTCTCGCACGTGCTCAGAGTGTACCTGCCACGGAGATGCCCCTGGTCTGTTGCCGGGAGCTTAGGTGCAACACTGTACCTTTCTCTTTCTTTTGTTCTTTTTCACCTGGCTCAGCCCAGGTGCAACCCTGGCAAAAGAGACTATCCCGCTCACTTCCCGCTCAAGTCGTTGCAGTGCTGCTCTGCAGTGGCGCAGTAAAGACAATTAAGTTTCCCCCCAAGCCGCAAACTTTTCAAGACAGGAGGGGGAGGGTTTATGACGGATGGAGAAAGTTGAAAAGGAGGGATGCCGACAAAGTAAATAACGCTAGTGGAAAAAGGGTAGATCCTTCACTCTCTTTAGTTTCGGCATTCAAGGCGGTCGCTTTCTTTTTTTCTTTTCTTTTTTTCCACCCCACAGCCTTTTGCTTTCACGTTCCCTCGTTCAGATTTAAAAAACATTTTTTCCCGAGTAGGTTGCGATTCGGTCATTTGAAGATAGAAGAAGAAGGAAAGAAGGAAAAAAAAAAAAAAAGTGAAAGGTCCCGTTGTGCGATGCGGCCGCCGGCCGAGGCGGAGGCTCTCTGAGGTTTCCGCGAGGAGCGACCATCTCCCTGTCGCTCCGCAGGGGTCACGTCTCCGGGGGGGAGGGGGGGGTGGAGGTCAAAGGGCGGGAGGAGGAGGAGGAGGGGGTGGGGGGGGGGACCCTCGCTCGGAGAGAGAGAGCATGAGCGAGAGGCCGGCCGTTTGGCATTTCCCCGCTCACAGCACAGAAAGAAAAACTGTTAGCGCTTTATAGGCGGCTAAGCATTTGAAACACGCGCACGCCGGCCGCCGGCCCGCTCCGGTGTCTCTCGCCTCCTTGACCATATTTAGTCAACCACAGCAAAAAATAGTCCCCCCAGCTGTTGGGGCCGCGGGCTCCGGGCTCCGGGAATCCTCCATCCTCCTCTCCGCCTATTGATTGCTTGCCCTGCAGAGCTAGCGAAGCCCGACCCGCCTCGCTGCCATTCGCCACGCTATTTATAGTCCTTCCAAATAAAGTGGTCTCATGTTTCCACTTATTTCACCTCGGCCCCCCCCCCCCCTCTTTCCCCCTCACCCCTCCCCTATTTCTCTGTCCCTTTCTTTTTCCTTTACTCCCTCCTCTCTGGCGTCTTTTAAAAGAGCTGAAGCGCACTGCATATGGTACAGCCTGCTGCTTCTCCACACTATACTTAGAAACACTGCGGAGTGGAGCGAGAGGGGGAGAGAGAGAGAGAGAGAGAGAGAGAGAGAGAGAGAGTGTGTGTGTGTGTGTGTGTGTGAGAGAGAGGGAGAGAGATAAACTGCCAGTACTGGTGCAAAGTCTGTAGGGTACTAGTGAGCCCCACACTGCTATAGAAGACTGTGTAACCTGATTTTGTGATTTGCTGAAAAGTGATGAGAGCCATGAATAATAATGTTTTGCCCCCCCCCACCCCCCATCTCTCCCAGGCACAAGCGGTCTGCGGGGTAGAATTTATGTCCAGTTGTAAGCGCTCTCTCTCTTTCTCTCTGTCATTCTCTCTCTCTTTCTCGGCAGTGAATGATTCCACGCGTGCCCCCTTTTCAGAGCCCAATCTGTGGTCTTTGTTATTGGTCTGCAGATACAACACAAGAATATAGGACCCACACTCCAAATAGGAATCCCCCTGCCTTCCCCCCCCCCAGCCCCCATAGGCACACGTGTCAATTTCCCAGGGGGGTGTGCCCCCCCCCCCCCCCCCCTCTCGTTTTCTCTACCCCCCCCCTCCCCTTGGGGGGCTGTCATTAATCTTCAAGTGGCGTCTCTTGGAAGCCACGGGCTTCCTGAAGCATGGCCATCGAAACGTCTGTTTAATTAGGAAGTCACATTTACGGGTGAATCCGCTTTTTCTTTTTCTTTTTTCCCCCCTTCCTACCCCCCCCCCCTCCTCCCCCTTCTTCCGAGGGATGTCCTTCAGTGTCCTTCTCTCTGAAAGAAGCGGTCGCCGCCGTGTCCCCGCCGCAGCTCCCTGCTCCTTCCAGCGATGGTCCCCGGTGTATCGGCGCCGCCGGAGGTGGCGTGCGCTCGTTGTTCAAAGCAATATTTTCACGCCGTTTACCTTAATGTTCCCTCTAAATAATTACTCAATGATGGAGAGCAATGGGGGTGGCTCTGAGTTCATTTTAACACGGGGCTGACATTAGTGTATTTTCTTTTTTTTTTTGTTTTTTTGTTGACACGAGAAATGTAAAATATGTGCAAATAGATGTTTGGAAAGCACGGCCCCGCGCTCCCAGAAGGTACAGCAGTACTCCATTATTATTTTGTACTTCTCATCTCCGTGCTTTGAAGTGCTTTCTGTTAGTGGTATCGTTGGTGAGGTCGTTTAGTCAGATCGTTGGTGCTTTCCTCTGGACGGTGGTTCAAGCTGACAGGATCCCTTCCCGCCCGTTTCACTTTTTCAGGCGTGGGTCCGTTTCGCGTCGCTCGCAGTCCCGGCTCGCCTCGGTAAACGATGGCACCTGACCCCTCTGCAGTAAAGCGCCGGGCCGCCATCCCGGTTATAAAACTCTGAGAATAAATTACGCCCAGTTGGAATTTAATTAGCGTTTTATAGTTGAACCCTGATTTGCTGCAGGAATGTTTGCATGCCATCAACCCTCACCTATTCCGCTAATAACTTGAGGTTATAATGGTTAGTAGCAGTTAGCCTCTGCCTTTTTAAATGTGCCCTGTGAGAAGCATGTAACCTTTCCAGCACTTAACCATCATGCTCAAGTGATAGATCAAAACAGCTTGTTAAACATTAAATGTTTTTACAGTTAAATGGGACCTTTGCTATTGCAGTCTACACTGCAGCATTACGACATTGTGCCATGGACTGTTAATATTTTTTTAATCGAGACATTTTACACTACCATAGCAGAAGCGGTGTTTATTTCTGTCTTGAAATCTGTTCTCAGATATCAAGAACAGGTGTAAGAAATGGAATATTACTGAATGCGCATCTGCCAGATGGATCTTTTGTTAAGCTGTGTGAAGCTGCTGTATTGCGGCAATCTCTGCTGGAACATGGGGGAGCGGTATGGGGCATGTGCGCTCGGTATGGGGCACTTGAATGCCACAGGCATGTGCCCTTGACTCGTAGCGAACGACCGGACGGCGCTTGCGCCCTATCGGATTGCACGCGTTTCGCGCAACTTTCTCTGGAATGGACCTCGCAACACTGCTCGAACCCGCCGATACGTTGCGGGTCAAACCGCGAAACTCCACGAGTGCAGTAGAGCTGCAGCTATCGGTTATTTAAATCAGTTTTTAATTATATCAGAATGGTCAAATAATCAACAAAGAAATATTTTTCAGTCTTTTGAAACAACACTGAACAATTCTCTGACATCTATTCAAGTTTCACAAACTATATTTTAGATTGGCTTTCATTATGAAATAATACTATTAGACACCCATCCACCCCAAAAACATTCAAACAAATAGTTATGTTCAAACTGACAAGGGAACCCATTTTTCTGCCAAAGCGGAGATATTCCCCCAAAGCGATCGGCAGATGTAGTTTGTTGACGGACGTTTTGTGGAAATTATTTGGATCTTGTCAAAATCCAGGTTGATTTTTTTTTGTAATCAATTAAATTAATTTAGATTATTAGTTGCAGCCCTAAAATACAGTGCATAATTATCAGACCAAATGCAAACAGGTCTGAGTATTTCCCTTATCTGCTGGGGTGGTGGGGGGGGGGCTGTCATTTCATTGGAGCCGTCGGTACAATGGGAAAGCAGCATTTTTCGTGAGCCCCGCATAATTTTGTGGAAATTCCCCCACCCCCCCCGTTCTGCTTTTTTGATGATTTACTTTTCTGTTTCTTTTCTGTTTAACCTTAGGCTTCTCTGTGTGCGCAGTTACGGCCGCGCATTCACCGTGAAGATGGGCAACTGTCACACGTTTGTTTTTCCATTCAACGGAAGCTGATGAGTCAGGAGGGCATTGTTAGCATTTGCAGTCGGACGTTTTTTTTTTTTCTTTCTTTTTTTTTTTTGTCCTTGCGAACACAAAAGTGGGATACTGTGAGAGAAAGGGCTATCCTGGCAGGTGGGAAGTTCCATTGTTGGTTACGAGCACTTGGTTTTGGCTTTTGAATCGGGCATTGGGGTGCGCTGCCCTCAGGAGCTTCTTTTGGATTGTAGGCACAGGTGTAACGCCTCTCGAACAATTTCAGGGACCTCCAGAAATACGCCTCACTATTCCGCGGCTGCATTCCAAAAATATTTCTCCTATTTCGTCAGTGCAATATTAGGTATCCAAGAATGCGAATGCGCAGAGTATTCTGTGAACACTTTTTCATAATGGAAACTATCGCATCATCACAGAAATTGGAGTGGGAAATATAATTTACAATTTGCGTCGCACATAAATGTTCGCATAAAATTTAATTTTTTCCTCTAAGGACAACACGGAAAGAAACACAATCAATATAATACAATGTATTCACACATACACATTTTATAGATTTTTATTGTTGTCATTAAATAAGTAAGTTAAAAAATAAAATATGCAGTGGGTTCCTTTTTGTGCCAGGACTGTATGTTGACGCCTCCCATGGCCTGGTATTGAATCTGTAGCGTTGCTCCGGTAGGGAGGGTTTTAATCAGGGAAATCCAGCTCATGTTCTTGAAAGTGGCACCTGGCGATAGAATGGCCCAGCTGCGGGACCGTGGCTGGAAACCACTCCTTGGTAGCAGATCACACCAGCAGCACCTAAACACGAGCAAACCTTAGTTCCTGTGCTGAAACGGCGTGGGACAGAGTTTAAGCCATTGGAGTGCGTGCAGAAGGGTCTTGGCTTTAAGTCGCAAAAGGCATCTATTTAGCAAATGAATCATGTAATGTGGAGCTGTAACAGCTGTCTCCCAGAGCACAGCTTGCTGCGGGTGGCGTCGTCTCGCCCTCTTTACAAGCCCGACGATACGCTGGCACGTCTTCCCATTCACGGTTTTCCATTACGCGGTCACCCCGAACCCATTAAGTCTACCGGCGCCGACGTCCTCCACCACCGGTCAGCGGCGGGTTCTCGGTATCGGATCGCGCGTCAGGTTCGGTGCCGCGCGCTCCGCGAGCCGCACGCGGCAGCCGCGGTCTGGTTTTGGCAGCCAAAGTTTCTGCCAGCTGCGTCCCCCCCCCGTTCAACCAAGAAGCAGTGCGAAAAAGAGAAGCATCGATATCTGACATCTGTTCCTTTTGTCCCCGCCCACGTTTGGCAAAACCGCGACACGGGGGGTGAGTAGGCTGGCCCCGCTCAGGTTTCAGGCCACCGTCAGCCTCTGGGATTTGGCGTTGAGACGCTCTCTTTGCAGGCAGTTTTAATTGGCCACATTGAAACGCAGCACTGGTGTGCTTAATCAGTGCGGGGTTGGGGGGGATACGGCAACGGTAAGGCTAATGAAAGCTAATAAGCGCGCTCATGGTGACTGGGCGATACGAGGGAAGAGGTTGGCGCAAGTGTGTGTAACGTACTGATAAAACGACACTCGTGGTGACTGCTCTCGTCCTTCGAGCAAATGCCGCACAGTCGCCTCGCTTTGGCGGCTAGCTCGACCTGCCGCCTCCTAGTTATTGCCACAGTCATTCACTGCCGCGGTGTTGCGCCGTTCCCAAACAGGATCTCCGTTCCAAGTCCCCAGCAGTGATAAAAACCTGATAAAAAGCCACAAATACACGGACTACGAAGGTCACGTGTGCTGTGGTTGTGGGGGGCATTTGCGGAATTGGATGTGACAAGGCAGTCGCCGTTTCGAATGTAGTTTAGGACACTGCAGCTCTGTCCTTATAGTGGAACGTTAGTGACCCCAATCATGCAATTCATGGCTATTTGAACGATCATTGAATACCCATTTTTTATGGATGCCTTTGCACATCCAACAGCCTTGGCCACCGTGAGGAATGGGCTCAAGCAGAATTCCAACTCACCTTTCTGTGAGGCTACAGAGCTGGAGTAGAGAAAAAAGTGACTGGAAACAATCTAAAGAGCGCATAGTGCACCCTCCTGCATACAAGTACCATGGTGCAAGCAGTTTATGTTCGCTAGCTAATTAACCTTTACTGGTTGATGCTGATGTCCTGTTAATCGTAGCGAAACCTAGCTAAGTTATCATGAGCTAAGTATTATCTATAGTCAGCATAGCATTAGATTTTTATGAGACTTAAATGGGAACTTAAGGAGGTATTGATAGATTTTGAAATTGTTTAGGATTACTGGATTATTATAGGATCCACATAATTTACTTTACCAATGACCCTCCTAAAAGTGATTCTGAATTCTCATGTATAAATGCCTCAGTTCACTGCCACTAATAAACTACGAATTACTTTATTTAAACCCATGTTTTTCCACTGAAGTCAGTGTGGCAGTTTCCCCTTCATGTGGCATTGCTAGTAGAATTCTATGACACCTGTATCTTAGCTTGAGCTATGATATAAGTTGCTTTGAGCGAGGCCGACTGCTAATCAAATTCAGAAATCTACTTGAACTCGAAGACTACTAGTGACTATTGCAAAGGTAAGCATAAAGACTAGTTTAAAACGGTTATTTTTAAATCTTTTTTGTCAGCTTATTTATGTCAGGCTGCTTTGACAACAAGTATATACTTGCCACAATGCTAATGAAGGCAGCTGAATTTAAATGGGATACATTTTTTTATAAGGACCTTTTCGGTCAAAACAATGAAAACCCACAAGATTGCGAGAATCGTCTGCCAAGGTATGTCGGACGAAGATGGACCCTTGAAAGCGAAACTGATGCCTGTGCTCCAGCCGGCAAAGCTAGAACACAGAGCTCCGCGAACAGCGGCCGTTCGGCTGTCTCCGCCAGAGCATGTCCCGCAGGACAGGAGGTCTCCCGCCTACGACCGCTGGGCTTTCCCCGGTGTCTCCGACGCGGCGTCGTTCGTTCATTTTATTTCGCCCCTTCTTTTACGGTAGGAAAGCACTTGTGTTCGCGGTTGAAAGCCAATGTACGGGCCCGTTTCAGCAGCATGGATGGAGAGAAGGGGAGGGAGGGGAGGGCCAGAGGATGGAGGGGTGAAGGCTTTGTTATGGAGGGATGAGGCATGGCCCCATACGGCGCGCCGGCCGCAGCCGACCCGTGTTGCGGGAGGCGTGGGCAAAGCCCCTGATAGACCTGCTGTCACTACGACCGCCGAGGACACGGTCACGTTCGTATGGACGAAAACCGTTCCCATCATGGTAAGAAACTCCCTTTAATAAAATCACGGAGGCTCAGTGGCCATTGTCCAGAAGCTGACCAATTTTGTGCTGAAGGACACATTTTCTGCACAGTACAAGGGGGGGGGGGGTTGAGGGAGGGGGGACATGATATGGAGAGTGTACTTGTCAGTCATGATGTGACAGGTTTAAGCTAAAAATGCATAAAAATGCTCCTGACACACAGAATGCCATAAAGACGCTTAGTCGGCAAATAAAGATCGATTCGTCCTTGGCATACTGCGTTCTTTTCGGTTCCAGCTCAAAGTAATGAAGCAACTTGGCGGCCTTTATAAACAAACGGAATCTCGCTCGTTGAGTTCTGTAGCGTTTCAGTGGGTGCAAATCGATATGGTTTGCGTTGGGGCCAAATACAGAATCAGCAAATTGACCGTATCGACGGAGCGGCTTTACGGAGGGATCGTTGCACCCCTAAACGAACCCCTGCCCTTTCGCATCTCGGGTTGGGGATGCGCTGGAGCACAGTGTAGAACGGACAGATGTGCTCAGAGTTTTAGCGGAGGATGCACAAGCTGTGAAATTCCTTTTATGAAGCTCGCTCTCATCGTAACGTCTCCCCAGACAACAGTAAAAGAAAAGTCATTACCCCCACAGAAATGACGAGGAAACAACCTCTTGTGACGGGGAAACAAGTCTCCCAAGATTAGCCGCCGTACGTGAAATATCCCCGGAGTCACTTTGCTTCAACAGAGGAAACTTTCATCTTTTTTTCCCCCCCGTTTCCTTTCTTATTTTTTAAGTGAGATGTCTTTGGTTTTGCCTTCCCCTGCAGTGGATTTATGTCACATGTTGTATTCTCTGTTCACGTCGAGCTGTCATACGGAAATGCGAAGTGGCGCCATCTTTATTTAAGCATCAGTGCGCATTAGGCCAGGCTGGAATGCAATCGGGGACCTCCTGTGTGTTCCGAGGGGGAGAACTGCCAATTGTGTCCTGAATATCGACACGTGAGCAAGTACTTGAAGAGCAAAAATTGTTCGCAGATATTTCTGTCTGTGGGTACGTATTCAAAATACTCAACACATATGTCTGTGTGCAGCCTTCTTATGTTTGCTTTTTATGCCTTTTGGGCATAGGCCGATTTTTGTCCCATTTTTATTTTGTCTTCCCGAAAACAAACGATAGCGCGGCACTGCGGATGTTTCACACGATAAGCAAATACACATCGCCCAGGTAAGTCATAGATAAGCTGAGTTAAGAAGTAAAAACACCGTCTGCAAGTTGTAAGATTGTAATTACGGACATATCTTTTTCTTTTTTGAAATATCTGGTGAATGAAAGTGGGAAAAATAAGGCATTTGCAACATAGACACATTGCCTCATTGCTACACACAAGCGATGCAGAAATGCAGTCAGCCAAAGTAAATGTATGGAAAATGAGGTCACGTCACATGTCTGTAATTTTAATACACATTTATACACACTTTCCAGTATCTGTGATAAACCCTTTCCCTGAAGAATTATGTTCAGAGGTCCCAACAATGATGATTTGTTGGGTCATCCTGTTTTGTAATGGCTAACCTGCTCCAGTTAATATACTGTACTCATCAACGAGCTGCAGCTCATGCCTGAAGTTTTTTTTTGTTTATAGTTTATGAATAAAGCGTAAAACAAAATCTTCCAGGTCAACTCGAAAAACTAACGGACTCACAGCACCAAGTATTTCTGTTGTATATAGTACTTGGCTAATGTTAACTTGATGTAAACCAGTACAGGTTAAATAGCCTGGCTAATGTGAACTGTTTTGACCGTCCTACTGGTACGCAACAGTCTGTATTATGCTCTTTATGTTGCTTACAGTTGCTTATCATACAAGCTGTCCAGCATAAAGAACAGTGTTCTCGCTTTTGGTTTGGAGCACCTTCCGTTCCTTTTTGAAAAATTGCCTTTGGGTTTTAGATACTGCTGCTGACACTGCAAAAAAAAAAAAAAGTGCACCTCGATGGGAGTTTATCCCAATTCTGAATGAAGAATGGAAACTTGGTGTTCTTTCTCTTTTTTATTTTTATTTTGCTCACCAATACGGTGACCCCGAGCGAGAAAACGGAAGCCTGCTAATGCTGTACTGCGTCGTTGGGCCTGTGACACTGCCTGTGTGTCCTCATCCACACCGTGTAAATATCCAATGAACAATTGATTTTTATAACTGCCGGATACATTTTTGCTCTTAATCACGGCGCTCTTCGTCGACGGTCAGATTGTCGGTACTCCTCCTACGCACTCTGTTTTACTCACAAGATTATTGCTGTTAAGTAAGTGCTGTTTTCATTGGATAGTTTCGCTGTGTAACATGTGCCGCTGCCGATTGCATGGGTCATTGCTGCGAATGAGAACTAGACCTGGACGGGTCAAAAGTGGCGAAATGCACAAATTTTCAATGGAGGACCGTAAATGAATCTAATGATGACAGCGACCGGTGACGTGGATGGTGTTGTCCGAAAGCCTTGAAGTGTGACGGACCACGCTTAGTACACGGGCAGGGTTCTGCCAGGGGATCACCGCCTTATTCCACTACCTCTCACACACTCAGTCTGACCCCATTAGTTCTTTATGGGGACCAAATAAAGCCACAGTTACTCAGAAATCGCAAGTAAAAAGGCAGACCTTGAGGGCCTCCCAAGTGGGCCTTTACATCCTGTGAAAGTCTGTTTCGTACCTCGGTGTGGTTTTGTGTTCTGGGCAGACATAGTTGATAAGTAATATCTTTGCACTTTTATAAAGCGCTTGCATTCATATGTCAGCCAGACACAATGGGAGTTATTTTTAGGAAGAAATTGGGCACTGATCTTGGAAAAGTAGCATCTTGCAGAGGTCTGAGGGAAAAACACGAGCTGAACATGAGCTGCACCTGCCGCTACCATCTGATGACTTGTCCCAACTAGTTAATTAAGGAGAAATAAAAGCAGAACTAAATAATTACATTATAAGTATTTTGCACTAATGTCCTGCTAACTAACAATTACTGGTATGCTCTCAATGTGATTTTACTGCAAAGCCTGTGAAATACGTTGACCGTTTGCTTGTATCCCCCTCGAGCTGCCATTTTCGCTAATCGGCCATCTTTCTTAAATATGTGAAAGCAGCGCACTCTCAACATGAACCGGGATAAATAACTGGCAAACAGTAATTGACCATTAAAGAAAATAACAGAGAGCGTGTGCCTGTTGTGTTTGGGGGCGGGGGGGGGGGATGACGAACTTCTGCCTGCTTTTTAAAAATGCAATTCAATTAATGCAGTGGCCGTGTCACTGCAATTTATAGCCATTCAATTACATTATCTTCTTGGCTATTACAGGCATTGACTATTTGCCAGGTATCTAATGGATCCTGGACGAATGTGTACGCTTAAAGCTCGACCTTCCATCTTACGCGGCCAACGGAACGTCCGGTATTGCGTGTGCTTAAAGACCGCGTGGTGCGTACACTCGATCACGGCCAGGTCACGCCAAACCCTGTGAGGCCTGGGGGTCAGGGGGCGTTTGATTGGAATAATGGGAATTCTGATGGACTTGCTCCCCCATATTGCCAGACGTTGGAGACCTTTGGCATTATTTGAGATCCACAAATGGATTGCGTTGTTTGTTCCAAGTGGTATCCTTTCCGTACTCTATAGACATATTGAACTACAGTTCCAAGCAGGCAATTTTTTTCACAGTTATGTATTGTAAAACTCTGCTAACTAAAGACAGACTGTTTGTTTTGCTGCCAATTATGCCTTGCTCTCTGTCCAGGCCAGCTTAGCGCCGGTAGGTCACATTACAACCTTATGATGTGGCAAATATGTAGCCAATACTGGGAACTCCTATCTTTTCACGTTCGATAGTGTGCACTTCAAACAGCTATGGCTTCCATTGATGGATTTAGTGTAAGATCACGTATAACTCTGAATGCACACACCACTTCCCACCCTATCTCCAGGAAAGGCTAGTGATAGATTTCCTCTGATTTGCTCTCATTTCCGCTTAGCTCTAGTGTTCGTTTCCTGAGGGCAAATGGATGCGCATTTGTATGCTTTCTATGTGTGAAAAGGTTCTTGATCACAGAGGCTGAAGTAGCTGTAGTCCTGGAGTCTGTGACTTCTACTGGCCTCACGCCCCAACCTTTTGTCACGGGACCTTGTCGTCTGCTTCCCTTCTTCTCTACTGCCTCTTTAGGGAAAGCACAATAAGGAAATTATGGGGGCGATGTCGATAACCAATATTTATCTGGCCATGTTTGTCTATGCCAAAGCTGTCCTGTTTTACAGGCTTTTTTGTGTTTTATATCTCAAAGGCAAACTACAACCACAGTTCCACAATTGTTAGATGTTCGCAGTAGATGAGCACCTATTCCTTCTAAAGGAAACTCAGCTGATTTTGGGAAAAAATCGCACCTTATTTCTACTTAACCTCCACCTTTCCTTCACCAGTCTAGATTTTCTCCACCCTCCCTTCACCAGTCTAGATCCTCTCCACCCTCCCTTCACCAGTCGAGGTCCTCTCCACCATTCCTTCACCAGTCTAGATCCTCTCCACCCTTCCTTCACCAGTCGAGGATTTCTCCACCTGTCCTTCACCAGTCGAGGTCCTCTCCACCCTTCCTTCACTAGTCGAGGTCTTCTCCACTCTTCCTTCACCAGTCTACTTCCTCTCCACCTCTTCTTCTCTTTCTCCCCTGTGCTCTCTTTCCCTCTGTCTGCTGCCTCTCCCCTGCTCTCCTCCTCTTTTTTGAATTTTTTTCTGGGATGGTCATACAGCTGTATACAGATAGGCTAGCTGTGAAGTGGTGTTTATTTTTATTTAGGATGCCAATTGTTAGTTTGTTCGGTTAACTTTCTTTACACATATTAAATGGTCTTCTGCGCCTTCTCGGTTCAGTGAAGCTGTGCAGTCGCATAAAGGTTGTGTGTGTGGGTTATTCACGCAGTTAGGAGTGGCGTAGAGACAGGCTGAGCTGGCTGACCAGGTGTCGGCGTGACAGGTGACAGGCAGTCAATGGCGGAGGAGGGGGAGGGGGGTCCAGCTGCTCGTGTGCCGCCTCCTCCCAGTAGGGGGCTTCAGCCAGAGCAGGGCTGTGTCATGTCCCCCCCCCCCCCCCCCTTTTATGGCAGAGGT
Organism: Ilyophis sp. 1 JC-2022; assembly: GCA_022702515.1. Lineage (NCBI taxonomy): Eukaryota > Metazoa > Chordata > Actinopteri > Anguilliformes > Synaphobranchidae > Ilyophis > Ilyophis sp. 1 JC-2022. Next base: position 25,382,895 of record CM040395.1, on the reverse strand, counting down.
GTCCAGGCCTATGTCTATGTTGCTCCAGTACATCCCCGGGACAGGACCGCAGTCCTAAGGCCCTTAATACTACCGCTCTGTTTCAGAGGAGTTGAAATCTGTTTTTTGGCTTTTCTTATTTTCACCAGGTGAACACAATCCACACCAGTCTGTACTGTTGTAAATGACTGCGTGCGTGCGTGCGTGCGTGCGTGCGTGCGTGCGTGCGTGCGTGTCTTTGGTTGATGTTATATGTAGGGCTAGTGTGATTTCTGTTTTGTAATGCTTTTCCCCACTTTCTTGGCAATTTGGAATGCCCAGTCATGCTCATGCTGCAACACTCATCGCAGCCTCTGCTGTCAAGAGCGCAGACAAGCATGCGCCTTCCTCTGAAACAAGTGATGTCATCTGCCGCTTCTAATCATGCTGCAATTCACAAATGGGACTCGCACCCGCTGGCTTCCCGCTGACCAGTGCGGGGCAACAGACGACTCTGCCGGCAGAATGAAACTGGGTGACGCAAGAATCCCTGGGTGACGCAAGAGGAGCCGCCTCCCACAGTCGGCATTGGCCCGCTCCGGATTCGAAAACGGACCGCGGGGCCCGCCCTAGCGCTAGAACCGTAGACCCGGTCCCGGTTTAACATGCCTTTTTGTTGGGCCATGTCCGCCTCCGCTCGTGTCTCGATTGGTCAAACGAGCTGTCAGACTGATTTACAAAGGACAGTGTCCGCCCCACAAATTCCCAGTGATCTGTGTAACACTTGTAGCCACATTCACATCTTTTCAGTGATTAACAGTCCATCTGATCGTTCAACCAAGCTGTAAATCGATCAATATATAAAAGGGGGGAGGGGGAGTGAGATGGCAGTTAATGGATACGTATTGTTTTACCGCTAAAGGGGTTGTTTCTGTGCCACGTAATGTATATCACCCGCCACTGAATATTTCTTTGAACAATTAATCTTATGCCAATTAGACATGGTCACATTATTTTCAGAGTGCCTTTTTTTTTTTTTTTTTTTTAAGAGTGAAGTGCATTCATTTGCTTGCTGTCAGAATAGAAGTGGCAGGAGTCGTTACTGTTCTTAGGAAGGCATTCAATTAAATTAAAAGGTTGCCTGGCTAGAGTGCCAGACGTCTGCTGGCTCGCATTCTCCAAGCCTAGGTGTCTACAACACCCCCACCCCCCCCCAATCCCTTTCCGTTTAGCCAAAAGAGACAGCCCAAATCAACTTAGGGATCACGTCCGCCTCCATCTCGCCCAGTCTCATGTCAGGCATACCGGCCAGGAACCATCAGGGAAGGGATGCCTTTGATGCGCCTTCTGAAGCGATCAAGCGCTCTCGGTACGTCTCCAACATTGGCTCGCACGCACTGCGGGTGCTCTCAGTTAACCGTTTGTTTTATAAATTCTAGGAAATTGATCGCGCTGGCCTCCCCTGCGCAGGCAGTGTCGAATGGCCGTGCTAATGCTATTGCTTTCGGACGCGTCGAGCTCCAGAAAGGAGGCGCGCGCGCGAGTGAGTCTTCAGACCACGCTCAAGTTATTATTAAGTTTGTTTGTGAGGTAAAAATGTCATTGTGGGGAAAAAAATATTAATAAAAATGATTTAGCCAATTACCTTGGGCATGCGCCTACTGTTCATGAATATATATAGCTAGCTGATCGGCTGTTTTTCGTACTTCTATTTTCTTAACAGTGTTCGAGTCATGTTGTGGGAACCGTTTTCATTATGCAAACGTTAAACGAACTGTAATGCATCCATTAAAGCACGTGCTCACACCTTATAATGTAATTGTGAGGGTGGATATGTGATCACAGCACTCTCAGTACAGCAGAATTACGGTACCTACAAACAAATACTTCACTGAGCCACAAACAAACCTGGCACATATTGAATAGACCAGTGGTAATAAAAAGGTAATAAACTTATCCGAGCTCTTTATTGGTAGGAATAATGTGTGCATACCTAACTTAGCAATACAAAACAAAATAAAGTGTTAAGTGGACATTAAAGTTTGGCCGTATTTCCTCATCACCCAGTATGATTAGGGGACTAATCGGAGAACTGTCCCACCTGGTTGGGAAATTTGTTTAGATGGTCAGTTTTTGTATGACATAATGATTCCCACTGCTTACTTGTGTATTCCCATCATTATTATTTAAAGAAATGTTTTCACCGTAATTTGGGATGGACAGTGACCCACATCATCACGGCAATGTCCACCATAAAATCGGCAGGGCCACACACCGATGCACTTGTCCTCCGAAGCGTGGCAAAATCGGCTGACTGCTCATTTTCCAGTCCGCTCAGCCCGGGCAACTACTGTTACAGCTGTACAACAACTACAGCTATCGCTATACAACAGCTACAGCTGTACAACAGCTACAGCTGTACAACAGCTACAGCTATCGCTATACAACAGCTACAACTGTACAACAGCTACAGCTATCGCTATACAACAGCTACAGCTGTATAACAATTGACAGCTACAGCTGTACAACAACTACAGCTTCCGCTATACAACAACTACAGCTATCGCTATACAACAGCTACCGCTGTACAACAACTGCAACTATCGCTATACAACCGCTACAGTTACAGCTTTACAACAACTGCTACAGCTGAGGTACCTAGCCAACCAGAGGAAACGCTGTTGAGATGGGTGGTTCATCTGCTGACTGAAGTCCTGGGTGCAGGAAAGGCCAAACGCCTGTCGCCCTGTAGGACTCCCGTTCACAGCTGGCACAAACGAGGTCCGAATTTGATGTCCAAAATGCATCATCTGGGACAATTTTCCTGTTCGGCACGTCATGGCGCAAGCACTGCAGTGTTGCTGGCCTATGGAGTACTGCAGTGGCCAAGGAATTAATGCAAAGTATTGACGCAGAGTACACAGAGTAGTGATAAACAGCTGGAGACAAAAATAAGGTAACGGCACACTTTTTTTATTATCATCGACAAATAAGCCAGCGTTTTGCCAGCAGGTGCTCTTTTGTCAGGGTTTCAGACTTGACACAGTCCATCCTTTTTCAGCTGGCAAGAATGGGTGACTGAGAAGTGAATTATAGAGCTAAAGTTATTAAAACAATGAAGACAGTCACACTGTCTAAGAAAACCATTTAACAAGCGGCTCTAAAGTTTTGGGTATTTTAGATATAACGGATAATTCAGTATATTGATAAATTATTTATAAATGTTTTCCTTGTTTAATATTCTAAAGCAAAAGCAGAACTGTGAAAAAGTAGAGAATTAACATTTGCTCGACTGCCAATATTGGGGATTGCATTTTCTCAGGTCAGTTTTAGAAGAGCTGTGTATTTAATTATGCAAATAACCTGTAGGTATTGTTCAGTACCAAGGATTTGGTCCAAGGCATTCGCTTCGTTGGATAAACTCATTGCAAAGCCAATTCTTCAAACGGGTCCTTTTTTTGGCAGTTGCCCAAATAGTTAATCAATATCTTTCCCTGGTTTTGGGATTTCCACCAAGTGTCACGCAGAATCCCGGAACCCTTGGTCCTCAAGGCCAGGGGCGCTGGAAGTAGGGTGCTGCGGGTGCTGCAGCGCCCCCTAGCGCTGGAAGTAGGGTGCTGCGGGGGCTGCAGCACCCCCTAGCGCTGGAAGTAGGGTGCTGCGGGTGCTGCAGCACCCCCTAGCGCTGGAAGTAGACGCAGCGGTAGCCTAACCTGTGACATGCTGAGACGCAGCAGCAGCCTAACCTGTGACAAGCTGAAATGAACGACGCTCTTGACACCAAACGCTCTAAAGCAGGCAGCCCACACTGTGACAGTTGGCAAGCAAAATGGCGAGCAGAAAACAGAAGGGAATTTCTGACTTTTTTAAACAACAATTTAAAAAAGAAGAAAATTAACAATACGGATAAGGATGACTGTTTCATATGATCACGTAGGCCTAAATTTCTACTTTATTTAATCTTGAGCTTGGCACGTCATCACTGCACTCCACGAGATTCGCACCGATTCGCCAAAATGCTGGTAATTTGCCCTTGATGCTCTTAGTTGCTAGCTAGCTATAGCCAATTGCTTGTTTATTACAACATAACATGGTTAACAGATTTAGCTAATCATCGCGATCCAGTCTTTTTGTGCTTTTGACATAAAACAATCTGTAGGCTATTGAAATATTGGCTGTATTTAAATATTTGCTAATTTGTTTTAAGTTTCCTACTGGGTAAAGGATAAGTGGCTAATAGGCTACATGCCAGCAAAAAGAGACGCACGGACGATGTGTAAAATTTTGATGTGTAGCCTAATAAGCTATTTTATCCCATATGGTTATCTGTCTGGCAGCTTTGAGCACTTTACCCTTTCCATGCTTTATTGATAAAGCCTAATGCCCTATTCGCACTGGACTAGTATTACCTGGGGACTTCGTATGATTTGCGAAAAGTATGGATTGATATTCTTGGGTCATCGCTGAAAAGGTTTGTGCACCCTTGCCCTAAAGCATTTACTCCAACAAATGTTTTTTGTGTTTTTGTTACGTCAAACATCAGTAAGCTATTCTGGAGCATGTAGTATATAGTGTAAACCATTTGTCAAACGCAAGCTAATACTAGCATCGTTCATAGCTATAATGTTGCAAATATTGTAAATTGGGCATACTGTAATGTGCGTGGGTGCAGGTGCATACACAATGCTCTGCATTTCACAATATTTCTTTCTCCTGGGACATTTTTTAATTGTTTTTTCAACATGTGAACCAAGCAATGTATTTGCTTGAAGTAACATTATAAAAAAGCACGTGGACCGTGTTTTGATCTTTTGTTTAACAAACATACGACTGTACATCGCTTTGTTACCGTGATAAACACACGCGTTCATAATTTTTAATGCTATTCATTGCCCTGTCATCTTTAAGCATCTTTCTGTAAAATATATGAATTAATTAATAAATAAAAATGATCAGGACGTCACACTTTTATAATTCGTTGGCAGCACCCCCTACTGAGAACGTCTTCCCGCATCCCTGCTCAAGGCCAAGCAAAAAAATATTCCAACGTTCTTGTGATGCCGCTGTGATGCCGCGGCTTGACAGTGCGGATGGATTGTGTCAATTCTGAAAGCTGCCGCAGTGTGTAGTTGTGCTGCTGTAGTGTCGCGTTGGAGTGGCGACGGTAATGTGCTGATTGCTTCCGCGACAGACGTTGACAGTGTTCTCCCTCTAGAATTAAAGCTTCATAAACAAAAGGGGGAGGCTAAAAGCAGGTGACTGACAGGCGAGCGAGCGCTCAGTCACCTCCTTTCCTGAACCTGTTATGCCGCCCGCCTTCATTTCACAAGTGTCACGTCTTCGCGGTAATTTGTTTGCTGAATTTTGAATTTCAAAAGTTCTGGCGTCTCAAAGATTTTCCTCACTGTGCCCACCACCCCTCAAAAAATAAAAGGAAATACCAATCTCGTTTTCTCTGGAAAGAAGGTGTCTTGATAGGGGAAGCATACAGTTTTCAGATATTTTAAGTTCCAGAAGTTTCATTGGTGGAATACATCTTCTTTAATGAACTAACCATCGTGAAGACCTCAGTTTCAGCTTTTCTGCATTCGTGATTGATCTTGCACTAGTCCCAGTACTACTGTCTTTTCCTCACGTCCATGTTTACGGACCCTTCTGGTGAGCTTTCTGCATTGTGAGAGGGCAAACGGGTATAGAAATGCACAACAGAAAATACTGGGTTGAATTTAGGGACGGGAATTGGCACAGACATGCTGATGCTGTATTATCACGATACTTAGGTGCAGAAACAATATGTGTTGCGGTTCTTTAAGCAATGCCCTTCTGTAAGTATTGCGATTCGATATTATGTTTTTTTTTTTGCTGTTTTAGTTTACTTATTTCCGAAGACGATGCATGTGTTGAGTAAGAGGTTAAAGCTGCAATCAGATTTTATGCCACTAGATGGTCAAGGCACTTCAATTGTCTGTAAGGTAATGTCAGATGCACGTTTCTACAGAATCTCCAAAACACAGATCTTGCTTCATATAACTAACCTCACTAACAAACAATTACCTAACGTTAGCGGGGGAAACAGATTATACCTTTCATGTTGCATAATATAGCTCACGAACAATGATCTACCGTTAACGATAGCCGGAAACACGGATTTTACGTTTTAATCGGCATAATAATGTAAATATTGACATCCCTTCTAACAACCTTTTACGTGCAATGCTGTGATCGGGTCAAATTTGTTTTTCAATTCAACTTAGTTTTATTTGTATATATATATTTTATTTTATTTTATTTTATTTTATTTTATTTTATTTTTTATTTATTTTTTTATTTTTTTACAAAGACACGGTCACAAAAATGCTTTACAGAGGAAACTGAACGGAAAACCTTTCGCAACAGAAAAGTAGTAACGTGCGTTGCCAAAGTAAACTTAATTTCCGCCCAGCCAGAGGTATTACTCCCCAGCCACAGCCTTTGCCCAGCCAGGGGCTTGTTCTGCGGGCCTACAGCTACATCAGGGGTAGGCAACCCTGGTCCTGGAGTGCTGGTGACGTTTCTGGTTTTTGTTCTATTTGAGCTTGATCGCAAGAGTTTTATGTATGATTAAAAGCCTGAGCCTGAATTATTCTGTATGGTAAAATTCTGAGTGCCCCCAGCGCATGGTCACCTGCATCCATTAATCCTGATTAATTCAAATGAATCCAGTTATGTAGTTATAGGTTTGAATGGAGCATAAACCAGGACCGTTTGCAGCACTCCGGGACTTGGGTTGCCTACCCCTTAGCTAGCTAGATGTTACTCCTCGAGTGTTTGGCATGGAGAGTGCATTTGCTTGCGCAGTTTTGTCGGAGGCACTCTCGCAAAATGCGGACTAAATATGTAGTGTAACATTATGTATATAATGTAATATGTAACATTATAAAAATCGCTATATGTAACCGAATCAGTCTCCCCCATCCCTGGTTTGATTTAGAAAACGCAAGTTCACTCGTTTCTCATTGACCGCTAATGCTAAACCTATAGATACGTCCACTCAAACATTCATGTGTGGCTACTACCTCTGTTTTGGAAAGTATTAATCTGTGGCAATACAATAATCTTTCATGACCTCAAAGTGTTTGCCAGGTATGTTTGCTTTCGTCGTTTCATTAGGGAAGGAATATCCCTTCCTGCTCTCAGATCCATAATATCTCTATATTTACCCGACAGGACTTGAATTCAGAAGAACAGAGTGCCGAAGATGATAAGGTAGCAAAGGGAGAGCGGATAAGTGCTTTGTTGTAATTCATTAAAAGATAAGTGATCTCAAAGATACGTTCAAATAACCTGCAGAATCCAGATGAGCTTCACAAGGGATGCCGGTCCGACAATGACAGGAGACGCGCGGCTGGTGTGTGAAACCGGTCCAACGCTTTTGCGGGACTTTGCGAACTTCCCTGTCATTTTCCTGAGTGAAAAGGATGTACACGATTACCGAGCAAAGCGCTTTGCAGCATTTCGTTGTCAGGGAGGTTCCACTCACCTTTTAGAACTGGCAAGGTCAAAAAGTCAGTATAATAGAATATTTAGTTTTTTTGAGGGCTTTCTCAGCTTTATCGGACAGCACAGTGTAGAGAGACTGGAAGAATGGGGAGCGAGAGGGAGAGACCTGCAGCGTAGGTCACGCCGTCTGATTCGAACCGCCAGCATTACGGCTCGCAATGAGCATGTCGATAGTTTTCTGCAGGCTACACCACAGAGACACCAGTACATTCTTTTTTTTAATTGTTTTTGATTATCTGCAGCTAAAGAAGTAAACATTTTGGTATCTCAAAAGCCGTACAATTTCTTGCATTTCAAGAGTACAGATGGTGAGTAATGGTCGTAAATGACCAGCCAACCATTTCTGAAGAGAATGAAATTTGTTCTTTGTAAATACAATCTCTTTTTATTGTTAGTAATACTTGGGAAGAATGAATGACGTCAGTGAATTATTTGCATGGAAGGACACTCGGCAGGTGTGTACACATTTTGGTACGCCACAAACATCTCTGTACTTATCTGTAATAAAGATAGTAAATTTTAATTTCTTTTTGAGAAAGTTCAAAGAAAGGGTATACCCTGAGGCTGGTTTACGGCTTTATTTTTTAGTAGTACTTGTAGCAGTGGACTAAAACTCGGCTACAAATTTTATTGTAAACTAAAAGTTTTTAGTTGTACATTACTATTGTCAGATCCAGTTTAGCAATTGTGAATAAACAAGAAGCATATTATTTGGAGTAAAAGTGGGTAAAAAGGTCAAATATTTTTTTGTTTTATTTTTTATTTTTTATTTTTTAACTTAACCCCACTACCATAGAACACATCGCTGCACTCTTGACCGCTTTGTTGAGTCTGGGTACCACATCTTGATCGCTTCCTTCAGTCTCTGTGCGATTGGCTTGCTTTGAGGGTATCCCGAGGTTGTAGGAGGAGCCCACTGCACAGTGTGCGATGAGGAGCACGTTTAAACGCCCCTGTCCGCTTCCACTACGGTGAAGCGGCGTGATAAATTCGGTCAAAGCGGCCAGAAGACGAGCTGAAACCAGCCGGAATCCCCCGCGTCCAATCAGAAAGCAGGGATGAGCCAAACAGTGGCGCCAGGCCAACCGACGAGCCTGGCTGAGCTGTAGCTTTCCGTCTGTGTAGGAATGCTAAGTCTTGGCCAGTGCTGGGCTTCACTGGTGTGTGTGTGGGTGTGTGTGTGGATGTGTGTGTGGGTGTGTGTGTGTGTGTGTGTGTGTGGGTGTGTGTGTGGGTGTGTGTGTGGGTGTGTGTGCGCGTGTGTGTGTGTGTGCGCGTGCGCGTGTGCGCATGGGGTGGAGGGGGGTCCTTTTCTTCAAGGACATTCTGGGCTTTTGCGAAACTGACTTCACAGCAAATCCGCTTTTGTATCGCGTCTACCTGGCAGTGGCAGATTGCGGGGGTCCTGCCAAACCTAGAAAGCGGCAAATTTATTTTTTAGGCCCCCCCCCCCCCACACACCACCCTCACACATCCAAATCCGTGTGTTCAGCACTTTCTTTAGTGCCGCAATAATAGTAAATGCTGAAGATATAGGTGATTTACTACTCTCCACAGATTTGGTGGGTTACTAAGGCGGCGAAGAACAGATGTTGTCGTGAATGGATTTTTTTTTTGTGTGTGTTCTTTTTAATAAAACTCAAATATTTATTTGTCGAAACGATGGGTACATCATTTATGTTATGACTGGGTCATCACCCCCCAGTTTCAGTCCAAATCCATAGAATTTTATGCGAGAAGTAGTTCGACTTCAGGTAAATCTCACCAAAATGGGCTCGGAGCACAAGGCTGATTTGAGCCAAGCGCATCGATTAATTTGACATTCATTGCCTAGATATTTTAATAATTTGCGATTAAATTAATAAAATCCCATGGCTCTGTACGCATTTTGGTACTGTAATTAAAAGACATTTTCCACACCAAATTGCAATCTTTTTTCAAATAATTAATGCGGTGCACCTATATAATTACTGTATGGGGAAAAGTCCAATAAGAAATAATATTTAACAGACAGTGACCCAGGAAAGCCTTTCTCTCATCTGGAAGGAATAGTAATTGCTAATACAGCCAGACAGATGTGGATGGTGGTGGGTTGGGGGATTGGTCACAGTGCACGTGGGTGTGCTGTACTGTTCTCGTTCACTTTCAGAGAGCTAGGTCAACACGATCGTTGGTATGAGAATCAAAATCAAATTTTGAAGAATATAATTTTTCCTCTGGGAGAAAGGGGCAGAAAAACAAGTGCAGGGTATCACCTCACTTACCTGTTGTTCGAGTGACAAAGCGGCTCTGTTTAAGCTTGGATCAGGGAACAGAGGCGGGAGGCAGAAAGCCTCCGTTGCTCGCCCCTCAACGGTCGCGCTCGAGATGGAGAGAGATTACGACGTCTCACAAACCGCGGCCCTACCTGAGGGGACAGGGGCACCGTTGCCGAGCCGGCCCGCGTTGTTGTAAAACATGAGCCACGGTGAGTGGTTCAGGGGACACGGCCGACCCGGCATAAGATACGTCTCTGTCCACTTCCTTTTCCAGCTTAAGGGTGCTCGTTTAAAAGAATCGACGTGCCGTATAAAATCTGTCCATTTTTCTTCCCTTTCAGAGCAGTGCGCCTGGATGTAATGAAGAGGCTTTTGTTTCCTGGTGCTAGTAAGGGGAGAAAAGTGTGCAGGAAAGAGAGTATGAAAGGGAGATATAATTAGGTCACCTAGAAGCAACAAGATATTAATACTGTCGCGCCAATGGGTCCCCCTTTTCTATCCATTACTGTCTCAGTTGATTGCTATGAAAAAGGAGTCTTCATAATACAAAGTAAATTCAGGTTAATTGGAGCGAGGTGGAATATCTATTTATCGGCGTGGATGAAAAATGCATCCCATCTGCTGGAAGACGCGGGCAAGGCTACGTCACACAACCGGCAGATGGAAATTTTGGCTTAACGAAAGACACGTAGATATCCGTTTGACAAAACGCAGAGGGGGAAATGTTTTCCGGCTGCAAACCGCAACCCAACCGAAGGTCTCGTTACAAAGCAATTGGCCTTGTCCGCGTGGCGCTGGTTGACGGGAGTCGTGCGCGAGGTCCGTTCGCGAAAGCGGGCTCGGGTCAGCGGGTTCCCGCTCAGGAGGAGCGCGTTTGTTAGCAGTGAATGTGCGAGCCGTATTCTCAGGTTAACGGACATCTGAATGAAAAGCACAGGCTCCATTTCAGATTAAACAAGAACAAAACAAAAAATGAAAGGTCAGGTGACACAACTGAGTAGTATTTACATCCAGTGTTTTCATCTAAAAATTTCAACCCGGTCTTGGTTTTCTCTGGCAATTAATGTTGAATGAGGTGCTGCAACAGTAGCTCGGGTCTGAAATAAATGCGACCGGTCGATGGCGTTCGAAACCAGTACCAAAATGCTCCTGCTCTTTGAAACCTTCTTATCTTTGCTAAATGGTGCTAGTACAGGTCTGGATCATAACCTTGAAGAAAGCTCAGCTTTTCGGGAACATTATGACTTTGGGTCCTAAGCAACGCTCTCTGGTTGTATTTGTGAACGATTGCCTGGAGAATACATGTTTGTTCCAAGGAACAGTATATAGTACATAAGGAAATCAATACTGCATATGGGTGGGGGGAGGTGTGCTGTGTACATGGTAGGGTAATTCCATATCTGTGGGAGAATACGTACAATGCCCTCCACTATTATTGGCACCCCTGATAAAGATGAGTCAAAGGTTTTGGTGAATTAGCTGAAAGGTATACTATGTAGTTTCAGAACACCAGATGGCGATATAGAGCGTGTAGGAGAAAAAGGCTCCCCGAAAATTGCTTATCACTTCTTCTCAGACACGCAGGACGACGCACGAGCATTGTGGTGACGTTTCACACACATTTTCTTCTGACGTGGAGTCAATTCAATTCGCTTTATTGGCATGACAAGACATTGCATCTGTATTGCCAAAGCGTACTGCATTAAAACTGTCGAAGACATACATCGAACATTGAACAATACAAAACAGCAAAGACTAGAAACAAATACATGAAAACGAATACAGTAACCATACATGAAAACAAGAACTTTTCTTTGATTATGGATTTAGAAATAACAATAATGTAAAATAATAAACTACAATTAAAAATAATAATTATCAATAGAAATTATAATAATGAAGAACGACACACATGATCTTATAAAGTGAATATAATAAATATTAAAAAAGTAAATTGGTTTATCATGATCTCTGTCACGTAGATGATGGCAGGCAGCTATATATTGTGCTGCCAGGTCACAGCACGTCCTCTCCTCTCCTAAGAGGATGGGGAGTTTTTGGATGAATTTTTTAATTGAGGGTGTATCTGATTTATTTTGGGAAAATATTTATTTCTGATTTGATTGTATTTTTCGCATTTTCTGATCCGTTGAGATGGCTTCTCCTCCCGGAGTCTGTCGATTGTAATTATTTTTAACAAAACCACGTGTGCCAGAATTATTGGCACCTCTGCATTTATATATAGAATTAAGTAATCGTTTTTAATATTTGGTCGCATATCTTTTACATGCCATGACTTCCTGATGTCTGTGACCCAACAACATCAAAAGACTCTTGATATCTTATTTTCTGGTACTCTTACAAGCGATACTATGACATCTCTGCATTTAAATGGATCTTTATGGGAATTGTGGGACTGGATTTAGCTATAAATTATGCTGGAACAGTATGGAATACATGGTTGCTGCCAGATATGCAGTAGATATGGATGGATCAGAAGATTGTTTCTCCTGACAAATTTTCCTATTGAACTCTATGAAAAAATAAGTCAGGAGAAGAAACCCTTCAAGTAATCCATTCATATCTACTGTATTTCTGGCAGCAGAGTGATGGTTGGATTTTTCTACTTTTTTCAGTGAGATTAAGCTAATTCACCAAACGGTGAATTTTTTATAACCCTTTTTACTCATCTTTACCAGGGGTGCCAATAATAGTGGAGGGCACTGTATATGTGGTAGAAGAGGCTATAATTCGGGAACATGAGGTAGCTGTTCAGCTCCAGATGTCATATCAGGACACCAGTCTTGGAGCCTGGAAAGAATGCTGTAACCAATCTACCTAACCTATATCTACAGTGAAAGCAGGCGATTACCAATCTACCTAACCTATATCTACAGTGAAAGGAGGCGATTTAGCATGGAAATTAAAAGGCGTTCTTTTATGTCTGTCCCACCGTAGACATCCTGTCCAGAACACTTTCAGGAAACAAAATATATATGACCACAGGGATCAATCAAATGTAGCTTCTAAGGCCTGTAATGTTGTACAGTACATTTTAATAGTAAAATGTTTTAAACGGTTCAGATTTACATTTAATACCCTTAAGTAATTATCTGGACTTAAGTTATTAACTGCAGAATTTGTTCAGGCTGTGAATCTATGGGTCGTATTACTCAGTATGTGTCAGTTTAAGTTCCAGTATTCGCTCAGTATTCTGAGTGCTGGTGTTTTGCCACAGCGACAAAACATGGCGCATCGTTTTCCCCTCCTGCTTTTTACTGCAGTCTCTAAAATGCTTGCCGTTTCAGCTATGGCTGAAACTATTCCCTGATCATTTCAGCTAACCTCAGTTTTTTAAATTTATATATATATATATATTTTTTATTTATTTATTTTTTACAGATGTAGCTACATACATACAAGTATGCCTCTAATATGTCAATACATATACTGTAAATAACTGTGTTAAATGTACGGGCAGGAAATATGGGATCTTTATGGTTAATAGTTATCTTCAAATATGTGGCATCGCTACATTATAGACGGAAATGAGGGCCTGTGCACAGAGGCACGAGAGCCTCTGTTCCGCACGTCGATTCACATCGCCGTGAGACAAAATCGTGAAGCTAGACATAGGATTTTTTACCGCCAGATTAGCATCGCAGGTCGCTTTTTAAGACGTAAATAAAATGATCATCTTGCAGATTAAGAAGATTAAAGCCCACGCGCTCATCATTTATCAGGACGATTTGTTCTCTGTCCACGCTTGGGAAAAGGCGTTTCGACGGGGCCCCGCGCAAAGCCCCGCTTCTCCCCCCTCCCCGCCACAGACGCTCCCTTCAGGATTGTTCAAGATCAATAAATTAAGGTCGTAAGAAAATGATCTCACTCCGCAGTCCACCGTGCCCGTCGCCCACAACGTTAAATTATTCATAAGTATGCAAGCCGCCACAAGACGGGGCCGGTCTCAAGATGTAAATGAGCAGAGCTGCAAGGCGCTGTTGACAAACGTCGCGTTGCCGCCAGGAGGTTTCAAGCGTGTGACCGGTCGCACTTTCGCGGGTGCAAACTAGCGGGGTTTTCTTCCTTGGCCCATTTTCTGGCGGAACCGCTCCAGCGACTGGCTTTTTCACGCGGGGTTTCAGGTAGAGCCCGGGCACTGCCTCTTCAGTGGCTTCGCGCGTCGGCCTGCCCTACGTCTGCTCGGCGATGGGAGTGCGTGATTCTGCCTGTTCGCGCTTTTCTGCTTGATGGTCTGGAACTTCCTGACTGTCACAGACTTTTAAACCTGAATCCTAAATCCTAAATGCTAACCGTCTTGGAAGCTTTCTGACGCTCTTTACAAAACCTGTTCTCTCACAGCTTTAAAAATCGTTTCAGTAATGAGTGTGGTTATTTGAATAAAGTCGACTAGTGTTGAATCGCCATGTAAGCCGCTTGGACAGTGGAGCCAATGGACCAGTGTATAGAAAGAAATTGGAAGCTAAAGTCACGTGATAGCCAAGGCCTAACAAGCTGGATAAAAACAGGAAATGGTGGCATGAGGACAGGTAACGACGCAACTAAAAATGGGAAATGAGAGATCGGACTGGAGCGATCGACCAGGCTGGTTTTGAGCCCTAACGAGGCTTTCTTCGGCTCAGGTCGCGAAGTACCGCGAGACTCGCACGCCTTCCTGGTACATCTGGATGGAACCTTTTTTTGCTGACGACGGCAGGGCCGAGCGGAGCCACACCCAGGCATCCCGCTTTCGATCCAGCCTCCCTGCCAACTGCCAACCCGGCCGTATCGCTGTGGGCCCGTGTTGGTGCGAAAGCGGGGTTGGCGCAGGCCGGTCGGAGAATGACACGCTTAACACAAAGCTGCCACTCAGGTGACAGAGGTGGCAAATTCCATCAGGGAATGCCGATAGAAGGTCTGACTTGAACTGTGAAGTCAGTGTCCAGCATGTCACAAGAGCCAGACAGCAAGCAGAGTACTGAGCACCCCCCCCCCCCCCCCCTCTCACAGTGATAATCGCTGCCAGTGCGCTACTCTAGTGGAATATAAATAAAGAGAGACATTAGCAAATATTGCGTCCATCTGTCCGCGTTGGTGCTTTCCTTGACGTCTCTGTCCCTTTGTCTCGTCTCTGGGATACGTGCCGTTTTGCTTGTTCCATCCGTTATGGTGGCCTGAGTTGGAGCTGGTTCTCTTCTGCGTGCTAAAATTTGTCTCATTATGCGGGGTGTTTTTTTTAACCATTTCAGTCCCGGTGCCCAACAGTAGTCTTGGCTGCCCGATCTAACTTGACCAGAGGAAGTAAAAGACTGGATACTTTTTTGTTTTTTTTGTTTTGTTTTTGCTGTTTACTTTAATACAGTACAGGTGGTCGGTTTTCATGTCAGCAGTTATTCAGGAAGGCGGGAATGCTTAAGAGAACAATGCTTAAGCATGAAGGAGAAGCGGAAAAGACATTTCTTACGACCGCGAAACCACACCGGGGGTGATCGGTAGCGCGAAGCATCAGCGAGGAGACAGTGGGGAGACAGGAGCCTACGAGGCAGTAAAAACAGACAAATAAGACAAAGAAAAAGGATGGGGAATTGCGGCCTGTCGCTTTGAGACTTTCAGGGAAGTCTCATGGAATTGTCCCAGCTTGGGAAGACACACGCCGCTAACGATGCAACTGTGCCGTCGAAGTGAACTGCGGAAAATCGCATCCTAAAATATCCTTGCTATAGAACGTATTGATCAAATTTGTGAAGGTAATTCTCCAGGTGATATCATACCATCCATCATGTACAGTACATGCTTGCCTCTTGTAGAATTCTTATATGGGTCACAGTCGTAGGCTGTTCCATACATCTATAGTCGAACCATGAAGTGAACTTCTGCCCTTTTCTGTTGGCAAATGTCTGCTTCTGGCTCCAATGGATACACCGGTGAGTCAGGTTGGGTTGAATTCCTGCCTCTCGAATCAGGAAATGGCTTATTTTGAACCTGCCAGGTGCTGGCCATCATGAATATTGATGTTCACCGCCCACCCCCCACTCACCCGAGTTGCATGTGTCAGACTGCATTAACCTTCAGAGTTATGCAACCCCCCCTGCCCCGACCCTCGCTTCCCGACGTTCTCTCTCAGTCCAACATGGGGCACCGGTCAACCCTGGGCACGGCGCAGATGGCCGCCCGACTCACTCCAGAGTCTGTCAGGCACCCAGCGGGTGTACGGAGGAAGCACATTGACCCCTCCCATCCCCCCCCCCCCCACACCCAAATGGTGCTCCGTTCCCAAAGAATGACGAATTGCAGCGCCGCTCGCCGAGACGTCCGGCACTCGCGCTGCTCTACCAGCGCTGGACTCCTGAGGGACCCCAGCTCTCTCACAGGGTGACCCAGTTCCATCAAGCCTCTCCTTCCCCTACCTTCTCTCCTCTTTTTCTCTCTTTCTCTCTTTCTCTCCTTCTCTCCTCTGTCTCTCTCTCTCTTTCTCTCTCCCCTCTCCCTCTTTCTTCCCCTTCTCTCTCTCTCCTCCCCCTTGCTTTGTCTTCTATTGTTTTGCGAACGCCCGTCAAACCACACGGACATGGCAGTGTTGCACATGTCTGCTAAAGCTGGCTCTAAGATATAAAAAGCAGAATGCGTAAGGTGACTTTTTTTCTCTCACGCTTGAACTCTGTTACACCAGCTCCATTTCAGTTCTTTCTCTCCCCCTCCCTCCTCTTCACCCCTCTCTTTCTCCAAGCCCTTTCCTCCTTTCCTGCCAGCGATCTGAACGACTCAATAATTGAACACCTGAAAAAGCTATTCAACCAGCTCTCCACACCGTAACAGACCCAGCCTGACTTCCTTCCCTACAGAAACCAATGTATACAAAATGAGGAAGTGGATAAAGATCACAGAGTTCACCTTTTATTTATTTATTTTAAAAATGTGTTACATTGCCAACTGCAATGCAGCAACGCTGGTCGTGGTAGGTGGGGGTGGGGCATTAATATTTATGTCTGCCCATTTCACCGAGCGAGGCAGAGAGGCCGGCAGTCAGTGCTTTGGCCAAAGCCCTGCACCCAGGTTAGCTAGGAGCCATAAGCGTAATGGCGCCCTCTGCAGTCATGGAGGAACTTGTGTGGACCGTGAAGCGAGGGAGGCTTGATTCGTCATTTCGCCTGGGGAACAAGGCAATGTGTCCGTGGTTAAACGTGTGCGCTCATGTGTGCGTGCGCCGTGCCGGTATGCGCTTATGTGTCTGTGTGCTTGTGTGTGTGCACGTTGGTGTGTGTACATATTTTTGTGTACACACGTGCATACATGCTAAGTAAGCCTTTGGCATGTTGGTGAGTCTCAGATCTCTACACTATGACTGAAGGTCATTGTTAGCTTTAGCATGTTAATATTTTGTACTGCATTGTCCTTTCACTTTCTGTCCTCCTGGTCTGGAGGTTTAATTCTTACAAAATCACTGGAACAGGGCAGCAGAGTGGAGAAGTGCAGAGAGCTCTGCATTCCGGATGTAAAGGTCACACACTCCACTCTCAGAAACATACTGCTGTACTTGTGAACAAGGACCATTTACCCCAGTCGCAAAATAAAAAGAAATAATAAAAAAAACCCTGAGGTATTTTTGGGTTGCCGTTCGCAAAGACGTAAATCGCGAGCGCTGTAAATCAACCTCGATAAGGGTGTCGGCCGAGCGAACGGGCTAAATTATGCAATGTAATCTAATTGCCGCTGTCAGATCTAGTGCACGTGTCTATTTTTCAGGGAACAATGAAGCGGGAGGAGCTGGTGTTTTCCCACATTAGGCGTTGGAGATAGCGGAGTGGGCTTTCCCCAGGGGGGAGACGGGCAAGCGTTCGGCTTCTGGGGCCCGCTTGCTACAGGGCATTCCACTCCAGGTAGGGAGTCCGGATGCGGACCAGGAGGCTAGGGGTCGGCCGGCTTCCAAATGTGACCTGCCGTGACACAGCCAGAACCTTCGCCCCTGCCCCCTCTTTGTTAATTCTGCACGTAAAAACGCTGGGGTGCTTCGTTAGAAAAGACATGCCAACCGTAGATGTCCCAGGTAGCCCGTTGCATTGTAACCTTCTGGTTTATGAGGAACCCTGTGCGGGAGGTGCGGGAGGTGCGAGGGCTTTACGCCGTGGCGGCCACCAGTGAGGGATGAGCATTTCGGAAGCTGTTTGTAGCATCGCCTTTCTGTCTTGTGCGCTCGATGAGCGGGGGACCGGGCGGAACGGATGACAGCGGTTGCAGACTGTGTTTTCTTGGCCCCGAGGCCTTTTTGCACTACCCAGTGGGGACATCACAGGGTCACTGCACAGGTTGAGGTGTAGCAGCCTTGTTTGACTGACTAGGTTGACCACAGTCTGCTCTGCGAACGTCTGTCTGTCTGTCTGTCTGTCTGTGTGTGTGTGTGTGTGTGTGTGTGTGTGTGTGTGTGCGTGTGCATCTGTATTTGTTCAATGGTCAAGTGTCTGCTTTGCACTGTACTTTTAGTGAGTGCCAGTGGGACTGTCAGAGAAAGGAGGAGGAGGGGGGGGGAGGGCAGAGAGAGGAGAGAGGAGAGGTTTGGAAGAGCATTTGCCCTGGGCTGAGGAGTGTGATCAGCAGGGGTCTGTCGCAGTGTGCGTGCACGTGCATGTGCGCGTACGGGCACGCACGTGTGTGTCCTCTGCTTCTGTCTTGCATGCTCTCTAGCTGCCAGTTCTCATCCTTCTCTCTTCTTTCGTCTTGCACGTTTTTTGGCCTCCGTTTGGTTCTTTCTTTCATTTCCGTCACCATCTCTCACTTCCATCGTCTTTCGGCTCCATTCCCCTCCTTCTCTTCCTCCTCCATCTCGCGTTCTCCCCTCTGCCTTTCTGCCTCTTTCATTCACCTTCCATTTTCTCTCCGCTCTTTTGGTTCTCTTCTATTTTTCTCGCTCAGTGTCACTCACCTCTCTGTCCTCTGAGCTTTGACCTCTGTGGCAGCCCCAGCCTCCTTCACCCGCTCTAGTGCAGTCAGCCTCCTTCACCCACTCTAGTGCAGTCAGCCTCCTTCACCCGCTCTAGTGCAGTCAGCCTCCTTCACCCGCTCTAGTGCAGTCAGCCTCCTTCACCCGCTCTAGTGCAGTCAGCCTCCTTCACCTGCTCTAGTGCAGTCAGCCTCCTTCTCCCGCTCTAGTGCAGTCAGCCTCCTTCTCCCGCTCTAGTGCAGTCAGCCTCCTTCTCCCGCTCTAGTGCAGTCAGCCTCCTTCACCCGCTCTAGTGCAGTCAGCCTCCTTCACCCGCTCTAGTGCAGTCAGCCTCCTTCACCCGCTCTAGTGCAGTCAGCCTCCTTCACCCGCTCTAGTGCAGTCAGCCTCCTTCACCCGCTCTAGTGCAGTCAGCCTCCTTCACCCGCTCTAGTGCAGTCAGCCTCCTTCACCCGCTCTAGTGCAGTCAGCCTCCTTCTCCCGCTCTAGTGCAGTCAGCCTCCTTCACCCGCTCTAGTGCAGTCAGCCTCCTTCACCCGCTCTAGTGCAGTCAGCCTCCTTCTCCCGCTCTAGTGCAGTCAGCCTCCTTCACCCGCTCTAGTGCAGTCAGCCTCCTTCACCCGCTCTAGTGCAGTCAGCCTCCTTCACCCGCTCTAGTGCAGTCAGCCTCCTTCACCCGCTCTAGTGCAGTCAGCCTCCTTCACCCGCTCTAGTGCAGTCAGCCTCCTTCTCCCGCTCTAGTGCAGTCAGCCTCATTCACCCGCTCTAGTGCAGTCAGCCTCCTTCACCCGCTCTAGTGCAGTCAGCCTCCTTCACCCACTCTAGTGCAATCAGCCTCCTCACCCGCTCTAGTTGCAGTCAGCTCTCTCACCCCCTCTCTAGTGCAGTCAGCTCTCACACCCCCCCTAGCTAGTGCAATATTCAATATTCAGCTTTCTGAGCCTAGTATCTGGACAGTTCGTAGGCCAGGACACATTTGCTTTCCCGGCCATAGTTGTATTGTCACGGCATTCAAAGCCTCCGCCACCCCTCTAAAACACGAAGGGACAGTTCATATTGAACAAACTAGTAAATGACCAATTTCACAGACAAGATTTTGAGTGATGGTCGTTCAAGGCCCGGTTAACTCTGTGATTGGTTGAGCTGTGGCTTGCATCCAGCGACTGAGTGACTGCGACCAATCTGTGATTGTCTTGGGTTGGGGCAGCTAAAGTGCTTTGATTGCTTCATACTTATGGTTGATTGACAGCACACCCAGCTCCACCCATGATTTAACTCCCAAAAGCTCCTCTTGCCCCTCACGGCAGAGCCGAGACGAGTTGATTGAACGAGGCTCACCGTTGTATAATCACCGCTTGGTTTTGAGGATATGTGGGCTTAACAGGTCATCTTGAGAAGATTTATTGTTTTAATTAAACTGTAGGATTTGGAGATTTGAAGTGGGAAAGAAGCCAAGATCCTGGGAGGAATAGACAAAGTTTTCGCTCCAAACGGACTGATGAGCGCAATTCAGTTGTCTTGGTCCTTGCGCAATTTCTTTTCCGAGAGTTACGACCACAGAGAATAAGTAGATTGTTAACCAGGGTGGTAAAAATGAGCTTGCGCAGAGCGGTACGCCAACAGCGCCCTTATGACGCTCGGATCGGCCTGCTCGCACAAGGAACGGTACGCACCGGCACTTGGCTCGCAGTCAACCACGCAGTCAAGGTGCCCAGCACTCAAGCGAGTGACTGTTCTTGGTCAGTGATAAGAGGTACTTAGCCGAGTCTCTTAAGATTGACTGTGACTTATGTTGGCACACAGTTGTCAGGGTGCACCCAGAATGATCGCTCACTCCCTCCCTCCCTCTCTCTGTCCCCTGCAGTGCCATGCGGGTCCTGCTGTCCAAATTGCCCCGCCCCTGGATTGTGGACGAGAAGAAGGACGACGGCTACACCGCTCTGCACCTGGCTGCCCTCAACAACCACGTGGAGGTGGCTGAGCTTCTGGTGCACCAGGTACTGTGTGTTCTCTCACACACCTGCAGGCACACACAAGCATACACACACACATGCACACACGCACACACACATACTCAAACATGCTCACACACTCGCCCGCACAAGCACATGTGCACACACAGACAAGCAAATGCACACACACACACACACACACACACACACAAACTTCACTCACACACACTCGCATACATTTTCTTGTGTACTCACACACATCCTTATACACTTTCGTGCTCACACGCATGCAAGTACACTCGCATCCATGCAGAATTCCACATGCCATTTTTCTCTTACACACACTCACATACACACTCGCAAATGCACATTTTCTCACACGCAAGAACATTTACGCTCACGTAAGCCTGTGTGCACTCCCTTCCCTTCTCACACACATAGCATGATCTCACTCTTTCACACATGCAGCAGCGGAGATGCCCCATTTCCAGCACCTCAGTCAGTGCACAGAATCTCTAATTTGAAACTCTGCTGCAGTACGGGGAAGTTCTCTCTCTCTCTCTCTCTCTCTCTCTCTCTCTCTCTCTCTCTCTCTCTCTCTCTCTCTCTCTCTCTCTCTCTCATTCTCTCTCTCTCTCTCTCTCTCTCTCTCTCTCATTCTCTCTCTCTCTTCCTTTGAAATGTCTGCATTCCCTGTAAAAGAGTGTAATGGGCGCAGTTGCTAATGCAACCGTGGGCTAAAAATGATACAGTCTGACCTTAACCTCCTCATCATGGGCTACTCCCTAAATGGGATCAGTCCGATTCAAAGGAATAAGTTGATGATCCCCAACTCCTGCCACTTAATCATGCGGCATTTCACACTGGCTGACAGTAAAAGTAAATTTCTAACTTAATTTCTAACAATCATCACATTTTCTAGTTTTTTTTTCCCGGTTTGTGATGCCCAGTTACAGTTTCAGTCCCGTCCTATAGATGTAGCCTCTTTTTGGAAAATGCACAGTAGCACACCGCATGTTTTCAGTCTGCAGTCCGCCAGCTGCGCTGCACAGTCATTCACGCCGGAGGACCGCGCTACTTGCCGGTTGGCGCCGGGAGACCGCAGGCCCCAGACAGACCCCAGGAGTCGCTCGTATGCTGCAAGGCGGTGGAAACCCCCCGCCAGCTGAATCCCGCCCTCCCTCCGCCACGCCTCCCCGTGGAGCTCCTTAGCTCGGCATGCCACCCAGGCCCCAGTCAATGCGGAATTAATACCAATTGATTCCTTCAAAACTCAGCCAATCCTGATGGCACTGGGGTGATGACATCATAAGGGACCTGGTTGATAGCACTACAGTCAAATGGCTACCATTAGCCCTGTAGCCTCAATAGTGCCTCGTGGCTCTCCCTTCCAACTGTTTTATATAAAATATTCAAAACCAAGGCTATATATTTGCATGGGTCACACTAAGATATGTCTTAGTGTCTTGGGTCCATTATGTTGAAAGGGTACTTTCAGCGAGAGGGATACCCTTTCACTTCTGTGAGAGTAACCCGCTCGCTCTCCGGGTCTGGCCGTCCACAGCATGCCCATTATAATGAGCTCTCAGTGTGTAAAGGGCCTGGGGAGGGCGGGGGAGAACCTGCCGTAACCGCCAGCCGCCGTCTCGCTGAGCACCCACAGCCTCGCGCGACGGTGGGAGCGGCCATTTCCGTTAGCCTAATTACCACCGTGATTAACATGCTCCCCTCTCCCTGAGCACATTGCGGTGAAGCGGGGAGTAAATTACTGCGCGCATGCCAGTGTGCTTAATGAGGACCGTCAGGTGCCCGCCCAGGGGTCTACTTTCTGCTCGGGGGCGTGCAGGAGGGTCAGATGAGCCCAGAGCGCCGCGGAGGGCGGGACCCCACGCGGTTATGCTCCTCGCGTAACTGCTTCATTCGCGCCCACTGGCAGGTGATTTAGCCTGTATTGATTCAGCCTTACTGTGAAAATTGATAATATGTTTTTTTTTTTTTTAAGCAATGCTATTTTCACTTTGATCTCCTAATTTAGCGGTTTTCTTTAGTTGCAACACCCTAGTTTTATTTACATATTTAAATATCGCCTAGCCTTAGCCTAAGTGCACAGAGACTGTGGTGGGGAAAATGGGGTTTCTCACCTGCTTCGGCATCATTTCTATGGACACTCTAGAGAATCTGTCCTCTTAACTTGTTGCCTC
The DNA here is from genome assembly GCA_022702515.1 of Ilyophis sp. 1 JC-2022. Classification (NCBI taxonomy): domain Eukaryota; kingdom Metazoa; phylum Chordata; class Actinopteri; order Anguilliformes; family Synaphobranchidae; genus Ilyophis; species Ilyophis sp. 1 JC-2022. The sequence continues at coordinate 25,360,052 of CM040395.1, read as the reverse complement.
GGGCGCTTTGTTGTAGAACACGAGGTAGAAAGCTTTTTTTCTAGTTTTTGGAGGAAAACTGATTAGAAGGAAAGCGAAAAGGGCACAGACAGTATCTCTTTCCCTGGCCTTTCAAGAGGTGTTGGCACATCAGACGTGCACAGGTTAGACTCGTGACAGGAGAGAAATCACCCCTCTTCAAATGAGCGTCCTCCTGTAGTCACAGGAGAATACGCCCCTAATCCATTTCCGGGTGGGTGGGGTGCTGTGGGGGGCAACTCGGCCACGCCGTCCTATTGACTACTGCTTGCGGCTTCCCCTGGCGGGACGGCCCCCGTTCGCTCACCTCGGCAGGCGCGAGCGTCGGAGGCGGCGATCAGGCCGGTTGTTTTACACGCTCCGCAGTCTGTCTGCGGTGGCCCCAGCGCTCCACTTCGGTTCATTAGTCACGGGTGAACTGCGCCGGCCGGCCCGTTATGATCTCCACGCGCCGCGCTAGCCTTTTCATAATGCAGATACACGGACGTGGAGCAGCCCAGCGTGTCGGCATACACTTTGACCACCGTTTAAACGCTTCTCGTTTGCTAATGCCGACTGCTCGCATTGCCACTGCGACGGAATAGGAGCCCAGAAAGATTTTCTGAAATGTCTGGATTTAAATGCCAGTTACGGATCCTAATTCACATTAGGGATGGGAGTCTTAAGATTTTTATATATCAAAATGAGAAAATGAATCTTGCATGAGTATTAATGAACGATAACCTGCATGTAAATGATGTGATTGACAGAGATGGGTATTTCTTACTTAGAAGAGATTAGAGAAGGATTGTCCACTCCACAGCCGGCTATTCAAATTATGATCCTAGTTAGGATACAAGTTATGATTACCGCAAACTGATTATGTGTCCCCCCCCTTCCCTCTCTCTCTCCCTTTCCCCCCCCTCTCTCTCTCTCTTTCTCTCTTTCAGGGGAGTGCCAGCCTGGACGTTCAGAACGTCAACCAGCAGACGGCGCTGCACCTAGCCGTGGAGCGGCAGCACACGCAGATCGTACGGGTGAGCTGACCCCCCCGACCGCCTTCTGCTGCCCCGCCTCTCGGGAGACGATAGCATCTTCCACTTATCTGCCCATCTCTCTCTCCCTTTTCTTTTGGGTTCCGCAGAGGGTGGGGGCGGGAGGGTGGGTGGAGGGACAGCGGAGCGGCACAAGTTTAATTTAAAATCGCAGCGCTCCTGCGACGGAATTAGCCCCTCGGATCAAACCGCTGCGGCGCCAAGGAAAATGTTATCTCGTGGGAAGGGGGGAGGGAGGAGGGACGGCGGGAGGCAGAGAAAGGCTACAGAAAGGGTGCCATCTTGTGGACGCCGGCGGTACTGTGCCCCCCTGGGTAAGTTTGACCTGCTAAGAGCTGCGCTTCTGCTCTGCAGAACGTAGGCCTTGCATGTTAAAGAGCCAGGTTGCGGTATTTAGTAGATGTCAATGCAATGCGTCTGCCAGAAAGCCTCATTCAACCAATTTTGCGTCAAAGATGGTGAGCGTGCCGTTTTAGGTGTAAATATAGTGGCGGGGCTGTCTTTATCACATTGTTGACATGTACATGTTTTGATGCATTTTTGAATAACGTTACGCTGGATGTTGAGATTACAAGCCTGAACTAAGCGTCCTCAAAATAACTGTGACACGTTTTGGCAACGTCGTGGAGCCTGGCGCGCGCCACCTACCCAGCCAGCGATGCACCGAAGGGGTGCGCTGTTTGGCAATTACGCCCCGATCAGCTTGCCAGGCCACCGCTCGTGTCCATCCGCGATGAGTCACCGCCAGGGTCCAGGAATGAGGCGAGCTGCGGCAGAGCCGTGCATTTGCATGCCTGAGATGAGAAGCTTTAAGTCATGAGAAGTCAGTACCCCTGCCCCTGGGGTGGGGGGAGGGGGTTCTCCTGGCTACTCCCACCTGTAGAAGCTCCTCAGTCATGCGCAAACTGGGCTTAGCTCCCAGATTCCCCATCAAAAAAACAAAAAATAAACATTTTATTACACTTGCTGAGGTAAAAAGTTAACTAGCAGCACTCAGGACTCATACAATTTGGGAAATTAACTATTTTATAGGATATCTTGCATTTGCCTGTCCGTTATTCTCCATATGAGGCTTTTCTGTGAATCCTTAATGCGTTGTCTCTTTTGGCCAGCGCTTCAAATGTTTATTAAGCAGCATTTTCTTAAGCATATAATGTCAGTAATTAAAATAAATGTTGCTGCCTTGTACCTGATTGGAACTGTAGTAGAACCAATCGTGGAGCAATCTCTAATACCATTTGTGGCATGTTACATCCGCTAACACTGAGCAAGAATACTTATAAATGACATTATGTCATGCTGGTAATGGCCCTACTTTTTCCACCTAATAGAACACATTTTAATCAGCCACTTAAACAATATCACAGAGACATTGTGCATTAGTAAGCAAAATTGAATCTATGATTAGGCTTTGCTGTAGTGATATGGGGGTTGATGAAGAGCTGAATTAGGGAAGCACTGTCTAAATTGCCCTCCCTCCAACACAACCCCCCAAAACTCATCAA